>OX637271.1:2626666-3932500 GCA_951799465.1 Leptophobia aripa
ACCGTAACGCAACGCACCGTAACGCAACGCACCGTAACGCAACGTATCGCAACGTATCGCAACGCACCGTAACGCAACGCACCGTAACGCAACGCAACGTAACGCAACGCAACGTAACGCAACGCACCGTAACGCAACGCACCGTAACGCAACGTATCGCAACGTATCGCAACGCACCGTAACGCAACGCAACGTAACGCAACGCACCGTAACGCAACGCAACGTAACGCAACGCACCGTAACGCAACGCACCGTAACGCAACGCACCGTAACGCAACGCACCGTAACGCAACGCACCGTAACGCAACGCAACGTAACGCAACGCAACGTAACGCAACGCACCGTAACGCAACGCACCGTAACGCAACGCACCGTAACGCAACGCAACGTAACGCAACGCACCGTAACGCAACGCACCGTAACGCAACGCACCGTAACGCAACGCACCGTAACGCAACGCACCGTAACGCAACGCACCGTAACGCAACGCAACGTAACGCAACGCACCGTAACGCAACGCACCGTAACGCAACGCACCGTATCGCAACGCACCGTAACGCAACGCAACGTAACGCAACGCACCGTAACGCAACGCAACGTAACGCAACGCACCGTAACGCAACGCACCGTAACGCAACGCAACGTAACGCAACGCACCGTAACGCAACGCACCGTAACGCAACGCACCGTAACGCAACGCAACGTAACGCAACGCACCGTAACGCAACGCACCGTAACGCAACGCACCGTAACGCAACGCAACGTAACGCAACGCACCGTAACGCAACGCACCGTAACGCAACGCAACGTAACGCAACGCACCGTAACGCAACGCACCGTAACGCAACGCAACGTAACGCAACGCACCGTAACGCAACGCACCGTAACGCAACGCACCGTAACGCAACGCACCGTAACGCAACGCACCGTAACGCAACGCAACGTAACGCAACGCACCGTAACGCAACGCACCGTAACGCAACGCAACGTAACGCAACGCACCGTAACGCAACGCACCGTAACGCAACGCAACGTAACGCAACGCACCGTAACGCAACGCACCGTAACGCAACGCACCGTAACGCAACGCACCGTAACGCAATGTAATGTAACATAACATACATGTACATTTCATTTACACAACTAAAAGTAATTCTCACTGCTAGATAATATGGACATTAATAAACTTAAATAGATTATTTATATTCATACGAAACTTATTATTTATAAAGTAGAGTATTACATTATATATGTAATAATTTTGAGGAGAATTTAAAGATTTTTGCGACCCTCTAAACTTAGCATATCGATATCTATGTATGTGGGGCAAAAGGGCTGGCCCTTTTTTTTAGAAATTATTGCAAATTGTTTTTCGCAGGCAACGTTCACTGTCATCGCAGTGATGAAATACCGTCATCATTCTTCCACGTGAAGTTAGCGAGGATTGAACGCGTACCAAACATTGAACGTAGTTCTGTACTGCTCGACTTCCAATTCTTGGAGAATGTTGAGTTTGAATGGAGCGCTAATTTACACCTGAAGATCTTAACATTTATTAGAGCGTTTAGGGGATTCAGAAATGAAGTGAAAGAGAGGACAGATAGCGTTGATGTTTCTCGAAGGAAAAGGATGGCTACTAGTTGGAGAGTGTCGTTCAAGACTGAAACTAATGTAGGATTAGCGTTATTTAAAGATAATAGTATGGTGTTTTCAACTGGTGAGTTTTTTTCTTATTTAACTATTTTCCCCTTCAGCACGCAATTCATTGCGCAGTTATTTCCTTATCTTTACGTTGAAAAAATTGCATCAAGTTTTTAGAAAGAAAATATGTTTATTTGGACACACACACACGGCACACAGAACATCACAATAAATTATAAGTACAAAATTAAAATTCTCTAAAAATAAACACATTGCATTGTTGCAAGCGACGCGGGCGTGTGCCAAATGGGGTGCTGCTCAGGATTTGTGTGAAATATTCCACACCACTGATTTTCAGCAGCCCCCAGTTGACGCAAACCGCTGCACAGCGCCTAGTGTTAACAATTTAAGTGTACAAAATTTAAATGGAAACATAAAGTAATAATTAAATAATAAAAGGAATAAAAGGAAGGGAGACAATTAAAATAGTGGGATTAATGTGGTTAAACAGGATAGGAACGGGACAAGAGAATTTGGATGTGTCTAGCTAGGCGCCAACGAAAAACACGGATCTTTCTGCTGTGATAATAAAAGCTTTTTCAACCTCCTTCGGAAGGTTGGCACAGTTTCACAGTTCCGCAGGGGCTCGAAAACTACCCAAAAAGGCATTTTTATATAATTTTCAAGAATATAATGTGTAATATGTCTCAAGAATTATTCCGAACACTACCCGCTTAAAACAAATATTCAATCTCATTCGAAAGACAAGACTTGTTCGACTTGTCGACATAAAAACGAAACCGTTATGAAATTGTAAATTACAATGATTGGATTTTCAGATGACATGACAATAGCATATGACCACGAAATGGGCCTATCAATAGTTTGGTGTCAGTTGAAAATGATTTTGAACAGAGACGAAATAATTACTATAGAGGGTTACTCGCAGGAGCGCGTATCGGATGATCCTGATATACGTATTGAAAGGAAGGCTAATGAAAGATTCGTTCTTTCATGGAATCAAGTTTGGTGAGAAATATTATTTTCGTATGATTTGTACTTGATACGATATTGACAAGTGTATGTGATGATAACATTGTTTTAAATTGACATTATTTTAATAAATCAGTAGCGGTGACAGAAGAATTGGTTCTTCTAGCTCAGCGTATAATTATCGCGATACAGCGAGGTAATGCAGCATTATGAAGTATTCTGCTACAAGACCACACTTTTAAAATTAATTTTAACTTATTTAATTTTTATGTACTTCTCTTTTGTTGTTGAATAAATTTGCAAATAATACATTAATATTACATAAGTCATGTAATACTTTCAAACGAAATTACTTCATAAAGTAATTTTAAAGTTAAGCGTGTTTAGGCGAGATTTTTTAAAAGTATTTCTCTTAACTTAACCCATTTTTGAAAATCGTAAACTTTGATTTCAGAAATGATTTGCGTCCTACGATCTAGTAAATACAAATTGGCTTAATATAATTACAGAGTTTTAATTTAATAATAAACGTTTTGTATTAAAACATTTTTTTTAATTTGAAGTAAGCGTTTAATATAAGCGGTGGTAGTGTAAATATTGACAATTCAAAAGTGTCTTTATAAGGACCTACTTGAATAAAGATATTTTGAGTTTGAGTTTGAATAATGAAAATCTTTTCCCAGGGCTGTCAATATAGAATCAATCCGCGTGATATTCCCATATAAGCACCGATTTGCTGAGGCCGTGCAAGGAGATTTTGTGTCACTTTTCAAATGGTTAAAACACGTACATGGAATTAAGAAGAAATCCTTTACGCTGGAAAGCCCATTGCCGAGCGATCTTCATATAAAAGTATGTTATTTATTTGCTCTAATTTGCCGCTTTGTATTGAAAGTTCTATATTAAATTTATTGCATCTATGTACAAATAAATTACATTCAAAAATCAGTTGAGTGATTATATTTTATTTAAAAAAAAACGATTAATCACAGAATATGTCAATAAAGTGCCTGAAGAGTTATCGATGTGTGCATTCCACTGTTTAACTTCTTATAACAAAGCTACGAGGGTTTCGAAATAGACCGGATTGAGAAAATACCCTCAAACTCGGCTGGTTACGAAAATTAAGCGTTATCACTGTTTCACAAAACTTATTTCATTTAGGGCTATGTATTTCCATTAGATAGATATAGACATTTACGGTGTTATTACAAAACGAAGACTAACGATAGTCCACGGTCTAAAGAGAGGTTTAACGCAATTTCTTATTACAAAACGAAGTTTAGCACTTAAACCATTCTAACGACGGTACCAAACTTAAACCTCCATGACCCCTAGTTTAACTTTTGATCCATGATTCAAATTGACAGTTCTGTGTCAAATGTTAAGTTTTGAGGTTAAATAGTATAACAAGTTTTTTGAGATTCATAATATTAGATATGGAAGCAATTATAATTGATCCTATGGATTTTGATGATATCGACGACATTGAACTATTATGATCATCACGCCATTGTAAAACACCAATATTTATATTACTGTGAATATTATGTCGTAGGAAATCGATGTTTATGAGAAGAAATAATCTCTACGACTGCTCGAGTAGTAATTTAATAAGCTTGCTCGCTACTTATAAACCAAAAAGTTTGTTTACAATTTTTTTTCCCATGGGACCCTTCATTTGTTAACATTAAATGATTGTAAAGGCACTTTATTGTTTCGAGTGCATATCGTGTTAATTACAAACAGAAAAAAATACTTCAGAGAAACTCAGAGCTAAGTAATTTTTTCATTGTTTATTGTTCTTAAGATTTCAAACTTTGTTTATATTATAAATATCCCCGCGACATACGTTTCGTTACTCGCGTGAACTGTTTGATTTACCGTATGAAAGAAACCGTATAAAACATATTTAATCGTCCTAATAGGACGATAAAAAATTCAAGTTATACTTAAATTACTATTTAAGAGTAGGTAACATCAATATACACTACTTATTTTATCAAAAATAGTTATTATAATTAGTCATTCGTACAATCTCGCTAAACGGAACGTAAGATTCGTTCATCATTCACTCAGTGGCTCAGCGCAGTCAACCGATTTAGTATATTATCTGTAAACAAAAATTGAATCTTCGACCAAATCAAGGTACTGACTAGTCCACGGTCGTTTTGTCTTTTGTAATAAAGTCAGATTTAAATCATGGTACCAAAGATAATCACGGATTAGTTAGTCCAGGACCAAATCGAGGTTTAAGATGTTTTTTGTAATAACACCGTTATTGTTGTGATAATCTTTCAAACGTTTCAGATCGATGAAATACTCATAGAGATGAGCGATGATCCATTTGAAGTCAAACTTAGAGATAACTATGAGTTACTTGAAGATGAATACAAGGAAAGTCAGAAACGTAGAACCATGTTGGATGCGAAGGTGAAAAAATATTTTTCTATATATTATATATAACGAGGGGAGTTCCTCTATAGTGCTACCGCCAACCTCACTATTCTGTAGGGTTATTTTTGAAAGGCGTAGGTAGCATCAGCATTGCCAACATCACGATTGAGTCGGTCATAATAACCACTTATTTAAAGAAACACTTCACTGATGGTTTCCAAGATTTATATTTCACTATTTGAAGAGAGGTCCGTTCCGTACAACGGCCTGAGCGCGACTGTGTCGTGCGGTTACAAGGCGACCCTATTTATAGTTATCAAGCACTTGTTTACAAAGACGTGGTATTGAAATAATAAAGATGACATTTCACAGAGTAACAAACTGAAAGTATTCAACTTATGTTTTTAAACTTATTTTAGGACAATGAAATGATGTTTGAACTTAATTATTCCAGTTAATTTAAGACTAATTGTTCTAGTTGCGCCGATATATATATAAATGTCCGATATACATATAATATATATTTATTTGCAACAAATTTATTTTTGTAAATATCGCAATTCATAAGATCTAGATCAAATTAAAGGACAAGTGTTGTTTTGGTTTCATACTAGGTTCAAGAGCTATGCAAGCCTCATCTCTTTCTCCCAGCCGGGAAAGTGGAGGAGTTGTACTCGGCTCTCCGACAAAAGGACGCTCAGATTTACGTCCAAAGATGTAGGGCTGCGCCCCCGCCCCGCAGTCGTCTAGTCGCTTGCTGCTTATCCGGATTCTCGTTATTGGCTCTTGCTGATCCATCTATGCATGGAGTACAGAATGCTACCCAAAGACTAAGGGAGATTGATGCCGATAGGTAATATATAAAAGCTAATAAATAGGCAAAAAAATGAATACATTATACAAACATTATATTTTGTTTATATGCATATGGTATTCGTTGTTAAACAGAAATTGATGTCTTTTTGTATGCTTGCCTATGGATAGTTTTAACGTTTGCTTACTCCAATATTACCACACGAGCAAACCTTCTCTCGATCCATCTTTTTAAAATTGTTGTTAACTTTTTTTTATTTTTGTATCAAAATAAAGTTTTAATAACCTCTGACATTTACAGTCCATGGCCAGAAGAGGGCATAGAGTTTAGTACTCTCTGGTGCCGAATGATTAATGTGTCCGTTGTGCTGTGGCAGCTTCGTTTGCGCGACTTTCCGCAACCGTTGCTCAGTATGAGCGAAATGCGGTTATGGGGAACTATGCTCGCTGCAGAAGAGTCCGCACCTCCCAGAGGTAATATAGAAATGTATACTTTTTAAAAGGTTATATTATTATTGAGGTATCTGATATTATAATTTTCAAAAACCTATAACACTGAATAAATCGTTTAGAATTTTTATAAACTGGAAGAAGCACGTTCACCTATTATTGACATTATAACTATTATTCTATTTGTCTATGGATTTGTTACTCATTATTCCCGCGGTTTTTATTTCGACCAATCAGGATGAAGTATAAAATTCAGCCGTCGATTTTAAAAAAAAAATTTTTTTTTCACATTATCGCGTGACGGATTTGAATGTCACATGGCGTTATGAGACTCTTTGTATTGGCCACTTTTGATAATTTAATTATTTTTTTTCAGCTGTCCGCACCGTGGTGATAGACCAAGGTGCCCCGTGGGGTGAATTTGAACTTGAACGTACCATGATGCCGCTCAAATGGTATTATGATCTGTGTTGTGAGATGACGGAGTACAGCTACGCGTTTGGTCCGTGTTGGGAGCCTGTTATTGCGCATTGCAATCTAGGTAACATTTATCTATCTATCTATAATTTATTTAACCTAGAATATTGTTTGTATCCAGTATTTTCCTCCATAGTTTTTTGTGATATATTTGTTTAAAGTTTTATAAGTATAAGTTGTCAATATAAATTTAAATAAATTATGTCCGTTGTCATAATCAATATTTTAGCGATTTTTTTGTTTATTGAAAGTTTTAATAAGTTTTGA
Source organism: Leptophobia aripa (assembly GCA_951799465.1). Classification (NCBI taxonomy): domain Eukaryota; kingdom Metazoa; phylum Arthropoda; class Insecta; order Lepidoptera; family Pieridae; genus Leptophobia; species Leptophobia aripa. The sequence continues at coordinate 2,633,705 of OX637271.1, forward strand.
TTTGACATGTCAACTTGGAAAGAATAAAAGTTTTCATAAAGCTCGATGGTTTTAGAAATCCATTCCTAGCAATGTTTATGGATGATTGTATTTTATTTATAGCTTTCGATCAAGTATCCCGTCCGTCGTTAGATCCATCCGCACCTTTGACTTGGTGGGACAAAGTTCGTCTTCTATTCCATGGACGGCTCACTCTCAACTGCAGCAAATTCACTTGTCTCCTTCACGTTTCCTTAGACCCTTATAATACTACAGAGGAAATGGAAGTCACATGGAGTGATCTGGTGCTAGACTGGACTAACGGTACGTTTTAATTGGGGTTATATGTATTATACATCACGCCATATTGCGTTATTTCTGACGGTACTTGCATAAATGCTATCTATTGTGCCAATAATTTATCAAATTCTTTTATATTATATTTAGTTATCCTTTCTTCCTTTTATTATTACTTATTACTTTATGTTTCCATTTAAGTTTTGTACACTTATTTGCGACAACTGGGGGTTGCCGAAAATCAGTGGTGTGGAATACTATATTCCACACAAATCCTGAGCAGAACCCCATTTGGCACACGCCCGTCACACTTGCAACAATACAATGTGTTTATTTTTAGTTAATTTTAATTTTATACTTATAATTTATTGTGATGTTGTGTGTGCCGTGTGTGGGTGTCCAAATAAATATATTTTCTTTATTTTTTTCTTTCTTTCTTATCGGTAACTAATGAAGCTAATGTTGACACGCACACACACACACAAACACGCGCGCGCATTGATAAAGACACACATGACAAAGACCCGCAACACAGGACATATCCTTGTGTGGGGGGGTCCAGCGTCCACCTTATTTGTAACTATAAATACTGGTTTTCGAAGTAAAGTATTTTTGTAATTGTCCTCGGGTGTAAGGTTTAAAAAAAAAGAATTATGGTAATAGGCAAGCTTGGATTTCTGGGTGAGCTGAAGGTGTTCGTTCGGACAGCCAGCAAATACGACGATTGTCGCGTACTGCGTGTTCCCGGGTTACGTTTGAGTATCAAACTGGGTTGGCAGTGTGTGGGTGATCCGCGTGATCATCATTCGGTAGCGCCTTGTGCGCCTACACGTCTACCCGAATATTCTAGTAACCAGGTTAGTAGTTTTTTTTGTTTGTTTCTAATTTAATTTATTTTAATAGTTCTTTCTAATAATAAGGATGTGCGTTTTAATTCTAAAATTATGTGTCAATGAGTACGCGTATCCACCATATCAGATTAATTGTACACTTTTAGTTAAAGTAATATTTTGTCTTCTTCTAACATTTGTTTCCGTTCTTACAGGAACATGATTCATATAGAGCATTCCGCTCACAAGGTGTGGATCTGCACTTGAGTATGGACACTAAACCTATTGAGGATGATGGGCCGGTCTTGCTACTATATGGCAGTACTCTTAGGTATGTGTTATTTACTCTATATTTTCCAATAAGTCAGAAATAAAAATGATCATTACACTGAATACAAAATGGTTTAGTTCAATGAAAGGCAAATATTTATAAAACAATATTTTTAATAACCTTATTCATAACAATAATAAGAAAGAGAGAAAAAAATAATTGTAATAGTCATAAACTAAAGAATTATTACTGTGAAATAATACTGTACTGTTGTGCTGTACGAGTAAGTACTTTAGTTAAAATAACACACCATAAACGTTAAAATTATATGTTAAATTTTAACAATAGTATCACTGTACTGATTGAACAGAGGTGGGTCACATCTTAGGCAAAAGAGGGTCAACTTTTGGGCAAAAGTGGGTCAACTATTGGGCCAAAATACTGTATTTATGATTGACATAAAATGTTTTAGATGGTTTGAAAGTCTTAAACTGATCCTGTCTGGGACCACTCGACCAACACGACGCGGTCGTGTATTCAAAAATATGAAGCCAAGGAAACCTCAGCTGTCTCGGCACTATCGAAATGTTGCTGTCTCTCTCACCTTACACAACTTACAGGTTAGATCTTAAGAAATCATTACCTTTATCAGTCCAGTTTATTTTAAACTCATGAATGTCTTAACGAAAATATAATTTGACAGATAATGACAAAAAGACACTTCGTAATAGGCTTCAACTGGACTTTCTAATGTTATGCTACAGTAAAATCTACTAAACATTCCAACTTATTATCATAATTATTTAAAATAATAATCTTAAAAAAAGATCTCAAATTCGATACATACCTTTTATAATAAAACGCTATAATATTCATTCATAATACTCTTAAAAAAGCATATCATACTAATGATTGTAGGTGTTCTACTGGTCATCATCATCTATGCAGCGTGGTATAGAGATGTTGGGCGTACGTGTGACGTGTGGTTCTCGTCACCGTCTGTCGCTCGTAGCAGGCTCCGATTCGTTAATACGCCGCGCACGCGCAGTCTGGGCCACACTGTACATGAATTGCGACCTTAACGACGTTGAGATATGGCTCAAAACACCAGCGCAACAGACGCACGAGGGCAAGGATGGTGATGAGGTTTGTAGATGTGAAACAAAATAAAAAAGCGCCTACCAAAGGAACTTACCCGACTGATTAATGACTGGATGTCCATTAGTTCATTATCAAACTCAAAATATTTTTATTCAAATAGGTCTTTATAAAAACAATTTTGAATTGTCAATTTTTACACTACCACCGGTTCTGAAGGCAGTTGTCTACCGAGAGGAACCAGCAAGAAAATCGATGTATGATCTTTTAAAATAAATATTTAATACAAAATTATTCACAATTCAAATAACTAAAGCATTGTAAGGCTACTCAAGAATTTAACTGTCCTGATGCTGAAGTATATGTTTTCAGAGAGATATGCTCTGCCCACCTGCTATGGAGAAATGTTATTGCCTGTCCGTAAGGCGGGTGTCATACGGGCGTGAAGCTAGCGGTGCTGGTTCGACACCTGCGCCCACTCATCGACTTGCAGTGCACGATCTGCGCGGAGCGTGGACCAAGCTCAACCGGGATCTAGCATTTGCCCTTATCGATACATATATCAAGACACAGGTATGTTTTTAGTAAATGTAGACGTTTCTGTGGTTGAAACTGACCTGGACTGTGTTTTGTGTTTATTATCAGTGTCGTGATGAATGTGATTTTTCAGCAATTAAAGAAGAATCTGTCAACAAAGGCGTTGAAGGAAGAGGAGAAGCCGACGACGTCTCCTAAGCATCAGAGAGATTCTGACGTTGTATCCCCACCGCCTGCTACAGCACAGGTGAAACAGATTTACTAATATTAAATATATATTTTTTTGTTTATCTTCATTTGACTTTCACTAAAATATGAATCACCTCTAACTAATTTATATCAGCTTAGTACATATGATGTTTTATCTTTTTCCAGTATTAAATTTATCTTATAATTTTATTCAATAGGTATTTTTAATGATTTTTATGAAATAAATATTTTGTTTTTTAAATAGGGTGGCAGTGGTGGTAGCGGATCATGCGCAGAAGGAATGCTAGCCGCATTGGTGGCAGAGGCGGGTGAAGCAGGTGGCGAAGCACCGGTCGTGTTCAGCGATGAGTTGGCTGGAGCTGAGGGAGACGCCCCGCCCCCACATCCGCCCCACCTCAGGCATGTCTTGGATGATGAAACTGCGCATACTGCTTGTCTCAGTAAGTCACATACAAATAATAACACTATACTGCAGCATTATTCTGTTCTAAACTCTATAGGTCATAGAGAAACCTGTATTTAAACCCCTATTTTTAAAGCACCTTCATAGCAGGTTTTTTTTGTATATTTTGTAGTATGTATTTCATTTGTTGATGTTTACGGTCCACTGTAAAATGTGTTCGTCTTAATCTATACCCTGTATCTTGTTTCTACTTGAGATGTGCTTGTTACATTTCATCAAATAAATAAATAAGACTATTTCAATTAATTTCAGTTGAATTAGTAAACTCCCAAGTGGTACTAAAAGGTTGTGAGACTCGTGGGTATGTGATACTTTGCGCTGCACGAGCAGAAGTACGCCAACGTGTACGCCGCGCGCCCGCAGCCACGGCTTGGAGCGGGGCACTGTCCGCTATGCAGTACTATGCTACGGTCAGTGCGGCGGATCGAGATCAGCTTGATGGTATATAATATATATCCTACATTTGTATATCTAGTATTTTACAGTATTATTAAGCGTTCGGAAAATTTTAATGCAGGTTTGAATACCCATTTTGTAGATAATGATCGTGGTCTTACCTTTTCCAACAAACTATATATTTATCAACTTATTTACAGAAGGAAACCCTCCTTTTCTGCTGGTAAAAACGATTGTGATTTCAGAAAACATTCAGTGGGTGTCCGTGGAGGAGATAGAAGAAAGATGGGCGGGCGCGGAAATTAGTACTCTACCGGATGTACCACGACTTGTTGGTAGCGGACACTCGGCCGGTGGCGTTATTGGCAGGACTGTTGGACCTTCAGCTGATACTGGCTTAGCTCAGGTATTGTAATAAAAAGACGAAAAAGACTTGGTCACAATTATAATAAAAATTATATTAAAAAACTAAGAAAACAAGATGTCTTATATATAATTGGCTAAAATTAAGAAATGGAGGACAACAGGGAATCGACATTTCACATTTTAAAACATACATGGTCTCATCTATTCCAGTTTTCGTTTACCACAGAGGAATAGCAAAAGATAGACGACATATGACACGATATTTTTTAAATAATGTCGATGGATTTCAGTTACAAAGGATCGTGTCGCGCTGCGCATGCGAGTTCTACTACGTGTCCCAAGAAAGCGAGAGTAGTACCAACACAGGAGCTGGTTGGGCATCTGCACCAGAACCGTACGATTCATTCACGCTCATGCATCACGACCTGGATGTCTGCACTAATTCGCTACAGGTAACACACTAGTAGGAGGAAACATTTGGACTATTATAATGTATATGTTCCCGCGTTTTATGGCATTAAAAACGCATTAAAAAACATATTGAATTTTAATGTAAAGCTATTTAGATTTGCTGTTGCGTAACTTAGATACTTTAGAGATTTCATATTGATTGGATTTGTCTGAATAATAATAGAAATCCAAATTATACGGTGTTATTTTGATAATTCTCATAGTCAAGTGATCAGATTTCTGCGCCTTAGCTATGTCTAAGATGCGTCGGTTACCTCAAGTTAAGTCTGTCTTATTGATACGTATTGGGCAGATTTTTTACAAAATCCTTAAGATATTAAGATTATACTATCGTGTATACACTAGCAAAACATAAATATATACATATATATATATATATATATATATATATATATATATATATATATATATATATATATATATATATATTAGTATATTAAACTCTATAGTATTTCTTACATTTAGTTGGCACTGAATTAGCAGTTGCCTGTATCTATGATTCAATGTTTAAAGGTATAATAATTTTCAGTATGCAATGTTATTGGACGTGATCAACAATGTTGTACTTCACGTGGAGCCTGAGAGACGGCGAGCTTTGGAAAGGCGCGCGCGCATGCGTTTCCAACTACAATTGCACCGTGACACTGATCCTCGACATCTCATACACAAGTTACAGACTCAAGTAAAAATATAATCTGTATACTCCCAAAAAATCCACGCGGAGATAATATAGTCTATATAATAAAAACTATTTGGAGGTTTTCTCGGAATCCTCTTCCGCGTCCAGTACCTATTGTTTTTCTTAATATTTTCAAATTGACTTTTTTCAATATCACTTTTTCCAAAAACCTTGTTAAGTATATATATATATATGTATATATATATATGTATATATATGTATATATATATATGTATATATATGTATATATATATATATATATATATATATATAAAAGGTTTTTCGCATGAATTAGGTGCGAGAGACGTTGGCCCGGCTCCGTCGGTTGGAAAAGGAATATTACTTGAAGAATAGATCCATTACGGGTAACGACCCTATTGCCCTGGCTGAGTTGAAGAGTTTGGATGATCAGGTAAGATTTTCAACCCTAAAATATATATTGGGTAAAGAACAGATTGTGATATTTAAAAAAATATATTATTGTTTAGTAATCGATATGTATAAGCCTCTAGTTTGTATGTTTCTGTTTTGTCTTGTAAAAATAAACCATATGTGACATAGACGAGTATCCAGTCACTTGCAGGCTTGCTTGCACGTGCTTACCACGCAACAACTCTTGTAAACCCAATAGTATTTTCAATGAAGTATTAACGAATGTTTTAAATCTTAAATAAGTATATTTATAGGTAAATGAATGCAAAGAGGCAGCGTGGTCGCTCGGCGAAGAGCTAGATGCAATGGTACGAGCGTGGCGAGAAGCGGGCTGCGCTACGCGTGCGCCTGCGCCGAGATCGCCGCACGCGCCCCCACATCGCTACAACGAGATATGCTTCAAGTCTGCCCGTTGGAGGCTCACAGACGCAGATGGGCAGCTGGGCATTGCCGATCTGCTGCTTACAAACTTCTTGTAAGTGTAAGCAAATGCGTATATTACAACATACTAAAAAGAAATTGTAATGCTTTGGTAATAATATGAGCGTACTCTTGATAACTGGCATTTAAAAAAATTAATTATTTTTAAATGGAAAAATAGTTTGTAACTTGAAATCTATAAATTGTCAGGTATACGAAAACGTCTCGATCAGATGACTCCGTGGAACATCAACTAGAGTTGGGTTATGTACGAGTAACGAATCTTCTGCCCAATGAACCATTCCCTGAGGTATGTCATTATAATATTTTCATTTATATTAGATATTACATAAGATGATAGTCCCGTAAAATATAATAAATACCAATGAATATATAAAAAAGATTTTCTCTCCGGCGGGGAATCGAACCCCGGTCTCCCGCGTGACAGGCGGGGATACTTACCACTATACTACCGAAGAATATATGGACTTGCAAAATTTGTCTTGGACTGGTATTTTTTTGCAAGTGCTAAATTCTACCCAGCCAAAGGCAACATGGCAAAGCCAAACGGCCAGAGGTTTACATTACAAATATCTATTGTGATGTAAAATGTATACATTATTAAAAAATATTAATCCTGATTCATTTCAATTTTTATTGACTTTAAATTATATACCAAAAAATCATCTTATTAATATAATTAAGTGATTTAACGTCAATTGATGATATATTTTATTATTGCAACCCAAAGTACAAAATTAAGCCTAAACTTTACTGAAATAAACAAAACATGACGGTAGATATATTTTTTTGTTGAATTGTTGTAATAATTAATTTGTAGGTACTGGTACCTCAAGCTGCTTCCGGTCGTGCGCCATTGGCTCGTCGCGCGGCGTTGCGTGTCTTCTGTCGTGACAGACCGCCTGTAGGTGGAATATCTGTGAAAGAACATTTTGAAGTCAATATTGTGCCAATACGCATTGGTATGTTTGCCTATTATTTGATTTAAGGAACAAGGAAATAAGAATGTGTACCATTTAATATCCATTTACGTACAACGGACACTTATCATTTAAGATAAAAGTACTGTCTTGTCTCGTGCGTGTAAAAATAATCAAAAAGAATCTCTCCGGCGGGGAATCGAACCCCGGTCTCCCGCGTGACAGGCGGGGATACTTACCACTATACTACCGAAGATATGAAGGGGCGGGTGAAATTATCGCTAAAACATCACATATCAATAAAAAGATATGAGAAAATTCTTATCTATAAAAAGTATTTAATGTCTTAGGTATGACAAAAAAGTTCTTCAACACAATGTTGAAGTTTTGCTTCCCGGAACGAGATCCGGATGCAATGGAGGAAGGTGAAGAGGAGACGGGAGAGGGCTCATCAGGGAGAAATAGCGGAACCCTCGTCTCGAAGAAGTCGCGAAAGAAGAACAAGGACTCAAACTCCAACTTCTACGTCAAGAGAGATAAGAAAGATAAAGATGACGTTGAGAAGATGAAGGTGTGTTCATTTATAGATTATATGCCGTCTTTTGTTTCATATTCTAAACCCCATCTTCTTTTTTTGAAACGGAGTTATTGCTTTTGTCATCTTCGTTTTCCAAGCGCCGCAGCAATCAGAAAAAAGAGTTTTTTTTTACAGTTGAATTTTATGCTATCATTGCCCGTTTAAAAAGTTTTATATCCAATATAGGAAAGATTATTCGTTTGCAATATAGGAGCGCGCGGAGAAAAACAAACTCTTCATCTACATCAAGATTCCTGAAGTGCCCGTACGGGTGTCATACAAGGGCAGCAAGGAGAAGAACTTGGAGGACGTACGAGACCTGCCCCTGCTACTGCCCACGCTGGAGTACCACAACGTCACTTGGACCTGGCTTGACCTGTTGTTGGCCACGAAGAACGACACACGCAGGTTACATTTATTTTTTAGTGTTAAAAAATATTGTACAAAATAGTGGGAGTAAATGCAACGGGTGGCCTTAACGCTAATAAGCAATCTCCAGGCCACATTATTAGAGAAACTATCAAGAATTTCATCAATTCCAATTCAGGATCATAGGATTTAGTAGTTGCATCTTCTCTATTTTTGTCTATCTCTCTTTTTCCTATATTTGAAAATAAAAAAGATTGGGAAAGAATTTGCCTGGAGTAGTCTAGGATCTTGCTTCAAAAAGTGTACTGGGACTAATTAAAACCCTTACTGAATAACGAAAATTTTAACTTTGACTATCCGGAAAAAATAATATTTCTAGGTGTTTAATATATTTAAATTTATGTAAATTTTTGTACCAGAGTGCTGCTCTCTCAAGCGATAAGACAGAAGTTGCAGCTACACAGACGAGCACCGGCTGCACCCGAACCTCTTGAGGAAGACAAGGCCAGATTACTCCTAGGAGATAGAACTGTAAGTCACAAATGTTCACTCATTTTTATTTAAATTATAAACCAATTCCTTTATTTTGGAAATGTTGAGAACCAGTGTTATGTCAGTTTTCAATGTCTCTTACGTCAAATGCTAAGTAAATACATACATTACTTGGAAATATTGGTAGTCATGTATTTAAACAGCTATCGAGTTTCTTGCTTATTTCTTATCGGTAGATTCCTGCCTTCGGAACCGGTGGTAATGTTAAAAATTACAATTTATAAGTGTCTTTATAAATACCTATTTGTATAAAGATATTTTGAGTTTGACTTTGACCCAGATAGCGCAATGTTTAACATGATACTCGATTCAATTCCGGACCAACATTTTGATGAGAATATTTCTTGGATGTGTGTTAAATTATTAATTACATATGTATATAGGGTTGTATATATTTTTAAATTTCTCATTATTAAAAGGTGGCGGAAAACAAGCCGCAGAAGAAAGGTGTTCCCAGCGTGTTTAAGTTCTCCAAATCATAGCGAAAGGCCAATATTTGACCGATTTCACTTAATTCCGTGTACGATGACTGCATTATACATTAGTAATCAATATATGAAATTAAAATAAACTAATCTTGATACATATAGCTTACTTAAAAATGTTTAATGAAGCAGACACCATTGATATGTCTAAGATATGAGCTAGTCTGCGCAGGCGCATGTAATTTGTTACTCTATATAAATAGAGGATTTCAGTACGAGAATATGCTTAAAGAAATATTAACATACAAAATGTATGAAAAGTGATTTGAAGTTGAACAGTCTGTGAAAGATGGTTTTTATTTACGTGATTTAAGTATCAGTCTCGCCCGAATGTTTACTTACTTAAACTAATATTTTATTTTATTAAATTTGAAAATACTGAGTTCTAAATTATATTTTGTATTACAGAACGTTGTATTATTTATTTGTATTTTTTTTATAGATTTGAATTTTAATGTTGTCCCTCTTAAGTGTGTGGATGTAAAATGTTAATTGTGATTCTAAATTATCAACGCATTAATTAAAAAGAGCCAAAAAGAGTTAATTTCGAGGTCGAATGTAATTATCTAATTGTTTTTTTTTTTTCATAAAAACTGATCAAGTATTACATCTATTTATTATAATGTAATTAAATATCCTAATATATATAATGATTATTAATTTGTTAATTAGAACTAGCGTAATGGTGTCTCCTAAATGACACGCCTCGGAGGCTAATGAAAGTTAAAAAATACTTATAACGAAAGTAGTACAATGGTAATCGATTTTTTTGTTTCGGTATAATTAAAAAAACACATTTTATCTTACACTCGTGATATTTTACTATGGACATTTAAAAATGTCTACTGTGTAAATATGAAAATGCAAAATCAACGCATAAAACAAAGCGGTGAATGAAAGGGTTTTAGTGGTATGGGTGCAATGTTAATTCATTGCAAAGATCGCGAATATAATTTAGGCTCATAAAAGATCTTGAGGATAAGGAGGAGTGATTCGTTAAGGGACTTAATTACGGAGTTGTGTCAAACTTACCATATTTAACCATATATTAACAAATAGAACAAAGTGCGCTATCTCGCTTTTAATACATTCAATATTTGTTTTGTATTATCGGTAATTATAAGGTGTCTAATGTATAAAGACTTATCAAAGACACTTATATGTAGCGTTTTTTTTTAAATATAATTAATAGTATATTTTCATGTTATATGTAATTATTGTTGAAATGTAGTGGTAAGATGAATTTTGTATGCACTTAGTATTTTTTTATAAATGTTGTGATTGAAAATAAAATTAATGAAATGATTCCTATTTTTTATTTGTGTTCTTCAAATCCTGTTTAACTTATACAAACAGCCACAATAAGACAATAGATTAAAGTACTTTTTAAAACATTAAACTTAAGACGTATCCATGGTACAAATATGAAACATATTTGTGTATGTGGTTCAATAAAAGGATGTGTCCTTGTATTTTTTTAACTAGATACGATTCGTTTTACTGTGAGTTACGTAACGAAAATACGCCTACTGACTGATAGATGTTCCCTCTCGAGGGTTTTGTATTACTTCCGTAATCCGTACCAGACATACGTAACAAAATCGCCCATCAGCCCTTGCTAATCTTACAAGCTTTTAAATTCTGATCAATGTGATATAAGAGTATACATAGTCAACTTAATTTATTATTATTACGTTGTTAGGGTTCCCTGGAAGAGATCTGTCAATACCGGTCTACGGTCTAATTTACTTTTGTATTGTTGTCATGTATCATATTATAATGTTATAAAGTGTGAATGTTAATAAACAATCTTACGGACTAATTTTCAAAGCAATTAATTGTTGTTTGTAAAAATGTATATTTTCGCTTTTGTCATAATAAATCCATTAAAATTAGTTTATAAAAGACAACTCAGACGTATTGAATTGGCGACGAGTAGATTAGTTTTTTTATTAAATTTACTTAAATGTTTTATTAGCTTACAGAGTGACTTAAAATTAATAATTTGATTATATGTTATTGGACGTCATATCTCATATACATTGGTATTAGCTTCTTGTATTTACACTGATTAGAATTTAAGTTTTAATTTCAAATAGAATTCAGATCGGTATAAGCGCTTAAATATTAAGATCTTTTAATGAGTAGGTTATTTATTACAGCTATCAAGTTTCTTGCCGGTTCTTCTCGGAAGAACCTTCCGAACCGGTGGTAGTGTAAAAATTGACGATTCAAAAGTGTCTTTATAAAGACCTATTTGAATAAAGATATTTTGAGTTTGAGTTGATTAGGAAAGTAGAAAGTCATATATTTTTGTGGATAATAGTGTGAAGGTGGGAAGGCTTGAAATAGTGGTGCTTCAGATTAAACGAAAATAGGTTTCCTAGTAAAATCCCTCAGTTGTCACTCATATGCGATTTCGCCATCAGAGTCAGTACTCATTAATTGTCGCTAGTTACGGTCGCGTCGAGGTTTGATGTTTCGAACGTCGCGCGCCTTCAGTTAAAGCCTATTCGCCGCGGGGAGCGTACGTCGCATAGCCGCGAATTTACGAACGTAAACTCGAACGAAACATGAGGACGAATTATATTATTTGAATAAGTGTCTGTGTTGTGTTGTGACTTGGTGTTTAATTCACGATGGCCTTGATTTTGTGTGTTTTTATTTGCGCTGTAGCTGGTAGCTTGGGCTTCAATGTGGACATCCCATCCAGGGTTGTGTACACGGGAAACTATAAGTCCATGTTTGGTTTTTCTGTTCAATCTCACGTGGACGGCGATAGGAAAATGTAAGTGTTTCTGAAATTTTAGTAGTAAGACCTTGAATATGTTTTGAAGAATTTTGCATAAATTTGCTTAAGACCTTTAGATGAAATAAAAAGTATTTACGATCACTGTATTCCTCATACATGGCCATGTGAAGGTTGAGATTACGAACGCGAGCGAATCGAAGTTTATAATAATGACATCATCGTTCAAGAAATACATAAGTGCGATTTTTAGCACTATTTCTATTGAAGCTATAAAGCCAATTTGAGTTTTAATGCGAATTAATCAAAGAGCTAATTCATACATACTATTAGTCGATCCGACGACCCCGATTAAAACACTAATACTTGCACAAAAAAATTAGTTATATTCAATAGAAAAAGTTTCTTACAAGTCCTTGTTTACGCTGTGCAGTTCTTAGGGATATTCGGATTGAAAGATTCATTCGTAACCCGGCTGGCTAATTATAATAATCTGCAATTTTATGGATTCGACTACGCGATTTGTTGATTTGTTAATTATTACTTACACCTTAGTAAAACCACAACGCAGTCTGCATTCCTCTTTGAAACATGATACCTATCGTTATTCGTGATTATAAGTACATTGGGAGTTTGATATGGTTCACGATACTTGTCGATTTGAAAGTGAGATTAAATTTTTATATAATAAGAAATCTTTAGTCAATATTTCCCACACTGTTTTTGACTCAAATGGGGAATATGGAACAGTAGGTGATAATTATAAATGTATTAAATATCGAAACCGGGTAAAACTTGCAGCATTGCACTAACACTGAATTAGTCTGGATAACAAAAAATAATAAAAATATGTTGATAAAAAATTAAGGAATATTTCCACGTAAACCCGCAAAATTTATAGTAGGTATGTGAGGCACAAACACACTCAAATATAACATCGACTCCACAAATTTGTAATGTAGTTTTAGTTTTAATATAAATTCAAAGCCTTTGACACTTGAGAACAGCGATCACATTTTTTTCGGCTAGAAGCGATCCATTTCAAAGCCATCTTGTCAAGGACATATGAAATCTCTAAGAAATTCTCATTAGCTCACTCCATTAGTGTCATTTGTTAGTTTCTCTTGACATATACACAATAGGATGCAAAAATTTGAATGTGGAACCGGAAACAAGGAGCTGTCATATGCTCACCACATGTGCACGCGCAGACCGCACGCCCTTTTTAGCTTTTTTTTTATAATTTACTCATGAGCGTGGCTATTTTTGTAAGGGCGACGCTTTCTTGATTTACGATCAGATACAACGACCTCTGTTATGTGGTTGGTGTTGCTGCCGACACGGTTTTTCTGAGAAAAAAATATTGCATTTATTTTATTAGATTTCAGCATATTTTTGAGTGATACACATCTATTATTTAATACTTACATTATTTATTCTTTTATAAAAATATATGTCTTAAGAAATAAGTACTATTTCACGTCTTTAGTCAATATAAAACAAAATAATACATTTTCAACGACTTAATTACCCAAAATTGTTCTTTTCTGGGTTCTGTAGATCATTTATCATCTCGACATGGGCACAAATCCATCGTTAAGGGCATTTACGTAGCGTATCATTAACATTTTGTATCGAACAAGTGTATAGCTAATGGTAGAGATAAGTAATGTGGACGTCTCTAGCCGCGCTCCGATGGGACTTTTTATCAAGCATTTATTGATGTCGACCTGTCGTAATGTAGGTTTGAGTGTTCATGTGATTTATGATTACTTAGCTATATTCAAGCCAGATGTTACTGGTTACTTTCTTATTGTTGAAGTTTAAGGATATTATAGTAATTGTTAACCCTAATCAGTGTAAACATGCAATCGCAGGCGCCGGTATAACTAGGATGATAACCCGTGACATACACTATCTCCTAAACCGTAGCTTTTGTTCACAATTATCTCATCCGGCTCCTTATCCAACATAAAATAGACAAAAACAAAATACAGTAATCCTAATGACATACGATGGGGGATTGATAAATATTAAAGATATTTTTTTTAAATAACTATTTCATGTTTTCTCAATACAAAATGCAGTAGAGATAAGACCAGACGCAATGCCGAAGACAGACCGCAAAGATAATAAGATCGTAACGTTTGTTTATAACTCCATCAGTGTCTACAGCAATGTCTCTATCTGCGGAACCGTTACAATAATCTTTTACTCTATCCAAGTAGAAATCTAATAATACACATGCAAGAACTGCTTAACTTATTATATCTGTCCCCAGACATCTTATGTGCTAAATACATTTTAAACAATCAACTTATGAGATAACACAACTAGGTTTACACAATTAAATGGGAAATTGAGACATTATAAAATACAATATACATAATAATATGAACAAGATACGACAAACATGTGACCACTACCAGGATTCAAAGGTTTTGTTTTTTTTTAAAAGGTGTTTAAAATGCCTCTACGAAAGGTAAGTAGAGAGTCGGCAAAAACATCAACCGACTCGTCCACATTCACAATACTATTATAAAGTCGACACAAACTGTTTACAGGACCGTCATGCCTTATGCATTAAACATGCCTGTTTTGTAATAATTATCAATAAAAATGATGAACGATCATAGGTTATTACGCAAGAGCAACCTGTTAAATTAGGTTTTAAATATGCTATAGCTTTGAAAATCATTAGGGCTACCAGAGAATAGTTAAGTAACTGGTCTTTCACCAAGCACAATTAGACCTAGGTTGAATTTAATTGTGTATAGTACTATGTTTTAAATATACATAATATTTTTGAGAATATCTAAGATGTGTGGCACGACTGCGCCGGCGCACGAACCATGACCCCAATACAAATACGGCGCTAGTAGGCGGCCTCACTACCAGACTTCTGTTGTATTCACTTGACGTCATATGTATGTTTAATATGAAGGAAGAAAGTTTGCTAACATACAACACTTATGTTGTCCCCAACTTCGTTCGCAATGAAGACAACAATACTATTTCTAATGTCTCCTTAATTATGTATACAAATATGTATATATAATTAAGTCTTTTCACCTTTATTTGTAGTTGTATTATTGAAAATTTTTCATTGTTTAGTCTATGATATCATGTGTAACGTTTAGGAACATATATGTAAGATAATATTTAAAAAATCACATTTTTTTATGCTATTCAATAATTATATGCAAAACTCTCATTCGAAAGTTAAATTTAATCTGGAGCGGCATTGCCAAATTAATCTTTCAGCAAAAGTGTTGATCAATACTTGCTCCATTGACATTTAAATCTGGTAAAAGGTGTGAGAATATAGAGCGACATATTATGAACTAAATAGATTACTTTCTATACGTAATTAAACATATATTGCCTTATTAAATCGTCCGTGTCTAGTTGATATAATTCGCATACCCCTTAACATACTGAATC
The DNA here is from genome assembly GCA_951799465.1 of Leptophobia aripa. Taxonomy (NCBI): domain Eukaryota; kingdom Metazoa; phylum Arthropoda; class Insecta; order Lepidoptera; family Pieridae; genus Leptophobia; species Leptophobia aripa. The sequence continues at coordinate 2,649,271 of OX637271.1, forward strand.
TACCTCCTACGAGGCCATACTAAAAATAAAAGTCTTGCATGAAAATTCCTCGAATGGTGCAACAATGACCCATAATCGTAATATATCGAATACAATTTAGGTCAGGGAGGCTGTACGCAGAAATTCAAACAAAAGGAAAATATCGTATTGTTTCTGGCATTGACCTTAATAACGCAACTTTAAGGGCTATTTTGAGATTCAGAGAATTGTAACCACAGAATTGCAGTCACAATTATCCAGTATTGGTCGAGGTTGAAAAGTGATTTCATTAAATGACTTACGCGACACTTAGGTGAATGAGTGTCTCAATGTATTAAAATTTATCTCGGGAATGCCCTAAGTTTTCCTGAATTTTTAACAAGCTAAGGATATAATAAAGGGAAGGAAGGTATATCATTTTGTTTTGATTAATTTCTAACAGAATGGTTTTTTTAAAAAACCATTCTGGAAAATTTAGCATTGCTTAGTTTTCCATACAAAAATTTCATTGGCGACAATTTTACATAACCTGTTTAAAAACCAGGAAGTAAAATCCATAACAAAACGGCAATAAATTAGTTCAGCTTAAAAAAAATTAAATAAATGTTTTTTCTATCTTTTTAACTGATCATTAACATGTTATTGACCTAAATACGAGTAAATTATAGTTCTAATTTACTAGACCCGTACTCAAGTTCAATGTCATTCGCAATTAGTCAGTTAATTATGTCAGATGAATAATGTTAGAGTTCATTTGTTAACCCAAATTTATTTGTTTGACAAATAAGTTTAAAAAAATCTCTATATTCAAGCTATTTACTTAAAGGAATATTATATTAATTTATCGTTTTGATGTAGCGGCCTTGTCAAGTTAAAAGGAACACTTACACAGGAAAGTATAAGATTGTTTGTGGCTAAAGTCATTTTGGTGATTCGAGGCGAGTGAGTCAAGACTTGAGTCAAGGTGTGCAGGTGACTGCAGATGACTGACTCACCTCTTGGTCATCGATTGATCATGTTTTGTCAATACAGGTGGTTACATGATTTCCTATTAGACTTGATTATAATATGTTTTTAATTTAGATAACTTATACTAATAAAAAACATTCTAAGATCCTAAATATATTACGCGGTAATTTAAATTGTGTAATATTTTAAATTGTGAATAAAACCAGATTTTTGTAATCAGTTATCTTACGTATTCTATTATATATTATTCTATATATATTATCATACAATATTTTAACGATTTTCCTTATTGTATGACTAATAATGAAATCTCGGTATAAGTAATTGCTTTATTATATAAGACGTAAGTCATTTAATTGAAATATTTACAATTCAGTTAATTAAATTTTTTCAAAAACTGTTTAGCATATCTAACGGACACTTGTCATTCGTAAGATTACAAACAGTTAGCAATCCTCTCACGCAATACAACGTGTGAAGAAAGGTTCAAATATAAATTCGCAAAAGGTGCACGTACGATTCGCAAAAGATGACCGATATCCTTAGTTTATTAAAAAAACAATGGGCGGACACAGTTCCCGGTTTGGTCGCCAGATGGCGCTCGGAGAGTTTGTCGCGTTAGTATGCGCGTGCGCACTTCACGCGGATGTGACGCGCCGGAAGCACCATAATTTGAAATTTAATTGTTTTTTAAACGTCACACAACGGATAAATAGGGTGTTACGAACCTACGTTTAGACTTTAATATGTGTTTATTAGAATCTAAGAATATTTTAGAATTCAAGGGAATCAAAAACACAGAAACTTCACTTTATAGGCTTAAAATGAAAGCATAGACAATTACATAGAAAATAAACACTTCAACCATTATATAATTAAGTATTATCACAAACTATGTAATGAAGTGATATCGGTTTTAAAAATTGTAAACACCGTCAACCCATTTTCAATTAACAAACATAATTATCTCTATTAGCATAAGCATTAATTGGTTGATTGTTTTTATAATCTAATTAATTTGTTTATACAAATATACCTGAATGTTTACATCTATAAAACATTAATGGATTAATTGTGAAACGGTTCTACAGGAATAAATTGTCTCTAAACAGCCGCCTTTACGTTTGTGTTGATGCCTTTATCTAATTAAGGATAAATAATACAAAAAGACCAATATACACTGTTCTTAATCAAATATGCCCGAGTCTACCAATTTTCAATAGGTTAATTGACGCAGTTACCGTGGAACCGGTCGCTGACCATGTGGTGATGCGTGGGGTACACAGTGACGTCATCCCATTCACAAATATTGACCGCAGTTTGTCACCGCTTCAATTTGTATCACATAATAAAAAAGACTATGTATTACTTAAATGTCAGGGATTTATTAAATTAAACTTTTAAAAAAAACTCAAAGTATTTGCACGTTAGGCCCTGCACTGTGAATATAAGGGAGTATATACTCCCTTTCAATATTACATACGTTTATATTATAATGGTCAGCATACAAAAATATTTTTTTATTGATTACAGATACTGATCTATAATCAATAAAAAAATTAAACCCAGCTAAGTTTCTTGATCTTCAGAGTCTTCTTGACATACCAATGCCACGGAAACTTGTAACATAGATTTATAATATTTATTTTATTGCATTAATTTCTAATTGTTTTTTGAACCTTCATATGCATAATGAATAAAGAATAAAGGTTAATTGTAATAAGAGCTGATGAAGAAAAGATGGGCTCTACCAATATAGACGTGATTTAAACAATTAAATAAATATTGTTATTATTAATAACAATTATCTAATTTTCAATGAAGCGTACATCACGTTTCCAATGTTGTCTGATGAATCAGGTGATTCACATAACTGAGCTGACTTAATTATTATAAAGGAACGTGAGTTTTCTGACTTACAATAATTTTATTCTAAGAATGATTGCAGCAAGGTGCCCACGCGCATGACATAACGCCATACGGTTTTAGCCGTGACTAAAGTTTGGCTAATATTGACGTATTCAAAGTCGGTCGTCGATATTCAAAAGACAGTCAATATACAAATTACAAGCTGTTATAACAAAGATTATCTTAGCTTACTCGGAACAGAAATACCAACGATATGTTATATAAAACGATTACATTAATTTTTCATTAATTTGAAATTTAATTTTAAGTTAAATTTATCTGCCACTGTTGAGATATACTCTTATAATATGTTCACGGTCAGTCGCTTGCCTTCCATATGGATTCCATAAGGAAGATCCACCAGAGCATATGCACTCTGGTGGATCTTCCTTGGACTAATACCGCAGTCCCCATTTAAGCTTTGCACGTTTGAAAGCACGCAATAGCTTCATACTTGCTGTTGACATTCTTAAATGCCGCACTGCTGGATATATATAATTTTTATTATAAATAATTATTATATTAAAATAAAATTAATATAAAATAATTATTTTGAAGTAAGTTTTTTATGATGTGATTGTTTTGTAATATTACCAGACACTATCTCGGCTTCTGTGCTGGTGGTCGTGAAACCGGAGCATTGAAATTCGATACCGCATCACGATTTATGGTCTACTTGACCTCAGCCGCGCAAAGGTCTATGGGAATTTAATGACCCGTCCGTCATAAACTCCATTTGGTTATTTATAACTTAATGTTGTTAAGATGGTCTTAACATTTGTGTCAATAGTCAATTTAATTTGCTGTAGACTAGGTATGTAATATTTTTTTTGTTAAAATATATATTGGACACGGTCGGTTAGCCCAGTTGTGTAATAAAAACTACAACGACATAGACAACTTAAATTTATTTACACACACACTAAGGCACTTAAACACACTTTATATTGTTAATACAGGCTTAAATGCGAATTGCCTCAATATATTTATTTGTAGTCGTATATTATATTGCTTGGAAGAAACCGCGTGTTCTACAAATATAAACTGTAAACTGCTAAAATTGAAATTAATTTGAATATGCAGAACTTTTTTAACAGATTTACAGTACAAACACCTTTCCATCACGAAATACGATGTTATTTAACAAAATTACATAGTTACTAAGAAAAACTGCAAGGCCGGCCAATGTTTATACGTATGACTCAGTGTGTGTTCCTGCCAAAAAGTTATTTTTTGCCCGTTATGACATATCGCTTAATCTTTATGGCTTTAATTACGTCACCTTTAAATACATTTGCATACATTACAAAAACAATGTGTTATGATGATTGTATCAAATGTAGGGAACATTGATAACAAATTAATTAAAAAATAAATAAAACCTTTTTAGTTTGTAAATGTTTTCTCCTCATATTGTTTTAAATCGAAAAATTATTCGTCTGTCCAAAGAAAGAAAGAAAATATGTTTATTTGGACACACACACAACATCACAATAAATTATAAGTACAAAATTAAAATTAACTAAAAATAAACACATTGCTTCGTTGCAAGTGACGCGGGCGTGCGCCAAATGGGGTGCTGCTAAGGATTTGTGTGGAATATAGTATTCCACACCATCATTGATTTTCAGCAGCCCCCAGTTGTTGCAAACCGCTGCACACCGCCAAGTTTAACAATTTAAGTGTACAAAATTTAAATGGAATTTTTTTATGGAAACATAAAGTAATAATTAAATAATAAAAGGAATAAAAGGAAGGGAGACAATAAAAATAGTGGGATTAAAAAAAGGAAGGCGAATCTCAAAATTTTCCGAAACAAACTAAATGCTTAGTTATAATATCAATGAATATTTATAGAATATTAACACACGGTTCACCTCGAGACGGATCCGCCAACAAAATTAGACAGTATCAATGCTGGCGTTTTAAAACGAACCTTGTAAACATTTAAGGTACACAGGAAGGCTTGTTTCTGCATCACTATTTATAGTCGTATTTATCGGTCATGGCATTGCAAATTCTGCAAAAATATATTAATAATTTAATTCACTTGCGTAGTTAACCTATTAATATACTTGAAAATGTCTGATACACATAATGTACACTTTCTTTGATGGCACCTGTTATCGAGGCATTTTGCACCTTTCACTGTAAAGCAAACCTCTTTAAGATTTACATCCACTACAAGAAATACCAAAGCTATGTTACTTGCTCGATATAATAGGTGTTGTATCACAGTTACAAATATACTGTGATATATAAAAAAAAGTTTTGCTTGACTCAAGTGAGCTTTGCCTAAAATGTTAAAAGTCATAGCTATTAATTACTGTCAGCTGGCAGATAATAGAGAAAATATTGCGTGTAGAGCCACCCTAGGTAAGGGTAAAATATCACTGTATTTCCCCTTCTGAAAATATAATGACATGACTGTATTTTTGCAATTGATTTTATACCTATAATGTAATAATATTTAAAGATGAAACAAAAAATCCTTTTATTTATTATATTAATCGAACCATATTTTAAAATTTAAAGTGTAAAGGTATTTGGAGGTCTTCGATGAATGCACAAAAAAAAAAGCTTATAATAAATAACTTTAAAAGCTTAAATGTTTTTGTGGTTGCGTGGACTATGCATATGGCTCGGACTATTTACGTCTATTGTTGGCGCTAATAGGTGAGAATTTCAAGCATTTCCTTCTCGGATGGTTTCCACGTGTTAGCATTGTGGCAAATTTCACTTTCCCTGCGTACATTGTTTTGTTTAATCGGACTTTTGCGTTTGTATTTGATATTTTATTGGAACGCAAGGATCCCATTGCTGTGTAATTTTATATTACATCTTGTATCAAACGGACACATTATTAGTATTTTAGTTTAATTCCTTTTGGATTTCTATATGTTGGTTTAAATGTTAACATCATTAAATTATTCAATGATAAGGATATCATAACAAACAAAATAAAAATATCCTGTGTTTGACACCTGTTACTTAGAAGATACCGATGTGTGATACCAAATGTACATTTCAACGAAGATCGAATGTAGTGTAAGAGCTAGTCTAATATTTTGATATAAAAAGGTTTTATAACCACTGAACTGGCTGTTAGAGTAACTAGTATGTTCATTCATCAATATATTTACAAGTGTTTAAATAAACATTTATTTTTGGATGCGATTCTGAAAAGTTATTTGGTGTATTAGCCAAACCTAAAGGAGATTCCTTATCCAAGACGTACTTCATGCCACGTTCGTCTCGTTTTCCGTAAATAAACAAATTTTAAAAGATCATTTATATAACCAAAAACCTGCATTATAACAAATGTATTATAATATTACTTAGATAAAACTAAATCTTTTACTACATCAACCTGCTAAAAAAGACGTAGGTGGCATAAGGAAGGGCACGTGCGCGCGCGCATCCCGCTGTTTAAGGGGGGTGGGGGGACAGGTGGCGATTGATTTAATTGGAGTCCGACAGAAATAAGCCGCGCTTCCTCTTACTTTGAATACCTAATTATGGAGCTTATTTTAGAATTAACATTACTTCATATTCCAGTTTAATTTTCAATGACATATGTATGTTGTTAATGCTTACATATAAGAGTTTAAAGACTGCAACGTAACGGTTTTTATGTTACTTATTATAGAATGTAAAATTTATACCTAGATTTGTTGATTGCATTTGTAACTAAGAAACTCTTTAAGTGTTTAACTTCTCTAATATGTTACCATATTAAGATGTTATCAGTTAATTACAAGCGAACAAACATGCTTTGTAAACATTTTTCCTGTACGTTGCGCCATACAATGTATTTATGACGTTAACCATGGCAATTTACGATGCAACGAGTAACGCCCGATGTTTACACTATCTTGTTAGGGTGGCCATGATTTTGATGCGTGAACAAGAAACAATATTCTCATATACCTATATTTTTTAGTAAAGCATTGGAACAAAACAAATTGGGAATTACCAAAATTTTTAATTCACATCTCGTTTTGAAAGTTTTCTCAATTCTTATGTACATGTTACTACACATCAGTTTTTTTATGTATTTAATATAATTCTGTCAGATACAATTATATTTCACAGTCTCATCACTGTAAGTTTATTGGTCACCGCATTGAGATATGATTACCTTCGACCACCCGGGTATACAAGCCGTGACGTGCGCAAACGTTCTTTATAATGATGATTAGATTAACCATGGCCCTTTATTAGAGAACGAATTAAAACTCATTTCACACTTATTAATCTAATAAAATACTTTGGTTAATGCCTTGTTTAAATTGAGCGTAGATAAACGATATTTTGTGTCATATAACATCCGCTTCGCTCCATCTGTTGATATTTTTAAGGTTCTCTAGGATCTTGATTAGCCTATTTATTGTGTAGTCAGCTTTTTTTCTTTCCTTCTATGCTGTATGTCAGCATTGAGAATTATTTAAATATTCAAATAAAAGCGTCAAATCCGCAAATTTTTACGGATATATAACGCGAAAACTTAAGCAATCCTTAATCATAAGAATGATTAATACTACGGTATACGTTTTTCCGCGAATTAATACACCTTTTTTTATTAACTGTGTATAATATAATTTATTTTCTGTGGCATATTTATAGTTTAATCCGTATTAAGATAAGTAAGTTATTCATTACGATATGAAGCGGTAGCTGTGAATCTTAACTTTAGATAAGCGAGTACCGATCAGCGTAATGCTAATTAAAATTGCAGCAGCTTGTTAAAAACGAATTCATGTAAATGTTATTTACAACAAAAATGCGTATTTCTCTTACAATATATCATGTATAAAGTACAAATACATCTACTGTCCCTATTTGCAAAAATATAAAGCACGATAATTTTTTAATAGTTATTTTTAATTTAGTTCATATACCTACGCAAATTATAAACAACAAATCTATATTTGCGGTATAATTCTGCTATAATAAGATATATTATGTTAAATAAAAATATGTTGCGAACGAAAATGGCAATGAAAATCGACCAGAACGGTTAACCTTAGCCTTATGCCTTTAGAAAAGAAAATCTATAAAGGCAATTTGATATAAGAACGATATATGTTTTCGTTCCTAGTTTGAAATCACATCTACTTCTTGTTAAAAACAAAGGTGTTATTAGAAATTTTGGGAAATGTATAAATCGGCCTCTCTCGTAAAATAGAACAAGGTTATCATCACTCCCACGCTTCCTTCTAACTCCAATGCGAGGCGAGAATTGATCACTATTAGCACTTGACGCAACGATACATATACTGCAATACTATTTACTCCCACGGTGTGTTTTATTGTTAATAATGCGTTTAAACTTATATACTTCAATCGGAATATGTAGATTTATTTATTTATATTTAACACATTTAAAACAAGAATTTGACCACTTGCTTGACCTAATGGACACCATGCCAACAGATTGCCGGGGTTCGATCCCCGGTAAGGTCAAAAGTTATGTTATAAGGGTATTTGTTTGCTGTGGTGTGGGTGTTAAAATACTATAAATCTCTTCCACTAATTAGGATTGGGGGCTAACGCTTGTAACAAAAACTTGTATTTTAACAAAGTTGTTCGTTAGGCTTATATGTTATAAAAAAATACATTTTAAGCCTAAGCGTAACTTCTACTCTTAAAAGAGCGAAGCTTATTGAGTGTATTTGTTTACTGATAATTGAATTTGGCCGTATTCGTGTGTCATTTGTATGCAGCGAGGAACTAATAGACTCAACTACGATCCAATAAAAACACAACCTACGCGCGACTTTCACCTTCATTTGCATTTGGGATCAGCCGAATCAACTCTTGCGCAATCCTCATTGTCATAAGGCCATTTTCATTGTTTGTCGATCGATTCATAAAACAGGTTGAAGGGTTCTGTTATTAGCTTTTTGTATCAAGATTGAAGACAATAGACAGTTGTGTAGGCTTTCTTTTGATACATAACGAGTCTTAACATAGAAATTTACATACAGAAAAGAGCACTTTTTATATATATTTCAATTTCTTGATCTAGATTATATATGAGCAAGTCTTTGCCGTCTAACTTATTAGAGATAAAAGTTATTAGTTACTACGTATTCCTGAATAGATATTGTATACAAAAATAACCATACTACGTAAATTGAACCCAGTATAGAGTATATTTAGGTAGTGCAGTTTCGCGTGCCGTCCGCCATTCTCACGAGGTCCTCGTCTTATTAGCGGCCAATCTTCTCATTGAGGCAATCATCGGACGCACCCCATGCGGGAGTTTGCTCTACAATTTTTTTAATACTTTATTTTTGTAACGTATATCGTTGTTTATTGTAGAATACATCAGCTAAATCAACCTAAGTCATATGTGTTTAATAACAATTTTAGATTCAAAGTGGATTTGTAATTCGCGTTTTAAATGTCTTCAAAATCTTTACATTGCTTGTTGTATTGTAGACAAAAAAAAGCGTACAAATCCCTAAAAGGCCGGCAACGCACTCATGAGCTCCCAGCCACATGAGTGTCCATGGGCGGCGACTTCACCTTTATGGTGGGCCTCCTGCTCGTTTGCCCCCTCTTCTATAAAAAAAGAAAAAAAAAAGACAATATAATAAGATGTTTATTACAGAACTTTTCTGTTATAAACTTTCTGTTTATGTATATAAAGCGGTACCAGGTTAATAAAGTGTTGTCTATTTTTCACCACGCTAAAGGGTACTGACTACATAGAATTCAAACCATATTCTTGTGTTTCTTAGTATAAAACAGATGTATGATGTATGTGTTATTAGAAGAATCCTTATCCTTAATAGCCTGAATTAATGATTCACCTTTTAACAAACAAATCAAGCCAAGTTATATTGAAGTAGCGAGACATTTTGAGGACAAATGGTCAGACAAAATTAATACCTTTAGTCGTGCGGTTTTTGTATGGATTCGGTTGTTGTAATGATTCAAGTTCGATGCACTTTACGCTTAAACAATACAATGTCACATCAATGAATATTATTTTTATACATACATATGTTCCATTATAATTTAACCTAATTATATACAAAAAAAAACATATTGGAAATGCGAAAATACTACTACACATGAGTGACACATGGACTAAAGTTTTTTTGAAATTAAAATTGAAAACTGAAAATTGAAAATTTTTTAGTTTTAAATTTAAGTCATATATTTTTATATTATACATAAATTATATAATAAAACCTTGACGTTTTATATGTATAAAGAGTTTGCACATGTAATAATTAAAGAGGTGAGTGTAGTTGCCGACAGGTGCGGACTCCAAACAGCAGATGCGCTGAGAATAACTTAGCCTCAGGCCTCTGAATACATTATTGTTTGAGTATTTGTTGTTATTTTCTATAATTAATACGTCATGTATACACACCTAAATTATAAATGTCAGCAAAATAAGTAAATTAAATGATATTATTGTAAGCAACCTGGTGTTTCCATGGGCAGCGTGGCCTGCTCGTTTGCTTATATAAAACTTGGATAAACTTAATCATAGACAATTATACATCTCGTCACTTGGTATACGGTAAGCAACTTATAAAACGCATGAGACCATCGCCGATTGTCTCAGACACTTGTAAATTTTAATAAAACGATTTCACAATAAGGATGCCCTTGTCATGAAACTGAGTAAGCGTTATAAATATTGTCAACGCGTCAGATCATTAAAAACACATTAATTTACACCGATTGCTTCAATGCTACACACCTTATCTTTACCACAGATAACAATAGTGTTTGTTTTATTAAAACTACTCTACGAAAAGAACTGTTATTACTTAGATTAAAAAAAATATTTATATAAAAAATAGTTTTTAACGAATATAAAACTATATCGTCTTTTTAGATGTTTTAACCTATTTATATGTAATACAAGCTTTGTTTTTTTTTATTTATACAACATTATAACAAATGGGACAAGACAGGTGTTAGAACAGTTTTATTTCCAAACAGGAATACGTAACAAAGTAGCGCTTAGTCATCAAAAATCACATTAGACACAGCTAATTGGTCCCACCAATTCATATGAAGCAAATGTGTAACATGTATTTCTTAGAAAATTGACGCATAACCTTGTACTTCTGATAAGTCTAGTAGGATCAGACTGAAGCCATGTACTGAAATAATTGAAAGGAATTGATAACAAATCTCAAAAGTAACAAAATTATAGCCTCTTGATCATACCAAGCTTAGCCTTATCTTTGGCATTTGACGGCTGCCATAAAAGATTTCCTAAATATTCTAAATGAAAATAATTATCATACTGTAACACTAATGAATATTACGTTTGTACAACCTATATGTGATACAATGAAAATAATGTGCGTGTCGTGTTTGCGCGGTTGTGTAAGTGGCACATGTAAAATTGTAAACAATAAGATAACAGACAGGGTATTCAGGTATTTTGTAATTATTATTCAGATGGTAAAACGACTGAAAGTTTGATTTTTTATCATTACTAAATAAACTTTCATCAATATTACAATTTATACTATTTATTAGAAGAAAGGTTGTATCACTTTTTGTCAAATTATATTTATGTAAAGTTGGTTATATTATTTTGTATTAAATATATGGCAATAAATATTCAAACTAATACTTAAAATTTCATATCTAGAGTGAAATAAGGCGGTCGTATAATAAATTATTGTCGAGTTCATTGGAAGTCATGTGCTATCGAGGCTCGTCTTACGAAGGTCAAGAATTTGAACTCTGCCAAGTGCACAAAAACTCCTTGTACTAACTACATTGTTGACATAAGACCCAACTGTACTAGTTTTGTATTGTCTGGCATCTAGACATATATAATTACAAAGACGATATCACATAGTCGTTAATGAGATTAACATAAGCTTTATTTGTTCTTAAGGTATTTAGAGTAGAGGAGAGAACGATTCAACTCATTTTCCAAAAAAAAACTTGTATTAAATATAATTATGATAACTTCTATACGTTGCATAATAAAGCCTATCAGACCGACGCAATAATTATTCAGTACGTTGTACATGTATAAGACTGTCTCGGCATGATTGATTGTTTTATGATGGATATCAGTGCATTCCCTCGTGAACAATGACGTGCACCAATGTTTGCTACCAATATTGGCATATGTATGATAAAATAGCAATCTTAATAAGTCTGTTACTGAAGCTGGATTGCAAAATAATACGAATTTAATTAATTAAGTTGTAGTGCTAAGATTATCAGTATATATATATAGGTATATTTTATCTATAAAACATCCTTATATACATACGTTTTTCAATTCGTTATAAGTAAAGAACTGGAATAAAACCAATATTAATAAATTTCTTGTAGTCATAATTATTATGACTATTATATAATTTATTTATTACTTAATTTTGCTATTTTTCTTAAAAGGATTTTTATAACCATCCCTAACTCCACAAACTTAATTAACCATCTTTAGTTACACAAGTGGGGTCAAATCTTAGTGTCACTGCGCAAGTACTTTTATATAGGTACAATTAATAGAAATTGTGATTTATGGTGTTGACAATGTGTAAAATTAATTACGTTTTATATAAAGAAGAATCTACGTTTATAAAATTCAAACATATATATTGACCATAACGGGATGACTAGTTTTTGTTAATATAATGAATCAGGATCTGATCCTTATCTTAAAACCATCATGACTTGCAGTACCTTGGAAAATGGACAGTCTTTATACCTTGACTATAGAGAATGGTAGGCGTGCCCTTTCGAATGTCTCAATTAGTCACGATATTATATCTAGACCTTGATAGGCCTCGGGGTTCGTCAGCTCTGTTTCGATAGGTTTAAGGACGTACATTTCTGGGGAAAATCAGCTAAATTTGCCAGGCCTTAAGTTCATAGTGTTTAATAGTGTGGAGCCAAATATGACATAATTTTGAGTATCTTCTTAAAGCATGCGTACGGAGATGGTCTACACAGTTTTAGTATTACACAACTTAGATTATAGGTGTTAAGGTGTTAATTTTTCAAACTGCTTTGCGATTGTGCGCAGGCGCTTAAAATATCCCCCTCTTCCGGCGACGAAAATATCTTTGTCGCCCCGTCTACTGGTGCTTACCGGTTAAACGTGGTTTTATAAATACTAATTAATATCAATAGAACAGAAGGTAAAAACAAATACGACAAATGTAAATAATACTGGCTACAGTTTTTAATATAACCTTTTTATCTCTTAAAGATGTTTTAATTATTCTTATTAAAGCTATCATATTCTGGGATCTTTAGGCAAGTCAACTTTGACTAATTTATAAGTCAAAGTGAGAAGGTCATAGGCTCCACTAGGCTGAGCACTGCATACAGGTTGGATATTATTTACAAAGAGAATTCCAGCTATTCAAGCATGCGTTCATATTTTCCCAGGCCAGATATCCTGTCACCACCTTTAAAGATTTCCTCTATAAACAGTTCTGATTCAGAGATACGTAAATACAATTTGGCGTGTTGCGAACGGGGATTGAACCCGCGCTATTTGCGAGTTGGCACTGCGCCAGCGCCGATTGTCTGACCTTATTTTGGCTGCTGGATTCATAATTAATAGATCTTATAAGAAAGGGCTCATTGTTATAATTAAAATATTCATTTTGTACTGTAATTATGAATTAAAATTTTCAAGGTTTCTGTGAGATAGATGTTCTAATCCAGTCATTCTTCCCAGGATCCTGGTGGGTGCACCAGAGGATGAGCCACACCAAGTAAGTGGTGTGAAGCGACCTGGTGCAGTATATCGATGTGAACCTACCAGCCGGGCCTTCGCTTCAGAAGATCTCGCTAATCCCTTGGAGCGATGCAGATTGATGGAGTTTGACAAGAACAGAAGTAAGTCTTATTTCTTGCGTTTTAAATGTGATACTGGCTTTCAAGGTTATAAAAACCCATATATATAAGATTTTATAAACGATATTTTGGGTAAACTAAACTGAAAGACAGATGTTTTACATCATCATATCAGCTTTCTGGCCAAGAAACGTTCATATGAGAGCACATAATCCTTTGGCCCTTTGTCTTAAAATATGTTTGAGGCATCTTCAATATGATAAACTATGTATTAAGTTCACGTTTCCGACCTTCCACCCTCCGTCGTTCATAAGATGTCATTGTCAGACCTAATCGTGTCTACAAATTGCTATTGTCAACTGTACATTACTTTCTTTGTTGGAGGTCGAAACTAATATCCTTTCTGGCGTTCAATGGATGTAAAGCTTTCTATGTTGGTGGCTGCGATTTATGAACGCGTCGTGTTTGAATGGTGCTCCCGCGTAGTGTGACAGGCGAGGCGCACGCGCATTTGATTTACAATACCCCATGTTTAGGTAAAAAGGCTTGCATTTGTTTTGAATTTGTCAAGATTAATTTCTACATACCAAAACCTTACTAAAGAGTTAGCCGGATACTTTTTATTTGTAATGTATAATTTAAAACACACTAGGTATAACACTTTGTTATAAAAACTGCCGTATACTGGAAGTTTTCAATGTAGCTCCTATTTCTATGGCATCAACAATATATTTTAAATGTAAGAAGACTTGAATATTGAGAATAAATACTGTTATAGTGCGTGAAAAGGTTTATTACTTTTAGTAATAGTCGTTTCACAAACACATTAATGTATTTTTGTCCTAATAATATTAATTGTATTTTCAAATACAGACGAAAATATAGAAGACGAACTTCTTTTTGAATTTGTTCTTATATAGCTGCTACATACATTATAGGTTTATGATTCGCTTACTAAGTGACTCGTGAGAATTTACAATAAAAATTCAATTTTGCTCTAATTTCTTGACATTCTACAAACAAATTAATAAGCTTTCTTCTTTTCTGCTTTCTTTTTTTTATCTTTTAGTGTGTTTATCGACGTTTTTTATTAGTAGTGGATAACTATTATGCGACAATAATCTGAATTATTATATTATTAATACTTATTAATTCATAGCCTTATATTGTAGAATAATTAATTGTAGTGTAGAGAAAGTAAGCGCCGTCTCCACATGAGTTCAAACGTGTTTAATATAACACGACTTAATCCTTCATAAAATGGCTGATACCATTTATTTTACACACAAACATTTTAAATACAGACAGATCAGTTCTATTATAGGGAACTGTAACAAATGATCTAAAGAATCTATTCAATCACTCAATTTATCTCGCGTGAAGAATCTGTTTGGTGAAGTGGAGATAAGGCTTTGTAAAGCTTTGACGATTATCATAATTCTATTGATACGGCTTGAATAAACTGATAGAGATGGTAAATTCTTATCGATCCTATTGTAGTAATATAAAATATTTTATTATGATAATAGAGTTAAGTCGCCGCCCATAGACATCGTTATTTTAAACATTAAATTTTTCAGTTATTTATTCTGTTTATATTTTTAAATCTTCATTTTTGATTGAAATAACCATAGTTCTAACTAACTCAATTACTCCACTTAACCCATAATGTTTAATGTTATTTACATGCAAATTATTTGTTTCTGTAAAATACCTGTTTGGTTTTTTCTTAGTAGGCTTTTAGTTTTTCTAAAAAAAATAGACTTTGTTATAAGTAGACGAAAACGCGTGTTATACTCGTATAGAATATATCGACAAAACGTGACCTCACTGTCTCGTAGTATCTACAGATTCCGATGTTATCTCATTGAACCCGCTTATCGTTAACTATCAAATTAAACAATAGGCTGCTCCCAAGAACTTTACAGTTATAACATGGTATAATCTAATTATTATCAATATTAGCATTATATTTTTAAACAAATATATTTCTTATAATCACTTTTTAAGGCTTGATGAAAACGGATGTGTCCAAAAAGTTTTAAATTGTCCAATTAATTAACCTTAGAAACTGTAGAGGACATTAAATATAATACTTTTATTTAATCCGGTAATAAAATTGTATTTGATTTTAGTAAGTGTGTATTGTTAATCAGCAACCTGTTAATAATATTATTTTAATATGTAAATGCGACAACATTTTTTGCTACCCACGTGTTTACCAAATTGTATCATTACTGTAGAGTACCTTCGGCACTTATCGAGTGTACAATCAGCAAAAGCTTTTTTATATAAAATATGTATGTAATGTTTACCTTTTCTTATCTTAAGTATTTTGTCTATAATCAACATCGAACAACGAATCCCAGTTACATAACGCTAATTTATATATGTAAATTGTTTGTCTCTTTTTCTCCAATTAAAGAGACAAAGTGTAAACCACCTTAACTTTGCTTTAAGAAGTAAGCATCCGATTGTATAATAAATTGCTATCCAAGGCGGAATTTTATAGACGTTCAAAGCATCTACAATATGAAATTATCCCTAAAATGGATACATATGTGAATTGTAAATGTAGTTATGCTGATTGTACTTACGTGGGATCGATATTTGGTAGCGTGGGCCAACGTGTGGGCTAACTCCTCGGTTACGCAGTGACTTCATTGACAACTCAGTCAATTTTGGGATACTATAAGAGGCCTTCGTGACACTGTAAGGCGTAAACAGATTTGTTGTATTTTTTAGAATCACCAATTTATGCTTACAAGATTACGCTTAAGCTTAACTGATGTTCGGTCTTTTACGTAGGAAAAATATTTTTAATTACAAAACCTTTTAATATTTAAATTTGTCATTATGTAATACATATTAACACAAATTAGTACAACCACAATAACAAACTAGTCATTGGAAGTATACAATCTTTCTAAAAATGTCCAAGGTCTCACTAGACAATTATAATTACTTTAAGTATTGAAATTTGCATGGCTATTGTGTTGGATTTTTAACAATGTACCATCCAATTACAAATTAATACACTATTATAATTACGTTAACCTTCTCTCATTTATATAACAACTGAGTTTATCTAGAAACTATAAAACCTTAATATTTACAAAACATATATAAAACCTTAAACCAAAATAAAACCCAGGCTTTGCGGAGAGATTAAGGTGCCGTTTTAGGTTCATTAAAGCACAAAACCTACAGTAGAACACGATAGTGCGAATCGATGCGCGTGGGCACTTGATACATCCGGTGAAGCAAGGCTGTGCTTAAATGGTCACAACGACTATCGGGAAACAAGCCCAATATTAACTGTAAAATTATGTTTAATTTATAACTAAATACTTAGTCTTGCCATAAATATTGTTATAAAGAAAAGCACGATTTTTTTTTATACGTAACATTTATTCCTTTCATAGTGAGTTAGTTTAATACATCAATATATAACTATTAAAAATATACAATGTTTATTCGAAGTGGTCTCCATTGGCTGCAATACAGTCTTTTAAACGTTGAGGCCAGTTATCAATAGCAGCACGAACTCTTTCTAGAGGAAAATTCTTCACTGCCAACCGAATGGATCGTTTTAGGGACTCCAAATTATCATGTCGTTTAGAGCAAGCCTTACTCTCTAAAACTGACCATAAATCATAATCCAATGGATTTAGGTCAGGACTTGACGACGGCCAGTTTTCAGTGCTGATAAAGTCCGGAACGTTAGTTTTCAACCAAGATTGGGTGGATCGAGCTCTATGACCCGGTGCCGAGTCTTGTTGAAAGCACCATTCTTCGTTATTGAACATGGTGTTAGTTAAAGGCTTAACTACCGTCTCAAGAATGGTATTTTGATAAACTTGTGCCGACGTTTTAATACCTTTTTCACAAAAATATGGCTCAGTCACCCCTTCATAGCTAACACCCCACCAAACCATCACTGAAGTGGGATAATGCCCACGTTGTACTCTGTTTACTAATTGCGAAGCTTCTTTAGAGCTTCCAGCATAAATACGGTCATTTTGTTTATTAAAATACTGCTCAATTGTAAAATTTTTCTCATCCGTAAACAAAATTTTTTTGTGACCTCCCTTTGCGTACCGCTTAAGTAGTTGTTTGGATTTTACCACCCTATTCTTCTTTAAATTATCAGTTAAGAAGTGACCAGTACGTCTCTTATAGGCTGCAAGTCCTAAGTCATCTTTTAATATACGCGACATGGTTCTAGGAGCTATCTTCATCTCCCGAGATAAAATCTTTTGCTTACGGACAGGATTTCTTCGAATTCTTTCCCTAACTGCTTTAATCACCTTTTTCACACGAACGGTACGTGGACGGCCAGATCTTTTTCTGTCACAAACAGAGGAGGTATCATTGTACCTATCAATAGCCCGGTAAACAAACATTTGACTAATACCAAGCGGGTGGAGGGTTTTAAAAATTGCACTTTTCTCCATACCTACTTTATGTAAGGCAATCACAGCGATTCGGTTCTCTTTATCACCCCACTCCATTTTAATATAACAAAATATTTAACAATATAATGGCGCGAAAATAAGAAAACACATCAAGCAATCATATAAAAATGACAGATTCCAAATTCAAACGTAATATTTTCTTTTTTTGAATAGTAACAGTATTTATGGCCAGACTAAGTAAACAATTTATAGACAACAAAAGTTTCAATGGTTTACACAAAAAACTAATCTAAAGATCAAACCTAATCTTTTCGCGTAGTAATATGCAGTTGCCTAAGAAATTTGGACACAGTTAAATATAATTGATAACGAATAGGCTCTGTTAAAATTATACTGTCAATGTCTTTGCATATTAGTAAAAAATATTCAAATCATATCAAATTACATATTATTAATTATATATTAAAATTATTGTATTACTTTGCCATAAGGACCAAGCTCTTTAAATTAATTTTAGTGTTTTATATCTACTTATAAGTTTGAGTGTTTGAGTTTGTTATAGATAACATAAAACACCTATAATAATACAAATAATTATTGTTTAAATTAAACAAACGTCTAGACAATTTTAAATAGTATTCGGATACATACAATTATATCGACCAAAACCCCAATTAAAAGTAAGGAATTATCTAATGGCACCACCAGATGCTCTCAGCACGAACTTTTCAATGTCCGTGTGAACTTTTGACCATCTACTGTCAGTACGAGTTGTGCTCTCGTAATTAGATTTCAAACAATGGTTGTCTTTTTTTTTATGTGAAAGGAGGCAAACGTGCAGGCGGGTCACTTCGAGTGATGTGCCAACCGTCGCCCCTGGACACCTGCAACGCCAGGAAATATAAAAGTTTTTTAGAAAAATCTGATATAAAAGTTTTTTTTTTAAAGTTAATATAGTTTTCCTATAATTTATCTATGTTTTAACGTTGGTTCTAAAGAAAATATTATCTGTGACTGTTAATGATGCTAGTTTGTGAAAGTCCGTTGATAATTATCCAATACTGATGATTATCGTGTTGTCATCATAGCATCCTACTGTAACACGATATATTTCCGTTAGCGCATCCTTTGATCATTGTTTTTGTTCCAGTTCATACCCATTAGCATAATTAAAAAAGTGTGATTTAATACGCCCGGTTTTCAGTTTGTCACAACATCCCACTTCCGTTGAGTATCGGTAACGTTGAGTCCTCTTACAGTTTTGCTACTGTTATTAGGAAACTTGAGTGCGCACGCGCAAGTAGTAAGGAATTTCGCAAAGTTACGCCCCAAATGCGGTTTGAAACAGGAGCTTTTGACACCCAATCGGATTATATTGTAGTAACATTTGACACGTGATGTAATTTTCACCGCACTCTACAAAGTTGCATTATTTTAACTTAGTACTTAATTGTTTTGGTAAAATATTGAAACTTATGTTTATTATTAAGAAATTTGATCACATCGACACATATTTATGAATACTTCACTCACTTACCAGTGAACATTGTGCAATGAACTGGTTACAGGGCAATTAATTTAAAATCCTGAAATAAATCGCCTTGAAATCGAACGATTTGTTGTATGTCAAAAACTAACTTGATAATCAGAAAATTTAAAGGTATTTTAAATTACATGTATCGAATACACGAATATGGAAATAGGACAAAAAACTAGTTTTGCCAAAACTTGTTTCTTTCTCAACTTGATAGATGACATTTCCAATAAAATCCTATTTAGTGACGTGAAGCCTTATAACGTGGCACTCCTTGCCTGTATGCAACCTAACTGGATTCCAAATAAGTTTGCCTGTTATTCAAAGTCAAAACATTTATTATTAGTAATTAATAAAATTAAAAAAAAAGCAAGACTAAATTTACTGAATTCTTTCCTTTTTCAATTCAGCCTAAAGTGCGAGAACTTCTTTAATCGAAATCTGGTGAATTCTTAACTTAACTTAATTAACCAGTTTATATGTTTAAGTATTTGCATAAGTTATATAGTACATATATATATAAATAGCCCTGAAGATATTAGTGCTTTTTGGCGTTCTTGAAACTTCGCTCACGATTATTTCTCACAGACACCTTACGTACCTTGAAGTGCTTATATAATTTTTCATTATTTGGTGTGAATTAGTATGTATAAAATACAACTATGATTTAAAATCATGTACAGTTAATGTTTGCTTTCTATAATCGACCTCACAGCTTATGTAAGACTATTATGAAAGCTATTCATCTTCTGTGTTCGTACTGTACTGTTACTGAGTTCGATTCCTGTACAAGACTAACACATCGAATTAACAGCGTATAAATCAATACGCAATCTATAAGATCAGTTAACACTGTAGCAGCTTAGCAAAGGTTATAAGATTTAGAACGGGTAACTATAGTTACCCGTTCATTATCTTAAACTGCATATAATCTGTTTTAATAAATAAATATGGGACGCAAGGATTTATGTATCATGTATCTGATAAACATAGTTATATATTATAAACTTAAATTTATATATTTATTTATCCACAAAAAAACTAATAGGTTAAATTGTGACTGTCCGGGAGTCTAAATGCATGGTGTTTCTCCAACTGAGTCGTTTTAGCTGTGTTAATTGAAACGTGTGTTTCTTAATAACCAACGGATTAGTTTTTCGAAATAACCTAATATAAAAATAAATTTTGGACAGCCTTATAAGAAACTATATAAATTAGTGACACTTATACATTATGTCAGTCTGTTTCTATTACACTTTCTCAAATAATAAACGATTTAAAGTATAATAAATTTGGACACGCAAACTGAAATAAAATCAGTTCGTTGACCCCATAACATATGTTACTCGCAAGTGCACATTTGGTTGATTTTCTTTATTGATATTGTCTTACATGTAAAATTGATTTAATGTGTATTGTACGAGCTGAGAACGGTTTGATACCGATGCTGTATATAATTTAATTCAACAGTCGTTTTAGCATTAAAATGTAGGTAGAATTGAAATTATTATTATTTTGTATTGTATTGTTTTTTGAAGTTTTATATTATCGAATATTATTGTGCATGAAATTGTTAATATTACTATTGATTATAAACTAGTATTAGAAATTTAATTTGATCAATTTAAAAGTTTAATTATATCTTTACAACGCTTAAATAGCGCGTTATAAAACTTAAAAACGTCTCAAAACCTTTAAGGTATGGTATTTGAATATTAAAGCATCGACATACAGCTCAATCATCGATCGATAATTATCAATTTACACAAATAAACTATTGAATAGTTTTTAGGCGTTAGATTAGGCCACTCGCGTTATTGACATTACGTCTTCAAACACTTTTTGACGGCAATTGGCTGCTTCCTAAGTTTTGACAAGTGAAGAGCGATGTTCTATGTTCAATCCGCGCAATTGGCCCAAATTAAATGAATTGGCCCGATCCGTCCGAACCACTTGTTGCTAATTGATTCTCAAATAACGCAGGCTTCCTATTTATTGAACGGTTGGGGACTTGTTTAATTGTATGTACCTTATTTAAATGTATCTAAGAACACGTGGGATATCAGAGTATGTTACTTGCTGGTTGAATGTTTTATTATTACACACACAATCTGTTAGGTACAATGTAAAAAATTAAGTTTATGTTGTGGTAACACCACATTTAAATAATAATAATAAATAAATATGTATATTATAAAACCCAGGCCAATATATTTTTAAGCATACAATTGTTGACAGTACCGGGGATCGAACCATCTGTTTGGTCCAACTTGTTGATCATTGAACTTAGTCGTAAAGTAGTTTTTTTTAAACGGATGGTTACTTCAGTACACAAGGCTTTGTTATGGTACGCTCAAAAGGTAGTAAGTAATAAGACAGTTATGTTTTTCTTTATATACCATTACACTTCAAATATTAGGGGTAATCAACAAACGGACAATTTTATGCTTGGCAGACCTCTTGAGGACTGGTTCAGAATTTGGTGCGCGGGCGCAACGCATCAATGCCTCCGGAGTTTATTGTTTGTTTTGATAATATCGCTTTGACGATGATTATTTGATCTCAAATGACTGACTTATAATTTGAACTATTTGACTCATTTTAGGTCGAATTACCGTTTATTTAAATTGTAAATATTGTTTTATCAAATTAAAATGCATGTCTCTTGGGTGTCTTAATCAAAAGAAAAGTTTCGTCCATGTTTATCTAAAGCACAAAAATAATGATTGAATTTAATACTCACTAAGATAATAAACATGAAATATTCACAAATACTTTTTTAATAACACATGCTGTCTATAGTCCTACACATGTGCGAAAGTTAGGCGTTATTTGTGTGTATGTTGCTTTACTATAAGCAAAACTGTGAGTCAAGATTATAATTACTGTTTTAAAATATTAACCACACACGAATCTATTTAATCAAACAAAATATTATGCTTGAAAGGGCATACTATACAGTAAAACAATATTAAGAAGACAAAGATCCTTTTAATGGAGCGCCAGCATAGCTCAGCACCGGGACAGTTTAATTCTTGAGTAACATAATGTTTTGTGAAATGTTTTTTCAAAAGAGCAGCTATCGAATTTCGTGCCGGTTCTTCTCGGTAGATAACTACCTTACGAACCGGTGGTAGTGTAAAATTGACGATTCAAAAGTGTCTTTATAAATACCTACTTGAATAAAGATATTTTGAGTTTAAGTTTAAATACGCACAAGTTTGGTTTAAACTGACGTGATACTTGATGCCGTATAGAATTAAACTGGATCGAATATCAAAACTTCTTGACGTGAATAAGGTATTTAGTATGTTAGTATTTTCTAAGAGAACTCAAAAAAACACAGTAATTAATGAGCAGATATTAATATTATTCATAATGTTTGGGCACACCTGTTTTGACTAATAACCCGAAACATGAAGGGTGAATCCCTTTTTAGTCATTAGACATTTTTAGCCGTGTATCCTCGCGTGACAGAATGTTATATGGTTCATTACGTTTTGATTATAAAAATTCATCAATTTTATTTTCGGTTTAGGTTTGGGAGAAAATAAGAAAATGTTTTTGTATACGTAATATATACTCGTATGTTTGGGCTTAAACTTGTTTGGACTTGATTGGAACTATACGCAAGAGAGATGATATAGTCATAGATATTTCAAATCTAGAGCAAAGGCTATACATAATGTGAAATTATATAAATATATAACATTAATAACCGTTGTAAAAAATCCCATTTCCTTTTAAAACTGAGATTAATATCTTTTAATAACATCCCACTGATCTTGACATTCATCAATATCTGATTAAGTAGACCCAATATGGCTACCAATATTAGTTCAATGACTTAATTACCACAGTTAACAAATTGTCGAGAGTAATGTCTTAATAAGCTTATATAGGCTGTTTTAAAATTGAGACAATCGTTTTTGTCTTGTCAGTACGGTATGCAATACCAATTTTGGTAACTACAGGATGTTTCGAAATCCATATGCATTTTATGGCTTCATTAATTACAAGTATTTATCATTGTTCAGTTTGGTTGTATGTAAATATCGAGGAGTATTTACCAAGAATTAAGTATAATTAAGCTCGATTAAATAAAAATTCACATAGTTAAAAAAATATATAGCATTAACAATAAGAGGAATCTATTAGATAGAGGAAATTATTATATAGAGGAAATTAATCATTCTTGAATAGATGTTAATAGGATATCTTAGGAGATTATTCTTCTATCATCTATTTAGATATAGTTTTGAAACAGGCTTTTTACTAAAACTAAATCGATTTGAATAACACTCTCCTATATTCTAAAGAATTATATAATAATATAGGAGATAATCATTAAATTAAGGAAACGGAAGTGTTCTAATATAGGCCGTTCCTGGTAAATGTTAGACGATCTCACACCTCCGTGTCTGGGAATTAATATGTAACGCTGCGCGATACTTCAATCGTACTGGACATTAACTCGTACTGGACATAAACGTAATATTATGAGAGTCTTAGCCTGTATCAATAAAGATAAGCTGTTGTGCCCAAGTGGTAAATCAATACAACCTGTAAAACAGACGTGACGATTTAAATTAATGGTTGAGAGTTTCATGCAAGTTTACTTTGACGATTGAGCAGTATATGAAGGTTTGGGTTGTTGAAAAAATGATAACAGTAACATCCTGTAGTTACATTGATAAAAGAAATCAAACCATTCTGGCCGTTAATTTTAACAATAAAAAGAGTATATAATTTAGTGGTTGCGGTAAAAGGTATGCCGTGAATGGTATCGCGATAAACATCGAGCTTTCGGCGATCGACGTACAAGGGAGGAGCTTTATTGGGAAGTTAAATTAATTTTATTTACTTTATCATTTTGCGATATATAAATGTTATATGACTTATTATTAATTGGTTGGTGGTGATTGGTTAGTCTTCACGTCCACAGCTACAAATCTCTGCTTAACTCGTATACAAAATATTTCTTAGATTTTTAAATTTTAAGATATACTTTGAATGTCTATAGTCTAATATTGGCGTTGACTGAAACTTTTTTAGCATTATGAAATAACAATTTATCTTATAAATCTATATTATCTTATACCAAAAGGACATTTAAATCATTTAACGTCAGATCGGCATGTGACATGTTATGACTAATATCGCGTGCCAATAGTGAAATTGTTTAGCGTGGTTTTCCCCTGACTCATTGTAAAGGCTTTTCACACATGAATTATGTTTGTCAAATGATGAAGATAACGTTACGATTATTTGAGTGTTGCCAGCGTGATTTGTGTGAGCTGTATTCTCTTTTATTTCTTTGATTACTTTTATTTAAACTTCAGTATGCGTAAGCTTTCATTAAAAGCTACGTAAAATAGACACGTAAACTTATTTAGAGTGTTAGGACAATTGCAACTGTCGTTTCGCAGGAAAACAACCACGAACTTAGCTTGTAATTTGTGTTATTTAAGACGACATGGTTAAGCTTTAACCAAGGTTTTGAGGCTTCTTTTGTTTTATAAGGATTCCGTCTGGAGGTTAGACAATGCAGGATTTATTATTTATATCACATTATATGTTTATAATTAACGTTCAACACAAAATATAACATACCACATTTGTAAAACAGCATATAAGTATGTATGTAAGTGTACTTATTATATAAGGAAACTGATAATAACTTTTTATTCTAGTAATGCGTCTTGTAATTGCGTTTGTGAAAAGTAGATAAAAATTAAAATATTTTTTAACTAAAAACGCGCAACCGTTGCAAGCTTAAATTGTGGTTTGTATTTAAAAAATCTTTATAAATCATCATCATTTAGAATAGGTTAGACTTATATCGTTTGCATATATTTTGACATAAGTAATCTCTCATTTAACATTTGTCATTTTTAATTTTTTGTTCCGCGTTCAAAATAAATGGCCGTAATTACTGTAAGAGTTCATTACGATTCACAAAGTATAACATGATGTCAGGTAGCTAATGATACCGACTTGTCATTCTTGGTACAGATGTGTACAAAATGCAGTAAGTTTGCATAGATATAAAGTTATTTTTATTAATTACGGAGATCTTTACATATATCGTCTTCTGTTAAGAAGCCGATATATGTAAAGACCCTTTTTCTAATTTGTGAATCCTGATAAATTGTATAAAAAATTAGAATTGAAACAGACACAGAACCACTTTTCCAGTAAACTGTACACTCTTGGTTAAAGAGCTAAAGGGTGGGGTTGCCATCCCTTTGTACCACAGTGTGACGTCACTTTGGTCACACCGTGTAACAGTAAAGCATACAATTATATTATAATTTTATATACCAATATATATCATATGTTAATGAGTTCACTGAACTACTTTACATTTTCGATACATAGATCTTCTATATATGTTATAATCGCATAGCAATTATATTCTAATAAGACGTAAGAAAATTCGCATGTAAGCTCTCGCTTGTGGGCTTAGTTACAAAAACTGAACCTTCTTTAAAAATCATTAATACAGATTCATTTTTAAATATATATTTTCAATCACTTTATAGATAGTACACGAACTGTAAACAAAGTATATTTGACGATATGTTCCATTCATCAACCATTTAAAAGACACGCCTAGCACGAAATATAATTAAAAATAATTAACGCTTTCACTCGGGTATTAATCATAACTGCCTTTTAACTGTACAAGAATCTTTAAAATGTTCTGCGTGATAAGATGCATCATGCCACGGCTTGTTTCCATTGTAGGATATTGTTTTAATTTCGTTAAAGATATAATAAATGTTTAAAATGCATGTTTATATACTTCTGTAAATAATGTGGTCAGTGTACTGTTTAACCTTAATATTACGAACCAAAAGTAAATAATTTCCTAATTTATGATAAATATTCGCTATGATGTTAGTAAAGGTTATTTTTTTAATTGTTTTTTATATAATGTAGACGCATTTGTTAGTGCATGGTGTAATGGTTGCAGATCTTTGCAATCGTACTGTGAAACATGCTTGGTTTCTTTCAGAAAATGTAGTGCAAAAACTAATTACTTTTTTTTTGACGACTCGTAAGAGTACCATAGTTACCTATGCGAATGAAGATATTTTTGTTTTGATATGAGTTTTATACACATATCAAAGAAACATATCTCAATAACTTACGATACTTATCTTATCTGTTGGTGTAATTATTAATAATTCTTAAATAAATATATTATATACCATCATTGTCACACGCTTCTTATTTAATAATATGAAATTATTATGTACCAAAGATATACAGATGGAAACAAACTCAAGTAGAATGCGTATATCCATCACAATTCTGCCGTTACGAAATTGAAACCGCGTATGATGCCTCTGGGATATAAAATTAAGTTATTGCCTCTGATTTTTCACTCAAGTATAATTTCAATCGATCTTATCGACTCAATATGCAATTTTGATCTCTCACAATTATTTATGGAGATAAAAACATATTAAAATTTATGAACGATCTGTTTACTATACAATTCTGCGTATAGCTATAAAAAATACTAAATTCTAATATTCTTTGAGTTGGTTATATATTGTTTTAAATATAAACAGTCAGTTAAACAAGTGAGGAATTTACAGCTTGTGTTATGGATAACACGACAAATTAACTAATATACATATAAACATTGAATAAATACATATAACACTTAGAATATTGTCATAAATATAGATCACATAGTTGTTGCCCGTATCGAAGTCAAATATTTTTTATTCAGTAATAACATGGGACTATTTTGAATCGTCTTAAATCTAACTGCAACGCCTGTTTGTATGCGACCAAGCTGAGAAGAAGCAATGTTTTTGAAATAAGGATAAGCTGGAAAAATAATCAGATATTTAATACAACGCTTTTTCTAAAACCTTTCTATTTAATATCAGGTATCGAGCCCGGGACATTTGGTTCTGCCAACTGTCACCATTGGACAAAACTGAGTCGTTAAAAACAATTACCAGATATGTAATATAAATTAAATATAAGGGTTTTAACAAGATATCTTTCTTTCAGATAACAACGTTGACAGCGCCCATCGACAGATAGACCAAAAATCTAATCAATGGTTTGGAGCGACGCTTACGAGCACAGGCAGAAATGGCCCTATTGTGGTGAGTTCTATACCAGCTCCAAAATATCATATGAGTAGTCTTTTATGTAGTTAATTCAGGATTAATCCAAGTTTTACAAAGTTTACACACAATATTACACACGTAAAATATTATATAATACTCATAAAAAAAACAAAAAAAAAGTATTTTTTTGTGTCAAATATAATCCGTATAAACTAATTTTCCGAAATTGAAGCTTCTATCAATCTTAGTAGACATAACTCACGATTCACAAGACAATAGTTGGTATATTGTTTTAAATGCCATTTGCGAAGACGTTGACGGGTGACCCCATAAGAGTGACCTATAAAGTTTATGGGACGACTACACCCTTCCTGCTCCACCCAGTAGACATAATAAACTTGTCATTTAGTTCATATAATGGTACATGTACTAACGGATTTGAAGCAAGTGATTTATATACTTTTAAATTAAAGGGTTTTTATACAATAACTCAGGACTATTCACTTGTGGATTGTATTTATAATTTAGAACTCCTATCACATCTCAAACAGTCTCTTCTAATATCAAATTTTATTCGAGTACTTTATAGTAACTGATAGAAATAAATGCTGTTTTTGATATTTCTTTCTATATAGTATAATAAAAAAAGAAAAGGCTGATTCATAATTAAAGTTCCCTACATTTGAATCATGTTACCTTCATCAAAGAACAATGCTGCCGTTCTATATAATTAACTCTGTATCATCACAGTGACCTTTGCTCGTATAATTTGCCAAAATAACCATCAATTTGTTACGAAAGTGGGTCAATCGAGTCGAAATGGGGGTGAGCTTTACGACTTGAGGACGTTTGCACTATCATTGATGGGGTCAGCACAATCCTAAAAGGCTGTTTATTAGCTAAAAAAAAATTTTATGAAATTTGATTCTTATAATCAGTTTATTTGAAAAACATTTTGCAGTTGGACGATTGTGAAACTGCTGAACGTATGTTACGTATGTATACACATACTTTTAATTATCTAAACATCAAATACGTAAAGAGGAAATTAGTAGAGCGATTACTCACATGGTTATTCATGCGGTCGGCTCGCTTTCAATGCCTCACTTTTTGCATTCCCCACGATCAGTCAAGCTTCGAGGATGCTTTTTGCCAAGTTCCCTTATGGGGAAGGAATTTTTATTGGGGTATGCCGAATTGGTGCAAAAACGGGACCTTCTCAGGCCGTTGTTGCAATTTGTTTAGCTGTTTTATTTCATTTGTAATCGACGTGACTGGGATGTCTGATGCTATCTACAGGCTGTTCATTTTATCGTATAATTATATTCTTGCTTACTTCTGAGGTACCTTATAATAGATCTTAACCAACTAACAGTAGATAAACCTATGATCGATAAAGTAAATCCATATAGTCCATCCAGACAGTTCTGAATCGCGCAAGGTGACAAGTCTAAATTTAGTAAATAATTTTTAATGTCATAAAACAATATTATCTGTGGCTGCTCTTTATAATGCACTACGAGCCGTTAAAACATGTAGTATCATTATTGACACCTACAAATGTCTTATGAATTAAAGAAGATCTCATGTAATTTTCTGCGTATCGTTTTACAGGAAAAATAGTGCACAAACACCCTGTACCAACAAAGCAATATAGGCTTATAATTGTTAGTCGATCGTCGAGTTTTTGTTACATCGTTTATTTATAACAAATCGCTTGGATAAGCTAATGTTAGTGTTTGTATTCGCCACACGCTGTATAAGTTGTATTAATATTTAATTGCGATCATTTTTTTATTATAATCATCTTGTAGTTGCTATATTTATATAACTAACGTTTTTGAAATATGGAATCTTGTGGAATCTCTAACCAATAGATGTTTTGGAATATGTATTAATGGACTTAGATATGAAGTAAAAAGGACGTGTATAATTTTCTGGTATTAATCATATAATCTAAGTGCGCGATTTCCACATTTTTCTGCTTAGCCGTAGATCAGTATACCGGCGACACATCGTCGATTGTAATTGCAAATTCATCGCGCGATAAATCATTAGATATCGAGTCGTATCCGTCGCATTCATCGTGACTCCATGAACTGGAACTAGAAAAACCGTGGAGCCGAATACAAATAAATTTTCTCTAAAATTAAATATTTACTGACCTATATCTGAGTGTGTGTTATTTGTATAAAATAAATACAATATCATAGCAGTTTAAAACGTTTAGTGCTTAAGGCTAAACATTTAATTATTAAATATTAACATCTTACTCTTTGTTAATTTACTCGTGAACTACTGAACCGAATATAAATCAAGTAAATCTCACATCTTTACATAAAAATTAGCTTAATGTAACTGTATTTCTGTAACATCAGTACCGGAATTTTTAAAACCATCTTTCCCATTAAAATGAATAACCGCTTAACAATCTTTTAACCTCATCCTCATTCTGAAACCGCTGATGAAGGATAAATTCAAATACGACTTGATAAGCTGTATAAGGCAGCGACAGATCGGTGACGAGATAGACAGTTTCTTAGTACCTGCATTGTTTACTTGTCTCTACTCGCACTTGCAACGACTTCTTAGTATTGATGCATTTAATAAGACGCGTCAAATGAATGATGCCAGAAATATTCTTTATTTTTGCTACTGCGGTCAGAATGAGGATCTACTCTTTACTTTCTCGCAGAGGCATTTAATAAATTATTAGTTAATGCCAGTTTGAGTGTTCCAAATACTGTTTAATATAAATCCCATGTGTTAGCTTTTCGATAAAGTCTAGTTGTAAGAATAAAGTTATTTATATGATATTTGAAAAATTCTATTCCATATTGACAGCTTAAATTCTTGAATCGAATACGTTTTTGCCTGGCCCTCTTTAAATTTTAAAGTCTCAGCGTGTCTAAATAAATTTCGCTCGTCCTGTGAAAAGGGTATTTAAACAAATTGTCCGCTTATTTGTCAGACATAGTTGAGTTCTTGTGGCGTTCCTAATATGGTGTCTGCTGACGGGTGCGCATCTCGAAACCTTATATGGAACATTTCTCTTATTGTTTTCATTTGTGTCTCAGCTTGTTTTTTTGATACCTCTTTTTTCGGAAAGTCTAACAGATAATAAATATGCTGATTTCAATGTTTCGAAGCTTTTTGTTTCATACATTTTTTCATTGTGTTACATTTTTCTACTTTGCGTTTACAGATTACTCAGAAATAAAAGTAAGCTTTCGATTTCAAAATGCATAGATTAGTTTTTATGTTTAACAGTTGCACGACAACCGCGATGGGTCTCAGATTTTCCGTGGCGTTAATAATTTTGCATGACTTTGCTTGACGGATGTCGATTCTTATGTCTAAGACGAAACCGGGATGGTTTCGTATTAAATAACCTTTGGGCGTGCTAACCTAACCTTGAATTACTTTGATCTTTTAATATAAAAAGACGCAATCACATCTGTTTGAAACTGATTTGTTTCTATGTTCAAATAAATTAATAGCACAGGTTAGGCAATTAGGATTCACGGCGCGTCCTCGCGTCCCTTGTATAGTTAAACAGTGAAACAAGATTGCAAAGAAATCAGATTATTATCAATGTACCACACACCATTTGTAATTTGTTCAATATTCAACCCGTGTATCAAATAAAAGGAAATTGGACACGCGTGCGCAGGAATTGTAGCAGAAACCATTAGTGATGGGGTTATGGGGCTTCGTTATAAACTATTATGTTTTCATTCGTTCCGGTTAACCGTTAATTATTGTATTGTTACGTTTGGGAAATTAAGGTTTCGATAAATCTTCGATAATTTTTTGAGATGTTAAAAAAAAGATATGAGTAGAGCGAGATTGGCTGGTAAATATTTGCCGTCTCAGTGGTTAAAAAACTTATACACCACAAGGAAACATAGTTCAGGGTTCATTGTCTTTTAAAAAACAATCGAGCTTCACCTTTCATTGTCATTTCTGCATAAAATATTTAAAAAAAACAATAAAAATCCTCACAGCTAATTTGCCCATTGTGCTATTGTCAATAGCCTCAAATGATAAAAGATCAATAAGAAAATTGTTACGTTTCCTGTTGAGGCGTTTGCGCAGCAAATAGGCGTGATATACTGCGCAGGCTTTCATTATTGTGTTGCTTGGTCCATACTAAAGCTCTTGGCGTTTTTTAAATATATTTTTTGAATAAATTCTAGTACATATTAAAAATAACTACTACTAGGTGTGCTGGTGGGTTAAAAAAAGGCTTTAATCAGAATTTTAAATACGTTTTTTACTTATTGTGCTGTAAAATATCATTAAACACAGTACTGGCTTCCACCACTTTATTCTTCATTTTATACTATATTATTCACTTTATTATTTGTTCTGTAGTTAGTTTAAAATAATATACATATATGATTGTTTGGTTGTTTTTCAAAATTGTATACCTGTAATGCTGTGCATCCCTATAATTTATGCACATACATGCCTTGTGTGTGTTTTTTTTTGTAATTTTGCTCGGGTTATGTTTGTATGTGTGTTGTTGGGTGCCTTACTAAATAAATAAATAATCATCGCATCTGAGGACGCGCCGTGAACCCATGTAAACTTAGTTTTAGTGACGTTCAAAAGTGGTTTACAATCCTAATTGAATGGAGAATTTACCAATTAAAGTTAATTATAGTTTATTTATTTACTGAGTTAACAACGAGTATGGTTACTTATAAACTTATTATGTGAATCTACGCTCCAGCTTTTCCCTCGAGCTTTCACACGTCGGCTTCAACTTTGCAATATAATAATGTGGCGTCTTCAGCTAATAATACCCCATTGTCCTCCTCAGCCACGGGCTTCGAGATACTGAATAGCTATAAATACCATATCAAGGAGATAGCTATTATTAAACTTTACAATGGTAGTTTTAGCTAATTGAATATTCGCGCTAAAATCATTTATGCGATATGAGAATGTTCTTTTGTTTCACATAGCGTAAACTCGTATAACGACACTGAAGGGACACTGTGCATTTTATGGCGTTATAGAGATATGAAAGATCATTGTATGGAATACCAACCTACTAAAGCCAATTGATTGGGACAATTTAGATTGTCGTTAAATCCAGTGACGTATTATGGAATTTACACTATATTAATATTAAACGCTATTTATTTTTAATTACGAAAACGTTTTACGTAATTAGGGAAAAAACTAAATACATATATTTTATTTAAGCTATATACCAAAAATAAAGAAGAAAACTGGGTTAACGCGGCGGGTTTTATCCTTACGTCCTGATAAAATATTGCTACATACATAACAAAACACCGAACCGTCTAACATCTTCGAGAATTCTTTCCCGTAAAATACGATTATACTAAAAATACATTACAATGCACTTTTCGGCACTTCAAAAGGTTTTAAAACAAAGGTCCAGGTTTGGTGTTACTTGAAAGGCTTTCGAGGTACACAACGAAGGTAGCTATACAAGGTAGTGAATAAACGTCTAGCAGACAAATTGATGTGATTTAATAGTCTATTGTATGTGGGATGTATGCGTCTACGCAGCTTAAATGGTTATCAATAAACATGTATGGACTTTTACTATTAAGTTTTCTCTTCGCTATCATTTTAAAAGACATATCTATTAAAATATATGTATTAGTCAATATTATTAAAATTGTTTTTCTTTTATTGAGTTCACTTATGTTTATTAAATTAGGGTGAATATAACCTATATTTGTTACTTTAAGTACCTTTCAGATAACTTGTTTCCCATGATTTCTGAATGCGTAACTTCCAAGATAACCTTGCAGCTTCCGCTTGATAACTCTTCACGGAAGACGTTTTATCTAATTTATTACTTAATATATTGTGTCATTTATTGCGGTCCTTGACGCGAAAGTCTTTGATAATTAATATCGAAGGTTATACTAGTTTATCAATGCGGTGTTTTGTTTTTATATATAGTTTTTTAATATGAACGCCAATTTAACTTAGTATGAATGTTTGAAATTTGGTGTTAGTGTTAGATTTTTATAATACTTGTGATATATTATCGATGGGGTAAACATTTTAAAGCAAATTAAATATCTCTCTCTCTCTTATGGACAGTAGGTAGATGAACTAGACCATTGCACTTTTAATAACATACGTAATCTGTGTTATAACTTTGTAACTGTGTAAGTATCGTTACCCGATATTGTTTAATAATGTAGCAACAGCTGTGGCGTGTGACATACAATTTTCACACACGAAAATCCACAAAAGGAAATCGGGAACAAATCAAAGTTCTATTTCTATACGGTTACCTTTGCGGGCCAGTCCTTGTTTGGTATGGATCATAACTGCACAGGGCAGTACTACAGTTAATCTCGAGTTTCCCTTTTAAAGATCTAACGGCTCGGGACGATTAGAAGGACGTAAGAAGTGGTCAAGGGATTGAAACCGAGTTCTATGTAGGTCTTGGGAGGTTCTTCTCGTATTAGTTCAATGAGCCAAAGCATAGTAGAGGATATATAGTTTTATTGATTTTATATTCAAAGTGTGAGTATGGTATTTATGGAAAATGACTTTTTGATCTTAATTCAGAAAGCAAGGCAGTTGGGAGGTGTTACATTTAGTAACATCGACTATTCAGTTTTACAAATTCTAGCAACGATATCCCAAATACTCGCATTCAATGTATAGCTTTCTGTAAGGGGTTGTTGGCAAATTAGTCACATTTCGTTTAGTTGCTTTTAATTGATTATTTAATCTATTTACTTTATAGTAATAATCGTAAAGGCTCTATCATAAAGGCTCAAATCATCAAAAATGTAATGCGAGTAATAAGTTAATTTGAAATTAAATTAGTTAAAACTGTAAACTCTCATCAAATCGCAATGCATTTAATGTCACGGTGATGACAAGAGGAATTCTTCAAATTATGTAGTAAATGCGGTTTATAATTATTGCAATTTTCATACTTGTTGCAATTGCATTCAAGAATTTCTGTACAAGGAAAAGGATGACCTTTAATTTGAAAATTATCATTCCTAAATATTACAAATGTACAAACCTGGTTTTTATAAGTTGCATCTACCAATGACATACAATTTTAAATGTATTAAATTTTGAGATATGAACGTTAGCTCTGTGTTTTTTATTAAGTTAAAATGTTTTAACCGTAATTGCTAGGAGTAGAGTGAGTGTACGTTTTTATACAGCAATGTATTGCGATCATTCTCCCATATATGCGTACAACTGTACTGGTACTTTTTCCCTCTTTATCTCCCTAAGGCCAAACAGTGCGTTCCTAAAATTAACTGTGCAGTTGAGTACAGCTAACTTCGTATCTAATGAGGTTACGACAGGTTGCAGAAAATCGACCAGTTTATTAAATTCGTAATGTACCAGCGAGAATTGATAACTTTTAATTTACATCAATTTCGGAAATTTTATATTTATCATATGCACATAGACAAGATCAAGAGCTTTAAATAAAGTTAAAAAAAACGCACGCACTGGCAATACAAATAATATTTTTGACTGCGACTTAAAATATAGCGGTGACAATAGTGATAAGTGGCAAACTGTTAGGGACGATTAGATGCGCGTGCGCAACTAAAACGTTGTAAAGTGGAATGTTATGTAATATTACTGTTAGATCAAACAATTGTGGTACGTTGATTAGAAGTGTATACATCGCAAAAATGAGGTTAAGCGTAATGCATATCTAAACATATGGACACACGCATTGCTAATACGAATTGAAGAATTGCTTATAAAAAACACTAGACGATGTTTGATACTTTGCGTAGATCGTTTCGTCATGTTCTGAACCTAAAATATAATAAAATTCTTTGTCCTAAGTTATTACCAACATTGTATATTACATGTGTATTGATTTTTGTATTATGTAATTTATAACGAAATTCACTGTCATAAATCACTTTCACTTTTGCACCAAGTCCTTTCCATTTAGCAACAAATCCAGAAAATCGTTAATAAATCACACAGTAGATCCCTTAAATCAAATTGTACAAATATTACGAAACTTTACAACTTCATTGAACACCCATTATGATTTACTGCTGTCACCATTGTGCGTTGACAAATGGGTCACGTGGGTCAAATAGACATTGTTCAGATATGTGTTACAACATTATTGTATGTTATAATAAGGGACTGTTTGTTTCTTTTAGCAATCGATTTATAATGGACGTGTTCATAGATAATAGAATTATTTTGTATCTGCCAACACATTTTTAATCTATGGCAACAAATATCCAGGAGAAGTTTAGGTTATGATTTTTTTAGAATAAAATTTATGTTAAGTATTCACGGAAACGTTAAAACTTTCGGAATCAATTCAGAATGCTTGATTTTAAATCGTTTAATGCAACAGACAGCAATAAACTGGCAACATTAGCCTATTTCTCGACTATTCTCGTAACCGATTTGGGTCAGAGTTGTGTCAATTGGGCTGCTTTGTGCAATCTGCGCTGATTACGTCAAGAACATATTGAACGTTTGAACTGTGAGTATTTTTAATTCAACGTACTCTCGAGTGCAAAGATACGTACCACATTGTGCATTTTCAGAAAAAAAACCAAGATTTCGTTGTTTGGCCAGTATACTAAAATTGTTAACAAATTCAAATCTTATTTTAAATAAAACTAATTAATGGAATATGATTTAAATCGAACTATTTAAAAAGCCTATGTTCATTAATTAACATATTTTGATAGAAATAAACTAGTATACTAGACTTCTTTAGATATGATATGGGACTGATTTTTACGAACGAGGAACGAATGAATGAATTTATACTTATAACTCAAACATCAGCTGTCTTAACTTAAAAGTAATGCATCACTGATTATTTTTTAAACGGTTCATCGCTCAGTGTGACGAATATTATCCATAAGGTTAATAACCGTATATTAAGCCCGTTCGTGACTCAGGCTTTACGTGAATCAGTCTAACTTTTATGTTAATGCGAAGGGACATTCGTATACGTCTTGATGCCTCACGATTGAGTCTCATACAACAAAGTAGTTAAATTGATCTCTGATTCTATATTTACGTTCATATATCGTATGCAATTTATATTTGCGTTGTACAAATAACGTCATTAATACATTAAATATGTCTCAAAAGTTGTTGTGTGGTGGTTGTGTAGTGTTACACCCAGATAAAACCAGGGAAGAAAGTATATACGATGTTTGAGTCATTCGGGTGAGTGAGGCGATGCCAATAATGGTCCATTGATGGATGATCGTAAACTCGTTGTAAACAAACATATGGACGATTTTATTACTTGCTTGTAAGGCGTCTGATTCAGGCCCTTTGATATATAAATATTGGTGTATTGGCCACAAACATTAATATAAGTTAGAGGATTCTAACAATGCCTTAACAGTTTTTATAACGCGCGCTACTTAAAAGCTTAATAATTCCCTGTTACCATGCAGGCTTCTTTATAAAGTTACAAACTCACACTTTATAATAAAAAACAAACTGAACAAATAATAATTATAGATTTAGTGTTTGGCCAATTTTTTAAGCAATATGGCGAAATTCATAATTTTGATTTAAGCGAATAGAAGTCAATGTTTACTCGTATACCAAAACCAATTTTAAGTTCTTATTTAATTATTTTTAAACACTTAAAAAAACAAAAATAAACCTTTTTTTAAAATTTATTATTAATGTTTAATCTATATAAAGGTACTATGATTTAATTATCACAGCTGGTGTTGTTGTTTCTAACAGCTCGGTCGCACTAGCTTGTTATTATGTTTACTGCGCACGCGCATGTTCTATTTTAATTCGTTTCAGTTACGTGGGACTAGTAGGGCAATCAACATTTTCTGTCGCAAAATATCATTATTATGTATTACATAATCTTTCTTTCTAAGTTTTATTTTTAAGGCGTACTAAACATTCACGACAAACGAATCAATTACATCACAATAATGTTAATTCAACGAGAAAATAACCCTTGGTGGGTCTTGGCCTCGAATTGTATTTAATTCATCGATCGTTCTATAAAATTGTGTATAAAAATATAGATATCCCGCTTCTGTGCAAAGGCAAGTCCTTAATTTTTTGCAACATTCATTTTGACTTTTGACAGAAACCCCAATTTACGTTTGTGAGCCTAAATTAAATTAAAGGATAATATTGTTACCTCTTTATTGTTTTTACGTATATTGAATTGAATGTGGCAGCCCTAATACAGATTCACCCCATGTTATTACAGGACATATGAACCGCCGAACTTTCAAGTTCATACATTTTATTTACGTATTTATAAATTTAAGCTTTAACAGGAATTGAGTGAATGAAACAGAATTTAGGATGTTATAACCATAAATCTGAGATGATTTTAATGTAGTGTTAAATATTTTAATAAATAACAACTAGTTTATTTTAACTTCGTTTCTTATAAATTTTGTTTAAAAGGTTAAAGTATTTTTTTTAAATTTAGGTTTGTCTTGGGTTCTAACAGTTAACAATTACAATTTGAATATATCTGTTAAGTAATTAATCTGGAAAGTTATTTTAATGTGTCTGTGGATTTATTTCAGGCCTGCGCCCCGCGGTATGTGTCATTCGTGACGGCAAAAATGAACCAGCGAGATCCCGTGGGATCGTGCTTCGTAGCTAAAACACCAGACGCACTTGATGTTAACGAATTCTCTCCATGTCGTAATTGTAAGTACATATATTATACATAATATATTAGAAATATCACTTAAATTCTTATAACTGCTGGAAGATATAATGTTATTTTGATGCCTATGGAATACCAGTAAAATAACCATATGTCAACTGTCAACGTCACAAATTTTTGGAAAAATCTCTTCATATATTGAATTGAATGAATTAAAAATAAACTCCGTGGATGAAAATAGTCTTCGTTTCTGTCTTAAGGTTATATCTACATTAAACAACAATGACACAATAAGTTACCGACTCAAAATGGCGGCATAATAAAAGCGCGCGAAATAGCCGATCACTTCCGGCGGTAATGGTAAATTAGTATTTGAAATTGGCGTGACGTTTACACAGTGCCATGTTTAATGTTACACACACAAACATGGCTAACAATACTATATATCTGTACGTTTTAAGAGATGTATATATGGTTTTATTTTATTGTTGGTTTTATTTATTTAAAATAATTTTCTATATGTCTATGATTTTTGGTAATAATGAAAATGATATCTAAATTTTTCTATAATAAAGTGTTACGAATTTAGTTATTATATTACGAAATCTGTTTAGGGTTCCGCACTCAGGATGACGGTGAGTATATGTGTACAATAGACGTCAAAGCACCAATCGTCAATACGACATTCAGGCTCATAAGTTCAGGAGCAACAAGCAATATTTCAGATGTTTTAATATATATGAGATCATAATAACGCTATTTGATTTTTTTAAACCATAGTAGAACACGATCTAATTAACTACCTTGTTTAGTCTGTACTGTATCGTCGGCTTCTCTAATCTATGCCTTTTTGCCGCGCTTTGTTATGATCTCATAAAAGTGCCCTTCATATTCTATGGTAATAATGTTAATACTACACATCATTGTAAATAATAGATCATTGTCGTAGTTTAGATAGTTAAAATCCAAATAAATCAAATACTTTAAATATAACTATTGAAAGAATAGTACCAATATAGTACGACCATTTAGGCTTAACTTTTACGTCCATTCAATTTTTACATTCCATTTTAAAATGTTACATAGTAACTATACATAATTTTATAAATAGATCTAAGAAAACAAACATAAAAAATCTTTATTTCTAAAATGCATGTAAGTATTTACGTATGTGTATTTTTGCTTACGTATGAATGTAACACACGCTTTAATAAAATATATTTACATTTTAATAAAAAACGAATTCTCCCCTTAAATAGTTATATACCATATACATTTATTAATATAACCCAAACTTTTATAATAAGTATTTTTTGTAATTATTAATTATATAATCTTTAATTGAATTATAATCTGACGTTTCAATTAGGCATTCGTCCTTTTTTATGTCTATGCCATATATTTAATCTGTGTCAAAATCCGCAGCGAGCCATGGACAACGGAAGACTGGAGTGTGCCAGGCCGGTTTTTCAGCGGCGGTATCAAAGGTAATTTAATGCATAAATAATAACAGTAATTTTCTTAATATGGAGGAGGTGAATCGAATATTAATCTTTTCGTAAACTGTTATAAATTACAATATAAGTAACTACTTCATAAGTTTATAACGTTAATATTGACTATATGAAAATAAATATATAATAAAATAGCTTATATTATGCATATAAGTTATATGTATATAGGAAATTAATTACAAAGTGCTTTCGAATTATTTAAAGAACTGACCGTTTCAAATTTCCGTACGTCTACCAACACAAGATTCCGACACAAACATAACACTAAATAAGGATTATGTACGATTTAAATCTGTGATAAAATCAGTGTAAAGCACGCGGAGTATGTAAATGTGGGTCCTACAAAATTACTATAATTATCGACTTCGACACGCTCATTAGTAATACGTCCTGTTCTGACTGAAATCACCGCAAAATGAATTATACGAAAACGTTGTGTCGTTTATATTTTTTATTAACTTTCTGTATTCGCTTAGCTACTGGTCTTTTTTAATATTATATTACCCTAATTCTTGAGTTCCTTAGACTATATGACTATATGACAATAGATTTTCTTTATTTAAAAAGTGTTGAAGCTACAAGTCTTTATCGCGACAGATCTCACACTGTATTAGAACCTTATACAGAAAAAGAATTGTAGCAAAAACTTTAAGATGTCTCCTTGAATTTGTCGTGGATCCTATTTCGCGCCAAAAAAAAACTATAGTTCACGTAAAGCGTGATTTTACAATCGTGGGAATAGCAGTGCTGCGCATTATCATAGCGATAGCATCTCCGCGCACGTGACGCGCATGCGCACAACGCTTATGAATTATTTAACTTTTATTGATGTTAGCAAAAAATCACTACGATTTAGATGACTTCATAACCAATATATTTATTGCAATAGATTGAAACTGATTTAATAAAAATAACCAACATAAATTAATGAATAGGCTTGGAAATAATGATTACGTAACTAATTCATTTTATCATGCCTTTTTTTTATTATTCAAAAGACAATATTAATATGGCCGTGGAATGTGGTCGTTGTATACTTAGATTACGCCACGAGCTTAAAGATATCTTATCTTTTCAAGCAACGTATTGCATAAATTTTGGCCTACCTGCTGAACTGTCTAGAGAAACGTGATTTGATTACATAGTTTCTACCTTTTATGTCTAATATTTCTAAACTGAGTGACTTAGCAAATCTCCAATTTTTCGATCATGCTTTAAAATTCTAAAGAAATTGAAGTGATGTTTTGAATTTTTTTTTTATATTTTTATGAGTTCTTTATCAATAACTACAGATTATTAGATTACTATAGTAAGGTGGAGGGTTATCGCTTCCTTAAAATTTCACAAACCACATCATATCATTTTATTTCTTTGCCTTCTCATATGCAAAACAAAATTCCTTGTCACTGCAATGTCTTAAACATTCTTTGTGATTTTACAAACATGGTTTCGGAACGCAGCCGTAAACGGGCGGCCATTTGCAGACAATGGCGTTGGCGGGAAAAGTGGTACGCGCGCCATTTCGAAATTGAATCGGTGACATTTAGGGATTTGTCGGAATAATTGTTGTATTTATTTATCATACTTGATAAACAATATATCCGAACACTGGTTTCGACGTAAATCTGACACGATTTAACATACAATATCGAAATGTTTTATTATACGGTCGAAGCATTCATCGTTTTATGGTAAGATTCGATGGTGATTCGTATATTGTGATGTCAGTGTTACGCCGCGTTGTGCAAGCTTCAGGAGATAAAACTGACACTCGCGTAAGTGACTATTATTTTAACTGGCATACAGCCAAAGAGGTTTCATAAATAATTAGAGTTCTATGAAGTGGCATACATACTAGAAGTTAACAATAAGTCTTAAGTCATTTCGGTGATACGAACGATACGAAGAGAAAAAACATTTAGTCATTACATATCCACAAAGAGGTTAATCTTTAAATATCATTTTGTATTACAATTAATAAAAGAATATACAATAAGGCAATATTCTCCTTTTTTATACTAAAATTTCCATCTATGCTTTAAAATTGTTCATATTTTTGTCTGGTATACTTTTAATAATATACAATTATTTCTTCAAATTAACGCATTGAAAGGCCATACAGGGCCCTACTGGCCATATCATATTCCAAGAGACCTGCCCCTTCATAAATATTTGGGTCTCATATTAAATAATTAGTATCAACGCCTAGAGCGCGCAGTGAGCTGTGGTCATGCTGTTTAAATGTTAATATGCAGCCGAGAGCATTTCCTAGAGAAAATTAGCATGAAATGAATAGGTTATAGGTGCGTTATGGGGATTTAAACGGCCTCATTTTATCACCTCTAATAGAATATACAATTACTTTTCACTGTCCATACATACTGTATACTGTACATACATACATTATTTTTGGTACGTGCTTAGGCAAACGGCTTTAAGTTTTCAATTACCAACCAGTAGAGTTTATATGTAGCTTTTTATAATGAATTCAAGTAATGACATTAGTTTCCTTCGTTATTTGAATTGTGATAAAATTTATCAGTAGTAACTTGGTCTCAAAAATAATAAAATCATTTTTGATTCCGATAATAATTTATAAATTCACTTATGTGCAGTTTCTGTTATTTATATAAAAGCAGTATCGTTCGTGAAATATTATGTACCGCCTCATTTGAACATCTTCTCTTGAGAGAAACATGGAACAGTTATGTCTGTACAGATAACAGCAAACATGTGTGCATCGATTTGTCACTTGCCACTTGAGATTATATTTATTGATGTGATTTCTTTCAATACCCGTCTGGAACAACCATATCTCTTGCATAATTGGTCATTAAACCATTTAAATTAATTTGAAATCTATATGTGTAGATGCCATTTTGGTTTGACCATTGCATTTGTACAATACAACAAATTAATATATCAAAAATCATACCTTTCCTGTAAATATACAGTATTTGCATTTAAAAAGAGAAACCATGAGTGGCGTGGGCGCCAGGATCAATAAAATATGCGCGCGCGCCTTCAGACACGCCATATAAAGACACGCGACTGCGCTGCCGGCTATACGGCTCCCGTGGCGGCGCCTATGTTTCAGCTTGTCAAAACGATCATGACACAAAAATACTTCTTTGCCTGTTTTGGACTTTGACGATTTACAGCCTCCAGATCTATTATACAATAACTATTAAACTTGAAATAGGATTAATATGAACACATTATGTTGTCTCTTCTAAGTTAGAATCAACTGTACATATAACTATATTGTACATTGTTAATTATAGAGAACTCGCAACCACCAGGTGGAATCGGTAAAAATGTGTAATTATTGTGAGGGAACTCTTAAAGTAAACTCTTAAAGTTTTTGGGTTTGCCCCTTTCTGGGGTTAGAATACGAAATGCAAAGAGAACATTATCGTTCAGTAGAAACCGAAAAGTAATATAAATTTGTAGGACACTGATATCGTTAAAACTTTTAAGATCGTAAATAATAATAGTAATTTCGGTCCATTTCCTCCAATGCATTATATGATAAGTGGCATCTTCACACATAAACCACTGCACTTATCAGGCACTCTCCGGTGTGTATGTTACGGGAGATAGCGTAAGTGCTACCATAAAATAGTGTTGATACTCGAACAATTCACACGAATTAAAGGCTCTGTATCCTAGCTCTGAGACTTTTTAGACCAAAGTGTAACATTACTTAGGGTCCTTAGGCTCTATGTCGGAGAAGAGGGCAGATATGATGTTTATCTATTCCTCTTATGCCTTCCGCTTTAGATCGTAAAGTATAACATTAGTATGAAAAAAACGTTTCCGGATATAATAACCTTATAATTTCTAGCGCCCTCTGTATATAAAATTAAAATATTTATAGTATTTTTTTCTATAATTGCAGGACGGCCAAAGACTTTTCATGGGTGCACCTGGGAGTTTCTACTGGCAAGGTAAATTATTATGATAAATATCTATTTTATATGTAATATAGAACAATCGTTTATTTTAAATGTTATAAAAAATGGGTTGATTGAACAAAGACGCAAGTCCCGTACTTATATTTGATTCTGAATGTTAATAAAAATCCACAGGCCGAACAATATCCATTGATCCTAGCGCAAGATTCAACTACTATATGCCGAAGGAAGGTAAACATACCGACAGTGACCTCGTAACATTTAACCGAATAACATAGCGACGGCTTACCAACGCATAATCCAAACAAAATAAAACCCAATTCATTTTCTACTTTATTTTAATTACGTAAAGAACTATGGCTGTTATAAAGTTATAAATAAATAATCTAATGAAATATATAATATCCAAACGTTCTATGTTATTAAAATAAAGTAATCTATTCATGCAGCTGTCAAACCATTAAGGAATTGCAATGGTGCAGGCAACTTGAATAGCTGATTCATTGGCTTTTCATGTCACAACGTTGGATCCACGTCCCTTTTATATATTGCACGAGTTACAGAATAACTCGTAGTTGCATTTGTCTCTTAGTGAAGTGCTAACTATCTTGTCTTCCTCGTTCCTGCGGGTATTCCTAAAATTCATGTAATCGTAAAAGTTTATGAGAGTCTTGTCATCACCGATTATCGGATTGTTAATAGTAGACTCCCCCGCGCTGTTACCCCATATAATCAAATTTAACAGATCCCCATAAGATATAAGAGCGTAGATCGGACCTTTAGAATGGGTAAAATATGATTAATTCATGCTTTATTATGCCCAT
Source organism: Leptophobia aripa (assembly GCA_951799465.1). NCBI lineage: Eukaryota > Metazoa > Arthropoda > Insecta > Lepidoptera > Pieridae > Leptophobia > Leptophobia aripa. The sequence continues at coordinate 2,693,890 of OX637271.1, forward strand.
TGCTTTGAAACTAATTTATGATGGAAATCGTTCCTCTCCCATTGGCTTTTAAATTAATTGGTCGCTACAATTTGGTGGTCTTAACAACATTAAAATTATGGTTATTAAATTTTTAAGGTGTGAACCCTAATCTGATTTTAATTAATGTATTTGTAAACTGTTTGATGGTTAGTCAATTTTTCGGATTCCGCTCATTCGTTTAAGATCATCGGCTTTTTCTTGAGCTGTTCAATTGTCATACGAATCATCGCCATTTTGAATATAGCCTGGTGTCTTAATAATTCTGCTATCATGTTTAGTACTTTACATGAATTGCGAACATCCGCTGTGGTTATGATGTCGACTAACCAAACTTTTAAATCAAATCACAAACATGCTTGTGAAATACAAGACAAAAATTATTTTAAATCTTTAACACCTTGCGTCTTTTATAGGTCAACTTAAAGCGCAAACGTTAAACCAGAGGCCGGTTTTAATTTCAACGCCAGAAGCTAGTCCTAAGTATGATGACTCCTACATGGGATACTCAGTCACCGTCGGAGATTTCGCTGGCCAAGGAATCCAGGGTGTGGCTGTTGGGGTACCAAGAGGTTCGGAGCTGAGAGGTCTGGTAAGTCAAGGATTTTAAAGGTCTAAAAACCTTCATTTTATATCATGTTCATAAATTGTAAACTATACGAACCTTACAGAATTACCTATTATTGAATCTAGAAATAAGATATTCTATGTCTTTTCTATCTGCAGGTCGTGCTTTATACATGGGAACTCCAAAACATTAAGAACATTAGTGGTTCCCAAATTGGAGCCTACTTTGGGTACAGCCTTGCCAGTGGTGATATTGACGGTGATGGTGCAGATGATATCATAGTTGGAGCTCCCATGTTCACAAAGCCCAAAAGTGGAGGTTATGAGCATGGACGAGTGTATGTCATCTACCAGGGAAAGAATAGAGTGAGTATTTCTATTTTACAATTAGTTAAAAATTTCGTGCGATAGAAGTGCATAAGATGTGCATAAGAAACATAAGGAGAGAGAACTTAAAGTCAGATATCTAATCATAGATCATTAGCATTACTTTGGTTAGTCCATGTTTCATTAAAATCGGCTTATTATTTGCGAAGAACATTTTTAAAATTACCTTTACGTATTAATCGTTCTTTATATTCATTTATATCTTTGCCACATAAAACCCCATCAGTGATTACTAATGTACGTCATTAAAGTACCTGAAGCGCACTCCAGTGTTTAACTTTCATCTTATATATAAAGCTACGAATATTCTGGGAAGACATCCATAACAAACTCAGCTTCATCATATTAAGGCTTTTAACTAAGAAGATAACTATTGACAAAAATTTCAGTCCTTCTCCAAAAACCACGCTAGAACTGGTGAAGTATCCCGCGGAAGGTTTGGACTTGCTGTCACTTCGCTTGGAGATATCAACTATGACGGATTTGGAGGTGAGTGATCAAGGATTTCCTATACGAAACTATTCCCTGGGGAATTGAATAAATATTTTACAATTCAATTCTAATTCATACGCTATATCCCATTACAGATATAGCTGTGGGAGCCCCATACGGCGGTGAGAACGGGCGTGGTGTTGTCTTCATCTACCATGGAAGTGAACTCGGTATTGGAGAGAAACATTCACAGGCCATCACAGCTGAGGAGATCAGCCCAAGTCTCTCCACATTCGGATTCTCTCTATCAGGCGGTGTCGATTTGGATAACAACAATTACACAGATCTTGCCGTTGGCGCGTATAAGTCAGACAGTGTTGTGTTTTTAAAGTAAGTGAATATAAACTAATAAACGTATGTATTTCATAGTTTTATTAGAGCAAGTACTTTTCGTCTGGGCGTAAATCTGAATGAAACTCCGGACGATTGTGACACAGTGATCATGTTTAAAAATTATACGTACCTAGAAATTATAACACTCAAAAAAAATATTAAATAATAATAAAAAATATTACAGATCTCGTCCAGTAGTCAAAGTCATGGCTGACGTCAAGTTTATGGGCGACAGCAAACTGATCTCTCTCACGGACAAGCGTTGTCGTCTCTCCAACGGCACTGAAGTTGCGTGTGCGCAGCTTATGTTCTGTCTAACTTATGACGGTGTCAACGTTGATCAACAAATAAGTGAGTTAAAAAAAAAAAATGTTATTATGTTTTTCTACGAATTAATTTCTTGATAAGTTAACGTTATGGTATGCCTGCCTGTTTACTTATCTTCTTCTATAAAAAAAAATAAATAACCAGCCTTGCTGTCTTGGATAAACTTTTAAATGCTATAGTATGATATAGTGTAATATAGATATTAAAAAACATTTAAAGAAACAATTTTAATATCCAACCAGAAGACGCATACTCCATAATTATGTGGTAGCCTTGCTGTTTAAAGACAACAGCATTAAATGATTTTATTACAAACTTGTAAATGAAAACAATTACTCATAAAAATCGAATGAATAATGTGTTTGATTTTAGGTAAATTATTTAATACTAAACAAGAGTTTACTATAATATTATTATTATGATCCTATTGTTTTATGCGTTACTATGCTTATTAATGTAATTATTAAGCGTTCATTTAAATATCGTGAACTACTTCTTTTTCAAGCGGAAGGATACATTTGTTATTTTGGTGAGTTGTAGACAACCAACGTTCGAATAGGAACGTCCGTAAGCTTTGAATGTGTAGAAAATCAGTTATTTTGGGGGGTAAGACAAAAAGTGTAAATATTCATATGGTTTGACTATATTTATCATTACAGCACTTGTACGCGATATTTTTGTCCAATATCATAACATTGTATCGACATTTTTTATCTGTAAATTTTCATAAACCTTTTTAGTTTAAACAGCACTATATCGATAGAAATTTAGCTTTGAACGTTTTTATTTATGTGTATATTATTAAATAATGAACAGGCATCTCTAAGTATATATAGCCATATTTACAAAACACTGTTATGTATTAACGAATTTTAATACTTATTGGCCAGATTTGGGCATCCAGCTCTGCTCAGCAAACTCAGCAAAGTCTCTTTATTATGTATCTTCTCATTTTTCGGCATATTAAATAGCTTCATTACATATTTTTTATCGATAGGCGTGAAATAAAAGGTTACACTCTACATGTAAATCACTTTGTGAACTGTGCTGACAATTGACTTTTAAATTTCAGACTTCGAAGTAACTCTTGATCTGGATTCCCGCCAGAAAACCAGCAAACGACTATTCTTGATGGAGAGCAGACAGACGGTGTACAAGACACACATTCTTCTTACTCAGGGACAGCAGGAGTGTAAAGAAGTAATGGTGTATCTAGATGTGAGTGACGTATTTGACAAGTTGGAGCTGTGTTTGTCAAATGGCTCGTTTCTTAGAAATCATTTACTCAGAAATGTGTTTTTATTAAGAGTATTGTGACATTTTAGGAGGAAATCCGTGACAAGCTGACTCCAATAGAAGTGAAGTTAAGCTATGAGTTGGTCAGTCAGCCGTCTGGGAATGTGGTCCCTCCGGTCCTTGACCATACAAAGAGCATAGAACACACTGACTCACTCAATATACAGAAGAACTGTGGTCCTGATAATGTGTGTATTCCTGACCTTAGGATGTATGTCACTACGTAAGTACCAACACTTTGTATGAAATATTATTTGCGAATTTGGAATTCGTTTCTATAATATAACAAAGGCTTAAATGCAATCAATTATTATTATTAATAAGACTAATTTGCTAAACTCTAAAGGTACACTGACATAATCAAGTCTAACAAATATATATTTTTTAAATATTTGTTTTACTATTGAAATTGTAATTGTGTAAGCTACTTGAATAAAATACAATTTGATTTTTTTCAGGCCTATTGTAAACTATGTGTTAGGATCAGGTGAAGATGTCCACATCGACGTGAAGGTAGAGAATGGTGCTGAAGACGCTTTCGAAGCTGCATACTTCTTGAAAGTGCCTGCTGGTGTTACTTACTCTAGGATGGAGCGACTTGACAAAGACATGTATGAATGAAAATCAAATACTAACTAGACAATTACAAATATCAATAATAATATTTATTTCTTTAATAGACTGCTTAATAAGGTTTTCGGAGCGTTGAAATGAAAATAAATTTGCGTATGAATCCGTTAAAGAAGTTTACAAAGTATCTTATCGATAACATTTTGAACTAACACAAATATAAAAATTAATATTCAATTAGTTTTAATATAGGAATTGAAATCAATTTTTTTTCACTACGTTAATAAGAGTGCTAAGCCAATGTAGGGCAAGTTATTTTTTAAATATAAACATCTTATGGATTTCTCACTTTTAGCCCTGACGCCTCGCCAATTTACTGTTCTATGAAGAAAAAGAGCAATGGTGGTAACAGCACTCTTAAGTGCGATTTAGGCAACCCAATGGCCACCGGGCAAAGCGTAAGTATATGTATATATTGGTTATTAAATGTACAGAAAAAAATAATGACACTTAAAAACTGTTTGATCCTTGTGTTGAAGTACCCATTACACTGGCAACATTGCCTGTGACTTAAAGCTTATTTTATTATATCTGTCGCCAAACATCTTATGTGCTAAATATATTAAAAAAACAATAAACCTATATATAATAAAACAAGGTATACACACAAAACAATTATATGTATAATGTCATGTCTCTCCAGGTGAACTTCCGAGTAATTCTCGAAGTGGATTCTCACGTGAAGATATTGAACTTTGACATGGAGGCCAATTCAACCAACCCGGAGCAAGGCACGCAGTATGACAACGTGCGACATCTACCGATCGGTGTCGTTGTTAAAGCTGTCCTTTCTATTATTGGGTATGTATCACGTGATACATATCTATAGCCTTGACGTTGATCTTATCCGATTCAAGAAAATCACAAAACTAAAACATGTTAAAAAACAATTAAAATTTAATATTGCTTAATTTTAGTTCAATTTATTTTACTTTTTCTGCTCCGTTGCTTATAGTATTCATAAAATGTATTTTTGGATTTGTTACGACAAAATATATCACGACAAATTATGTATAATTTTAACATCTAAAATATAATATTGTCGTGTCACAATGTTCGTTCCAGTACTCCTCCGAAACGGCTTGAACGATTCTCCTGAAATTTACAACATTTATTTTTAGAGATATTTTTTTATACCAAAACAACGTTTGTCGGGATCAGCTAGTGATTTTATATTTAATCAAAATATTTGTGCATTTCATAAAATTAAGTTTTCTTTATTAAAACATAGTTTTAATAATCTTATTATTTCACAGTACATCGGATCCTCCAGAGTTACATTACAACGCATCACTTTACGAATCAGAAAACCTTAAGGATGACACCAAGTTGGGACCACAAGTTATTCACAAGTATAATATCAAGAATGAGGGACCGTTCACTGTGGACGAAGCCGAACTGTACATTATGTGGCCTTATCAGACCCTTACTGGTGAGTGTTTGCAAGAAAAATAATCAATATCTTTTACAATGTGACGTCAGTCAAGAAGACGTTTCTTAGCTTTTGGAAGATCAGGCTAGCTTAATTATCATAAAAGCAACCCATCGCAAAATGGACAAAGGTTCTAATTGCGGAAACTACAACCAAAATATGGATTTTTCCATTATCAAATAATATATATTTTTTAACACACAAAAATACACAGAACACATATATATTTTGAGTGGGAGTGCCATGCTGTTACTTAGAGTTTCAGCCGAATGGGCAGGCACGGCCGGAGAAATACCACTCTCTCACAGAAAACCGGCGTAAAGTGATGCAATTGGACTTTGTTCATTTTGTACTCGCGTTTCGTTCGGTGAGTGAGGTCTTCCGGTGCCCATCCTTTTCCCCTTCCCTCGTCCCTCTCCCCTTTCCTTTAAAGGGCGGCAACGCACTCACGAGCTACCAGCCGCGTGAGTGTCTATGGGCGGCGGCTTCACCTTTATGGTGGGCCGCCTGCTCGTTTGCCCCCTCTTCTATAAAAAAAAAAATAAGCAAAAAAAAATGTTATTAATTATTTAACCTAATAATTTTCATGGCTTTCCTAAAAACTTTTAAATATAACTGCCAGCACACATACTAACTTGAACATCTTTCAAATGAAGAAATCTGTATGGAATTTTTAACTTGGGTATACCTCACACTTGAAGCGAATGATTCTTCAATCATATCGCATAAGGATAGATATTGTATACAAGTCTTCTCATCTCCATGTTTTTTCCTTAACGATGCATTTTATTTCAGGCGAGAACCTTCTATACATGTTAGTACAACCACAATGGGTCGGTGATATGGTGTGTGACGTCGCAAGGCATGTCAACCCTGAAAATCTATTTGTCCAAAATCCCTACGCCTTCTTACTGACGAAGGAGAAAGAAGGTGAGCCTTTTGATTATCTAACATTTTTGAGATCGCATAATTGAAGTGAATTTTAATATTCCAATATTACTCTCTTAAAACAAATAAAAATTAATCGTTTAATTTTTAGCTATGATGAGTAGTGAATTCTACTCAGCTTCTCAGGTTGGCGGAGCCGGAACTTATTATGGACAAAGTAAGTTTTTTTTAAGTACACGCAATTTAATGTTGGTCTAACTAAACGTTCAAAATTAGCAATACATACCAGAAGTCTTAAATAATATATTAGTTAATTATATTATTACTTTAACAGAATACTGGGAACAATTTGCGAATCAGGGTGGTGGTGAACAAGACGGTCAGTTTACTGGTCAAGTATCTGGTGGCCAATTTAGTCAGAGCGGTGGACAAACAAGTCAAAGTGGCGGACACCTAAGCCAAGGTGGTTCTCAGTATAGCCAAAGTGGTCACTTTAGCCAATCAGGTGTTCAAAGTGGCAGACAACACAGTCAGGGTGGAAGAGTTTCGGGCGGACAGTACAGCACTAGCCACCAATCAGGTGGTCAAGTATCTGGAAGTGAATTCGCCACAAATCATGCGTCTGGTGGTCAAGTATCTGGAGGTCAAAATGGACAAACATACAACCGCACGTGGAGTGAAGAGAACCTATCGGAAGAAGCAAAAGAAGCTATCAGGAAAAACCTTGAAGCCATATCCAGAACACCCGTTCAAACTGGCACTGGTTACAATGAAGGCACGGTATATTTAGGTGAAGGTAGATATAGAGATAGCTCTGGTCGTATCTTCACATATGCCGAGGGTCATGGAAGTGAAGGCCAAAATAGCCAAGGATACGAGAGAAGAATTTACATGACAGGAGGTCAGCCATTTGAAGCAGGACACGAAAACGATGGACGTATTGTCCGAATGAAAAACAAGACTATAATCTATGACGCCAACCATAATATAGTTTCACAGACCGAAACGAGTACAGAGTATGGAACGCTCGGCCGTGAAGGAGAAGCTGGAAGTTCGTTTAATGCGTAAGTTATCTTGAATCTGTTAATTTCTATTCTGTATACTCTATATGCATTGTATCAAAGATAATGAAAAATAATCATTATTTGTTTAACTGTTTATAAATATGGGTTTTTCATACTGATAATTGAGACTTATAATTAGTTATAATTTCTAGATACCTAAACAAACAAGGAAGCCAGGGCAGCCGTGGAAGTCCAGGTGGTTTCGTCCATGGATCCTGGTCTACTACAGAAACCATTAACCCAGAGATTATGAATGCCGGATCATTCTTCAAGGGAGGCTCTGATGTTACAGTCGTTGGAGACGAGGAGGAAGACAGGCTTGAAGGTATGTTTAAAACAAACGGTTTTGTTTGATTTATAAAAAATATATTTCAATAAGTACTTTATCTCTTACCACAAAGTCTTGTTTGTCTATGTCCGTGATTCAATTAAATGTAATAACTATATAATAAATATAATTAAAAAAGGATATGTAGATAAATTTCGAATTAGAATAACTTTGACAGTTAAATAATTTTAGTTTACTTCACTAACATTATATGTATTTATAGCAAAACTTTTATAGATTTTTATTGGAAAATATATTTTGACACAAAATTAAATCTAAACAACATGGCTTGCAGTCTGTTAACCCAAAACCCTTATTAAAATATCCCCCTTTTCAAGGTTTTGGAGCTTATGCCGCCCAAAACAGTAACAACGAGTTCAAGGTGGGAATGGCAGACGTCACGGGCGCGGTTAACTCCCGACAAAGTGAAAATTATCGAGGTCAGGGACAAGGTCAAATGTCCCCTGGATACCAGGGTCAAGGCGGCAAAACATTCCAGAGTCAAGGAAACGTAGCCCAAGGAGGTCAGGGATATCAGACAGGATACCACGGTGGAAGTTACCAGAGCAGCTCCCAAGGCACGAATGATGGAGCATATGGATCCAGTGGTGGATATTCTTATTCACGATCAGGTATAATAGGGAAATTAATTTCTATTATAAATTAGAATTTTAAATTAAGGCATGGTAGACATTTTTTTGGGTCTTTACACAAGATATAGAAAATAAAACCTATATACAGAAACACAAAAATAACTCTATTAACTTTTAATTTTTTAGGAGGCCACTCATACTCCTCTTCGGGTGGTAGCTTCAGCTCATCATCAGAACAAAGACACGAGAGCACCCGGCGCCGACGACAAGATGAGGTAATTTTGAACTTGGGTTAAAATGGTTGGCAGTTGTTGTTTTTGGCTGTTGGTTAGGTAATAAAAACCTTACTAATGCCTATTGGCATCAACTTTTTTCGTGTACTGTTTATAATTGCTTTTCAAGTGAAGTAAAATATGACTTTTTCAATACTTTCATTCCTCGCCTAATTAACTGAAAAGTAATTACACATTTTAGGTGGACCCCCAATTAATGGAGATGCTGAAGCGATGCGAGGAGAAATACAAGTGTTCAGTGGTGCGGTGCCGCACTGGCCGTCTGCTCAAGGGACAGGAAGTGTGGTTAGCTCTACGTGCGCGCATCAACGCTACTGTTCTTAATGAGGTAAGGGAACATGTGACGCAACCTTAATTATAGATATAGTGCATGGCAACATTACATATTAATTTAGTTTATTATTTTTTTAATTGATCATCTCTGTGCTTTACACTTCCATATTTTAAGTGCATTTTTGATATTAAATGTACGACTTTCAGATATCAAAGGAACAACCCGTAAAACTTTCAACTCTGACAGCCACTCGTGTGTCCCGACTTCCAATGGTCGGACGACCGCTGGACCAGGGTTGGCAAACTGGGGAAGCGCATACTGTGGTCACACCACAGCTAGAAGCCCTATCCAGTGGTTCAATACCACTATGGGTGATCATATTGGCTGCTGTTGTAGGGGCATTACTGCTGTTGCTGCTTATCTTCGCTCTATACAAAGTAAGGCTTTAACTATTATAATATACATATTGTCATATCATATTTCTATGAATTAATAAAATTGCAGGTTACGTACGACATCTTACTGATATCTTATAATGCATTATATATTAATATAATAATTTGTTTTCAGTGCGGCTTCTTCAAACGCAACCGCCCCTCAGACCACGCCGAGCGACAGCCGTTGAACGGTCGCGACGAGCATCTCTGATATCCGCCTCTCAGCGATACCGCGGAATCCCGCGACACCGCTGACACTCGCACCAGCGACACTGACACACCGCGTTACAGCTCATCGACGGACGCGGCCAGTGACGTCACAAGTCACGACTCCTCAAGTATAGAACGCTACTGATGTTATCTGCAAGTTATAAATATTGTACAACGCATATAGCCTTCAATTTATAACGCACCACGGAATATAAATAAATAGTAGAAAATATTGTAGCCTTTTCCGTGTGTGAAATTGAGTTAGTGACTTTTTAACTATTGTATTTTGTCAAATGTAAAATAGGCTCTGCGTATTCAAATTTTATATTTTGATCTATACTCGTCAGTTCTATGTACTGTGGTATAAGTTCGCATGTATGCTGGAGTCCTGAATTAAAGCATTCATTCCTACCATTACTTTAAATATGTATGGGCTGTCAGAATAGCTGTAAAAATTCAATATTTCAGATATGATCAATTGAAACTTTTGACTGGTTATGTGCCTTAGAAGTGTTGATATTGTTGTTTGGTAGAAATAAAATAGCAGTTTAGTAGGGCTATATGAATTTTATTAGCTTAATGACTTTTGGCATAGATGGTCGAATAGTGTCGTTGGTGTAGTATCAGTTATAGTGGTTTATTACTTGAACTTGATGTGGTGAAACAATTAAAACGCACAGGGACACGTGTCTTTTGTATGATATACCGATTTTTGACTAATGTAAATAATTGTGATGTACGAATGTCTCTTAGATATTTTCGTTTGAAAAATATATTAAGAAATGTATTTTATTGCTAACATAACTAGTCACGAATCACGTTAATTTAGTTTTAATGATGCAAATAACTGTTTCTGACATATTATATATACTCTATGGATGATTTCTGACATATTTAGTCAAAATTGACACCGCTGACTATTTGCCAAACGATACGTGCAAAATGTGATGTGTAAGGTACGAACGTGGTGTCAGTCATAACAATAGTTGATTACCACTTGCGAAACTGAATTTCAACTTATTATAAAATATAGGATCCCCATAAATTATTAGGCAAACTGCTTGCAATAATTAGTTTAAGGTTAATCAGAAATGATAAATTACAAGTTTGGGTACGCTCCTTCGGGTAGGTTTTTTCCCCATATTAAGTCTTGAAAGAAATATGTGCCTTGAAATCATATCAATAATATATCATGTAAATAAAATTGTACGTTCTTATTTATCTACACGGATGTGTAGGACACAGTTTTTCAAACTATCAGTAATGAAAAACTATACAGTCGACACAATTCAGTGTGTTCTTTTATATTTATTAGCGGTTGTAATATGCCTTCTAAAAAAACTGCCATTTTTATTATGTAAATATTATGTTTTATTTCTTTAAATTTTACACATTTTTCACGGCCATTTTATTTTAATTTATAGTACTTAATTATTTTAAGGATTGCATTAGAAATTGAACAACCTAAATTCTAATCGATAAAATGGTTCTGTGAATTTTTTATATTGCGTCATTGTTATTTTATTTCGATTAATTAAATATTTATTTTCATAACTATTAACTCAGCTTTTACTTATAATGAGATGTATGTTATTAAATGTCCACTCAGCTGTTACTATTTTTAAAGTTTGATGTTTCCAAACATAACTGACATAAAGGCCAGTGTAAACATGGTCACAGTGACTATGAATAAGGTCACTATTAACTTCTGGGTCAGATGTGTGTTGATATGGCTGCTTTAAGTATTAGATGAGTGGAATTCTGAAGTGGATGCCATAATGTTTTTAATGATAATAAACTTTTGGGTTGTCTGGGTAATTTGCATTTACCAAAAAGAACTGTAATTAAATTTTTGTTTTTTAATCACTTTGTCTTTTATTAATATCCCATATAAATCATTCGTCCCGTAAATCTATAGTGAGTGCTTTTCTTATTTCATATAAATAAATGTCCAAACTCTAAATACAGTACAAAACATTACAAACATATGAATAGAGTAAATTTTACTTAAAACGAATTTACGTTTATTTAGTCTTAAATTGTATTATTACACAAATACTATACAAAATATTATACAATATTTTGTATTGTTTTGTTTTATAATAACATTATTTATAACGAGGTACATTTTATAATTAACTCTCATATTTTTGAAGAAAAACGATGGTTTTTAATTTTCATCAAATGGATAATCAATACCAAACTTTTTGACTTATGATGGAGTTTTACCATGGCTTAGGATGAGGCGGATATAGGATAGTACTACTAATATTTTTTTTTGTACAAAATTAACAACCAGAAAACCTTGCCCATGCAGCATACAAATTTTAAACAACGATATAACAGTAGTGCATACTCAGTTTAAATATATAGAAAATGGCATTAAGTAACTGCGTTTAGATTGAGAAGACAGATGAGCATTGAAATACCGAACTTCTCAACGATTAAATTTACGATTCAAGTACAATATGCAAAAAAAGTAAATATTTTTTTTAAGCAGTTTTTGGTGTTTGGTATTTATTGTATACATATAACAAATATAAAAAAACAAAACGTTTAGTATATTAGATTTTTTTTATATTCATTTTGTTTTCTATTATTCTCGTCTATACTCTGTGGTATGTGTGGTTTACTGGGTCCAATGTCAAATTGTGTGTCAATTGACATATTATGTATTCTATAAAACTGTACCCTAAGGTAGCGGTACCTTTCCTAGGTAGGTATAATTAAAATCCAACACTAAAGTGTTTATATTATGTTATTACAATAGTGAATATTTCTATGTCAAAAACGTTTTACGTTTGTTTGCCGACCTTACTCAATTGCTCTGATTCGTAAATTTCCCGTTGAAGATCCTTTATCAAGTATTGGACTCGACTGAAATTAAGCGTCTATAGAACAATATTATCTAACCATAATCATTTTGTTAGCTGTTAGAATTTATCGACCTTTTTTGGTATATATTTTTAACACAAAATACTTCTATATCAGAGATCATTACGAATTTCAACGATAAACTCTCTGAAGCGTCGTAATCGTCGTAAACTTTGGTCGGTTAAGCCTATATTCCATACAATGACCTTTCTTCTCTCCATTTAACGGGTGCTCTCTATAACGCCATAAAATTCACATCCTTCAGTGTCGTTATAAAAAGTTTACACTTAACTTAAAACATTAGAAGTAATAGCTGTGAGATGAGTACAAAGCAGATAAGTTATCGATTTTGAAATTGACGTAAACTTGTGTATGGGGCGACGTCGCTAAATGGCACTCATATAAAAACAATGGCACCACAATACTTTGACAGTTGACACAAATGGTGGCGTTCTAGACACGAATCGGCAATAAATCATGTCATTTCTGATATGCAATATTTTCATACACGCACATTGCATATCGGAGAATTAACTTCATACACATTTCGCAAACCAATAATGCAAGTGGGATCTAGTTTACTACTACTACTGTATTAACTTAGAGGCTTTCATAATGTCTCCGGCAAGAAGGCTTTATAGACTTTACTGATCAGATAAATGGTTTGATCGTAAAAATAATCAAAATTAAGACTAATATGAAGTACATTATAGAGCATCATCGCCGGTGACTCAAGAGTGATGAAAATGAATGAAGAAAAGAAAATGAAAATGAAAAAAATGCCGCCTGCATTATAATTACTCTGCCAAGTCTAAATACTGTTTATGAAAACTATTTAAATTAACGTTTTTTAATTAGTAATATATTGAGATAAAAAATTATATTATTACCATAATTGATTAATTATTTGGTCAATTCAATAATTATAAATTATAGAAATAGAAATATAACAAATGATAATGCATTATAATTTTATCATAATTGTTATTATGGACTTATGAGTTACTCGGCGTTTATATAAAAGGGGACTATAAAATATGATTACCACGAAAGGGCTTTAGTTCAAACAAATATAGGAGCTTATAATTTGAACCTTATCTAGACGTAGATTCAGATTAGGTACTTAATATTAGTAAACCATCTCACACCAAGTGGTTATGTCTGTAATTCTTCAATCATAAACCATTATTTACTTTTTTAATTAAATGAAAAACACTCGTCGAAATAAGATATGTATAATTTCCACTAACAAAGCAGTAAACCAATTTATATTGTATAGAGAAAGTCAAGCAAAGGAACAAACGCAAAGAATGAGACTCCCAGCCAATTATTGTCTCGCCACAATCGCTAAACAAAATCGTATGACTTTCGCGGAATTAAAAAATAGAAAAAGTAAGTTTCTATCGTTAAAAATCCTTTGAATATATAACAAGAGATGTAATTTTTAGTTGATCAGACCATATTGCGAATTGAACCTGTACATGCTCTAAACTTATTGAAATACAGTTTTATTATACTGTGCGTGTGTGAACTGTTTGAAAGTTATCTGTAAGTCAAGAACGTGTACCTGTGAAAATATAATAAATTCTTTAATTTGTTATAGATTTTGCTGTTTTTACTTATTTTAAAACAGTGTTAAACTGAACAGATATCAATTAAATCAAAGATCGTCAAATTTTTTTTTAAAGGGAAGTGATATCATTTTTTAAGTAATAAAATACGATTTAATCAACCAAAAATATGCCTTCCGTCCACGTCTTTACAAAGGTTTAATAGCTTTTGGATGAAAGTAAATAATTTCTTTAAGTATAAGGCAGCTGGCTTACACGAAAATCATTTCAAAAGCCATTAACAGCATCCGACCGGTAATTGAAAATCCACTTTCAGGATCTGTACAATGCCTTTTGCCCACTGGAACCAATTTTCTTATATTCGTAAGAGCTTTGATATATAAAAATGTTATTATGTATTTCAACCACGAAATAAAGGTACTTTATTTAACAGTTGTTACGCGAAGCTTTTGCTATGCTTTATGGTAAAGCTATAAATTGGAACATAATAGGCAAAAAAGTTTTTAATCTTTTTTGAAAATATAAATTTGATATAGTATCATCTATTATCTAAGCTTACCATGTAGACATAAATATTACAATTGTTAATTGATCACTGAAATAACTAAACCCATTTACTCAATACTGAAGTGATAGGATACAGAATGTTATTAACACCTCGTTTGGGATTCCTCTTGTGTTGCGCGAAGTAAATGCTCGTTTCCATTCAGCAAGTCACGGCACGGCCACAAAATACTAATACGAGGCCAATACCAATACCTAAATATGTTTATCGGAACACGTTATTGAATTATTATATTTCACTTGTATTCTTAAATAAAATTAGTTCGTTAAATAATCATAACGTAGGCGGAAAGCCACTTCTGTGGTGTGATGAATGTCGAACGCATAGATTAAGAGTAGTGGGGACATTACCCTTAGTGGTATTCATTTTGCCCGGCCTTTCCCTATCTCATATAACAGGGGCACAATTGTTTTATAAATATTTTTTTACCACAGCATTACTTTAACTAATATAATATTACTGTATAAAATAATATGGTCTCAGTCGCAACTACTAAATTATTATATCAGGAATCATTTCTATACAAATAAAGCTCTATTGTATATCTAATTCAAACCTAATAAATAATCCTCGTCTGATTTGATCTTAATTACAACGTATGACAAAGGAAATAGTTCCCCGTAGCTGCATTATAATATTCGGGTCGCGTCTCCGGCACGGGTGCGACTCTGTTATTGTGTCAATATTCTTTATTGTCTATGCTCCACGGACCCCAGAGATTATGCCGCCTTATTAACTTCGACACACTACAGAAACTTAAACTTTGTATTATACAGTGGAGAATATCTTTAGAGATTCATGTATAATATTAAGTTGTTCCCAATATGAAACCTCATCAAAAGATTTACAAAATACGCATTTATATAAGATTGTTTCTAAATAAACTTATAGCTTTTTTTATAGAAGAGGGGGCAAAGGAGCTTGAGGCCTACCATAAAGGTGAGGTCACCGCCCATAGAAACTCACGTGGTTGGGAGCTCGTGAGTGCGTTGCCGGCCTTTTACGGATTGGTACGCTTTTTTCTTGAAGGACCCTAAGTCGTAATGGTTCGGAAATACCATGGCGGGCAGCTGGTTCCATAACGTGGTGGTGCGTGATAAGAAATGTCTTACGAACGCTCAGTGGTGGAATGATTTATTAATACGATTAGAATAATTATAAGGTAATTAAAATATTAACAAACTTGGAATACCATATAATATCACGATCGACTCTAACATATATTTCCTTATATAACAACCATATCGATTTATGTTGTAAATACCAGCCTAATTAATGCTTTTGTGCAATATAGCGATATTAAAAAAAATGACTGCCCATTAAATATCTGTTCCAAAATCGAATACCGGTTATATCAACTAAATTTCACCCAAATACCATCCAAACTACGGATTATGTAAATCGGATATGCATTATTTATTTAAAATTAAGTGTATATGAGGCTGATCCGATCAACGGTCGTTTGGCTCAATGTGAAATTGTTATTACACGGCAAACGTTAATCGTATTGGCAACATGCTATCCAACAATATGGCTAGAGATTATACCGATCGTAACTTGTGACTAAATCGTTAAAACCTCAATCTATGTATAAGAACGTTATATGACTAATGACTTTAATCACATATTTAGTTCAACTCTTCTGTATAGTAAATGTTTTATAATATCGTGCGTATGTATTAAGATTGGTGTAAATGAAGAGTTTGATTATTAATAGTATTGATTATCTGTGTGACTTATGGTATTATGGTTAGACTTATAAAAGTTAATTTTAATGGTGTATAGTTTTTAGGGATTGTCCTTCAAATTTCCGCTTACCTCATTAAATGTATAAATACACGACCACTTTCAAACTGTTTTCATCAACTGACAGTACAGTTTATTTAAGTTTTAAATGTATCGAATTTCGACGAAAACCGTGTAAAGTTTAATTCAGTTAGTTAATAAATAAAATAAAGGTTTAATTTTGAAGTGATTTTTTATCTTGTACATTGAACGTTCCATACACTATTAAATAGCCTTCTCTAAAGCACTCAATTAATAAACAGTGAAGTTCCGAACTTGAAACAAGTCTCAAGTCTGAACCTGATGTATTGTGAAACTTTGAACGAGTTTCACTTATATTATATTGGCGCTTGCAATGTCATTTTGACGAATTCAAGACAAAAGTATGTTCTCTTCATAATGCCAGTCATATAATGTCTATGATGTGTAACCTAAGTATCTCTATGTAGTTTTTAGAATTTTTCAAATAAAAGGTAGCGAATGAAATTATTAATGTATTCGCTGTCATGTAGTTGAAGCTCTGTTTGATCTGTAGACTTAACTTATACTAGACTTGTAACTTAGAGTTTCTCACCAGTTTTCCTCATCCAACCTTCGCTCTTGTAAACTAGTATTAAATGTACCAATCAAACTTTTTTAATTATTTGACGATCCGTAAGTGTAAGAATCAAATCAAAAATATCTTACACTTTCTATGGTAATGTAAAAGAAATGACATGAATTTCGATAAATTTGTTTGTCAATTCTAATGCCTATTTGAAGAATTTCTTTCTCTTAATAAATTTACTCGCACAATTCACAATAAATAACTCAACAGCGTTTGCTTATAGTAAACCGTAGCACTTAAAGCGTAGAGTTTTTCGTAGCGTAACTTCTATACAAATCTAATATTTATACAATTATGGTGAATGAAAAATTATATAATATTATTAATAAACTAGCAGACTCGTCTAACGTTGTTTTGCCAAAAAACTGTATTCTTAAACTCTGTATTTAAGTTTTATACTTATTTGTCTAACTTAAATAGTTTGATATTTTAAGTTATTTTAAAGAAGTTTCAAATTGAAATGAAAAATGGAAATTGAAATCGTGATCAATTATAATATTATATAATAATTTATCAATTAAAAATTAATTCATTTTATACGATAATTGGGTGTCATGGTATTAATAAGATTAAGAACAATTATTTCCTATACTTTTGTATGAAACAGGTCTGTTGTATTTTCCAATATCCTTTTTCTCCTGTGCAGTTTTCTCTAATAGATGTTTTAATTAAAACTTAACAGGATTTTGCTGGACACGTAATTGAAGCGTTCACAAAATAGTATGAAAAGCACAATTTATTTTACGACATCTAGGAAATTTTCGTTCGCTCAACGTGAAATTGAACGTATTTAATTATGGGTTAATTACGTTAAAGGTTTTTTTTCATTTGGGAAGATTTAACGAAAAGTTAATACGATTTATTTTATTTGCACCGACAAATTAAAATATATTTTCTTGTTATAATAATATTAATTAATAACAAATAATGTTACCAACAAAAATCATAACAACATTTGCTACAAAAACAAACAATATAAATATTAGTAACGATTAAAACAATCAAAAACTAATGATAAAGAAGCAGCGGGAAGGAATGAGGATGATCATGAGGAAGATTTAATATTTAATGTGTGCTTATGTTTATCTGTATATTGTCTGTATACTGACGATTTGAATAACGGTTATTATTTTTTTTTGTTGCTAAGTAAGAAAAAATGCTAAATAAAAATTCAGTTAAACTATAACAGCGTTCAGGATCCTTCATTATCTCCAAATCCTATTCAAACTATCCGATAAAAAGATAACATCCGAAGCCTGAGATTTGATTGTTCGTACAAAACATAACTCGTACAAAACACCAGAAAGCCGGCTACGTCCAATTTATTTTTATTACCATTTATATATCTGCTCTCATCCCACCCAAACATAAACTCCGCATCTAATTTTTTGTACAGATAGACGTCTTGTGCGGACTGTTTGCTTTGATTGAAGTCATAACATTTATTGTTCGGCCATTTTGTTATGTCAATTTGTGAATCAAGAAATTAATACACGAATAGTGATGCTTGGAAATGAAACGTTCGGTTTTTACTAATTTATGTTAATCACTAAAAAATACAACAAAAAATCAACCTTGGTCGCGTACTAGGCTTAGAATCACTTAGATGTAAGACATTTCAAAATGCTTTTATATACCTTAATGAATAAAGATATTTTGAATTTGACAATGTAAGTTTTTCTTTCTTCTTCTTGTAAGTTCTTTTCAGATGTGGGAGCGGATCAACCCATTTAAAATTAGTTTTAGTGACGATAACGTGTTAGTTAACAATCATAATTAAATCAATAATTTTCGAACTTGAATTTTAATAATACAAACATATTTAAATAAAAACTGTATAGTTAAATAAAACCAGAATCCTTCAAAAAGGCACCTGCGGACCGGTAAGCCGATATGTCCATTTGACGAACTAAGACTACAAAATGTCATAATTAAATGAATGACATTCATTGACAGGACTCTACTTAGAAGCCAAGCATAAGTGCAATGGCAAAGAAAGAACCACCTGGCCAGATAGTCTTCAGTTCTCTGTTCAAGGGGTTCGCTACCGAAGTGACTTAAGAAGACCTAAGGTCCAACGATAGCAACCATGCTAACCAAACGTAATTTGATTTTCAAAAAAACCTCTCATAAAATCTAGACTTGATATAAAAATGTAATCAAATTCGATGCAAGAGAAAACCATTTAAAGTAATTGCGTTCAACATTGTGGCTTTGTCAATTACTAACAACACAAGAGAATCTTTTCCACCTACATTAGATATATTATATAACCAACCAGCGTTTTAAACCCTTCGGGACGATCTATATTAATATCAATTTAAGATAACCGCTAATATTTAAACTAGAATAAAAAAATTCCTTTTTATTCTAGTGACTTATTTGAATACTATTAATATATGTACCTTATACGTGTACAGATATTGAAAGAGGCCTTTATACATAAAACTCCATTTATCTCAACGTTAACGTGAATACATACTCGAAGATTGTGCCCGAGTGGCTTGATTTACGATTTCGAAGTAAACCTTCATTTTATTTGCATTTTTCTCAAAGAGGAAGCCGAGTGCCTCATCTGTGTGTGTATTTTATATGTCACGATACGATAAAGAGACCGATTATTATATACCAATAAATAACATTCATTTATGTTGTAGGTAATGATTGAATGAAACACCAATCATCATGCTTTTTAATAATCAACCACTAGTTTAAAGAAAATTCTAAAATTTTCCTTATTTTGTTATATATTATCTTTATTTATTATATGTCACGATATCTTATACAACTTATCGAATCCTTTTTGTTATGAAAAGAAAATGGAAAATTTGTAATGGAAGTGGAAGTGTTTGTAATTATTTCATTTTTAAAAGAAGGTTATTGAAGATTAAGCGACTCGTTTTCGTCGTAAGATGTCGTAAGACTTTAAATCTATTGCGAATCGTAACCCGTAACGTAATTCAGAGTCAAAGAAGCAAATATAAAACCTACTATGGGAAATATTTTCAGAAATCTCGTCTCTATTTTATTATTGGACAGCATGGGCATCGCGGTGCATTAACTTATACAAAATACATATGCTACAAACAAAGTACTGTACAATATACAACCTTTGTTTATTTAACATGATGCCGCAGTATTAAATAAATGTATTGGAGAGAGTATAAACCGGAATAGGACAATTGTTTATTGTTTAATCTGTGGAGTGACAGTTAAATCCTTTAATTATCTGTCCGGGAGATAAATTGTTGCCATCTCACCATTTTAATGGTATTGTAATGGTAACATTGAATAATTGTAAATACGCCCGAAGACTATTCTAAACTAAATCTGACCCACTTTTGGTTAGCCATTGATGTTGATTGAGACGCATCACTCAGTTCTATGTGAAATAAAAAAATAATAGATAACATTAATAAATATGTACAATCTATGTCACTCACTGCAATGAGTTATATGCTAAAAACAAAATAGGTCGTAGATACTTGTTATAAATTTGTCAGTACTAATGCTATTATTTTAATTTGTTTATCTGTGGGATCTTTGTATTAATTAATTCGTATGCACGTTGTTAATAACCAATCATTATACCTGTTGGGATCAAGCTTTTTTTAACAATACCGGTGTTAAATTGTGTGAGGTAGTATATTATACATTCGTAATTCGTATAGAGGTTTATTGTTGTCTTGGAAAATAGTATTTTACTTTTTATATATACATATGTTGATGTAGACATAAGGCGTTTAATCGACGGCTCCGTCAGAAACAATATCTAATAGATGTTGTTATTTCTAAGGAGTTGAATAAGGAGCTATTTCTTCTTAAATATAAACTAGAGTGTGGAAATGGTGGAGAGTGGTATTTGGTTCTGGGTGACATACGTCATATATCCTTCTTATGAACGCCACGTGGACTATTCAACGTCGACACTTTATGTCGGTATAATTAATCTATTCTAAACCGTAAAGGTTTTAGAATGGAAAACTTCAAAGTTCAAAATTCCTGTACATTCACATCAACCCCCGAGTTCCAATATCATGAATAGATCTTTAAAGTATTGCCAAGTCACACAAAATACGTCGCAGTTCAATTCTCATAGTTCTTATTCATATGGTGACTGTATTATAAACACTATATTATATGTTTTAAGCCAGTCTCATTAGCAAACTGAGCCTATCGTTGTGTTTATAATAAAATTATTGTCTTAAATAGAAAATAATTAATGAGAGACTTAAAAAAAACACGAAATAATGAAATTACACCTATTAGAATTAATACAATATTTGTTAAGTAAATAGACGTTATTAAACATTAAATAGAATTTAATAGAAATAATTAAATGATTAATAATTAACTATAAAAATTTTATATTGAAACAAATTTAAAAGATTTTAACTTTGTAATATTCATAATATATAAAAAAAGCTTATGCTAATATAGCACATTAGCTTTTCAAATTTGTTACCAAAAAGCTTAATATAACAGATTGCACCGTGAAAGTTGTAAGTGAAAAATAGAAGTTAGAGAATACTTACCTCGATCGCGTGTAGCATGATTAATAGAGGTCCACGGGTTTCCCTAACTTTGCAACTTTTCCTAAAATATTGGTTATGACGACATCAAAAAGTTTTCTGATAATTTATTATTCCTATTGACACTTGTAAGTATGTTTCACGTGGGACATAAAATATATTATATTTTTTTGTTAACAAACATTATTAGTTCTTTATTTATAAGAAGCACATACATGTACAAAGCTAGTACATATATTTCAAGTATACTATTTGTCTTACTTATAGAGCCTTGCAAAGTTTTCAAACCGAGTTGAGACAAAGGAGCAAAGTGTCTTATAGAAACCGAATGACGGTGCTGTCCTGTTATTCAGGAATCCAATACATCCATTAGTTAAGAGACAGAGTGAGTAATGATTGTGAAATTGCGATTTAGACATTTTAACCATTTCATTCTATGATTTTTTTTTTGGAGGGGGCAAACGAGCACTAGACACTCACGTGGCTGGGAGCTCGAATATTCATAATTATTGGTAAACGAGTGATCAGCCGTCTGTGTTTGTAATGTTGAGCACCTATTAAAATACCTGTAGCGGAATTCCATCACTGGACGTCAAGTCAGAATATGAAATTCCATCCGTACCACCTTGACGTCTGGCGCTCCACTACTGTGCGTTTTTAAGGCAGTTTCTGCCGCGCACGACCTCTTTGTGGAACCAACTGCCCGCGCAGGTATTCCCGATCCGCTACGACTTGTGGACCTTCAAAAGAGCGTTCCTCTTCCTTAAATGCCGGCAACTCACTTGTAAGCCTCCTGGCGTTGTAGGTGTCCATGGGTGGCGGTTAGCACATTAATCGAAGTGACCCGTCTGCTTGTTTTCCTCCCAATAACAAAGGTATAAAAAAAGTATTTTCTCGAACTTTGAATTTGTTTCATTTGTAAAGGCTCTTGAATGTTTGGGTACAAGTGCACGGGCGCCACAGGCGCTTATTAATGAATTAAGTAGGCGACTGGTTGTCAGTGCCGGTGCGCCCAGAGCTGGTGCTTTTCTCGCTGAGCGTAGAGCATATACTTTGACAAGAGGTTTTTTTTTAAGTCACAAGTTAAATATTTCACTTCAGTTCAATAAATCCTTTAATATATTAGCATTTATACATTTATAATAACGGTAAAATCTTGTACCAAAATGACAATTTTTGTATGTTACAATGTGACTATTTCACCTCCGCACTTTGTTTGTATCATAATGAAGCAGAGCAGTCGAAATGTAAGTATAAAATTGCTCCTGAGGGTATTCTGAACTTCAGGTCATAATCCCTTACTAATACAGAAAGAATAGAAATGAAGTAAAAAGTATGCAAATTGTAAAGCTTTCTGTACTTTTGAGCTGTCGAACTTTTAAACGAAACTATCGTTAAGTTTATGTTAAGCTTCTATAAGATGTTTTAATTTAGGGAATTGAATAAAGTACTCTTTTACAAAAATAATAAAATTTATTTATTTTTTCAAACGTTTGATATGTATACATACAATACTAGTACTTACATAATCTTATACTTAGTAATTTGTAGTGAAACCATTCAAAGCAAATTATCACAAACACTTTTTAAAACAAAACATTATTCATACTTAATAATAACGTAATAGATAAAGGTAGAAATTTAAATAAACCTAAGGAATGTTTATGATCACTTTAATAAAGTAAATAAAATATATACAAAAATTTATTGTGTATTTAAATTTAAATGAACGCATTATCTTTAGCCAAGCTTTTAGCAGCATTCATTACTCTAACATAAGAGCTTCTTATCGTTATTTATTTCTGTAAGCTTCATAAGAGATGAACACAATGGTTCGCGCAATATGGTAATTTAAAAAAAAACAATTGTCTTTGTCCTTTTCCTACATAGAATATAACGGTTAATTTAAATAGAGCTACATTCTAGAATTCTCTATTCTGACATGGTTTTGGCCAATCGCCAACTAGTTGACATCGGCCGTTACGTGCAATCAACCAATCAGAGAGCAGAGTTTTAAATTTCGAATAAACAGAGATATTCCAACGCTTACTCGATTTTTTCTAACAATGCCGTAATAATAGTTTTATGCAGCACCAAAGTACTTAAGATTTTTCACTTAAGACTTATATCGAGCTTTCTGGTAATTTGTAGTTATGTTTTTTTTTTATTTTACTCCATTTTAAGTACATGACATAGAGCACAAACAAAAATAATCGTACATGTCACATACGTATCAACGAAACGTAATTTAGTATTTGTACATAATTTGAAATTACGTGACAAGAATTGATTTAGATTTTCATAAGACGGATAATTTAAAGATAGTCGTCATAAAAAAATATATTAACAAAATTTCCTTGCACATAAAAAGCTCAAATAACATTTGACAAAACTGGAATCTTTGTGTATATAGAAATAGATCGGAATCATTAATCAATGTCAAACTATAGCTCGTCTCGTATGCGCAGTACGAGGTCGTCATGCTGGAACCACGTCGCGTACACCTTCAAAGGGTCGGGGGTTGAGTGCCTGTGAAATGATATTGGACGGTCCCGTGCAAGCACTTCCCGCGGGTAATCTTGAGGCCGAGCCTAATATATAAAATATATATAAATATACATATAATATACTAAAATCACGGAAACCAGATTGGTTGTATATTATTTATAAAAAAAAATCACCTGATGGAAAAGTGGCGTATGTGTGAGCGGGATGTGTAAACGGTGTGTTGCGCAGGCGCCGAGGGTCATATCGTCGGGTGCGGTGAGGGATGCGCAGGCGCATTGGGATAGTAGTTTCGCTGCGCCAACGCTTAGCGCTGTACCACCACCGCCCGTTATAAAATCGTAGCCTAAGAACAATTAGTTTAATGAGACTAATTATTATTTTAAATCCCCTCTGTGGTCTTTCTGTGTATTTCCATACCTTTGTTGGCCGCGTCTTTCTTCCCATAGCCATAACCATATCGTTCTCCTAGCACTGTGACGTCACCGCCTCCACGATAACAACTTAACACCTCACACAATCTCTGGACCCTATAAAACGTTTTGCTTATAGATCACGGAGAAAATGGAATATACACAAAAATGAAATAGACACAAAAAAATGGAATGAATACAAAAACATAGAATAGACATAAAAATGACCATATTAAGGCACAATCATTGCTTTGCAATAGTCAATGGTTAAGTACTTACCCAAGTATAGTATCATCATCAGCCAGGAAGATCCATTTTATTTGCGGCATGCTTTGCACACGCCGCACGACCTCTCTTAATATTGCGATTGTCTTCATACAATGTCCCGTCTTCGAGTTCGGGACACCGATGTTCGTCGCTGGCAAACTTAAATCTGAGACCAAAAACATCACTGAATTTCATAAACAACATTATAAATATATAGATTGAAAATCACTCGCAGCCAAGTTTAAAAAGGTATATAAAACAATTCTAGTAGATAGCTTGATGTTTTGAGTCCTTTTTGCCCCTTCTGTAAAAGGTCTTACCATCCTGATCGCTGAAGAAGTGCAAATGTGTGACATGTCTCCCCCATGTCTTTTTGAGTGCGCGCGCACGTGATGTGTGGAACGCGCTCCAAGTCTTCACCGCAAAGTATATCGACTCTTCAACTACACTGCCCTGCCGGATATTATTACAATTAAAATATACACGACAAACACTATTCATTTTATTAATAATACTTTGAATTATTCAGTTAATAGTGTTGATATTATATCAGTTATTTCACCAGACTGTAAAAGTTGTTGATCGCGAACACGAAATGTAAAGATTTTGCTCAGAAATTACGACACTATTTTGGGGGGAAAAGCGGAAATCTGCCTGAATTCCTATAACACCACCAAATGACAATGAAATGTTCAATAATAACATTGTTAAATCAAAGGCTTATGGTTAGACAGTTGACACGTTAAATATTTCATTTGCAAAAATGCTTAGACCATCCTAAAAGCTAGTTAACTTTCAAGTAATAACAATCATTTTTCACTCACACATGTATCAAACTGTCTCGGATAAGTAGCGCAGTTATCCATAGAGACGACACAGAAACTCAAATCACGGGTGAGAAGCGGCCCCGGGTTTTCCCGGCTTCCATAAATAAGACGGGCCAATTCGAAAGCCGGATCTATTGAGAAGTCTGCATCGATTTGGATTCTACCATTTTCCATTCTATCTAAAACACTATTATGCCAACGTATTACTGTACGAGAACTTTACTTATAAAATACGACATTTTTAAACTTTGATATGATCATTATCATTTATTTAATCAGTCACAGAAATTATTAGAGAGAATTCATAAGTAATTATTCCATTATATTGAAAATTAGATATGATTGTTTTATTATCCAACCATCCTGTTGAAGAAATTTAATGGTTAGTCGACAGGTTAAAACTGAGACTATTGACTCGATTTTAATGGCTGACCTGTGTATTAATTCCATCTTCATAGCGAAACCGCTAGCGAAGTTGGGATACACAAAGCCACCATCGTCTTCCAACTCCTCAAAATGCGTGAAGTGGTGAATAATTGTTGGTTCACCGTCACTTAGCGGATACCCCACCCACATCGTCTCCTGTTAAATTAATAATAATTACCTAGAAATCACTTATTTCATTGACTACCTATATCGAAATCAAACAATATTTATAATTTGTATGCCACAATATTTCAAGACATACCTTCTGTTTATCAGCTGCAGCCAGTGCCTCAAATAGTTTACCACAACGCACAGCCGTATGAGGTTCCAGAAATAAGATCCATCGCACATCGCTATTTTTGTATTTTGTTAGCAGAGGTTGAAAGAGGGGAACCACCGTCCACGCACCAGGTACTGAGAAGTCTTCATGTGCTATGTGTATTATTGCTTCACGCTAAATTAGGCATACGACATTTATCATAACAAAAAAGGAGTAATTTGTCAACTGGGACTCTTATATTAAGGCAAAATGGAACCGGGCATAAGGCGCATATACTATATATAGCTGTGGCTCAAATATATGTATGTTCATCTGAACATTGGTATGAACATCAATATAGTTATATACCACTAAAAATGGCGCTTATACAAGTAAAATTTTACTAAAGTATATTACTTCCTTACAAGATTGTAAAGTAAATGTACAGGAGCCTCACCCTCAATACATTTTAGAGGACATTTTTTATTTTCTACTATTACTTGTTTTCGTGACTTAACATTAGTTAAGTCACCGTTGGATATTATTTTAACCTACCCCTTCCAATTCATAGACTTGGCTCTCCACGTCCATTTTGAGCCGGCTGGCAACGCTAGCATGATACGGCTCGGACTGACCGACTATAGTAAACACTACGTTTCTAGAATCTGTAACAAGTAATTAATAATAAGTTAGGTATTTAATGCCAGTGTTGTGTAACCGCGTCCTTCTATATATTTCTTATATCGCTAACTAACCAGAACCGAAGAGTCATAAAAACCAACAGAGCAAACTTGATCACAAATATTTTTAAACATAATTTTAGTAACAAATTTCTCTCGCTCTTAGATTATTACGAGTCATATCTTTCTAAATTATAGTGTCTATACAAAGACTGCTATGTTTTCATAATCACTATTAAAGCATGATAAATTAAGCATAAACACGTTGCATAAATCCAATAATTCTTCCGAGCATAATCAAAGCGTGTATTGAACCGTTTGAACACGGTACGCTTATCAGAGATCGATATCGATATGGTAACGACATCATCAAATTATGACAAATAGCTTTGAGCTCGTGAAGCCTGCGGGAACATCCATCATGTGAGGCGTCAGGTACGTCCTGTCAAACTGGAGATTAATCAGATCACGTCGGTATAACGACTATGTTAACGAAACCAATGGCACATCATACATCACTTAATAATGATATAAATAATAAGTATTTCATTGTTAGATGCAAACAATAATAATTGATAATGTTACCTGAGTGGTACAAACTACAACGGAAGACCCAAGGCGAACCCTGCCCTTCTAAATAAGAGTTAGTAACAGATTGGAAATAACATACTTCATACTTAATACACTATTACGAATTGGAGTTGTGCTGAATTATCAGCACAACTCCAAGCTTCAAAACTAGAAACAAGTGCAGATGACAAACTACAGTAAGGCCGATGAATAATTCAGTAGATAATAACCTGTGCAAAGTTGGTTGCAATCTGAAAGTTTTCGGGGCGGATTTTATCGTGTCAAAGTTCGCGTGAACTCGCACGTCAGTATGCTTCACGTTCGGAAGTGTTGGGAGTAAAAAAAAAATAATTTTAGAGGAAAAACATGTAAGACAATAAAACTTTGGAGAATATTTGATAAAATATAAGAAAAATAATATTATAATGCGTTTAACTAAAATGTGGAAATACATATCTAAGTAGTCAAGAAATACATTACACTTAACGCATTTCATTCTACGTAATGTCGCTTAATCGCCTTTAAAAACGTCTCAGAATAAGTCAAAGTGCCTCACCGTATCTCAGATGCACCTACATTATTCATCGCGAATTTATTTGACTAACATTCCCTTCGATAGGGTCAGGGATAAGCGATTTGAGAATTTTTCCACTTGGTCGAGCGTAGTTAACTCATGATTCATGTAGTCAAAAGAATTTAAATATCTGTAAAACGTGACTTGAGTAACATGCGTTTGAACCGTGAAGCATGCCCGTTCGATATCTGCTAACCAATGGATTTTCACTCACACTAAAACCGGCATATCTTAGAACCATTTCAAGACATGAATCAGGCACAGGCTTAATCAATTTTGTCTTTGAAAAAATATCCAAGAAACTGAAATCCGAGGCTGAATCTATCTAGGGTTGTACAACCACATTTATATTAGCAATGCATAAAAGCTTAATTTATATTTAAGCCACTTGACGAACCACTTCGTTTATATTAAACGGCAGTTCAGAACTTAAAACAATGAAAGGACTGTTCACTGTACAACAATACGTACTGGAAGTTTTAAACTAGGTTTTCAGTATCACTAGAATTAGACAATTTGAAAATTTAACAAGAAACAATGAAAGCTCAATGCTTTAATATTAAAAAGAAACACTGTCAATTGCAATATTTTTCATCCATTATTCGCTGTGGTAAACTAGGCAAATAATAGTATAGATAAATATTACTAAAAATACATAGACCAGAGTTCTACGCTATCCTTATACCCAAGAGGTTATCAGTCAGCGGCTATAATCCAACATTACGTTTATTGAGAATCGAAACTTTGTATTATCTGTACAAAGAAAACCTGCATAGAGTAGATCATGCAAGATGGATAGAAATTGAAGGGAATGAAAGAAATTGCCTGCAATTTTACTATGTTATTATTTATTTATTCACTTACAGTAGAAATAGAAGTTAACAGATGTGATATAGATCTGATATAGATAATATTTAAAATAAAAGAATACTTAAAATCAAATTTGACAGGTGCAAAGGATGCAAAGAATACAAAAAAACAAACCAACATACAATAAATTAAGTAAAACAGGAAAAATATGCTAATTTGAATCTTTAATTATAAATAATTACATTATGGACAACAAATGCTTTCGAAGGAGAGATTTTAAAGATGATAGTGAGGACGCCGACCGGATAGGATCGGGAAGTGATTATGTCAATTTTACGAATATTATTTTTTGTACAAAAAATACACCTGCCAATTGATAATCCTATTTTCGCTTTGAATTTTCCATATCGCCGCGGGTTCCACTCAGTTTTCTGTAATGTACCCTGACTCCCGATAAGGTGCAAATAGCTCTGAACGTCATAAATAATTCGTAGCCATCCAAACGGATTCTATTTAAATCTACTGGGATTATCCCGATTCACGCCATTCACCAACTATGACGATATTGGCTATCATGACATTTCCAAGCTAAAAATAATGTAAATCAGTATGAAAAAGATTAAACTTCTTTAAAAAAACATATTTAAATGTACTGTTCTAGCTTATCTTCTCAAAATAGTTTAACTGTTTCTTTAAAGTTCCGTAATCCCTATATGGTTATTTGGTATCATTGACAACCTTTGCTTAAGAGAATACCAATATTGTATGACAGGAAATGAACCCTGAGCCATGCTTATAGGCATGTGCTATGTGCCACTAAGCTATGAAATGGCTACATAACTCTATCCAGATGTGTATGGTAAAGGAATAACCCAAACAATGACCGTTAAGACGAGAGTGAGAAGTGGCAAAAAAACAAACTGGATTAGGATCTATAAAGTAAAAGAATACCCTTAAAGCACATAGTTAGACAATTTTTCGTAAATGAAAAAGGCTATCAACCAGTTAACGAATCAACTAACAATTACAATTTCTACGGGACGTGCAGAAAACGAAATAAAATCGTTCAACTGTCGCCAGCACCTTGTCGAGTGCACATCAATAATTCGGCACCAGCCAGATGAACAGATTTCGTAACTCCTGCGGGAATCGACCCTGTACCAAGTAACCTAATTTATTTTCACATAAAAGTGATTGTAGTGGAAAACGTAGCCTTGATTGGACATAATTACTTGAAAACGATAAATGCCATTTAATTATTGAAAATTATTTCAGCTGGGCGTATCACCAAAATGTTATGTTTGTTATGTAATGTTAATTTCACGGCAAAATATATTTGTATATATATATTTATCTATGTGTCGTCTGTTTCAATAATTATATGTATATAAATTAAGTACCACCCCGATTTTTAATGTGTTAATTTGTTATTGAAAATTACACTTAAATATTTAGTTAAAAGATGACCTCTACGAAGCAAGTTGTTTCATTCGATGCTGACTGTATTGGTTTGCAGTGAAGCACGGAGGTTCACAGTCTCGGTTAAATGTAGACAACAACACTCAAAAACTGCGGTCTGTTATCGCTATAGTGATCGATAAGTTTAACAGTAAGTGGTTATCGTTGCCTTAAGACTTGAATTGACCTAATTAACACTTTAAACGAAGTTGCATACATCAACTTATCACGAGTGCATCTAAACATCTAACGACTAGATTATATCACACTTTATCTAAGTGATATAATTTAAGTCATCTTTAAATTTAAAAGTTTAAGAGTTTAGTCTAGACAACCTGACCTCGTTTCAACCG
Organism: Leptophobia aripa; assembly: GCA_951799465.1. NCBI lineage: Eukaryota > Metazoa > Arthropoda > Insecta > Lepidoptera > Pieridae > Leptophobia > Leptophobia aripa. The sequence continues at coordinate 2,724,535 of OX637271.1, forward strand.
TGTCACCTGTAGACATATTTCTCTCTGAACATATCACAAAAGAATGCACCCTGTATAATTTAAAAAAAAATATTAAAAAATCACTAACAACCTTAGGGCTGAGTGGGCGTGTGTTTTTGATGTCGGTGCCAAAACAGACTCGACCGAGAGACCAGATATTATTCGAATAACCGATACGATTTTTGGTTCGTAAACTATACAAAAAACACCTATTTTCAGGTGTTTTTGAATTTGACACCAAATCTATTCGGATCCAAAAGACCGTATTGATTCGGAAATCCCATAAGGGACAGCTAATTTCACGTTGCAGTAGAGCACGACCGTTACAGAACAACGGAAATCAAGGTGCGACAGCAGGTGTCGACTCTTTTTAATCCATCAGTACAAATTACGGAAATAAGATGTTATTTTTATTTTGCATAATTGACATGAGAATATGTAAAATACACATCAGTCTTAACTGATACATCACGATGAAAAACATCGCTATAACTAAACAAGAAAGTATTCCGAAGTATTTCCTTAGAATGACAATTCAAGACTTCTTTATAAGCTTTATCAGATTTAGCTTCAGACGTCTATATTTGAGACTGCACTCACAAATCTAATAAGTATTCAGCTGGCTTTATGTATGTCTACAAAGACGTAATCTCAACGCCCATGTATTAACGATAATACAAAACAGACCAGTGCATATTTTAATTTATAAACATCAGACATAGGCGCGTCGAATGTTTATAAAAAATTCTTAGTATTGGGCGTTACCACTATTTGTTATAACGAATTTATAGATTTTAGATAGGATAAAATATGGTTGATCAAAAGTAATATTTGAGCGTTTTATTTATCAAACTTATAGGTTTATATAATATAAACTGCCTTGTTATTGCTAAATGTTCTGTCGAGTTCGGCAAATTAAAGTTGGACACGCTGTTGGACGCGCTACGAACCAAAGCATTTTTTTCTAGGGTGGAAGTGAACATTGTGAGAAAACCAGCATGTCTTAAACCCAAGAAGTACTAGCGTTAGGTTCATCGCACACACGAATAAACAAATATAATTGATAATTTATTGAAACAATGATTCCAGGCCCAGACCTATTTATAAGATTATTATTATCGCCTTGTTATATTTTAATTTAACAATTATGTTCTATAATAACCAAATTACATACGAGCATCTATCAATATTACATAACGAAATGGCTGGCTAAACATTATTTATTAGGCTATGCCTCAATTGATTCTTTCGAGACCTATAATTTAAGACTCGTTTAGAAGCCTTCAGTATTTTCAGTCAATTTCTTCAAAATAGGCCATCATTTGCGGCCGTTATAATAATATTATAGTCTATATATGATAATTCCATAACAATATAAAGTGTAATTATATACCGACATATAAATCCTGGTAATATACTGCAGTTTTTAGTCGTATTATTTTATTTAACGCCCTAATAAAGGAGATAAAATACACTCATTTTAGTAACATTCGTGACGATTATGAAATTTTCCCTCGAGTTTTACCTAAAGACAAATTCTGGGTAGTCTTAGAAAGTTGACTAAGTAGACAACGTTTAAATTATGCGAGACGGTGCAAGGAGCTTACAAACTAAGTCGTAATTTCGACTTTACAACTTCGTAGTAACTGGCGAAAATATTACTAAGGTATTATAACTTTAAAATCTGTGGTCATGTTAAAATAAAAAAAATACATTTACAACATTTTAAATTCGTTCGGACGTCTAACGACTGACTTTTGCTAAGATATAATAATTATGAAGATAATATATTCAATTGAGACCGAGAACGGATATATATATAATACTTAACACTTAATTTAATGCATTAGGTACCCAAAACTAACACCACAGAAGCAGAACAGTTCGGCTTTAGGAACAAATAAAACTTTTTGATACAATAAATTACTTTGACAATTTTTATTAGATTGTAAATACTTTTTACTTGATCCTCACTGTGCTTTGTGTTCATTTAGACTCCATTATCTATCATAACAAACAATCTGCTTTGATTGCATAAAGAGTAAAAGATTTTTAACATACAATTTAATTTATACCAGTGTAACCTTGTTATTTACATTTTTAATTGAAATATATAAGCCTATTTATTTACTAATTTCAATAGAAATATCTCATCCCTAGATTCGCTGCGGACCTATGAGTGGCGAGTGCAATTATACTAATGAATGCTCAGCGAAATAATATTCATAAAAGCAACGGATACTCGTTACTTTGCAAATTATAATTTTATAATAAACAAAGTGGTAAAAGAAATGAGTTAATAGTGTCTACGGGTGTCTAGTGTCACACGCATACAAAATAAATTTCTTGAAATATGTAAGGGATTTGGATTAATTTAACTAATTTTTGCTTAATGTATACTCGTCACTAATCTTTGTATGTAGAGTATCGTCGTGTATCTAGCATATAAAAAGGACTGATAGCTAAAGCTGTAACTATGTATCTTTCTTATTATATGACCCAGTTTCCTTCCATAGCTTTACACAAATTATTTCTCACGTTGAGTGTTACGTCATTAAATCCTTGCTTATAGGCAAGCTTGCTTATATAGTTTTAAAATATATTTTAACATTTTTTTATTATTATATAAATCGCCATAAAATATATAACGCAAATACGAGAAAATTGTTTGTAATACGAGAGTGTAGTAAGAAAGTAGAGATAAGAAAGAGTGTAATAAGAAAATTAAATTTTATTACAAATTTAATTGATAAATGTGAATAAACATTCAAATATAAGATAACACTAAACTAAAAATACAAATATTATAAATGAAAAACCGAAATACATAATTTCATTTGAAAAATCACAGAATCGAGGTAAAAAAGGATATAGAAACCGGAAACTTCTAAATATAAAATTATACAATTTCATGGACACAGCTTTTAAATGATAACAATATCTTGCTATTTTACAATACATATTAAATTGTTGAAATAAAAACATAAACATGAATGTATGTATTCAAGCTAATGTATACTCACCAATTTTTTTTGCAGCGTGAACGGAAATTATTATCAGCAGAAATGCTCTAACTGAAACAAAATAACAATTATAACAAGTGCGATAGCACATTTAAATATGTATTATGTTGTTAAATTGCAAATTTTAATATTACCTCTCGCGATCATTTTGGCGGGAAATAAAGCGACAAGACGCGCGTACGCTACCGCAATGGAGAGGTAACTATCGTGATTCAGTGAATTTTGCCGACTGCGCCAAGCCGGCTCGTTTTTCCATGGATAAGCAAAGCTATTAGAAATATGTTTATCGCCGCTAGCTATAGTACTACGTTCTTATTTTTTTGCATTGATTGAACATGAAAGCATTGCGGAAATTGACTGTTTGAACAAGTATATATTTATAGAAATTGTTAGTGTGTGGTACAAGTTATTTATAATATTTCTTATTATCTGCCTTTGCATAACACATAGTTCCATTTGGCATACAGATGGTGTATATATTGTGGCCAATATATTTTTAACTTTACGTAATTAAATAATTATATTTAACATTTATATTAGCTAGCTATATGGGTAATAAGAATATGGACTAAATCCATAAACCCAAAGATAGGATATTATTATATATACTATAAATTATAATGTATTATTTTATAGTCACAGAATTGTTCTCATAGAAAGGATTTTATAAACATGAAGAAAATTTTCAGAACAATAATTTCAATTTATGTCTTCATTCTTAATAATTGCTTATAAATACCTATGTGTAGATGAAATAAACAGTTTTAGGTTCTCTACAACTAATCAGGAATATTCTTATTAATAGTAAACATATTTGATCTAATTATTATTTAATTTATTACATATATCCTTTTATTTCAAAAAAACAATAACAAAGCAAGGAATTCTTTATCTTTTTTTTTATTATACATCTTATATTACATCATAGTTTTCCAAAATACGAATAAAACTGAAAATAACTATCATAAAATAGATTTATTATGGATAATGATACTTAAAAGTTGAGATTCATTAAATTACATATAACTTATTATTTACCATTTGCTTAAAAAAGTAAACAAATGCTTCAAAGCTATTATCAAAAAGCTATAAGATTTACTTTTATAATTTCTTCTTATTGTGATCAAATGTAATAAAATATCTTTTAAAATCAAAAAGACTTACATTGGTTATTCAGCATCTCTGTGTTATACTTTACACTCAGTATTATAATGATTTTGTTTCAATGGAAAAATATAACGGTAACAAAACCTTAGAAAACTTTATAATTGATAAAAAATCAATTACTACTTTTACACACTTAACATATTTTATGTAAATTTCAGACAATTTAAAGGAATTTTTAAAGTACTAAAAATTCAAACTGAAAATTTAAATGACTCCACAGATTAGGATGACTATTATAAAACTTAACATATCAACTAGGGATGTAACCAATCTATACTCGATACTCATACTTTTTAAAAATATATTAGCCTAGTACAATTTATTAATTTTATTACATATAAACCTTTTCAAAATGTTGATATCTAGCTATTAGTTTTAAAAGGTAATACGATCGATCGATGTATACACTAATATTTTTAAGAATGACGACAGCGTGACATCTTTAAGAAACATACTTTTGCTAGATTTTGATATAGTTTAAGTATTTATACTAGTATAAATTATATGATAATCTGTGCATTATCTTTTTAACAGACAGCAATAATATAATCACAACAATTATCAGTATTCAGTATACAGTAGGTAGTAACTAGTAAGTAGTAGGTACGTTTTAGTTTACTGTACAATATTAATTTTATTTACCAAAGTACATTTTTAACCTGAACTTTTAGCATTTCAAGTTTTCAGACTGTTAAAATATCTATAGACCAAAAAAATTTTATCTTGTTTGACAAATAATGTAATTGGTAAGTAATATATACTTTACTATATAAATAAATACCTTGTTTGTTTTTTAATTTTTATCTTTACCCTTCAACATCTTATAAAAAATTTAATCGTTCATCCGTACGATTACCGGCAGCCATAATAGATAAAAATATGACCAAACTTGTTTTTTTAATTATTACTTTGTGAAAGGTGCAATAATCAGTTATCTAACACAGGTACCTACTGATACTACTGTTGCAGCAATTGAGAAAGCAAATAAATTACATTTAAACATGGATACTCATTTGCCTAAGGAGAAAGTATCCGATGATCAACTTCAACATTATTTCCCGGATCTACCTTCTGGTCCTTTAGGCAACTACAGAAAGAAGGCCACATTTAACTGGCGGCGCATGAAGCTCGTTTATGAAACATTAGAAGCAATTAAGTTGAAAGTGAGTAATTATTTGTCTTTCTGGTTTTGCAGTAAGTGTATATTAATTACCAAAATATTTAAAGCTATTTATGTAGGATGTAACCTTGAAGCAAGAATAACATGTAATTACTATTAACTATATATTTACCATCTAGTAGTAGTTGCATCAAATGGTTTATTACAACTGCAAAGCTTACAGCCGCATTCTAGTGAAAATATTTCATCATTTTATCTAGCAAGTGGATAATTAATACAGTTGTAATAAATTTTTATTGCAATTCTGTTTCTAGAATGATATCTGGTGTTTTATGGAAAATCATCCTCTCTTTAAACACTCAGCAAAGACTCTGTCTTTGGATGAACAGCGGCATGTTGCTATCAAGAGAATGTATTCCTACTATAATCAAGCTTTCTTACCACTTGACAAGGTAATTGTATAGTAAATATCTTTCTTAATTGGTGTTTTTTTTTTATTATAATCGATTTTAATTATAATTTTATCTCTAGATAGCTGAAAACCCAAGAGTATTCCAAGCAGAAACAGAAGCACTTTTCATGTTTGACAGTTCTCTGGCTGTCAAAGTATCTCTAACTTTCCGAATGTTTGCTAACACTATACAAGGTAGTGGTAGACCACATCATTACGACTTTATTGAGGATATAGACAAAGCCCGAATTGGTGGTTGTTTTGCACTTACTGAAGTTTCACACGGCTCAAATGCAAAGGGTATGAGAACAACTGCCACATATTGTCCAGAGAAGAAGCAGTTTATCATACATTCACCAGATTTTGAATCTGCCAAGTTTTGGGTTGGATGTTTAGGTATGATGCTTATATGTATATACTATTAACAATAATTGAAACATTAGAAATCCACATTTTGTAGTGATTGATAGAAACTAGGGATAATATCTTATTATATTACTTAATTTATAATTACATTTACACAAAAAAGTACCTTATCTAAATTGTCATGTATATACTATTAAGGTTTTATTATTAGTTGAGTTTGAGTTTATAATTCTCATAATCGTAGTCATCATCGTACCCATCTAATAGTCTAATGTGTTAAATACTTTGCATAATGTATGTGGTGGAAGTCTACTATTTGAACTAAAGAAAAGGTCAGGAATATTCTAACAAAAATAAAAGTCATGTTTACATTAAAATAATGAATTAGTTTTTTGGTTGCCAATACAAAGTGAGAAAAAAATAAAACAAATAATCTGTATCCACAAATGGTTGAATATTAATAAAACAGGAAATATATGTGACGTTTTTTCTATGATGATAAGATGTACTATTGATAAAAACAGACATAGTCGTATATATTTAAGATAATTATATGTTGCCAGGCAAATGTGCTACCCACGCGATCGTATATGCGATGCTGATATCAAAGGGCACAAACCACGGTTTGCATTCGTTCATTGTCCCCATCCGTGACCCGAAGACCCTGAAGCCGTATGCTGGCGTCATCGTTGGTGATATTGGCGAGAAAATAGGCCTGAACGGTGTTGATAATGGGTATGTAGATTTAAAAAAAGCGGTTTTTTTTATGCTCTCATCCTTCAGGTTTTTGTCAAGTATGGTAAAAGTATTTTTTATATTATTGAAGTTTTTAAGTTTGACACTTTATTTTTGTCGTTATTAAAATTCATATTAAAAACCTACTTATGACTGCGTATAATGGAGCAGCATATTGAGAGCGTGTCCGTGACCCAGCTAAATTAGTGGTCGCTAGTTATAGAAGCAAATTGTAACCCTTTGAATACATCAGATAGTTGGTACTTCAATAGCAATGAATTCTGTAATACCATATTATCAATGTTTTATATAGAGCTTAGTTCACAGTAGATTAACAACCGTGAATCGTGAACAAAACATTAAAAAAAAAACAATCACAACGTAATTTTTAATTAAATATATATATATATATATGACACACTTAAAAATAACAAACTCCGTTAATTGACCGATTCTTATGAAATTTAGTTTTTTAACATATAACAGTTAATCTCAGAATATGGACGTCAAAAAAAGTCATTTTTTAGTTGCAATGTCTTTATATTTTGTTTATTTACAATTTCAGTTTTGTCATGTTTAACAATTATCACATTCCGAAGGAATTAGCTTTGGACAAGTTGGGTGGTGTGGATGATAGTGGGGATTATAAGACACCATTCCGAGATCCCAATAAAAGATTTGGTGCTGCTTTAGGAGTGTTATCAGGTAATATTTACGATAAGATAATATATTTGTTTTGCTACAAAAATTCATTTGTTTCTTTTGTTATTTTAAAACGATCGATCTAACAGAGATTTCGATAGTGACATATACAAATGTCACCTTAAAACAATAAAATATATGTACTATACAATAAATCCCAGAATGCACTGTAAGCACTCAAAAAAGTTATCTGAACTGGGCTTTATGTTGGTTTTACAATAGCTGGGTTAGTAGTTAGCCTATAATTGTCATATCATAATCGAAAATTCAGACTTAAGAACTTACATGCTATTCTAAAACGACCTCATATAATGAAATAAATAAATTAATATTCCCCTTATATTCCAATAACTTATTTAAGGTGGGCGTGTGCACATAACATCATTATCGACAAACTACCTACAAAAAGCAATTGTGATAGCTGTAAGGTATTCCGGAGTGAGGAAACAGTTTGGATCCGAAAGTGGTTCTGAGGAAACACCTATCTTGGAATATCAACAGCAGGTATTCAAAAGAAACCTTTTTAACATGGGCTTTGAGCTTGTGTCACTTGTGAGACAAGCAAGCAATTTTTTTTAATTATAAAGTCTCACCAAAATATACCTTTCAGCAAATACGCCTGCTCCCATATGTTGCCACAACGTACGCATTTCGCATATTTTGTTCGTGGTTCGGAACTGAACACGTAAAGCTGACAATGGACAATTTTATGGGTGAGTCCTGTTTTTTTTAAACAAATATCAATACTTATACTCTAAAAATAAAATACTCCTTTTTTTAAAGTAGAAAGAGAGTAAGAAATACCGTCATGAAAGTAGGCACAATAAAAATTAAACATAGTGCCCGTATTAAGAGCCATTTTTAATTTAAACTGACATATACCAAGCGACAATCGAGTCGTATAGAATCAAATGCGGCTATTATTTCTGGGGGTTTAAAATTTAAAAAAAATGTAGCTTATAGCAACTTTGAAACATTATCTACTTGTTACCATAGAAGAAAAATACCCATAGATTATAATTACAGTTTATATATTATTCATCAGTTGCACATTTTAGGAGAAAAAATGGTTTTTAGTTGAGCTTAAGTGTTGATAGCGTCTGATTCTATACGACTCAATTTATGATGTCAAGCACATCCAAGATTGTCCAAAACCTTTTAGTACTCCATTCAATTCAGTATTACTAAACTTAGGGGTGGGGTTGACTGTAATATTTATATATTCACACTTTGTTGTACTAAAATAGAAGAAGAATGATTATATATACGGTACAAAAAAGGTTAAAGTTGTACGTTCATCGTGCATTTTTGCACGGTTTGAACAGACGATTTGTTATCTCGCGCATGTGCCGTATGATTAACACGGTCAGTCTATATGAAGTTTTCCTTGAAAAGCGAGTATCGGACTCGTTTATGGTTTTGTATAATCTTACAGTATCAGAACAATCCATACTTATTGTTCTTACATAGATTTAAGTTTAGGGTTATAGATACTATTCAGATAAGACGTGCTCGTCCGAAACTGTTAAATCCCTACTGTTAACTGATTCAGCTAGCGAATTATCTTGACTTTGTAAAGAATATATTATTTTTTTTGTTAAAGAAAGACCTAGATCATTTCAAATCACATTAAACTACTTAATAGGTTGTTACAAAATAGTTTTTTATAATAATTTTCAGGTGTAACACACAATGCGGCGAACAAGGGCATAGAGATGCACGCGCTCTCCTGTGCAGTCAAGCCAATAAGTGGATGGAGTGCGAGAGACGCGATACAAAACTGTCGAGAGGCTTGCGGTGGACATGGATACTTGGGAGGTGATTGTCATATTTTATATATATTTTATTTATAGTATAATCATGTCACACACAGCGCCAAGGTAAACTATGTATTGCTTGTTATGTTCTAACAACTGATACATTACATATTATAAACTGTGTATGCAAACTACATGTCACGATAAAAATGCTTGTCGACAAACTATTTACGGCCGAAGCCGAGAAGCACATACAAAAAAAATATATACTTAAATATAACCGCTTATATTCTTTCACTATCATTCCTAACACTGTCATAAAAATGTCACATTTTGGTGAATAGTTAAGAAAACGGTTAATAAGGGTGGTCATACGCGGAATGGGGCTTTGCTTGCGAAGGCTTGTTGGGAAGCGTACCACAGCCAGCAATGGATGCCTCCTGAAAGGGGATTTTCCCCTATGATATGATCTGCAAGGATTACAACGTGACAGATCCCAAATCCTCTCGCTAATACTTCTCGGTAGTAGCCATTAGGCCCTTCTGGCCAACTGGTAGAGAAAAATGAAAGTTGGTGGAAGCAACACCTTTCCTCCACAAGCTGTAGGCACCATGGAGACGTTTACTCTATTTACTGTGACAAAATATGTCTGACTATTAACCTAAACTGACTTTTTTTAGCGGCACGTATAGGTGACATACGTAACGATAACGACGCCAATTGCACGTACGAGGGTGAGAACAGTCTTCTGGTTCAGCAGACCAGCAACTGGCTGTTGGGACTTTGGCCTCAGAGACATAGTCTTACAGCTGAGCAATCGCCTCTCGGTTCTTTGGAATTTCTCGATGAGGTTGACAAATTTCTGACTGGATCCTGTCAACAGACAAGTGTTCGGGATATGATAGATCCCAAAAGTAAGTGTATGAACACTTAGTTATGAAATTAACAATAAGTTTTTATTTTGTATTAATCAATTTAGAATGTAACTTAATACGCAATATTAAAATGAGTATACTTAAAACACTTAAGTGTATGAAAAATTTAAAACTACAATCATAGACGATAGACAAGTGTTCTTATACTCTGAAATACTTGATTTGTTAACATAGCTTGTCAGATTAGTTAAAAATGATAAGAGACAAGATATGAGAATGCCTTTTATATGTTTTCAGATCTCACACAAATATATAAATGGCTCACGGCGTACACGCTTAAAATGACGTATGAAAAAGTTAATAAACTAAAAGGGGACGGGCGAAACAATTTACAGGCCAAGAACGAGTCGCAGTCGTACAACGCTGTCAATTTATCTATTGTCTATGGAGAGGTTAGTGTTATCTGTGACAATTAGAATATATATTGGATTTTAAGAAAACCAACTCTGAAAAGACAACCATTCTGTGACATTCTGTGATCGTCTGTAATATTGCTAAGCTGTACTAATTTTTATTATAACGTTGGCAACACAAGACTGAATTTTAGTGTTTTACCTTTATAAGTTGACATAAACTTTCTCATGAATATGCTAGATAATGGACCAGGCCAAAAAAATGATAACATTTATAAAAAGAAATTGAATTCACCATTCACAATCAATGGATTTATTAATGTTTAAGTGAGTTCATAGCAATTTTAAAACAATATTTTTTAGTTTGGTTATTGTTATGTACATTATTAGCTACCATAAAACAAAGCCAGATGAGAGACCTTTTACTATTTATGTAGCGACATCTATGATTATATAGTAGCTGATCCCGACAAACGTCCTTTTGCCAAAAAAAAAAACTAAAATTTTCTCTAAAAATAGATGTTGGCTGATTCTCAGCCTACTCTATTGAGTATGCTTAGCTATGGCCACAAAATTTTAAGGAGAATCAGTCAACCCGTTTTGGAGTAGTAGGGGAACAAACATTGTGACACAAGAATTTTATATATCAGATATATATATACTAATGATGTCATCCTCTTGAATTGCGAATTCATTATTCATTTATTAACACACACATTTCCCTTGTGTGTTAATAAATGTGATTTCTTTGTTTCTTACATACTTATATAATAAATGTAAAATATTTCAGAACTACATATTGAACCACTTCTACAGAACAGTGCTGAAGTTTGAAGATGCTCCGTGTCGTAATGTTTTACTCAAGCTTGTGTCACTGTATGGCGCCTTCCTATTGGAGAAACATATGGGGACATTATACATTGTAAGTTATTTATTTTATTTATTTTTATGTGAGAGGAGGCAAACGAGCAGGCGGGTCACTTCGAGTGATGTGACAACCGCCGCCCATGGACACCTGCAACGCCAGGAGGCTTACAAGTGAGTTGCCGGCCTTTAAGGAAGAGGAACGCTCTTTTTTTGAAGGTCCCCAAGTCGTAGCGGATCGGGAATACTTGCGCTGGCAGTTGGTTCCACAAAGAGGTGGTGCGCGGCAGAAACTGCCTTAAAAAACGCACAGTCGTGGAACGCCAGACATCAAGGTGGTACGGATGGAATTTCGTATTCTGCCTTGATGTCCGGTGATGGAATTCCGCTGCAGGTATTAGCCCGAACAATTCATCAGAGCACTCCCCATGATAAATGCGGTAGAAGATGCAGAGGGAGCCTACATCTCTACGCAGAGCCAAAGGATCAAGCCGTTTTTTTTATACGTTAACAAATCAAACTAATTTTATGACAAAATAGTTATATCCCTTTTATGATATATATGTGCTGGACATCTTTCATATAGGATCAAACTTAAAAAAAAAAAATTCATATCTTTATTTAATGATATCTTTTTTCCTAATGGATTAATGTTTAATTTAATTAACTTATACCTCTTGATAATGGATGTCCAATGATCACCGTGTCGGGAGTTCTGGGTTCGATTTCTGGAATGGTCATTTTGTGTGCAAATGTTGGGTGTGGTCTGGTTATGTTGAACTTTGACTTTGACAGTGAGTGGAGTCAGTTGTGATTTGAAATATTAAAAATAACTTCCAGGGTGGCTATTTCACAAAAGACCATGGCCTTTTCATACGTGAGGGAATCTTGCAACTTTGTTCCGAATTGGCACCAGAAGCAATCGCACTAGTTGATACCCTGGCGCCGCCTGACTGGTGCCTCAACTCCGTTTTGGGCATGGCTGATGGAGAGGTGATTTATCTATACTAATATTTTATATACTGTATGTGTGTAGCGCTTTATCTACTGAACCCGTTTTCGATGAAGTTGGGTATAGAAATAGACTAAAATTTAGGACATGGGAGAAAAATAAGGGTTGAAGGGGATGAAAGAAAGATCCGATTTTCAAAATTATTTTTGTTTTTAACTGATGAAGTCGCGGGCAATGTTATTAGCATATATATTTAATAGTAATTTTACTAATATTGCTTAAATAAGACTTAATATTTTTTTTAAATGTTAAATGATGTCAGATGAAATAGTGTGAGGATTTGTTATAGAGAAGGATTGAAAGAGAGCGCTAAAATTACCCTTCTAATATTTTTATTGTGTATTGTTTGTTACAAAACTACAAATTCATATCAAGCTTTAAACGTAAACCTCTTTAATAAGTACTTAACATAATTAAAACCTGTTTAACAGATGTAATAAGGTGGGTTGTCTGAAAGAGATCGCTTATTAGCGATAAGGCCGCCCGTTGCTCTTATATGTACTAACATCTGTTAATGTCATTTGCTTCTAGTGTTTAAGTGCGATAAAGTGTAAAATAAATAAATAAATAATAATAATTATATTATTTACACAACTCACTTATAACGCCGGTCCATGGTCACTTGCCTCGTAAAATATTAACGCTTGTGCATAATAACTTAAGTGCTGTGATTTGGTCTAGAACAGGGCTTCTTAAACTTTTGCCATTCCCAACCCATTTATAGTTTATTTACGGCCCTTATATGAATATAGTAAAAATGAATTATTATTTTTTAATTATTTAACATTTTCTTATGTGAAAATACAGTTTTAGATTTCGTTTTGACACGTAGAAAAATTAAATTATATGATTGACATTAAAATATTTCGACTCCGACCCTTTTGATACGTTACCCCCTTTGGAGTCGCGACCCATAGTTTAAGAGGCCCTGGGCTAGAATATACGTTTAGAAATATTTTAGGGTTTAAAAAATATGTTAGGGTTAGGTTAGAGGGGAGATGTCCTGCCTAAAGAATCGACAATCGTTTTATCAAATTATTGATTCATTGTTTACATCTAAATTAGTTTTACATAAGTTATGCATTTTTTTAAATTGTATTTCAGGCGTACAAGCATATACAGAATAATGTCATGACGTACCCGGGATCTATGACGCGACCGGATTGGTGGAAAGACGTTGTCCACTGGGACACATATGTGCAGTCCAAACTTTGATATAATCATTTGGTTAAGGTAAATAAGAAAATATTTAATTTTGATAAATTTATTGTTTTGTTTTATACATAAATTTAACATACTAACGAAATAAAGACATAAATATATGACTGTAGATTGTAATAAAAATCATATGATTCAATATATTTGTGATGGTTTAAGTGAATATTAATACGTGATATTTAAAATAAGTTTTGATATATTTTATTGTTATTGGGGAATTTATACAATGTTTTAATAAAAAATATATTTTTATATTGTGTCGTCTATTACTCAACCTGTGGTAATAACATCTTAACATTTCGTATGATAGTTTCCAATGCTGTCCATACTTTTTTAATTACTATTTAAAATTGTAATAAACGTGTTTCAATCCGGTAAGTATGCTTAAACTTTCACCTTTGGAACACGGGAATGATTATAATTAATATTTAAATAGCTCTTGTATCGAAAACTTTAATTTACATACTAAATCAATTCTGTCAATCAATCTTACCATTTGCTTACTTTGGGGCTTAAAGCATTTTTCGGCCATGGCACGACTAGTACCGTTTTTATTAAGTGGTATACTATTTAATTTGTAAGTATTCATTTAAGAATATTTCTTATATTGATGTTTTATTTATGTTAATTTTCATGTGAGCCATTTTCGGGAATAACTCTGATTGTGCGGCTCATACAAGCAATTGTAGTTAGTGATACGAACTCGATGATAATGCTTAAGAGAAAGAATTCCAGAGACTCCTGTCCTATAAAAAATTGAATTAATTATTATATCTATCGGCGCAACTACAACAATTAGTATTAATTAACTAGAATAATTAAGTTCAACATCTTTTAATTGTCCTAAAATAAGTTTAAACACATAAGTTGAATACTTTACGTTTGTTACTCTGTGAAATGTCATCTTTATTATTTCAATACGACGTCTTTGTAAACAAGTGCTAGATCACTATAAATAGGGTCGCATTGTAACCGCACGACACAGTCGCGCTCAGGCCGTTGCACGGAACGGACCTCTCTTCAAATAGTGAAATATAAATCTTGGAAACTATCACTGAAGTGTTTCTTTAAATAAGTGGTTATTATGACCGACTCAATCGTGATGTTGGCAATGCTGATGCTACCTACGCCTTTCAAAAATAACCCTACAGCGTAGTGTGGTTGGCGGTAGCCCTATAGAGGAAATCTCTCTCTCTCCTCGTTATCAGAAGTGGGATCGAAAGCAGCTTTTAGCTCAAGCTACGTCCTCATCAACTCGACCAACTGATCAACTGGAAGAAACTAATATGCAGCAGCAAAAGCCTGTGTTGGTTGCCAATTCAACATTTAAAACTGTGCAAAGATAAGGACTGCAAGTATATCCTCTACATGAAATGCAGTTGACACCCACATCGTGTGCGAGAATGGTGCCAGCATATCGTTCAAGCAAGTGACACGTACAAACTTGATGATTTCGTTGTACGTAGACAACATCTGCAACCTATTGAAAGGGGGTACAAAAATGTGGATAGATAATTGGATGGTAACTTCCACAACTTAGCGTGAGTTACGGAAAAACTTTATCACCACGTTTTAACCTGAAAATAGATACTCTCGTAATATCGTAATTTTCAGAGAGGATATTTACGATGATACAAAAACCATCGCGGTGTTCTTGTCACGTGCCTGGATCTTGTGGCGAAAATCACTAAAGACAAAATGTTAGAAGAACATGCTATGAAAGCTTTGATTGGGTGTTTGAATAGCAATTGCTTATGTATCAAGCTTATGAATACCAAATAAAAATGTGTCCCTGAGCTCATCTCTGCTGCAATATCGATACGGAGGTAGTGTGGTCAATCGACCAGCAGTTATAAAAGCATATATCAGGAAGATGGTAACACAAAATGATGATCACCACAGCCATTACCACAGTGGAAGCGTTTTCTAAATACATCCTGTTATATCATGCAACAAATAAGAGAAAATAAGCACACTACTGTGAACTGTTTGACATAAATATTCATATAACAGTGTCAGGAGTTAGCCGAGCGAATGGCCAAGTAGAAAGGGTCGTTGCAAAACTCAATAATGCATTGATTATGATCAAAATCTATGAAGCGGCAAACTGACACACTGTATTAGAGAAACTTCAACAGGCAATAAGTCGTACAACCCATAGTCATAGGTGTTGCTCCATTAACACTTATTACACGAAGAAAACACTGTGTACCTCCTAAACGTCTAAATCTGGTATTGTCAACTACGTCAGGCTCCTTAACCTGGTAATCGGCTGACCGTATCGGCATATAGGAAGATTAATCAGGATAAAACGTAAGTAATAAAAGACAAAGAAACAAAACAAAAAAAAAACATACAAACAAACCCATCTAAACATACTAAACATACACACTAACAAATTCTACGAGAACCTCCGAGAACTCTACGGGAACCTCCGAGAAATCTCCGAGAACTCTACGAGAACCTCCGAGAACCTACTAACCTACACTTACCACTAACTACGTTTTAAATTACACAGTTGCTTTATGCAGATGCTACTCGGATAACATTTTTCAGATCTACGAGATGCTTCGAGAACCTTCGAGAAATCTACCAGAACCTTCGATAACCTTCTAACCTTATCATTATTACATCTGCTACTCGGAATTATTTCGAATCTTTCAGATCTACGAGAACCCATAACGAACTACGAGACCCATAAACAGTCAACATCAAGGCTGGTGCAGAGCACGCACCGCCTGTCAGAATGGCCGTATCGGCGCAACTACAACAATTAGTCTTAAATTAACTAGAATAATTAAGTTCAACATCTTTTAATTGTCCTAAAATAAGTTTAAACACATAAGTTGAATACTTTACGTTTGTTACTCTGTTAAATGTCATCTTTATTATTTCAATACGACGTCTTTGTAAACAAGTGCTAGATCACTATAAATAGGGTCGCATTGTAACCGCACGACACATTCCCGGGTCCGACAGCCGTCCAGTGCGGTTGTGTTGCGCAGTTGCTCCCGCCATTTGATTAGTCACGTGGCGTGTTCAATTGTTCAGTGCTAAAGCGCTGGGTGGTTATCCATCCAGAATTTTTTATTCTAGCCCGACGCAAGCTGCACCGAGGTCTCCCCGTCTGCCAGGTCCCTGGCGTTCGAGCGGCATCCGAGCAGCAGTGAAGGACTGCAGTATATGATTAACGCGGGTTTACCTGCGGTCGATCTTCCAACCACCTAACGGTGCCAAACGGTTGGAATCGATTAACGCTTAGGCGGGAGTGTTGTTCGAGGGCAGCACCCGTGCCTTTTTCAAGGCACGTTAACCTCGCCTGCTTCCATCAAGTCCCTGTGTGTGGGCGTAGCCTCTCAGTAGGCATTGCCACGGGGCGTAGGTACTCCAACTGCGCTCTAGCCACCGTCTGCACACACAGGGTCCACTGTTGGACGGGTCCCAGTCGCACATCCGTGGGGGTTCAGCCATCACGACCCCCTCACGGGCTGGTTAGGTCAGCGACACAAAAAGTCTCGTCCGCTATCACCAGCGAAGACTTTACACCTAGGGAATACACAGCTTAGGTACACACACATAGGTTTAGGTACACACTGCCACACTGCGTGCCTTCAGCTACGCAGATGGCAGACGACACACCCCCCCCCGATATAGGATACAAAGATAGGTTGTTGGAGTTTTTCCGACATAGGTTTCCCGACCTAGAGCGGGAATTCAACAAAAACGCGGACTCTCCGCGCTCCCCATCCCCGCAAGACAGGGCCCCCGCGAGGGTCCCCGCGAATCCGACAAAGCCCTCCCCTCCGGCCCCCGCGAAGGCCGCGCGTAAAAATATTCTGGAAAAAATAAACTCGGCCCCCGCGAAGGCCTGTAAAACTCCCGAACCGACTAAGGATTCTCAGGCCCCCGCGCAGGCCCCGCGCTCTCTGGACCTAAGCAACGGCGGCCAATCAGAGGCCGGGCGGCCCGCGTCCGCCATGTCAGTACGTTCCGCGTACTCCACCAGCGCTGAGGCGTCCGCGTCCTCATGCGATTCCGACTCCGACGGTTTTAAAACTGTCAAAAGTCGCAAAAATAAAAAGAGGCGAGCACCCAACTCGCCTCAAGACCCTCCCGCCAAACGCAACACGCATCCGGCTTCCCAGTCGGCTGCGGGTTCAAAGTCCGCGCCCTCTCCCACACCATATCCCACACCCGCGAAACAGGATCGCATCAAAGCCCCTCCCCCCGTCTACGTCCGGGACAAAAGTATTTGGCCCTCCCTGTCCGCCCTGATGGATAAAAAATCCATCACATATAAGGCGAAAACACTGCGCGACAACATCTGCGTGCAAGTGTACGACCCCGCCCACCACCGCTTTCTAACTTCATACCTTCGCACAGAAGGCATAGGAGGCCACACGTTCCCTCTTCCCGAGGAACGTGTTCTCAGAGTTGTGATCCGAGGCATCCCCAAGGAGATCGACTCGTCCATCGTTCAGACGGACCTCATAGAGCAGGGATACCCCGTAAAAGAGGTATTCCGTATGCTAAACCGGACCAACAAACAAGCCTACGACATGGTCCTCGTAGTGCTTGAACTTTCCGCCCATGGGAAGAAAATATTTAACCTGGCCGAGTGCTGTAAGCTCTCGGGCCTAAAGGTGGAAACACCCCTCAAACACTCCTTTACGCGACAGTGTCACCGCTGTCAGCTGTACGGGCACGCGGCGCGCAATTGTTTTGCGCGTGCGCGTTGTGTCAAGTGCCTAGGCGACCACGGGACCGCCGACTGCACTCGGACACTGCCATGCGCTGAGCCGCCTTCCTGCGTGCTTTGCGGGCAACAGGGCCACCCCGCGAGTTATCGCGGCTGCCCTAGGGCCCCCAAGGCGGGCGGAAAGGCGAGCAGGCGCTCGGCTAGGCCCGGTGCGGACCGGCGGCCCGCGGCCGCAAAGGAAAAATTCGTCCCCGCCCCAGCCCCCGCACAAAACGCGTGGAAGCCCCGGGACGCCCCCGTGGGTCCACCACCTCCTGCAATAACACAGGAGGTATACCCATCCCTCCCAATCCACCCTAGTCCCCCGGTAGAACCCCCAACTACCGAACCGATCCCGATCCCAGCCCTCATGGACATTCCAATGGGAAACTTCGTTCCAACGAAGATTCCAATTGGAAAAAGATGCGAGCGCCCCCCCGCGAAGACCCCCCGCCCCCAAACCACGGCGGTAGCCCAGGAGGCAAAAAGTGCCATGGACCTGGCGATTGGCGTAATTAACGCCATAGATATAGACGCTCTTTTAGCCTTCCAAAGAGCATACACGTCAGCGAGTGTTGACGCAAAATTATATGTGTGCGCGGAGTATGCCGAACTCCTCAGTTCTATTCGGCAATTCGTGAAACCTAACACACCGAAATAGGTACAAACGCGCATAGGCTCAAGCCACATTCATTGTCCTTAGTGACATTTAACGCCAACGGACTCAAGCGGCAGTTCGATTTGGTTCAGGTTTTTCTCTCCCACCGCGAAATAGACATTTTTCTAGTTCAGGAATCATTTCTTAAGCCCAGCGTTCGCACTCCTAGATTCGCGAATTACGTCGCAGTTCGCAACGACCGAACTGACTCACGATTAGGCGGTACCATCCTGTATTATAGACGAGCACTGCACTGCGCGCCGCTCGATCCCCCGCCTCTAGCTAATATCGAATGCTCAGCCGTCCGCGTGGCTATGTCCGGCCATCAGCCAATAATAGTAGTCTCGGCCTACCTATCACCCAGTAGGACAGTTCTCGAGAGCGATCTCAAAGCTCTGTTTGGAATGGGGCCCTCGGTAGTAATACTCGGGGACCTCAACTGCAAACACGAGAACTGGAATAGCGCCAAAAATAATCCTAATGGATTAGCTCTCAACAGGCTCGTTGACGTACTCAACTTCAACGTCCTGGGCCCCATCCAGCCCACGCGTCAAGCCGTAGGACCAATGGGCCTTCTCTCAACCGATGTCTTGGACGTAGCGGCTCTGCGAAACGTAGCACTCCAGCTGCGGAGCGTAGAGGTGCTACAAGAATTAGACTCTGACCACTTCCCGGTCCACTACGAACTCGGACCACCGGACACCTTTGAGAGGAGGCTCAAACCCATCCTCGACTTGCAAAAGCTAAGCGAGGCCCTCAAGCCCGTGGACGCTGACGACCTCAACAGCATTCCCGACACTCTCGTCTCTGCCGACCAAGCGCTGGCCGCTATCTCCTCGGTCACCAGACACATTCAGTCCAAGGTTGCCGAAGCGTCCCGGATGATTCCAGATGAGTTTACTCAACGCTGGGAGCTTCCGCCAGACGCTAGGCGACTGTTGACCGAGAAGAATGCGGCCACGCGCGCGTTCGGCAAGGCGCCGACGCCTGACAATCGCAGAGCACTACGCGCAGTGCAGCGCGCAGTCAAAGAACGAATGCGCGAACTTCGAAACGAACGCTGGGATCGCTTCACTAGCGAACTAACCCCCTCGCACACGGCCTATTGGTCTTTAGCAAAATCCCGTAAAATAGACACGTTCACCTCTATGCCGCCTCTCAAGCGGCCAAACATGCCCGACGCCTTTGACGACGACGAAAAAGCCGAGTGCTTAGCAGTCAAACTCGAAGAGCAGTGCACCCCCAACCTAGAGCACTCTGACACAACGCATGTTGAGCAGGTGAACCGCGAAGTGGAACGAATAGTCTCCATGCCCCTTCCGAACGACCCACTCCCTAAAACATCGGTAGACGAAATCAAAGCCCTTATTAGAGACTCGCGCCCTCGGAAATCGCCAGGTCTAGACGGAATCTCAAATAAAGTGATTAGATGCCTCCCGCCCCACCTGATATGCCTTCTAGTAGCCATTTTCAACTGCCTCCTTGAAAACTGCACCTTCCCGGCGCAGTGGAAAGAGGCAATTGTGATAGGCATTCACAAACCAGGCAAGCCCCGTAACGACCCATCTAGTTACCGCCCCATAAGTCTTCTCAACACGCTGAGTAAGCTGTATGAGAAAGTAGTCAAAATACGCCTCTCCGACTACGCATACGAAAACGGCCTTATTCCCGACGAGCAGTTTGGATTTAGACCAGCCCACTCTTGCGTCCACCAAGTCCACCGAATCACGGAGCACGTCCTCTCTGGACTCTGCACCGTGAAACGCCAAACGCCCACGGGGGCCCTCTTCTTCGATATAGCGAAGGCGTTCGACAAGGTCTGGCACAACGGCTTGATTTACAAGCTTTATCACCTCCAAGTGCCTCTAAGACTAATTCGTATTGTACACGATTTCTTGTCCGAGCGCTCCTTTCGCTATCGCGTAGAAGGAACCCTCTCCTCTCCAAGACCCATAAAGGCCGGAGTCCCTCAAGGCTCAGTCCTCGCGCCGCTCCTATTTTCGCTATTCACTAGCGATATTCCTCGAACCCCTAAAGTAGAGTTAGCTCTTTACGCCGACGACACCGCTCTGTACACTTCCAACAGAGACAGGCGGGTCATCGTAGACCAACTCCAATCCGCAGCCACCACCCTAGGGGAATGGTTTCGGAAATGGGGTATTCATATTAACCCGGAGAAAAGCGGTGCGATCATCTTCACTCGCAATAACCGGGAAAATCAATACTATCAAGAACCGAAAGAGCTAACTCTATTTGGTAAAACCATCCCGTGGCGCAAGACGATTAAATACCTAGGTGTCACATTAGACAGAGGCTTGTCGTTCAACAAGCACACTACCGCAGTTCGGAATAAGGCCGCGTTCGTCCTGTCCCGACTCCACTTCCTTCTCAACAAAAGGAGCCAAATGTCGCTCAGACACAAGGTTACCCTGTACAAAGCATGTGTCCGTCCATGCATGACCTACGCAAGCGTAGTTTTCGCGCATTGCGCTCCCACCAACATCCACAAACTGCAAGCGATCCAAATGCGGTTCATTAGAATAGCAACTGGAGCGCCCATGTATGTGAGAAACGTAGACCTCCACTACGACCTAGAACT
This sequence comes from Leptophobia aripa, assembly GCA_951799465.1. NCBI lineage: Eukaryota > Metazoa > Arthropoda > Insecta > Lepidoptera > Pieridae > Leptophobia > Leptophobia aripa. The sequence continues at coordinate 2,746,233 of OX637271.1, forward strand.
CCCTACCATAGCCCAATGGATGAAGGAAGCGTCGACCCGCTACTTCGACAAGGCTAAAAACCATCCCAACCCCTTAGTGCGCAAATACACGTCGTACCCGGTACGCAAGACACAGTACAAAAATAGACAAAAAAGGCCTCGACACGCCCTAATGGATCCGGACGATCCCATTACTGTAGCTAATAACACACTAGATGCCGCCCGCGCGGCCAAACAATCAGATAGGAGAGCTAGGGTTAAAAACCGCCTTCGCCGGCGAAGGCGTGGTCCCTTGTTTCAAGTGTCGCTCACTCCTACAGTGAGCTTCCGTCCAGCCCCTCAGGCTAGTCCCCCCCGTGACAGCCCAAGCCGAGGTCCGAGTCTCACAGGAGACGCCCTTGCGCAAGTCACGGCAAACCAAATTTGTCACGGCTGAGCTAAGCTCGCCAACCAGCCCGAGCTGAGCTGTAAAGGCCTCCTGGCCAACAGCGAGATCCCCCTCCAAAAAAAAAAAAAAAAAAAAAAAAAAAAAACCGCACGACACAGTCGCGCTCAGGCCGTTGCACGGAACGGACCTCTCTTCAAATAGTGAAATATAAATCTTGGAAACTATCAGTGAAGTGTTTCTTTAAATAAGTGGTTATAATGACCGACTCAATCGTGATGTTGGCAATGCTGATGCTACCTACGCCTTTCAAAAATAACCCTACAGCGTAGTGTGGTTGGCGGTAGCCCTATAGAGGAAATCTCTCTCTCCTCGCTATATCGTTCGAGATTTTAATCAATTGTTTATATTTCGTGATATACTTAGTCTTGCCATAAATATTGTTATAAAGAAAAGCACGATTTTTTTTTTATACGTAACATTTATTCCTTTCATAGTGAGTTAGTTTAATACATCAATATATAACTATTAAAAATATACAATGTTTATTCGAAGTGGTCTCCATTGGCTGCAATACAGTCTTTTAAACGTTGAGGCCAGTTATCAATAGCAGCACGAACTCTTTCTAGAGGAAAATTCTTCACTGCCAACCGAATGGATCGTTTTAGGGACTCCAAATTATCATGGCGTTTAGAGCAAGCCTTACTCTCTAAAACTGACCATAAATCATAATCCAATGGATTTAGGTCAGGACTTGACGACGGCCAGTTTTCAGTGCTGATAAAGTCCGGAACGATAGTTTTCAACCAAGATTGGGTGGATCGAGCTCTATGACCCGGTGCCGAGTCATGTTGAAAGCACCATTCTTTGTTATTGAACATGGTGTTAGTTAAAGGCTTAACTACCGTCTCAAGAATGGTATTTTGATAAACTTGTGCCGACGTTTTAATACCTTTTTCACAAAAAATATGGCTCAGTCACCCCTTCATAGCTAACACCCCACCAAACCATCACTGAAGTGGGATAATGCCCACGTTGTACTCTGTTTACTAATTGCGAAGCTTCTTTAGAGCTTCCAGCATAAATACGGTCATTTTGTTTATTAAAATACTGCTCAATTGTAAAAATTTTCTCATCCGTAAACAAAATTTTTTTGTGACCTCCCTTTGCGTACCGCTTAAGTAGTTGTTTGGATTTTACCACCCTATTCTTCTTTAAATTATCAGTTAAGAAGTGACCAGTACGTCTCTTATAGGCTGCAAGTCCTAAGTCATCTTTTAATATACGCGACATGGTTCCAGGAGCTATCTTCATCTCCCGAGATAAAATATTTTGCTTACGGACAGGATTTCTTCGAATTCTTTCCCTAACTGCTTTAATCACCTTTTTCACACGAACGGTACGTGGACGGCCAGATCTTTTTCTGTCACAAACAGAGGAGGTATCATTGTACCTATCAATAGCCCGGTAAACAAACATTTGACTAATACCAAGCGGGTGGAGGGTTTTAAAAATTGCACTTTTCTCCATACCTACTTTATGTAAGGCAATCACAGCGATTCGGTTCTCTTTATCAACCCACTCCATTTTAATATAACAAAATATTTAACAATATAATGGCGCGAAAATAAGAAAACACATCAAGCAATCATATAAAAATGACAGATTCCAAATTCAAACGTAATATTTTCTTTTTTTGAATAGTAACAGTATTTATGGCCAGACTAAGTATATAAGCCACATTTGTTTAAATTCAACTTTTTTTTTAGTGGTTTATGTGATGTGAGCCCTATAATTCAAGATATCACAGTCAATAAGGACCTGCAGAATATAATTATCACGGTAATCAATGATCTGGCGAAACGTAATGATGTCGCCTGTATCACGGCAATCACTGACGATGTCTATCTGAACATCTTTGACGGTGGTTTCCATAAGAGGATCATACCTTTGCCATTTTTTATGGTATATTTTTATTTTAATAACGTTATTTCTAAGTATGTAATTGTTACTGTAGACGAAATATAACTGGCGGTGATAACTAATTAAATGACGATTGATTAGTTATCGAGTGGGAGCGGGAAATTACTAAAATGTCCATAAAAAGGGGTCGATGATAGAAGATTAAAAATTTAGGGTTGTATGTATTTTTTTATGCCACATTATAAAAACAATTAGAACAAATAATTTCATCAAAAACTTTGAAAAAAATGGTTTAAGGGTGAACAACTTTTATCACTTAGGGGTATAAGAATAGATGTTGGCCGATTCTCATACCTACTGAATACGCATATAAAATTTGGTGAGAATCGGTCAAGCCGTTTCGGAGTATGGTAACTGTGACCAGGAAATTCTATATATAAGATCATAGACCAAGTATTTCTTAAGTACATTGTATTAAAAAAACAATGATATAATCAATGTATCCCGTAGATTGTTGTGCAAGAAAATGAGGATTTACTTTCGCCAAACTTTGATACGTTGGAGGCCATTTCACGTGCGAAAGAAGATGGTTGCAATGTGTATGTGATGTTGTTGGCTAACGGCTTACAAGTTACGAGACTTTTAAATTTTGGCGACAGGTATAAATTAATTTGCTTCTTCTGTTTATTTGATCCTTTATGAGATTGTGACTTGAGTTAATATCATGATTTTTGTTACGGTTTCTTGTTAAATATAGAATGAATTTGTATGCAACTTATCAGATTGACTATAAAGGTACGGCATACATGCCGCTCGACGCTCGTTTTGAGCGACAAATCTGGTCACGTGATCCCTTAAACGTACGTTGATCGGCATCAATGAGGTCGTACCTTAATAATTTAAATACCAATTCGCATTTTAGATATCGACTTCTCAATACACGAGCGAAATTTATAATGCTTTATGACTTAAGGCTTTTTCATAGCGACTACCATTACATATGGAAGCGTATTGTGAACGCAATATTTATTAAACATCATAAAAAGGTCATAGGTAAACTGAAAAGCAAAGGTTGGTACGACATATCCACTGTTCCCTATCCAAATCCGATTAAGGGTGTTTTTGTACCACGAAGGGTGGATATATGGAGGAACGACAGGTTTCAGTATGGTAAAGATTTGTTTTTTCTTAAAACGAATAATTTGAATGGTGAAATTTTAAGTGTTGTTTATTTAGAGCATGTTCCGTCGGTGATTGTTATGAAGACGAATGAGTCTAACAAAATCAGCGGTGTGGAGGTTGAGGTAAGTCTATTTTTTTTTCTTAAATCCACAACATTTTTGTTGTGATAAGAAAATCATCTCCATCATTGATCTCTCTCTTCCATCCTCTTAATGTCTGAAAGGCATGGAAATCGCTCAACGGTTTGTTTATGCCGCGTTTCACTCATTACTAACAATATATGTCGTTAGATATACTATAACTTTCGTTTAATAGCACTTACTCAAAATAAATACAAAATTCATTACATAGAGGAAGGTTTAGAGTTATTGGTATTAAATGTCCCTTTGTTTATACCGCAGATTCTAAATACATTATCCCAAAAAATGAACTTTATACCAAAATTATACCAACCAATAAACGCTGAGATTCACATGTGGGGGGAGAAGCTAGCAAATGGATCGTACTCTGGCCTATTAGGTGAAATGGTCGGTGGGAAGGCGGATGTTGCTCTAGGCAATCTCCAGTATACTCCTTATCATTTGGATTTGACAGACTTGAGCGTTCCCTACACGTCACAATGTTGGACATTCTTAACGCCCGAAGCGCTAACAGATAACTCGTGGAAGACGTTAATTCTACCTTTTCAGTAAGTAGTCTAATTAAATAAATGTCGGAAATTTTCCGGAGATCAGTTCTATGAAAGCAATCAATAGTTACACAATACAAAACCGCTATAAACGTCAATACGATGCGGCCTAGGTTAATTCAATATGTCGTTATAATATATTATATGTACGATATGTTAATATTGTGATATGTTTGTCATCAAAATCTAGGTTATATAGGAATGACAATCGTAATAAAAATTGCAATATAATACGTATAGTGTATCATGGTGTAGTTTTTAAAGAATTCAATAATGTTTAGATTAAACATGTGGATAGCCGTTCTTCTAGTTCTGCTGGTGACTGGATCTATATTTTATGGCCTAGCACACTATTATTTGAATTTGATCAACTTTCGTGACGATTTTAAAAGCTCCCGTCTTGTAAATAAGATGGTACAAGGTAATACTTATTATTACTATATAATATTACATACATACATTAATAACAGCTAATATTTTATTAAAATCATACATATTGTGAACAAGTCGATATTACGCGTTCAATAAATTATTTAAATTTGTATATTTGTATGAATATAATCTTAACAATAATCATCTAAACGTCCGAAAATAATATATAGGTACGTACATTTTATATAATATATGTACCTATATATTATTTGAAACATTTTAAAGATAATATGTATTACTTTTAAAATATTTGCCAGTAAGTTCATTTTACTTTGGTGTTACTTACAACTAACAAACATAAATGGAATATGCAATCAGGCCAATGAACTCTACTCAGGTAGAATATTAAATGTTGCTAATCAAAATAAGCTTGTAAAATGAGACTCAACATTTTGCAGGTGAAAAACCAGTTGGCTTGTATTTGTTCGGCGAAATTACTAATAGCATACTTTATACTTATGGAATGCTTCTAGTCGTCTCATTGCCTAAATTACCTACGGGGTGGTCGATTAGACTTCTGACTGGTTGGTATTGGCTATACTGTATTTTGTTAGTTGTATCTTATAGAGCCAGCATGACTGCTATTCTAGCAAACCCAGCGCCAAGAGTCACTATTAATAATTTGAACGAATTAGTTGACAGCAAACTGAGGTGCGGTGGCTGGGGTATTGAGACAAAGAAATTTTTTGAAGCGTCATTAGATGACAACGGCCAAAAGATCAGTGATAATTTTGAATATATTAATGATCCTAACGACGCTGCTAAACGTATAGCCAATGGCGTGTTCGCGTATTATGACAGCTCAGATTTTTTAAAGTACCTTAGTGTGAAGAGAAAACAAGCAAAACAAATGTTTGATGTTGGCAACTATACTATGAATAGAACAGAGGTATATAGTAAAGGTGAAAGAAATCTTCACATCATGTCTGATTGTGTAGTAAATGTTCCTATATCCATTGGTTTCCATAAGAATTCACCTTTGAAGCCTTTAGTAGATAATTACTTGAAACGAATAATTGAAGTTGGTCTTATTGAGAAATGGCAAAACGATGCCATGTACAAAATAAGGGCTTTAGATACCAGCGAGGAAGAAATAAAAGCCTTAATAAATTTGAAGAAAATGTATTGTGCTTTTATTGCATTAGCAATTGGATACACAATTAGTGCTCTTTGTTTACTAGGTGAATATGCACACTGGAATTTAGTGGTAAAAAGGGATCCAGAATTTGATAAATATAATATAGATAAGTATTATAAGAGTAAAAATAAAAGACTATAATTATTAATCTCTTATATTTCATAATAAATCAGTCCTTTAAAACATTGGATATATAATGTATATGGTAATGACTAAGTAACCAAACTTCTTATTTCCGATATTTAACCAAGTCATAATTCAATACTATATATTATTATTAGACTACACAATTTTCTACTAGTGTTAAAAAATGAAAAAAAAATGATGATACAGTATACATACTACATAATGATGTAACAATGTTAGAAAACATGAAAGAAGAATAAAAATCTGCTTGTTATTGTCATCATAAATCACAGTACAGAAATAAGCACATTTAACCTGCATTGAAGTAAAGATTCCAGAATATTATAAAGAATTATCTAAAAATGCTTAATAAGTATGGAGAGTTAATTTTAAGTCGAATCTAAAGTAAAGATTCCAGAATATTATAAAGATTTATCTAAAAATGCTTAATAAGTATGGAGAGTTAATTTTAAGTCGAATCTCCTTAAATGTTAGTTATAATGTAATGATGTCTTTGGGATTACGTCTGTTCTATAATGTCAAAAGCAGGTGATTTTGTACCTTCTGGTGCATTTTGAACAATCCAAGGATGCTTTAAAACTTTATATAAAGGTATCCTATCTTCAGGTTTAATTACAAGTAACTTTCCTATTAAATCTCTTGCTGATTTTGACACATAATCAGGATACTTAATAATTACATGCCTAATTTTTTTATAAGTTTGACTGTAGTCTTTTGATTCAAATGGTGGAAGACCCACTAGTAATTCATAGCATAGAACTCCAAGGCTCCATATATCAACAGCATAGCTGTGCGGTTTAGAATCAAGCATCTCAGGCGAAAGGTAATCTAATGTTCCACAAAGGGTCATGCGTCTTGATGATGGTGAGTGAACTGACCAGCCAAAATCTGCTATTTTCAACTCCCAGTTGTGACTAATTAATAAATTTTCAGGTTTAAGATCTCTGTGAATAACTTGATTCTGATGGCAATAAATAAGGGCTCGAGTCAAGTCTCGAATATAAATTGCGGCTGTTTTTTCTTCAAACCTATTAACCTGTTTTAATAGTTTATACAAAGCACCATGTTTAGCGTGTTCTAAAATAAGGTAAATGCGCTTTTCGTCATGGAAATAGCCATACATGCGTAAAATGTTAGGGTGACGGAGACGACACTGTATTTCAACTTCACGTCGCACTTGATGTTCGATGTCAGAAGACACAATTTGGCTTTTAAATAAAACCTTAAGAGCCACGATGTAATGTGACAATTTTTCTCTTGCCAAATAAACACTTCCAAATTTACCTTTTCCCAGCGGCCTTCCAAGATCAAAGTCGGTAATAGCCCAAAGTTTTTTTCCATCTTTTTTAGGTTCAGATGTACCCGATGCATCCTTAATATTTTGTGTTTGAACACTGCTCTGCAATGGTCGACTACCAGATGCTGTTGGTATCTTAAATCCATCGCTTTTTCCAAGTCGTTTAGATGTACTAGTTGCCGATCCTGATACTGGGTGCCGATTTTCTTTGGAATCCATTTTACGCTAATGATTCGGTTGTGTAACCCAGTTTACAAGTTAAATTTGTTAACAAACACGAATATTTTCATACGATCCTTGCCGATGTTTAAATTCAAATCGCAACATTCAACGTACATTTTCCTGTCAACATCACTGACAGCTTACCACAGTCCACAGAACCTGAAACTATGAAAGCGTTTTATTTACGCATTTAAATTAGATTACAATGTCATATTGTAAGTGTATCTTCGAAATACCCTCATTTTTTATGATATCTGAAGTAGTTACAAATATAACTAAATAATTTCTTTACCCGATTATCACACATTAATTTGTACAATTACCGTAAGTCATATTCACAACGTTTTAAGTTATCAATCGTTATTGGAAATAGACTGCCAAGGACTACATAATAATTTAAAATCACGTATACACGCTCTAAAGAAGTTTTTGTTATAATGTGCATATACCTTCAAATATATTTGACGATAAAATATTTATTATCTACGCTTTGTGTAGTAGAAAAATCAACGATATTATAATAGGTACTTGACAGCCATAACCCAAAGCCACAACGTATCAGCTGTTTCATTTTTAAGTAATTGAATATGAAGGTTAACTTTGCTAGAGCGGAAAAAAAGGCTTTCTTTATTTAAAGAATAAATATTTTAATGTTTATTAATTAATCATAAATATTTCCAACTGTTTTAATTCAATTAATACCTTCTCATTTTTAGGTAAGGTATTGTACTATTTTTTTATTGTAACCTTAATTAATTTATGATTGTAGTTTACGAATCCTATAAATTATTAAAATATACTAGTAATACAATATTTACTAAGAATAATGTAATTTATATGAAATCGAATCTGTATTTTTTCAAGACTATCACATAAAATGTCTGATGATGCTGAGCAACAGGCTGAAGAAGTCGAGGTTTTAATGTCTATTTATGAGGGAGACGAGAACTTCAAACAATTGAATAACAAAACTTATCAGTACAAGGCAAGTTTCTAACTTATATATAATATAGATAATAGATTATATTTAATAAAATTATAAATTTAAATAATATTAAATTTATAATGCAAAACTCCATGTCTGAAGCCTTTTCCAATAATGATAAAATTAAAAAAAATCTAATAGATTAACAAAACTTATACATCATAAAACCTCAGTTAATTGTATTGTTTAATATAAATAGTAAATATATGTGTTTCAGTATAAAGATGAAGAGAAATCATTTATAGTAGAAATATGCTGGGGTCCCACATATCCTAGTGAAAAACCTGAGATTAATTTAGAAATATTCTACAACCAACATCTGTAAGTATTCTCTATTTAAGAGAGAAGTTGTTATAATATTTTTTACAAAAGAATTGTAAAAAAGCATATAGTTTTTCAGCCTATACATTAAATGTCTCACACATATATTCAAATTGTTTCCATTTTTTTTATATAATATTTTTAATATTCCAGAATTTCATCTGTGAAGGAGAATATTCTGAAGATTCTTGATGCTGAAGCAGAGCAGTGGCTTGGATGTGCTATGACATATACATTGTTTGAGTGTCTCAGGGAAAAAGTGCCTGAAATCCTTGCCGATCAGGTAGAAGAGGTAGTTGCACAGCGATTAGAGAAGGTGGCTATTACAGAACAGGTAAGTGGAATAATACTCAAAAGTAATCCATAAATTTTCAGGTTTATTTAAAGAATATGAATGAATGCATTTTTTAAATATATGCCAAAAGTAAGCAAATTTAATATATCAATAAGAAACCTTTTTAATCTCTTTTCAATTCTAGTCTGAATCCAAGAAGCCAGAAAAGAAAGAGCAGCTCAGCAAATCACAAAAGAGAAGAGCATGGGATAGAGCAGAAATTGGTAAAGGTGGAGAGAAACCAAGGGGTTGGGATTGGGTTGATATTGTTAAACACCTGTCACAAGCTCCTCATGTTCAGCCGTCTTGACATTAATGACCAATAAACGAACCAGGAAAAGGATATACATGCTTATGACTGTGTTTTCATGCTTACTTGGACTAAAATGTCATGGTGATCAGGTTATAGTCAATTGCATTCTATTATTGCATCAAACAAATTCCATAATTTTTCACTGCTTTTAGTTCAATATATTTCTTTATCTGTTTTATGTATTCATAGCCCAAAAAAATGTGTAATAATAATTTTAATCAACGGATATTTGTATACTTTGTTATTGATTATGTCTATTAACCTATATTTTATAGGCATCTGTACTCTACCTGCATATGGTAAATGTATATATTACTATTATTGTGATTAAAACATAATTTTTAACAATTTTGTAATTTCTTATTTTATGTGAAATAAAAGTCTTAAAATCTTGGACTATAAATAAAACTTACAGTTCAACAATAGTCTGAATCACTATTAAGAGGTTTTTTTGTAATTTAAAATGCCCATACGCGTAATTATGTCAAAAGGGTGACACACGTCACGATGACAACCAGTCAAAATGTCTAAATTAACACTTTGCTAAGATTATTGTAAAATTTATTTAGAATGATTTACACAATTCAACAATGGTATACCCCAGCTGAAGTTGCTGTTCACAACACACCGACGGATTGCTGGGTATCTCTCAATGGTAAAGTCCGGAATCTCACCCCTTGGCTGGAGCAGCAGTTTAAATTGTGCAAATGCATCAAAGCCTGCTCGTGTCCCAGAAATAACTGGTATTGTGCGGATGAATGTGTCGAGTACTGTCCTTGTTTCAAACGGGGATTCTTTTATTGCGATGCCAAAAGGGTAATCAAAATTGACTTGTTGTTCCTTATTGGGCTTAGAGTCCTCAATAACATACGATTATTATAATAGATACAGACTACTTTCAGGTTATTAACCTTTCACAAATATACTATGAATGCTTTAGATGCACTAACGTTCTTGTCATAGACGTTTACTATCATGTACACGTTTGTTTTCTTAATAAACTTCATGGTTTATGACTTGGTATGCTATGTTTGCGAATTCTTCTCCCGATATTGTGTATTCTATTTCACTTTCATATGATTTTTATTCGTAATTTATTTCATGGCATTAGATAAGGTTGTACAAGGGTAGATCTTTACAATCATTTAAAAGCCAAACAAAATACTTATTTATAAATATATATATATATATATATTTATACTAGATTAAAGGGAGAGGTGGAAAGTATGTGGCAGGTTCATCTCATTAGCTCTATGCCCTTAAAATTGTAGTTTTTATTTTTTTTTATTTTTGCAAGTATACGTAAGTTATCTAATGAATAAAGTCATTATAATTTTCAATATGAAATTTTAAGTGCCTTTTAGAAAAAAACGACTTTGCAATATTTCAGTTAGCTATGACAATTCTTGCATACGCTGGGAATGATGTGAGCCATTGGTTCAAAGGTGATGACTGGGTGAAATATACTCACCCAATCGTGGGATCTAACATCTCCTTTCACCAATATGGTCATGGGCATAGAGAACCCGTAGTACCATCTACGAAATGGCGCCCAATTTGTAAAAGTCCCTGGTGGTTGGATGAGACCAATGTAGTTGGAAAGGTGACTGCAAAGACGAGGCCTATCCGCATTACGAATACCTTGATAGGTACTCATTTTATTTCCAATTTTGATACCAAATTGAGTCATAAGTTAATTAAAAATATAATGTATGCTATTTTTTATATGACATATAAGTATTTAAATAAAGTGTTTATAATACATAAGATTTGTATGTAATATTCTTCTTATAGGAACATCGACAATTCTAGAGGTGTGTTCTGAAGAGACTCTTTATCAAATAATGATGCGCTACCTTCCCCACAATTCCCACATGCTGTCATATACCTGGAGATACTTAGATAAGCCATTGAACTATAATCTTACTTTGGAAAAAAATGGTGTACCGGACGAGAGAGAAATCTTTAATGACCTGGCGTTACCAGAGAATTTGCATATCCCCGATTTACTTCTCTACTATAATGACGATTTGACTGAAGGTGAGTTTTATACACCATTGTTTTTCTGTCCTGTATATAAAATCCAATCAGAGACGAAGCCTTGGTAAACCTCGATGACAGACTTAAATACCATACTTAGCTTTTAAATATTGAACTTAGATAATTTTATTGTTTTAGATCCACCCAACGATGCAATCTTGTTCACGTGCTACTGTGAACAACAAGATTGCATAACAGGCAATCCAGAAGACTGCAATAAGTCAATTTAGAAAACTCTAATTAAAGATTACTTTATTTTACCACTTTTCACTCGCTGGACCAGTTCACTAACATAACTAAGTTTACGTCTGGATTTGTTGACTTGAATAAATTTTTATCTAATTTCATTTATTTATACCAAACTGGTGGTACCTGAGACTTCCACGGAGAGCCTCAAACCGCGAAATGTATAGAGGTGTTTTTATTAAGATGCATGACATGGCTTGATAATTATTTGTCTTTGTATAAAGAATTTTACGAGTTAAATTGAATAAATATAGATGCGAAGGTAATATTTTTTTTAACTAATACGGCACGTGGCCGGTCGTTGGTATTTACCTTTGACCGAGTATTAACAATATAACATGTTTATTCATTTAATTATATGATGTGAAATCACAGGAACGACACGCGACGTAGACAAAAACTGATAAATTCTAAGGTAGTTGTAGGTAATGCTCAATTAGCAAGCATAAACGCAGTTGTAAGTATAATGTTTGTAATGATTGAATTGAGTTGAGTTTGTAATGGTTTGGAAATATTATTAGAAAATCATTTGAGTGATGAAGCTCTGATAATTTCACCAGGTCATTTAAAAAGTATCAAAAAAACCGATTCATATTTAATAGGACAAACGTAATTTCGCTCATTCTTCATTGGTCCTGTTTTAAGCAATTTGGCTTCTGCCACATATAAAGAAAAGCTCTACTCGTATACGTTCGTTGTTCGCACACAAAACTTTAAAAAACGGTAAGCTAATCTAGTTGCTCGCTTTTTAGATATTAAGAAAAGTTTTTTTTTTTTACTTTAATTGTCTTAAAGAATCCTCTATTGTTTACAGTCTTCGACCTCATGTTTTTTTTTCGAAAAATCCCAACTTATGCCTGTCCACAGGATATATGCTTAGCTGAGCGCGTCGTAGGCTCCGGCGCACTGTTGCTATGGTCGTAAAATATCACCTGGTTGTCATGAATATTAATGATCGGGAACGCGAACGCTACCATTTTAATAGGCACAACTTTAAACTTTTTTTATACGTTGTACTTGGTAATTTGTATTATTTTAAAGAAAGGAAAGTAAATTTATTACTTTCCTATTTTACGACTGTATAGTCGTAAGATAGTCATAATCAAGCTTAAGTATTTAAGCTTTTATGTTTTCTGTTGGATTTCTCAAATCAAGTACAAGTAAGTCTTCAGATCTTACGGTCAAATTATATTTTAATTTTCAATTGTATGCAGGTATACAATTACGTTAATCTTTTTTTTAAAGCCATCAGTGTTTATAAGGGTACGAAGATCACTAAAAAGGTTCTCTCATTACTCGAACAAACAAACTAATAGAGATGGAAACAACGCGCCCGCTTATTTGCAACAAACACAAGACCACCACGCATGCGCGGATCGGATAATTCACATCGTGCTACCCTAAATTACCCCATGCAAAGTTCCATTAAAAGTATACGAGTAACATCATAAGCCATAGAGAATAGAAAGGACGCGCGCGTGTGACGTAAGCAAATGATTTCGCGCGTAAAATGCGTGAATGTTTAAATTTATACCATAGATATTTTTAATTAAAAGTGCATTTAGTAAGGTTTATTTGTTTCCAAGTAAGTTAAAAGGGTAAGTACCCGTTTGACGTTGCTGAAATATAATATTTATTATTAATAATTATACTATTAATAGACAAAATAAATCTCTTATGTTTGTATTTTTTTGTATATACTATATAGTATAGGTTACAAGTCCCCCTGTATGAGTCACGATTAGGAGCGCCCAAAAGAATATGGTATGACTGGGTATAGCTGGCTTTAACTGACTTGAAATCCCAAGGACAATCAATATTATTCTCCCCTTATTTGTACCCCATTTAATTTAGCAAAGTGTTCGATACTGTAAGCTATTAAATGTAATGAAGTTTTAAGACGATTGGTTTGCCTTTTTTCATTTATTTATAGTCGATTACGTTACTTTAAAATATATTGATGTATCCCTCGATATACATTGAGTAAAATTGTTTGTTTTTCTATAAATTACGTTATATTAAAAAATACATGCTCGCATGTTTTACTCAGCCTAGTTATTTCGTCTCTTAGTCGTGCTTAAAATATACATCTAAATAATATACGTAAATAATATTTAATCACAAAGAGCCTTTCATATTTAAGCTTTATGATGATATCATGATTTGTCAAGTAAGATATTTTTCTTTATTTCAGAAGTTCAGATGGCGACGCTTCCAATATACGTGTCACTGAGCAGGTAAATTGAATGTTGATAATAATTATTAACTAAGACATTGAAGGATGTTGTCCTATCTTTTGATAATATTACAATTATACCTAAATACCATGTCGTTTTTTTATAGTTTATATATATATAAATTAATTTGTATTTAAATATTAAATATATATAAAAATATATTTTTAATGTTTAAATACAAATATAAACTCAAACTCAAAATATATTTATTCAAGTAGGTATTTATAAAGACGCTTTTGAATCGTCAATTTTTACACTACCACCGGTTCGGAAGGCAGTCATCTACCAAGAACCGACAAGAAACTCGATACCTCTAACCTACTCAGAAATAGGTTTATCCCAATCGATTATCTTTGATTTCATTTATTATACGTGAAATTTATTTTTATACAAAATTTATTAGCCGATCATTATAAGAACAACAACTGTAACAAATTTAATGAAACTAAAAGTATCCGGAAAACATCACGTGTCAAATAATTAACAAATTTATAACCAAAATTTCATAACGCGTCCGTCTCTGTCACGTCGAAAACTGTAAAACGGTGATAAAATGAAGTAATTACACTAATGATAGCACGCGTCAACACGTGTTTTTCACTCCTTGGGGAGATCGTTAAAATCACATTAAATTATGTAGGGATTGTAGATAGATAACTGTCTTGTATGTTTATAAAATTGTTCTACACTTAAACAGAGTTCTATTAAAAGTATTAAACATAGTTATGTAGAAGTGTTAGTCCTTATGGCATAAGCCGAGATAAGAATAGCACCAAAAGCCACATGGGTTGATAGTTGATAAGAAAAACTTGATGCAGAAATGCGATGCGGTGTTGATGGCACTCCCAATAATGCTGTCATCTTTCCAAAATTAACCATGACACGGTATGAAATATTTTATAACAAGTACCTTTTTGGTTTTTTTGGAACAAATAATTAACGCTAAGGTTCTTTTCATGGCGCATAAATATTTTCTATTTTTTTCATTAAATCTATCCCCAAACATGTTATGTGCTAAATATATTAACAAATAAGAAACTTATAAGATAATAAAACATGGTATACACAGAAAACAATTATATGGGAACTTAAGACATATAAAACATATTAAAATATTTGTGCTATGTTATTAGTAATATAACAAAAACGTCGTCATAATTCAGTATAAATTTAAATGTAATAAAATTATTCAATAATAAAGAATTACAAATTGCGAACACGAAAGATGAGTTTTTTTCTTTTTGGTGTGTTAATGTGTAGCAACAAAATGCGAAGTACAATCGGAAGTGACAAAATTCCGTCACGTCAACTAATTTTATTACAAAAGACTGTAGAGTACAGTTGTTTATAGTCGTTGATAAAACTTGCCAGAGCTTTCCGTCGCTTCCTGTCACCCGGTAAGGAAGTAAAATGCGAATACGTGCTTTGAACTAGGGTTGTCAATTACTTTTGTGGTTAGAGGCCCTGCTAGTGTCATTTTGCATATCGCGTATTCTTAATTAAAACATTATAGTTGATAATATTTTGCTTAAGTGATAAACAATATATATGCAATCTTTATAACAAACAAGAAATACGATAACTCAAATTAATTTAATATAAAAAAATCTGTATTGTGGCAATATATATTTTTATATAACGCGTTTAATTTTTATCAATAAGAATGTTAAGGAGTTATTGTACTTAAGGTGTAGATTTTTGTATTACAGTGTGATTATTTAACACTATGTATTTTAAACCTTAGGTATATGATAAAACTTTTGGCAACCCTAAAGCTTATTATCGATATGTACGTAATGCCATTCCATAGAAGTTCTATTGACTGCCATTTTTGGGCACAGATAAAATTCTTCTCACATACAAATTCATATCATCAACATGAGGCATAATAAAAGCGCTAGTTTATATAATAATATGTCTTTTGAAAACGGGCTTATTAAAAATTATTTTTTTATTACGAGCCCACACAATGCATCCATTCATAGTCCATATATGACTGATAGTGGATAAAACTAGAAAAATTAAAATTAACAAATTGAGCACCATAGTGTCCCTGCTCTCCGCTGATTTTTTGGTCACAATTTGCCAGACTCAATCTGATCTAACATTAAGTCATAATGTTATTAATTAATTATTAACAATTCCATTGAACCACTATAATTTTTCTTACATGATTTTTAAATGTAAACAAACCGACTAAGAAGCTGCTGATTCAAAGTAGAGGTTCATTCGCCTTTAAAATTATTCTCAACATATTAAGCAGTATGTTAATTGTCGATGTTTTAAATCGCTTTTCGAACCAAAACTAACGCCTACACGATATTAATCCCAAACCCTCCCTTATAGAGTAACTTGTTGCTTTAATTAATAAAAGGTAGAAGTAACGGTCGAGATTCTTAATATCAAAGATAAGACATGATTTAGATTTTTTTTTAATGATTTATGTTAAACATACTACTGCTTCAGTAATGAAGTTGTCAATTGTATAGAATACACATAATAACTTCATACAGAGTTCAACGTACGGGTGCTTTAAATCTATCAATATATTAAATTACCAACTCTCATTACTGGTAAAATAATTACTTTATTTAGAAGACAGACAATACGAAATAATGCTCAGTTAATTGTAATTCTTCTTAAACTATTTTATATATTTTTTTTTATGTGTTTTTACGAAATTCCGGTATTTCTCGACTACCGGAATGATGACTTAGATTTACTTCAAGATGAGAGCGTATTAATTCTTAAAAGGCCGGCAACACACTCACGAGCCATTTCTATGGGATTGTCTATGGTCCACAACTTTCTAGTGGGCATCCTAATTCCTACTTGTTTGCCCCTTTTCTATTTAAAATGTGCCTTTATTCAATTTGAATTCCCATGTCTATCTATGCCATGTTTATAATAATGTTAACATGTTTTTGCGCTGTCGTGCATCGATTCTCGCTTTGTGCTAATGCATTAATTTTTTTAGAATCCGAACATAAAACTTTACCGCACGAGTTCTTATTGCGTGCTAATTCATGACATATTAAATTTTTTGCAATTTTTGTTTTTATTAATTTTACCTTTCTCGTATGATGACTATGAAAATAAAATTTTATATAATATTATTATTGTTTTTATTAATAAAAAATACTTTTGAATAGTCAATTTTTACACTACCACCAGCTCGGAAGGCAGTCATCTATAGATGCTCTTTTAAAATAAACAATTAATACAAAATTGTGTTACTCACAAATAAAATAACAAAGCATTGTAAGGCTACTCAAGAATTGAACTGTCCCGATGCTGAGCCAATTGCCGACACATTAAAGGGATCTTTGTCCTATAAATATTCGTTTACGGTATAGTATGCCACTAGTATCCATTATATCTCACGTTGTGTGTTTGTCTATATTATCCAGGTATAGATATTATACGATATAATCGCTATCTGTAATTGCAATTAAGAATAAAACAACTTAAATACGAATACTTATATTGTCTATTAATATAATACTCTACGCAATACTAATAACTATATATACTTTGCACCTGTCAAGTTGTATTTTATGTATTCTTTTATTTTGTGCTTCGCCTGGAACAGATCGCTTATTAGCGATAAGGCCCGTTGCTACTTCTACTGTTTAAGTGCAATAAAGTGTAAATAAATAAATAATACGTCTAATTGGAATTATTGAAAAAAAAGTACTCAAGTAAGTAGTACTTTATTTTATGAATAAACGGTTTGGGGTTTACAATAACTATGTATCGGTAGAACTAGCATGTACCATAATATATGCAATATATACTTAATAATAATATTATATCTATATTAATATCATTAATCCAGCCAGATTTCAATGTAATATACGCGATGCATAAGATTGCTATATTTATTAGCAAACACTGTACTGGGCATATGCGCAGTGTCATCAGTTTTAATGAGATTGCTGGAGACTGTGATAGACACGTGTCAAGATAGCTCCCGCGGGAGACTATATTGGGAGGCAACTATGTTAACACTATCAATAAATAATGTGTTGAAATTTTCTTTGTTCGGTTGTTGTTGTTTTAATATGCGTTATCCCTTATTCGTTACATTTTGTCTTCTGTCATTTTTCATGTAATATATTTATTTACTTACACCTCTTGCTTATATATAGAATACAATTAAAATTAGGAGACCAACTGGCGGACCCGTGTGCTCTACCATCACCATATGTGTATAATTCCTTTTTTAATTCCCTCTCATTTTTGTAAAAGAGAATCTTTTGTATAGTTAACTAAATTGATGACGTTATTAAAATGTTAATTGATGAAGACGGTATATAAACGATCAATAAATCATCAATATGTGTTGCAGTTCGCCAACCAAGTAAATGTTATTTTAACGCGTTAACAACACGATACAGACATTAACGCATGCCGACGTCAAGATTATAGAATATCATGATTCTTTTGTTTGAGTATTGTTCTCACTACATTGTGTGCTCCTATTTACCGTGCCAACTGTTGATAAAGATATTCAAATGGATTGGGGGCGGTTGGAAGTTTAAATAGTTTACAATAAATACTCCTTGAGTAATGCTGGCTGACGATAAAAGTTTTTTCTAATAATATGTCAGTTGTGTGATATGTTTTGTTCAAATATTTACTCTAAATAGATCTAACCATTTGCACTTCTCTATTGATTCGTTGTTGCATGTAATGTAATTTTAATACTTTTCTCTTATTTGACGATCTGTTAAGGAATAGTTATATATTTAGAATTTATAGTGAACTTATTAATATAAATTTATTGTGAAAAGGTTCACGTAATTATGAAGTTATCTTGCTAATCAATGTTATACAAGTTTAGACAGCTGTCATAAATTAATTAGAACTTCATTCTATAAGACTATATATTTTGAAGAATGACAATATTTTTAACTGAACTTAATTAGAATATTAAGATTATAAGCCGTAATTTCACGCTTCGGTAGCGTCGTGGCATGCGCCGGAGTTCAATATAAGACAAGGCAAAGTCATATTATCCAACACAAAAAAGGTGTCTTATATTTTTTGTTATGCTGTTTTTGTAAGAAATAAATATGACATGGGAATCGCTGATTAAAGATTGTAAGAATAAAATGGCGAGATCCTTTTCAAATTAGAAGACAGAGCAGAAGGTAATTATTCTATTTCAAATTACGTTCACTTTGTAAGGTGGCTTGTTTGAATGAAGCAACGGGCGGAACTTGTTATGCATTGCTATAATGAGAAATCAATGAGCAAGCGAAATTATAGAGAAACTTGGCTACAATGTGAAAAGTATGAGAAATGTTGTTAAAGAAATGTGAGTCGCTTAGATAATGTTACAATTATATTAAGTACATGTGTACATGAAAGTTAGGTATAGATATATCAGTTATATGTGGGTGGAGAATTATGACTGTTACAAACGAAGGTTAAAAGGTATTTTGCAAGCTTTTAAGCATGGGTGTTCATTATAATAACTGTTATTGCAAATCCTAATTTTGAAGTCGGAACAAAATTAATGTAAATTAAAATTAACCACGTTTATTGAAACATGGTTCAATTTATACTTTGACATAGGTGCTAAATGTGAGCTTTACCAATCTATGGCTCTTTAGTATTTTATAAGTTTTGTGACAATACCTAATTATAATTTTCGTGTTTAGATCGCATTCTATCTTAGACTTGATAACAGATATTGGAACAGACAAACGATATGAATACAATCTAGATCGTTACTTCAAATTATCAATCTCTTTAAGGTCCACGATATCTAGTCATACGTTAATAATATCTTAAAGCATGTATATAATTTAACATAATTTGCACTCAACCGCCATGTAAATCGTAAATTATCTGTGTTCTTTGTGTTATAATGAATTCTCACGTTTCCTTTGTTAAATATGTTGGGTATTCAAGAAAAATATATTTTTCTGGAAATTGTCGGATCGAGTACTTTGATGTCTTGTGGTTTATTTTTTTATGTTATACAGGCAAAACGAAACATACTACAAATGCATATGTTTGACGATATTAAGAGAGTGGTTGTTATTGGCTCGAATTCTATAAACCTTTAATGGTGTACCTCCTCATCACCATAAGCTTTCTCAACTTGACACACTTCGTGGATTTTGGGTTTCGTTTATTACTTTGAGAAACGTTATTGTAATAGAGTAATTTAATATAAAAGATTAGTTCATTTAATGAATCAACAATTTTAGTTTACAAAATATTATTTATTAGTAAAGAACGTTTGTGTATCTCATACGATAAATATTTATATTTTATCACACTCCTTTGGTTTTGTAAACACATTTTAATAAAACTCGTTTGACGTATAACGAGAATTTAATTTCTTTAACATATTTCGATTTAACACGTTCCGATTGCAACAATTCAGCAAAATAATAAATCTGGGTACATTTTGTATTATTAAAAACGAATAAGTCATTATAAACTTATTTATGAGTATAATTGCTTTCTGTCGACGTTTATTTACATTATGAAATAAAGATTAACTTCACAGGCTATTAAAATTGTCCAAGCAAATACATCCATACAGAAATTACAGTAATAGCTTCAGATTCTAATGTTTACTGTCATTGAATGTCCAATCATATGTTCTGTATAACCACAGACTGCTGTACAGTCACACGCGAATGTCATGCTCTAATGATATATGACAAATTGTAGGTTAAAAATACGCATACATTGTCTTGCTGCGTATGTTGAAGAAAATGCGAATTTTACAGAATTCATGGTCATTGTCATGGTCATTAATGGATCATGTTTTGTTTCATCGATTTCAAATATGAATGTGTATTTTGATTTTAACTATTTTATTTTGTGTAACGACAATCATTAAGCCTAATATGCTTAATACTTTCCACATTAAATTAGATATCAATATTCATATAAAATAAATCAGTCTTAGTACGATTCAAAATCGAGAACGGCCTAGTTTCACTATATGTACAGTGGTTTTAAGATATTAAAAGTCGTTTGATGTATTAAATTACGATTACCATCGCACCGCTACCCTATAGAACTGTCACATATTACCCGAGAGCATATCAGGGTCGGGAGAACATAGAGGGTGCTTAAACATGTTAAATGAAGTATAGCGAGGTTAGGATATAAGCAAAAGTATAAAGGGATTTAAGACTTCCATAAAAAACGTATCAAATATTTCAACCGCTAGTTTTGCAAGCAATCGAAAAATCATAGGCAAAATGGTTAGGTATATATGTTTTTTAAAAACTTCTGTATTTTGATATGGTAACCGTTAACTTTGAGTACCACTGTCACCATAATTAACTTAAAATACTTAAGATTATCCTAAGCCATCTTCCTTCACAACATTAAATCAAAGAGACCGACTAATAAAACGGATGTTAGTTGCATTTTCCACCTGCTAACTTATAACTGCAATTATGTTCAATTAGACAGCATTCGCACTGCACTGACAAAAATCCTTTACGCTATCTCCTTTTTTTGTTTTATCGGATATATTTATTTCTGTCTAAAAATTCATATATATTTAATGCTTTTCAATTGACTGGAAATCAGTTTTAGTATTTTCTTATTCTTTCAATCACATATTTTAATCTCTCCTTCGAAAGCATTTGTTGTCCATAATGTAATTATTTATAATTCTAGATTTCCTGTTTTACTTAATTTAATGTATGTTGTGTTTTGTTTTCGTATACTTCGCACCCATTGCACCTGTCAAATTGTGGCATGCCTGGACCAGATCGCTTATTAGCGATAAGGCCGCTCGTTGTTCTTATATGTATTAACATCTTATACTTATACTGTTTAAGTGCAATAAAGTGTAAATAAATAAATAATTTTCTTAGTATACCCACGTGATTCTCCCTTACAAGCGTTTATAGTGATATTTATTTTACTTTCTAACGAATATTTTATTACGTTATATAATTGCTTTGTTTTTCAGTATTTTAGAATCACTAATGCAATTTTAAGAAAGGAATGTACTTTTTTTTAAAAGTCAGCACACCCCTTAAGGCACAGCGCGGTGGTAAAGAGAATAATAGGTATAATGATTATAATTACTTTACGAACAAATGTCAAAACCGTTACAATAACAGTGTCGTGAATATCGTGAAGAACCTGTGAGAAGTCGAACGGCCATTGTTTGACTTGCGTGCTCAAAATTGTATGAACAAAATATATACCTCGGGATAGCTAGGACACGCATAAATCTTAATACTTTACAAGTTACAGCAAACCTGGGCTTTGTTAAGTCCATTTTATAATTACCATTTTTGTGTAGAAAGCCTTGATTGATGTTCAAGTGGAATGTCATTGTTAAAAGATTTGAATGAAGTTTTATTTTGTGATTACGATTTCCGTTGATACACTAATGAACATCGTATTGAGTGAATGGTCGCGAATGATGCTAATTTTATCCGAGTATTTGTTACTGATTTTATATAGTACTAATGTTTTGGTGTGCAATTCTACTGGCTTATGGTTCCAACCGATACCTCTATGGGAAACCATCTGCCAGGATGTATTTCCAAATCGATACAACAAAGACAACTTAAGCAAAAGAGCCTACCATTCCCTCAAAGGCTGGTAACTTACCTGTAAGCCTCCCAGTGTCCTCCTCCTCACGTAAAGTGGCCATGGGCACACATAGCCTATTATTCTAATTGACACATCAGCACGTTTGCTTCCGGTTCCATTTAAAGTAGACACAGTTACGAGTTGTTTTGGTTATTAGATAGGGCTTAGAATATAAAACAAAACAAAATGGTCGTCTACGTCTATCGTTTTTCATTCACACCTTTATAGAAATATTATACTTTCCCATATTCCTGGATGGCCAGGTTCGCAACAACAGTAGTTACGCCGTCAAATTAAAGTTCTCCGCCCGAGATTACTTCAGAGCCTGTATTGCTATCAACCTTTATGCCGTATATTAAGTTTGTTTAAGGGCTAACAGTTCAATAATTACCATCTATAATAGAGGTTAATAAACGTCGCTAGAGATTTATTTAATGGAGACAAATTAATTTTGAATATAAAATTGAGGAAATGCTTGATTGTGTTTAAGTTACCAACACTATTGTTCAAAGTTTACGAGCGTAAATGGAATGCAAACAGGAATCGAACCCGTGCTTACGATAACAAACAAAGGACAATCACCTAGACATAACGGGGATATATATATTTTATTTTATTATTATCAAACCCAGCCCTATATATCTCGGTTGTAAGTTTTGAGTACTGGTAAAAAAATTTTTTTTTTAAAAGGCGTTTTAACTTATAAATAACCGCCATTAAAATATTGTCCTTATGATTATTATAAAATGGAAATGATAATAACGTACAATACCGATTAAAGCCTAAAGTTTACTTGTAAAGCCGGTTTTAAAAAACTTTACCGCAAATTTCTGTCTCGATATGAGCTTTTCGTACACATCATTGAGTACTATAAATATAAAGACTTATAGCCTATATTAAACTACTACAATTTTCAGGATATTTTAATCCCACGGTGGCTTTAAGAGACATCGTCAGTTGGTAGTTGACTACGTTACGCATATCACAAATGTGGTACAACGTGGTAAGAAATCTAAACATTGATTGGATTGAAATCGCTATTAATGTTATGTAGTAAGCTTGCTGATATTCCATTATATATTATATTTTCGTATATTATATATATTATAGCATATTTGTATTTAAACGAATCTTAAAATATTGCACTAATTTTAAAATATAGTTACCATAATATTCGTTGAAAAGGTTTAATTTAATTATTTTATATAGAACACCTGAACATTTTTCGTATAAAAAGTTTTTGCAATTTTCATACACCCATAGAAATTGCAACACAACTACCACACTTGAAACCAATAAATGTTTAAGTACGTACTTGTACCAGTGAAGCGACTATCAATCACTCGGAATTCTAGCACCTGTCCATCTGTACATGACATTACTTGAACTTGTCTCTCTATTTATAGATAAAAATTCATTAAAACTGCCCTTAAATGAGGACTCGGGAATGTAGATTGGCTGCTTAGTTTTTAAGAACACAGGATGAGAATTTTAAGGCGTACTTTTTATGATTTATGTCCAATTATTATGATTATGTAAAATCTAGCGTTGTTTCTGTGAAGGCTTTATAGGATATATCTAATATATAAAATCCTCGTGTCACAGTTTTCGTTCCCATACTCCTCTGAAACCGGTTGACCGATTCTCCTGAAATTTTCTGAGCATATTGAGTAGGTCTGAGAATCGGCCAACATCTATTTTTAAAAACATTTTTTTAAATTTATATTTTTGGCAAAACGACGTTAGTTGGGATCAGCTAGTTATATATCTGAATTCAAAGGGTTAAAATACTGATAGGCTGTAACAATATAACTTAAACTTTTAGTTCTTTGTAATGTGAATCTCAACGCATGCTAAACCAATTGTTGGAACAAAAAAATATACGTGCCTCGTATATGCTGGAATAGAACTTTTCTTGAAATTGATTTGCTATATTTTTATATACTTAACAACCTAAGTACCTATCTAGAAGGCCATATATCTATCTATTAACAAGGTTTAATCGTTTAGCATACAAAAGAAATGTATTTTAATTCCATTAGCTAAAATGGTTAGATGGCGCCATTGTCTTAAATTATGTTAAAGGAAACAAGTAAGCTACTCGACGACAAGGTTGTGACCACAAATATAATTAAATTATATAAATTTCGACTCCAGCACAATGCAGTAAGCTCTGTTTTTATATTTAAAGGCTGGAAGTTACTTCTGGTAAACTTATTTTTTTATTATCGCCCAACAAAATCAGTCTTATGTGTCAGTTATTAAAGATGGTAATACTTTAAAGTTTAAATAGGATACCACATCCGTTGGACGCGTGGCGGATGTTAAGTTCCTACGTAATAAAAATAATAAAAAGGGGTCTTTGTAGTTTCGATAAACCTTAAATCCAAAATAACGTTTATAATCTTTAGACTTATTTTTGTACATTACAAATAATTATTTTAAACCGTTTGCAGTACAGGCTTGTTAGTACCAAAGTATTGATACTTGGCATGCAATAAAATATTGATATTGAAAATGATTGATTTGAACAAAATTTTTGAACGAAGCACATTTGTTATATCGAAGGCAAAATATTAAGGTTACGTTGATATAACAATAAACAATGGGGGTGCAGTGGCACCTGTTGTCACAAACACACCGCGTAATTGGTATTGTCACCTCCAGCATTGAACAGAACTACCGCGGCCGTCGTTCGACCTACACGCGCAAGCTACCCATTCGAATCATTTGCCAAGTGTTTGTTTCAATTAAATTTCTTATTAGAATTATAGTAAACTCTTTATTTGTAAGCGAATTGTATAGCTTCATAAATTTTCAATTATCGAACTTTATCTGTTTTTCCAGTGATCGTTAAAGTTGTTTAAGGAAATTATAACTTTAAGTGTGCTTCCAATTGGGAAAGCCTTTTGACTTTAGGTGAAGAAAATTTCTGACCTGCAATGACCCCAGTGGGACTTTTGTTCAAAGTGACCAGGTGAGTTAACAAGCCAGCGTTAATTGTTACGTTTGCTCAAAGATTTCCCATAAATAAAACGTGAACCGTGACGGTTTCATATATTTCAGATTGTATTCTATTAATGCTCTTTTATAGTATAGCACCAATTTTTTAACGCGTTTCAATCCCATATAACAGTATTTTATTTAAATGTGGTGTGATCATTCTGTCATTATATGACTGAAGGTAATAATAACTTAATGAAAGCTTTGCACCGTTGACGTAACGGTAAAATGGATCAAAGGATTGACATATTATTATAGACTTATCAGATTTAATATCAACCAATTTCAATGAGTTACTCTGTTCATGTGTATGTTCTATTATCAAATTTTGAAAAATGTACTTGCGCAGAGAAGAGCCAGATGTTTTATTTATGAGAGAAATAGGAGAAAAGACTTTATTTCAATTGGAAAAAAATACACAATGTCACAATGCCTTTATCGTTTATATTACCGACAAATTGTAGTGTCTTGTCACTTCACAAAACACGATTTTCAAACCATTAAAATATGTTTACACATACTATTCAAATTGTATATACAATTAAATTTTGTATTTGCCATGTAAAAACAAGTATATTTTTTAAATTAATTTATAAGTATTGTAGTTACACAGGATTATACGAGTGTAGATAAAATAAGATGCGGGTTGTGGTTAAAGTTTTTTTCTATACAATACAAGCAAACCCGACTTGCTTGCTTGAAACGAAGTATTCCATATAAATTATATTGCAAATTCTAATCAATCGCTACGCTATATACTAATAAGATATAGGCAGCGATATTCCTTTGTAAGTAATGAATGTTTTGTCAGAACTGAAACCTGTAATACAGCTTTTTTTATTATTATTATTTACTAACGCAACAACATATAAGAATACCTAAAGGCTTTATCGCTTATATCGATCTCTTTTAGACAACCTTTATTTGTGATCTTGATTTTATAATTACAGTCAATTTTAAAGACCAAATTTAAAATTTAAATACGCAACCGTAAAAAAGAGATACCAATGTTGTTTGGTCTGCAACGAACAGACAAAGGCTTCTAGAGCTTTTTTATGTGCATGTTGACTGAGTAATAATTACAAACTCGGAATACTTATACTAAACCAGTTGACAATCTATCACTTGTATTCAAAGGCAAATGGAGCGTTGTATCTTCTTGTGTCCAGAACTACTTTCATGAAGTTTTTTGATATTTTGTGACTTTTAAATATGTCACTGGAAAGATCTCTTACACTTTTGATTTGTTTAAAAAACTTAATACTACTTTATTTTAATTCAAACATACGTTTATTGTATTGACCAATCTGAGCTAACGCTTCCCGTGGGGTTTAGGCGCCATCTTGTTGTTGTGATAGTGTATCTGAGATTCTGACGCCAGTCTTTGGCAAACCATTGTACAGCACGTTTGACCGAGTTGGGTCGTGGACACATCTGATCTGATCTGATCTGTTGACCTTGAGACCGGTCCCTGAACCTTTTGCTCTTCATAATTATAAACTTGATTACTATTGCAATATGCTATGGGGAGATATGGGTTTGTGCTCCCAATTTACATATCATGATGCCCACTACGCCACTTCTCCGAGATATATATCATATATATAAAATTATACTACTACTAGTATAATACGCATTTTGAGACAATACAATATATGATATAGGTAAAATTGATCATTATATTAATATATATTATAAACATATAAGTTTGAAAATATATCAGTATCCCAATTAAAACGGATAAGATTTTCAACTCCAACGATTAAAGAAGCAATCATTTTGAATTACTTCGTCGTGTTACTTATTCAAATATAATAAAACGTCCGTTTTAAGTTTATCAAATTAATCTTAAAGATTTCTTTAAGTTCCCAGCGATAAGTGTAACGACCTGTCGCTTGCCGGAAATTTATATCAACCTGTAACTTACAATCATTAATATTATTAACTGGCTATTTTTCTAAATAATTATACAGTGCCGCTGCAACCATATAATATATTTAAGTTGCAAAAAAACTACAGGTGTTTTAAAGAAGCAAGTAAGCATCACTACCAAACGACCATAATGTATTTTGGGACATTTAGAAATGAGTATGTCTCTGACATATACAAACAGTTTAGCATAAAGATATATGTTTATCTGCTGTAAATTTATTCGTTACTTATTTTTTATATTCCTTATATATTAGAAAAGGTACTTGTGATAACCTGTAAATAGTCATTGCCCGTTACTTCCTGGACGGAATCATCCTGAACCTGTTGCATTTACTTAGCCATATTCGATAGTTTTGTGTAACTTACAGCCTATGATCAGTCAATAAACAAAGGAAAACATATGATCAACCAATTTCGAAAGTATCAATTATTGATTCGTTTTTGGTTTTCTTAAATGCGTTTGAAGCGCTTTAAAATCGCGCAAATATTGTATACTGTATAGTTTCTCCGTTAGTCTTATTGAGAACATTAACAAGTTACAGCAAGCTACAAGATCTCTCCTGTAGGCTACTTGGTTGAAATCGGCTCAGTATGAGTCTGAGAGAGAGATGCAAGAATACTGTTCCTTTGTGTCGGTAAATTTATCCTACGCCGAGAAATAGGATATCAGATAAAACAAGTTAAAAGAAATATTATGCTTATTATACAAGTCTTTCTACTTTAGTATTCCAACTGTTTTATATTCCCAGGTATCAAATATACATGAGTCAAATGTCACGGTAATAAAAGATTTTGTTGATCTATGAACATATCTAATCATAGCAAGTGATTAAAAATGTTCTTTTTCATTTGATATGAAATTGATTTTTAATATAGTATTCTTCATTATATTCTTGTTTGTCAGATTTGTGCTTTCTGTATAGAGCTTAGGGGATATAACTGACTTACCTGAATCGTGATATATCGGCCTTGTTTGTTACCATAGTTACAGATTATATTGATAATGGTAACCATGGAAACAACTACGATAGACAACTTGTTTCATAAAAAACGTATTTTCATATTTAATACATAACTGAGTATGACTATTAATATTTCGGTATATTTTAATTGTAACAAGTAATTCTATAATGAAATAAAATAATGACTGGCCTTCCAGGGGAGTGTCGATATACGATTTAATAATAATGTCAAATAGACGTAAATTTATGATTTAATATTTAGTTCATTGCACTTTTACATATTCATTATCTTACGTAACGGTACAAATTACATTGTAATTGACGATTTTACATAGTCGAGTTTTTCATTTCATAATGGTATTATTATGATAATTAAATTCCCTGTTTTTGCTGAACATTATGACAGACATTCCTAAGTTAATCGTCTGAAAATTTTACATGTTATATTATATTTGTAACGGGCAATTTGTTTCTCGTTTCTCGGTTTACTTCCTATGAAATTATGGATTATCAATAAATTAACGAAGTACATTTTTGCAACATTATTCTTGTAAACATAAATACTTTGTATATAATAATAAAACTTCAACAGGCTCTGTTTTAAGATTATTACAATTATTTAGATTTTAGACAAACAAATAAAGTGTCACGTAACTTTCTTCAGTAACATCCTTTGTTAAGGACGCTTATTATATATGATCTACCAATATTTTTATATAACTTACTTGGCTATGTCCCGTCGGTCGAGCAGAGAGCATCTACAGCACAGAGTTATAATTCCAAGTCTATCTGGTTCTATTGTATCTGTAACAGTACATTGCCGAGTCTGATCCATTGTTTTGAATCCCAACAACGAACCAATGGAAGAGCTAAGTGTTAATGGAAATAATGATTTTTCTACAGTCGGACTTTTCATCTTCAGGTCCCCGAAGCTAACTCTTGAAATACCATTAATCAATAGTTACCAATACAAAGATATTGCGTGACATTTAAGTGAATACCTTTCAATCGGAACGGCATACATCTTTCCGGTTTACAACATTCTTCCAATACCTTCATTCATTGGCTACATATACTTAGAATTATAAGTGTGTCACGAATATCATGAGAAAATATCGACATTACTGTGCAATGAGTTATAAAGTTATTAAGTAACAGAGTGTTTTATAGCAAAATCTATATATAAAAGGCAGGTCTGAAGTTTATTAAGGACCATGCGAATAGGTCACAACAGACCGGCATATTTTGTTTATTAAAGATATGATTTAACACAAAGCAATATAACGAACGAATTAAGAAAAAAATAATACATAGTAGTAGTAAAAAACATATGACATAACATTTATTTAAACAATTCTTAAATTCTATGATCGCTTACGACCGCAGATTGCGGTCATTACTTCGATGATTTAGCTAATAACCGCGCTAATTTTAACGTTTTTTTCTGAGAGGCAATCGAGTAGGACGCTCATAGGACATTGCCAGAGGAGTTCGTGAGTGCGTTGCCGTACTTTTTTATTTACAAACCAACCGACTGACACCGGAACATCGAGCAGAACAGTGCAACAAATACCGCAATGAAAGCCTTAAAATGTTGTCTTTTTCTGTTATAGATTAAATTTTCTCAATAATTTATAACAAAGGTGCCTCAATACTTTTTGCTTCGTCCAACCAATTAAATTAGATTACTTGGAATCATCTATAAGATCTACAAGCTTTATTAAACGGATCATTAAATCGATCTGTTCGCAAAGATTTTATCTGCCTAATGTAATTTGTGTGCAATTTGTCTCGCTTAGGTGAACACGCATTATTAAAATTACAGTGATCGATAGACTTACCTCTACTTTAAATTGTACCATAAAATTTACGGATGTTTACGCCCATTCGCCATAGACAATCATGTCCAGACAGACAGGCCCGTGCGTTTAAAGGACCCTAAGTCGTATTGGTAGGACTGGCAGATGTGATATTTATTTCGAATGGATTTTAACTTATCAATTAAATTATAAAATATAATCAATGACACACTAAACTACTACTGAACACAAAATAGTATTTAATAACAAAATACAATTTGGAAAAGTACAAAGCGAGTGGATTATCCCGAGTTAGGCTATCCTAAGATTGCTGCCTTACCGAATCAGACAGTGTCCAGGTGATATAATTTATTGTATGGTAATATAATAAAATGTATTTTAATGTAAATCTAATAAAAAATATTCTATAGGCTTTTGCTTATAACATTTTAATGTACGTTATTAGCTCGTAATGTGAGGAAAATTATTGTTCAGCGGTAAGATGCGGGATTTTTTATTGCAATGATCTCGTTTCCAAGTCAGTGTTTTGCTTAATAATCGGTATAATCGATCCCATCGAGCGCAACCGACGTTGATTTATCGATCGTCTAGCCGCTGATTGGCGATAGTAAATTATGCAATATTAAAAAAAATATGAAAATAACTGTCAGATTTTATAAATGTACATTTTTATTTTTTAGTTATTAACTTGTAATTAACTTAAGTTATAGCTATGTGTTTTTGTTACAGCGAGGGCCTGTTTACGAGTCCAGTGAATGCTTCTCCTGTTGATTACGCAAAGGTATGGATTTTAAATCAAAATATAGTTTGAAATCATCAATTATCAACACTTGCAGAATTCAAATTTATTAAGCCGTCATTAAAGTTTAGCTATTACACGTGTAGATGGCGCTGCACCGCAATGCTTAGGTTTGTAGGATAGTCTGCGTGTGGCCGTAACCACAAACATAAAGTGGTTTATGCAGCTGCCGCTAGATGGTGTTGTTTTACATAGTCATTACACTGACTTTAAAACAATCATTTAATGGGTCGTTAAATCTATATAAGTACTGGGTTTGTTATTAAAAGATTTTACTACTTAGGTAGCATTGTTTTACCGAAATAATACTGTATTTTAAAATATTGACAACCTATTGAAATATACGTTATATTTTGTTATTGAGAATTTATCGTTCTTTAATCATATCGTAAAAAGTAGTTGCTTTCTCAATTAAAACACTTCACGAAGATATCCTCACAAGTGAATCAAATAACCTTCAGTGACCTTCACGCGTATAATTAACAAAAATCCAATCATACACGCTCTGCACCCGTAACGCACAGCCAATCGATAATTATCACCATTAACCAATAGTTAGTTTAATGTAGTCTTTTTGCACGCAATGTGTCAGTCACCTCGGGCACCAGCGTCCTTGCAATGCTAACTTGTTCTACAATTAAATACCGGTTTTGAGTGTCGCTAGATCATGTCAGCTGCACATTGTCATGTCCGCTAATAACTAGAAACTCTTTTGTTAATTTTATTTATAAAACTGTTATGATATAATAATAAAAAAATATTGCCACACAAAAATAATAATAAAAACTCACATAGTAAGATATAAAAAAAAATCCAAAATTAAAAAACAGAGCACATATTCCGTATATTTAGAAGGAATATGTTTTTCTGATGTGTTTGTT
Source organism: Leptophobia aripa (assembly GCA_951799465.1). Taxonomy (NCBI): domain Eukaryota; kingdom Metazoa; phylum Arthropoda; class Insecta; order Lepidoptera; family Pieridae; genus Leptophobia; species Leptophobia aripa. Next base: position 2,778,094 of record OX637271.1, read on the forward strand.
ATGTTTTAACTAACTTAAATATTAACTATCGGATTTTTATCAGCTATCATGATTACTTCAAGATAGTACTATGGTTCAAAATATCACAACTACCACTTTTTAATGATTTAATTATTTGTAACATAATATTTACAAAACTTTTGGTGCCACTTACATTTATATTTATAAATATGGTATATATTTTATAGGGTTATATAGTAAATACAATAATAATATGAGTCAGATATTCTGTTGACGAGCTCGTATATCGGAATATCTTGTTAGGTCTTATACGCGCTAAGGTGTAACGTGGGAACTATGCTAAGATAAATAGCCTTAAGCCATTTCATATGAATTTATCTAAGTAAGCTCTTTGGATAGACGGTGAAGCAATATTTTTAGGACTTAAAAATGTAACATACATAAATACATAATTGAATGTGCCAGTACACCATTTAGCAGACTTAAACGTTCACTGTAAGTAGTAAAAAAAATTCTAGCCCATATAAGCAGGGACCTTTCTATGGCTTTCTGCTTTATATATATATATATATATATATATACATATATAAACTATTTATATACTCACACTTATCGCCGCGATTAGACTTAAATTACTCCAATTTTACGTTGCCAAGTAAATCAAGGCTGAATTAAGCCTTTCAGTTAGTCTGTAGGCTTAGGATGGAGGATTTAAGACAATTCTTGTAGTGTTTCACTTAATTCGTCGTGAATTATGAATAAATAAAAATAATACAAATGTTTAGTTTAGCTTAATCAGCACGGCATAGGGAAATAGGAAGGAAAAACCAATGGGACTTCTGACACACAAGATATCAAAATCCATATCAAGTCATCTCTCGCCTTTCTTATAACTAAGGAGATTTATAAAATACTAAAAAATAAAATTTTGGTGGAGATGAGAATAAATCTCACACAAATCCTGTTTACATATCTTGTCTTCTATGGAAATCTTAAATAAATTTAAGGGTAACTATTATGTAAAGCACAAAAGAAACCTGATACGAAAGTCCGGCCATTTGAAATTTTAATTCTACAATTCTGTCTATGATTTTTTTCTTTGAACTATTGAACCCTTATCAACGGTGAAAATTTAAATATCTTGTTTCATAAAAGAGTAATCGTTTTATTATCTATTAAAGGTATATGTGTGAGACTGTAGAATAAAGCAGTGCTCGAAAAATTTCCGAAAAATAGGTATGTATTATCGATACTAATATTATAAAGCTATTTCCACAGTTCATTTCTTGGAAATTTTGAATATATCAGCCCTTTTATCGGGGTTGTCGCTTGCTGTAGCCCACATTTACCAATATGAGTGAAGCATTAATGAAAAGTTATTACAAAACTGAAAAAAGTTAATTGTTGCAAGATTATACGGGTCTTTAATGAATGTGGATAATTCCGTATCTAGTTTTTTTATATATTAACTCATTTTACTTATTCGCTGGTGCATGGTGTAATGTTTGCTCTTTACAACCGTTTAGCAGAACAAACTTGCCGATTGCAAGTAATAGCGGAAAGTTTCTTGCCAGTTCTTCTCGTCCGCACTACGCCCTTAATTTGAGAACTGGCAGTTAATGTCCAATTATGTCCAGTAAAGTCCAATTACTTTTATAAATATTCGAAGTGTAAGAATTACATATATGAATAAAGTTATATTTCATTTGATAGATATCCTATTTATTAGTATGTAACAGCGGGTATAAAAAAGGAATAATGAGTAAAGGGTTAAGATAAATTGTACTTAGCTTTCCGTTATGGCTTATAGAGTGGCTGTCACCGGACGTGCCGAAATAGTTATAAAATCCTCTATCACTCAAATATTTTCTTTATTTACTTATTAAATTTAAACAAAATAAAACCTAACCTATCACACTTCGAACGCATTACACATAGAGAATTTAATGCCATCATTACAAAGGCCATCAGAGGCATCTATTGAAGACAAATGTCATAGAGAGTGCATTCAGTTATAATAGATTGCTCTTAGATCACGAAGGCAAGACAGATGTTATCATATCCACTAAATATTTGTGGACTGCCCGTTTACGCACTGCGCCTTCGTTAAAACTGGGCGTTATACGTTCATGCTTCATTTTACTGTGCAGTGATTTTATAACTTTATTTAATAAGACCTCTCTAATTTACTCTATTTTTAACTTATCTCAAATATGAATTTACAAATAAGACATGCCAGGCCATCTCGGAATGATAGGTTGTATAAGAGTTGTGTCCGTAGTTAAACTACCGTAATAAGACCATATTTCATACCAACAACGATGTGACGTCCCTTATTCGAGGTATATTCGAGGTATACAATTATATTTCAGCATTATAACAAATCAGGTATAAAATATTAAGAAAACTATTTATAAACAATTCAGTTGGTTGCACAGTGCGTAAACATCCCAACACTTAATCTTTTGTTAAATGTTTAAATTAGAGATTAATCTGGCATGAGATAGTTCAGTGACCTCCATTGAAAGGACCCAATTTGACCATATTCACGGTCCCCATAATATTATGGGGTCTTTTTTAATGTAAAGTAGCTGGAAACAATAGACAACGTGAAAGAACGTGGTACTAGCGATGTCAAAATCGGGGTATTATGAATAAAGGCATTCCAATAGCTTAGAGATTCTCATAAATATTTTTTGTCAACATATAATTGAAATCAATTAAAAGTGTTTGTATTCATTTTATTATTTACTCATATATACTTATCAGCAATTTACGAATTGAGTTTGATACTTAGGCTGTAGGCAAGTAGGTCATGTTTTTTAGAACAGGCTAAATTTCTAGTCTAGAAATAGTCTAGTCTTGCTAGATTTAAAAACTTTGGAATATGTTTACCAACTACTTTCGTAGTTTGTTATAGTCCGTGAATTGGCATTTCATTTTTAACATAGTAAAAATCTATAATTCACCCTAAATTAATTATTACCTGTAAATCCTTAATATTTACTACTGTATACCACAAAAAAGCCTCAAAATTAATTAAGCCTGGTAGGTTTATATTTCTGTCAAACGGTATAAAATCACTAACAATTAAACTATGAATAGGTACAGAAGGGCATTATACTACAATTAAATATGTAAATGTAAATCACTTGTTCACAATTAAAATACTTCAACACGAAGAGTAATGGCGATTGGCCTTTTCCATTGTCATCATACCCTCACGAGGGACCTTAAAAATAAATACCTTAATTTTCGATCAAAAACTGTTTCCACCTCAATGATCCTCAGATATTGTTAGTACCGTAGTGTATAAATAGAATATTTTACCACAAACAGAATTTTCAATTCGATACGTTATCGATAATTCCCGATATTGTAGAGTTCAACGAAACAATATTAGTATTCTTGTCTCTTATCTACAATGTAATCCACTCTGTTGTGGTCAGTAATTCAATCATAATAATAATATAAAATCTATGAATGGTCAAACATGATAAATATTACGAAATAACAATGAAACTGGAAGCTAATATCATCTTCATAAAGGCCGCTATCATGTTTAATCAAGTCACAGTACCTTTGCGGTTCCGATGTGATGCAATGCAAACATAATTCGAGATAAAAGTGCCTTAACTGTATTGTGTAAGTGCGCATTAGATTTCAAAGGTTCGTAAACCAGAGCAAAATAAATAAACTGGATTACTTTTTTATGTATGTGTGCATATTATACTAAGCAAGAGGTGTACGTTTAGTTCAATATAAGCTAGTTTAGTTCAATATAAGTTTTTGCTTTGTATCCGCTTAATGTTTACGGATATTGATGCTCTATGTAGATTATTCAGATACTAGAACTGACATGTTCGTATATTTTTCTTTACATAATCTCCTCCTTGAGACGTTATAAAAATTAGTATCTAGTCTTTTTCATAAGACTTATAAGTAGTTTAAGTCTAGCCTAGTTAACTACTTTCAAAATCTAGTAGCAAGTGTTCATTAACACAACCTACAGTGTCTGTTAAGTGGAACACTTTCTGTGTTCTATTAAGTTGTATAATAAATATAACAAATTCAATAATATATAGAAAATGGTAACATTATGTAACGTGTGCATTAGGAGTTTATTTAAAGCTGCACAAAGCGTCGTCTAGAAGATAGACACTGCCTGCAATAAAATAAAATATTATGTCGAATTTTATTAACAGGTGTTAAATAAATAAGCACATTATGATAATTAAACTACGAATAAAGTAAATAGCAAAATACTGTCAAATAAAATTTAGGTGGTGCGATTAAGGCATCATTGTTTCAAAATACACCATGAAGTACATAAAATTATAATTTATAAATCTTAGGACATTTATATCGTATACAAATTTTTATTAACATAATTTATTAGTACCCATAAAGATCACTTCATACGAAACAATAACGAATAAGAATGTAACAGTTGAATTCCTCTGTCGGCTTAACACGGGCAGACGGACAAATCGATGTGAATCATCTATAGGTCAAACTTGTGTTACAATAAAATATGCCTGTAACATTGACTTGTATGATGTAGCGACCGTTGGACGATTTTTATTGTAATTCTTTTAAGTAAATTTGTAGAAAGATATATATGAACTTTTAGAGGTGGGTGGTGATGGTTAATTTAGATATTAGTCTAAAGATGTACGTAAATATATAAAATAAAATGTACCTACCATTTTTTTATCATTTACTAGACAGAGACGTACTTTAATATATAATTCTGACTCAAATATAACTTTTTAAATGATACATTCTTATCGACCGGCGGTGTTAATATTCGTTTTTTTCGTCGTTTTGTTAATACTAATACTAACATTTGAAGAAATTACTGCTAACATACAAACATAGACTATGTTGTCTAGATAAGTAAATAAGCCAGTGACACTCTTGAAAACAAAATACCATATTAATAATGACTAAACCTACCTTTAAAACATGTATAAACAAAGTTTACTCAATAAGTAATAGACAATTTTTTAAGAACCTTAATAGTTATAAAACAATGTTTAATAGGATATTACTTATAAAATCATTTAGGTACAACGATACCATATAGAAGACATCAACGAGATGACACCTGAATCCAATTCAGAATTAATGATTGTCCGTTGTATATTTTAAATAACTCGGGCTCGGATACTGTTTTGATAATCGATGCGTTTACAGATTGTCCTAGGTTGGAATCCCAATGATAATATTTTATTTCAAGCTACTATCACTCTAATTTCATATTGCTTAAGCCGTAAATAAGAAGAAAGGTAACATACAAGTGATCGCTGATACGATTATATGTAGAACAGATATAAATAAATAAATGGCGAATGAATTATCCATAGTATATTTTTGATATTGGATTTTTTACGTATATCAAAACAAGAATAAAACCGATTCTAAATTGTAAAAAATTGTATCTCTATAAGTATTTATGTAATGAATTAAAAGTTTATTTAAAATTGTGTATACAGTATTAAAATAGGATTCAAGAAGCTTGACCCGACGCCTGTTTGTTTCCACTCTAATGAATAATTTACTTGAATTTTGATTTAAACTGATTTGTTCACATCCTACTGACTGTATTATCATACGTATTGTTTCAATCTCTAGATCATTCCAGAATTCAAAACATGGTCTTTTAATTTTCCTTCTATATAAAAGAAATCTGTTTGGAACATATGAATTTTGTAAAAAACTTAATTTTCTAAGAAGCTAATCTAATATTAATTTTTAAGATTCATATTCAATGGTTATATTTATTGTGTGCATAGAAAGAAAATGCACTATACGCTGTTATTATATTCAATATAAAAAGTACAAGAAATACGCGTGAGTGGCTAGTTTATAAAATAAAATAGTAACCTTAAAATCCTATATCAATAACCAATATATAGATAGAGTAATGTCGAAATAATGAGAAACAATCAGGCCAGCAAAGGTGGTAGAGATTGCGAGGGTGCCAGCTGCACGCACAGCCGGCGCAAGGTGCTCCGCGAGCATTCTAGTGCCTTCATACTTATTATAAATCTTGATTCATATTCCATGGACATTGTGGTATTTATAAGTTCAAATTTAACAGCCGTCTCAAAGAATTGTATGAGTAGAAGAAATACTTTGGGTCACCAAAGATTTATTGTTATAATTTTGATTAGGCTTTCTGAAAAGAAAGTTTAGAAGTTTTCTCATAATTTACAAGTTTTGCTAAGATTAACTAACAACGATCGCTACAAGGCACTTGTAACCTAATTATGTAACTAAAATTAACTTTAAATAAGTTAATTTTACTATCAGAAATCTAATTTCAAAGCCTACATTAGTTAAATATAAAAAAGTTTTAAAATAATTCAATTTAAGACATCTCAACTAGTGGACAGACAAACAAAAAAGCGTGGGAAAAGCCAGCGGAACTGATTAGTTGAATTTAGTTACCGCTACACTTGTTTGTAAACAAGTTAAGTTATTGAATACTTCACATTCTATCTTCGTTTTGTTGTTATACATTTTAAAAGTGATACGAGATATTTCCTTACAACACTCGCACAATCAACTGTCACATTATGGGTTGCCTGGAAGAGATCGCTTGTTTTATGTACTAACATCTATTAACATTATTTACATCTGGTATTTTTGTGCAACAAAGTGTGAATAAATAATCAATCAAACTCAAAAATTGTTTTCAATAAATAAATTCAAAATATAAACATACTTTCCGATCGAAAGTCATTACTATTGTTTTTAAATTATTTATATGTATACTCGAAACACTCAAATTTAAATAAATCTAAAAATAAAAAGTGGTATGGTCGCACGGCGATCGTGGCAAGGTCGGAAATCTTTGTCTTGACATGTTATAACTTGTACAATCAACCCTCGTCTGATCTTAATAAACAGGTTTTTCGTTATTAGCCAACATCCAACCGTTATGGTATCCGGCAAAAACTCTAGTCTCTTAAGATGCACAGAAGTTTTGTTTTTTCCTACGTACGTGCGCGTGAAATGAATGAATGATAAAAAAAATTTACCATACCATTTTTATATGAATAAAAATGGTTCAGAAATTTGTCTGCTTATATGTGTATATATATATATGGTGCTCCTGAATGAGGTCTTTAGTTTGTTACATGCATATTGTTTAAATGCACAATGCATTTGTACTAACATTCTAATATGTTACATATAATATTTAATATAGTAATAAATATAAGTTGACAATGTACCTAAATTTAAAAGGCTTTTCTTGCTCAGCGTATAAGCTTCGCAAGCATTGTGGGTACTCTGCCACAGGGACCAAACTTTTTAAATTTGTGTTTTGTTTTGTTTAAGTTATATTAGTTAGATTAAATGTTAAAATATAAACTAAATAACCTAATAACTTAATTCATTATATAAATAAACTAATATAAATAAAATTGTAACTGGCTGTTTTTTTTAATATAATATGTAATGATGGTATTTTCCATTTGTCATAACTAAGCTGTAACAAACCAATATAGTTATAGACGATAGACGCAATCCACTAAATTGTCTAAATTCTAAGACATATACGTAAATATTAATTGTATTTAAACAGTACAATTTCACGCCACTGATTAATGTCATGTAAATGTATACATTTCGCAATAAATAAACATCTTTTGATGAATATTTATTAGGAGTTTGTGAGTGGAATGTGCGACCTTGCGAAAATGTAGGCTCCTATAGTCCGTTTTAGTTTTTGCGCAAAAGCTGACATAAACGATTACGATCTATCTTGAAGTTTAAAAATCGTTAATATTATAAATTACACATATACTTTATTTTAGGTAAATGTATAATTAAGTATGTATTTTTTTTTAATATTATATCGTAAATAATATTCACTCCGCTATTGCAAGCAATCCTGCGTTATGATTTGCCAAACAGAACTCTGGGCGGCATTGCTTTTTCGGTTTTATCTGGTATTCTAAATTTTTGAAAAACAAAATAACCTATATACACCAGACAAGTATATATCTATTTACCAATATATAGTAAGAAAGTCCTTACAATTATAAAATACTTCCAAATTCATCAAGTGATATTTTAATGTTTTGTACTAGTAAACGCATTTTAAGCATAACACTGCTAGGACACGCTAATTTAACAGTAAATACATTTCTCTATAAAGATAACGAAAAAGTGAAACTGGGACTTCAATTTGTACAAAAGAGATAGTTTTTTGACAAAGGTGTGACGGAAATGTTACACAGATAGGGTTTTATTTGTGTTTTGTTGCTTTAAGGAAGCATTGTGGAAGCAATGAATATAATGGGCAATAAAGGTACTGTCGAAGCTGTAAATTGATTTTGATTTTAACGGTCTTTTGAATTTGCAATACTAAGTTGACGTTGCAATAACTGTTGTTTTTTTTTTAGATTTTTTTATATTTTATGACTGTATTTATTTAACTTGAGTAAAGTATTGTAATATTGAATTTTTACTGATTCACTAATATAGCATACTACGAGAGTAGGATACGTTTTCATTGAAATTTATTATACATAAGTTTGTTTTTGATTAAGTCAGTTAAAAACGTAATTTTTCTGTTCCTGACCAGCAAGTATTTTGCATTTTTGATGCTAATATGTGATTCATATCTATTTACAGATGTTTAGTAAAAGATTTCATATTACGTATATGAGTAAAAGAAAATTAAATATCACCTATTATATGCTTTAAAATAAATGGATGTAATAGTTAGTTTACCGTCTTAGTCACATAATTTATTAGGAACACAAAACACAAATTTGCCGTGAAGCCATAAAGAACTTAAATAGAAGATGTATCAATACTGATAAATACTTCAAAGTAACCGATCAGCCATGACAATTTCATTACTTAGAAACAGACCTCCAACGGGTTCGGCTGATAGCAGAACATACAAAGTGACAATCAAAGATTTAACTACACACTTTCAGTGGAAATTAGTTTGCCGACAACAGGGTTGACGCAACTTTAATAATTTTATTGAAATATAGTTTAAAACATAATATAATCTTTTATACATGCATGTACATCTCAATGTTAATAAATAATGCAAGAAAAGAAACTTAGATTCAAGAAAAGGGCGTACCAATTCCTTAAAAGCAGCAACGCATTCACGAACTCCCAGCCACGTGAGTGGTGAGTGTCCACGGGCGGAGACTTCGCGTTTATGGAGCTCGATTGCCCCCTATTCTATAAAAAAAAAGTAAAACTCGTCTTCAAAAAAAAATCATCTTAAAACATACGCATATACTAGATTTTATGTAGCTGTTATGTGTGTATCCTGTAAAATTGTATCACATTTTACATACATTTGTCCATATAAATTAAGATACAGGTCGTTTTTTTTTTAATTTTGATTCCTTCGAAGATTTCTGATTTCTAGCTTAGTTTATTTGATATGACTTGTCGTAGTGTATAGGTAACAACCCTAACCCAAATTGTATCCTGCTGATAGGGGCGGCTTTAAGAAACAACAAATACAAATAAGGATTACTCACACCATAAACACCTTTAATATAAGTACAGTAAGAACAAATTTACTTTGTATAAGCTTTCTAGCTATCTTTAGTGAACAGGCGTATTATTACGTAAAATCGACTTTAATACTATAAACAAAAGGTTTAAAATCGATTATCAAATTGAGAGTTAGGAATCAAGGTGTCAAGCTGTGTCTTACAGGTTAATAGATAAACCACCTGCGTCGACTAATTATAATTACTGCGCAAAAAACGCCTTTAAAGTATTAACACCAAAGTTGTAAATGGCTTACGACCAATGTAGGTAGGCTTAAATGTTGACAACACAAAACAAGTGCCGACGTAAAGACTGTTGCGAAAAACCATAATAAATCACAAATTTTAGCGGTATGTTGTGTAAGTAAAATAATTAAAAAAAACCAGATCAGCATATAATTTACCCCTGTTATATATAGTCAAACATAACCAATGAGGCAGGCAACAAATATGTGTCTATTAACGTGTTTAAAGGCAATAAAACATACTCCACGTTCTTAATAGATATTGTCGTGTTTGCACACGCGTTGTAACATTCTTGCCCAAATTGAAATGAGTCATAAAGCGACCAAGAATTATGGCATACAATGCATTGTGAGACTTTATTTGATTGATACTTTCGAATGCCGACAGTTTCAGGAAACTTTAAAGGGCGTGGTACTGATTCTCAGATTTTAAGGTAATAAGAAAGGGATATTGAGCTTGGTATAAATTAATATGCATACCCCATATATCTCATACAATTATACAGGTAAATCATTTATGAAGATTATTTTAAATTATTGAAATTTAATTGAACTTTTCAATATAAAAATATAATTGAATATATAATAATGTTTTGAACTCAAAAGAACAATTACGTAAGATGTTGTAATTTTTAATTTCATATCAGAATAACACCAAGAGATCACCTTTTATACAAAAACAATTAAATGTATTATACCCATTAATATCAGTATATATTTGGTGACTCATATAAAATTCGTTACGACCTTGATAATAAAGCCTACATCCTACAGCCATTGACCAGTGGCCTCTGGGTGTGAGCAGCTGATGATAATTGTCAATGTAACGGCTAGACAGGACCGGAATGGTGAGGTCAGTATAGATTTATTAACGGTCGGTTTCATAACATTTTAGGACGAACGTTCCTAGCATTTAATGCTTGAAACGGCTTCTTTAACTTGAATCAGATTTATTACTTTGCTCTAGTGTCACCGTAAATAATGTAAAATAAAATATTTCTATTAAAAAGCTGGTTATTAACAAAGATTATGATCACCTCTGCATTATTTGTTTCATAAAGGACTATAATGGGAAGATAAATAACTCATTTGCTAATGGAAATATTCATTGTCTTTTTGATTTATCACAAAGACTTATCTATAGTTGTTAAAAACTGTACCTTTCTGGAATAATACAATGATTTATTTTAGATTCATTTAACACTTCCTATAAAATAAACAAGTATTTACGATATACATAACCTACATTCTGTTGAGAGGCAAACTATTCATTTTATTTAGCCAATATACGACAATATACGATCAAATACGTATATGTAAGCAAAAACAATCAACTATTTAATAAATTTTTATTCGTTCAAATATGTTATTAGTTTTATTACAATCTTCGGTCCAATTAGGTGTTATTTAGACAATCTTGCTTCGGGTGGTCCGACCATATTGTAATGGGTTTAAATGTTCGCCACCGGGACCGACCCCTGTCAATATTACTGACGGTATTGTGCTGGTAATGTGTTTCGTTATAGCGTTGTTGAATTTTGATAGAAATAAAAATGAGAAAAGATTATAAGTGTTTCCAAACTGCAATTTCCTTTTAATTTAACACCACATTATAGCTTAACAGTTGACCATAATCGACAAAAATGCTAGATGATTATTATTAGGCAACCAACATATGACATATCGTCAACATTTATGGATTCATACAAGTCAACAGGAGCTATGGAATGTCGTCCAGACCATATTTTAAACTTTTCCTTTTTCAGAACATAAATTAGTATGTATCACCGGTAACGTATGTGAATTAATACTTTAGTTTTTTTATGTCATATAAAATAGTTGAACTTGTTATTAGTCTAAAAACAAAGGAAAGGTCAAGATAACGCAAGTTAACAGTAATATAATGTTCACTAATGTTATAATTACGTCAGTTTAAAAGTCGTGGGACCAATTGTTGCATTCCAAAGCGTTTTATTGTGTGAATTGTGTACACATCCCTTTGACTTCACAAAGTATTTCTACGAGAAATACAACGATGTTACTATAAACAAAGATAAAATGTGTTTAATTATAATGTTAAGGTAATACTCGTAATGTTATTATGTTTAGTTATTATTTACGAGGTCCTAAATAATTAATTAGATATATATAACTAGATATGTGAAGCTGTTTTGAACTTCTTTTTTAACTTTTAGAGAGAAACAATTTCGTAATATTGTGCGCGGAGATTGTGTATTATATATATTTTGTGTACATAATTTTTGCGGAGATTTCTCTCGTCTCAGCGTACGCAAGTAAAACTCTAAAAAATATATCAAAGTTTTCCATTTTCACAACTTATATTGTTTATATATACTTATAAGTTATATAGCCTATTGCTTTCGTCAATAAATGTACTATTCAAACATTTTTTAATTGAACCTAGTATTCCTTAGATAAACGCGTTCAAAGCTACAAAGTCTACAGCTTTATATTACAGTTAAGATAATTTTAGACTCTAATCAAAATTGGCGAATGGCAGATCGAGTTAAATCGTTTTTCACCATCTGCCCGTTATTTTGATCGCAGCTGTGTTGCTGCCATTGTCTATGGTTTATTCATTAGTGTATGTTTCAAATTAGTTTTAAGGTTTTCATAATCATTTATGATATTTAAAATTGTATTCGAATATAATATACCTAAATCAAAAATGGAATTCACATTCTATACAGAGAATGTTTAACATTACCAACGTTTAAATTCCTAAACCAATTTACTAATGTCAACGTTCTAAAAAAAGTAACAGCTTGTCGATGGTTGCAGGCGGGAAAGCGATTACGTATGCTGTCAAAAGAATTAGGCGAGTAATGCCCTAACCGTATTGTCAGTATAATTAGCGTTCGGACGTTCTCTTATAGATGAAATTACTTACGATCGTTATGTCACTGATAAAAGTAAACTCTTAGTTTGTATTTTTTTAAAATCTTATAAATATATTTGTTACCTTAATTGTATAATTGTACAGAATGCGATGATGTTTTGTTGTGTAATATATTGAAAGAAAGAAAATATGTTTATTTGGACACGGCACAACACAATAAATTATAAATATAATAGTATTTTTAAAACTAATTAAAAAAGACACATTGCTTTGTTGCAACTGCTGCGCCAAATGGGGTGCTGCTCAGGATTTGTGTGGAATATAATATTACACACCGCTGATTTTCAGCAGCCCCTAGTTGTCGCAAATCGCTGCACGGCGTTATACAATTTTAGTGTAATCAATTTAAATAAAAAATAAAAGTAATCAATAAATAATAAAGGGAAGGGAAAAATAATAAAAAAATCGATTTGGTGAAACAGGATAGGAACGGAACAAGAGAATTTGGATGTGCCTAGCTAGGTGCCAACGTAAAAGACGGAGCAATCTGCTGCTATAGTAAATGCTATTACAACCTCCTTCGGAAGGTTGGCACAGTTTTACAGTTCCGCAGGGCATTGCGCAATTTCTGATCGAAAGAATGAAACATTGGAGTCTTAGTATTTTTGACATAATATTGTGAAATTATTCAGATTGAAACAAGGTTGTTTCTCAAAATGCATTTGGGTTCACATGGGACATGTGAGCCCAAATGTCATTTAAGTGTCATTACAACATAACAATGTGAAAGCTAAAATCCAGTAGCTCATCCATCCACGCCATCTACACGCACATTAAGCTTATCACAAATTAAACTTTTAAAACGTACGACTCGTCGCAGGTAAGTGACAGCTCTAATAAATGTGTCATCGGTGTTTATTTTTTTCTTTTAAGCGCGCCATCAATGTCACCTCAATATAACATGATTTAAAAGTTCTCTGCCCTTTCTTTGTTTAGATATTCTCAAATTGAGAATGCTAATGACGCAATAGTATTGACATATTCAAAATAGAATATCGTCAACCGCTGTTGCTGTAACTTGTAAGGGTTGTACAACAAATCGTCATAACGGTCTATAAAGCGTTACCGAAGTGACAGTTAACTTATGAATTGCCGCTTCTTATTGTTAGTGAATGCGGCTTCGGAATGGAATGTTAACTCAACATAAACGTAAATATGCACGGCTATAGGCATTAATTATTCAAAATCCAATTTTGGATTGTTGTACTTCAAAATAGAGAAGTATTTTCACTCCTACGCGGAGATTAATTGAAGGCTATATTTTAATGAATGTTAAAAAATATTAGGCAACCGCGTAAATTATTTCTTTTGTCAATCTCTATCAAAATATATTACAAGGATTCCCATATGAATCTTAATCATTTAGCGCAGTGCTATTTAGAAACATTATTGTTACTCCAATTATAAATAAACAGATTGAAATTTTGATTCCAATAAATTTTGTATATTAAAAAGAAAATATGTATGCGACGCGTGGATCATCTGTAGGTACCTGTCAATAAGAAAGTCACGTAGACAACAACGCGTGACCACGTATACGATTGAAGCCAATTATAAAAAACCGGCGCCAAAGAGGTCGTTCGTTAAAACTAATTCCTTGTAAATTCGTGTAAAGCGTCCACGATTTTTTATGCAATAAAATTAATTGTGAAATTCACGATAATTTTGTTTTTATGTACTTATACAAAAACACTTTTAATTTGTAAGCTGTGGCTGTGGATAAAGTATCTATTAGAGTAGCCAGTAGTATATATAATAGTCTGATATATATACTTGTAAGTCTATAAATCAATCAAACTACTATTACTACTGGTCACATGAAAATATGAAGTTCAACGTATCGCATGGCTTTGCTGTAGGGAAAATGCCCAAAAAGTTCGATAACAGTTTTTATAATAATTTATCCTGGGTATGATAATTCTAGTTATTGTACTGTCTATATTTCTATTTGGAAATACATAAACGAATATAAAATGGAAGAAAGAAAATAACCAATTAATACCTACACAAAAAGCAGTGTTAATTAGGCCTCGCTCAGTACTTATATGTTCAATATATAAGATTTTTTGTATCTTAATCTTGAGTAACTTGCATTATTATATATTTTTAATTATCGGAAAAAAATGTTAATTAAAGGTTTATGTATATGAAACATAATTTTTTTTTTAACCCCGCCTTGACTTTTAATATTTGTTCACATGTTTTAAAGATTGATGGTGGTCGGGCCATGCGGCGGTTGGCTTTGCTAAATCTATTTTTGTTATTCAAGAGTCCGTGACACACATGGTGTGAACTGCTTTTGTCCTGGTCGCACATGGTCAATTACCATTATGTGGGACAATGTGCTATTTTAAAATAGCTGAATATAGAATTCTCTAATGAACAATATTGTCTCATCTATAAAACGTTTTTTAGTAATTTTTTGAATCTAAGTATGAGAAGTGTATGAAAGCCATATAAACTACATTAACATTGCTTGCACCTCGATAGTTCTTAGAGGCTTAGGTTCTTTTGGCAGTTTACACCAAATAGTTACCATAGTAACAATATTATTTATATAAAAATAAAACCATAGATCATAAACCTAATAGTCTACTATTTATTATAAGACCTCGTAGCTAATAAAGCCCTAAGTACGACCTTTATGTCGTACTTAAGCCTCAGTAATTATATGTTACCAAAGATTTTTTTAAATCAAATATATTCTGAATTGTTTTGGGCCATTTATCACAAGCAGAGATTTGATTAAAGGAAGCCGTATCTACTGGTTAAAATACTAAGGTCATTATTATGCCCTTAAGTAAAACTCACCACAACGATACCTAGCTGTGGTACATACCTCACACCGATCAAGCAAGCTTATGTTACATAATAGATCATTGTGTGTCCTTTCATATAACAATATATATATAATTGTGGTAGGTCACGTAATAAACCTATTAATTTAATTAGTTACCCACATATTAATATCCGTTCAGATAGTTATTTCCGGGGACCTTTCAAATAAGGAAATAATTTAACTGTTGTATTAATAAAGAAATATTTTTGATATCAAACACCCCTATGCACGTGTATAGTCGATAGTTTATGTTTAGAGAATATTTAAAAAAAAAAAAACCTCTACGTATTTAATAATAGAATCTATAATGATTTTTTTATGTTCGGATAAATTGTGTGTTGATCAAAAAGTAAAAATTCGTATGGGAATAACAAATAAGTATTATTTACATAACAATGAACTCATTTACTAATTGTTAGATTAAGAAAATTACCCGCTCGTAATTTATTCTCATACTTATTAACTACTGGAAATTTACCCCTATCTTAAAAGCTTAATCAGTGTAATTATCAATTATTTACAATCCATCACGATAGAGCAGGAATTGTCTTAATGTGAAGGTTATAAAATCTATTTAATGTAACCTTTTTTTTTTTATAGAAGAGGGGGCAAACGAGCAGGAGGCCCACCATAAAGGTGAAGTCGCCGCCCATGGACACTCAAGTGGCTGGGAGCTCATGAGTGCGTTGCCGGCCTTTTAGGGATTTATACGCTTTTTTCTTGAAGGACCCTAAGTCGTAGTGGTTCGGAAATACCGTGGCGGGCAGCTTGTTCCATAACGTGGTGGTGCGTGGTAAGAAGTGTCTTACGAAACGCGCAGTGGTGGAACGAACGAACCTCATAGTAAGATTTTGTCTTGGTGTGCGTTTATTTAATTATAAAACGACACCCTGATTTTGTAAACAATTATAAATAATTGTAGCAATTACCACTGATTTTACAGGATTACATAAAATATCTTGCATAAAACACGTGTGAAGATAATGAGCTTTTAACATAACACAAATGGTAGTGTTTTACGGTAGCTTATAATTTACAGCTTTACAAAAATAGACGAAACTTCATCACAGACAACTTATAAGTTGACTTATATTGACATTTGACTAATTTTATACAACTTTTACAAATACTTTTGGCTATTACCAAAAATACAGTTTATTTTTGTTGAATGAACAAATGTAGGGTGGCCATGTTTATGGGTAGGTTAGTGAATTTGTCTACAGTAAACAAAACGATTTTGAAGATTTAATTCCCTTTTTTAATATATAATTACAAGTATTGCAAGTCATATTTGACAACTGAAATAAACGATTTTCCCAAGTCAAACTTATTATTTTATTAGTTGTAAAACAAAATATTTGCCTAATACAAGGACTAAAGTGTTACAATTTTTTCATACATTACACACCAATTACACTAAAACATATAATTTAACAAAAGAGTAAATAACAATTTATAATTTCGATTTAAACTACCATGTCAACTCCTGTAAAGACTCCTTGAAGATTATACTAAAAATTGTAATAAGTTCGTTAAATAAGGTTCTTGCATTTTAAACTTTTGTTAATTTACGAAAGTTCTGTTAAATACAACGCCAGCTGAATACCAATCACATTAGACACCCTTTATCCTATGTATTTATCGATTATTTGAAAATGAAATCTGAGATCGAGAGCTTTCAACTATGCATGTTTGATTCTATTCATTAACGATCTCATATAACTATCCCAACAGTAATGCATTGTCAATCATACGCCACCCTCGTAATTTAGAAAAGGGTCGATTCAATGCTGAATAGTTTGCTTGGTTGATATACAATGACTGCGTATGGAGTTTTTATGAGACAAATGCTGTCTAAGTGTCGGTCGCGTGGCTTTGTTTTTTAGGAACGTTGCCCTTAAGTTTGTATTATGTTATTGTGATTGATTTACTATTTATTAGTTTATTCGTAGTCACGTGAAATCTTTTTATTCAGCATATAGGACCATTTTGAATCGTCTTAAATCTTGACTGACTGAATGACCCTACGCCTGTTCGTACGCAACGAACCCGAGAAGGAGCATGCAAGAAACTTAGCCTGGTTGTTATTTTGTGATGATCCTAATACATTGTTTACAAAACTGTGTATACTCATAGAAATCTTAATTATCTTTACATTAATTAAGTACACGAAATAGCTTACTTAAAATTATTCCAATACAATCTCAAATTGATTGTCGCTTGTATTTTTTTTTAAGTTTTCGAGTGATCTAAGCGGACTTTTAAGAGTTCCTTATAATGTACTTATAATGCTAATGCACTGCGGGCGGTACTAGGCAGCTGCGCCGGCGCACGTGGCTCGTCGGAAGTTGCAACACGCAATTCTGTACACCATTGTTTTAGATCTACGCATGGCTTACCTCCTCCTGTGAAAAGCAACTCATGGTTTAAAAAAAATGGGGTTACATCGTATTTTTTTATTTGTCAAGTTTTATTACTCATACAAATCTGTGGTTTCCTTATACGTACTCCTTTTCATATGTATCAAAATTTGTATTTACTTTTATTAAGCCATTGCCATACTGTAAATTATATTGAAATAGTTAAATTAAATTTAATTAAACAACGTTTTTAAGTTAATGGCGTATTTTGATATAAAAAATATGAGTAAATAATTTGCCAGCTTTATTAAAACTGTCCATAAATAACATTCTTTGTTCCCCATACTCGCGTCTTATTGCACATTAATCGAAGGGTGCCACCCTACGGAATGCCACGTGCACTTATTTTTTGCACTCATTTCAAATCTTCTATATGACCGTTGTTAATGTCGAACCTAATACTAAAAGTATGATTTTTCAGTTAAATACTTCCTGCAACAATTTTCTTTAAATGTATAACACAGTATGGCTTTTTAATTGACTATAAATATCAGTATTATGTATTATATGCAAGTTAAAGAAATAACGTTAATATAATGCTGACAATATATTTTATAAGGTATTTACAATTCACAGTAAATATTTAATGATTGGTCTGCAACAAAACAAACTTCAGAGCCCTCCTGCAACACAGCGTTCACACACGCATGAACACCCCACACACACATACAGGAGTCAACATGTATAAACACGCAAGTCGCAACTTGGCACTTGCGCAGGCTGTTTACTTTATGGCATTTTATTCGTTCGCCGGCGTTCGTTGAGAGCGGACGTGTCCGTTCAACACAAAGTTTAGTGTCGTGTTGTGCTTATGAACTTTCAAGATGGTGCGAAGCTTGTCGCAGTGGACGAAGACGCTTAGCTTTCCTTCGAGGTTGTCACCTAATCGCACCTCAAAAGAAAGCGTTGTCAATGTTCAGCCGAGCTCTCCCGGAGTATCGCCTACTCCTAGTGCTTCATCCCTCCCGCAAGGATCCGAAAAAACAATTTTGCCAATTCCCATTACAGAAATCAGCCAAATCGTAAGTTACCCTTCATTAGATGTGTTATATATTGCATATAAGTTGATTTTATTTCTTTCAAATATTTGGCTTTTGAGTATTTAGGAAATCAAATTGAAATAAGGTAAACACCTATTAGAATAGAGTGGTTATTATAATTTGTTTACAAACATAGAATAAGTAGTTCATCCCTTAAAAGTAGTTAAAAGTAACTGGTTTCCCCTTAAAGACAATGTACGTGTCCGAAATGCAAACCGAGGTACGCCATATTAGCTGGCCATTAAGCTATATCTTTCAAAGGAAATGAACTATACGTGTTTCGTTTCTCACGGGTAGCCTCAAGTGGTACTTTTACTTAGTGGCAACTTTATGTTCCATTGAAGGCTTTGTTTGTAGGTTAACAAACGTGTATAGCGCGCGGCCGGCAGTGGTTATACAATAAAGCGGTGTTGTATGAATGCTTATTACAGTGGTATAGGCAGCCGGTGCGCGGCGCAGCACACCGTTATATTTGTCCCCCTTGCAATCACCTTGGCAAGGCCGCACAGAGATGCGAGTTTTTGCAAAGCATGATACCTAGTACATGACTTTCACCTTTTGAGATGCCTTTCTAAATACTGAAGTTTAGAATTTAGGTCTTTCATTGATTTTACAAGTGTAACATTTAAAAATTGACATGTGTCAGCTAATTCTGTAGCTGAACTTGTTTGGCTGCTAAGGTGCTGTTTATAACACTGTTTACAAATTGGAATGCTGTAGTTTAACTTAAATTCTATAACAGACATCAGAATTTTATATTATACACCTACGAAAAAAAGTAATGAATTTAATTTGTAACGAACGTTAATTTTGAGTTTTAAAACATATATAGAAATAAATATTTGGTGCGAATGTCTGAATGGAATGCAGACCGCATTCATTGCTACAGGCTTGAATACAAAGTATACGTGAGTTCTTATACTAAAATTACAGTTGATTTTTAAAACAGCACTTCAGTCTATTATATATATTATATTATCGTAAAGTCAAAATGCTTAAAGCAGCTTTGTTTCAGTCAATTAAAAAAAATATTTATCAAATGCAACGCTCAATTTAAAGGAATTAAACGAACCAAACGAAACTTTTATATTATAATGTACTACGAATATTGTAGACCACAAAACTCATATTTTTATAAGGCAATGCAAATACCATAAAACGAAGTAGTCATCTTTAAGAAAGCTTACGACAATAATATAGCTATTGTCGTGTTAGTGATTACAACAGTATCTGTGATTGTGGATACAACGCACTAATGGCTGTCACAGATAACTTTCTCGATTAGTGATCGAGATTTTTTGCATGATTCATAAGAAAAAAATCAAATTTCTCGCTTTCTCAATTATAAACTACCTACAATTGTGTGAAACGGGCATAAAACAGTGCGTTTTAAGCGTAATATATATTTTTTAATAATATCTGGAATACATGTATTGTTGCAATATTATGTTGGTATTTTATTGTCTGTGGAAAGAACATCTGCGACTCAAATTCCTGGATGCCATGTGCAAGCTACTGGTGGGAAGCGAACCGTGCACACATGACTCTAAAATACAATTTGAAATGTAACGCATGGTTACATGTGTATTAATGATATTAAATATTTATCCACAAAAATATTTGCGACATAAGTCACAAGTATTTCCTTTTTATATATGTTTTTAAATATGCAAAATAGGTAATACTTATTATTTGTCGATTATTAGACTGCGACGGACTCCGATCACGGATGAAATGAGGGTGTATGTTTTTGTAACGTCAGCTGCTCGATGACATTCCCGGTACTAAAGAGGTTTCCTATTGTAACCTTTTCAATATGAAGCCTTCTTGTGATATAAAAAATATTCAAAGAATAGAAAGAAAAAAAGTACATACACGTCTTTCGTATTCTTCCTTTAAAATGTTTGACGTCAAAAAATGAATCGTGGGTATTTCTTACTCAAAATGCAACATGAGCTGTGCCCAGGTTTCACCCGCATTCTTAGGTGAGGTTATGTAGCTTAACATGATAAATATATTATTTACAATAAACTCACTGTTTTAGTAACAAAACGACTATCCCGTACCATTATATAATCAGACTCTCGTAAACCTATTTACATACTCTATTATTTAAATTATTATAAATATATATATATATATCTCACTATTGGAACAACTAGATTCAATTTATTGTAGTGGCAAATAAAATCACGTCGGAACTCATTTCAACGCGTTGCATGTGCGCAACGAATCAGTAAATCATCAGTTTTTGAAGGCTGTTTTCGTAATTGGATATATCTATCAACCTTTGAACCAGACTCTAGTTACTAGACAACATCATAATTGCAATGATCATGTAATTGTTATGATATTCATTGAAATTCGCGTACAAGGCTCCAAAAACTACTGCTGATTACTTCTCAACTTTGAACAGTTAACTTAATTTTACGCATACTGCATTCTCGTCGGATTTGTCTGCCTGGAAACCACAGAGCAACAACTACTTATATAAACTAAGAACACTCGCAGTATTCGTCCCATGACTTGGTTCTTCAAATACAAAACCACAATTAAATTGGTGAATGTAAATTGCTTACCACAATATCAGTTATAATAAACAATTAAACCTTAAACATAAATGGGTTACAAGATCAACAGGGAATTAATTCGATTAAAATTAATACAAAACGTAATCACATTTAATTATATAATCTTTTGATTATAGCTATTTTATTGCACATCGTTAAGACCTTGAGATCCGTCTGTTTAAGCCCTTAAACGATTTCTTTACGTCTAACATTCGCAATCCGACTAAATATTACGTAAAAGATTTTGCAAAACTGTTAATAATTATTCGCCTATCGCCGTGATGTGACTTGTGCAAGGGACACCGGAGTATTTTGGTCCAACATTTGGTCAAATATTTGTAACAAATGTTGATTTAAGATAAGCACTATTATAAAACATTTTTATTATTTATTTATTTAACACTTTATCGCACTTAAACACTAGAAGCAAATGACATTAACAGATGTTAGAACATATAAAAGCAACGGGCGGCCTTATCGCTAAAAAGCGATCTCTTCCAGACAACCCACACGATAAAAGAATACTTAAAATATAATAAGATAGGTGCTAAGTGTGCGAAGTATACAAAAAAAAATATTATAATAATACATAAACAAAAAACAACATACATTAAAATAAGAAAATTTATTTCATTAATTTCTTCTGCAATAGAAAAATACATGTAAATCATTCAATTCTGTTATATTCTTAGATATTTTGTAATACTAGAGAATATTGTATTAATATTTGATTTTGTACAAATAAAATCGATAGATAGAATAATTTATCTTTCAAGATCTCCAAAAACTTTTAGATAACCGACAACTCATTGACATGTGGGACCGGCGTAAAAACTATCAAATACTGTATTATTAACTTGTACTGATTCATTTTTACATTTGTAATAATATCATGTTTTACAATAATGAATTGATAAAACATACATAGTACTGATCACTCAGTATCAATGCAACCCTTGATTCACGATACTCGAATATCAACGGATGTGTTACATAATACGTAATATTTATATGCGGATGCATAAAAAAACATACATATTTGATGTTCTATAAAATCGGAATCAGATAAACTTGAAGGATATGTTAAAACCGATGTTCTTGCCATATCTATTTTGTAATTAGAAGACAATGAATTACATAACATTTACGATATACTAGAGAATGTTTCTATTGTTTTGAAATAGTGTGATCATATGTAAAAAATACGTATTTATTCGTTCGTATAATTGTGTGAAATTGGTGAATAGGATTAGTTTTTTTAAGTTTTTTAATTCAGACATCGTTGTTTTTATATAACATTAGCTTATTGATGCTTGTACCCAACATATAGAACTTAATTATTGATCAAATATGTTGATATTTCCTTACAAGTCGATGATACTATGGCCTTGTTGGTGAAACACTAGTAGGCTTTATAGACATTTTATTTCAATTACGGTATGAAAGTTTATTGATAACAAGCAGATGCTGCATACCAGGAAAAGGCCTTGGCAGGTGCGCGTGCGCAGATGTTACAACGGAAATTTCGGGAGATTTAACGCACGCACCTAACAGCTGACGGCAAAAAAATACTACCTGAGTATAGAGATTTTTCATTGATCAGCTGATTCGGCAGCTGCGAATAATTTACATTTAATAACCTCCAATTTGTTTCGGTATTATTTAAAAAAAAAACTTTTTCATATCAAAAATATTTATCTATAATAAATATAATAATATATATAAAATCATCGCTTTAATATTAGATTAGTAAAGTTGTTTATAATACATTTTTAAGACAAGGTTTTCATTAAAATATAATTATCTTGAGATATTTCAAGTGTCTTCTTAACTTTTAAAATTGGTCCAAGGTTAATTTCGCCCAAGTATATCTTGACCTCATCTAAGTGTCTCTTAAGCCACGTTTCACTATTCTAGCGTACATATAAATTGCTTTATTAAATCTATATTTGATACAGACCTATGAATTAAGAACAATCCAGTACAATAATATATTCTTACAAGTCTATTTGTAAGTATCATGTGTCTTAGGATGAATTAGGGAGTCAGTTGTTATTTGTTAATTTCATAGAAGTAAAGGCAATGAGCAGGAGGCACACTATAAAGGTGAAGTTGCCGCCCATAGACTCACAAGAGTTGAAAGTTTGTTACTATTTATTTTGATTACTACATCTAGTTCTCATCCGAACCTATATTTAAACACAAAAACCCTACACAAATAATTTTTAATCAGTTTAAACGTGTAATATTTTAACAAAAGAAACATTCTTTTTATATGTCTTAGACCCTATTTTATATAAATTAAATGTGTATTAGTTGAAAATGTTCATTGTAATATACAGATATTATGGCCTCTTAAAAATAGGAAATTAACAAGAGACGTTCCAGCAAAAAATGACCAGCTGTTTCATACAAAATATAAAAGCTCAAAGGGCCCTCGTATTTATAGATTATAAACAAAGTGCGTCTGTTTTGTATCGAATGTTTGGTACTAGAGTAGTCAAAGCCCTTTGAGTAGCTTTTAACCTTCGACTTGTATATCTTCTATTTTTAAAGCTCTCTCTTGATCTAATACAGAAGATAATATAAACGTTGTTAATTAGGTTGTGGAATGTTGGGTAAGGTTCAGTATTAAATGTTATATATTATATTACCTATTATAATTAACATGAACGATTTATGAAAACCTAGAAACGGAGATATAATCATATTAATTTTATCAATTGATTACTTTATTAACCATTATAACTAAGATTAAAAACCTACGTATTTAAATTTACAATGTGATAAGCATTTTTGAAAATAACAAAGTACACTATATATATATATGTTATAAAAAATATGATTAATGTAACAAAGCAATCAAACAATGTGAAGTCAGTAATTATGCCTCTATAAATCTTCGCCAATTTTTATTAAATAAAATTGATTGACTCTGTTTAACTGCCAGCGTTTTCGTCTTCCAATGCAATCATAACAAAAAAAAAACTATTGTAATTTAAAATATAAATTTTAAATTCAGCATATTTTTATTTAATTATATTAATAGAATGATAAAGGGGTAACGAAGATACTACCTACTTAATACGTTAAACGATAAGTTAGTAACAAAGTTGTTAAAGTTCTTCTTATAATTACATAGGTTTATGATTGACATTAATAAGACTAATTCTCACGTATGGTTAATTATATACTCTCATATTTAAATTGTATAAATGATTATGAAATTATAACCTATCGATGGGATTTAAATTGATAGTCAATTCAAACATGAAATTTAACACTCGCTTGGCTGGTTCGTATTAATCTTATAAGACTTTTATAATATATAATGAATGCATTATTTTTATGAGTTAGATGCAATTTAAATAGCATGCCGCAGTATATATTTTTGCTTTTTATCTAATAGTATTAATTCATTTAAATTAATTTGAAATTCGAATTATCGACAATTTACCGGATGTTAGTTTTAAACTTTGCAATTTGACTGTTATGAATGTCCGGTTGGTTTTAAATTCCAACTTAGCCTATGTATTATTTTATAGCTTTAAATATTTGAAAATATTATTCAGCGGAGACGTTTCCAGGAATATAAATCAGTGTATTGTTAGGTA
Source organism: Leptophobia aripa (assembly GCA_951799465.1). Classification (NCBI taxonomy): domain Eukaryota; kingdom Metazoa; phylum Arthropoda; class Insecta; order Lepidoptera; family Pieridae; genus Leptophobia; species Leptophobia aripa. Next base: position 2,803,248 of record OX637271.1, read on the forward strand.
ATCCGTGATTCGGTCGAACGCGATACGAATCTCCAAGTACGCGATAATTTCGCGCAACTGTTAACTTGTGGGAGACTTTAAAATGAACTCAAATGTTTAGTCATCGTTTAGTTATGCGTGCGCGCATAGCTTTTTAATAGTATGTTTGTCTAACCTAAATAAAACTAGGACTGATAAAAAAATATCACCACTTAGGAATTATCGAATCTATATAATATTCTTCTTCTTAATCTGTTTATATATTCAGAGTTGTTAATAGATAGTCAGTATTTGACGCTTCTACTTGTATATCGTAATATTAACGAATTATCCTTAAGATTCTCTTGATATCATAGCTTTATGTTGCTTTAGTACCACCGTAGGTATTTTGGAACCGTTACGACTCGGGAGCTTTCAAGTAAAGAGCTTACCTCTCTCTCAAAGCCTGGCAACACAGCCACAGGTATTGCCATGCTGGCATATGCGCAGCGGTTAACACTATACACGAAGTGAATCGCCTGCTCGTTTGTCGCCTGTATTGTAAAAAAAACCCATTTCCACATTTCTTCATATATAAATATTTATACTTAGTCTGGCCATAAATACTGTTACTATTCAAAAAAAGAAAATATTACGTTTGAATTTGGAATCTGTCATTTTTATATGATTGCTTGATGTGTTTTCTTATTTTCGCGCCATTATATTGTTAAATATTTTGTTATATTAAAATGGAGTGGGGTGATAAAGAGAACCGAATCGCTGTGATTGCCTTACATAAAGTAGGTATGGAGAAAAGTGCAATTTTTAAAACCCTCCACCCGCTTGGTATTAGTCAAATGTTTGTTTACCGGGCTATTGATAGGTACAATGATACCTCCTCTGTTTGTGACAGAAAAAGATCTGGCCGTCCACGTACCGTTCGTGTGAAAAAGGTGATTAAAGCAGTTAGGGAAAGAATTCGAAGAAATCCTGTCCGTAAGCAAAAGATTTTATCTCGGGAGATGAAGATAGCTCCTAGAACCATGTCGCGTATATTAAAAGATGACTTAGGACTTGCAGCCTATAAGAGACGTACTGGTCACTTCTTAACTGATAATTTAAAGAAGAATAGGGTGGTAAAATCCAAACAACTACTTAAGCGGTACGCAAAGGGAGGTCACAAAAAAATTTTGTTTACGGATGAGAAAATTTTTACAATTGAGCAGTATTTTAATAAACAAATTGACCGTATTTATGCTGGAAGCTCTAAAGAAGCTTCGCAATTAGTAAACAGAGTACAACGTGGGCATTATCCCACTTCAGTGATGGTTTGGTGGGGTGTTAGCTATGAAGGGGTGACTGAGCCATATTTTTGTGAAAAAGGTATTAAAACGTCGGCACAAGTTTATCAAAATACCATTCTTGAGACGGTAGTTAAGCCTTTAACTAACACCATGTTCAATAACAAAGAATGGTGCTTTCAACAAGACTCGGCACCGGGTCATAGAGCTCGATCCACCCAATCTTGGTTGAAAACTAACGTTCCGGACTTTATCAGCACTGAAAACTGGCCGTCGTCAAGTCCTGACCTAAATCCATTGGATTATGATTTATGGTCAGTTTTAGAGAGTAAGGCTTGCTCTAAACGCCATGATAATTTGGAGTCCCTAAAACGATCCATTCGGTTGGCAGTGAAGAATTTTCCTCTAGAAAGAGTTCGTGCTGCTATTGATAACTGGCCTCAACGTTTAAAAGACTGTATTGCAGCCAATGGAGACCACTTCGAATAAACATTGTATATTTTTAATAGTTATATATTGATGTATTAAACTAACTCACTATGAAAGGAATAAATGTTACGTATAAAAAAAAAATCGTGCTTTTCTTTATAACAATATTTATGGCAAGACTAAGTATAAACTAATTACTACATTTAACTGCTAATTACATGGCCACAGTATGTAATCAGAATGTAAACAATTGAAATTAAGATTTGAACCGGTAAAGACATCCGTATTTAACACTTTACGACCCATTCGCCGCGCCATTGTTTTTCATTTTGACCGATTTTATAATGAGAATCGTGTCTATATATATATCTTCTTCTTGTATTAATACCGTAGAGGACAATGTAAAAATAAAGTGTTTAGTACTGTGATTCTGCCAATTATTAGAATTTTTCAAAACGGCAACACAAAATTCGTTCCCACGAATGACCGTGCACGCGTCATTATCTTTTTTTTTAAATTAACATCCGCGCCTCGAGCGTTAAGGAGCCAAATAGAACAAAACTACCACTTTCGTATGATAGCCATTTGATTGTTCGTATAGTCTATCATTGTAGGCGTCTTCAGATGCGTAAGCGCACTATGACGTGCGTCAGTAGTATGATTGATTATCTTACCTAATTACTACTTTTAAAAACTTTAAAAAAGCTTTAAATAATGGTGATCATACTAAACCATACAAGACTTAAATCCAATTGTCTGCTTGATAAAGAATCTACGTACATCGTGTAAACCTATAAACATTCTTTAACAAAAATGTTTTCATAGAGAATAATGAAAGAGAAAGAATACGTTAATACTGTTACTTGTGTTAAAAATTATAATTTCAAGTAAAGAGTTTATTTTTGTTACTAAACCGCGATGCAACGTTAGCTGTAAGGAAGTCGATTTTGCAAGCCTACTTTGAGACCGGTTTGAGGCGGAGATTCGCCTCGGACTGGCTCCGAGACGCCAGCCAGCGTGAAATGGTTTTAATAATCTCTATCAATATTGCTTTTTATCCTTTTTGCTATTTACATTAATGTCGTTAACCTTACTTGAACCTTCTTTTGTTTCACTGGATAACGTTTTGTCGAACAATTTAACCATTAACTGCATTATTTATTAGTTTAAAATTAGATATATGAAGGAAAATAGTATATAAAACCCACTATCAAGCAAGTAAGTAATTCTTTAATAAAGCATTTTTTGACACATACATAAATAAAATTCACCAAATCGATCGATCTCTTTCCTAGAAAAGTTGTTTATAATATTTCATACATTACATGTGTTTAGTTGTTTTCTGTCTTCCTACGTAAGTAAACAATATATCTGTGACATAGTAACAAATAAGTATTTTGTTGAAATGATGCCCATAAGCAAAAAAGCAGTTATGAGGTCGTCAGGTGTATACGTGGGCGTCCAGGTGAGGCTGAATATAGGCTTTTATTTAGTTAATTTGTCTACTGTCTGGAAATTGACGTGTGTATTTAAAAAAATTAAAAAATAACAGTGTAATATGAGTTACGTAGTTTTTCTTAACGATTGTATTGAGGTATGTATTATAAAAAGAAGTAATTATTTATTATATTATTTAAATAAATATTGTATATAAACTTTATTAAAATATTTATTTATGTATTATACAATATTTTGATTCTAAGAAAACATTAGCGTCGTCTCGGCAATTAATCGTGGGAATTTGTATGTCCAACTTACAATGAGTTCTAAGTATTTCTTGATTTTTTATTACCAGTTTATCAAAGGTTAAATTATTAATATTTCCGTAGAGTTAGCGTCCCAAATGGTAAAAAGGTAGAATGCCATTACTAGAACGACAGGTTTCATTCTGACATGTCCTAACATGTGTGATCCGAATTCTTTAACAGTTAAGTTCTCACTATTAAGACAAAGGCAAAATACGTGTTTTAAATTCAGCATAATAGTAGGATTACTTTTTGTTTCTATTCGTTATTATGCACTAGTTGTACGTCGACGAATACTAGTCGATTTTTTTGTAAAACGCATTATTAATTATATGAAAATTGTGCTGGCTCTATACGACCCACAAATATCGCCCGTCATGCTAGATTATTGTTTTACCTACTCTCATTCGATTTACAGATCAGTAACCAATTACATAACGACTTCATTCATACTAATCTTTACATAAATTTTCTTTCTAATCGTTTTATATAAACATTATTTTCTTATAGTTTTCTTACATAACCGATGGGATAGTTAGTTTCCTGGGGCGCTGGGCTTATTATAGACGCTTACATTGCCTTCAAAATTTTACTGTTTTCATAAGTTCATTATTTCGTCAGTTATATGTTTGTTTTGTAATATTGGTGCATCAAAGACGTTAACGTAATAGATGAAACGATTTTGATAAGATGTGGGAACTTACATTCAATTAGTGTAATCACAAGTAAACGTTTACTTTGAACTTATTTTAAAAAAAAACTAGTTTTATTTTTCGTAATTGATTGCGATCACCATGTAACCCAGATATTATTTTATCTTGCTATTGTGATATATCAATTGTAAACATATAATGCAATGGAATAATATCTTTTCTGGGCTATGTTTGTACAAATCTTAACAAACATACAAACAGCAAATATAGGAACATTTTGAAATATGTATGTTACAAAATATTGATTTCAAAATTTAAGCAAATGATTTAAAAAACGTATTATATGATTTTTAATTGGAATCTTAATAACCTTTTCTGTTTAAGTATATTAAAGGGACCTACATCGTACCAATTGTATATATACTATATAAAAATAAACTAATACAAATATTGTATGCAAAGATCCTTGCGAATTACATTCCATACCGGAAGTGATAAAATGTTTGGTGTACTGTGACCATTGAATGGCAACGCTATGAGTTATGACGTAGTTAGATAAGTGGGTACTTTAAAACCGTGCTTAACGTAAAATATAAGTAAAGAATCGTCACCAACATTTGAATATCGCTAGGACAATTTATCGGAATATTATCATCGATGCATTAACTTTCGAAAAATCGGAACATCGGAACGTCTTAATGTATACTTATAAAACTATATAATTCCTTAAATTTTACGAATGAATTTGTTTTTTTAAATTAATCGTAATAAATTACAGTCCTTGCCCTAAAATAAATAGTAGTTAACTAAGTTATTTTAACCGTAACGCAGTCATTAAGTCTTTTAGCACTTTACTGCGAGGTTAACTCGTCCACTATATCGTAATATTGTCATCGCTCTATTTTTATTCATACATCTCTCTCTTATTACATGTGAAAGATAAGGACGAGTGGTATCTAGCGTAATAAAGCTATCCAATTGTACAATGCATTTGTTAATACTTGTATTTTTAACGATGTTTCAAGATTTTTATCGATTATATTAATGAAACACTGTGTTTTGTTGTGACAATACAGTTAAAGAGGCTACATGCAGGCTAAAAAAGTGTTTCTATTCGGAGCTTCGATAGTTTTACGATTCAAATCTGATGAGAACTTTCAAAGGCAAAATATCTAGCCTATTTTATATCTATTTGGTATTAAATTTTATAGCTTACTGAATGATTCGCGGATCAATGTCCGAATTGACGGCGAGAATTTACAATTGCTCAGTGGCGGTTTCCGGTGATCGATCAATCTGCGCGGTCGCATACTCAATTGGCTACTTGCCTTTATTTATGGGGGAGTTTATTGATAGGGATTTCCTAATCGATTAAGGATTATAAGGTCATATTAATACGAAATAGATTTTCGGTACTTTATATTCTAAAATGGTACTGTGTGTAAAAGTTTCTTAACAGATACGTACATTTTGCCTGATGTTATTAAAAAGCCTAACTACTTGCAATGCAAGATGTAGGATGGATTAGTTAAGGGACCAGAAGATACCAAAACAGCTTGTTTTCTAAAGTTCTAAGTAACGATTTTCTTCTGTGTATTCTTACGGCGCGAGTTCACGGTATGGTACTGCTAGTACCTTACAAGTATTTCCGAACCAATACGACTTTTGGGCGTATAAGCGTACAAATTATTTAAAGGCCGTTTACACGAGCCGTATGTTTGTGTCTCTTCAATTCCTTCAATGCGTACTCGTTTATCGTATTTGCCTATCTATAATACAAGCTTATGTTTCAAGTAAATTAGCTAAACACACTATCTCCAACGTCAAACATCAATTCCGATGTAATTAAAGCAATATTGAGATAACGTATCAGTCAACAATAGCACCGACTTCTGCTTACGAACGAATAAATCAACGCATACCACCGAAACCGATATCACTTTTCATAACCTCTTGTCAATTTGATAATGTTCTCAAGTGCAACATTGCAATAAATCGTTTAATAATAAATTGAAACCGCAAATATGTTGCATACAAAACAGATGCAGGATATCCTGGGTTTTTTTTAAATTGCTTCGCTGTCTTCATATTACGATGGACCCCGATTTATCCTGCTTTCAATTGACGTTTTAGCTATTTCTAATTTCAGTTATTTAAAGGTTTAATATGGTCAATCAAACAAGTATTTGTGTGTTGTTTGGAAGAGATCGCTTATAAGCGATAAGGCCGCCCGTTGCTCTTATATGCACTTACCTTACACTTATATTAACGTCATTTGCTTCTAGTGTTTAGGTGCAATAAAATGTCAATAAATAAATAAATAAATGTGTATATATAACACGAATGATGAATGTATAATTTCTCTATTACTGTTACTCAAATGAATTGAAACATATTTATGATTGAAAACAATACTGTGTCTATAAATTTAAAACTGTCAAAATATTAGAATCATAATTACTTGCGTCAAATTAGCGATCAATGCGTTTAAATATTATTTTGCAAGGTTTATAAAATATCTGTTACTGTAAATGAAGCGTATAAAATGATGCTGAACACTGAAATAAAATGAAAACATATTCTATATTAAATGTAACTCTATCGCTCGAGTTGAGAGATGTTAGAAACTTAATTGATGTGAAGATCTGTCAAGTGTGGTTATTTCTAATACTTTTAATATATTTTTTTCTATATGCTGCAAATAGAAAAGCTTCTGATTTATTGTTAAACACAGCGTAGATCGTGTCTTTAAAGATAATAATAACAAGACCACACAGCACTAACATGAGTTATCAAACCATGTCAATGCTTCTAAATGTCTTAGGTTATGTGTTTTAATGACTTACAACAATTGTTTGGTATTACGAGGAAATGAGATGAGATCTTTTTCTACAAAGCAATTTTAAAATGAATCTTTGAATACTGTACATTATTGATTGATGTTTCGTAAACAAAGCCCAATTCAAATGCATTAGCCTGGATCGATGATGATGAACTGTCAAGGAGGTAGCCTATTTAACATGTTTATAGTGAATAATTTTCTATTTAAAGCTTTTATCCAAGTCTAAAGTTAAAATCCTTCAAGAAGTGAACTCACTATCCGACCACCACCATCAGATGAGCCTGCTGGCCATTTGGACTTAAAAATATACTATATTTTTAAGTATCAAGTTCTCCAAAGTTCTCCACTTTTTTCCAAAACCAAGTGGATTGTATATTGTCAAAACGAAAAAAAAAACGATAAATATATTATATTTCTTCTTAGTTTTTACAATATTTTATTTCTTGCACTAGAGAACAGCTTTTTAAAAGATTTCTGATGATTGAAATAGAAAGTAGATTCCATTCTGCATCTGCATAAACTTTTAGTAGTGCTTTGTACTATCCTAAAAATATTCGATTTTTTTAAAACTATAACAGTAACAATATCTTCCTACATCATAACCAGCTAACAATACTAATTACAAATGTAAAAGTGATTACATATTCCAAGTAAGGTTCCGCTATAGTCGGCCATCGAACTCATTTCCGCTCCTTGGCTTAAAGTTTTTTTTACCATAATTTAATATGTAAACAGTCTTTCAATTTATTTAGTTTATGAGGATGTAATTAAATTTTACATTAATACCGGTTAGGCATAATTCTTTTTGTATCAATGTAAAAGTGTAATGCCACGATTGTGACAGAAATGATCGTCCGTATTAAAATGTTGTTTATCCGTGTTATAAAAATATAACTCTTTATAACGACCATCACGTAGAAAGTTTTTACTTTTCCCTATAAATTGTTTTCAGAATTGTACAAACGATAATCTTATTCATTAATAACATGCAGACGGGTTCTTCATTAAATAATTTTCCAACAAGTGTCATACTGACATACGTGACAAGTGTTTTTTTATTAACATCAAAAGGTGCTCATTGACATGCACCTTTTGATAGGCTAAGATTAACCAGACGTTAACCGGCTGTCGGTCGTTGACGTGAGAAGGTAAACACGTAGTAGAGTATAGTAAATACTCTACTAACACTTATTTTCAATAAGCGATTGTGTGAAATCAAGCGTGTTAGCATAAATACCCAAAATTAATTTTCTTCTAATATTCTTTGTCAACAATGAAATTTTATATTTTTTTAACAATTAACCAACGCCAATCCTATTATGTATAACAGGAATAGGGTTGCCTGGAAGAGTTCTCTCGTTAACGTTAAAGCCGTTATACGGTGATTTCACCTTTATGGTGTGCCGTTCCTGCTCGTTTGCCGCCTCTTCTACAAAAAACAAAATACGCACAAATTAAATGAACGTCAACTTTAAATATGTATTTGCCAGTTACGAAATAAATACTCTTGTATACATTTTAAAAGAAACATCGTAAATATGATGAGCCGTGGCCTTAAGTAAAATTTTTATTATTCCACAATTAGCCGTTAATACGATGTAACACCGGATATGGTGGCCAATAAATTGTTGCAATTGACGAAAATAACATTCACTGTATTGTAAACGTGCGTTTTCAATTTAAATTGTGTGTATGTAGGTACAGGCAAGTACGCAAGTGTCCCGTATTAAAAAAAATACTTCATTGATATTTCATGCTTCAGAATAACAATGCTATCTATACATGAGAACTTGCAGCAGTTACTTAATAACCACAAGCAGTTAGCTGACACACATACAATATTTTCAGACACACAAAAGTCAGTCAACCACTATTGGTTGACTATGAGAGATTATGTTATAAAAATATAACAAAAGCAAAAAACAAAGATACATTAAAAATCTATCTAAGAAAAAATATTAATTTATTTAAGTATATACGTAAGTAAGTATATATTGTTTAAGTATAATTTTCTTACTTTTAAAATATTAATTTTAAAACTTAGAAATCAGCGAACTGGTTATACGCTTAAGGAATTATGTCCAATTACACGCCACCCGTGGTAGATGCTTGCAACACTTCACCCACACAATTTATTGATAAGTAATTTGTTGCCATAAACATTAAGGCAACTCGAAAATTTAAATCTCTTCATTCATATCTTCAACAAACCTATTCAAATTATTATTAATTTGGTTCATAATTTGAGGTGAAAATAATTGCTTGTCGTGTAGGTGTCGTGTCCGGTATTCAAGACAAGGCTTTGATGGCATTCAAACATGTTCTTGATTAATTCATTAGTATTTAATTTTGTTATGACTGAGTAAGATATCTTTGAAATCTCGACAAGCCCATTTTTTGGGACGTAATAAAGTCTCATAGTTATGTGTTTGTTTAATCTAGATGTTTTTTTATTAACAAAAATGTTTACGTTTTTGCTAAACGACATTCTCATTTTAACTTACAGATGTGAGAAAGTCGTAAGCGCCGTAATATATCGCATTTCGTGTTTACGATACAACGCGTTCTATAATTGAGCGATGCGGGAGAGTTCAACACATCGCGGTTCATCTTTTTAGAATACGACACAAATAACATTCTATATTTGTAAATTTATACACGGACAGCTTTAAGAGCGATCATCCACGGTCACTAGTCCATACAATATTCGTCTTTGTTACGTAATAACAAGTCACACAATCCGTTGTATTGGCGAAATGTTTAATGCGCTTTTATCTTAATTTATAGAATACGGATTCTAAGGTGCTGTTATGCAGGAGCCATGGCGATGACCACATGCAGCAGTGTTTGTAAATAGAACGCATCGTAACTACTCAGTTGTATTTTATCAACTTTTATGAATGATCGACGTCCATTGCTGGTTTAGTTACGACGTGATCTTAGATGCTTATTGAGATAGAGCAGTGGACTTATATAAAGTGCTCTCCACGTTATCATGTATTTACTCACGTTTGGGGCTGTGACATCTTTGAAAGATGTTTCAGCTGTATACGACATCGTTAGTTCTTGTTTACAAACAACTTTTGAACTTTTTGTTCGTTCATTGTTTAGATACTAATTACGGACAAACGCGTTCTCTTAGTTTTCATATAATCGTGTGAAATTATCGCTTATGATATTATTCGCCTCATTCATTACATTTTTGTGATGTAAAAAATCACGCTTATCTCAACGCAAACAAGGGAACAGTGGTCCATCAGCCATCTGTTCGTTGCACTCATAAAGATAACGAAATTGTTCAAACGGGAACGATATGCATTTTGTATCGAGACCTCGCACAGAATACTCGTACGCGCGAAAAATCCGCCATTTTGCATCAAACTATGTGTTCCATATTCGATCGTACGGTGCGTTGTTTGATTTTCTGTATGAGATGTGGTTTATTTTTGATCGCGTTGTCCTATTTACTTCGTTATGGCGCGCCGCGTGCGCCCTCATCAGTCTAGTTGTGTTGCTTGACGTGTATACTTTCAATATTTCAAAATGATTAAATATATAGTTAATAAGTTTAAAAAGGTGTCATCTAATTGCCACTTGTTTACCCCACCCAATGTAAATATTAAGCGTAATGATTTTTGCTGAGTGGTCTAAGATTTTTATTAACGCATTGTGTTTTATTACAGATTTATCCGGACCCTGAATCGGAAAAGGCTATTATGGGCTCAGTGGTTTACTGCATCCATCACAAGGAAGGATGTCAATGGTCCGACGAGCTTCGCAAGTTGAAGGTATGAGAATCGTATATAGTTTGGATAAATCGTAATCAGAGCGTTTTATCGCAGATGCCCGCCGTGTTTGGCATATTTTCTTATCAAATGTTTTATTGAGTAAACGATGTTACACGATAAACATTTCTAACAGAGCGTATCAATGTAATATTATAATAATTTTTATTACATGGTTGTTTTATTAATAATTATTGAAATGTTGTTTAGTAATATGGTCTTAGAACAAAAGTGATGTTTAAAAATGTTAAGCTTGATTTACAACTCTCCAACTAGGCCACTATCGTAATATCATGACACAACGACAATGTGTTTTATTGATAAATCGTTAAAATTTTCACATAAACGTATTGGTGATTTATTTTTTTGGCCTAATTTTTACTTTAAGCATTTGAAGTTGTCTTATTGACTTTAAAGGCACATTTGATGTATGAGTTGACATAACAGCTTAATTGTCACACCATATCTAGCTATATTTTTTTTATTTTGTTTTAAAATGCGTACTACAAGATCTCCAGAGAAGTAAATTACAATCGTTATGATATATACAGTGTAAACTATACTTTATAACGACACTGAAGGGACTGTGCATTTTATGGCGTTATGTAGAGTGCGCGTAAAATGGACAGAAGAAAAATAATTGTATGGAATACAGACTAAAACAACCAAACCAATTTCGACGCTTTAGACTCTTTAGAGAGTTGGCCGTAAAATCCAGTGACGTTATATGGAGTGTACACTGTATATCTAAACTGGATATAAATGCGAATTTAATGTCTACGGAAAATAAAGGCAAATTATTTAGTATAGATTTTTTTTACAGGCGCATTTGAACACTTGCAAACACGATGCCGTGCTATGCGCAGCGCAGTGCGGTGCGATGATCCCGCGCGTGCTAATGCAGGACCACCTGCGTTACACCTGCCCGCGTCGCAGGGCCAATTGTGAGCACTGTGCTAAGGAGTTCTCTGGCAGTGCACTTGAGGTAATTTTTAACTAATAAATACAGCGAACATTAAATAATTTCGTTCACTGTTTACTGTAAAAAATCTTATCTTTAAATGTAAAATGTATATTTTCATGTTTGTTATTACAGGAGCACCAAGGCAACTGCGGCCATGAGCCAGTCTACTGCGAGAACAAGTGTGGCGCTAAAGTGCAACGCCGTCACACGCAGCAGCACCTGCAGCAACATTGCAGCAAGCGGCTGGTACCTTGCCGTCACTGCGGCCAGAGATACACACAGGTATAGACTTTGTTATGTATAGCCTTTTTCTCTATTAGTGAAAGAAATATGCAACTTTTGAATTTGTTATATATTACATTTTACTAACTATTACTCAAATTCAGGATACTGTAAGCGCTCATGGAGCATCGTGTGCGCGTGCGCCGGTGCCATGTCCACAGCGCTGCGCCGCTGCTCCTGCTAGAGACGAGTTAGACGCTCATCTCCGGGAACACTGCGCTGCTGCTTCTCTGCCCTGCGCATATAGAGATGCTGGGTGTCGATTCAAGGTAAGACTTCAGCTATTTAAATATTCAGCTCGTGTAAATGAGATTTTTAAGTACAGAACTATAGACTCAGATAGCAGTAATTTAGTTATTCAATTGTGCATTATCAGACCTGTATGATATACGTAAGAATAAGAATTAGCAACAAGATTATATGAATTCTTTTGATTAGTAAATCGGCTTATTAAAAAGCTTCTTTAAAATGTTTTATTTACTAATGTTATATGTACATTTCAGGGCACTCGTCAAGCTCTCGACCGCCATATTGAAGAAAGCTGTCAAGCACATTTGGCCCTTGTCTGTGGGGTTGCTACGAGGCAGGCGCGTCAATTAGAATCTCTAAGATCAGCTCTGGCAAGATTAGCCCTGAACCAGTCCGGGGCTCTTGTCTGGAGAATATCAGATTTCGCTGCTAAAATGGCTGAAGCAAAATGCAAGGAGGGCGAAGAACTTGTGTCACCTGCTTTCTACACCAGTCAATATGGTTATAAGTTACAGGTAAGATAAAACATATTTAATATTGAGTTTAACGGATACAGATGGATTTTGAGTAAATAATTATTAACTTAAATAAGACACAAAAGTTTTTAAAAAAATAAACAACATTTTATTGCTTGTGAGAAAAAGACATTATTTTGACATTGTATTGGGTTAGGTTAGTTTGTTTGTAAACAAAGGAAGAGATATTTATATGGAGTGAATAATATCGCGTGACTAACCCATTGCGGGCTGTCGTAGTACAACTAAATCCGGGCCGCTTAGTCACATCCATTATTGTGGAATTTATTTATGATCTATTTTTATTACTACAATTAATAGGTCAAAGAGATGTTTTAATTATTTCCTTGTGTTAATATTATATGTATTCGTTTCAGGCGTCTCTATTTTTAAACGGTAATGGCGCCGGCGAGTCTACCCATATGTCAGTATACATCAAGATCTTACCAGGTGAATACGACGCTCTACTTCGCTGGCCGTTCGCTCATACCGTCTCTTTCACACTCTTCGACCAAAGCTCCACGCCAGACAGAGCCTGCAATATGGTCGAGAGTTTCGTACCAGATCCCACATGGAAGAACTTCCAGCGCCCTTCAAAGGAACCGGACGCGTTAGGATTCGGCTTTCCACGATTCGTATCGCATGAAATGCTCAAAAAGAGAAACTTTGTCAAAGATGATGTCCTATTTTTAAGGGTAAAAGTTGATCCTAGCAAGATAGTCGCTGTATAAACCAAATGAGTCACTGTTATCTAGTATTAGATATAAATTTTAAAAGTCATAGTCTTAGATGTACATAGCTAGTTTTAGATGTAAATTGTTTTCCGTTTTCCTTAAGTTGTAAATATTAGTTAGAAGCGCATTTGCAGCATTGTTATCCTTTCACTGAAGATCTCTTGAATTTCATTGCCGTATGAAAAACGTAACAAACTGAGCATGTGTCAAAGGTCGGCTAATACTCATCCGTGCCATAGGCACACATTTTTATAGATCACTGCAAAAATTGTGTGTTGCCAGATAACGTTCGCTGAGCATTTTTGCTCGCCTTGCACAGATAATAGGCGTTTTAAAAAATGCAGAACTGATATATAGACTAAAATATATTATAGTATTGCAACTTTGGGACACGTTTAGTTATGTTGTTACGGCAGATCTATGTATATATTTAAGAATATTAAAATATTTTATATTTATTGTATGTAGAAAAAGTGTATTGTAAATATAAAAATCCCTCGTTTGACAAGCTGGAGTTAGACCAAAGTGTTTTGATGACTTTGCACAGAATAGATGTAAAATAGACGAAGCGAAGTTGTCAACGCAATAAAACGCGGCCAAGTCGTAAACTATTGTGTAAGCGTTTTTTTTGATTCTATATTGTTTTAAGTGTGCCCATTTTTTTTTCGAAATTTGTACTTCGGATCTCTAAATAACGCTTGCTTGAAATTAATTGCGGTAAATTTACATTCCACAGACATAATTATAAGTCGATTTATGCGTTACAACGTATTTTATTATCTATAGTTTAAGGATATTGCCTATCTGAGCATTGAGGGCATACCACAAAGCATTGAGGGTGTTTGACTTATAGAACAGGCCATAACACATTCTGATTGTAATTCCAAGAGTATTTTATTTAATAGAATCATGCTGTCCTTTTGACCATTATATTGTTGGTAAGAGATAGCATGATAAATATGATTATAATAGTTATTTATCTCAATAAGTACTGTTCATGCCAATTTCGTTAGCGTAGGTTTCTTTAGATTTAGTTCTGAATAACCTAGCCTGGCTAAGAATAATGACAACGAGACTAACAAATAGATTAGTTAGTGTTAAGATGATCTACATGATAAGGTGGAAAATATATTTTTTTCTTACACATATGTTTTATTGGATTGCTAAATAATGTGAGACGTTATTCTGAAATCAAAAACAGATGACACTCATTTAAATTCCAAACGAATTTTAAGTACAAATATATTTTTAGCGTACACTCTATGCCTATAATATAATTAAATCCATTGACGCAATGTATATTTCCAAAGAAAAGAATACATTAGAGTGTATTATTTATTTCAAAATAGTATTGCAAAGGGTATAATATTATATGACCATTTACCTAATTGTTTAACACTGGCAACATTTGTATAAAAAAAATAATGAATTGAATATTCATTAAACTCATCTCAACATGTTCGGGGTGACTTTTATTATTATTTTAGCGTATATTTGTACAATATTTTGAAATTTACATTAAGTATATTAGGAAATTCTTATAATTTCTGTCTTCTGTCGGTGTAGTTCAGATATTTTGCGAAGATCCAGACTGGCTGTATGTAGAACTATTCAGTGTAGCTGATGTTGACTTTTTGGATGTCTGAAAATACATAAATATACTCTTAAGTAAAAAGTACATTTTACTTATATCAATATGGTTCACATTTGTTATGCCTTCAGCATAATCATACGAGACTACTAAAAGTGAAGTTTAACAGAGTATGCTATGAATATTAGCTATAAAAGTAGTTTATTTGGTTTAAAATACCTTTTGAAAAAAACTAACAATATAAAACCCTATAATAACTGAAAATCGTAAGCATGTAAATAATGGCTAGATACAATTTTGCAATAGTAGTTTAAGTCACACACATTTCTCATATTGAGCTCAATTTGACTTAATAATCAATTCAAAAATATCTTTATTCAAGTAGATAACCTTCTTAAACTTCAAAGAATTTAGTAAAAAAAATATTACTTCATTATTTATAGTTATTTGTAGTACATATAGTAATAGTAACAAATGTAGACTTCCCCTTCTTACTAATGAAAAAGTTACTAAAAGATGAACAAAAAAAATAATTAAAAGTTATTATAAGCTGTGTCTGTCGAAAACATTTTTTAGCTGATGCAGTTGATTAAAATTTAATGTAAGTAAATAAAACTTAAACAAGTACCATTTGAATTTTTAGCAATTCATTCATCGCTGATGGTAGAAGTGGTTTCACCGAATTGATTTCCATCATTGTTAAATGGTCCAATCTACCATATGATCCACCTGATTTCATTAAAGCATCCATAGATGTCCTTAACTTTGACATTCTTATATCCCATATATCTTTAATTATTGTTTTGATTTCAGAAGCATTTGGTATGTCTTCTAATGCAGCTCCTAATATTAGTTTAGCTTCCACCATATAATGTTCATTGGGCATTTTTGTGAAAAATCTGAAATAGATTATCTTTTAATTATAGATGGTCAATATCTAACGAAAGCAACAAATAAGATAAAATGGATTGGACCAACAATATGTAACCATACAATTGTAACATAGACATTATAGTTTTCATATTCAGGTAGTATACATGTATGTTCAATATGAGTATGTAGTTGACAACATATGTATAATAAAAGGTTTCAATTTTTATAACATTACCTTGATTTCGTACCTGGATCTTTTTTCTTCTTCTTTAATATTTTCTAAATTATCAATTTCCATCCAATCTGGTGGCACAATACGACACTTTTGTTTCTGTTTTAACATAACCGCTAACCAAAGTGGAATATTCATAGGTAATCCAGCACGAAAAGGTCCGAATTCACCACAAATTAAGTAAATTTTATC
Organism: Leptophobia aripa; assembly: GCA_951799465.1. NCBI lineage: Eukaryota > Metazoa > Arthropoda > Insecta > Lepidoptera > Pieridae > Leptophobia > Leptophobia aripa. The sequence continues at coordinate 2,819,593 of OX637271.1, forward strand.
ATAGGAAAAATTAGGAATTATACTAGCAATTCTGTTTTCACCTATAAACTCTATTTCATACGGATCCATAGTTACTACGAAAGTCGAAACTACGAAGTGAGACTTAAACGTAATTTTGCTTATAACCCTATTACTACTATTATCTTGAATTAACTATTAGATTATATTTGTTTTAACTTACAAGAACTAAGCTCAGGTGTTACAACTTACATAAAAGTTTTAAGTTTATAGTCAATGTCAAATTTTGCCGCTAAAATAAATTTTGCAGTTTGCACTGCTTCACTTTTTAAGTTTGTGGTAGTGCCATCTATTGAAAACATTAAACACTGACTAATCAGGCTATTCAACCGGTCGTCATCTATTTTATCTATGTTAATTAATAGATGGCGCGTTTTCAAACTGAACATAAAAGTTAAATTTTAATAGTAATTAAACTAAACCAAATATATTTTTTTAAGTTGCAAGAAAACCATTTATAAAATGATAATGGACGTCAAGCCACTTAGAAGTCAGATCTTTGGTTTCCTCCTTTGATATTTACTATGTAAATCTTAAGGTATTAGCGCCACTTTAAGCATCTCATATAACGACTTCACACACTCCGAAATCAAAAAAATAAGATTTTATTGAACAATTATAACTTATATTGTGTAAATAAATGCAAAGTAAACATACTATGATATAATAATTGTATTATTTAGACCCGCGTTCTAATTAAATGATGTTTAAAAAGTTAGTCGAACAGTATACAAGTACCCAAACTCAAGCAAGATAATAATTTTGACGGTCCCACGATCGATGCAAATCGCTTTGGCAAAGTGCAAAGTCCTAATTACTAGCAGTAAATTAGGGTGGCCGGTTGACAATGTCGCAGACATTTGATATTTATGGAGATTTGCTGAGCGGACTTCTAGTTTCTTTGTTTGTATGAGATTTACGGAGTTTAATTTTATGCTATTGCGTTTTAGTGTTTTTAGTTTATTGAGACTTCTTTTCGAGGATCTTTCTGAACAACCTACTTAACAAAGTACAACACTAAACTCTAGGCTCGAATTTCATAATTTGATATTTCACTTTTTCTCTTCTTCTAGTTTGTGTTTAGCGGTATATTACACATCCTTAAAGTTAACAATATACCTACAATATCATCTTTTTAAAACGTAGATATTTGATCAACAGGTATTCTGAGCTTTTTATGGTTGTAGAACTTAAAAAAATCGCACTGAAAACGAATCGTAGTTTTGAAAATACAAGATGCTCCAAAAGGTCGATCGGCAAGCAGCGTAAGACCGACGCTAAATCACTTGGCTTTACTTGGGTCACCGCAATCAAACTTTAATGATCCGATTGTTTCAAATCTAGAAACAAATGGAAAATAATCAATTTAATACAAAACCTGCAATACATTGTATGGAGATTCTCCACCTCCCAATTACTGGAATACATAATCAATAAAAATTTACGACAAACCGGTGGCAATAGAAACTGTTAATCAGGTGTGTCTGACGCCCCCTATATCGTAAACATCCACCCGTTGTCATTGCCGGCGAATCGGCGCATAATCGTAAACCAGCCATAGTGCGAGATTTAACGACAATCGCTTATGTCCAACGTTAGGTGCGAAACACCGGCAATGCGTTATAAATTAGCGTTAATAACGGAAACGTTTGTAGCGTTATTGGTGGCTGCTGTCAAAATTATGTTCGCATTTTGAATTTTACGCGGCAATTATTTAGTCTGTGGCAGTGTGGTGATTATTTCGTGATGTGTTTATTTAATTGTTTTAATTGTTAAATAGAGGCATAGCTGCTTTAATTTATTGTGTTTGTGTTATGAATCAAATTTAAGTTGTGAACTAGTGTTTATTTTAAAAAATAGTTCCTACGTAACAAATTCGTTGATAAAGAACTTTTTAAGAGTAAAATCGCATTAAAATCGAATTATCACAATATATAGGATTAAGTAATAACTAATAAACATCTAATTACCATAATATCCCGTTAATTAGCTTTACTGACACTATTGTACGTAATTATATCAGATTGTAATTTAGGGGATTTGGTATAGTAAATAACATTAGCTATGCAGGTGTGAATTGACGTCAATTCGATGAATATCAGAATTAACAGATAACATTGATTGTATAATTATTATGAATTGCCACAGGCTAGACAGAAATCACATCTTGTGGTTGACGGTTACGACATTCTAAATATCCTGACGTTAAAATATAAGTGCAAATACCGTGCTGGTTATCATGGCTACAATGTGACTTCAATGCCCGTTTTGAATAGTATTTGGAGGGTAATCAACAAAATTAGTACATAGGTATTATTTTAGACTATATTCTGTTTTATAAGCTATCACATCTTTCTTACCAAGACTGTGTGACTGTGACCGGTTGAAATAAGAAATCCTACCTACAATATTATTTTATATTATTTATATTTCTGGGTATTTTTTAATTACGTGACTCAGTAGGTATTTTACTTCTTCAGTATTCCTGAAAATTTAAATTTTCATATTATAACGTAAATAACATTTTTTTTCTTATCGAGATACGAAGTGGCCCTAAAATGCAAAGTTAAACCTAAATTACATGAAAAGCTTTGGTATCATAAATTGATTCAAAGCTTTGCATTTATCATTACTTGCGCAAATCAGGTCCCCAGACGCCATTCGCCTCACAGCGCACGTAACACATAAAATTTGACATTAAAATGTATTCGAGCTTAGCGAATGGGCAGAGTTCCTTTCAATTACTCATCCAGAAATCGGCTAACTTCTTGAACGATTAATTTCTCATAATTATAACAATATATCAAACCATTTGTTTGTATTGCCTTTGTTGCTTGTGTGTGTGTGCTAATAAATGGGTTCTTTCTTTTTAATAAAATTAGATAAGAAAAGCGCACAGGTACATTTTCAACTGGATTGATATTGCCTTGCAGCTTACATGTCTTTACAAAAAATTTTTTTTTGAATATACCAAATGATAAATATTTTATCGTTAATAGAACATGGGTCGTAGGTAGTGGTTGAAAATACCAGGTCAGTGTAATTAGTTAACCAAATACTAATTAAATCAACAATACTATTTGTAAAATAGTAATAATAATAAAAGCTCCCTAACCACTAACAATAATAATATAAAATATTGTGTTTTAGATTGCCTTATTTATTGCTGTGACACCAATAAAAAAAACCGGGTCGTATTTGAAACATATTGTTGTAACCTATGTATCTGAAGTACCAAAAAGAAACAAAAATCAGAAAAAAATAAGTAATTTAAAAACTAAAAACTACCATATTTATATATATTATACACATGTGTTATAATGTAAGAAAGCCAAGTTTAAGAAAGTTCTTATCAAGGCCCAGGCGAGCTGGCTAATTGCTCGATGCTAAATGACCAGAATAGTTTCGGCTTTCGGCCGATAAGCCTACTCTGTAAATTGTGGAACTCGTAAATGTAGAAAACTTTCACTGTAACAATGATTTATTCGTATTATTTTTAATTTCATATTCAATTGGCCTTGGATTATATTTTAGTAAATATCTTTTATTTACACGTATATAGGTGATAAACACTTCTTTAATGTTTACTTGTGTGTGTGTGTAGTAGTAGTTTTTCGTACAAACATTAGTTTCCTTCCTAAGGTTAACAATTTAGTTATAATTTAATATATAAAATTCTCGTGTCACAATGTTTGTTACTTTACTCCTCCGAAACGCCTTGACCGATTCTCCTGAAATTTTGTGATATACTCGTAGAGTAGGACTGAAAATCAGCCAACATAAATTTTTAGAGACATTTTTTTGTTGGCAAAGCAACGTGTGTCGGGATCAGCTAGTAATATATATGACTACTAATATAAATAATAAAAAATATATGAATACCGTTTGTAAGAATTAAATGAAAAATAAAATTCTCCATACATTCGTACTAAGAGTTTACGACTCAAGTTATATCTTGAGATAGGAAAAACTTTTGTACCGGCACAGGCCAAGCGTAATCAACATAATTCATTAAATAATGAACGAAAATACGGATTATTCGGAAAGTTTGCAGTCGCCGCTCCATGCTAACATTTATGGATGATAGCGTATTTAAATATGAGGTAATTTGAAAATGTTTTTATTCCACTTTAAATCTTTTTAAATTGAAAAGTGTGTTCAATTATTATTATTTTTTTATAATACATATATATATAATTATTATATAATATATAATACATCATAAATATATTTCGTGAAGAGACGACACACAGGGAAATATAACAATTGTGCCAAATCATTCCAATTGAATATATTGTTGTCTTGTGTAATTTTATTAGATAGAAAAACTTATTTATTAGCACACACACTAGGCAAAATGCACATGTATTATTTGTTATTAGTACCTTAAAAATATAATTTTAAAAGTTTTATGTTAATCCTTTATATATAACCTAAGAATGATAATATGTTTAAATCTATATGAGATACAAAGCTTAGGGCTTTTGGTATATTCATTTTCATGACAACAGTTCGTCTATATAAACTATAAAACATGATAATCCAAATCATATACATATGATATAGATTTAATTAATACGTAGGCTTTATTGTTATCTCCCAAATCACAGGGCATCGCTGCGTGACTTGAAAGGCGAGTCAAATGAAAACTTCATCAAGATTTCAATTTCAAATTTAAAAGTAAGTCTGACAAATAACACAATGCGTCGTTTCAAGTGAATTCAGAAATCGTCGTCAGCAGGACTAAATGTAAGCGTATCTTCGTTAAAGGTATATACACAGTACTCGTATAAACCAAAAATAGCTAAGGTGTCTCATATATTCCACGATGCTTGTCCATCACATTAAGTATATGTATCTTCATCTATACACCTAATGAAAGCCCGCGCTAAACCTTATTCAGGCACCACTGAACATCAAAACAAAGAAACAAAAGTGATATTTTGTCTATAAATAAATATAAATAATACTTCTTGAATACATTTATTTAAAAATTTAAGTTCATCAAATAACTATCCGATAATATTTGATAATTTAAATAAATCCAATCGAGATTGGTTTTATTTATGAAGTTATAAATACTGTTATTCATGGATATACTTCATATAGTATATGGTTGACATGGTACATATTACAAATAACACTTTTTCAATATAGAGTATGTTATTATTGAGATGTTATTAATGATATAAATAAGGTCTCATGTTATTGAGAAGATATTAAAATGATTTTTCCTTGTTTTTTTTTATTCCTGGGACGCGTCTACGAAATTGGGTTGTGATGTAGCACATCTACGCGGTTACGATGCTACGAAATTTGTTCCCACGCACGAACTACGATTATAGTTTTTTTTGCTTGTCTTTATTACTTCGATGTGTCTATTAGATGCTGCCTTTTCACTATTAAAATGTCAATTGATAATTGTATTTTATTCAGGATATTAGGCTGTCAGTCATAAACTTTACAGTTAAAGAATAACGCGTCTTAAATTAACAATATATTGAGGGTAATATTGTTGTCATAGATTATTAAACGTAACGTTTCGCTCTTAGGTTTAAAGTTAAATATTTAAAATAGTGAAATAACTTAATTCTTAATTAGATTAAAGTGTCACCTTTCAGTGTGCTTGTAAAGTAAACAACGTTTATAAGAAAAATAAGAGACGAGCTAATTACACAAGGTGGACCCGAGATTAGCATAGCACTAAACCCACGGATTTATATGGACGCGTGATATTTCTTCACCGACCTAGCTAAAACCGCCATTTTTCAACTTGACGAAGCCTCTTTGTTAATCTGTCACGGTGAATGTAGGTAATTAAATTATGTCCTTTTAGACTTTAATGCAATTTACATTTAAACTTTTTTCAATTAAAATATATTTTATAATCATTCGTTAATTATATCATCACATTGACTGTGATAAAAGGGTAAAAAAGCCTTTTTGAATGTACACTTTTGTGACTAATTAAATAATTATTGTATGACACTTGTAACGTAAAACAAGTTATTAATAGCCTGCATTACTCAACGTTTTTCAATTTGTCATATGAATTGTAAAATAATGAAATAACATAGTTGTTGTAAAGAAAACCTAAGCAAAAATGAGCTTCGACATCCGTCGTGAGGAGGTCGTCTCCATAAAGGGGAGAAGCGGGCAAAACTATAAATTGTCCTTTAATTACCCCCGGGCAGCGTCACATCATGGATCCAGACAGTTTTATGACGATTTACGGCACATTTCGACGCGGGGACCGGCCCGCTTTGGGATTCCAAGCGTCCATTCTAGTAAGATCTTCTTCACCCCGATGCAAGGAGTTAAAACAAGGCAGTGGCGGGTTTTAGTTATGTGGGGTGGAGGGTCATGTGTGTTTGGGTGGTGTACGTCACCTTTTAGACTGGGGGGGTTTTAAGGCCTCCAGTTCTTTATGGTAATGAAATCTGAGCAGGGTGACGTGCCGAGGTGATGCTTGTAAGAGTTTTTGTTGTGCCCCCCTTATTTATAGCACGTTTGAGGGCGGCAGCTTCGAGAAACTTCTGTGAATGTAATGTGTTCCACCTCCTTTGCTGATGGTTTTGTACTCATTCGAGTAAAAAATAATAATATTTCCTCCTCGCCTGGATCTTACGTAAAATTAATAATTGACTAGTCGTATATATTATAGTAGGGTATTATTAAATCCTATTAAAATTTAAGTAGCTAGCTCACTGTACAGTTAGCAAATGTTAACGATTGTTATTCATTAGATAAGCATGTATTGTTGATTGCTATATACTTTTACTACAACACTCCTATCGCAATGTACTAAAACAATTTATCGGAAAAGAAGTTATATGGAAAACAGAATTAAGCGAAACGTTACCTCTTTGCCATAGATTGTATTGTTTATTTACCAAGCACATAAAATAAATTATGTAAATCTCTAAAAGCAATAAAGACAAAACCATGATATTATCCAAACGCTCGAACGGTATCATAATCGTTTAACAGTCAATTTTATTTGTCGATACAGTTCGATCCAAACCAGAGTTTATAAGCTATAAACGCGCAAACAGACGTTTCGGCGTAACATAAAATCAAATCAACAGTTATCCTGTGAGCCTACATCACAATCAGGTTTAATCGCGTATGTGACAAGTTGGCTCGTTCAACCCACTGACCATTTAACTGAGAACTATCCTGTTGTTCCAGTTTGTCCTTATCTCCCCTTATAATCGTGTAACGCGGGGGCCGTGAGAGGCCAGAATAGTATGGTGGTTTGGTAACAGCTCTGCGTTCGCTTCTCTCTCGATATAGCGCCGAGTGACGGACAAGTATGCATTCAAATAGGTTACTTAAACAGTTCTACCCCTTGGAATAAACAGCGTTCCCGATTCTGGGTTCTTTACCAATTCGGTACGGAATTTGTTGTGGAATGTATGAATGCTCCTCGAGGGTTAAATTGCATTTAATGTATAATAAACAACGTCGGTTTTGATTGAACGGATTCAGAAGACGTTTTATATTGCTTTTTTTAAAGAGTATTTTCCAACTTGTATGTATGTTGAATAATATGTGTTTCATACAAAAAAAAATGAGAATACAAATTTATTTTAATCTTTAATACATTACTTTTTATTCGAATATTTATATTTGTTATCAGAAAACAGGAAAGTTATTGTGGCACCGTGCTAAACTGAAATGACACTATCCAGATGTGGCTTCAATATTTCTGAGCCATTAATTTTCTTGGAAATATTATTGGGAACATAAAAACAAATAAACAGCCATATTCTGTGATAGATCGGCCCCTCTGTAATGACGGCGAGTGTAATAAAAAGCGCTCGTCAGGATACGGCGTTCAGACGGGATTTATGAGTGAAAAGTAGTTTTAGTGGGAATGCTATGGGTGGTATCTGTTTGCCAACATTTTCTCTACAGTATTTATTTATATATTTGTCTTATATTTGGTTCATTATTTTATTGGTTGGTTGGTATTTGACTGACTATATTTGGTATTTAACTGTTTATGGTTAAATAAGTTTATAGCTGTCTCGTTACGTTAGTCTATTGTGCGACAGTTGAAACAATATCATAAATAGACTCTTAATGAATTAATTTAAATATATACGTACCATATAACAAATATTACCCCTGCAATTCTAACGATGACATACGCCTACAAAATGACGATAAAATTGTATTATCTACCGATACCACATCTCGGTATTTCGTTATAATACATATTATGATTCGGCTGCGGTTTACGGCATGATGCAAGCCTCGGCGTCTTGTTTTGCCATGGGGTGTATCAGCCGCCAGTAATGTGATTTTTTGACATGTTTATGACGTAATATATTATACTAATTGCCCTGTTTAATCATAAGTTATTGGCATTTACGTTGTTGTGTTGGGATTATTTTTTTGTATGGATATTATGTTTGTTTATATTAATAACATTGTAATTATAACTAGTGCATATTTTTTCTCCGTATGATTAAGAAATATTTTCATTCAGCAATTACGAATAATATACAAGTAAGTAATATTTTTTTTTTAATAATAAGGACATAAGAAAATGAACTATTCTGTTTCCGGTGTAGGTATTGTATATTAATAATATTCATAGTGTAAATAAAACACTACAAATATCTCACAATACATTTATTACAAGTTTCCACATATCTAAAAGTTAAATCTTTCCTCTATCATCCTGAACTTATGACTTACGACGCACCTTAAAAACTTTTATTCGATATCGTAAATACAGATGACGTTACAGCCGTTCCTCAATAATAAAAGTTGACGACAATAGAGCCGTAAACCGTTGTTTTAAGCAGATACCAGCTTTTAGCTTTAATAATATCCATATTAAGTGCATACGCGTCGGCAATAGCCGTACGGAGCAATTAGATATATAAATAAATTCACTTTACATGCGACAGATGGCGGTAATGCGGCAGCCATCTTTGCGAGCGTATAGGTGATCTAATTAGAACCGGAATATTTGAAATTTTGTTGTTTATTAATGTGTTTATTGTATTGTATATGTTTTAATAACAACTTAAACGATCAATGTAATAATGAAAGCACTTATAATGACAATATTTTAATAAAGTTAATACATTTGCGTCATATTATAAGACAATATTGGCTCGTTCCCTTCTAGATTAATTAGTAATTGTACCCAAAGGGATCAGAGCCATAAAAACAAATTGTCTCAGCGTCAATTTGAAAAGACAAACAAATCCGTAAATCGAAAAAAGCAATAACAATTCAAACGTACATTAGAACCGTACACATTAAGCTCCTAATTTCCAATTAGCAAGCAGGTATCGTAAAAAGACGACATTAGAGGAGCGTTTCCCGCCAAAAGGTCGAGCCGGCCATCTTGTTCGACCGCCACGTGGCGTTTGGAAAAGCGCGCGTGCAAATTATTGTCTATTCCTGCATATGTGATGTTGTTTATGGAATTAATTTCGGTCATTGTGCTTTCAGTAACGTTTCGTTTTATCTTGTTTATTACGCAATTTTCTCATGTTTTACAAGAAAATTGTTCTTTTGTTACTATCTATACTAATAATAAGACAGTAAAAATCGAATGTTTGTACATTAAATATTTTTCCAAAAAACTGAAAGGAGGCATTTAAAGAGGAGTCATAGAAACCAAAAAAACAATTTATGGAATTCTTGTCTGTCTGTCTGTCTGTCTGGTACATTATAACTTCAGAACTACTGAACGGATTTGTACGCGGTTTTCACAGTTGGATTACATAAAATTGGGAGCGTTGTCAAAAGTTATTTTATCAAAATCGGTTAAGAGAAAAAGAAGTTATGGTCAATTGAAAATTTACTTCAATCACTGCTTCAAAACTTTAAAACACTTATATTGATTGATTAGTTATATATTGTTAAATATGTTCTAATATAAGTTAATCTTAATATTAAAACTTATGAGAGGTAACAAAAATAACAAATAACGCAGTGCGCGCGGGCGCGGTTGAATTGTTGAACAATGTGCTCGATAGATGGCGTTGATAAAATTATTCATCAACCAAGATTTATTTTATCTTTTTATTTCTTAAACCTATACAGCTTATCAAAAAAAGTTTACACAATAAAAATAGATTAAAAATAGAGCCAAAATAAGGTTAAAATATAGAACCGGAAATAAAATCTAAGATCAGAAAAAAGAATAACAAAAAAAACACGAACAGAAAATAATAAATAAATAAATATATATATATATATATATATATATATATATATATACACATGAACAAGTGGAGTATATTATGTGAAGTACGAGCATTTAAGTGTGGGCGTGTGTATTTGTGTGTGCAATGGTGTTGCTGTGTAAGTGAGTGTGCGAGGTTGAGTCTTAGTTTTTTTTAAAGAACTTCTACTTAGGCCAAATATATCCAATATATCCAATATATCGCGGTTTTAAGATGCTCCATTGTGTAATGACTACCATGCAGTTCAAACTTTCATTAACGTTTTACCCTATGATTATTTTGAGTTAACACTACCCATACAAACAAGTAAAAGGAAACGAGTGAAGAGACGTTTGTCATTTGTCCGCCTCCATTTTTCCACCTACATCCTTAATGTAATGAGGTTTACATTTTATTATTTGGTCAAACTAATAACCTCACAAGTACGTATAACTTCGTAAGAATTTTCTTTCAACTCTTAACCGCTGAGGAAGTTTACCTTCCATCATCAGTTCATCCACATAAGAAGATGACTATCAGAATATAAAATTGTCAGGAAAATAATTGCCTGTAAGTTAATTTTAAAGTTGCCTTCGATTTCCCTGAATCATCGGATCCTGACTACGGGAAAAACAAAAAAACAACAAAAAAATAGTCATAATGCCTGCTTTTTTATCTAATTAAAATACATCTTTGTAAAAAAGAAACGTTTTTCAACATTGGTCTATTCGATGGCTAAGAAGCAACAAAGTTTTTATATGAACTTAAGCCGACTTAGAAACGCTTTAACTTATGACAAGAGACAGATGACAGATGACAGATGACAGATGACAGATGACAGATGACAGATGACAGATGACAGATGACAGATGACAGATGACAGATGACAGATGACAGATGACGGATGACAGATGACAGATGACGGATGACAGATGACAGATGACAGATGACAGATGACAGATGACAGATGACAGATGACAGATGACAGATGACAGATGACAGATGACAGATGACAGATGACAGATGACAGATGACAGATGACAGATGACAGATGACAGATGACAGATGACAGATGACAGATGACAGATGACAGATGACAGATGACAGATGACAGATGACAGATGACAGATGACAGATGACAGATGACAGATGACAGATGACAGATGACAGATGACAGATGACAGATGACAGATGACAGATGACAGATGACAGATGACAGATGACAGATGACAGATGACAGATGACAGATGACAGATGACAGATGACAGATGACAGATGACAGATGACAGATGACAGATGATGACAGATGATGACATATGACAGATGACAGATGACAGATGACAGATGACAGATGACAGATGACAGATGACAGATGACAGATGACAGATGACAGATGACAGATGATGACAGATGACAGATGACAGATGACAGGAGACAAATGACAGCAGACAGATGACAGATGTCAGGAGACAAATGACAGCCAACAGGAGACAAATGACAGGAGACAGATGACAGGAGACAGGAGACAAATGACAGGAGACAGATGACAGGAGACAAATGACAGCCAACAGGAGACAGATGAAAGATGACAGGAGACAGATGACAGATGACAGGAGACAAATGACAGCCAACAGGAGACAGATGAAAGATGACAGGAGACAGATGACAGATGACAGATGACAGCCGACATGAGACAAATAACAGCCAACAGGAGACAGATGACTGGAGACAGATGACTGGAGACAGATGACTGGAGACAGATGACTGGAGACAGATGACTGGAGACAGATGACTGGAGACAGATGACAGATGACAGATGACAGATGACGGATGACAGATGACAGATGATGGATGACAGATGACAGATGACAGATGACAGATGACAGATGACAGATGACAGATGACAGATGACAGATGACAGATGACAGATGACAGATGACAGATGACAGATGACAGATGACAGATGACAGATGACAGATGACAGATGACAGATGACAGATGACAGATGACAGATGACAGATGACAGATGACAGATGACAGATGACAGATGACAGATGACAGATGACAGATGACAGATGACAGATGACAGATGACAGATGACAGATGACAGATGACAGATGATAGGAGACAAATGACAGGAGACAAATGACAGGAGACAGATGACAGGAGACAGATGACAGCCAACATGAGACAAATGACAGAAGACAGATGACAGATGTCAGGAGACAAATGACAACCAACAGGAGACAAATGACAGCCAACAGGAGACAAATGACAGGAGACAGATGACAGGAGACAGGAGACAGATGACAGGAGACAGGAGACAAATGACAGGAGACAGATGACAGGAGACAAATGACAGATGTCAGGAGACAAATGACAGGAGACAAATGACAGGAGACAGATGACAGGAGACAGATGACAGATGACAGATGACAGATGATAGGAGACAAATGACAGGAAACAAATGACAGGAGACAGATGACAGCCAACATGAGACAAATGACAGGAGACAGATGACAGATGTCAGGAGACAAATGACAACCAACAGGAGACAAATGACAGCCAACAGGAGACAAATGACAGAAGACAGATGACAGGAGACAGATGACAGGAGACAGGAGACAGATGAAAGATGACAGGAGACAGATGACAGGAGACAGATTACAGGAGACAGATGACAGCCAACATGAGACAAATGACAGGAGACAGATGACAGATGTCTGGAGACAAATGACAACCAACAGGAGACAAACGACAGCCGACATGAGACAAATGACAGCCAACAGGAGACAAATGACAGGAGACAGATGACAGGAGACAGGAGACAAATGACAGGAGACAGATGACAGGAGACAAATGACAGATGTCAGGAGACAAATGACAGGAGACAAATGACAGGAGACAGATGACAGGAGACAGATGACAGATGACAGATGACAGATGATAGGAGACAAATGACAGGAGACAAATGACAGGAGACAGATGACAGCCAACATGAGACAAATGACAGGAGACAGATGACAGATGTCAGGAGACAAATGACAACCAACAGGAGACAAATGACAGCCAACAGGAGACAAATGACAGAAGACAGATGACAGGAGACAGGAGACAGATGACAGGAGACAGGAGACAGGAGACAGGAGACAAATGACAGGAGACAGATGACAGATGACAGATGACAGATGACAGATGACAGATGACAGATGACAGATGACAGATGACAGATGACAGATGACAGATGACAGATGACAGGAGACAGATGACAGCCAACATGAGACAAATGACAGGAGACAGATGACAGATGTCAGGAGACAAATGACAACCAACAGGAGACAAATGACAGCCAACAGGAGACAAATGACAGGAGACAGATGACAGATGACAGATGACAGATGACAGATGACAGATGACAGATGACAGATAACAGATGACAGATGACAGATGACAGATGACAGATGACAGATGACAGATGACAGATGACAGATGACAGATGACAGATGACAGATGACAGATGACGGATGACAGATGACAGATGACGGATGACAGATGACAGATGACAGATGACAGATGACAGATGACAGATGACAGATGACAGATGACAGATGACAGATGACAGATGACAGATGACAGATGACAGATGACAGATGACAGATGACAGATGACAGATGACAGATGACAGATGACAGATGACAGATGACAGATGACAGATGACAGATGACAGATGACAGATGACAGATGACAGATGACAGATGACAGATGACAGATGACAGATGACAGATGACAGATGACAGATGATGACAGATGATGACATATGACAGATGACAGATGACAGATGACAGATGACAGATGACAGATGACAGATGACAGATGACAGATGACAGATGATGACAGATGACAGATGACAGATGACAGATGACAGGAGACAAATGACAGCAGACAGATGACAGATGTCAGGAGACAAATGACAGCCAACAGGAGACAAATGACAGGAGACAGATGACAGGAGACAGGAGACAAATGACAGGAGACAGATGACAGGAGACAAATGACAGCCAACAGGAGACAGATGAAAGATGACAGGAGACAGATGACAGATGACAGATGACAGCCGACATGAGACAAATAACAGCCAACAGGAGACAGATGACTGGAGACAGATGACTGGAGACAGATGACTGGAGACAGATGACTGGAGACAGATGACTGGAGACAGATGACTGGAGACAGATGACAGATGACAGATGACAGATGACGGATGACAGATGACAGATGATGGATGACAGATGACAGATGACAGATGACAGATGACAGATGACAGATGACAGATGACAGATGACAGATGACAGATGACAGATGACAGATGACAGATGACAGATGACAGATGACAGATGACAGATGACAGATGACAGATGACAGATGACAGATGACAGATGACAGATGACAGATGACAGATGACAGATGACAGATGACAGATGACAGATGACAGATGACAGATGATAGGAGACAAATGACAGGAGACAAATGACAGGAGACAGATGACAGGAGACAGATGACAGCCAACATGAGACAAATGACAGAAGACAGATGACAGATGTCAGGAGACAAATGACAACCAACAGGAGACAAATGACAGCCAACAGGAGACAAATGACAGGAGACAGATGACAGGAGACAGGAGACAGATGACAGGAGACAGGAGACAAATGACAGGAGACAGATGACAGGAGACAAATGACAGATGTCAGGAGACAAATGACAGGAGACAAATGACAGGAGACAGATGACAGGAGACAGATGACAGATGACAGATGACAGATGATAGGAGACAAATGACAGGAGACAGATGACAGCCAACATGAGACAAATGACAGGAGACAGATGACAGATGTCAGGAGACAAATGACAACCAACAGGAGACAAATGACAGCCAACAGGAGACAAATGACAGAAGACAGATGACAGGAGACAGATGACAGGAGACAGGAGACAGATGACAGATGACAAATGACAGATGACAGATGACAGATGACAGATGACAGATGACAGATGACAGATGACAGATGACAGATGACAGATGACAGATGACAGATGACAGATGACAGATGACAGATGACAGATGACAGATGACAGATGACAGATGACAGATGACAGATGACAGATGACAGATGACAGATGACAGATGACAGATGACAGATGACAGATGACAGATGACAGATGACAGATGACAGATGACAGATGACAGATGACAGATGACAGATGACAGATGACAGATGACAGATGACAGATGACAGATGACAGATGACAGATGACAGATGACAGATGACAGATGACAGATGACAGATGACAGATGACAGATGACAGATGACAGATGACAGATGACAGATGACAGATGACAGATGACAGATGACAGATGACAGATGACAGATGACAGATGACAGATGACAGATGACAGATGACAGATGACAGATGACAAATGACAGATGACAGATGACAGATGACAGATGACAGATGACAGATGACAGATGACAGATGACAGATGACAGATGACAGATGACAGATGACAGATGACAGATGACAGATGACAGATGACAGATGACAGATGACAGATGACAGATGACAGATGACAGATGACAGATGACAGATGACAGATGACAGATGACAGATGACAGATGACAGATGACAGATGACAGATGACAGATGACAGATCACAGATGACAGATCACAGATGACAGATGACAGATGACAGGAGACAAATGACAGGAGACAGGTGACAGGAGACAAATGACAGATGACATGAGACAAATGACAGCCAACAGAAGACAGATAAGAAATGACAGGATACAAATGACAGCCAACAGGAGACAGGTGACAGAACGGATTTGAACGCGGTCGCGGAAAGAGGAGTCATAGAAACCAAAAAAACAATTAATGGAATTCTTGTCTGTCTGTCTGTCTGTCTGGTACATTATAACTTCAGAACTACTGAACGGATTTGTACGCGGTTTTCACAGTTGGATTACATAAAATTGGGAGCGTTGTCAAAAGTTATTTTATCAAAATCGGTTAAGAGAGAAAGAAGATATGGTCAATTGAAAATTTACTTCAATCACTGCTTCAAATTTCTTTAACACTTATATTGATTGATTAGTTATATATTGTTAAATATGTTCTAATATAAGTTAATCTTAATATTAAAACTTATGAGAGGTAACAAAAATAACAAATAACGCAGTGCGCGCGGGCGCGGTTGAAGTGCTCGATGAACTATGTGCTCGATAGATGGCGTTGCTAAAATTCGTCATCAACCTAGATTTATTTTATTTTTTTATTCCTTAAACCTATACAGCTTATCAAAAAAAGTTTACACAATAAAAAAAAGCCAAAGTATGGTTAAACATAGAACCGGAAATAGAATCTAAGATCAGAATAAACAATAACAAAAAAAACACGAACAGAAAAAAATAAATAAAAATATATATATACACATGAACAAGTGGAGTATTTTATGTGAAGTACAAGCATTTAAGTGTGAGTGTGTGTATTTGTGTGTGCAATGGTGTTGATGTGTGAGTGAGTGTGCGAGGTTGCGACTTAGTTTTTTTTTAAAGAACTTCTACTTAGGCCAAACATATCCATCGCGGTATTAAGATGCTCCATTGTGTTATGACTACCATGCACTTCGAGTGAACACTACCTAATCAAACAAGTAAAAGGAAACGAGTGAAGAGACGTTTATCGTTTGTCCGCATCCATTTTTCCACCTACGTCCTTAACGTTAATGAGGTTTTTATTATTTGGTCAAGCTAATAAGTAATAACCTCACAAGTACGTATTTCGTACTCATAACTTCGTAAGAATTTTCTTTCAACTCCTTACCGCTGAGGAGGTTTACCTTCCATCATCAGCTCATCCACATAAAAAGATGACTATCAGAATATAAAATTTGCAGAAAAGTAATTTGAAATTTATCTTGATTTCCCTGAATCATCGGATCCTGTAAAGCTACATCATCCCTGAGTAACACATAATTATATATAATTCCAATTGTAACAAGTTTTAGCCCGTAAAAGAAAGCCCTGTCGAGATCATTAAGAAACGCTATATACTTAACCAAATCACACGTGGGCGAAGCCGCGGGCGGAAAGCTAGTAATTATATACAGGCGATAAAAACTAAATATTGATAACCTTGATATCACTATAGTATCTTTATTGGACTTAAATGTAAATAGGTACAGTTATAAGTTTAGTGATAGTTATCAATTTCAAAGTTATATCGTATCGATATTGACACGCATCAATCCTGTCTGTATAACCGCCATTGCTGTGATTGTTTTAATTTAAGTGCGTCATGAGTGCAAATTTAAGATAAATATTAGTATGTTGTTAATCTGTGGAATTATACAAAGTGTGTCAAGTCAGAATACAGAATTACATAATCACCAACAAAACAAAACCAGTTGGAGAATGGATAATAAAAGGGGGTCATCACATTTCACGTAATTACAAAAGTTTGATACGTTTTGTAGAATTAGTATTTTGTGGTGTGACTAGTTGCAAACCTGTGATTACTATTAACGAGCTACATTAATTTCTATAAAGCTTAACTTTGTGTTATTTTATTAATATACAAAATATGTAAACTTTATATAACGACACTGAAGGGACGGTGTATTTTACGACGTTATAGAGAGTGGTCGTTAAATGGGGGAACTAAAAATCATTGGATGGAATAAAAGCTAAACCAACCAAAGCCAATTGATTTCGATGCTTTAGAGAGACTCGTTAAATGGAGTGACGTTACATCGAATTCATTGTAATTATTATCTATACTTTCATATCTCTAAAGGCATAAAGCAAATATAATAAAATTATGCAAAATAATAACGAATGCTACCTAAATTGTGTTTTACTTTAAAAAAAATAAGTCAAATAAATAAATATATGTTATTTAATAACATAATTATAAGTATATACCCATATCCTAATAATAATAATTAAATAACCAAAAACTGTCCGAAATCTGTCGTTTTCCTAAAGTGACGGGTTTTATTCTTAACCCGTGACTCGTTTAATAGAGTAGACCCTCATCTACAAACTAGTTTTACGATAATTTATTTTTGTAACACACAGGTTGTTACTTAAATAACGTTCAAAATAGTTATTAATACTATTTAAAGAACTGCCGCGTGTTTATAGATTCTAAATTGCCTTTCTCGAAAAAAATATTCTCGTTATACGTGCTTTTTTGATAGGAACAACATCATTATCGGCTACAATAATGTAATATATTTCTATAAACAAGAATGAGAGATGTGAAAATGCGTGGTAAACATTACAACTACATAAAAATTGTCTGAGTAATGTTTTTCAATAATTAATTCATGGAAAGCTGGTGAATATTATATAATCGTGAAATATTTTATTATTATTTATGAACACGCTGTAGAGATAATTAAATTGTGACGACTACTGACCATTCACGTTATCTTAAGGGTAACATAATTGTATTTGTCCCTAGAACGAAAAACAGAAATAGAACATTCTGTAAATTCCGTGTGTCAAAATATTACAAATATTTTTTATTCAAGTTTAAGCGATAGTTAATGAATGATATGAACATGATATGACATGAATATAATTGTATTCCTAAATTAAATCGAAAAATTATTTTTTCGAAAGAAAAACGATTTAGAGATGTGGCGTGTGTCTATAATACTGTGGAACTAGAGAACCCATTGACCACTCAGAACCAAAAGGAATCTGATGACCAAGCCTCAATAAATTATAGACATCTACAGTCTTTGGACGATAGCCGTCAAGCCATCTTCTAGTGTCAAAACTGTGAGACAACAGAAGTTTGTTTAAGTTTTAAGGCTACTAATAAATCGGACATCGATTACCGTAACAGGTGGAGTGAACGAGGCGAGTGAGTAACGGTTATATTTATGTCCGTATGTACGGTAGCTCGTAACTCAAGAACTGCTGCATCGATTTTGTCGTTGCCTCGCCCACTAAAATTATTTATGGGCTAAACGTGTGGCAACATGTTGTATGAATATTCGATTTTTTTAGAAGAAGAGAATTTAGATTAGAGCCAATAAATGTAATTATAATAAAGAGATTATTTAAAAACCAAATTCAAACGATTACCGGCTGTATTTGTAAACGAACTCATAAACCTTGCCCCATAGGGCCCAGATCAAACATAATATTTTCAATTCTCATCAAAATGGCGACGATCGTTATGACATCCCTAATAAAAACCGCTCACAATATTCGCTGTACTCGCAGCAATATCGTAATGAACACCATGTATACACTGTCCATTTAATCTCGCACCTGTATCACCAAATACATGTGGTACAAGTCAATAAATCCTTTGCTAATATCAAAAAAAAAACAAAATATCCTTATTCACTTGATGAAGCGTCAACGAAAAAACCAAGTTGCCCCATAAACGCTTATCGCAAATCGCTCTTGTTTCCTAGTTTTGTATATTTATATCTAAATATAATCACTAAGAGCGAAACAGAGAAGCCTACACAACAACATCTGTCATAACTAATTCATAAAACAAATCCTTAAATTAATTTTAATTGCAGATTCTTTATATCTGTTTCTTTGCATGAGTGCAAGAGGGAGACATGATATACTTTAGATAATTAAGGGGTATGATTAAGCTGAGTTGAAGCAATCGCTACCTTTTATAACTTAGAGCGTTGCCTTAAAGGGTCACCTAAACGGCCGCCCGTTTGCTTGTCCTAAACAAATACGTCCACCTATTCACGACCACGTAAGGGAGTTGCGGCATTAAAACATTGTTTAGCGTCTAACTCCTGTCATTAGACCGATTCGCTGACTCCCTAATAGCTACCCAAATTTTTCATATGCCTGATAACGTATGTTGGCTAAATCAGCGTTTTCATCTTCATGACTTTCATACAACAGTACATTTTCTTATGTTTACGTTGTGACGATGTTCGTTGTTAATTAAAATTATTTTATCTCTGCATATATTTATATTTTTTCACATTCATGTACGGTTTAGAGTTTAGCGTGTATGACGTTAACATCAACGATATAGTTTTAAGTGTGTAATTGACGGATATAACTCGTTAAGTCATGGTAATAACGTACTTCTCTACATAATATGATGATTTAATCAAAACCTTAACATAACTACTAAACCCTTGTAGAGCAGGTTTATTCTTCTCTATCAAGATGTCGTATGAAGATAGTTAAAGGGTTAAACGACCCTTTCATCCAAATGCACCCATTAGACATTTCTACATTCAAAAACTTGTCTTTATCTGTGCTCTGTAACTTTCCCGCCAATCGCAATCGTCTACGTCAATGTCTGTGGTGAAGAAATTAAAAGTTTGTCAGTTCGCCCCGAGCGGTCGACGGCGCCGGTCGTTCAGATAGTTTAATGACAGCTCTGAGTTTATCAATTAAAATTTATTGTATTCTGTCTCAGTCACATTTCTTCAGAAATACTTCTGACAAGTTTAAATTCGTTAACCCGTCTAGGGCTGAAAAGTAAAGATTAAATATTTGCACCACACTCTAGAATGATGGCACTCGATGCATATGCAGACAGGGAATATTCAATGGAGAAATCAAATGAACATTTTAAACTCTCAATAAGACAACGATGAATAAGAAAGAAGGCCCCGGGTCTGTTTAAACAATGTATTAATAGGAAAACATCTTCATTTCTCGATGTATTTTCTCCCTCGCTGATAACTGGAGTAACTTGTAATTTGATGAGTTTCAACGGATCTTTCTGGAACTTTTTACGGTGTATGAATATTTAATAGGCGATGTTTTGGCGCCCAACGCCGAGGCCCTTGTATTTTTCAGCTTATTTTCCTTTACGGCAGTGATTTGAGGAGATAAAGAGTGTAATTTAATCAATGTTAGCGTGAGATTTTTCTCTACATTTGATTTTATTTTGTTTGGGCACTGAGTGAAAGGCTAAATTATCAGCTAATAAAGTTATTCTATTATTTATAAAATATGTAAATAATACAAATACAATACAAAACATTTTTTGTACTTTAGGCGTACCATTAAATAAGTAAGGTATTTAACTTATGTAAATCGAAGGCATCTTAAGAGACATTGAGTGTATAGTGTATTGAAAATTCTAAGTGATTAAGGATCACTATGAGCATTGGTTGAGTTGGATGTCCGACTTAACAATTGTTTTCTGTTCAGTCCAAGTATGGGTGGTCTAGGTACTTTAAACCGATGCTTCAGATGTCGCAAATATTATTTAACGATCGGTTTAAATAATATGTAATAAAGAAATTGGGAAAATAGGATGATAATATACACATATTAATGTTTTTGTTGATACGAAAATGGCTTTTGCTTAAGATAGTTGAATAAAGTATATAGATGGCTATGAAGAAAGCGTTTTGTAATTATAATAAGTTTTATATTCACAATTTATTATTCGTAAACACCGAAATATTAAATTTCATATCTAATATTAAGTTACCTTTGAAAATTCCGGCTCTTTCTACTACTGTATCTAAGAAATTTTAGGTGTTTGAGTTACTGTGTTACCCAAATCAATTTATTATCTCATCTTACAATGGTTTTAGACTATAATAATGAATGCACGTGTGAATAAATAAAAAATAATCTTATGCTTTAAATTGACATCTAAAATAAAATAATAATGATTGTAAGACATTTTTGTTACCACTAATTTATTTTATTAAATCTATCCCCAAACATCTTATGTGCTAAATATATTAACACTACAAGAAACTTATAAGATAATAAAACAAGGTATACACACAAAACAATTATATGGGACCTTAAAACAAATGAAAATTTAAGTTGTTTTAAAAAAGAATTTATAAATAAAAAGATGTTTAATATACGCTTGTTTCGCGGCCTACAGTTAATAAGAGCACACGTTGAGCATCAAAGTGTAGATGCGCCCTGGAGAAATCAGCGCCGTCGATATGTGCCAAGTTAATGAGTTACATGTCGCAATATTTTAGTCTCTTTACAGTAATTAGGTGGGTTTTGCCATAACATTAATTCCCGTAAAAGGAAAATTATTTACATTCTACAAGTTACTTTTCTCATAGTGGGTATACAACTACGTTCTTTCAAAATCTCATACATAACAACATACACAAAATATATCATTAAAATAAAAATAAACTAATATGTCTCTCAGAGAGTTGAGATATTAAGAAGAGTTAGGTTTTATAAAAATTAAACAAATCGCTGAAGTAGGTACCTTCTCAGTTCTCTGGTATAATATAAACGCGACTTCAGTAGTCTTCATATGCGGAATCGTGGGTTACACAGGAGTGTTTAGTGGGTCACCTGGTCCTCTGAGTAGCAGACGTTTCCTCCTGTGAGTTGAGTCTCACATATCCCGGTGACTTTTGGGTTGCGGGAACTGCGTAAAGCTTTCGTAAAGCTCCTCGGTTATCAAAAAAAGGTATCTTCTCAGACGGGTCTATTTAGAACCTTCTTGGCCATAGAAGAAAGTTAAACACTGGAGTGCTCACTTCGACAACTCTTGAGCCACTTTCTTAAAAGATATAAATATCGTGAATTTAATTATTATTTTACAAAATTACACTAAGCATATTTGTATTAATAGTAATAAATCTTTTATTTGAACTGTAATATTTTATTTTTTATTTTTTAACGAAGCAGCCTTCTAAAGATCTGGATGTATCAGAGTGCAATGCAAATGGCACAAGGTACAGAAATATGTGGATGGTGCTAAACATTAACGATTATAGCCGCCAAGTCGCGTCTAATTGTGCCTGGATAGTGTTATGCATAATACTCTTAAAACTCTTACAACCCATAAGAAATTTGTAGAGTAAATTCCGTTAATAGAATTAAGAATATATCAAATGTCTTTAAATTATTTAACATCCCAAAACACTTCAAAAGTAAGATTAAAAGAATCGTTTGACATTTCGATCGGTTTAAATATGCAAGTCACTTTATATTTCTCCTCTTGTATAATATCGTTTCGTAACGGGATTTATTAAAAAAAAAACTATAAAATACCCGCTGTAGGTTTTGAAGCCCGTTAGTAAGGTTTACTTCGGCATTAAGCCATCCCGACTAATTGTAAGCTCACGTTATCGTGAGACAAACGCGTTGGCTGCAACGCATAACCGTTTCCACTTTTTGGTTTCGTGAAATTAGCGCCTTTTTGCATTGTGTCGTCCCCACGACACCCTTCTCTGGTTCTTTGTTTCTGTTTAAGCTATCCTGTAATTATTTC
Organism: Leptophobia aripa; assembly: GCA_951799465.1. Taxonomy (NCBI): domain Eukaryota; kingdom Metazoa; phylum Arthropoda; class Insecta; order Lepidoptera; family Pieridae; genus Leptophobia; species Leptophobia aripa. The sequence continues at coordinate 2,843,094 of OX637271.1, forward strand.
GATGTTCACTTTAATATACTTACAGATAAAATAAACTGGAATAGTGTAATTAATTTTTAAAATTATTTAATAGGAAAAGGTATAAAACAAAGATATAAATTAAAAGAGAATCGTCGTAAAGTAATTAAAAAATGCAGCACTTGAATTTGTCGTGGTAACGTGAACGAACAATCTTAATAATATGTCAAGTGTCAAAAAATGTCAATTGAAAATCGAATTAGAACTAAGATTAGAACAAAGTTTGTGTGAGCTGTGATCGTTCGTGACAGGAATGAGCCGGAGAGACTTCGGTGAGGTCGATCAGTCTTTAATTAACATTCCACACCGTTATCGGATCACATCGACGGAATAGACATTGGTACACATCGGAGTGAGGCACAATGGGAATTTGCTAATTTGTGTCAAAAATCACTATAATCTTCATGCATTATTTGTACTAATTTTAAAATATTACAAACATTTGATTTTCTTTGAATTAATTCACTGTAAATTAGCACTGTAAATTATGAATTAATATACAGTTAATTAATATACTGTATATTAATTCACAATTTACAGTGCTAAGCTATGTAGAAACCAGGAATGGTGCGCTATGGGCAATGGGTAAAAAAATGGCTCAAGCATGGAGTGAGTCAGTCAGTTTCTCTATTCAATTACCCAGTGTATTCTCAAGGTGTATTCCAACAGTCTCCATTAAAGAATCTACGTCACAATATAATACAGTCAACGAAATACAGGGCAATCTTTCATGTAATTATAAAATTGGTAATTTTGGAGATTTAAATTAGTTGTGAAAGTAATAGTTATCATTAGTTACATATGGTTATTAGTACTTAGTTTGAATAAACAAACCTTGACTGGCAACCCGCTCACCTTATAGACACCCTAAGAAACATGTGTGACGTTTGAAAATAGATATTTTAATAAATAGTAACGTATCAACTTATAAGTACACTTTCTTCTGTCGTAGGTGGAATATCTTTTGTTTTATATTAATGCGGACGATTTGTAAGAAGGCGCGATCGTCTCATTGTCTGACGAAATTCGTTTAGTGAAATATCCACTTTATTACAATGTGAATAAAGGAGATATTAAAATAAACACACGGTGTGTTGCGTACACGTTCGTGTTAATTGGCAACACTAATTTGAGTTTAATTAAACAACGAATGGTGCTTTGTTAAGGCGATTGTCTAAAGTCTATTTAGTATGCGTCTTGGGTTATTTTTTCTTTATTCCGTTCATTGTGTCAATAAAAGCTTGTGAAAATTTTAAATTAAATGGAACACAGTGTCTCAAACGTCGAAAAATTTATAAACCGGTCGACGTTTTTATCGAGCACGACCTATTTAGTTTAATATGAATATTCATCAAATTCATGTAATTAAAGTAAACAAATTTTAACCTCATTATATTTATGATATTACGTAGGAATTTGGCTGAAGAAATTGTCCTTGATAATTTAAGACGAGGTTGTTTTTCAACAAAACCTTTTAATGTTTATTTATGATGAAAATAGTGCAGTGTAATAACTATGCCTTAAATCGTAAATCAGTGAAGTTCGATCACAGATTACTTTGTTATTTTTGCCTTTGGAAGTCAACGGCTAATCAAGCATGTATTCCTTATACTGATCGTCAATTTGGTCTAAAACAGATGATCTCTGTTGACGATATGTTTTATGACATTTAATTCATTTTAAAAAACGAGGATTTATTCCATTTGACTTCGCATATGTAGTTTTATTTTTACATAGAATCCAAGAGTTTTCCAAGTGTGCCAAGCTGTTTACAATTTCCATTAGATCAGTGGCATTAAGATTGTATCGTAGTTTGTATTGAGGTGGATAAATGAGTTCTCTCTTGTTTCGAACTTTTCCTATCTGATACGCAACTTAAGGTGTATAAACACAATGGGCCTTGTTTAAATTATCCTATGGAATTCAGGCTATTGTTATACAGTTATAGTATAAGTTAGAAAATTTAATAATATGAAAAAGCGATAGGATATTCAATTGAATTTGTATTCAGGAATTTATTTTCTTATAAAAATTAAGTTTTTAAATATAGAATTTCAAAATATCCCTCGTCAATTGTAGAAAATTTTAATGGATGATAAGTATGTACATCTATGATCAATAAAATCAATACTTAAGCGATGACTTCAGCATCGTTATACCGCTAAGCGCATATGCTTCTTGGCATTAGCCAGCCTTCAGTTAGTAGCTTTGACTGGTCGAGGATATCAATGCACCGTAGACCTAAATAAAAGATATTAATTAATGCCACCATAAGGTTTTATTTAAAAGTGAATTATTATTGTTTGTATTAAGATAAACACAACAGTACTTTTGAAGATTAAAAATTACCAATTTTAAAAATGAGAGTAAGTAAGCGTTTTTAGTTTAAATGAAGAAATTGTATTATCCTTTGTACATATGCAACAAATTTCAAACAAAACCATTTCTTAATTACAATTAGTTCAAAGTTGAGATAAATTTGCTTAAATGTTAATTAATTGAGTGCTGATAGCTCGATTTGTAGCATTTCTTATCGAAGGCTAGTTATCAAGTTAAGCTCCTCCTATTTGAAAATCCTATTGAGATTTCTGATACGCGGGTACGACTGACACTAGTTCTAAGTGGATACGTTATTTTATTATCAACTCACTTTTTTATGGCTCTGTGTCATATATTTAAATTTCAAATACATGTTGATATATACACAAAATTATCTCTTATTCATACTAAACGTAAATAAAAATAAAGTCATGATTGTCTTTGCCATAAGTTGTATTGGCCGGATTCACAAAAAAATATACAGATTAAAAACTATATTGTCACTAATGGAACTTATCTGGTTCATAAATCTACCAATACATATAATTACAAATATCAAACACACTATTTGAAACATCGACTAAATATTGTTTGTTGCCATGGTTACTTACATGGTTACTACATGGTCCATAGTATATTTATTATGAAAATATTAAAATAACCACCTTTAGAATTTATACCTCCATTGATATCACCCTTACGTGCCATTAACCCAGCTAAGAATTCGGCAACAAAGTACGTCGCTTACTTGTTTATCTTTGTGAAGATCTATCGGGATTCAGTCGCGTAAGCAATAATTACCTTTTGTGTTTATACAGTTTACTGTTTGATGACAGCAAATGATTTTGTTAATTAAGTTAAGCCTCTGTTACACACTCAGCTACCAGCTACTGTTAATGAGTAAAATCAGTAAAAAAATCATTCATAATAGATAATTATGTCTTAGATGATTTTTAACCGGTTTTATTGATTGGTACAATGTTAATTTTAATACGAGCTATTCACTAAACACACACAAATGTATTACAAAATAATACAAAGCCTCTTAGGTTATTTAAATCTTATTCAAATAATGTTGACTAGACTATCGTAGCACTCTCGTAGCAAGCTGCAAGTAGTAGCTACGTACGCCTACGATTTAAGATTTTTTAGCAAAAGCAATATCTCGGTAATCTTAATATCAGATTCTCATTTAGCGACCCTCCGTTTGAATTATTTGCTCAAGTTATCGGCTAACGTTTACAGAAACGTCACATTTAATAATAATGAATGATAATTGCCTCGCAGCTTACAAAAGCGATCGGCCGAATGTAACTTACTTCACTTTGACTTGGAATTTGAACACTGTGTCTTGTGTATTTAACATCCGAGATTCGGAAATGAAATACGTGGAGAAAGTTTATTAGTTATCTATATGGAAAATTAAACAGAATAATTATTGAAATAGCTTTAAGCCCTTTTGTCAATATATTCTCTGACAGCAAATGCTTAATTTCTATGATGTTTTTATCTACGTTATGTAAATAGATATGTTATTTAAAACTGTTTTATAAAGCTCATGTGTTTTGCATGCAAATTCAGTATTTTTTAACAATTCCACAGTTTGTCTTAAACTCCACAGTTTCTCTAACCATACAACAGTATTCTTAATCACTTAGGAATGGTAAACGGGTCCCGACAAGGTAAACAATATGAAGACACGAACTTGGCCGATAATTCACACTTAACTCGCACTACGCCTGCATTGTTTAACTACCAACGATTTAACTATGACACACTGCGCTCCTATTTGTGTTATTGAATTGTCTTTTGTGCTTATGTTACTATGTACACCGTACTAACTCCTGTGGTAACCAAGATCTAAAGACAAATGTTGTGCCATTTTCTAACGAAACCCTTTACTGATCGTTATAGGAACAATTGAATTTTTATTCTCTATGTATAAGTTACTTATTTTAGTTAGGTTAATATTAAGAATATTTTGTGTTTATTTAATTGATCTTTTATTGTATTGTTATGTTTATTCAATTAGGATTAGGAATATTTTGAGTTTTAATAACTAATAAATTTTAGAAAAGAAGAATATAATATATAGATGCATAATTAAGACATGATATAGATTATAAAATAGATAGCAATGATCGATTGGAAATATATTATCTGCATTTTCATTTAAACATTTACTTAAATTGAGGGCTTAGCAATAACGTCTCCACCGACAATTACTATAAATAACGCTTAACGCCGGTTTAAATATTGTTATATTAACGAAGGGATGGACATCTTGAGTTATAACAAACCACTGTTCAGCCAAACTCACCATTAGCATTAATTTAAAATATTATTTATCGTTCGATCGTGTTAAAGTAGAAAAGTATGAAGGTGGCTTTTATTCACTATGTTAAATATATCTTTTGTAATTTTGATACATTGATAATTTTGTATGTGTTTACAGAACTGTATTCTGGACAATTCGTTTTTAAGTAGCCGCTGTGTATGTGTTGTAGAAGCGAAAAATTATATTGTATAGATAGATAGTTACGAGAAGATACGATATAGTTTTCATGGAATAAATAATATTATGTTTTTGCAGACTAACTATGAAAATTGTTGTCTTGATTTTCATTTGTAATATTTTAAATGTAAGAGAAGGGAATATTTTATGGTTTGTGAGTTGACTTTTGTTCCCAATTTTGACGATCTCGTTAAGTGTTAGATGACACCAAATGGCCTTTATTACGTCTAGTTAAGGGTGTTTTTGTTGATTTATAAGGTACTGTATTTTTATTAGTGTAGTTAATTTTTAATGTTAAAATTTAATTATTGAATTTATAAGAATTGGTTTAATAATAGTCCTTTAAATATGTACAACATAAACTTATTATTACATTGAAATATAGTATTTCTCTCATTTAAATTTAATTATGAGATAATAAAAATCGTATTGTCAATTGGAGACATTGACTTTTATATTATTGAATTGATCCTGTTTTATTTTAATTACTTTCTTGTGCTAGTATTAGATAAAATTTTAGATGAGAAAATATTGAAGGTACATTAAATAAAGCTTTAGCTGTTAATTAAACACAAAAACATTCACAGTTTGAGAGAAAAAAACAAAAATACTAAAATGTATACAGATAAACTGATTTCCGATCATAACATCCAACCATTAGGTACACCTGGCGCACCAATAAATAGTTGGACAAGAAAAGCAAAACGTATGGAGCAAAGCCCGGTACAAATCTGGCCAGTGGATAGCCGGCCTGATCGACAAATCCGGCAGATTACGCGCTGATACAGGGACCATGTTTATGAGACAGCCGCTGGACTACCCTGGACTATGCTGGTAGGGTTGACACATTGGTGTCATTTCAGACATTATACTCGTAGACAAATTTTGACAAAGTATATAGATTCTATTTTCAAAAGAGAAATAAAATTAGTATTTGATTTATGCCAGCAACATCACATTAAAACCTTTTTAATGAATTTATGACATTAAGTTCAATTAAGAATTGTGGTGTTTAATGCATTGAATACTTCGAAACAACTTGATTAAAATTATTAGTACAAATGTACAGAAAATAAAAGACCATAATTGTATCACCAGAAAATAAAGGTTAGTTATTATAAGATAGCACATTAATAACACAATGATAATCTTTATAAATGAAATTCAATATTAAAATTAATATATGTCACAAAATAAATGTACTAAATTACGAACACTATTTTTCAAAGAATTAGAAAAGAAATCTAATAAAGACCAAATAGTCACCTACTTTGGGCGACTTACGAATTCCCAAATACGGAACCACAAAAATTTATTAGCGCGTACAAAATATCCCAGTTTAAATCTCAAATAAGCGTGAACAGCGAACGGGGATAACAAAATTGTAAACAGAATTCGAAAACTTTAAAAATGGAATTTCGAATTCGGATAGCGAGCGTAATAAAATAAAATAAAAATGCAAATGTTATACTGTTGGCAACCCTGGTTCCGATATAGACGAGATAGAAGGTAGTCGGAATATTTCGGCTTACAAAACGAGTCCAAGTTTTAATAGTGTACCGTCATGTTTATGTTATGGGCGGAATCGAAAGAGGACAGGCCGAGACTGGCTGATATACTCCCCGCGTTAAAAGGTCACTGAATTTAAGATGCTCTGTGGAAATAATGCAGGTCTTTTAGCGTCATATGAGTTTTGGATTCGTATCTACTCAATACGTTAACGTTTATTTTTGAAATTGATTCTTGTAAAAATGTGAAGTGGTTTTACGGGTGACACAGTACATTAAATTTATATTACATATAAAAAGTTTAAATTATTATACTATTATTAATTTACTGTCGTATATTAGTTTAAGGACAAACCTGAGGAGTGTATGTTCTGTGGGCACATATTTTACTCTGAAAAATTGTGAATAAACACCTATTTCTTAATACGTTTATTACGTTAAATTTTATTCATAAATTTTGTTTCTTATTAAATAGTCTCTTAGTCGTTGGAAGACATAGTAGGTCGACACTTAGTGGTAATAATTACGACGCTCTCAATCTAACATTGACAAGGACAAGCATTCGGCAACGACTGCCGACCGATGCTCGTAAATTGGTCCTCTTAATTTACACCGTTTCGGGTGACCATAATTTTAATCTTGACATCTCTAAGAAAATTAAAAAACTACTCTGTAACATAGTTAACACTTGACACACTATATTATAGTGTTTGTTAGTCAGTTTCTAACATCCAAAGCCTGCCCAAATGTAGCCCATTGTTACAGGCCATAAACATAATATGATAAAATGTGCATTTATACTATAGTTACAGTTTAAGTTCCTTTACAATTTACGGTTATTCGGTTTCACTTAGCTCGTGCGTTATGTCCTTGTCGTGGACATATCAGATTCAAGAGGTTGGCAGAAGGCTGTTTGCTTCCGGAGCTTAACTATCAGCAATCTCTTAAACTTATGATTATGTGGACCTTAGTTATGTTTTGTTATAGTCTTAGTTAGTATCTCATTTCTCAGATTGCACAGTAAATATCGCTCTTCAACAATTAAGCCCTGTAATATTTATTACTAGCTGATCCCGAAAAACGTCGTTTTGCTAAAAAAATGTCTCTAAATATAGATGTTGGCCGATTCTCAGACCTACTTAATATGCTCAGAAAATGTCAGGAGAATCGGTCAACCCGTTTCGGAGGAGCAAGGGAACGAAAACTGTGACACGAGAGTTTTTAGCCTTTTATTTTCTTTTTCTTATCCATATATATATATATATATATTTATTAGTGTTAGTTTTAAGTTATTTTTGGTTTGTTATTTGTGGTTCTGTCAATAAAGTTTTTTTTATTATCATTAAGCGTAATTGTTTTGGTATTGGGTATTTGTAAAAGTGTCCAGTATTCTAAGAAATTATGGTGTTCCTATTTGCAATAGACTATCCGCAAGTACTGTAGGTTTGCTCTTATTGATAGGCCGTTGTCGTCTTGAGATATCGCCTAGCAATTTGTAGTGTCGACTGAATTACGGATAATCAATTAGTTCAAGCCGTTTTAGAAGAAAAATGGCTGCTGATTTTAACACGACAGTCGATTTGTTTTGATCTTTCAACGGAATTTTCATTTTGAATTTATTCTATATTATAGTTGAATCTTTTACAAAGTGAATAATTTGCGAATCGGTTAAAATTATGCTAAATAACAAATCAGCAACCTTACAGATATTTCACGACAATGCATAGTGCTCTCACCTCTATCATACAGAGATTGAAGCATGCTGCTGGAGCTTCCGCACACGGCGCTCCAATGACGTACTCGTACATCGTTTCGAAAAAGCTTTACACGCGTCCATCTATAAACATTGATGGGCTACAGAAGTGAGGCAAACCATGCAATACCCTAAACCTCCTATATATTTCGGTGCAATTGGCTAAAATATACATGAACTGCATATAGTAAAACTCATTATTAGCCTAGTGGTAATACGCAGTATATATGCAGTGGTGCATTAAAAACCTTTAGACGAAACAATTATACTGTGTAGACGTTAGTGTGAAGTAAATTGCCTGGCTGCAGTAAGACTATAACAAGTTGCTTCTGCATAAGACCAGTAAACCTATCACTAAGACATTCAAATCTACCCTCAACGCATAGGATTAACGCGTATTTACTGCAAATTAACCTAGCAATTGATGCCCAATTGATCGTCTAATGGGCACATATGGCTATTATATTAAATCAAACAAGCTTGATAGCACTTAGGGCACCTGCACAAAGACCTATTGATTTAAGGGCGACGCTTTAGTGCATTATGGCGGAGATGGATGGTGTGAATTGCATAACGAGTGATTATGATATTAGAATGATAGTTCCTCTTCAGTTCAATGCAATGTCGTGATTGGTTGTCACATTCGACTATTAATTCTTATGGGTTTGAAGGTGTCCCGTCATTTTAAAGGCAGTAAGCCATATTATGTTATTAAACACATATAACTTCGAATTGATTTTCGAAAGATGATGATTTTCAAATGCAGTTTTCAATGTATTCAGCTTAAGACAGTAAATAACGTACAATACAAATTAATATACCTTAAATGTGTTATTAATCCAAATACTAACTTAACGTCCTGTGTTACCTGGATGCTATTGAATGCGCTGTGATTGTCTACTTACCTTACTTACCTTTCAGGCTCTGTTAGATCGAGATAGAGATTAGGTATTAGTAGTATTCTAGTAAGTAATTAAAAAGTTTCACCGTGAAACATTTATGTTGAACGCTAATTGTAATTATCAAACTGAAATACAAACTCACATTATGGAACTTAGGTAACTAAACAGCTAAGTAACAGAGAGATAACCAAAAATAAGTGGATTACTAAAACTAGTAACTAACATGCAGCCGCAATCGCACAACGATAATACCAATACTAAAACCCGCGGATCTCACCTGACTTACAGCCGCCACTAACTGGTTCAAACCGGGTAAACAAGTTACGTCGCGAGAGCGGGAGCGGAGGCGATTGTAACAATCACGCTACAAAGTACTAAACAATATTGGAATTACAATCGCGTTAACCTGAAAATACAATTAGTTATAATAGTTTTATAGCGTCTTTAGATTGTTTTTTAATCTTAATATAACAGTATCTCGTAGACCCCGTATTTATTCAAAATTCGACCAACGAAACCAATATGAGTTATTGTTAACTAACTTTTTATATTATAATGTGTTTTATGGGATAGAACAAATACAGTTGGTTCATACGTACGTTTAATAATTAAACCGAATGTTATAAATATTGTTGAAGGTTAAATCGCTCCCGCTGTCGCCCTCGCGTTCTTAATTACAAAACTAGCCCATTTCTAACTAGTTCGAACCGGCTCGAGCCGCCGCGCGTCAGTTTTGAGCGCCGTAATCCTGTACAATCCGAGCTGCTAACTTTATTCTCTTATTTGCTTTGCGGTACACGCATTTTGCCACTCACCTTGTTATCTACTTGATGTATGAGTGTGTTCCGTTTAACTCTTTCAAAGGTCTTTGAATTGTTTGTAATTGGTTAACAGATTTAGTGACTATGATTGAAATTGAAAAGTCAAATATAGAAATAATTTACTCGCGTTTGTATGATAATTTAGTGGTGTTTAACGGCAAAAATTCTAAATTAATATTTATTCCTATGTTGAATTCAAAACAGATTTTTCTCGATTAAACATTTCATATTTGATTTTATTACGTAACAATTAAACATTTATATGAGAATGACATTTGAAATGTTTTTGAACAAGAAGAGAGACAGACAAGTATTAAATAGATCGCTTTCATAAAAACAAACGTACCTGAGAATAATTACTATCTACCCTTTTAGCTAAATGTCAGTGTGACCATAGAATCACAAATGTTCTAAATGCGGGTGTAAAGACGACTTGCTTAATGCCGCGTAAGGATATGGATCAGCGCATTTCTCGATCTAATGCTAAAAACAAAAGATTCTTCTTTTGCTATTGAAGCAAGTTTTCGTTTTTTCTAATGCTGTTAAATGTTTTGCAGTGTTTAAGTAAGATTCGAGAATTCTCCCAGTAGGAATCGGGCCATCACTGAAATGAACTGAAATCGGCACTCGTTTTAGTTAAATTTTTCAATGTATCGATCGTCAACTTTTTTTATTCTGAAAAAAACACACCAATGCTTCTCAATAAAATCTTTTTGTTGTTAAGGAATATTGTTGAAAAATGTATATGATTTTCCACAAGAGGGCTGTATAAAATACTAAACATCTAACACTGGGAACTTTATGTAAATCGAGCTTAAGCCGGCATGAACCGGTTCACACCGGCGTAAACCGGTTAAGGCGGTTAGAGCCGCCGCATGACGGGGCAAGTTTGTTTTGTCACTTAGTTGCGTCGGTTAATAGTAAGTTAAGTGGGCATTTAGCGCCTGTAATTGAAGAGATTTTAGCTCCAATTCAAGTTTTGTTCCTATTAGCGGAACTGTTATTCAATATTTAATGCGATCAGGGGATGTGATAGCTCATGGAAATTAGGTGACACGAAAGCACAGTGCCGCGATTTCCTTTTGATAAGCACCATAAACACAGTTATTACTTGAGTTAAATGGCTGTTGTCCTGTAAAGACCTAATACAAGTTATACTATAATTACTAATACACTGTTACCAAAGGCTGTCGCAGGTTGTCTTTTTGGAAATATCATAATTATCAACTCAAAAAGTCTAACTACTACAGCTACGACTACTACTGGACTATACTTGACTTTAGTGGGTTTAAAAATCTTACGAGTATTTGAGTAATATACTGCGGAACCTAAGGATCCAACTTTTGTCTAACGCTAGTTATATTTTTAGTAAAAATAAACTTATAATACTAAAACATGTTTATATTAATAAGCTTTTTAATGACTTTAATACATAGTTTTAACACTTGTTTCATTCAACCATACATTATCTTACTAGTTCAATTCAAATCTGAGTCAAATAGTTGAGAGCATGAAGGGTGCCCATTAATCACTTCATTGTTGGACTCGGGTGACGACGAGTCACAGTATTGTGGATTTGTTGACAGGGATCAAGCCGGCCCAGATACGGGGCTATTCTGGTCCTAAAGTTAATAAGCCAAAATGTGTGTAGGAGGAATATGCCTATATCTGTATATAATCCAACTTATCAAAATAAAGCAAAGTGTAGGCGGTTTTAAGTCTACTGTCAAGTAAATATTCTTTCGAATTAGAGCATTCGAAAGAAAAAGAAACGAAAAATAAAATAATATATTTACTTATAAGTAAATATATTATTTTAATTTTATAAAATTACAAATAGCGTCTGTTGTTTTTTACTAATTTATTTCATGTGTGAAATTCATTTGGAAGCAGACATTTAATATACCAGATATTAAAATTTAATAGCATTACATTTTAATTGTAATTACTTACGCAATTTATTTGAAATATATTTCCGAAATATACATTGAAAAAAAAAATTTATTCTCACTTAAAACTATAGAGATTTTTGCCAATTTATTGTCAAAATAAACAATACAAGAAGAAACTATAATATGAATATGTATTCGTATTTAAATTGTCAAGGTGTTTCAGAATAAGCCAGCACGGTACATTCTCGGTCGCCGCAAACAATCACAAATGAATGGTCGCAAGACAAAAGGCAAGTTCCTTTGTACTAATGAAGAATGGTCATCCTAACTGTTGTGCTAGTGTGTTAGGCCTTAGATTAATTTGAGGCCGCTCTTACATTGCGACCACACTTGATATAAAACACTGAGGAGACAATATTTATTCATTTCATTGTGCAACACAAGGTTTGTAACATATGTTATTAAATAATTAATAAATATAATTAATATTAAGATTCAAACATAATAATTGAAGTATGATTTTTTCGAACATAGCACATATATAAATTAATACAATAAATAAGCGGCATTATTTCTGACAATAATGAGGCATACATTTATAAAATAATTTTCTTTGTTTGCACTATACAATGTGGTCGTAGCATTACAGAATCATTTGTTTGTGAGCGCGCGGCTACGCACGTAAGGAGCAGTGACTGGCTACTTCAACTTTCCATTACTAAAATTGAATCTCGACCACTTCCGAGGGTCCTGCTGTCCCAATTTCATTAAACATTTTAACACATATTTCTCGTGATGTTTTAAGCAAATTTAATACAAAAATGTCTTGTACAAATTGTCGTGATATCATCGAATAAACTCAAACTTAAATATGTGTTAACTACGCACAGGACAGGGTTTAATATTCGATTTATTTTACTAACAAAGTAAACACACTCAGTAATCTATATATATTTATATAAAACTCTTCCGTTACAGAGTGACTGACAGACAACGCACAGCCGCATCTACTGGTAGCAAAAAAGCTGAAATTTGGCATGTAGGTTCCTTGAGATGTGTGATGGAGCACTAAGAAAGGATTTTTAGAAAGTCAACCCCTAAAGGGGCAAAAAGGGGCAAAAACGTTTCTATGAAATTTTTTATTCCTTGGGTTTATTAACTTGAAATTTGGAACTAAAATGTATATAAGCAAGTAAATAAGTTTGACATTATAATTCTTTTCAAATCAACTCCAAATCGTTATTTCGGGTGTGCGATTGGGTGAGTGATTTATTAAAGCACAGCCGAAACCGCAGGAGTCTGAGATTATGAACAAAGGTTCTTTTAGTCACATATGTAAAGAAGAGATGTTTGGAATATCAAGCCAAGGAGGTGGGGAGTGGTGGTGGGGGCTGGTATAAACTGGTACTTCTTATTTAGAAAAAGTATAAGGTTAACTAAAAACGAGTGATTCGACGGCTAGTATTTTTAAACCAGTCTTCTATAAAAAGGAAATTGTGAACATCTGTCCATGGATGATATATTTGATATCGTTTGTTACTAACATACTTTTAAAGTCATTCGACAGAGAAGAAATGGTTTATAAATTTATAGATACACCATGCCATTCAGACGACGCTACAAATTATCCTGGGTCTTCAATACCATAGGCTTGCACTTTGAGAAGGTACACCGCTAATGTTGCTGGTTTTTAAAATAAAAAAAGTAAAATAAAATAAAATAAAATAATGAAATGAAACGAAATGAAACCAAATGAAACAAAATGAAACAAAATTTAACGAAATTAAACGAAATTCAACGAAATTAAATTAAACTAAGTTAAATTAAATTAAAACTGTATTGGGTAATTTGACCTAGAATTGTTATAAAAACATACAAAACAATTCTCCCATCTCGGGGAAGAATTTGCAGTCAAATAACTGAATAAATAGCTAAGTATAGTGCTTAGCAACCTCACAATGATTAAGAGATATGGTCGTAAAAGCGCTCATTAGGTGGGGAAGAGTATAATTAGCGCCATGGACACATAAACACGTCGGTAATACACGACCTCCCAGGTGCATCGTACATCTTTATGATACACACTGCGAATTTGATAACGTCGTTAGTGTATAAAAATGTTCATATATAATAGAATAATAGCCTTCGTTGCGAATCGTCGAAAAAGGGCAACTACCTAATTGAGACATCTGCTATTATAACACTCTAGTAGCAGTTTATTTATTCTCTGGAAGTTAAAAATATGTTGTGCTCAGTGAAGCATAGTTATAGGTTACTAGAAATGGAATTAAGCTTTGTTAATTGCAATAATAAGTTAAATTATATTCAGACAGGACTATTACCTTTTTATGTTTATAACTATTTGAATTTTTTTTCCCTTATGTTATTTGTCTTTTGTATAACTTTCTTTTGTTATAACTTTTCTCTCGTCATGTATATTAAGATATGCTACTGTAGTAACAATAAAAATATAAAAAAACAATAAATGGAGTCAGATATATACATTCCCAAAGGAAAGAAATTGTAATGCAACATTATTTGTGAATAAATTTGATATAGTTTTTGAGCTAAGGTTAGGTTGAAATAGTATTTACCTTTAAGTATCGCAAACCCCAAAATTTAAATATTTTCGTAAATGCACTGGCTAAATAAACCGGCAAACCCTTTAAAAATATTGTTTATATTACAAAAAAACTAAATTTTCAGGCACTCCTGACTACCCCTCTCCTGCGCTTAAATAAGAGAAGAGAAGCAGAAGTGATGGATGATATAGTTTAAGTATTGTTTTAAGATACTATCAAGTATATATATATGATATATAAGTTATAATTTTACGCATACTAATATTATGCATATGTGCATAAACAAATAAAGAAAACAGGTTTATTACACACACGGCAAATACAAAATAGGGAAATAAATTAATATAACTCAAAAATAACACACATGGTAATCAAATATATATAGTTGTGAAATTCCCAATTTATATAATAAGTCCATTAGCATCTAACATTAATATATCAAGGCGTTATCAATTTATGGTCCCTGTGTATCGAAACTTACTCCGCATCAGCCCCAAACTGCACAAGTTCCTTCATATATTAAAACATTCTGATATTTAGTGCAATGCTGCATCGATGTATGCTAATAATACGGACAATTAATTTTGGTTTGCTTAGTTGCCTTGTAATTTAAATCAATTTAATGTGTATTGTTCGTTAAACATCGTCTAATGTTATTTTGACCTAACTAGACTGAATTGTTATAAGTATGTATTTTTAGAACTATTCTTATAGTGGTATGTTGTATTAGATTGGACTCTCTCAACCAAAACTATCGGCAGTTGAACCTGTTGTGTTTTTGTTGTGAGTGAGTTACCAAAAACTTCCCCTCCCCCTACTTTTTTAACCCTCATTTTCCCTTATAATCCTTACACACCCAACCATGCCTGCGTTATTTTATTCAACATTAAATTGACTACAAGACATACAAGTTGAGATGAAAATGTTATAAAAAAATGAACGCCTTCTAATTTTCTTCCATTACGTCTTAATTTTCCAAAATAACGCGTTAAAAATAATACGGTCGTAAAAAGTAGCAACATTGTCACTCCATTAGCGACGTCAGCGCACACCGCTCTCAATCAATTTGCACGAAATCGCCAGAGAGAAGTGATTTTTAATTAATTTTATGAGTGAACATCACTGGGTTAGAGAAAGTATTGGAGTGGTAAATTCGCAATTATTATTTTTTGAAGTTTTTTGAAGTAAAAAGAAAAATTAATACAATAGGAGCTTTAAATTATGTACGAAAATTACACTTAAACCATTTTGTTTTCGCTATGCTAAATTTTCATAAAAAACAGAAATAATATTTGCAATGATAAATCTGAATGCGTCTGAGTCTATTTCTAATAATAATCGATTATGATATTATTTAAAATAATAAACTTTTTAATATATTTATTATGGACTACTCCATGTTTTCCTCTATGCGCGGTCATCGGCTTGGTCCACGCACTAATTCAATATGGTGGCGTAAGCCATTTGCGATCGCTTGACGCATAGCCCGTGAAAAAATCAATTATCATTTTTTGATAGCCTGGATTTTGCTTAATATGGTTTGGTTATACGTAAGTTTTACATATGCACCTATATAAAATAAATAACGTAATAAATATAGCATTACTACTGACGTCAACATATACATATACAAGACAGTTATTTCATACTATTACATATGTTATCTATGTATTTTAATAATGATTAGATTTATTTACATTATATATATAACTTTAAACTTTTCCCACAATACTTTTAGAAGTTATTTTTGAAACAATAACTTATTCCATTAGGACAAAGTATCTATAGAGTAAAATATATGTGAGCTGCATCCTGGCTCATAATCCTGTAACTCAATTAAGCAGATCTGACTTCACGTATCGCTACGGCTATTGTGCTGCTCATAAATTGACAAAGTGTCCAACTCTCATGAACACGAATAAGTTTATGCTTACGGTCAGTGCGCGGGACATTGGAAACATACGATCTGATGTTGCACTTGCGAAAGAAATATTTTTAATCTGTAAAATGCACAGAGGGTTGTATTACGTTATAGTTTTCTAGAGGAAGGAAGGTGGGTAGATGCATGGCCTACAATTAAAAATGAGTGTTATTGTGCAGTCAGTCAGGCAGGACGAGTAGTTTTAAATAATTCGATTCAGGATTGATGACGTCATCGTATTGATTTTAGCTCGTGATCATAGATGTCGCTGTGCATGTCTGATATAATTATTTGTTTATATATACAAGTTATCTGATACTTAATTAAATTAAAATGTTTAATAATATAGTTAATTAACAAAACGCAGCGTTCTCGTGTAACTTGGTATCCGTATTTTTTAAACGGAGGTCCACAGGCACCAGCAGTGATTTAGCGTCCAACTTGGACCTTGGACGAGCTACGGAGTCGAGCCATGCCTCTGTCGCTAATGAACCATGAATTTCTATTTGTTGTTGTCCAGGTAATTAACTAATAGGTGCTTTTATCTATTCATTTGTAAAACGATACAATGTATTTGTATTGTAGATGGAATAATATTGATATGATTATCGTATGGATGTAACAATAAATACAACGTTGAGCAAATATAACTTTTGTATCATTAAATAATAACTTTCTTAATTTTGTATATATACTTAGTTAATATAAATAAACTACTCTTAACGTTTTTATTGTTTACAGCTTAAATTAAGATCTATGTGTATTAAAAGTCAATTTTTTATAAGCATGAAATTTTTTTATTCATAATTCGTTATTTGTAATCTATTCGATACTTACATAAATGAATAAGATGCTAACAAAATAAACGATTTAAGTGCTTTTAATTTGTTTAAAATATTATAACATTACAATAATTTATATATAACAAAATAATTAATAACAACTTAATAAGGCAATACTCAACGTATCTGTCAACACAATGTTTATTAATACTTATTAATTCATAAAATATATTACTTAACAACCTTTTCTACTCTTTTGTTTCCTACTCTTTTATATCTCTGGCGTATTAAATGCGTGGCTTTTCCAAAACTCCGCTAAATCTTTAAACTTGTCACTACACTGCTTCTGTCTTCTAGCACTCTGTTTCATTGTGGGATGTTCTAGAATACTGCTGAATTTTCTAACAAGCGTTGTCACTGATTCTATTGTAGACTCGTTGATATGTTCTGTGCTTTTTATAGTGCTTAACTCATGGAACGCCTCCTCCATATGCCTGTCTATTTCACTGTCGTAGTGACTCTCATCCCGGACTGTATCATCAAATGAGAGGTCTGATGCTGAAATGCTGCAATGCACTATTTCTGGAAGGTTAACTTTTCTAACACTGCATGTTGACAACTTTTCAATGGATCGAAAGATGTCATCGATTTTCCTACAGATATCTTCAACAGATGATGCGGAGACACCATTTTGGATGCATAGAAATTGTTGTGACGATTCCTTTGATGGATCATGCAGGTTGTGGAGGAAATCCTGATAGTCCGCCGCTGTTTTCGTTGAGGTTTTTGACAGTTGCCGGCCTAGTTTGCGACGTACTTTCTTGAAGAGAAATGATGAATCGAAGGTCGTTTTAAGGTCCAGGCAGCTAAGGACCGGTCTTAATTTAGGCTGTTCGTCGCGTTCGTCTACCTCCAAATCAATTGGTATACCCCATTCTTCTTCGAGTTTTTTCCAATGTTCGTTTTCGGAGAGGATTTGATCGGTGTCAACTATAGAATTCATTCTAACGCGTGTCGTCTACCGTCTCACAAATGCAACTGAAGTGCGGTCGATATTTTTCTTAATCAATTAAGAATATTGCTGTCTCCCTCTATTTGTTAAATGTATAATGGTTAAAGTAAATCTGTTCTTAAAACATATATAGGTCTCTAAAGTATTTTTATTTTTAAATATATTTTGTATGATTTTCAATCAGTTCTATATAATAGTAGTTCTAACAATTATTGTTATATTAATTATTGCATTTCAGTTCTATTATCAATATGTTGCAATAAACACGTGTAGTTTGTATGAATTTATAACAACATTCACTTGTGAGATACTGATTTAATTAGCAGCCAGCCCGCTTTTAAATAGGGCTGTTTATTTTGTTTATCATAACAGGTGTAATTAAAACTAAGTGCTCATTATGGTAGCTGCTGAATGGTTACAACCGGAGATATGGGTTGATTTAACTAATACCCTGCGTTTAAAAACTATTCGAATTATTGTCTTTGATTACGTGTAAACCTTTGTAGCAAGTGATTTATCGTTTATCACAGTGTTATAAAAGGTATTCAAAATTCGATTTTTCACAAGAAAAGCGGTACTAATCTGGTCAAACTTAAATATCGTTAGACTTTGTACAAATATATAAAGGCTTATTTACTGTCATATATATAATATGTTGTAGTGTTACTTTTTAATATGTTTTTATGAGGTCGTTATAAATATTTGGAGATGCGACAAAGCTGCTTTTGAATTTGTATATTAGTATGAGAGTTATAAATTAAAATATAATTTGTACGAAGCTCAGTGGTATTACATTAATTAGCTGGTTTACAAAGGCTGCTGCGCGTCAGTGTCAGTTGTTAATTTATACGCTTTTGAAAGAAAAAGTTTTTGTGAACTCCCATACATTTTGTTTTGATTTGTGTTTACTTGTTAAAATATACTTATTTAAAATACACATCAGTTTTAATTTTCAATTTTATTTTGTTTATCATAACATATTTATGTGTCTGCTTACGTAATTTGTTTACTGCTGTTTCTGATAATGTTAAATTACATATATAGGCATAATTAAGATATGGATTTATTTCATACTAATTTTTAAACCTCTATTAACTCTTGTATTATTCTTATTTGCCGACTTGAAAGGCCGGCTTTCTGAATACATAACATGACGATATCTAGAACCATGTAAAACCAACAAATTGTTGCCTTCATAATACTATTCTCCTAAATCTTATTATTTATGTAAAACGAGGCAATTAAACGCAGCCAGTGCCGCGCGATGTCGTGTATCATACGATGTGCTCCGTAATCCGGGGACGGAATGATAATAACAAAAAACAATAAAAATAACGAATTACTGCACGGACCCGCTTGAATTGGAGGACGACGATGGACAGCGAATGATATGGAGCTGCTACGATTAGACTGTAACTTTCTCTTTATCATTATTTGGCTTTTTATAATCAAACAATGCTCCACATTTTTTTTAATCCCGAATGTTTTAATACCAAATAAGCTTCAATATATTTTTGAATAAGTTTCTGTTAATTGAATTATATCTAGATATAATTAGGAACTCAAAAAATAAAATATAAATTAAATTAACCAAATAGATACTACATCAAGTATGTACATTTATTATGTTTATAACTTTAGCTAATACATAAGTTATATACCATCCCTTTGTATAGCCAAATTGAACAATTATTCCATGGTTACCTTTGTTATTTGTTTATCATTTCGACTATATCTAGGTATGTATGTATATAGGTGATTAGGTAGGTACCTAATCACGTTAATACAATGTAAAAATCTAATTTAGTGTAATTACTTATATTAGTTAGTTTAATATTAAGTATATTGTATTTATTTAACCATTACTATTTAAAGACCTTAGTACTATTTAATTATATTTGATTAGTTTACTTAATAGTGTTAAATATTTAGTGTAACAGCGACTCCACTCCCCAAAATCGAACTTGTTCCGAATCCATGTTCTGTTTACGCTCATTCTTAATATGGGGCAAAACTGTTGGAAGAACAACAGTTTTTGTTGTATATTTTATGTTGTGTGACGCCATAACTCAAAGCTGACGTGTCACCCTGAGCCTGAGTTACTCGCTACTTCTTATTTACAACAGCGCAGTTATTTTTATTTATATTCTACTTTTATTAGTTTATTGTGTTATGGACTGTTGGCCCTGTTTTAAGAGATCTAGATTAAACGCTGAGATCTATGTTTGCTAGTTATACGGTGGAAATTATGTTGAAAGTTTTTCCACGATTTTTCAAGGGTATACAGTACTTTCTAAAAGAAACTGTTATTTATTATTGAAGATGCTTAAACAAACTACATTTGATATTAAGTTATGCGAGAATTACTGATAACCGCCGCAAGTTCAAAGAAAGGTTCTACTGCATAGTAGGAATGTAAACGATATTTACGAAGAAAGATAGTCGGCATGAATTATTTGTGATATAAATCACAATAATTATAAAATTATAATAATATATTGATTTATAAGTAAAACAAATAGTCAGACTGTCAATCAATATACAGTATTTAGTTAAACTAAAATGAAAAAACGAAGTTACTACTAACTGCTTCAAACTAAGTTCAAATCACTACGAATGATGTGACTGCACATTAAATTAACAAATGCATCCTTTTTTGCTTCGCAATAGAGGGAAGTGCTCTATTGTGAAGCAAAAAAGGATGCATTTAAACTATAATATAAGTTTCACTGCAATTTTACGGCTCATTCCGGCCACTGATACACATATTGATTGCCAATATTCCCCGACATTAAATCAAAACAGCGCATTCGCGGCTCTCATTACCCTCTGCTGTAATACATTTAATCCACAGAATACTTACAGTAAAAACGTAACAAATATAAACTATCAACATTCTTTTTTTTGATCCTCCACACACTTACCTTATTACGTAGTCACACATATTTTTTTTAAAGGAGTACATAACAAGTCGAAAAATATACACATAATTTTTACTTTTAACTAAAGAGAAAAGTCTGAACGGAGAAAAGTTTTACATCTGATACTGTGATAATGAATTTAAATATAAAAAGGGTTTCGATGTTAGATGATTTGAATTCCTTGTTAAGTCAGCTTATATTGATTAAAACACAAAAATTGGTATTCAAATAAAATAAAAACCCTTCCAATGTATCGGGTCAATGTGACCAGAGATCGACGTTTACTTAATTACTACTGTAATTAGACTGTGCCCATGGTTATAACTGGTTATAATCATCGATGCGTTGTTAAGATGTGATTTATGCCTCTCTGAACGCCAGTTTTTGATCAGACTCTAGTTTTATGGGTTAGATTCCCGATAATGTGAAACAATGTGGAATTATTACGATATTTATCTGATCGTGCAATGTTGTTGAATTATATCAAGTGGATTCAACCCTAATTTATATGGTTTGTGGTGAACAGTAATACTTTTGGGTTATATGATCGTAGAATTAACGTAACTTAAGCTTAATTAATTAAGAAGTATTAACATTAACATACTTCTTGGTTCAAGTTCATATCAAATCTGTTAACCTTTGCATTATTTGATCAACGTTTTGTTGGAGATCTAGATTGAGTGTCGAGGTTCGTAACTTACATAACTAGGTATAATATGTAGTCGTCTTATACAAAAAAAAATATGGGTAAAATTGTTGTGTGCTAACACAAAGTTAATAAAATATTTTGAAATCTAAAAATATATTTAGTTACTGTAAGGTTATTTGAACAATTTTAAAATTCTCCAAGGGCCGCTTCTTTACAGGTCGATAGAACTGGTTGATAGTGGTCTACTTAACACTATTTATTTCCATATGATCTATCCTATGGTCAAAGTAAGTATATCTTGCGAACTACTTATAAGGAATTCAAAAAGAAATAAACTACTTAATGTATATTTGAATAGTAATTTAAGTTAATCTTGATTCTTATAGTCAGTTCATTTAAAAGGATTTTTTTTACTATGCTAATATATATCTTCGACAATCATTGATATTTTGACGGTAGTCAAGGCTTCTATAGGCGTTGGAGGTACTATATAATGCGAGTGATCAATGAAAGCTTGTCGAGCAATTTATTAACTTAATGTTTAAGCAGCTGGCATTAAAATTCATTGGCATTGTTCATGAATCAGCGTATTATGGCTGCCTATATATCACTATCACTAAATCATATTTAGTGCAGTCATTACCATCCGACATTATTGACTGCCGTGATAAATAATCATACTATGTGCAAATTCTAATTTAATGTTCCCGTTTTATAACTTTCGCCATATTATTCATATATTTATATAATTTTAATGTAACATTTTTATCGACTTTTTTGCTTTAATATGTAACAACACACATTGATACATGTATAAGGACATACAAATTTATGTAACATAGAAAAGTGATAGTCATGACGACTCGTCCTATTTTCATTCGAATAACGTTTCTTGTTGTCAATCAAACAATTGTTTTCTTATATATGTGGTTACGAGAAGTGAAACACATAAGTCCACAACGTACGTATATACTATCTACATAAATATGCGGATAAATAGGTGTAGCAGTACCAAAAATCTTGACTAAATTAAGGCTGTGTAGAAGCATTTCAATAGTGGACTAAAAAGCAAATCCACATAGCATTGTAGAGAGAATATTAGGGCATGTTTAAGCTCGGCGGTGGCGTTAAATCCAGGATGTACGTGTGCACGCACTGTAATAGGTGCGCCCAGATATTGCCAATACACGCTCACAGATTTAAGATGGCCGACGTCGACTTGCCTTGTTTTAATTGGCTAGTTTGCAATGGATTTGTATAGAGTTGCTACGATATATTTATATAGAACTTGTGTCAAATCGACACAATTATATCATATTTACACAATTATACAAAATAAATATCGATCCAGTTGACGGGAATATAAGTTTGAATTCAAGTAAAATTACACAATGCAATGTTGCATGGTATATTTAAAAACATTTCACATATTTACCCTGCTTGTGATACAATGCCACACATGTACAATTCAATTAATAATAATGTTAAATATTGTTTCCTTTTAGTTTTAGTCTTAACAATAAGCGTGATAAGTTTGAGAGTAAGTTTTTGATTAAATGACAATATAAAGTATTATCAGCTCGATATAATTCCGTATGTTGCACAGTGACCGCACGGCCGGAGTTACGAACGCGGGCGCCGAGCGCGTGTGGACAAGCGTCCGTATTGCAGCGCAGTTTATTGCGACGATATCCTCCGCAATCGGATGACCGGCCGATGTTTGTAGAACAAGTTTTGTGTGTCTGAACAACAGGTCTGTTTGTAAAAAGAACGATGTTTATTTCTTTGATGAAATTATACAAATAACGATTAGGAAATATCGTTTTATACAATGATAGGAGAACTTTAATAATCTTTAATTATAACTAATAATAATAAAACTTAAATAAAAAAAAGTTAAAATGTTTGATCCTTGTGACTCATAACAGCGGCCTTCCTAATTTTATCGCGGCAAAATTATTTATTTAATAAGCGCTAGTACACTTGTACCCCAAGGTTGAAAAGTTTATAATAATAAATAATATTTAAAAAAAAAATAATAGGACCTAATCTATACACTTCGCTACAACTCAGTGGCTGAGATTTGCAAAGATGTCTGGTTACCATTTTATTAAAATTACTAGGTAATGGTAGCGTGTATTTTGTACAAGAGAAATTATATTTATTTAATATAGAAGTAGAAAGTAGTAGAAAAGAACAAAGAAGACAGGTAAGCAATGAAACGCATAAATGTGATGATCAAAAAGCAATTGGTTCCAGTCGTTAGTCGCTGCGCTTGTGCAATTGCCGAATTAAAATTGCATCCAATCGCAATAACGATAATTATTGGTAATTAGAATGAACGTGAATGGAGATTGTTTAATTAACTTCTCGACTCAGTTTTTTTTTCATGTTTTTAAACGCACGCAGCCTTGCACTTGGCATAATTTGGGAATAAAAGAAGATAAATTATCAGACAGTTATTCAAAATTGCAAGCATGTTGTTTTTTTTTGTTAATTAAGTATCATTGTTTTATTATATTGTATGTTTTTTTTAATAAAAATCATAGTACTTTTTAACATTGTGTTTAACCATACATAATATTCAATATTATGTATGGTTAAACACACACAGACAAACCGATTTATTATAAAGTCATATATCCTTAATAAAATTTTCTTTCTAGTATTATTGTTTTATTTTCTTTGCTTATTTAAAAGTTAATAGCATTTTAATCCTGAATATAGTTTCCCTTTATGGGTAATCATTCTAAAGATGTTTTTTATAAAATGTGTGTTTTTGATGTTTTCTCTATTTTGATAGTTTTAAAATGTAAAACGCGTCAAAACACAACGTGGAACAGTGAAGCCATCACATTAACGTAACTTTATCACCGAGCGATTTCCGAATCGCCAACATATTGTATGCCAACGGTTTCCCGCCACGAGACTCGATATACGGCGGAATTAAAAATACATAAACATGTGACATTTTACGATAATTACATGCACTCGTAACATTGTAGCTTTATAATGTTTAACATAAATACGTTTCGGTCAAACAATAAAATTACAATAGTTTAATTTTTAATCTTAATTGTCTTTCCGTTTAAATGTGAGCTTTAAATTTTTATAACGTTGTATAAAAATATACGAATTAATTTTAAAAGGTTTTTGACATTTTTGTTAATTGAAACCATAGTTTATATGGGGGTGTAAAGATTTTTAAATTTTTTATACAATTCTCAATATGTGTAAGGATTTTTAATTTAATTTGTATGAACATACCACTTGATTTCATCGCAACGAAATCCTAATTTAATTGTGTTAAAGTCATAAATAACAATGTTTAACGGATTTGTCTGTTCGGTGTAATTAGCTAAACATAACGACTCATTTGCTGTTACATGTAGCGTGTTTATTAAATAAAATTGTTATATAACGAGCTTATATAAAGCTTTAGGTAGGTTAAACGAGTCGGATGCTTTAGATATGATATCATAATCCGATATTTTCTGAAAAATCGTAGCTATAAATTATTATAAGGCACCTGCATGCCTGTTGAGAATAAGATGAATTTGCTCCAGCTTAGGCTTCAAAAAGTACACTGGAATCATTAAAAAAAACTCACCAAGCTAACTGTCTTGCCTGATTCTTCTCAGCTTGGTAGCTTACGAACAGTCGTAGAATCATTTTGATTTAAGACGTTTTAAAATAGTGAATAAAGAAATCTTGACTTTAAGATCTTTTTTATTGGATAACGGG
This sequence comes from Leptophobia aripa, assembly GCA_951799465.1. Taxonomy (NCBI): domain Eukaryota; kingdom Metazoa; phylum Arthropoda; class Insecta; order Lepidoptera; family Pieridae; genus Leptophobia; species Leptophobia aripa. Next base: position 2,868,433 of record OX637271.1, read on the forward strand.
ACAAATAAGCTCGGCACGACAAGAGAGATGTTAACACCCAGTCTTCGTGTTCAGCCTTTCGTGTCAATGTGTTGCTGTTTTATCCGAGCGTTGCTGGCTATCAAGGAGAGAAAATGCTCTGCTCGATCCACCCTTCTTCTACCCAACCATCTTCTTCCTCTTCTTCTATATCGTCTTAGGCTTACTTACGTAAATTTATTTATGCACTTTAAAAAATTCCATAGTATAAGTAGATATCATTATATTGCAATACGAAAGAAATATTAAGCCACTTAAATAATATCAGACCTCACTATTCTTTATATTTTTGATAATAAAAATAAATTAATGAAATTATTAACAAAAGCTCACCCATGCGATACAATAGTGATTCACCCACACATGCATAGATAATCAGGGTTGGCACAAATCCGCAAAAGCCTAGTTTACGATATTGCAGTGACGGACAGACCGTATCGCCGACAGACTGAGTTACTGTTATGTTATATTGTTTATTGACAATGGCCCAAATTATGCTCGATCGGATTAAATCTATTCCAGTTTAGTTTATTATATACGAAGCGAATGTTATTATTGAATGTATATGGAGAAAATTTCATACATTCACTAAACGTTTGTTATAACCTTCTATAAATAAAAACGGAAAAAGTTGAATTTTATTCAAGTTATATAACCTAATTTCCGCCGTCTTGAAGCAATTATCACTACTCCGTGCTATCAACTCTAGAAACATATTTCTTCTATAAGAAGCGCAGAAAGTTTGATATAGCCCAGTTATAAGTAAAGTTTATTCTCTTATTACGAGTTAACGGTGGCTATCTGAGGCCTGCGCGCGTAGTTAAGGCCGATTTATACTTTCGATTACGCTGCTGGATGAATAAAAAACAAATGAGCCGAGAATTTGTTGGTGTACCGCTGCACGGGACTGTTGCTAGCTTAATGTGGATATGGTTAAAGTAAAATTTTAGTGAACAACAATTATGGCGTGTGTGTGTGGCTCTAAATTTATTTCTGTCTTCAATTTATTTCTGAAGATGTTGAAAAAATTAACATATTTTGTATCCAATAATCAAAGACCTATTTGTCTATTAATATATCAATGAACAGGTAATAACTCCCGAAAATCTTGACATAAAGTAGCGCTTTAAGAAGAATAAAGAATAATTATTTCTATATATTTTTAGTGAAAGATATTGCGCGATTACGAATTGCAACTAATTGATTTTCAATTAAATATATATTTAAAAGGAAACTGCATATTTATCAAAAAAATAAAAAAATGAAACTTAAAAGAAATTTGATTGGATCCCTGTTATATACATTAGGATATCCACAGCGTTCTTTCATCATCATCTCGAGGCGCAGACCTCCGCCATTACACTTAATGTGTACACTAGATTTGAATGTACTATCAAACTCTGGGCATTACTCGCCCCTGTTTATTACTAATTTGTCCTGTTCCCGGTTTATAAACTCGTTGAATTACGTTTTATGAATATCTGCTTCGCTACGAGCTTTTGCTCTACGTCAGAGCTACGGAAAGCCTACGAGATGGACTTTTCTTGTTATACAATGCTGTGAAGTAATGAACTATCGTAAGTTGAACAAGAATTACCGAATAGAGTGTTACTTTCTTTGGATCAACGGTATGGCTTTTGGAGGTAATAATGTACCTAAAAATCCTTTTTTCATAACGATATGACACAACGATATAATATATAAAAAGTGTCAGTTTATCATTTAGTATGCGCCACTGCAACTTAATTATGCTAAGGTTTAGCCAAATTTTTAAGTCTTTTGTCAACATGATTTATATTCAAAAGTATATTAAAGGCTGGCACCTTAGCCTACATACGCTAGTAAGTGTTTCAGCACACATAATGTTTGTCTTTATAGCTTAAGAAATTAAATATCACGTAGATGTCGATTATTTAGAGACTAATTTAATTCTGTATAAATTTTCTTATAAAAGAGAATAAGGAAAGCAATAAAAAGTAGGTTGTTGAAAAATATATCGACGGTCGGGAAAGTTTGTTAACTAAAAATAATCACAGTCATTCAGTTCTTTGCCTAAGAAAATCCTCTTAAAACCGTAGAAAGTTAAAAAATAATTAATGCTTTCGTAAATATTCATACCTTGCCTGAAGTTTAAAGTTAACCTTTTAAATATACGGGAGATGATTAGGAATATATACTCACCCGAAATATTATCGTCTCAATCTCTATGGAAATACTTCATTTAATATAATAGTGAAAAAAATCAATCAAAGTCAAATCATATGTTCATTTTATATATTCTAAGGGATAGTTTTATCTTCACCGATTTACGTTCAAGTACTGAAAATAATAATTAATTCAATGGCTCTTAAAACGTGAAAACCTAGCATACAACTCTCCACCACTATATTATTTAAAGATAGGCAGGAGGCACACTCTGGATTTCTCCTTAATTTCATTTCAATTGTTTTTAATGCCAATTCTTCTCGCCTACTCTACCCCATTGATTTGGCAACTGGTAGTAAATATAGGGTGAAATATTTTATATGATTTTTTTGACGGTTTTGTAAGAGATCCTATGTGAACAAAGATATTTTTGATTTTGAATGTAACAGTTATATAGCAACGATTGAGTACCAAATTTAATGCCATATGTTTTTACAGAAGGGTTCGTTGAAACAGCTCCGATTTAATTTAAGTCGTGGTCCGTTATCGTCGTCGCTCCATTGTTTTTCTTCTTGAAATTTCGCGCTCAATTTGACATGATGCCGGTTTTTTTTACGATTAATTTGAATTTAATTAGTTTCGTGCACCTTTACTTTGCAAGTCGATTGTATTGCGATTTTTTATTTAATTAAATAAGTTACTTATTTATACACTTACTAAGAGTGGCCTTATGGCTTAGAATCCATTTCTAATCAACCTTTTCAATTGTATATATACAATACTTACTTTGTATATGTAAGTATATAACTCATACATTTTCTTCGTGAATAATGTGTTTCGGATGTTCACATACCTTTGGCCTTCCTTATAATAAGATACTGGTTTTTCCCAATTCTATACCTCTTTCATATTTGCTATTAAATAATGATATTATTAAAAAAATATTTTAAAATAATGAAGAGACTAAAGTATATAAAGCATTTTTTCCTTTATATATTCGTATGTGGCGACATCTATGATCCGCAACTACGATAAGTACGATGACGCTAATATCGGAAAAACTTCAAAAGACTGTCTGAAATTTTCTACCTTAAGCACTGGGGCCTTCAGGATGACCAGTCAGTGGTTTCGACTGGTCCATGACCTTTCAGTTCGAGGGCATGCACGCTTTCATCCCTACGTGTAAACATGTTATGTAATAACTCCTAAGACAAGGCTTTATGTTATATGTAACTTCTCATATCACGTGATATCCCCTCTGGTTTGTAGGGAAGAGAACTTAAAAGCATCATCGTAAATGTGAAAAAAGCAAATCTTGACGGAGTGCAGGGCGCTGTATCCAAAGATATTGGGCCGCGCTGACATATTTATGGCTTTCTCGACTATTAAGTGGTGATTTAGTAGAGGCATATCGGATGGATACGTTTTTATCGCGCCCCATACATCCTCGAGCTCTATTACAAGATGTGACGCCGTTACGAGGCTTGCGGGAACAAATAAATATGGTTTCCTTAAAAGCTTTGATCTATTTAATAGCTTTCATTTAATTGGAAAAATAAAATTATTTATATTTAATTTTTGCGTGCGATATATATTATTCGTCTCAACACTGCAATAAATGTAAAGTCGATAGGACAACGGGCTTCATATTTTTAAGCTGTTTCAAAAATATTCGCTCCACAGAGCCGAAATTATGATAATTATACGTAAGTATACTTACAATCACGCTTTGAACTAATAAAATAATTAAATTTATTAATGAAAACCGTCTTCAAATATATCATCGATCCGTAATCTATTACAGCTCTTGTCAATATAAAACATATAAATTTAATAATTAATAGTTACTCGTATAAAACCTACGCCTTTATCTTGTTAATAAACACCACTCGAAAGAAAATATAAGGTCTAAAAGCAAGGAAACTCATACCACCCAAGACCACGACCCAAACCCGTATAGCAACTGTTAATTTTAATGATAATTATACTATTTTTGTTGTGGTTTAAGGTTAGTGAGAAGAGGCGTCTGAAGGTAATCTCAGGTATAACAGTATTGAGGACGGTTAGCGGCGCAACGCTTGTAAAGCCTAATGCCTTAATCTTGAAACGATGGACGGTTAGTGACAGCTTATATGGATACGAATACTTTTTACAATAAAATAAAACTTTATTTACGACTCTAACGATTGGTTGCAATTCCGCTTATTGTTCGTACAAGGACGCCGAGGAGTTATCTGTATACTGTTTGAAGCAGCCAATGTTATAATTATTGGGTAATTACATGACTTTATTAATACATTTTAATTAATTTTTGTTATTTTCAATTAAGTAAAACGATCCAGGCACGCAGTGTCACTTAGGGATATTAATAACTAGACGTGCATAATTTCATCAACTTGGATAAAAGACCTAACTATTGATAATTGAATCAACGACATAATATGTTTTTCAATTTCAACGCGTGAGACTTTTTCTTGCCTGAACGTTTTCTTATTCGATTTATGAAATTCGTTTTTAATAACTTTTATACAAGGCTTGTGTTTTATTAAAGTGTCATAAAACACCTTGCGTATAACATGTCATGACAAAATAATGTTTTAAAGAACATCCATGATATTCTATCTCTGTCACCTTGAAGGCGTCTCCCTCGCTATAATTCTTAACGGCGGTGGCCCGACGACGCGTTGAGGAATTATTATTATGCGAATAAATACTCCAAATGTCACGACTAAATGTCTCCCCCCACCGGGTAATCCAGGGAAGACGTCTCCCTTTTGATTCAACCAGAAATTGTTAAGCAAATTTGAGATATATATTGTCATTACAAACATTTGTTTGAAATATTAATAGGAGATTGTGAGTAAGCTTGTATGATCTACGAAATCCCTTTTCAAGTTAAACAAGTGGTGATGCAACCTCTGATATCTGTGTTACACACACAACCAGATATCTGACAGATTTGTCAATGTATGTCTGACACATTAGGTAATAAGGATTTGTATAACGTTTTTAAAACCCGTATATCCATTACGTTTATTTTTCGAATTTGAAATTTCAAAAGTACATAAAACTTATTTAGCTTTTACGTGGCTCTTTATTATGTAAGTTAGATTTAAGGGTTGTAGATTATGGCTCGTTTCAGGCAAAAGATAACACGAAGGTGTCTGGTCATTCTGTAATAATGGACTTATCAGCATGGATATAGCAAATCTTTGTGACACTTAACAGAACTAAGAAAGCGTAGAGGTTCTTAAGGAATCTATATAAAGTAATGCAAAATCGATATTATTTTTGGGAAAATCTGGTATGGCAGATCTCTAAGTGTGTTTCTTGAATGACATCATTTTTCAAATTTATAGACTAAAGAGAGTTTGTTTTTATTAAATAAATAAATAGCACTTTTAATAGTGCTATTTAATAGTACAATAGCAATATTAGTAGTGTTTAGTAGTGATACTGTTTTGCTATGAGCAAAAATACAGTAAAAAAGACAGATTAAGAATAACAGTTTTATGTAAATTTTAATATCTGGTTTAACAATTTTACTAGTCCATTCTCTGTTAATCTGGTAACCTCAACGCCTAATTTAACCTCTCTATTCCTTCTTACATCTTGATAGAAATTCTGTTAAAAGTGACGCGACTGTGGCGTAACGTCTTGTCTAAATCAAGCTGGAATGATGGCAATAACAGTTAGCGAAGAGTTACGGATACCAAGATAATAGGGCGGTCGGATCCGACCAAGTAATTGCTAATTTAGCGTACCCCCCACCCTGTATTGATAATTATTTATTTTTATTTGGTTGGAGGTTGGAGTGTCTCAGGTGCATATAATGTCTATAAACATTTACACATAAACTTGGCGAGAGACAACAAGAACATTTGTGTAAGTTTTAAATAATTTCAAAAAAGGAACGAAAAATTAAGGTACACTTCGAAGTATAGACAGAATATTCCCGTCCCCGGAGTAGGTAGTTAAGTAATTAAAAAGTTTTCTAATAAATAAATATTTTGTAATGTATAACTAATGATGCTAATAAATCTAACAAAGTTTTAATGAATTCAATATACAATACAAATCAAAAACAAATACCCACTCGATAAAACAGCGCATTAACGTCACACAAATTAATGATAAACGCCGCTAATGTCAAACACAAAGCGAATATATTCAAAATGGCGCGACAAAGCGTTCATTATATTATCTCGCCAATAAAATCGGTGATGTTCTAAATTTCCCAAATTTATTTATTTATTGCTTTTATAATACGTCCGAGTATATATCACTGGGCTGTCATACTCGCGGGCGATAATGCAAAATTTGCGGGCTCGTAATGGCGTGGAGTCGCTCTAATGCTAACTTGATTTTAAGTACTTAATAAGTATGGTAACATTTGCAATTATATACTATTGACTTGGTACTTTAGTTTTTTCCCATAAAGCATCTTTTAAAGGTTTTAAAAGGCAAAACAAACTATTTATTTTAATGTACTACAAATTAGTTAATAAAAGTTCCAACGTTTCTTTGTTTTTAGTTATACAAGAGATGGGAAAGTTCTATTCATAGCTTACAGAAATTTGTAAATAAGTCATATATTTCGTGCTATAAAATATTAATACTTAGACACTAGAATGATGTAGACAAAACAGAAGAAAATAAACTTAAAATCACGTGTCGTGTCTTTCAATATAATACTGTACCTGTAACTCACCGACTCCACAGCATTCTCTAGGCTCCACCCGCCAGCATCGAAGTGTGCTAGTAACGAGAGGCGTCACAATAATTCTCCTGCATGACAATGCTATGCCCGTTTGATTCATCCCGCTTACAAATGAGGTTATCATTCGCAGTAATGTCGACTTGTTATAATGAATTTTGCTATTGTCGCGCGGCCGTTTTGTGGCTATTTTGGTATTTCGACATAAATAATCGTGTTTTATCTGTAGGCATTTTCTGTTATGACAATTTACTATGATAATAATTTAGCCGACTTTTTACAAAGTCGATTTCGTACAATATTTAAAAAATAAATTTCATTTGACACATAATTTTCACTCACTGTTCATTACAGTAATTGTTATTTAACTTAAATTCAACTTTGGAATGGAAAATGCATTCCGAATTCAAATTAATCAGTCATGAGTTTAATCAACTTCCTCGCCAGTCCCAAGAATTCCATTAACAAACAAACTGTCCCACTATAAATTCGCCCCTCCATAAATCGGAGCACATGCTAAACTAAGATAGACATTGGTACATCGCGACAAGTCAGCGGCCCTTATCACAATGTTATTTACGAGCAGGCGTGAGTTATGGCCAATTTACAGCCAGTCATTAAGGCCTTAATGGCCTCAAGGTGTCCGGGTGAAAAGTTGGATAACTTGGACCTCGTCAGCGTTTCCAATGATGTAGTGGTTCTAGGAAGATGAACTCAATTACCTTTATTCGTATATGCTGCATAGATTGACATCATTATCTTAGGTTAGACGATTGTTATATGGAAATAAACAAAAAGTTATATGAATGATAATTAATTTTTATAACGGCATGATGCTCAGAAAATGAACTTGGTTTGTTGTTATATCTTTAAATTTATCAATTTTTTAAGTGAAATCTCAAGACTTCAGTTTTCAGTTTTGAGTTTCTTTTGTGTGTATAAGTTTTAACTTTGAATTTAGCGTTTTAGATTTAGGTTCAAAGAGTATCGATGTATTTTGTTATATTAACAAAATACATCGATATAAAGTAGAGGAACAATTAATGTATAATAGTAAAAATATAAATAAGCAGTGAGAACTTACGATGGTACAAATTCAGTTTACACACAAAAAAACCAACATCTTTACATTAAAAATACTTTTAAACAACCTACCTTTTTCCTTTCCTGTGTTATCTTTTTGTCATAACTTTCTTGCTATTTATTTTATTTCTTTCTTACAGGTTATACTATCGGTCTCGCTGAAAATCAGTGGTGTGGTGACATGACTAGGCCAATGTACTGACCTAATAAACACACAACTAAAATAATTAACTTAAAATAAAACAAAACACAAAACTAAAACAAATTTATTTTAAGTTAATTATATTAAGAATATTTTGTGTTTATTTAATTAATCTATTATTGTGTATGCTAAATTAGTTAAATTATATTAGTTAAACATAGACATTTATTATAAACACACATATCATGTTTATTTATATTAATTTAGTTGTGTTAATAAAAGTTTATTTCAAATAACTATGGCCATTCAAAATATGACAATTCAAAAGTGTTAAGACCTACTTGAATATTTTGGGTTCAAGCGGTATTCCACTGGTTCCATTCGCTACCTCACATTGGTTTATGTAAAATTGGTACAATCCATATCCTGAACAATTGAATGCAACAAAGTTTTAGTTGAAAAGCCTTTGTTTATAGTCAGTGGTGTGCGAATGAATTCTGACGCTGATTCCGCTTTTTTGATATGCTAACAATTATTATTTATGACTAATTTTCGTAACAAAACGTTCTAAATTGATGAATTTCACACGTTTTCTACAGTTTATTAAATGCTTCGTTAAACCAAGATGGCCAAAATGATACACAATGTAATAGTATTTACGCTGGAGCCTGTAAAATTAAAAAGAAAACCGGATGCCTTTGAATAGTTAATACATAATATACTGGTCTATCTGGTTAGCCGGTTGTCTAGATTTTGCGGCCTGACATCGGTGACAACAAATAAATAAACTCATTTTTGCTGATAATGAATGCCGTTAATTCACATCTGGCCCTGACTGCGGTCGTTAGCTGTTCGTTCGTCCTGTAATTATTTTAATAATTATAAAGATTCCCACTTCTGTTTTGGATATTTCAAAATTGCAAATAAATTTCACCTGACCGATAATACGCGGAATTCGTTTTAATTTGAAATTATTCGGATATTTCCCATTAAACCGAATGATGTTGTAAACGTATTAATTAGTGAAAATGTGCTCGGTGAACTATCCAATACTATTTTAAATATCTGCGCTAATATGTACATTTACAGCCGTGATTATCTCGGACTCATTTACTTTTAAAATTATGTTATTGCACCAACATCCATACATATTTCACATGTTTTAATCAATACTGTTAAATCAGTTTCTACAGTGTCTGTTCGAATGGGCGGGCGCTGTTTCTGGAGATAATATCTTCTGGAGGAGATACTGCATCATATTTCCTGCATATAAACATGTAGACGGTACCGATAACACTCTCTCACAGAAAACCGGCGTAAAGTGATACAATTGGACTTCGGTGAGTGAGCTCTTCCGGTGCCCATCCTTTTCCCTCCCCCGTGCTCTTCCCCTACCCCTCCATTTCCTAATTTTCATTAAAGCGACGGCAACGCACTCACGAGTTCCCAGCTGCGTGAGTGTCTATGGACGGCGACTTCACCTTTATAGTGGGCCCCCTGCTCGTTTGCCCCCACTTCTATAAAAAAAAACCTCGATTTGTTCTTAAGGTATATTAGTTATAGTGTTTTATATAATCTAATTTTGTTCTATTATCTTAAAACAACATGCAACCAGTTATAAAAAAAAAACGATTAAGGTAGAATTTTCTTTGTGTGTTTTTTTATGTTTTACATATATTGCCTACATATAAATGTATAAGTATAATCTTAATCAATAACATTGTTTTTCTCTTTGCTGTTAATAAATAATTTAAAAGAAATTTACGGCACCTCGCCCTACCTTAAGTCGCAAAACTCATAATAACCAACGAAACAATAAAGATTAAATTGATCTGGTTTCATTGTATGTTTTATAGTTAAAACACGAATACAGTAATAGCAAACTATAATTTGAAATTCAACGACTGATTTACGTCTGTATAACTAAGTGGCCACTCTACAAATGCGTAGCTCTACAGTTGAGCGAAGTCTGTAAGTGTTGAGAGATTCATTCGGCCGATGACGAATTGTTCGAGCGATCTCACGCAACAACGTAAACAGGAGCAACTATGCCAAAGTATGGTAACCATGTTTCAGTTTAACTATACACAAATTAATTTATATTTTGCTGCAACAAATATTCTCTTGTATCTTGTATTTTATTGATAAAGAATGTTGTTTTAACAGTCTAAATATTTGCTAAAATTAACCTAACTGATATAAGTGACTTAAAATAAAACAAAAGTAAAACAAATTTAAAAAGTTTGGTCCATGTGGCAGAGTACCCATAATGCAGGCGGCATTTCCTCGCTGTATCGCGATGCTTATACGCTGAATAAATAGTTTCTTTTGGGTTTGATTTAAAAAATAATAACATTGCTTTTATTTATTTAATATAATAAAAATAATAATCACAAACCACCTATATGTTTAATCCTGTAGCACGTTTAACATGTAACATAGGCCTCATATATAAATGTAAACTTTACATAATATCAATGAATGATAATATCCCAGTAACTAATCCGTAATGGCCACCCTACTGCCGAGCAAACGTACCTCGATTTAAAATCCGAAACAAAATATGTACATGTACTGTTTTACACGATGCGGACGGATTTATGCGTTAACAATCTGATTCACGGCATTGTGTGGTACTAACCATCAAAATATTTACATTACGGTATACAATATTACGTTATAGAATATAGCTTACGATCAGGTTTTGCTTTATGTTTCGAAATTTGAATTTTTCTCTTTGTCCGGTAAAACAGCCTGCAGTATGTCTTCTTTGGCCTCTTTTATTAATTAATTGATATACATAGTATATTTGTTCGTTATTATTCGGTAATTCGTTACAAAGGACCATTTCATTAGACAATTATAAGCAAATTTCTTATTGCAATCAAAGTTTACTGTGTGCTGCTAACTTCAGCACCAGCCACTTCATTTTGATGTTAATGGATACCAGTGTTCATCATAGTCTACTCATTGATAAACAGACAGACGTTTTCTTTATCATTTCGTAGTAGTCCCTCGTAAATTTTGCAGTTTGTTTGATCGATATTGAAATATGGAGATGCAACAAATCACGTTCCATTGCAAAACACTCGTGTAGGAATCCAAGTTTTCAACGAAGCTTCACTAGATGGCGTTACAATCATAACCAGGGTCTTAGTTTTGTTTAGAAAATTTTCGTAAACTAAACATATCGTAAACCTTATTACATAGAGTCGATGTGTTTTTATTATAAGGCTAATTTGGTTTTAATGTAGAAAAGTAACACACATGTCTCCTTATTATTAATTAATGCAGTATTTACAATTAATTATATTTAGCGTATTCGCTGAATGTAATATGTTAAACTATCTTAATAGAAATAGCTCAATCAATATATTCTAATACCCCGGCATAGGATGTCATTATGTGGTTCCACGAGAAATAGTCACACGTACTACTAGTACAACGAATAGCATCACAATAAACATAATATAAATCCACCGATTGCATTTAAACTAAATCGATTCAACCCTTAATACTTTCAAGACAAAAACATCAACCGCGAATAAAACTTCTCGCGTCAACATTGCAATCATAAATCTGAAGTGGACTCCCCCCCCACCCCCTAGGAGGCATGTCAGGCCATGATAGACGGCCCAGCATAAACCTGACGAGACTTCCCTCCCAGAATGGCACTATGGAGCCCGCTATATCATTTTTATTACATGCCATCTTCATTTTCATATTTCATATTTGCATACCCCCGTCTTGAGTTTTGTAATCGACTCGGATGAAGCTAAATAACGTTTAAGTATTGAATAAAGAAATTGTTTTTTATTACCAGGGGGCATGTTCCATAGAGGATTTGGCATGACTCATGTAATTGCTGTACAGGTACGAACAATGCGAAATTGAGTATTTTCTTTTCATTACCCTAATAAATATCTTACGATGCATTTTAAAGTGTTTAATAATACAACGTAGTCACCCCGAATATTTACCTACGTATATGAGAGATTTTAAAACTAGATCTTAGTTATAAATTAATGACATAAACGTCGATCGCAAAAATATCTTTTGTATAGCGGGTCTTTCTATCAGGATACGGTTGGACCACAGAGCTAATACCCCATATGATAGAAAGGGGAGATTTCCAAAGTGAAAATAGACTAAAGTCGATGGACATTATCAGTAACGGTCGCACAATACAGGAGTCACATATTCACGTAATATCGGGGGGAAGATCTGTGCTGGCTCAGACTCTTAAACACGCCTCTATAAATACTCAACTAAATACCTGGCCACCTGTTAAGGCGAAGGTTTTAACAAGTTTAAATAAGATTTTAAACATTATTTCTTTATGTTTCTCTGTATTTTAATTTTCTGCTGTAAAAGGCTTACAATGTTCACTTAAGACGTCATTTTGACAAAGAGAGAGTGAAGATCGTGTCGATAGACATTTTTTGTTTATTCAAAAACCGCTACATCACAAATCAATATGGTTATTTTCTATAAATCTTACAAAAATATATAATTATCATTAACTATGTTAAACTCAAATTGTGGATATGAATTTTAGGTTATATTTAATTATTACTCTTTAAAATAAATTTGCATTTTTTATTTGTTTTACACTCTTTTAAAAATCGTTCTCCCCCTTAACTATGCGGTGACCACGAGCTCACTAGACAAAAACTGCAAGTGTATAGCCCTCTTTACGAGCACTGTGCGGTCCCCGAGAATTATAATAGGTTTTAGCACAACTAAACAGATATTAAATTCAATGGCTTTTTAGTATGCGCGCTTAGAATGCGAAGCTAATATACACTATTTTACAAAGTTATAAAGCAAGAAGCTTGTTAAAGATTTAATCATGTGATTATTTGTATTATATTATATTTGTTACACTGGTTAAGACATTTTAACAAGTATAACTTTGAGGTTAACCTCGTAGTATAATAGAAAAAGGCACGTAACGTCAAAGAAAGTTCTTTAAAGGCTTAAAGCTCCATCGATGACTCATTTGTATTTATGGATTCGGAAATTGGAATAAACATGCTAAGCCTGAAACTAAAATGTTTGTGTCCTGAACTATCATAACACAAGAAACTATATCGATATATTATGTAAATGACTTCTTATCTCATTCGCTTCGGGCCTTCAAAATCGGTTGCGTCAAAGTAATTGAAAAAAAATTGACCTATTGAGTTATGTACAAGAATATACGTAGCGTTTCAAATGTTTATAATTAAAAATGGAAATCAAAAGTGATTTTGCGAACGGTACTCCGAAATAATCGTTCATTAAACGTTGTAGGGTCAGCAGGTAAACAAAGCGACGCATTAGGGGTGGATTAGCTCGGCTGAAATATGTCGGTGGCGGTAAATTTTCTTACCCCCACTGACGGCGGCATCGACAGCAATGAAGTGTACAGACAGCAAAAAAGACTCCTACATTTAATAATATTAAAATAAATTATTAGATAAATAAATAAAAGCATTATGACTTCATGTTTGTAACATACTATCGTAACATTTAAATATATTTTAAACGATGAATTAAATCATGAAAAGGTGCAGGAAAAAAAAACATTTTTTGAATTAAGTATGCCATCGTAATCTATTTTTTTAATGTATATGTCTATATATAATGATTTTTACATTTATAATAAAAATATACATTCAGACCGTACGGCAAGTCGATCCGTCCTACCGAAAATTTTCGTTCGAGCCGCGTCTAAAGCTCCTTTTTTAATCTCTATAAATCAAATTTATGACTTGTGTAAGCTTTCTGTTTTATTTACCCTTTTATAATTTTGTTGCTCGTAGCTACAGATAAGGGACGTTTGCGAATAGACGCTTTGGAATGTAATTTTTAACGTTGCTTTAATAAATGATACTTAATATAATGTACGTATATATATATATATATATATATATATATATATATTTTTTCTGTTCGTGTTTTTTTTGTTATTGTTTTATTTTTTATTTTGGCTTTATTTTTTTATCTATTCTTATTGTGTAAACTTTTTTTGATAAGGTGTATAGGTTTAAGAAATAAAAAATAAAAATTATAAATGGATGTGTGTTAAGGCACTGTAAAGGTATAGGACAGTAATTATCATGGCCTCTATGGCGAAGACATATTATAATGATTGTGTTAATATATAAATCAATAGAATTCCTTTTTAAAAATTAAATTTATTTAATAAAAAATTCATGTGTTAGCCGCCCACAACTGAAGTCATTTGTTTTGTCATTGGGCGGGACCGATATTGATGCCTGTTACACCTCTTTTATTTTTCCCTTGTTATTATCAAAACTTGAGATAAACATTATAATTTGAAAGCTCACAAAAATCACTTTATTTCTCAAGTTTCCGCTACGTAACGTCTACGTGCAGTGAGCATCTTTAAGCTCTCACGTGACAAGCATTGACGTTCCGCCACCTCATCCCGGAGGGCGGGTCAGTCTAGGAACGGGGGTGGATTGTAACTGTTTTTGCAGATGTATTTCATATGGATGTCCTTTAACGGAAAGGATTAACGGAGAAAAGCCTTGTCCATGTCCCAATTTAGTAAGTAATTTACAAGAAGAATATGGACAATATAAGCATGTTTGATGTGTGGTCTAGGTGTATTATGCCCGACTTTCCGCGTCGGGCTTTCGACCGAGGCGGACGCGTCATACGTGCAGGGAGCAGTTTGTTTCGTATTTGGAGATTTTTTATCTTGTGTTCTGCGTTGATTTGTTTCCGCATTTTTTGTTTGTTTATTTGTTAAATCATTCAAAGTTGTGAGTTTATTAGTTTATTATTTTGGATTATTGGTACTAATTGTTTTGTACGCTTGTACATTACGGTACGGTAGTCGGTAGTCTTGTAAATGTAGTATTAGGTACAAAGGTACCTACCTACATTTAGTTATTTTTGTTGATCTAATTTTAATTTTATTTTTTGGATTTATCGATTTTGGGTTATTTTATTTGTTGTTGTTGCTGTATATATATTTGTTTTTGTCTTTCATTTTGTTGTAATATGTTTCTTTTGTTGATTTTTTAATCTATTGAGTCAAAATGGATGATGTTAGCTCCGAATCGAGCCTATCTGGGGTACCATGGACGAGAAAGCGGGCCTTATTTAAGGTACCCCAGAATGTTGATGAGATTTCCGCATCTGACACGGAGACAGAAGCGTCAGCATCAAGGAGGCAAAGAGGCAAGAAAAAATCTGCTTCTCATCCTGCGGGACTATGTAAAGCCAAGAAAGCTTTAAAAGAGGCGAAACAAGAAGCGGAGGAGTTAAATTTCAACAGGCAACTAAGTGATAAAGCCTTTCGTAAGGATGCCGGAAAGAAGATCACCAATAAACATTCGTCCCTTCTGAATGAGGCTATTGAGTCTCTGAGTACAGTACAAATACGTCAGAGAGCGGAGACGAGAACAAAGATGGTCTTGGAGTTTACTCAAAAGCAAGAAAGTCTTGGCGAGCCCCATGTTAGCAACATACAAATGGCGGCAAATGACCTGCAGGACATCATCCATTGTTTAGCGTCACGCTCGACGGCAGAGGAGACCCACCGACTACAAGCAGATAATAAACGCTTGCGGGCTCATATAACTGAACTTGAAAGTTCCTTGAAGGCAGTGCGTAGGGATTTTTCCGAAAAATCCTCGCATATGTCTTTAATAAACCAGGATCCCGAGTTCATGAGAAGTCTCATTAACGAGATTCAAGGTGGCGTCATGCGTTCGGTGGGGGAAATGGTAGAAGCTAAACTGGCGGGGCTGAAGGACCGCCTCTTACCAGCACCCATAATTCGTCCGCCTCTTGCGGCTTCTAGAGAAAGGGAGATAGCAAGACCTTTCGGCACCTCTGTGAATGTGATGCCGGACATAAGTGCGAAATCACCTTCACATATTATAGAAAGGTCTGCAGACGATGTAGGTCAGTCTGAAGTGCGTTGTCCTACAACTAATGGGTCCCTGGAGCAGGGTGTTGCCTGGACGAAAGTAAAAGGAAAGGGAAAGGGTAAAAAAAAAACTGTACAGGTGCAAAACCTTAAACAAACGCGTGAGACACAAGTCGTGGGAGCGCCAAAAAAGGCTAAACTATCTTCACCCAGGTCTTCGGCGGTTGTTATTACACTGCAGCAAGAAGCAGTGGTTAAAGGTTTTACGTACGCGACAATTTTGAAAAAGGCTAGAGATAATATTGTTTTGTCTGACTTAGGCGTTACTAACATCAAAATCAGAGAAACTGCCACTGGAGCTCGAATGATCGAGTTGCCGGGAAATCAAAGTGCAGAAAAGGCGAACCAACTCGCAGAGAAACTCCGTGAAGTTTTGGTAAACGAAGCCAAGGTGGTAACGCCTGTGAAGCGTGCATTTCTTCGCATTGGCGGACTGGATGATTCTGTAACCATCCAAGAAGTTGTGTCTGCAATCGCTAAAAAAGGTGAATGTGACACAGATTTGATTAAGGCGGGAACTCTTTTAAAAGGACGAGGTGGGTCCAATGTAGTTTTTGTGCAATGTCCTGTCACTGCCGCAAAAAAGGTTTACGAAGGTCGATTGCTTGTTGGTTGGAGTTCAGCTCAAATACAGGTAATTGAAGACGGCCCTTTACGATGTTACAAATGTCTAGGTGTCGGTCATATTGGCTTGAAATGTCCGTCTGATGTGGATCGAAGTGCCTTATGTTTCCGTTGTGGAATTGAGGGCCATAAGGCTGCAACTTGTACAGCTATTACTGCACATTGTGCTGTCTGTAGTGATGCGGGTAAGTCGGCAGACCATATTATGCGGGGAAGAAAATGTAATCCTCCTTTGGTGAAGGCAAGGATGCATACTTTGACCAGCGGACTCAGCACTGAGGATCAGGCTGTGGCTCGAGAGACTGATTCTATGTCCCAATAATGGATTGTCGGACACCTAACAACTTTCTCCAGGCTAATATAAACCATTGCGCCAGGGCACAGGATCTTCTCCTGCAGACCAGGGCTGAATGGAATATAGATATTGCTGTTGTTTCAGAGCCGTATTTTGTACCTCAACAATCTCATTGGTTGCAAGATTTAAATGGTCTGGTTAGCATAATTTCCCGTCCTGGTGGTCCCCCTTTATTTTTGAAAGATCGGGGAGTAGGTTATGTTGTGGCTGAGTGGAAAAGCCTTATCATAGTCGCCGTTTATTTTTCTCCTAATAGACCAATTTCGGAGTATGTCACTTTCCTTGACACCTTAGCTCCTGTTATTCATCAAACACACTTACCATTAATAGTTTTAGGCGATTTCAACGCCAGATCTCAAGCGTGGGGTGATACTATCACTAACCCTAGAGGCAGAGCTTTAGAAGAATGGTATGCAGAATTGGGACTCTTATTACGTAATACAGGGAACGTTCCAACATGTGTACGCTCACAAGGCCAATCTGTAGTTGACTTAACGTTTGTTTCACCATCTTTAGTTCCCTCACTCCAAAATTGGAGAGTTATGGAAGATATAGAAACTCTGTCCGATCATCGGTATATAAGATTTAATATCTTTGAATCCCAAAGGCGATATGGCTTGCCTTATAATAGACAGGTTTTTCCACGCTGGGTTTTGAGCAGTCTCAACAAAGACCTTGCAGAGGAGGCGGCAATCGTACAAACATGGTGTAAGCCTACTACTTCTTCTGGTAATGTTAACGAAAGTGCTAGTCGTTTTTGTCATGCGACTGTAAAGATTTCGAACGCTGCCATGCCAAAATGGAGACGCCAACCGCCGAAAAAAATGGTTTATTGGTGGAGCGATAATATCGCTTATTTTCGTCAAGTTTGCAATAGGGCTCGCAGAGCATATCTTCGTAGTCGGCGTAGGCAGGTCCGTGATACAGCCGAAGAGCAGCGACTCCACGATCAATTTATGGAACATAAAAAGGCTCTTCAACTTGAAATAAGTCAAGCGAAGAATAAGGCACATGATGAGTTTCTCGAAACTTTAAATCAAGACCCATGGGGACGGCCCTACCGTCTTGTACGAAATAAGTTGCAGGCTGGGGGTCCTCCGTTAACTGAAACACTCCAGTCAGACTTTGTTGCCAGGATTGTATCGGAGTTATTTCCAGCTGATCCCAATATTGTTCCTCCTTCGATGACTACTGGTGCAATACCAGACGAGGAAGGAGATATTCCTTTAGTTAGTGACGTAGAAGCTGCAGATATTGTCCGTCGTCTAAAAAGTCGTAGGAGAACTCCAGGCCCGGACGGTATACATGGCCGAATATTGGTGATTGCCTTTGAACATCTAGAGGGTGAATTGCGGGAATTATTTAATCTTTGTTTCCGCACAGGACAGTTTCCCAAAGTTTGGAAAGAGGGTCGTCTTTGCTTATTGCGTAAGCCTGGTCGTCCGCCAGATACTTCTTCTGCTTACCGACCAATAGTCTTGCTTAATGAAGCGGGGAAACTCTTAGAAAGGATAATGGTATCGCGACTGAGTCACCATATCTCGGTGGTTGGGCCGGATTTAGCTGATGCTCAGTACGGTTTTAGGACAGGGCTTTCAACAGTAGTAGCGATAAAAGATTTAAAAGATTTTACAACAGACGCTGTCCAAAGTGGAAAAAAGGCACTGGCTGTTTCTTTAGATATTTGCAATGCCTTCAATAGCCTACCATTTGTTGTCATATTAGAAGCTCTCCGTTTTCATAGGATTCCTCTCTATCTACAAAACCTTGTCAGAAGTTACCTAGAAGAGCGGGAAATACTATATGTAAATGACAGGCGAGAATTTATTCGATGGAAAATGAGGTGCGGCATTCCTCAGGGCTCGGTACTGGGTCCATTTTTATGGAATATTGGGTTTGACTGGGTTCTTAGGGGTACATTGTTACCTAGGATGAAGATTTTCTGCTATGCTGATGACACCCTAATTGTAACCCAAGGCAAAGACTTCCAAGAAGTGTCACGTTTAGCAGAAGTAGGAACGTCATTAGTGATTGATAGGATTAGTCTACTTGGACTTAAGGTTGCTCTTGAAAAGACAAGTGCACTTTTGTTCCATGGGCCACGGGGTGGTCCACCAAGTAGAGCCTCAATACGTGTTAATGGAGTTAAAGTGTCAGTGAGTCGCAATATGAAATATTTAGGTCTAATCCTTGATGGGAGATGGAAGTTTGAGGACCACTTTAAAGCTCTTAGTTTAAGACTTGTAGGAGCTGCAGGAGCTTTGGGACGGCTACTACCAAACATAAGGGGACCAGACCATCGTTGTAGAAAGCTTTACTGTGGTATTATTTGTAGTATGGCTCTTTACGGATCTCCAGTGTGGCAAGAGGCACTTACGCTTAATAATAAGATTCTATTACAAAGGCCGCAGCGGGTTATAGTGAGAAGATTAATTCGTTGCTACCGAACGGTGTCGTTTACCGCAGCTTGTGTGTTGGCTGGCACCCCACCGTGGGAGTTAGAAGCTGAAACACTTGCTTCCGTGTATCATTACCGGATGGAGAGGAGGGCTGAAAGTGTCTACCCTGCAGTTGAGGAAGTCGAAAACTTTAGAAGGCTAGCACGTAGAGGTGCAATACAAAAGTGGCATGACGGGTTGGCTGAACCATTAGCGGGACGTAGAACGGTGGAGGCAATTCGTCCGGTACTTAGGGACTGGGCGGATAGGAAAAGTGGTGCTCTCACGTTTCGAATGGTTCAGATTCTGACGGGACATGGTTGTTTTGGGCAATACCTGAACAAAATAGTTAAGCGGGAGCCTACACCGAGTTGTTTGGAATGCGGTGCTGAAAACGACACAGCGCAGCATACACTAGAGGAGTGCCCACGGTGGTCACGACTCCGGAGTGATTTATGTTGTGTGGTGGGCAACAACCTCAACATGCCTGTTGTTGTCCAAAAGATGCTCAGTAGTGAGGAGGAGTGGAGTGCAGTGGCAACCTTCTGCGAGACGGTTATTTTATTGAAGGAGGCGGCGGAACGGGAGAGAGAGCGTTCCACCACAAATCCACTGCGGGTTGGGAGACATGGAGAGCGTAGGAGAAGGTATGCTAACCTTCTTCTTCCGATGTAGACAACTACATTAGCAGCCGCTGGGTGCCTGGTTGAGTGCGAAAGCGACCCCAGGGCCCTTTCAATGTGGTCTTGTAGGTTTACCCGAGGTGGTTTTAGTGGGTATTGCCCACCTCGTCTCTGAAGAGCAGAGACACCAGCGTGGGTTGAGTCCCACATATCCCTTATCCTTTGGGACCAGGGAATGCGGAAATGCATTTCCACCTCGGAAAAAAAAAAAAAAAAAAAAAGGTGTATTATGCCCGAATAACAAGCAATTAATAAATAAATATGCACTGATTTGTTTTAATAATAAAAAGGAGTTATTAGAAGGAAACTGTAATTGAAGGATTAGATATATTAAATATTTCGCTTGAAATTAATAATGTAAGTCATTTTTTTATTAATATTATAAAGGTAAAGTCAGCCATGATTCGATTCTCGGCAAAAACAAAATTGATATATCTTATTTAAAGGCAAGTCTTAGTAAGTGTTATCAAAACTGCGTAAAGAGTGTATTAAAAATAATATTGTGCCTCGCGATAGATCCGCGATAATTAATTTTCACTTTTTATCAGAAATTACCAGTGACGTCAGATGTATAAATCTATGTCACTTTCCGGACTTTGAAACAATAGAACAATGAGATAACACATCGGTTTAAACGCTTACAGGTTTCTATGCATGGGGACACAAAACATATTTTCCAAGAACATTTGCGGGAAAAAGGTGCATTGTAAAAACAAATAAATACGCGTGTATTAGATTCATAAGACCTTATGCAAATTACTTCCATAGACTCTCGATTTGAGCGGGTAAAGACGCGTTTACGTTGGTATTAATTTAAATATATATACTTTAAGACATATAGGATCAAAAATATTAAAGCCATCTATAGTTTATTTGTCAGTTAATATATTTTAAAGTATAAATTATAATTTAAAACAGAGGAAAAATCAACGACCCAGATAACTATTATTATTATTGATAACTATAAAAAATGTTCCTATCTTGGATTAGTTATTTTTTTTATGTGTTTACCTTCTATGTCAGTATATACTGAGAAAGGTAGTTCATAGGTTTAAAATATATTAAGAATGTTACAACAGTGTGCATACGCCTTATAATGTTAAGCTGAGCATTCGATTTGGCAAGCTTCAACGCAATAGTGTGCACCATATTTTGTATAAAAGTAAGAGAATGTACACATATTGTTTTCCATTGTAAATAAAAACGATTAGATTAAATTCATGTGAATTTAAATATAGGAAGTTTTACTATGAGACAATTGTGAATATAATATTTCAATTTACAGTTTCTAAACAATAATTATTATAGTCAATATACGTTTAATATTATTTAAAATGTATATTTGCAATTAATTTAAGTTTTATTATAAGAAAACATTGAATTTCACTTGAGTTGATAGAAGAGATTGGGTCACAATCAATTTTGACGCTCACATATTTGAAGAATAAGTCCGAACGGGAATGTCTAATTGTTAACCTGTGACAATATACCAATATATTTTATGTGTATTTTTTGACTACTACTCGTTAGAAAGAGGTCAAATGCTCACCTATAAAATCTATTTCTATCCCTTATATACGAAAAAGTTTTAAATATATATTTACTAAAGTTTAAAATACTTTATCCGTAATTCTTATCTTTTAAAGTAATTTGTGAAACTGTCAACATCGCATCGTACATACATACAAAAAAGCATAACTAACTTATTATTCAAATTATATGTATAAGTTATGTACTAGTAGTATATATAATACACGTGTTATGACAGCGATTATGCCTGCAATGAAAGTCAAAGATCTTAGTGCACCTACAAAATTGTTATAAGAAAACCCACAGGTCTATATTACGCCTCCAATTGCTGGTAAAATTGTTAAAATGAATGATAAAAATGAAGATTCTGATCTCGATAGAAAAGTCAAGTAGCGAAGGTGTGTATTGAAACTGGCTTCATTTTGGAACTGTATAAAAGATGGCAGATTGCAGACTCGACTATCGAACTTAAGGGGTAGCTTAGGTCGACTATTATTTTATATAAAATAAAGTTTCATATGACTACCAGACTTTGTAAATCTCTAAAAATATCCTTAGATAACTGATCATAAGGTGATAATACTTGTTTAATACACATAGCGAATTGTAACCGTTAATAACGAATGTTATGCACAAAAAATGATCAAACGTAGAATCCAATAGGCATTTAACATTACATTAGATGTGGTTACAGGCAATTCTGTTTAGTTTCGTATAAAAAGTGACAATTAATACTGTATACTGTTAATCAGAGAATTAAATTGTAAATCATTTTACATTTTTATATTCCTGATAGTAGACTACATCGTTGTGTCAAAACATATTTTGATTACCTTGTATTAGAAAAATGTAACGTTTTAAAAAAAATCATAAAATATTATTATGAGAGTACGATACTACAAAACAGTCGCAGAGGGTTCTTATTCTTATCTATTTATTTATCTATTTATTATTATTATCTATTTATTTATTTGTATAAGATATCAGAAGATACAAATGAGTCCACAGACAAAAAAAAAGTCAACCTACCGAAGAGAGAAGAGGGAAGAGATTCAGTTTGGTCGGGTATTTTATTATTCGTATTTATTGCACGAACAGGCACAGAACTTATGAAGACTTTTCAAAATGTTAATATGTACCTTAGTGGTAAGAGATTTTGACTTTGACAGTCAGAATGAGAACAGAAAAGCGTGTCATGTCTTTAAAAGTACCTGCCCCTTAATATCAAAGACGTCCAGGGGGCAGGTAAGGAGGTCAAACGTCATCGATCGCTCGCTCGGACGCTTATCCTCGCAGTGCATCTGACACGAGGGAGGAGTGCAACGTCTTGTCAGATATTCATATTGTCATTGTTGCATTTTACAGATATTTTTTGCGGATACTTAATAGTATCCATAATAGAATATATTCCATAGATAAATAAATGTAAACGTTTGTTATTGTTCAAACAAATTTGGCGAAAGATTTCACTTGGGTAAATAGCCTCTATTAAATAAATCCATTCGAAATGTATTCCTCTATCCAATGGACATTTCGCTATACCTTGTTTAAATCACGTACATATTCCCTTATCAATTTACATCATTACCCAAACCTGAGAGCACTCAAAGACTATCAAATTCTCTATCTCACGTGCTTTAAATGCATCTAGAAGACTGAACTAGCTAATATTTCAAGCGCGACCACGTCTGCTATCTACATAATTATAAAACGCCTGAGATTTAAGATGTTAGTCGTAACGCTATGGAAATAAGGTTGGTTTTAGTGTGGATATGCTGAATGAATAAGTTGGGAGGTCAACGTAAAGATAGCGTTTAGAGCTAGCTGTGGTCGCGGTGGGTGAAATATGCAGAGATGGTATTGAGTGTGACCCTTACAAAGGAGCTACGTAAGACAGTATGGAGACGTTTCATACTTGTAATACTGTTTCCATTGTTGTGAAATATTTTAAATTGATAAAAGTTTACATTGAATATATAGAACAAAACCTAAGTTAAAAACTATATAAGTCTTCTATATACGAGCTCTGGAACGAGCTCGCCGGCCACGGTCATCCTTTTTTTATTTACAGAACATACATACATATCTACAATACATAAACACCTTCAAAAAGAAGTAGTTACCAAATTTTTTTTGTAGTCAACGAACTTTGACCCCATACTATAGGAAGCATAGGTTTCGATTGAAAAAATAGATCTTCATAGAAATTTGGCAAACGATAAAACTTAACAACGACAAAACACAACAACAACGACAACAACACAACGACGTTGTATACTGTTAGACAGACAAAGAACTTTTTTAAGAGACTTCTGACAATCGTACAATGGAAACGAACTCTCTTTGAAAGGCCCTCCTCAGGGAGCGACGTGTCCTCACAAAGTGACCGCCATTAAACTTGCATTGCTACACACGAGTGTTAACACCTTGCACCAAATGTATCAAACAAATAACTTCGAGCTGTATATTGACTTTCCATATACAGGTGAATTTCCCGTGATTTAATCGTTCCAAATCCTTTGAGCTACCTAATATTCAGAAGCACCTTGTAATTGGACAGTATTACTGAAAATATGCTAAATTTTATATTGAGTAGTTTTAAATCCAAACGAATCCTATTCGTTGATACCCGAGAAACTAATTAAAATCAGTTTAAGAACAATTTTTTGGTTGTACGCAATATTCTTTCATAAAAGATTAAATGTTGCTTGGAAGAGCAACCTTATCGTGTATTAGCGATAAGGCCCCCCGTTGTTCTTATATGTATTAACATCTATTAACCTCATCTACTTCAACTGTTAAGTGCGTTGCAGGTGTCCATGGGCGGCGGTTGGCACATCACTCGAAGTGGGTCACTTGCCTGCTCGTTTGCCTCCTCTCACATAAAAAAAAAAATAATAATAATAAAATGTGAATACATAAATAAAAGAACTGTCTACATACTATCACGCTACTTGAAAGTTTTTAAATAATGCACATAGAAACTAGATACTAATACTTATTTTCAACTAAACTTACTTACTATGTCTATTCAATTTGTCATCTAATACAGTTTTCTTAAATAAATGTAATACATCCTAAGCATACAATGTATTAAAATAATATATACCAACATAAAATAATTTAACTAAATGTAATACGAGTTAAAAGTTTCACACGAGACACAAAATGTTTAAGAATTTTATATATATATATATATATATATATATATATATATATATATATATATATATATATATATATATATATATATGTGTGTGTGTGTTTTTTGACAATCTTAATACGCATATGGGAGTATATAAATAGTCTGTAATCATGGTATTAGATTGTAGTCTATGGTGGTATTTTTGTCGCTAATAAAAGAATGTGGTTTCCTTAAAATCCGAACTAGTGTTGCAAAAGAGTGCCCTAAAGCGTCCTAATTATAACTACACCCCACTATCACCACGTCATAAACCAAGTCGTTTTTATAAATCAAAACTGCATACAAGCATACTTCAAAATGAAAGCCTAAAATGAGCTTCATATTTTTTTGTTAAACCAACGCCCAGTCATATTACAGCTCATATGAAAAACTACTAAAATGAAAACACTATTGTTCTCACTGAAGCCACTGACAACGGAATTCGCGTCACATTGTCTGTCAAAAATAAGGGTGATTATGCTTGCTATGTTAAGGTTTAAACAATATATAAGTAAAATCAGGTTTATGCCTCTCAAGGTATTTCAAGCTCTTAATTTACTTGAATGATGCTTTGATCCAACCTTAAGGTACTGTTTGTCTCTTTTTGTGTTTATACTTATGGCTTCGGGATTCATAAGGTTGTTAGCCGTTAAGTTGGCTGAGTTACCCTTTTAATTCAATTACACCACATCCGCTACCAGCCTCCGCACATATCCTTCATATATGATTAAATACGAAATTGCACTCGTATCACCTTGATGTCTGTCGTTCCACCACTGCGCGTTTCATAAGACATTTCCTACCACGTTATGGAACCAGCTGCCCGCCACGGTATTTCCGAACCATTACTTATGACTTAGGGTGCTTCAAGACAAAAGCGTACCAATCCCTAAAAGGCCGGCAACGCACTCACGAGCTCCCAGCCACGTGAGTGTCTATGGGCGGCGACTTCACCTTTATGGTGGACCTCCTGCTCGTTTGCCCCTACTTCTATAAAAAATATATAATAGGAAGAAAAACTTTAAGTCTATAATTAAAGTCTTCTACTTCTATAAGCAAGTGTCGGTAACAAACAATTAACTTTGAAAAGGTTTAATATTATATTCGCAGCATTATTTGGCTGTATTTTTCATTATTTTGAACTGTAATTACATATAAATACCATACATACTTGAATTTCATACACTTTTTTTTGTTTAATGGGAATGTAGCGGCATGCTTTGACTAATTAAGGAAAGAAAGTAACATTTTTACTCTAGGGTTTATGATGATTTTATTTTTATGTTATTCAACGTCGGTTATAAATGCAATCTGTACTTTTCAGCCTCTTTGGTCCCGTTAAGTATGAACAATACTGCGTTTTAATGAAAACTTTTCGACAGTGAAATGAGTGAGCATGGAAATGTAACAATACTCTTGATATATTTACATAAATAGAAGAAAAATTGTTTTAATCATTGGTAAAAGCGGACATCACGCGTCGCTGATAATCCAACGCTGGGCTCACAATGAGCTGTATATCATACTTTATAGCATTATATAGGATGTTCATAACGATCTCGGCAAAAGTTTAATTTTTAAGAGATTTTCATGATCTTGAGTTTGGCAAAGTATATGAACTATAAGTCAGCTTTTGAGGGAATAAATATGCCTTAGCCTCTAAAAACAGTGTATTAGGATCATCACAAAAAAAACAACCAACCTGAGCCACTTCTTCTCATCTTGATCGCGTACAAACTGTCGTAGATTCACTTAGATTAAACAAATAAATAGATTCAAAATGGTTTTATATACTTTACTGAATTAAAAGATTTGACTCTGTAAGCATTAAGCAAATATTTGTTAAAATTTGAAATTCGATGAATTCTTAAACATCCTATACCAAACTCCTTAGTAGCATCTAGACGTCCGCCATGCAAAAATTAAAATAAACAAAGCGAGCATTCGTCCCACACCCCGAGGCCAGTCGTAATAATGCTTTTGTCTTAGATTAGCTTTTAAGAAAGCCATTGCGCCTGTGTCGTGTGCACAGCAGAATTACTTTTTTTTAAGACTAGATTGAAAGTTGAAACTACGCTCTGTTTTGTGATGTGATTGTGTCTTGATTAAAAATTTTTTTTTATCCTTATTGGCAGTTTGCGTTTAAATATTGTTGAGTTTGAATAGTGTACAAATAAGGCTGAATGATACCTTAAGTTTGATTACTTTTTAGATAAATAAAAATTATATATATATAAATTACTATCTCATCTAGATATTTAAAATTTAAAATGTTTACTCGTCGTTACTAGACTTCTACGTCTCATAAAAAATATTGAAAATTAATATATTTCACGGTTTTAATGTAATGATGTTATTTTAAAAACTTTTGACTTTAATATTTTTTATGTTAGAAGCAAGGGAGCAGTCTTGGTAGTACTGTAGCCATATGTATTTTAAAATAATATCTTCGTAGCACCTCTACGTCAGTACCTTTTGGACTACTATCAGTTTCGGTTTTGTTTTTTCCAATAAATGATTTAGTATATCAATATATTTTAGTAATAATAAATGATTCGACCAATAACATTCCGTTAAATAGTGAACAAACATATCCATTTAAAAAAAATATACAATTGACTCAAAATCCAGTATATGTGTGAATTTCAAATAAAGAGAATTCGTGAAAAACCTTGAAGATAATCGATGCCACCCCACGCCTTTACGCTGGCATAAGCCCCAATAGAAATTAGCAAACAAGAGAAAAATACGAAAGACGGATAAGAGTGTTACATTTTCGTCGCGAAGGCTAACGATTCCGAAGCACGCTGTCCCATAAATCTGCCGCTGATTGATACATGGCGGTGGGGTGACGCCCATCTCGTAATTTACTGCCAGCGACGCCCACAGATAGAACACTTTTGTTTTGCATTAATTCCTTCTACTTCCTTAGAACTCGATTTTATCAATTTCGAAAATCTCTACTAGCTAGTTACTTTGTGATTGCCACTATCTTCTATCAAATCCTCTTAAAATCTACCTTCTAATCCTTCATCAATACACGTGAATACCTTCATGATATATATGACGATGAAAAATGTTTACGACTGTAAAGTAGGCCTTGTAACGACCTGCAATACAAATAAGCCTAACCGAATTGGTAAGGAAAAAAGTGTACAATTATTATCTTTTTTGTTAAAAAAGTCAACGACTTTAAAATTTAAATAAAAATATTTAAGCGTATACACATTCACATCAAAACATCATTCATTCCCATTCACCCTTAAAGCGATTGGTCGCTTTGTCCTTTTGTGAATGGAAAAATACAGACTCCACAGTTCTGCCAATTTCCTGGCGGTGTCAGCGTTTCGCGCTTGTCAGCTGTCAACTGTCATGTCCTGTGACGTCACGTATAGGCGGTTAATTAGAAAGGATGTGTGTTTAATATGAGTAATATAAACTGCATTTATACTGTTTAACTTCAATTATTCCTTACTTTTAATTTTAAACTTAAAATTGTACTAGTAAATACGTCGAATATACAGAACTCAATTAAAAATTATACTATTGACTGTCTTTTTTGACACAAAATTTGTTATTGCGTTGCATGCAGTATGATTTCAGCCAGTAGAACACAGTCGTACAGAAACATTAATTTCTATTCAAATATGCTCGATTAGCCGTCTTGAGGTACAGTGACGGAGATAAGCGGTACAGTGTCGCAGATAAGCGGCTTTCATTAGTGTTGTGTCGCCGCGGCGATGTATGGCGACAACAAATCTCGCGGGTGAGTTATTTGTTGGCGAGGACTCTTGTAATCTGTTGCTTGGTCACAGTGCTGTGTTCATAATCATGAATAATGCTACCGGTATTTTTCACTGAGAGATGCATACATAGAAGTTAACAGTATGACTTGAAATTATTATAAACTTTTGAATTATTATTTCTTAAAGACAAAAATAGAAAATAAGAACTGACAAGAATGGACCACCAATAGTTGTTCGTTGTTCAATAACAATGATGTTCATAATTTAAAATGTTATTTTTTAACTGTTTACGAGTATATTATTAAATCTACTTTATCTAGCTACAAGTTACAATAATTAGACTTGTCTTTCTTATATTTTACATGCAATTTTTTTATATAAGGCACAAAAGAGAAATATTTTTATAATGAAATTTTATTCGACATCTCCATACTCAATAGAGTACTTAATTACTGTTTTTAATAAGGAACTATTTAAGGAAACTAATAAAACAATACATACGACAAAAAATAAACAGCCAAATTGAATAGCAACTGGGATCACAATTTAAGTAAAATCGTCTTTCAATGCAACCCGCGAAGCACCTTATGCAGTTCGATATTAACGCTGAAAGCCAACACGGGTTAGCCCTCACTTTATATCTAGACGAAGTATAGGTATATTTGTAAATGATAACTGTATAACATTACATAATTACGTTATGTCTAAAGTGTCCAAGTTAATAATTGCAAAACTCGACGCCTAACGTGGCACTAAGGAAAATTCTAAGCTCAGCATATTGGGAGATGTCCAGGGGTCAAGGAGAGTTAATTAAGGCCCAGTAAATTGGCCGGTTGTGCTGACTCAGCGTTTACGTACTGATGTGCACGGAATAAGAATTGGCACAGTGTGCTTTAAACAGTATTATTGACGTTACTTATGTTCTATAATATGGTTAATACTCACGATGTGTCAGCTTGGTCAAGGCGAAAAATTTGAAAAATGAATATTTTTATATAGAGCCTATTTATTAAAGTCAATAATAAAATATCAATGTTCGTCCGAAATGTAAAAATAAATATTGCATTGTTACAATGAGGTTTCTTGAATATACTTTAATGGTAAAAATAGAACAAAATTAAAAATAAAATTTTTATACTCGTACCGAGTGTGTTTAAAAACATAAGCTTTTTTTATCCTCCTATAAAACGAGCAGAAGGTACCATGGACTCAAACGTGGCACGTGCGTGCCATTTTAAGAAATGGTACACCCTTTTTTTGAAGGATCCTAAATCGTATTGGTTTTGAAATGGGTACTCTTTGTTCTACAGCTTCAAGTCCTTCGTGAAGGGAGCCTGGTTCTATAACGTGATGGCAAGAGGTAAGAACTGTCTTATGAAAGACACGGTGGTACGACGGAAATCGAGATGATTCAGCCTTGATATCCAATTATGAAATTTAGATGCAGGTATTAATTTAAAAGAAGCCTGTTTAGAGGCAAGTTTAGCCTTTCCTTCCAAATACCGCAAAATATAACATTGTGTGATATGTCGACGTATTCCGATGCTGCCTAAAGGTTAGAAGAACTAACTTTTAACTTTCTTGACTTATATACCGACTTAGTAATTCATATGTAGTTATTAAAATTCTGTTGCTAGTACTAAAAATATGTGAAAATTCAAATTGAATTTTGATAAAAACTTTATTTATATCCCAGTAGGAAAACCAACCTTTAAAATATCACCGTCAATCTTAATATGAGCCTGAATAAAAAATTATGTATTCAGCCAGATGCTGTCAACGGACGATAGTGGGTCGTCAATGCAACAGATTTTGGCTTTTATTTATTTTCGAAAAAAAACAACCACTCCTCTAACTGTATCGATAAAGCTATTAAAATGACATGTTCCATATTTTTGGAATTGTACTTTTTTCATCTTTATGTTTTACAATGCGCGTATTGTATGCGTTTTTGGAGTAGCCTTCGACGCGTAACGGGAATGGATACGGAGTGCATAGAAGTGTTCTGTCGTAAATTTTGGCAGCTTTTACACAGTACGGTAATCCTCATTATTCATATATGTTATATTGTATAAGTGTGTGAATTAAAAGTATGATTTAAGTTCAATTAAAAAAAACAATCTGTAATAAACACAAAATATTATAATAACCTAACTAATATAAGTAACTTAAAATAAAACAAAACACAAAACTAAAACAAATTTAAAAAGTTTGGTCCCTGTGGCAGAGTACCCACAATGCTGGCGGCATTTCCTCGCTGTATGGCGATGCTAACACGCTGAGCAAGGAAAGCACCAGCTCTTGGATCACCGGTACTGACTACCAGGCGCCTACTTAATTCTTATAAAGCGCTTGTTCACTTGCACCCCATGATCCAAAGGTTCTACCTGTAGATATTTTATCTGTAATTATATAACCTGAAAATGAAATAACGCTAGTTTTTGTTGTGGAAAACTAAACGAAGCTCGCTATCGAAGTACAAGTACAAGCAAGCAAGGCAAGGCGGAGCCTATTATAATAATTAAATAATTTCGACTTTTTTAAACATACGAAAATTAGAGAAAACTCTTTCCGCATTTTACTCACGTAATTAATGTTAATGTTAATATATAACGGTTTTATATATTTTTTTAGTTTTCATATCAAAACCGTTACGTTACGGTATAACAGAAGCCTTGCATCACTATCCCGAAATAACGAGAGCTGAGTTTAGTCGCAATAAAAGTGCATTCTGTCAGTTATGTTTTAATATGTCAATCTTATGTTTATATAGACGATTGTTATTACTATCAAGAGCTTCTGTTTGCATCAGGGTTTGCGTGTAATTTTGGACTCTATATGTAACGATATATATTTTTTTATTAAATAGCGCAGAAATACCATAGCTGTTCTAGATTTACCTATGGATACACGACAATGTACTTGCGTAATTCATGAGGCTTATAAGAATATTTTCCGCAGGTATCTGGGTTATGCCCTGGGCAAGGGATAATTATTATTTTACTTTGTGTTCCCTTCCTTTGTTCTTTTCTTTAGCTTTTAAATTGTAATCGTCATACGTTTGTTTGAAACGCGGGTGGAGTATTATATATTTGTGATCTGTGTTTTATTTTGTTAATAATTTACAAGACTTAAAATACTTAACTTAATTAAAGGGATTTACGATAGGGTATTTGGTTTTCAAACACACATACATAAGTTTTATTCGTCCAAGTTAAGAGATAATATTAAATACTATTCTGAAATGACGAACTTGGTAGGCGCACGCATAGATTTTGCTTAAAGGATACATTAATAACAACTGGATAACAACGTACGTTTTTGTTTCGTATTTTAATCTACATCGTCAAAATCTTTAACAAACAAAATTCTGTTATTTGTTCGATTTTAATTTCCTCAACTATGTATAATAAATAATAATTATAACTATATGTTTTGAAGATATTAAATTAATAAAATTTTGATACATTTGGCAATTGGAAGATTTACTCTCCAAATATTTCGAACTTAAATCTTACAGGTAAATGTTAGATCATAGAACGTTTACGCGATTTCCAGCCCAATTTTGAACTCCATAAAAATGATATTCGCAAACATCTTATTGGCTGATGGTTTAATTAATATTAGAATAAAGACAAGCCAAAAACCTGGTCGTGCGAGGTTTAAGCTCAAATGATTGTACTGACATCTCATTAGCTTAGCGAGTACGATATGCCTCAGGCATTATTTGAGTGGTACATGTTAAAAGAAATAGCGATAAACGCGTTTGCACCAATCGTAGACAGGTATTTTCGAGAGAGTAACCATGAAGTACTGTGAAAAAGGTGAACATTTCGAAATAATCACACACCTACACACTGAACTTCATATCTAGAATACATAAAAATATGAACAATAAAACCAATTGGCTAGAAAATAATATTTTTTAAATAGGTTTATAACTTACGCCATACACAATTTGAGTGGAGCACATATTTGTATTTTTGCCGATCAAAGGATCGTTGCGAATGACGGCCTTTTGAACTGATAATCAAATTAGCAATGCTTCCTTTTTGCACAAAAATATGTCTATCACCGGTCTGTAATATATTGTTATCTAAAGAATAGTTTTAATATATTCAAAACAAATTAAACTAACTTATAAAGATTAAAATATCTGTGTATATCTGTGTTAAGGGGTGTGAAGGTGGAAACAAAACAAACTAAGACACACCTATATACCATAAGATAATATTTTCATAATCGAGCCTGGGTCGTTATAGTTGAATGATTTACTGTGGTGTTCCATTGGCAGTTTCGAACATTTGTCCCCAATTTGTATAGTATTTTAAATTGTGTTTTTTAAGATATCACATATTTTTACTATTAGCAATTTATATTTGATAATAATGCATTAAAGGTAACTGTTAATTATATTAAATTACATCTATCAAAACAAAAACAAACAAATGAAAATTAAATTATGTATGAATAAGTAAGGAACTAGCATCTTAAATGGAATATATTGCTTTCATCCATTTACAAGATAGACTTTGTTGTGTAAATTTTGGTTCCAAAAAATATATTTTTTTAATATTATAAAAAGTATATAAATAGGTAGGAATAAACAAATTTGTTAGACGAACAGAAAATGTTACAGTTTGTATGTAAATTAAAGATGCAAGGCTAAGATTTTTGGCACAATCCGGAGCTTAATAAATTTAGTTATTTGAAGGAAATGTAGCAATAAACAATAAGGCCAATCTGAAGTAATATATCGAAAGATATTATTTACTAGCTTTCCGCCCGCGGCTTCGCCCACGTGTAATTTGGTTAAGTATATAGCGTTTTTTAATGATCTCGACAGGGCTTTCTTTCACGGGCTAAAATCTTGTTACAATTGAAATTATATATAGCCTGTGTTACTCAGGGATGATGTAGCTTTACAGGATCGGATGATTCAGGGAAATCGAGGGCAACTTTCAAATTAACGTACAGGCAATTACTATTCTGACAATTTTATATTCTGATAGTCAACATCTTATGTGGATGAGCTGATGATGGAAGGTAGTGAGGTGAAAACTCCTCAGCGGTTAAGAGTTGACAGAAAATTCTTACGAAGTTATGAGTACGAAATACGTACTTGTTAGGTTATTACTTATTAGCTTGGCCAAATAATAAAAGGTAAACCTCATTTACGTTAAGGATGTAGGTGGAAAAATGGATGCGGACAAACGATAAACGTCTCTTCACTCGTTTCCTTTTACTTGTTTGTATAAGTAGTGTTCACTCAAAATAATCATAGGGTTAAACTTTAATGAAAGTTTGAACTGCACGGTAGTCATTACACAATGGAACATCTTAATACCGCGATGGATATATTTGGCCTAAGTAGAAGTTCTTTAAAAAAAAACTAAGACTCAACCTCGCACACTTACTCACACAGCAACACCATTGCACACACTGATACACACACACACTAAAATGTTCGTACTTCACATAAATCCACTTGTTCATGTGTATATATATTTTTACTTATTTTTTTCTGTTCGCGTTTTTTTTTGTTATTCTTTTTTCTATCGAGTTACTTACCGGTTCTTCTAGGTAGATAACTGCCTTTCGAACCGGTGGTTGTGTAAAAATTGACGATTCAAAAGTGTCTTTCTTACCTACTTGAATAAAGATATTTTGTGTTTGAGTTTGAAAAAATATAAACCTATTATTGTGTATAGTGAGATTTTAAATAAATTTATGGAAAGTCTTTTTATATATTGCCAATAAATAAATCACGTACAAGGCTAGGGAAGCGAGGCAATCACAGCCCCTTAAGCCCTAAATTTTGTTACTTTACTGATTTAATGACGTCACAGCCCTATCGAATGTCAACTCATTTAAACCTCAAATCATAACATCCTATATTCAAATTTTGCTATCGTATATAATACTTTAATACAGTGCAGTAAAGAGCATTGTTGATTGTGTGGTATTGTAGATTAGACGTTCTTGACTGTACCGGCCATTGCATAGGTTACATATTTGAGTCACGCATACATTTTATGACTAATTCCATAACTTTGTATGTGAATTCGGGATCAGGTAGTGTTTACTGTCGTATCTCCTCATCTTGGGCCTGAAGGGATTTTCAGTAATGGTGCCATTGATGCGGCTAATATATGCCCTATATAAATGTATGATGTTGTTATAGTTAATAACAGAAACTACATTACACCAAAATATAATAAATGTTACTAAATTGTGGTATTTTAACATAATACTGAATTATGGCAAATTTAAAGTGGTGTGCTTTCACTTACAATTTTGAAATGATTACAATATATTCATAGAGTTGCTATAACCATTGATTTATAAAGATATTTTAAGATAAGTTGTTAACTTCATATTTAATTTGCTGGCATTAAAGTATATATTGAATTATTTGACAAATCCATATATCATACTACTACATAAAACTTATTTAAAAAAATAAAATTCTATTTATTAATTAAACAAATAATATAACTTACAATAACAAACCATAACACTAAATTAATTTTAAATAGTTTGGTGCTTGTTTCAGAGTAAATAGATTGTTTATTTTAAAAATATTATCTTAAATAAATTAATAAACGGGTATCGTCAGCTCGTATAGTTATGTATTAACAAATACATAAGAATGTCGACGCAACCGCAGCTCTACATACAATCTCCTGTCATTTTGCATCCACTTTTGACCTTTAACGCAGGAAATTAGCGTAACTGCACTGGCCGTATAATTTTACGAGATAGACCTAATAAATTATAGGCAATTTGATGTTATTTAGATACAGAGGAAGTAAACATAATTCTACTTAAAATTTTCTTTTTAAAACAATAATGTTATGAGTCTGTTGATTCTACATCATTATTAATATATTATTAAGCACATTTTCAGGAAATATTTCATGTTAATATGTGTACTAGGAATAAAATAATTGCTTAACTGAACTGTTACATTGGAATTAATAATTAAGTGCATCCAGGCCAGAATCACTTCCAATGTTTCGACTTAAAAATTACACAATATTGAATGTAAGCCATCTAGTATTTAATTTGTAACCCTGTATTTCGGCAATTTAATGTATCGTTTTAGAATGCATTCTTTGTAATAAGTATCTTGTTGTGTAAGAGCGCTAATATTCACAGCTTATCTTAACCGGCACTCACCTACTCCGTATTAACACACCATAGATTTGACAGTGTATAAAATCTCCAATTAATATCATTGTATACAAACATTAAACAATTTAACTCACTAATAACAAATTCTATGTTTCCTTTTCCCACAACTAACACATTCTCTTACATTTCCTTTATTTTTAATTTGTTGTGTTTTATTTATTTCAAGATATAATTGTAGGTAAACTTTTAGGTCAAGGTCAAAAAGGTTGTAAATCTTGGGTATTTCTAACTTGTTAGATATAATTACGTAATAACACATTACCCTCTTTGTTGTCTTACCCAACCCCGTAAGTTTACGTGTTTAAATGGCGCACTTATGTAACGTTAAAATCACTTTATTGTCACACACGTGGTACAATGTATAAGTGCAAGCGAGCGTAATCAATAAACAAATTGATTTAAAAAAAAACTAACCAACTATTCGTATTAACATTTTTTGTTTCCCGTTTACGTAGTAGACAGATATATTTTTAGGTTTATTTTAGTATTTTCTGTCCGTTCTTGTGCCTTTATTACCACGTATAAGTGTTACGTAATAATCCATCAAGACGATCTGGTGTAACAGCAGTGATTATTCAGCCTTTTATTATAGAATCCTAAGACCTTATCCTATTGAACCCTAGTTAATGTTAAAGTTGACACAATGTAACGCTTAAAATATACATAAGGGAATACGAACAACTGTTCCATGTTTTTACATATTCCATCAATGAAAAAAATTACATAACAATCTCCAATATAACACAAGTATTGTATAGTTACTTTATTTTATTACATCTGTCCCCAGACATCTTATGTGCTAAATACATTTAAAACAATAAACTTATGAGATAACACAACTAGGTTTACACATAAGACAATTAAATGGGAACTTGAGACATTATACAATAACAAAATACAATATATATAATACGAACTTTATTCACATAAGGTATGTAACCTATCACATACACGATAAATCAAACATATACGCTTGTAACTTATACCACAATGTTATTATTTGTACTACGCGTTTTGGATTTTAACGCACAGTCACTAACAATGGCCTGCTATTGACACCGTTACCTCTATGTAATCGTCTATTTTGGCGCATTTTTATGGCAAATTTATGTTAATTAGTTAGTTTAACTTATGTTTGACTCCTTATTTGTTAAACAAACGATAGGAGTAAATATATTAACTGTTTTTGTTTAAACATACTTTAAAAGGACTAAATACAGTTGAAATACATGATAAGTAACAAATTCGGCATGTTCCTTGATTTTGTCTATTTTTAATCTTTTATCATGTACTCCATACACTTATTTATGTGTTATTATTTTATCTGTGGTAACTTGTAGGAGGTCTTAATCTTAGTTAGTTCCAATGTCAACTACATTGTTTTAAAATTTTAAATAAAGAATTTTTGTCCTTGACTTATGGTTTTCTTTAACGACGACGTCATTTGTCTTCTTTCTATCCGTCTCTTTGAATTTCAATTGTTTTTTTTTGTGTTTGTAGTGTCACATAAGTTATCATGTTATTTGTACATTTTTATTCCTACTAGTTTTCAGGTACCAACAACCATCTACGACCGATTTAGTTTTTTAGTACCAATACGACATGTAAATCGAATGTGTTAAAACTTAGACTTATAAAATCGGTTATACAATTAAATTATATTTCAAAATTATCATATCAGAACGAAAAATAATTATTTCAAATCTTCTCTATGTAAAAGTTATATTTATTACAATTCAATATTATTCTTCAGTCTCAGTTTTATAAAAATTAATTATTAATTATTTAAAAAAGTTTAGTTCCTGTGGCCGAGTACCCATAATGCTGGCGGCATTTCCTTGCTGTATCGCGATACTAGATTATCACGATCAAAGTTATAGCTATTGTACATTCAGACCGCACAGTGCTTTCTCAAGATGTAATAAAACGGTCTTAAACCAGTAACTATCGGGATACGCACTGAATAATTTGAAACTCATTGCGACAGGCGAATTAAACTTATCATTTAATGGCGATCTGACTTTAATATTAAGTCTTCTCCTTATGACGTAGAAAAATTTCATCTTATACAGTCAAATACACGCTTACCGCTTAAAACTTAATTTGCCAATTTTAATGAAATTTACAAGAGCACATTTTCCAAGAACTTAACTTGGGAAACAAATTGCTTTTACTTATTTAAATATTACATTACGCTGTACAAATTGTAAAGAAAGGTGGTTATTACAATTTAAACGAATCTGTTACATATATTACTCAACTTGAGTAACATTCGGAGAGTTTGTTTTTTACGTATCGTGCACCGTTACAGATATTGACAACCTTTGGACATAATATTTAATATACATTTAATTCAGTATTGTATCGCGCAGCCAGAACTTATAATGAGTCCTATCTGTCCTTCGACATATTTAGTCTAAACAGAAATTCTTAAAAAAAAAACCTAATCAAAGAGTCAACCTCGCACTCTCGCAGCAACACCATTACACACACTAATACACACTCACATTAAATGCTTGTTCCTCACTTGTTCATATTGTTATTATTGTTGTTCTTGATCTTTTGATTTACATTCTTGTTCTATGTTTTTAACCCTATTTTGGCTTTGTTTTTATCTTTTCTTAATTATGTAAACTGTTGCATTGTGCTGTATAGGTTTAAGAAATACAAAAAATAAATAAAAAATTAGTTAGTACATAAACTATTTCGCTTTCACAGTTCGTAGGACTTGGGACTTTATATTATTTATTATATTTTTTATATTAATAAAGATAATTAATTATTAGTTAAGATTGTATACATTTTAACAATGAACCAAGGCGTATATTTATAGCAATATATAGCTCATATGAGTTTTAGTTAAGAATTTTATGATTTATATGAATTTTTCTTTTTAAAAATTAGTCGAATGTTTGAGTACCACGGGAAACGATGCATAAAAATATA
This sequence comes from Leptophobia aripa, assembly GCA_951799465.1. NCBI lineage: Eukaryota > Metazoa > Arthropoda > Insecta > Lepidoptera > Pieridae > Leptophobia > Leptophobia aripa. The sequence continues at coordinate 2,907,192 of OX637271.1, forward strand.
AGTTTGTAAATTGAGCAGATCACTGTACAACATACTTAAAAAAAACATCTGTAATACTGATAATGTGACGCTCAGATTGTACTTAAATTCGTTACGATAAAACTGAATTAGATAGATTAACGTATAAGAAATTGTTGATCATTGCTTAAGCAAATAAACAAATGAGTTTACGGAATCAATTTCTATATTTAATAATCGATTCTAGACACGTTCAACGCCTACTATTGAAGTGACTTTCACACACAGCTATTAATAATACTAAATTATGGCTACCCACGCCATAATCACGGGTTTCTGCACAGAAGGCAGAACAACTCGGCTTACAAAAAATATTATTAGCAGATGCCATGTGTCAACTTGCATTTAAAAGTATGCTGCCAGTATTCTAGTATTTTCTTTCTTTGGATTGTCATATTAAATATTGTCTTTTATGCGAGTAGCTCTGTCGCTGATACGTCGATTTATTTATACATATACATACAAATTTAATAGAAATTTAACAAAGAGCGCAAAATCGGTGGGAAATATAAGAAATACCGTTGCATACCTCATTGCAAACATAATATTAGTTGGCACAATCCGTCATGGCTGTCATTACAGTCAGCTCTTGATTGAGATAACATCTGTTACAAAACGCTTATATCACTTATGTAAGGCCTTTGAGTATAAGGTTTAGGCTGTTCATCGACGCTCCAGAGTCTAGTTCAACAGCCCTATTGGTACTCTGGCTACTATTACAGACTGCTGGACGAGACCGTGATATTGTCGTTCTAGAGAGGCTAAGATTTAATTTATTATATAAATGTGAGTTATGTTTTGTCTATTCCCCTCTTTAATACAGACGAGCAGGAACACCATAAAGGTGAAGCAGAGTATAGGCACTGACATACGTGGCTGGGATCTCGCGATTGAGTTGCCTTCATTTTACATAGAAAGGTATTATTTCCGTAGTCGTATTACTTCTTAAATAATGTTAGATTCCTAAACCATTAAAAATATTTAAAAAAACACACGGAAATTGTATGTATGAATAAACAATACGTATGTATATCTCACTTCTCAACATATATACATGTTAACAGACTAGTTTTACTTTCGAAATATAAGTAGACATAGAAACACAACAAAATCCCATAACCTTTAATACACGTCAATATTAAAAACATTCACTTTAGTAAATTATAACAATCGCTATTACGAAATATTAAGCCGCACCTTCAGACATAAAATACACTTTACATAATGATCGGTGAATGTGCTCTGCGTATGAGTCGCTTCGATTGTGTGACTCCATTTTACAACGGTAACAATCTTAAATTCTGATACGCGGCTCATACAAAGAATCAGTATTATTCTAGATCGTATATAACATGTTATAATCTTAGCTATAGAATACATGAATGACATCAAAATACGTTCCTACTTCCATTTGTTTCAAATTAATTTCTTCGCACGGTTATATTGAATGTTATGAAGATTTTTATGTCCGTTGTATAATGGAACCTTTCCCGGTTGAGATGATCTCAGCGTGCGAATGAAAGTTATTAGAGCGATACCGTGTGTACACGTCACTCAAACGTAATTACTGAAAAGCGATAACTTCGACGAACAATTGTTATGGAAAATGCACCAAATGTTTTATAGATACGCTTATACCAATGGTACTAAACTTTGTCTTAGGATATTTCTTTTTATTCTACTCAAGTATCTACTCGTACTAGCTAAGTACCAGGCTTACGAACATCGAAGCTCAAGCTTTAGTTACATATATTTATATTAAGGTGGACCACAGTTTTATTAAGATATTATCAATGGCAATACTGTTATATTAACCTTTGTTATATGTAGTCTGTGTTAACTTTTATTAAAATAGAATTCTCACTCAATAGTAAACCAACATATTATTTACCAAAACCAAATAATATGTTAATAGTAAATAACATTATTATATGCATTGTATTTTTAAATATATTAAAGCTAATAGATGGAACAAAATAGATATATTTTCGGTATTGTACTTTGGTATGAACCAATCGTTTTATGAAATATAATAATTTGGTAATTATAATCTATGATCAGGCCGATTAAATCCGACTGACTAAGGCCGTGCTATATAGCATGACAGCGGCTAGACCAATTGATAAATACACCCTTTCACTAATACATACGTAACTATGAAGAGGCTTTAAGATAGTATTTTATTGTTTGTGATATAATTATACACAAAAGATATGTAGTTTGCCTATATTGAACATAAATAGGTCAGACGCGTTTACGAAATATTTTACGTATGAAATTTAACTAAACGTAAAAGAAAAATCACTTCTAGGCTTCAACGCACAATCCACGGATTTAAATATACATAGTGTGAAAGAATTAGTATTGAAAGTTTTAAACTATTATTAATAATTAATACTTCAAATGGAATAATTAACAGAATATTCGCGAAATACCGCCATAAATAACTTTTAAAGAATTAATAGTAGTAAAATTTTATTGCTATTTTTGAGAGGTCATACTTATATTTAGCAATTTGAAAGCTTATTTGCATAATACTCGACTATGATGGATTTAAAGATGAGAGGAATCGTAATTGTTCTCACATTATTATAAGCCCTGGGCTAGTCCAGAGCTAGTGTACTGAGCGAGGCCTAATTAACACTGCGCACTTTATTATTTTATGTCGATTAATATTAATTTTTAAGTGTGTTAATAAATGCTTCTCTCTTAGTTTTGGACCAGATAACATATCAGCTTTTACACTTCCGAGTAATTTTATTGTTTTTTGTGTCATTATCAATATATAAGAGATAAGGAAAACATAAATTAGATGTATAAATGATCATATGATTGAGATGATCGTGCCAATGACCTCTGACACAATAGAGCCTCCGGACGCGTGTCGTTTGCCTCCGCGTATAGAGTAATTATCGTATAGATAACAAACCCTGTTTCTGACAGTTCGTGGAATAAAATAAAATGATTTTTTTACTGTGGACCAAATCCAGGTAAAATTTAAATATATGTTTAGCACGTATGTAGTTTTACTTTAAGAGTTCTGCGTGGCTTTCCAAATATTATCAGGTGGAATCCTAATAAGTCTTGCAGTTTTGTTTTTTTAACCAATACAGTTTTTTATACAGCAAAAATCAAATAGTTAAAAATAATCTTCTGCTTTGTTAATTTTTTTGGTATGTTTATGTAGTAGTAGTAGTAAACGTGTATGTATTAAAGTGTAATATAATTAATATGGGTTGTCTGGAAGAGATCGCTAGATCGATCGATAGATTTATTAGCGATAAGGCCGCCCGTTGCTCTTATATGTACTTATATCTATCAACGTCATTTGCTGTGTTTCAGTGTAATAAAGTGTAAATAAATAAACAACATTGTATAAGCAAACCCAATTTTTTAAAGTACAATTTACACTATTTCTATCAATATAGCGTTATTTAAAAATTAATAAATTCAATCAAATGTTCAAACCCAATATACGCCTCTGTTACATATTACTCTGTTGTAATTGGTGACATGACACGAAGTGATGTTAACGACAATGTTATGATCTTAATTTATTTTGATATAATTGACAAATGTGTTCCCTTATTTAACGTAGTTAGATATTCCGATTGACAAATGCCGTACTGCCAAACAGAGGGTCCCGTATTCTATTCCCGGTATTACATATTATGTGTGATAAGCATATTTGGGTCTAGGTGTTTATGTAAAGGTTATATGAAAGACACAAAATTTACCTTAAGGTGCTCGACATCTCTCTGGATTTTTATTTATTATTTCTATCAAAATAAGTGCATCTCTAATGGTATTAATATAGCATAATATGATTGGATATGCAAGAAACAGAATACTCAATTTTTGCGATGGCAGAAGTGTGATTCGATTGTTAAATTCATGACGACGTATTTAAAATTGCACAGTTCGGGTAATTCTATAATCTATATGAAGCACATTTTCACAACTTTTTTTCCACAAAATTCTGTAAATTAAAAACTCGTAACCGATGGAGTCTAACGGATTCACACAACATTCTAAATTATACAAAGCCATTTAGTACATAATTAATAGATAATATCCGATTGCAGCATCCGATGTATGGCCGAAGTATGTCAAGGCGCTTGTGTAACTAGATTACTCTTACAGCAATTACTCATTCTTTTTTATTTTTAAGTAATCTTTTTTATGTAATAAACGTCACTTTAATGATTTACTTGAGCTGAGTTATTCTCCACAATATTACACTGCTGTTATTTCGCTGTTGACGTCAAGTAGCATACTGCATGATCGTTCTGATTAAGAATGGATTTTCTGTCGTCTTTTATGTTCCTGAGAGAATATGGGTTACTTCAGAAAAGTAGTTTGGGCACATACTAAAACTTACACTGAAATTTACATAAGGTTATGCGCATCTATTTTTTAGATAAAATATTTTATTTTTTATTAAATTAATTGGTTTTGTATATTGTTAATATATAAAACCTCCTAATATCTAAAATGAAAATTATGTTGGTTAAGTTAAAAAAACTATTTATTTAATTTATTTATTTCGTCTTTATGTTCACTTAATCATTTAATCAGTTCATTTAATCTAAATAATTAAATAAAAACACAAAAATAAATGAAAAAAGTTTGGTTCTGGTACCCAAATACCCAGTACAAATCAAATAGTTTATTACCCGTTAAATAAATGGAAAGAAGTATAATATCGTGAGGTGTATTATTGGAGGTAAACTTATAAATAATTTATACCCTTAATGAGATAATGAATAGTTCTACCCAAACATTAGTAAATTCTATTGCGCTAAATGTTCACAACTTTAAAAAGATTTGAATGATAACTGTATTCGCTAATGACCTTACATAATTGTTATGTTTACATACACAGATGTAAATTTAAAGAATTATCTTCAATCCGAAGCTCATTGTTGCTTACATATTTGTTTTAAATGTAGATCAAAATCATACTATGCTATGCTAAATTATCCAATGCGTTTGATTTTTAAATTATCTTATTTAATATTGTATCGTAAGACGAACGTATACATACTATATATATAACGCTTCTCCTCTTCTCTATTCGTCCTTTCTCCGTGTCTCCTTCAAGTCTTAGGATCGGTTGCCTAAAATAAATAGTTTATAAGTGACAAGGCCACTTGGATCTTTTGAAGATTACTTAATATATAATTATATTACATCCAACTCGTCAATATTTTACATTCAAAGCAATTAAAGTCACTTCTTAAAGTTAAAAGTTAAGGAGCGGTTATCAAGGTTATCTTTAATACGTTTTGGAGTTAAAAACCAGAACATTCAGCTTACAAGGTAACGGGTGTACTTAATCATATGAAAAATATTTAAATTAGATTAACGCCCAATGCTTTTTTAGGACAAATCAATATTTCGTGCGCGCTTGCGCGGGCGCACACACAGATGGCACTATAAAATAGCTAAGTATGTCAGCCAATATCCATATATCAGCCAGACACAGAAATATCTGAAAGTGTAGTCACCAGACTAGACTGACCATACATTTTATTTCTCATCTGTATTTCTCAATTGACCCAGTAACGTCCAGTGTCTAAACTGCCAAATAAATCGGCTTATAGTGTTCTAGATTCCACTTAGACGTAGATAAACTAAGAAAAAAAACTCCGTCAGCCTCGTCCGTAGCTTAACACTAACTGACTAAGCATGATAACAACGAGTGGCCATAACTACGTTTCCAAATGCTTCCGCTTATCTTCTCTATTGTTACTTATCTTCTGATTATCTCCACGGTCTTTCTCATATACTTGAAAAATTACTCGACTCTTTACCTATTATTTTATTTGACTTTTACCAAGATGGGGCAGAGAGAATTCTGACCACTATATTTTCTGTTAAACAACAACTCACTTGTTACCCTCCTGACGTTGCAGGTGCCCATGGGCAGCACCTTTTCTTGTCTGCCATAAAAAAACTTATTTTTAGGTGCTTCGTGTACCCAGTAAGAGTCTGGATGCTAATGTGGGTAATATCCTAGTATGAACCTAAAATAGAAATTCTATTTATTTAAACTACCTTACTTATTTGACGTCACCTATTCTACTGGTCATCACGTGACCACCGGACCGTGTATTAAAGAAGCAACGCTTACTCAATCTGTATCGTATCATCTGCAACTAGTTTTTTTTTATATTATATGTATATCAAAGTATATCAGAGACTGCGTAATTGTGTTACTCAAAACTCCTTTCTAGTACAATCGCTGTGAATATACATTTATAATCTTTTTGGTACACTTCAGTTGAAATTGGAATGGATTATGAAACAATTAAATATATTATTTTCGTAATCAGGCGTTTGGTTTTAATAGTCTGCCTAATTATTATAAAGTTATTTATTATTATTGTTGCATTGTTTTGTAATATTTTGAATCTAGCCACCCATATGTAGTACAATAATGAGGTTAATAGATAAATCGAATATAAATTTAAAAATAATAGGATAATATCATCGAACTAATCTCAGTTGACCTTCTGTTCTGTATATTTATAAAAAATGCTAAAACATTGTTTTATGCTGATAGTAAAATAAAATTTAAGAAGTTTCGTTTCGCTTGAGTCAGCCAATCATAAAAAATATCACATACGTGGTCCTTAAAAATACCCGTTTACTAGTTCATTTGTACACAAAGTTCGTTTTCATCTGCGCGGATGTAAGTAAAAGTTAAGGCAGAATACTTGCTATATAAGCGCTGTCCATTCTTGGAGGCATCATACACCTACGAGCAACAGATCCGGTCACATCATGGCTCAGTGGACAATCGTAAGTGGACTGCAGTGTAGTGACAAGTGTCAGTGTTCAGTGTCTGTGTCCTTGTGAAATATTCTTGTGTCCTGTTAAAGGAGCAAGTTTAGCGTTTGAATTTGGAACGCGTTCAATTTTAGAATTAAATCGTTCAAATTAAAACAAAGCCAATAAACTAACAGACCAATAATCAATTTATCGTATTTTAAAAGAATAAACAATTTTTAAGTTGTTTAATTAATAATTCTTGGTTTACAGGTTGCCTTGGCATTAATCGGCTGTGCCGTTGCCGAACCACCAGTTGGCTACAGTTACTCCGCCCCAGGCGTCAGCCACGGTAGTTCTGGATCAGTCTTAAGCGGCGGTGGGCACTACCACTCCGTGCCAGTTGGTCACCAGAGCTCAGAAGGCTACCACATTGACCCGCATCTATTGGAAAAGATCCGCCACATCATCCTTAAGGACGAGATCCACAACCAAGAATATCAGTCATCCGCATCCGGTCATGGCATCTCATCTCACTACGGCGCTCCAGCACCCGTATACGGAGTACCCCACGACAGAATCGTTGGTGTAGAATTAGAATCCCTTCAACAAGGAATCCAAGTAGCTCAATACCACCAGGCTGTTGAGGACTACTCTGGTGGTTACTCCGGTGGATACTCCGGTGGTTACTCTGGTGGATATTCCAGTGGTTACTCTGGCGGTTACCCAAGCGGTTACTCCAGCGGTCACGGTTACTCTACCATCAACGCTCCATCTGGGTCTTACGGCGTGCCATCTCCATCATCGTCATACGGCGTGCCCCACTGAACGAATTAGTCAATTGTGATCGAATTGTTATAAGTTTCTGTAAATAAATTCTATCTATTTTTGTATATACTCAATTTGAATCCTATTAAAAAAATCCTGTTATCAAAGACAGTCAGTCAATAATGATATTACGATCAAATGTGGCACATTTCACTTTTCAATCCACTTTTGCTTTCACACAACTGGTTTATTTTAATCCTTGTATATAATATTCATTTATTTGAAACATAAAATGGTCAGTCCTAATCAGATTAAATAACATATCATTAAATATACAATTTGGCGGTTTCGCTCTAATTAATAAAGTATTTATTGCTAAAAGTAATTATATAACACGAACTTAATATTATCTTAGATGATTCATCTAATTCTTTAGATGTAGAATGAAAAGATATATAATTAATACACAAACAATATGCATTTACAAAAATATATTCAAAAACCCTTTCGTATAAGTGTCATACCTTTTATGAAAATATCAATAAACTTAAAATCTTAAATCGAGATATTAGTGTTAATTATATATGCCCATCATAACATGCGTAGCTTGCATAATTGCTTTACCTATATATAAACCAGTTAGGTTTTACGTCATTTATAGGTTACCTAGGTTATCGCACTTTCTCCAGCAATATATATTACATAACCAGTTATGACCCTGCAAGTTCGAAAAGCTTTCGAAAGTGTAACGAGCCTTCTTGCGTAAAATGGTGCTAAAAAGCGATATTTGGGCCACGGATACCTTATGTGGTAGCAATTCAATTCAAGCTAAGCCAATTTTTAGTAAGTTAAACTATTGCATATTATTTTATTATTAATAATGGATGTTAAAGAACGCAGTGTCATTTCATTTGTAAATTAACTCTATTAAACAAATACATTTATTATATTATATAATTTACTTGATATAATATACTTAATAAAACATATTTCTATACTTTCGATTTAAATTGATATTTACACGTTTTTTTCTGACACACACAGGTTAATTTATTACATTAAATGTGACCTTGTTATTCTTAATTGAATACACAGTAAAAACATATCCACTCAATAAGTCAAGGGAAACAGATAAACTGCATACCACCATTAACAGCAGTTAATAACTTAAATATTTGCAGTTTCGGTAAGTCATAAAATAAATCAAGTTACCACATACCTTATAATGAAATAAAACATACATGGTGGTAATTGGCAAAACAATTCAGAATTAAAGCCAAAAATTTTAACCTTTCGCCACCGGCGTTGAGCGCCAAGTGATATATTTAATCGGCCGCAAATTGTTTAAAATAAAGGTTTTATATCATTTGAGATTTGAAATCGTCCAACAGACTCCGCAGGCGCATGGTTGAAGTAGCACCATCGAATCATACTAGCCCTGTCAGAATTCGGCTTCTTTTGTTTCATTATTTTCTTGGTAACTAATCCTAGGTTTGAACTAATACTAAGTTTCCAGATATGTAACTGCCTATTGTGCATGTCGAGACCCAAATCTGTGTGGTACATCGGCTAAGTTATCGCTAAAGCTTCGTTCTTGTAGTGTTTAGTGCCAAACTTAAATCACGTGGTCTTATAAATAATAACGGGATTTTCAACTAATTAACCTTGACGATTATACAAATCTTTCACTACCGCTAGTGTAACTAATTTAACAGACAATAATCATTTAAGGTTAAACAATGTTACAAATAACAGTAAAAAATATAAATATCATCAAATTATCTAATAAAACGTAACACTTATAATATCTTTTGTTAATAACTTTAATTATATAATTAATTTTTAACTGTATCATGAGCTAGAAAGACATGTATACTCTAATTCATACATTGTTCATTCCAAATACATAAGATAGCAAATCCTGGATCTCGAATGTATAGTTTTTAATAACGAATTAAAATTATGCAAATTTAGAAATGAATTGCCGTCAGTAAGTCTTATTATAAATGCCAATCAGTGTTATCCACGTATCGTAATTCGTTAAATATTAACCATAGTAATAGTGGATTGATCTCGGGTCAATTCATCTCGCCTTTCTATAGATTGTAGTCACACTGGTTTTGTATGAGTTGTTGCACTGTTACTCTGATTGCTAATTGTGTGACATAATATTACGACCTGGAGTTACATGAAAACATATAGCATACAATTATATAGTATATATAAATATACGAATTACAAGTACGTATATACTTCGTAAGTCCGTCAAGGCATAGTGTCTTATAGAATAAAGTGATACTCCGTTTGCAGAAGAGTATTCAGATCTGTTTTTTTTATTAGAGAATATGCCTAACTCGTATTGTGTAATTTAACAGGCTTTTAACATACAATTTGACTTAATTTAAATTAACACGTCTTTGGTAAAATTTGGTTAAGTAAAAAAAACTTAAAGATAACTTTCTCGCATGAGAGTCATTGAATGCTAATTCTTGGGAAGGTTCCCATAGATTTCGAATTCTGTCTTACGCTATATTAATGACCATTTATACTATTTTCATTATTATGTAATGTTTCTTGTGTTTGTTATAAAAAAATCGATTTTATCGAGGTTCATTTTTAACTAATTAAATGTTTGCACACGCGTAGATATTGGGTGTAGGAAATTTAGAATTCATAGAAACTATATCATAAGACATTTTAAAACATTACGATATCCGTTACCATGGTTACCAGCATCAAAACCATGGCAACAAAGAGCAACGTTGTTTGCCACGTTTGTATTATTACAAGGCTCATGCCTGATTGTTTTCGTCATTAGTATATTTCTATTAAGGCTGAATGTGTAAATCCAATTTAAATTTATAACAGTCAATAATTTATAACTTTAATCCATCAGTCAATCACAACTCACTAGACGTGAAAGTATTCCGTGTATTAAGGAACTGTCTGCCCATCCGTGTTTATCAGGCCAGCTGTCATTAGTCATTGGATATATAAGTTATATTTATAATAACCTAAAAAAATACATTATTTAAATACAAATAAGTGTATGCGTAAAAATGTATACAGGTGTGTGTAAATAGGTGTCTTTTAATTTGTGTTTGTTATTGATAACCTCTTGAAGTTATATTGGGCAAAGTGAAAAAGAAATGTCTGGATAAATATTTAAAAATAACTTGACCTTAATGTGGGTTAAAGACCTGGGACCTTAAAGACAATTAGGGGTACCCTTAATATCTACTATTGCAAGTTCAACTATTTTATTTCTGTATTAAAATGTCTTGATAACAATAAATTCAAATATACTTATGTTTTGTTCATAAGACTTTGGTGCTGAGACTGTCCATAGTATGTTTATGATTACCTCTGACATATTCGTAGAAAATTTACGCCATTATTCTTAGTCACTTTATTCCAATATTAACCTGTGACCTAGCGCTGTACATCTATCAAACAATCGACTAACGACATGCCCTATATTATGTTAGAAACAAGGAAATATCAAATTTTATATGTAAACTAGCTGATCCCGACAAACGTCGTTTTTCCAAAAAAATAAATGTCTCTAAATAATAAATCTAAATAGATGTTGGCCGATTCTCAGACCTACTCAATATGCTCAGAAAATTTCAGTATAATTAGGTCAACCCGTTTCGGAGGAGTGAGGAAACGAAAACTGTGACACGAGAATTTTATATATTAGATTATCAACTTTTCAGACAAAACATATAAAATTGAATGCGAATGTTCACAATCCATTTTTTTGAATGTGGAACAAAAAAAATATGAGAACACTTGTTTTTAAATACATTTGCAGCATCTTTTTAATGAATAAGTTTAATGTTCCGGGAGTCTTCCAAATACATTTTTATTTCATATTATGTTATGGTTAGGTTATTTTTACTTTCGTAATGAATTATGAAGATAAATCGGAAACTAGGTTCAATATTCTTAATATTATGAAAACCTAATATTATTTCTATTATTAACAATAAAGTTGAAGAAAATAATATGTTAAAGCATATATAAATATAGTGAAATTAACATTTGTCCTTAGTTTTATTTGCATTTTACATTTTGACAAGTAGGTAATTAGGCTTCGCTTTTAAGTTTAAAGTTATAACGTACGCTCACTTGTTACACAAGGCAGCACTAAACATTACAAGAGTAATTAATGACTTACCTAGAAAGAGTGTAATGACGCAAACATTTTGAACATAATATAGTAATATAATTCAAGAACCGTTAAAAATAAATATTTTTTACAGAACTGTCGAAATTACAGAACAACAACGAACCTAAGCTACATCTGTATGGTACTTTTTAAAAAGAGAACATTCCACAATTATAGGCAGTTTTTAGTGAACTAAGTTCAAATTTAAAAATGGAACGCAATATACAACCTAAAAAATTAACCCGCACACGCGTTAATTTCTCGCGCTTGACTTTCATTACCATACAGAATGTCAAGTCGCATTATCTTTTTATATAGATATGTATAACCATTTAGTTTTGATGGTATCACATCAATTTCGTGCTTCGTCATTAGTTGGCACTGATGTCTTTATTTGGTTAGTTTTTATAAGTCCGTGTATAATAGGATAATAAAATAAAAAGTTGGACCTTTCAAACGCAGTATTATACTCCGATTATTTACAATTGTTTGGTTCAGGTTTAGACATTTTTCTAGCGATGTTGCTTTTCGCGATCTGTATTTAAAAAGTTGGAACTAATTGTTTGGCTCTTTTAATGATAAACATTCACACGTGCACTGGTGTTAGTACTATTAATATAACAATAGACAGATTAGAATAAGGAATCTTTTTATTATTATATATGCTGATCATATATAATATTATGGGTTTTATCAAGGTTTTGTCTTATTATTTGTGCTTACTGTAATGTTAGTAGAACTTGAATGAATAAAAAATTGATATCGATATGTGTTCATATTGTATTCGAGTCTCGTGCAATGGTGATTGAGATGTATCAAATTGGTCATTGTTTACGTAATAAACGCCTGTATCGCGACATCTCCGCGTCACTCCATTATCACGTAACACTAGAAAGTACACCTGATTCCCTTGCATTTGGATTCCGCTTTTTTAGAACAAGTTATGTTTATTGCACTCGGACTTTGACTTAAGCTATCTGCATTTTCCTTGAGTCTCTTCACACTTATAGTATTATATGATGATTTGCTGAGCGAAAATTATATAATTATTTTGTTAAATTATCTGGACCCAATTTGAAGAACAATTTTGCTTCGATACCTATTATATAGTGCGTACAATATATATTAACAGATTTATAAATCGATTTACAATAAAACATGAATCGATCATCTTTGTGTGTGACAAAAAGAATATAAATCGCTAAAATGTCTCGTTTTAAGTCCATCGTCAAATTATCTAAATTATTTCACAAAATAAAAAAAAATATTCAAAACAATGTGGACATTTATATTAATGCGGATATATATAATGTAGAACTGTGTCGAAATACAAAGGATTGCGTCTTGCATATCAATATATTATGTAAAGAATAGTCTTACATCCTGCTCACCATCACCAAACGCAGCACACAATCTTCACATAAATTTAACAGTTTATTAACAACAATATTGCGTATACTTCGTTTATGTAAACAGAGGATGAAACGACAATGCAATAACTATAAATTCTGTATCTTTTAGCTACTATTAAAAATCTTTCTTTGGAACGGCTTCCCCAGGTTTATGTACTAACGAATGCATATAGACATATCGGTTGAGTACATATCGAAATGTGCTTTAGGGTGCCATTATTTTTTCTTATCTCGTTGAACGTATTATGGGTGATGCTTTGCTCCATCAACATTGGTTAATAGTTATTTTGTTTGTATATCCTAGTCATGGGAAACTATACGATGATGTAACGTTACACGGATTTTGCATGGTCACATGGTCACATGGCTAATCATGCTAATTTTAAGTTCAAAGTTTTCTTCTTTGTTATAATTTTAATCAAACACAATATTAAGAAATGCAAAGTGTTGAGACCGAGCCAGCCCCTTCTCTGAAGGTAGGTGTGCGAACTGACTTTACGATTTAAAAAAACGGCATATCTTAGAAATATTTATATTGACGATTTTGATATGAGTACAAGAGTCGAATTTAATATCATTTTTTTAAATAATAAAGGTTTTAATTACGTTATATAAGAACAATCTTTGTATTTGCACAATTGTTACATGCTTGTATCGTAACAATGTTTATAACACTTAATCAACACATTACTTCGGGAATATTCGTGTTAGTCAGAGAGCTAATCAAATTCTGATCTATGAAAAAGATTAACAAATACGGCGCCAAATTCCTTTTTTTTCGAAGCTCAACTGGATTAGTGCTTGCATAAATCAGAGATAATAAAATAGTAAATAAAAAATATTAAGCGTCTCGTTTTCTTTGCATATTTTGACATACTATGTCGCCATCTCTGATATATGCTTTGCCGGTTTCTATTGGGTTAACGAGTCACAATTATCGAATTTAATTAAACACCACCCTTTCTACTCCTTTAGTAATAAGTTGATAGGGAATCTTAAGTGAGTGAAACACTAAGTTTGCCTCCTTTCGGGTGTACCTATTTTCTACCTAACAAGTGTTTGATTGTTGTCAATCGGTGTTCCGTTAAAACTGTGATCTGTCAAAATTATGAGACCCTAAGTTCTGTGGCATAGCTTGATGATCAAGTAATGTAAATAAGTAATTAATGTAAGTATTATGGTTATGAAAGCGAAACTTTGAAAACCTTTAAGTTCAAATTGTTGAACAAAGACCGGACGATGACGCAACGTTAAAAGTGAGTGGTCACCGTGCATTTAGCCTTATTTGTATTGTCTTATCTTATGTGGGTCAGGTATTCGATACACATAACTAATAAATTACAATTATAATATTTTTCCAATTTGACATACAACGGGTTATAGGTTCTATACACTTATCTACGCATATCAAAATCTTTACCCGGAGGCCAGGGAGGCTAGGCTAAAATATTACATAAACACAACTGAATTTTTATTATTAATAATAATTTCGTACATTATTATTGCTCCATTATTGCATACCCCCGCTGAACGATTACAAATGGTTGCGGAAGGCCAAATGGTTTGATGATCGAGGAGGCCTAAGTCCAAAGGTGGACCGTATTGGTTTGCTTATGATATAATTCCGTACAATTAACATGTTTTATGTACCATTGAATAGAATTAAAAAAACAAAGTTAAAAAAATCGTTACGGAAACCAAAATTGCTTTAATTGCAAAGAAGCATAACCAAATAAAAACATATCTTGAATAGGGTTAAAAAACAAAACAATGTTAATTTTAATTATATCAAAGGAATAGCATATTCTTAAGAGAATATCATGGCTTTGACTAATTCCATAAAATTAAATCTATATTAATATAACTCGTATTTTAGTAATATAACAATTCGGTTTTTTTTTCTACATTTGTCTTTATGACCAGTATTATATTACATTGTTTTAACCACGAAGGTTTTACATATAATGTAAAAGACATCATTACGTTACATATTAAGTAAATTAATGTATGAAAATGAATGTTGATAGACGAAATCACGTATTAAAAAATACATTAAGATGTCTATAGACACAAACTCAAGGTCGCCTTTATTCAAATAGTAACTTGTTTTAATGTGTTTTATGAGCAAACAAATTAAATTACCTAATACAATTTGGTGGGGTTTCTCAGTTTGATGAGCCATAATTATGAGCTCCTATGTTCTTATTTTAATATTAATTTAAAGTTCTCAGATGAATTTTTAGAGGTGACCTGCGTACACACAGACAAATCATTTAATATTACGATCTCGCCTTAATTAAGACTAATTAATAATTTATATCTTAATTCGCTAAGTAATACGGAAATTAAAAAAAAACAAATCAAACTTGATTGATGCGAAACGTGTTATTATTAAAACAATCAAAAGACTTGTTAAGGAGTTAATGACAAGTTCCTAAAACAATTTTGATCTTCATCCATACTCAGGTTACATTGAACCCAAGATTGAACGGTCAAGATCGCTCTGACATTTCACTGACCTTTGACGATATAATGATTAAATAATGGGTTTCTCTTTACGATAATGCTTCCGCGGAAGATCGAGTGATAAAATTGAGGATGCTTTTAATTACACTGTTTATTTGACAATTGAAATATCTTTATGTTTCCTACTCTCCTGGTACTTTTATCATATAACCACCTGTATAATGTATATAATATGTAATTTATGATTGATATTAAGTATTATATATACGTGAATGTTTTCATATCAGGTCGTCTTTATTTCAGTACTAGCAAATATCCCTTTTTTTAACTTTTTATTTTAAATAATTGTATATAATAATACAATATTTTACTCCAATGAACTATTCCAGGACTTTTGTTAAAAGCGTTATAAAATATCATTAGATTTTCAACTATTAAATTCAGTACGGTAAAATTTCTTAACGGTAATATAAATAATGTAACAGCTATTATAAATTAACGCCGGTAATGCGTACTCAGATGATCTACTGTTTACGTCCTCATAAAATACGGACATTATTATGTTGAAATTATAATATGCCACAGCTCCAGCGTAATATATCGTTGGCTCGATACTCGATGAGAGAATGTTATAAGGAGATTACGTTTCGTTTAAGTTTCGTAACTATGTTATCCTGATTTTTAACATATATCTATATATATATAAAGTATATGTAAAGGTAACATCTATATATTTATTATTATCTATTTTTATAATGTGACTTAAGACTATGACAGTGCGAGGAAGAAACCTATTTTTTATTTTTAAAAGTTGTAACGAATAAATAGTACTTAATATATTAATTAAGGTTATCCTAAATTAAACACTTTTCTTGTTGTTTTAATGTTCTTTTTTTATAGAAGAGGGGGCAAACGAGCAGGAGGCCCACCATATAGGTTAAGTCGCCGCCCATAGACACTCACGCGGCTGGGAGCTCGTGAGTGTCTTCGTGAATACACTATTAATAATGTTCCTATAAAAATACATTGAAATACTTTTAAAACATACTAAAATTGTTGAACAAATAAATTTAATTATTTCAACACCAAAGCGTAATTAAAAAACCGAACACGGCTTATTGAAAGTTTACAAAACGGTTAATGATGTTAATAATTAATTAAGCCTTATACTTAAGCGATTACAAATGTCAACTTTCGCTAAAGGGCTTTCTTGTTAGCAGCTTAAATGCCACAATGAATTTAATTTCTTTTATATGGTACTCTCATTTTCAAAAATCTTTAACCTATATATCTCTATTGATTTAATTTTCCAAGGGAAAAATTCTATGATATTTTTATTGTAAGTACTCATACTACGTTTGTGCTTTATATAGTCGACAAAGGTCATACCGGTTTGCAAGCGCCTTACATAAAAATCTATTGAGAGAGCTTCCATTCAAACTCAAGACCTCAGGGTAAGGATGCTAGCCCGTGTTCGGCCTGGACTACCGACGCGAGCTACGCAGGTACTTTCTTACATGTTATTACAGAATAGATTTCACTAAGTCTGTGATGGAATTTATTGTTCATATATCAACACAAGCAAGCCTGAAAGGGAATTGGGAACTGGGAATCTATGTATCGCATACTGCTACACGCCATACGGGTGAAGAAAGATTTTACAGAATCTTATGTTATTTCTATTTAATACATTATATATTTTATATAGTCACCTTAGAAGTAAATATAAGATACGCTTTAAAAATAACCTCGCAGGAAATTTAAATAGTATAAGTGATGAATTAAATGAATCCGAGTTTACTATATTTTAATATAAGTCAAGAAAAGTAATAAAAGTATGTTGAAGTCCAGCGTAATTTTTATAATTAGGTAAATATAAATTACTCATTTTAATCACTAAGTAAAATTTTCCAAGATAATATTATTAGATGAGAGAAATGAGCAGAGCGAATGCAATAACAATAAATAGCAATAAATAAAAGGATTCACTCGTTGCTTGTATTGTATGATACTAATCCTTGGAACAGGAGTGGCATGGAGGCGCCTATTTACAAAAGTATTGGGCGTGATTGTTTTCCCTTATAATTTAGAAAGAATGTTTACCAAATGTCTTGAATCAATGTCAAAAGAGAATCTGAACACATTACAAGCCTACAATAATTCAAATAATGTTTAGTCTTATTGGGTTGTGACTTAAAATAAATTCATTGTGAATTACCACCGCACCAAATATGTTTATATAAATGCTTTTATCTGTATTATCTCATATATAGTGTTTTTAACTTACATAGACTGAAACGGCTGGAATTAAAAACGGAATAATTCGTAAAACATTCAATCTTGAGGCCTAAAAGTGAATAGCGACTCCACAGCCTTGTTCCCCGCAAAACTAATCCAAGGCAACGCCGACTGTTACGGCGATTACTTTAATTGGCTCAATCTCCATTCAAAACCACCTCGGGACCTCCCGTCCGGGGCTGGCGGGGGCTTAGGGGGGGTCACCAGATTTATAGCGAAAGGGTAAGGCTCTGAGCCCTGTTTATGAAGGAAGATAAGTAAAAATGCTCAACTGCTAACGTGGCCGGATTTTTCAAATTCAATTTAAAGTTTCTACGGTTTTAGCTGTTTATAAAGTGTATCTTATATTTACTTAGACGGTTAGGGATTACTTTTTAATATAATTCCAATTCCCTATCTATAAGAAATATACCATTTAAATATGTTTATATAACCTTTCTTAACGCGTATTGCGTAAGCAGTAAGCGAGAGATAGATTCCCAGGATGTTATAGGCTTATGTTGATGTATGACCAAGAAATTGCATTACCGTTGTATTGAAAACTATTCTGCATAAAGTACGTACAGTATATTCGTTTCAGTAGTCCACTTAACGATAGGTATCAAGGATCTGAAGGATATATTATGAAACCCATAAGACTAAACCCTCTCGTGATGCGCCGACATAAATTATTTTTGATCGAGATTGGCCACCTATAAGGCGTACAGCAGAGTAGGCACTCAACACACAAATTTCTAAAGTTACGTATCATATATGTCGTATATTCAAAATGTTTGTATGCGATCAGGCGTAATAAGGATCTAACTTTTTAATATTGAATGGTATAAAGAATCATCCGTGACGTTTCTGAATACTTAATACTAAGAAAAGTGTGTTTTATTTTAATTTAAGTTCACATAAGAAAAATTTCATGATTACAATAAATTTAGATAAAATTAACAACACAGAAAATTTACAATTCCTATCTTTTTAAATATATCCTTACTGTTAGAAAAGTATAAATGTAATGCCTCTTTTAATGTCTCCTTTTTTTGCTTGTACATATAAGAAACAAAATAGTTAGTGGAGCAACAACACAATCGGTCATAAGTTAAACACGGATAATTTTGAAGGGGCTAAGTTAGCAGACTGAAATATGGCCACGATCACTAGCATCATAGCGATATATTGATTACCGACTTGATTTATAATTTCATTTTCCTCTCTACAGAAAAGTAAATATGCTCTTTTTTAACGTACTAAGCTAGAATTATCGCTAGAACATTTACATACATACAATTTCAGGTATCTAAAAAAACATAAAACATTCACCAACATAGTCGTTAAACAAAATAATATCTTATATAAATTGTTGATAAACTAAATAAATGAAAAAAGCCTTTATTCAATAACCTACCTTATATACATTACAGTGTTGTTATTATTTGTTATTACTTAATTTCGTAAGTGTTCATTTTAGCGTTTACGATATACCCCTGCTTGGGTGAAAGCCTTCTCCATCTTCTTGTTGTGGCCGAGCATCAGCCAGTCGTTTCCTGCACATTGTAGATAAATTATATATGATTAATATCAAAACAAATTGTATTGACCTGTTTGATCGATACGATGACGTAATCGACCTTAATCACGATCCACCCTTCAGAAAAGTCCCCCACGTCACGGCCCAAGCCGAGTTCCAAGTCTCGCAGTAACCGGACAACATCTTCAATTCTAGGCTGAGCTGACCAAGCCCATGTTGACATATCAAGGCCAGCCGCGAGATCCCATCAAAAAATAACCTTAACCACTGCCTTGTTTCAACTAGGCCCCCCTTTTTGAAGAAAACGTACAATTTTCTTCCCAAAATTTTATACAATAATAAGAATCTTATATAACCAGTGTGCAAGTATATTATTTAGCTGAATAGTTCATTTCCATTATCACATAAATAAATTTACAGCCGATGTGGGTTTATAATTAAACCTTATAAATACATGGAACTCGGGGTCTGAGATGGCACAAAACTCCGTTGTCCGTCCGAACTGTGTCCGATATATCAACATTAGAGCTGTCTCCGACCCCTGACAGAACCAACTCGGGAATAAAAACACTGGATGCGGCTTGCATATAAAGAATTGCATTATCAAGGATTTAAAATGTTATTAACAATTTATTTAATTAGCTTCAGCTAATTCTCCTTATTTAGAGCAAAATAGAATATAATACTAGTGTATACAATATAACTATAGACTATATAGACTAAGAAAGTATTTGTTTGTGTGTTCATGACCAAATAAATGCACCACCAGCGTTTACAGTTCACCGCAACTGACATAGAACTGTCACTTCCAGTTCTCTAAAGCGTCACTTGCCCGAGGGACGTCAAAAATGAAGATATAGTCCCCAGCCGCGTCATACGTTACAATGGCTAATGAAAACACGGCGCAGGTGATGAAGCGGTCGGGACCGCCTCCCTATGCCACTTGTCCACTTTAGCCCAATCGTTTTATCTTAGCATAAGATGCGAATCTTGTGTAATTTTGCATGAAGCTATAGAGGTGATATTTAGATAGGTTTTGCAAAAACTTTGTTGTTCGGATTTAAATTTTGTTTTGATTTAGGTTTATTCTTTCCCAGTTGAAGAAGTCTTAGGTAACCCAATTGCTTCTAAAAGTTTTCTGTTCTATGTATTAGCATTTTATTGTATTTAAGAACTGTATTTTACTTCAAAAAACGCAGTAACTGTTTGACAAATTTGACATTTATAAACCTAAAACCCACTTATACTTGTCTTCTGAATCTGAATTGACTAATCAAAACTTAGTTACAATTTTTTTTATTTATAAATGATTAATATTCTCTTTTCTTTAAATACAGAATTAATAAAATTATTGATCTTTCAGTTTCAGATTTTGCATTATCTGAGACTTCATTTGACACTCTCGTAGGCTTAGCTTTATGAATAACTTGAACACAGG
Organism: Leptophobia aripa; assembly: GCA_951799465.1. NCBI lineage: Eukaryota > Metazoa > Arthropoda > Insecta > Lepidoptera > Pieridae > Leptophobia > Leptophobia aripa. Next base: position 2,928,059 of record OX637271.1, read on the forward strand.
CATGCTCACTTAATATATCGAACCTCTTCATTCACTTTCTTGACTTACAGTTATCCCTATAAAAAAAATTACATTTCATATTTATGTCTCAACCTAACTTTTACCTTCTTAAATATGAGACTTTAAGCAAAAAGGTCGAAAGTGATTTATCGTATTTAAAGTGATTAATTTTAAAGTTAATAATTTGAATAAAAGGGTTCTAATTAGAAAACAGTGAGTGATGAGTCTGATGTAAGACTCCCAAGTGTGTGCTTCGTCCACTTCCCGGGCAAGTATGTCTGATACTTGCCCGGGAAGTGGACGAATGTATAACAACGTAATACAAAAAATTCGACCATCATTAACTCATTTTTACTTACTAATTTATATATATATATATATATATATATATATATATATATATAATTAATATACTGCTAACTTAACAAAAAGGTTGAAGGATTTATACCTATTACAATTTTTGTCAACATTCAACTATATCTACACCTATTATAAATAATAGCACTGTACGCGGTTTAAAACGCGTTCGTCTGACGTAAATTTACTTATTATATGTACTTCAATGAGATAATTAGTTAGCTAACAGATGCGAGAGCTAACGTGATTTGAATTTTTTTCCATCTTATGAAACCAATGTCGCCTATAAAATATAAACAGAGCGGTAAATATTGTATTTTTTACGCGAATGAGCATACTTCGCTTTAATCGAAATAAGAACTTTTTGTGAAACAAAGAATCGGATATTGGAATTGGTAAATAAAACATACGAACATTAAATTAGATACATGTGTTTTGATAATAAGATTTATAGCTATAAAACGTAAGCAAATAATGTCCATTAGATCGTTTCCTGCGCTTGCGCCGGGCACCGCCATCTATCCATCAGCACCAAACATTACCTCTGATGTTTCACCCACCGCGTGATAGATGGCCGTGCCCGTGAAAAGATTTATCACCTGACGATCTTTTAATACACGTCCTAATCTCAAGATTTTCAAACTATCAAAATATTTATCAGCATGAACGAACTTTTCTAAAAAACATCTATAGAAACGTAACGATAATCAGACCGACCAAACAAATGTTTACTAATTCTATGTTAGATTACACTACACTAAAATAAATTCCAAAAGTTTGGTCATTGTGGCAGAGTACCCATAATGCTGGCGGCATTTCCTCGCTGCATCGCGATACTTATGCGTTGAGCGATAAAAGCACCAGCTCTTGGGTCACCAGTACTACCAGGCGTTACTGAATTCCTTAATAAGCGCCTGTGCACCTTGTATCCCAAGGTCCACACGTCTCTACTGCAAACTGAACAAAAGCATAAGTAAAGACTCTTGTATTTTATATACGATATCAGGTGAAACAAATAAAAAGTATGTGTAGAAAGTTAATTATCACATATTACAAAAGTTGGTGGTAGTGTCAGAGACTAGATAATTGTGAGGCAAAAGATGTGCAAAGAACCGCCCCGCGACCGCTCCAAATTGTTCTCGCATTAGATTTATCGGCGCGCCACGACGAAACAGCAACAAAGGCAGTGCCTCATCCGTTGACAGCTTTATGATCCTAACAGTTTTTGCTAACGGCCACCCCCACCACCCCCTACTTTATTTATGACTCAAGTTTTATTAATTAGCAGTTTTCGAAAGACGGCTATTTCATATATCGCTAATGGAAGATTGAGTATTTGAAATTTATTTATTTCAATTATAAATTGTACTGAAAATTTAAACTTTGATTACGTAACGTTAAATTATATTTAAACTTGCGAATTGGTAACATTAGCAAATAATACACTACGAAAATTCAACCCTGACCGCGCTTTGGGGAAAAATTCCCTCGTATCAGGCCCGAGGCGAGTCAATCCGACCCATAAATAATAAATACTAGCACCGTGCGTCTGCAGATAATGGTAATTTACGATTCGCTACCATTGGCGTCAAATCTTTGGCAGCCGACCGGTTAGATCGACATTTGGGACTTTTATGCCCTAATGTCATTTGCCCGGTTAAATGTGTGTGAATATTTTGAATCGGAAATGGATATAAGATTATGAATTTATAGAAAGGATACTTCATTTTTGTTTTGCCATTCGATTTAATATTTATTTTACACAAAAGTAAGCCAATATAATTTTATTTCTTAATTAAATATCTTAGTAGATTGAAACTTTTATTTCTAGCTTTTCCATATGGAAATATTCCTCACACGTTATGTATAGCATTTTAGAACTTGTGGTGAATATGAATAACATGTACTCATCACACAATCATTGAACGTACAATCAACAATCCGGCATGTCGATAACTAAAGCCGGATTGCCAGTCAAACACATATCAATTTATGAAACCATATCACAGTTACTCAATATTAAACATCGGTGAAACTCAATTATTAGCGTAAAGTTCTATCGTAACTCACACGTGTCGATCGGAGCTAAAATACGAACAAACGTTGTCGCCTTGCTGGCGGATCGAATAAATTACGAAGATATATTATTATTAAAATTTTGGTAACTTTGAGACGCTCGGGTACTATCGGCCCGAACGAGCGCGGCGGGTTTCAGTAAATATTGTTATTATTTATTATGTTTACGTGTCATGTATTTGAAAACATCAAATGATTTATAACTTTAAACGGGGATAAGGAAGTTAATTAGCTTAATGCTTCGGTTTGAAGGAAGGTATGCAGATTTCCTTCAAAAAGGAATTGGACCATTCGGAACTACTAACTGGCCGGCCCCAATCATGAAGGCGAAGGTATTCTTTTGTTTGTACATTAGTGTTTACTAATAATATAATAGAAAATATGAAGCTGTAAAGTTACTTTTTTATATAGAAGAGGGGGCCCACCTTAATCTCAAGTTCCCATTTAATTGTCTTATTTGTAAACCTCGTTGTTGTGTCTCATAAGTTTATTGTTTTAAATGTATTTAGCACATAAGATGTCTGGGGACAGAGATAATAAAATAAAAAATAAAGTTGAAGTCGCCGCCCATGGACACTCACGTGGCTGGGAGCTCGTGAGTGCGTTGCCGGCCTTTAAGGGGTTTGTACGCTTTTTTCTTGAAGGACCCTAAGTCTTAGTGGTTCAGAAATACCATTTATAATTTTAATAAATGGATACAATCTTGATAATTATATTAAATTTAACACCAAGTAATTGATGAGGACAGCATTCTTTGATGATTTACAGGGAACGTGCTTCCGTTGCGGCAATCGCAACGGAAGCCTCCTTTATCGTTAATCGTTACTCATCTTAAAAAGGTAATTTAGGTTGTTCTATTTCGTGTTATTTGTAAGTGTAATAACCTCAAATAAATACAGGCAAATATACGTATACAGAGTTAGTGAATGCGCATACGACGCCTTAAAGCACAAAAACTAAGATTTACATTCATCTGTGTACTTTTAGGTTATTATATTAGATTAAAATTCTGTTCGAATTCAGTTGAAAAGGAAATGAATGCTTGGATGCTGATAGCTATTTTATAATGGTCACAATGCCATCTGTTGGATGTATATGCTAATATAAAGGATTACAATATGGCCATGGACCATATTTCCAGTGCTGCCATCTAGCGCTGCATTTAGTAACAAATGATCGGAAAAACGTTATTGGATTTTTAGCCTTGTAGGTTACTGATAAAACCATTTACTATAGTGATAGGGAATTAGAAATATTTAAAAAATGTTTTAGAGAATAATGCGATTAAGAAATGAATAATATCAATACAGACCAGTGATAGTTTGCATTGATATTCACGACACCTGTTAGATTTTTTTTACACTTATTAGACCACAATGACCATATAAAATGAACTGATATTGAACCCCAGGAGAAATCATTGCCAATTTGCAAATCATTTGCGATTCACAATTGAGGTTTCATCAAATAAAGTCAGTATTACAATTTGTATTGAATTGTTTTTTTCGTTATAATGATAAAAACATACATTTTCAATTAAAAGTTTTCATTTGACAAATCAAATGTCAAATTTAATAGTAAATATTATATTAATCCAGTTTATACTAATAAACAATAACACAATAAATAATAATAACGATTCAAAACACAAAAAGAAATCAATTACGCCGAATGATTTACGTAGATGTCGTACTCCACCACTAGGTAGCGCTAGGCGGATAAGTGAAGCCATTTTCGTGTACTTAGCAAGTGGCCTGCCGGGTTATTTATCGGGCCATTATCGCGGGAACCTCTAAATCATCACGTGACGCCGTACGGGGACTAATGAATGGGACGTTACTTTTTTTATTTATGAAATTGTTCGCGAAGCACTTAGGGAAATCTATTAGCCCCTCGCTAAAAATGAAGCGCTCTGTATTTTACAAGGCCGTTTGTCAAACTTGGTTTAAAGATATACAAAATTTAACAAAAACAAGCCTGCATTTTATTAACATAACGCTATTGTTTATTGAATAAATTATCGATACGACGCGCACAAAAACATTCAAATTGTATCTTGTGACTAACCACAGATAACAGACTTCATTTACAATAAACAATACATTATTTGATACCATAAACACAATCATTTGCCAGTGGTTCATAAAAATATCATATTATAATCTCACTTATCAGATAATATGGCCAACATTTAAGCAATAGCTTTTGTGTTTTAACAAAATAACTAAAATTAATTAAATTAATATGTGAGAAATAGCTCTCCCCGTCAAAGGGCATTAAATTAAAGTCTGTTGTCTCATATCGATCGGGGATACGACACTCGTACCTGAATAACCCAATAATTGTGTACATAAATCATTTGAACGACTTCTGATAATTCTCCCTTTTAACTAAATGTATGGTACAAGGTATTCGATTGTTATTTTAAATTACCACATAGTAAGAAAACAGTTTTCTGCCCTATGGCCCGACGTGTAGCTTTAGGACTCTAGTAAGGAGTTAGTAAGAAAACAAGTATATTAATGCCAAGCGTAGCCCTAAAATATTTGTCTTTTAAATTAATGTTTTAACTATTTAACAAAGACAATATCATGTCGATGATTATGTTAACAATTTATATATGATCAAATAAGCGTAGACAATTAACATTATAGTAGACAACAGAAAGAAAAGTATCAACACAATAAAAAAAAAGCATTTAATTTAAATTTTGAATGTATAATATTAATTATTTTACGTAACATATGATAATGAGAAAAGTAATAAGGCAAATATTTAAAAATGTATGAGTTAAATATTTGTAAATATTGGTCCTCGCGAATTGTAAAGAGTTAAGTTAAATATATTTAATCAAATAGATGTCTCCATTTAAGCAATAAATTGCTTGCTTTTGGAGAACCTCTTATTCTTTAATTTCAATACAAAAAAGCAATCAAATATACAAAAAAAAAACATAATGCAATATGGTATCATTGATTCATATTCAATCATCATTCAATATATCCACTATTAAAATTGTTGTTATGATCATGTTTAACGAGAACCGCTCACGCTCACCGCTCATCACTTGACCGTACCATCGCGTAATTTTCCCTCACCGTAAGGGTTTGAACAACGATAACATGATACGTGCGATCGCGACTTTTCAACCTTTTGTTAGCAAAGACGATACTACGCTGCGTTTGTCACATTTTATTTTCAAAGGAACGCCTTTATTTAAATCTAATTTATAATCTTTCTGTTGCCCCTTTGCCTGTGTCTTTTGAATATTGTTTGTTTTGTGTGCCTGATAGAGCCTCGAGCCTTCAAGAGGCTGATATGAAATTTTGTATTTACATTATTACAAATTCATATAATAACTTCCTATGAGTATTCAATTAATGAATGTATATTCATTACAAAAAAAGAATCTAAGTAAGTATATATATAGTTGAGAAGAATCAGACAAGAAACTCAGACTGGTTGTTTTTCTTTTTGGTGAAGAAAATACACTACGTAATACACTGTATTTAGAGCAAGGCCAAGCTGGAGGAAATTCATACCATAGAGATAATTTATAAAACGCCTTGTTTAATAGTTTCTGTCTAAGAGATTTTCTATATACGCAATGAACAATTTTACAGTTAAGGCATAGTGAGGATAACATTTTAACCCGCGAATCGTCAACCTTCTTGGAGCGAAGGCTTTTCTCAGAAAGCGGCCATTCTATTCTATCTTCTCTCTAATCAAATCGTATCGCTAAAATTGGTATACATAGGTAAATAAACAATGATATAATAAAAACTTATATCAACATATCTCGTTTAAATACATACAATAATAATAACAACTAAAAGAAAAGTAATCTCCAAGCCAAGTGTTAAAAATACTAGTATATAATAAAAGACATATACAGATATATATATATATATATATATAATGTGCTTTAGATTTTTGTTGAAAACAAAAGTTATATGTTTAGGTAAGATTCACAACCGCAATGCGTAATTAACAATATAGGTAGACGCAGATCGGTCGGCCGATATCACTATACACTTCTAGATAGCGTATTTATTGGACAACTTTAATTCACTACCTTTGTCTATGACTTCTGATCGATTTGATTTATTGTTAATTAGAGATTCTATATCGTAAAGATCTGATAATAGCAATGCACAGGTACTGGATTGCGTAGTTAGAAATTTTATGGTTTTACTTTTCTAAGGGTGCCTTCAACAAATAAACGTTGGCAAACAGCTTCCCGGCAGCCTATTCTCCGCAGCGCTGCCTCTTCTGGTCCATTCCCGAATATTACGCAACCACGACTAAAAACAAAACAAATGATAACTTTTACACGTAAAAGTATTCATATTCCATTCCAAACAGAAATAAGAACGTGTAGTTAAACGAAAATGTTTCTTTTGAAGAAAGCTGATCATCACATGTCATCCTAAAAAGAAAAAGTTTACATATTTGAAACTCTCGAAGTTATCACAGAATTCAGTTGTAGTTAGTGGCTTCCAAGGATATCATATGTATGAGACAATATTGTCTTATTGTGTATTTAAGGCAAGAAATCCCGATAACCAGGTGTACAAGTTACTATTAAACTCCTTTAAAGCATAACCTTTTAAAAATATAGGTACAATTTTTTATTAATTAATATCATATATAGATCAGATTAATTGCTTGTTTGAATTTACAGATACCCAGCTGTAAATGTTCAAGTCAACATTGATAGCATTTCTCGTATCCAGGTTGAATCTATCACTGTCTGGATTTCTCAAATCCCACAAGTATAACACGATTTTGACATATCATTGATCTATCCAACCGCGATCATTTCAACAGCTAGCTCCCAAGACAACAACAGTTGTTCAGTGTATGATTGTATTATATCTAATAGATTTTACATTGCTGCTGTTATCGAGTGCAACACACGAGTTTACTATGAAAACAAGCAATGGATTATACTCAATTCGGTAGTTACAATCAGGTGTTTACGTGTTTACATAGTGGCACTATTCTAAAAATGCGTATGTTCCATTGTTGCTTTAAGCAATTTTAAGTTTAATTTCTATTGTATTAAAGAATAATTTCCCGTGTTATAATGTATATGTATATCTTGAGTGCGTGAAGAGTAGATAGTGCGAAAGACAGGTTCTATCAAGAGGTGACAACTACATATTGGACGGTTACCTCTGTTTAGAATTGCACCGAAATTGGCTCGTATCACCATGTTTTGTAAATGTCAAACTTCTGTCGATATATTGTCTGAAATGTTACGTTGAATAAACGACTACTGTAATATAAAAAGTAGTGTAACAACTTTACTAAGAATAATATTATATTTTTTTATACGTATTCTTATATGCAGTTTTGTTTATGGCTTGGTATAGACATACATTCTATCACCATATAGAAGTGATACACAACAAAAATCTTAATAATATACCTGGACTGGAACGGTAGACACCAGTCTACCATAGCTAGCACAGTCTGCTAGATAACTAATCCGCTGTTAAATAATAAGGTAAAAACAATTTAAATCTTCGCTTTACTCAAATAATGCTAGCCTAATAATCATACGTTAAAAAAAATTGAAGCTGCGCATTGTTTTATGGTCTATGGTGTAGTAAAATCAAATTGCATTTTCTTGGTAAATTGTAGGAAAAACGGGAAACATAAAGCTAACAGTTAACTTCAAAACTTCGGAGTTGTATTGTAATCGTATTAATATATATATATAAAGGTGTGCAGGCCACATCTCCCAACAAATCATTCAAGCAGACATTGGTATTGATTTATTTCCTATTATTATTAATTTGATACGAATCCCGATCGAGTTATTTATTAATACGTTAAACCCCCGATCAGATAAGTCCATATTTATTGCTAGTTTTTTTATAGTATCATATGCGACCTTCGGCTGTTGTGCCTTGAATAAATTAATGTATGGGTGATGTTTCCATATAAATATTGATAGGTGAGAGAGGTAGGGTCTGATTTGAATGTTTAATCTATAAATGTCAATCCTATGAATATATGAGAAATTTAATTAAATCACTTGTTAAAAGTACACGATGAAACTTTTATAAAGCTTCTGAGAACCTTAAACGAACCTTTATATCGTTACATGCTTATCGCGTGTGTGATTGATGTATGTTTTTATGTAACAGGAGGCAAACGTGCAGGCGCTTCAAGTGAACTGCTAACCGCCCATAGACACCTGCAATGCCAGGAGGCTTACAAGTGAGTAGTCGGCCTTTAAGGGAGAGATTTGCTCTTTTCTTGAAGTGCTCCAAGCTGTAGCTGTCGGGAATACTTGCGGTGGCAGCTGCATATCCACAAAGAGGTGGTGCGAGAACTGTCTTAATAAATGCACATTTGTAATCTAATTATATTTTTGAACTTAAATGCCGTTTTAGCGAGCGATATAGCGAAATTAATTTGATCGTCAAATGTTTTTTGCATGTGGTCATAAATATTGCTATGTAATATAGGTTTCGAGGCAATATAAAAACGTATAAGGACAACATAGTAACGTATGCAAACACATCTGTCGCGACACCTTGCATCGGCTGCGGTGTTTGCTTGTTGTACGACTGTATTTTAACATGCGGGTTTCATTTGTCTTGCGTTTTATTAGTCGTGTCTGAAAAAAAATTCTTATAGATGCTGCGCACCATCTTGGTCACCAGCGCTTTTTAAGTGCCGTAACTATAGTGAGTTTTGATGAGTAATAGTTTAATTTGTTAAGTCTCCATAATGTTGAATAAGTCAATACTGTCAACTTGTTTTTCGGCCTTACATTAATTGCTTAAGCATAAGAACAATTCAGCGTATTTCGAATGACTCAGTCATTCAAATAGTTAAAAGGACGAGTGAATTAGAATTTTCCAAAAGCTTGTATGTATTTAAGTTATTTTATAATTATCTATAAATTAAGCCTATTCCATAAAAATGCTAGCGGCGAAGTGCAGACTAAAACACAATTAAATCAGCTGTGATCTAAGATCGAGATACCATCAGATGCGCCTGCGCACTAATGATAATACCGAACCGACAATTAAACTCCATTCGTACTGGGCTGAACCACGTCACTATTGATTTGTGATTGATCCTATAAAGCCTATGTAACATGGCAATTTAGCTCTTATTTAACTAAAAATAAAATCGATAATACAACGAAAACCAACAGCCAATATAAGGGCATTCAAGTCCTTTACCTTTATAGCAAAGCAACTTATTTTATGTTATATCAGTTGAAGGCTCTTAAATGTCAATCTTAAAACCTAAGCAGTAGAGACAATTTTTCTTTGAACATACAAATTTAAACATTTTCAACTTTATGACTTTATAGATAGTGTTATAAGATTCTTGACGTTGACTGATTAGATTTTTTGTGAGCTACAGTTTTCCCAACGTATTATTATGTATGGAAATATATGATACAGTGATGAAGGCGTGGCATGGGCGTATATAAATAATGGCTATTTAGAAGGTTTAATTCGCTTTTTGAAATTATATAGGAAACATAAGTCATAACCCATCACTGTATATAGTTTTTAATAGCCCATTCTTAGTTGAGTATTTTAACACCAGATGTCGTTTTAATATATTTATTTATTTAATTGATCAGGTCATTTACGCATACGACTCTTATACATGTCGAAAGGATTATTCTCTATATGCGCGTAATTAAATACGCTGCACGAAAACATCATAGTGACCGATCATTGTTTTTTTCTCATATTAGTAAATTAATTCTATTCTAATTGTATTCCTGTTTTATCCCTTGCATTTAAATAGTCAAGTATTCGTTTATTTATAAAGGATTCGCCATTTGGACATCCACTCCATGAATTTTTATTATCCCTATTCAAAATGTATTTAAAAACGTTTGTTTGTTCAGATATCTGAAGCCATTTCATTCCCCAATCCCCTCTTCGCTATTATTCCCTCCAAAATCCATCCCTTTACCAGGCAGGAAGGCAGTATAGGAGAAGAGACAATGTTCTCCTCCCAGTCCCATGTACAAGGCTGCCAGAAGCTACGAACTATTAAAATAAGTAACAGTTTAAATAGTCTGCTATTGCAATTCCGCCCTAGTAGGCCATAAGCATAAGTGCGGGTTACACTCGCGGAGTGTTTTAGTGGGTATGGCCCACCCGGTCCTCGGACTAGCAGAGGTTGGCTTGTGTGAGTCCCACATATGCCCGTGACTTTTGGGAAAGGGGATGCGTAAGGCATTTCGTCTTCGGTTATCAAAAAACCCATTTCCAAATTCATTTAAAGCACGTGTTCGACTTGTTCATTGAAAACAGACTGTAATCAACTCGTGCATATTTTGTATAGTAATTAAAGTAAAAAATTCTAATATTAACATCTAGCATAATTAACACAGTTTAAAAAAGTGGTTTTGAATTATTTACAATATGTATTTTGTTGTAGTAAATTTAAAAACAACGGAGCATAGTTCCCTTCCGTCAGACGAAGGATTGAAAGTTAGTAATTAAGACGACAATAAATTACTAAAAGGCGGGGTCCGGTAAGGCTCCGTTCATATGGCATTATTTTATAATCATGGCATTTTCGAATTAGTCTGATGAATTATGTATGCCGTGGTTTTAATGAAGGCAATTAAAAATTTTTTTTGTATACAGGGTTGATATTTACCATAATTAAAATCAAGTTAGAAATTTTTATTTATGTTAATTGAGTCAACTTTTTGCCAACTTCCATTAAAAACTAGTGTACCTAGGTTTAAATTTATATGTTCCACAAGTAATATTATTATTATTTTTTATTCTCGGCATTGACTTTTATAATAAATTGTTTAAAACATTTATGTTTTCCTTTTTAGAGAAGAGGGGGCATGCAGGAGGCACACCATAGAGGTGAAGTCGACGCCCCTAGCCACTCACATAGCTGGGAGCACGTCAGTGAGCTGCCGGCCTTTTAGGAAGTGGTACGCTGTTTTCTTGAAGAACCCTAAGTCGTATTGGTTCGAAAAAGGGGCAGCGGCGAAAAAGTTATTTTTGAAAATTTGTTAGCTTGGTGCATTGATAGATCTAGATAGATCTGTTATTGGAATAAAATAATGGTATGGAATAAAAAAAACCATAGATATGGTCGAAGATCGATATATGGTGTTGGTTATGAACCAATGACCACAGTTTAATCACTAAGCACTGTAGTTTGGCAGTGTAAAAGACCCCTTACGTTCAATCATGTCTCGTCGGAGTGACATCTACTGTTAATTGCTATAAACATAGGAATTTCGTTGAAACCCGCAAGATTTATGTAGTTTTGTTACAGAGGTACCTTGCATCTTACTTATCTATAAATACCACTTATGTAAAATGTACATAATGGTTTTAATTGTTAAATTACAAAAACTAAATATCAATCATAAAATAATTTTAATTAAGAACCACGTGGAATGGTTTCACTCAAAGATCTCAAATGAAGGTTCTATGTCAATTCGAAAAACTGACAAGAAGTCAATTTTATAATGAAACTCCTATTATATAGAATTACTAAGGACTTCGTACGGTTACGAACCGGTAGACACAAAGCCTTTATAAATGTCCAAATGCCAAGTGTTTATATAACCTAACCTTAATTTTCATAACATAACCTTAGCTTATACATAGGAATTGAAATGATATAATGAAACGGAAAATTTGTAAAGTTAATAATAACAAGTTGCCTGGAAGAGATCGCTTATTAGCGATAAGGCCGCCCGTTGCTATTATATGTATTAACATCTAGTTCTACAGTTTAAGTGCAATAAAGTGTGAATAAATAAATAAATAATTGCCACAATAAGATAATTAAAGACAACAGAGGATTGTTGTCAGTATTTAAACAGATTTTACTAAATTAATGTTGTCACATAAGTATGGTTTGTTTATTGTTAAGAGAGTTTAAGTGAAAAGTCTTTTATTAATTACAATAATTATTAAATAAACACAAAATATTCTTAATATTAACCTAACTAATATAAGTAATAAATGACAACATAATTTTATAGTTATGTATATATCGATTGTATAATAAGGAATATATTAAATTATTATTTTATTTTAAGTGCTAAGAATAAATTAATCCACGGAAGCAATGTGAATGTCGAAATTACGAAAAAAAAAACCGCTACGTATTTGGGCAAAATAAAATTTTAACGTTTTTTAAAAACATTTTCGTTCCGCAAATAATTGATAATCGATGAGTGTTGATTTCTGATATTTTCTCGAGCCGTAAACTTTTACGATTTTTAAATTGACCATCGTCATATTCCATTCCACCTATTGACACCTTTGAGATCGACAAGTGGCGCGCGTTTCCATTCTACTACGGGCCCTATTGTCCGAGAATGTAGTGGCGGAGTGTTACTTGCCAGTTCTTTTCGACCCTTAATTCGGGAACTGGCAGTGAATGTGGAGTAATAGAGTAGTGGTTTTTGTTGAGAAAAAGAACCAGTGAATAATAGTAATATAGTTTGAGTAGAATTGTAAATCCTTCCTTTTGGAAAATCTGGGTGAGAATATATAAATGATTTCTGTGTGTAATGGAACCGCGCTCTGTCGAAGAGTGGTGATATGATTGCGACACATCAGCGTTACGATTATCTGTATCGATGTGAAAGGTGTCGTCGCATAATTTTTTAATAGGCGCCTGAGGTCACCCTGAATCCGTTATGCGATGGGGACAACTCATACACAACGGAGATAATTTCGATTTAGAATAACGTTGAAAGGTGTAAAGATTACAATTAAATTTTACATATGTTTTGTCGCGTGTGTATAGAATTAAAATAATACTTATTGCAATCAAATAAATAATATTTAAAACAATAGAGGTTTCAAACGTATAATAATTAGTATCACATTTTTTGCAAACACTTCTTGTGTGTACGAATAAGTAAAAGGGAAAATTAAATCTAATATTGAAATAGCTTACCTCATCCAGATAACTATATGAGTTATTTACCTACTGGTTAGTAAAGGACTACTGTACACATTTGTATCCAGTCAATATGAAACTGGCAGCAAGAGTTTGCTTTAGTTAATATTTAAATTTTGGTAACGACTGTTCAGTTTATTTAGCTGTTTTTAATATGCAATTGTGATATCGTTATTGTTTCGTATTTTAATTTTTACAAACACAATAAATACCTAATTATATCTATTAGCAAGTTAATTGGATCCGTTATACAGGTTAACATTTAACACAGAATAATTATAAGATTTTTTTTTCCTTATGAGAATCTTAAATATAAGATAAAAATTATTATATTTGACAGTAGACAATATATACTATACTCTGGTAATATTATACTAAAATAAATGAAAATATTATAATACAATTAATTTATCATAAAATATAATAAACAAATGAAATCACAACACTTCTACTAAAATTAGTTTGGTTTCAAAACAAATTATTGTACTGTATGTAGTATTTTGACTAATAATTAATGACATATATAAATTAATGGTTTAACATAGATATACAGTTGTTATACTATATCCGACATTATAGTAAACGTTTGCTTTGAATATAGAAAATTTAACTTAAATTTTATTACATTTTCAATAAAGATAATTGTATGCGTTTATGCAAATGTATAATACATATACGCTGTTCTAACTTACTTAAGGATTTCATTTTAAAATATATATGTTACGAAAAGTATTAAATATTTGGAATTAAAATAATATGAAATCTGCTATTGGTTTGTTGACCAGAAAATTGTCATTCAGAAACTGTACATAACTCTGTGGCGTGTGTAAATAAATATGAATAAATCAATTTGTTATGAATTATTTCTAGAAAAAATAAGTTTTTCTTCGTTCGTTGACGTAAGATGTAATTTATACGCCCCGTGTCCAAAAAGCTTAGTTGTGTCAAAAGTTAGCATTAAATCATCGGCCACTATCTGACCACTGCAGGCTTGTCCATGGTCAGGGGGACTGTTTCCATTTTAATACGTTTCACGATAACCGTGACGTCTTAGGTATCTTTGTAATATCAAAATTACAGTAACAACATCCCAATGTCCTTGAATGGATATATAACTCATTGTCTTAATATGATATAAAAAATTATATGTTATTATATAACTCAAACGTAAAAAACGCACCAAACACTATCTTAAAATTATCCTTAAGACAATTTAATTTCTCTATAACTTCGGAATGTGCGTTAATCATGATGATGAGCAATTGAGTAATTAAATTGTGGTTAACGTCTGGCTTTATACAATGGAAACACTCCCGAACTAAGTGATCCAGTACAAGATGATATATGAAGACATTTTCCCACATTACAATACCAACACGGAGTGTGTGAAAAACATAACCCCAAAAAGAGGACTCAAAAAAGTATAAATAGATAAAAAAAAGTATGTACCTACACCAACAGTTTAATTATCGAATTTGTCTTTTGAAAATTAATCTATTTTAAGAGATTTATATAAAGATACAATTGAGTACGATCTTCGGGATTTCCATACAACGCCCGGCGTAGTCTGCAAGCCATGGATCATTGCTGGATCATTGCCTGGCAGCGGTAACAGGCCCCACTTGTTGTTTTTTTGAAAGGCAGATCATTCTCTTAAACAATTTATTTCATAAGGTATACTTAGTAATTAATTAAAATTACGTATGTGATTAAAATCGATGCTACTTTAATCATCAAATGATGATGTACTAAATATATTGAAATGGTACGACTAACAGAGATAAAATGTATCTAAAGAGACGCCATTATGGTAATAAACTATGAATGGAGCTGTAACGAATCGAGAACCTGTAAAAAACAACAATAAACTATATCAATCTAGTGTATTTATGGCGCGGAACCAAATGAGCCGGTATGAACCGGATAAATTAGATGGAAAGCTAAATATTTAACTGGCTTGTATACGACGGGCACCACCTAAATGTATCGCATAAATCGACCAAGTAAAAACTCGTCAACTTTGTGTGAGAAGATTTTGTGGACATGTCTCGAGATATAAAACCTTCACGTTTTTAATATTTTTTAATTGTTATTAATTTAAATGGAGTTTTTAATTACTGAACCGTAACGTCAACGAAGTTAGAACCACCATAGCAAGATGTTATGGGTGCTTACACAACTGATAAACTAAATATATTTTAAGCAACTACAACGAGCAAACAAATATGCTCATCATAGAATTATTGAGCATACCGGAGAATCGAAGTCAACCGACCCACTGTACAAAAGCCCTTCGTGGTAACTTTTGGGGAGATATATACTTATAGATAAGTAGAACTATTAAGGTATTTTTTTTAATTTATGATACAGTTACCTGACCATACATAAGGTGACATCTATCCCACATATTACAAATATAATAAAATTGTTGTTAACTGTATTCATCTGTAGTGGCCACTGCTGAGGTATATCCACATAAAACCAATACCAGTCCCCATTAAACGTAATAGTTACGGGAACGAAATTTATTGTTTTTCATCTTTGAAATCTTAGCAGAGTCAAGTTGTATAAATCATGCGTTAATGCGCCAGCATTATACAAATTCAAATTTATAACCCGATAAAATTACGGAATGGCCAGGGGTGCTTTCCACCCAGGGGGGGGTGCCCCCGGCCCCGCCACCCTGTGGGGATCATTACAAACTAAATGGTTTAATTCATTTAACATGCTGCCAATAACATTAAATTTTCGTCAATTGTCAATTTCTTGAAATTCTTAATTTTAATTGAAAGTGTTTCACAAGTGCTACTAACCTCTGAATTTAAAAAAATCTGGCTTAGGTGTTTATTGATTATATTCTCAAAATGATGGTATTTTATTTTTTATTCTCAATACTTAACAAATCAACGTACACATTCTTAATATTAACCTTATGTAAATATAACATAACTATGTATTTGGCTTCACTGTGTTTGTTTTAATAGTTGAATTAGTCATATGATATGTACTTAGTCTGGCCATAAATACTGTTACTATTCAAAAAAAGAAAATATTACGTTTGAATTTGGAATCTGTCATTTTTATATGATTGCTTGATGTGTTTTCTTATTTTCGCGCCATTATATTGTTAAATATTTTGTTATATTAAAATGGAGTGGGGTGATAAAGAGAACCGAATCGCTGTGATTGCCTTACATAAAGTAGGTATGGAGAAAAGTGCAATTTTTAAAACCCTCCACCCGCTTGGTATTAGTCAAATGTTTGTTTACCGGGCTATTGATAGGTACAATGATACCTCCTCTGTTTGTGACAGAAAAAGATCTGGCCGTCCACGTACCGTTCGTGTGAAAAAGGTGATTAAAGCAGTTAGGGAAAGAATTCGAAGAAATCCTGTCCGTAAGCAAAAGATTTTATCTCGGGAGATGAAGATAGCTCCTAGAACCATGTCGCGTATATTAAAAGATGACTTAGGACTTGCAGCCTATAAGAGACGTACTGGTCACTTCTTAACTGATAATTTAAAGAAGAATAGGGTGGTAAAATCCAAACAACTACTTAAGCGGTACGCAAAGGGAGGTCACAAAAAATTTTTGTTTACGGATGAGAAAATTTTTACAATTGAGCAGTATTTTAATAAACAAAATGACCGTATTAATGCTGGAAGCTCTAAAGAAGCTTCGCAATTAGTAAACAGAGTACAACGTGGGCATTATCCCACTTCAGTGATGGTTTGGTGGGGTGTTAGCTATGAAGGGGTGACTGAGCCATATTTTTGTGAAAAAGGTATTAAAACGTCGGCACAAGTTTATCAAAATACCATTCTTGAGACGGTAGTTAAGCCTTTAACTAACACCATGTTCAATAACAAAGAATGGTGCTTTCAACAAGACTCGGCACCGGGTCATAGAGCTCAATCCACCCAATCTTGGTTGAAAACTAACGTTCCGGACTTTATCAGCACTGAAAACTGGCCGTCGTCAAGTCCTGACCTAAATCCATTGGATTATGATTTATGGTCAGTTTTAGAGAGTAAGGCTTGCTCTAAACGCCATGATAATTTGGAGTCCCTAAAACGATCCATTCGGTTGGCAGTGAAGAATTTTCCTCTAGAAAGAGTTCGTGCTGCTATTGATAACTGGCCTCAACGTTTAAAAGACTGTATTGCAGCCAATGGAGACCACTTCGAATAAACATTGTATATTTTTAATAGTTATATATTGATGTATTAAACTAACTCACTATGAAAGGAATAAATGTTACGTATAAAAAAAAAATCGTGCTTTTCTTTATAACAATATTTATGGCAAGACTAAGTATATACAGTGTTCCTATGTAACCGAATAGCCAGTGTTTCTAAATTAATGATTTATTAATACAAATATTCATTCATTCTAATTTAATGAAATTGATAAAAAAATTAACTTACCTATTCGATCGTATAAGTATATATACTTACTTGTATATAAAACATTCAGGATATACATAGATGAATGTTATAATATATTTGTATTGTATTGTAACAGCAAGGCTTATTAATAATAATACACACAACATATTGCATATATGTGTAACTAATAATATACGAATAAAAGGAACTACATTTCTTTCCCTATATAACACAAGACCATTATTTTCAGCCGCGTTTGATTTA
The DNA here is from genome assembly GCA_951799465.1 of Leptophobia aripa. Classification (NCBI taxonomy): domain Eukaryota; kingdom Metazoa; phylum Arthropoda; class Insecta; order Lepidoptera; family Pieridae; genus Leptophobia; species Leptophobia aripa. The sequence continues at coordinate 2,946,090 of OX637271.1, forward strand.
TATGGAAATCAAAGCTCTTTGAATTCAAGTGGAAGACCAAATCGCGTGACATTAGCGAGTCAGACACCATTGTGCGCTGAAACAATGAAATCAATCGAACGCACTTTTAATCGTCTTTAAAGGGGTCTAAAAAGCTATTACTATTAACGATTCAACAAAATTTCATTGAAAATCATATATGTTAAACTATGTGAACAGTATATATATATAGTTAAGTTAACCGTAAGGATTTATATAATGGTAGACACGTCAGACTACGAAAACTAGAACTAGTTTTTTAACCAGTATACTATTAGTATTATTATTTAATTGAAGTAACAAAGTGCGCCGGGTTAAAAAACTTTTTTGGAATCCGTTATGCGTTGATTTTAATATGTTAACAAGCTTAGATATATTTGGTGTGTGAAAACATAAAAATAAATCATATAATTGGAAGCACCTGGTAAAAGTTATCCCATAAGTTAGAATTAGTCTCGAAATAAATGCATATTAAATAATAATTTACACGTCCCTTGACGACCATACATCCATATCACGCTTGTCTGTCCACAGATTATTAAATATTAGAAGTATTTCTAGCCACGTGATTTTTAGTATTAATATTACCTGTTTATTGGTTTTGTTTTGAAATTCAAGAAAGCATTCTACTTCTATTTGCGAGTTGGGACTTTTAAGGACAACTTAAAATGAATTAAAAAAATTTTGATGACGTTTAGTAAGTTTGCTAATAATTAGTAACAGTTAATAATAATGCAATTACCAATAGGAGAAGCGGACGGAAGCAGACAAATCAACATAGGACAAAAGCAATCTATTCCAGACTTAATTAAGAATTTATAAAACATAAATAAATTAAAGTACAAACATAAATATTATGTCGAACGAAAGAATTAAGTCAAACGAAAGCTTTTATAAACTGTCATATTATTGTGATGATGAAAACGTTTGGGAATGAATTAGCTCCAGCTTAGCCTTGCTTCAAAAAGGGTACTGGGATCATTTCCAAAAAAAAAAATTCAACCAAGCCGAGTTTCATGCCTGCTTCTTCTCAGCGCGTACGAACAGGCGTAGAATCACTTAGATTTAAGACGATTCAAAATGGTACCTTAATGAATAAAGATATTTTGACTTTGACTTTTATGAAAAGTATTTAACCATTACATAGTTACAAAGAGTCGTATCACTTGTGTGCGTCAAGAAAGTGCATCAAAAGCCTGATTTGATACGAGATATCAAAGTGAGCACTTCAGGGTTCAACTTTCTCCTTATAGGCTTCTAAGGCTACGAAAGTTTCAAAGTAAACCTGTCTAAGAAGATACCAACACCAAACAAACGTTATCAAGAAATAAATTAACGATCGTGTATATTTATTGTGATTTTTTTAACGCGATAAAAAATAAACTATTGTAATTGTATTGCAGAATAAAAATAGAACTTTCAAAATTGAAAGCTTTCCCTACCCGAAGTCGTAATTATTTCATTTCTAAATGTCAGTTATAAATCACCGAACAATATGACACGCTCTTACACCCATAAATCTATCACATCAAAACGTATATTGTTGAGATCCGGCCGTTTTTAATTTGCATCTAAGATAAATTTGGATATCGTATTGAAGAATTTTTAATTGTTGGAGATACAGAAATAACCATATTCATACATAATTCTTGTAAATTTAAGTATGAATTCAATTCTGGGTATTAATTCAATTTAATTTTTTTAAATTTGTAACGATAGTATAATTAAAGTGATTGTATATTATTCATATTGTTTACTTTATTTGAATTATCTATGAAAAATGCGTTTTAATATATTTCTCTAACCATAAAAAATATGTTTTAGGCAAGTTTACAATTACTTTTGAAAGCACACATTGAATTTATCCTGAGTCTTGTCGGGTGCGACAAATGTTATTAGTTGGTAGTATTTTTTTCTCCTTTTCAATTGGTGACACTTAGATCCCTAGTCAAATGCTGGGCAGCCCATTTATCAGCGCAGCATATACTTAGATGTCACCATACTCAATGTTTACTCGGACAGGGCCGAACTTACGTATAACTATGCATGTCTTTTATAAATCGTCGGTATATAATCATATTATGTTTGTATGGGATTATTATTTATAAACAAATATCTTAACCGGATTAACGGTCATGGTAAGGTCAAGTCTTCCAAACGCACAGTTACAGATGTTAACAGAAATTAGCCACGCGATAAAAGAAATTGTATTGACAGATTTCAAATGGTATCGAGTTTTATCAAGAGACATATTTACATTTGCTTCATTTGCATTTTAAACGTGTCTAAAACAAGACGAAATTTCACAGTCCAATTATGGAGGCGCGCATGCGCTTCTGCACGCAAGGTGACAGACATGTGTGACTCGCTTTTACAGTATACGACGCGGTGGCAACACGACACGATATTATACGCGACTTAAATACATATTATTATTCAAAAACCTTTATGTTATATTGCTGATACTGTTTTAAACTAAATGTTTAGTTGCTTGTAGTTGTTTGCTTTTTCTAATCATATGGTATAATTAAGATTTCTCTAATTTAAAATAAAAAGAGTATCAATAATTAATAATTAAACAAATGTTTCCCGCTTTTATACTTAAAAAGATTATAATTATAGTTAAACTCACACTGTTCAAAACTGTTGAATTTACCGTTATAACATATAAATAAGATGAATATTAATATCTTATATATAAATAATCGTTGACGTAAGCTGTAAGGGCACGCCTCCAATAATATGCAGCGCTAATCCCGTGTGAAGGAAACAATAAATCACATCATTAAGTGGAAAAAACGCGAAGCAGCCAGTGTGTATGCGGCTTATGTTGGTGTGACGTACCCTCGTAATTGGGTCGTTCGAAACACTTTTTAATAATGCAATCGAAGATTACGTACAAGAATAATCCCTTGAGAAAATTTGCATAAGTACTTTTCATATTGTATACTTGATAAGGAAAAGCATGGTATGTAACTACCAATAGGGCGACCCCCCCCCCCAGGGTTTCTAACCTCAAAATGTTGTCTACCTTTGAATATTATAGCAGCCAATAATTGAATCAACCAATTTAGTATTTATTTATTTACTATAATTATAAGAGCACATAACAACCTCTCACAATAATTATAGACGCTACATACATACATTTCAAACAATTCGCACAATCCAGAAGTGCACAGTTCTAAGGGTTTTGATACCGTTAAAATTAGTGTGGTGACGTCAGCCTAAATAAATAACATAGTATATATTTACCTACATGTAAAACTTAAACTTCATATATACTTTCACATAGAGTATCAGCAATCACTTTTTTTTAAATAGAAGAGGGTGCAAACGAGCAGCTACAGAAAACTCTCTTAAATACAGCTCCCGACGTATATACAACATTCCCTAAGCGAAATGCTAAAATTAACACCTGCTTGATTAACAATGAGTTAGCGGACTAGAAACAAACGACTAAAAGGACAGTTATCACATAAAAACATACATATATAATACAAGTGCCACTTGGTGTTAAAAGCATCTGAATATAGCAACAAATCAAATGTCATTCGTGTCCTCCAATCCATCTGTGTTTGTCACAAATCAACAAGACGCATGGCTTCCGGCGGGACTCGAACCGAAAGCGGCACATTAACGTATGTTAGTGTGGTAAAGCGTTAGATGGTGTGAGTTGACTCTATAATGAGTGGTTAAAAAAGGTTTTTTTGATTTATCATTGTACTACCTCAAAACTAAAATATCTTTATTCAATTAGGTACATAGGTGATTCTGCAGCTGTTCGTAAGTGACCAAGTTTGGAAGCAGACAAGAAACTCGGCATTAAAAAAGTACTATTATTTATTAATTCAGTCAACATTGTATCTATTTATTTATTACATTTAAAATAACAAACTAAAATCACCGAAACTTAAATATTTAACATGTAAATATTACTTAATCTAAGTCTTAGTATTAACCTAACTAATATAAGTAACTCAAAATAAAACAAAACACAAAACTAAAACAATTTTAAAAAGTTTGGTCCCTGTGGCAGAGTACCCACAATGCTGGCGGCATTTCCTCGCTGTATGGCGATGCTTACACGCTTAGCAAGGAAAGCACCAGCTCTTGGATCGCCGGTACTGGCTACCAGGCGCCTACTTAATAAGAGCCTTTGCACTTGCACCCCATGGTCCAAAAGTCTCCATACCAAATGGAAAAAAAAAACTTTTGTACTTTGACCTTTTCTTTTTTTCCGCCTGCTCTGCAGCTGCGCCAGCATTGATAGGACGGTGCTAAAGTGTCCACACAAGTGGCATCCCAGACCATAGCCCTTCCCATACTCCATGGGATCAAAGTCATTCCATCCGGTCGTCTACCATCATCTTATTAACAGGTTAATTAAAAGGCAATTCGTTAGTACTTGCACAATTTCAGTTTTGGGGATGATGAAAAAGTTTCGGTTATGAAAGTTCTTATCTTTAAATGCATTTGCCTTTATATAGCTCAGGGTAATTTAGAACAGTGAGAGTAATTTATAACAAATATGAAAACTAATAAAAAACATAGGCAAAATAGAATCATTCAACAGGCGGTCATAAAAAGCATTTTGGGCAACTGGTGGAATAAGAGGCTTGTGTAACATAATAAATAAGTTAAAATTATAGAGAAATAATAAATATCATTTAAGTACCAATATATTTGAACAGTTGTTTTAATTAGCCCAACAATGATGGCCACTTAACGGTTACGAAAGCCTTAATTAGACGTCAAATTGTATGCTGTTCAAATTATTAGATGAGATACTAGAAAAGACCGAGTTTCTGTATTTTTTTTAATAGTAAAGCCGTATTATATCATTGTTATCTCAATAGAAGCAGGCGGCACCTTTCCACCTAATCTTGAGTGCCAACTTAAGAGCTGCTAACTTTAAAAATACCGCATTTACTTAGGCGACATCTTGAAACCGCACTCAAACATTTGTTACTCAAATAAGATAGCTACCGGTTACTTTGTTGGAGATTATGAATGTAGGTTATTACGTTTTGGCGGCTTTTTTAAAGTAAATTAACTAAGTACTAATAAATAAATAGTCGGAACTATAAAGAATTATTTATATAAACTTGTATAATATGTTGACATACACTATCGTAACTTAATAATTTGTAAGCTTCATGCCATTGATAGCATGAAGCTTACATTGAGGCGTACTTTTTATACAAGTGTATATAATAATGTCTTTAATTGTTTGTCAGGTCTAAGATAGAGCAACAACCAACTTAGCCAAGTGTTACTACAGTGTTAAATTGATGATCTTTAATTTTTTTATAGTCACGATTCTATGTTAGGCGACATAGTATGTTTAACGACTGTTTAGGTGAAAAATAATTAAGCCGAGTTTCTTGCCTGCTTCTTCTCAGGTTGGTCGCGTACGAACAGGCGTAGAATCGCTTAGATTTAAGACGTTTAAAATAATCCTATGTACCTTACTGAATAAAGATATTTTCACTTTATAATTTGTATTTATTTATTTACACTTTATTGCACTTAAACACTAGAAGAAAATGACGTTAATAGATGTTAGTACATATAAGAGCAACGGGCGGCCTTATCGCTTGGAACTATCTATCGAACCATAAAATTAAAGCGATATTTGAGATAGGACGGAGTTTGAGGACTGAAGATGATAGTGGAGGATGTGTGAGAATTTCTGCGTAGCCGTATGGGCAACCAGCCTAGCTGCTGCCCGTAGGTAGAGTAAGTAGTAAGTAAGGTAGAGATGTGGTCGAATTTTCTTAGGCCAACAATGAAACGAATACAGAATACAGATATTTTGTAAGCGGTCAAGCTTGTAGCTCCTCACAGGAGTCAGCATAGTCATACATATATATTTATAACAAATATTAAAGCTTGTGATATTACATACATATTGTATATACCTACAAAAGAAGTATAATATAAGAGAGCGGATATAAGGAACGGAAATAGAATGCAAACTTAATTTACTTACTCCATTCCGTTATTTTTCTAAACTGAAAATCGTCGCAACAAATCCCCACGACACTTAAAGCAACGCGAAAAACAATAAATTAAATGAATCGGATGAACATACTTCTTTCGGAAGTCAGTGAAGTAGATTTAGAAGGGGCATTAAATAACGGTATACACTCATACTAGAAGCTCGATTTATGGCCTTCGAGGACAAGACAATGGCACAAAAAACTTAAGGGGACTTTTCTTGGGGAAACAACCCTTTCGGAGATCGAAGTAATTCCATAATTTTTGTAACTCACAAGTCACAACCCCCCCTAATTAATTAACGTTCTTTGACTTTTTATTGACGACTGGATTTAATCTTGCGGAATTAATCCCGGATAGGCAACAGAAGTTAATTAATTTTTAATTACTCCAGACTTAAATGAATATTTGGGAATGGGTAGGGCTCCATATAAGCGCGTGTTCTTAAAGAAGAGACTGACTTACATACACCGCAGAAGGTTTTTGGTTCTTCAATTATTGGTAGACTCATTCAGTGATAACATACCGATGGTTAAACAATGTGCAAGGCAAAATATGTATGTAAACGGTTGGTTGTCAATGGACGACATAGAAGAACCCTTCGAATTTCGAAGCAGTACGAATATATAACCTACCAATATATTAATCAACTCTAGTCCAATGGCTTAATTGCTATCACCAATGCCAAGTGTTCTATTTTATTTTATATAGCTATCCCTGGTTAAATTAAAAACATCTCTTTGTCATAGTATGAACGGCGTGTAATTGATTTAAACGTCCTGTCAAGCATCAAGCAAGAAAAAGGGCATACGATTGTCTTTTACCAACTGGCTGCTTCTGGAGAGATCCGAGCGTTGAGCAAACTTGAATAAACGTATTTAAAGGTATAAGATTATAGCTTAACTGAATTATTGAGTGAAACATAAGATATAGACACTCACGCATACAAATATTAGCCAATGAGATCGACTCGTTAATAAATATTCACCGACCTCCACTTGATTAGCGCTAAATAATAAATTCAATTTGCCGTTCAAATATTTTCCTTAACGTTTCTATATTTGGGTGGGATGCGGATAATGGTGTTATTTAGAGTGTTGCAATATGCTAAGATAGTAGGCTGGCGGCATTAACAAGTCAGGAGATGCTTGGGCGGGCGGATTACGAATGGGATGGAGTCGCAAATACTACGTTGGTAGCGTTTAGAAACTTGTTTTCAATTACTGTAACACCTATACTTGTTACAATAATTACTGTTGACGATAGCCTATGTTTTCAGCTCTACGCTGCACATAACTATTGATATATTGAGGTAATTTTTTATGAATTACTATTCCTTCTACGCAGTAACTCATGACTCTTAGCCATACAGTAATCTAAATGTTTAGAATATTGGTATTTTACACAATTATATGTTGGTATTTTGAAAAAATAAAAACCTGTGTTTGACCATTACAGGCGAAAATTATACTTGATTATTGCGTAAGGGCAAGATAACATTTAAATAAAAAAATATTTCATATAAAACGATGTAACCCAATCGGCTCCATGGCTTCGAGGAACAAATTTTTACGACATCACTGAGGCAAACACCGCTCTACCCTCTTACAATTCTCGCGTTTCTGGCGCAACTGTTAAAAACACAATGAATAATTATTGGACTCTGTTTCTCGTTTCACCTAACACTTTTTCAAAATGACATCATTATGGTGTTATCATTTCGGTGGGTACTCCGAGCGTCATTTTAAGTCACAAGACAGAAGACTAATGGAATAATATTATTAGAAGAATAGAATTAATAACAATTACTGATTGTGGGTAGGTACTTTCACACTCGCATAAATAATGTCAAAAAGGTTATTAATAAATTTATATTTTTCATACTTATTATTTTGTAATAAAGGCTTATTTTATGTATTGCACATAATATATTTGGCATTCCAACCGGTAATGTAATAATTATTCGATTTTTTATTTTATTTAGCAAATCAGGATTTTTTTATTACATTCCAAAATTAAATTTCTCGAATTTCCAGTTTCACCCCATCAAGCCGAGAAATATTTAATTTTCCAAAAAATATCACACGTCATTCTAGTCTGCCAATCTCTCATAAAGGGCATACCGCGAAACGTCCAATAAATCAAGGTGCTTAGACGAAACTATACAATTCTGCAAAAAGAATTACAAGCAATAACATGCAGTAGTTATAACGATTGAATATAGACAACTATGGTGCATTATGTGTTGTAATAAGGTCGTTAGTTGTGTACACGCGTTGTTTTCTGATTTAGTCCCTATCGGCCGTCAAGCTGATTAATGTCGCTAGTAAATCAGCGGATTACGACAATGCGAGAAATGACGAGTCGCGACCGGATCGCTTTGCAATACTTTGTGTGGTGTATGTAAGGGAAAGATAGCGATTTTATTAAGATCGGATAATTGAGAATGTCAATTAGTACTATAAATATAATACAGTAAATATTAGTTTAAAACTATTATGAATGAATAGAATTAAAAATTTCATTGATAGGTGTTTCATATTGATATGGTTGTGAAATGTATATACTTCCTACCTATATAATGATATTTTAAATTTGGAATAATTTAAAATATATGAAATACCCATAATTTAAAAGAAAAAATATTTATTTTCTTACTTTGAATGTATCGAGTTTTTAAGAATGTTTTTGCATCGCTTATACCTTAAACCATACGACTTGTATCGAATTATTGAGTAAACACATGCTGTAAGATCGTTTCAAAGCAGCCCCTGATATATCTTAGTATATACAAAGTGCCGATTTGTAACAATATTATAGAAAAATTGCAGCTCCTAAGCTTGTTAGTCAAGCCAATAAATAGGCGTGTTTTAATAATATGCCATTTATTACGTTTGATAGTTAGCACCTGGATTGAAATAAATTCAATAAATTTTACTTTCAATTTCTATGATATATTTACGACTTTTAGTTTCGCAGTTAAAAAGTAAACAAATAGCATAAATTCATTATTATATGTTTAAATAAAACAAACAAAAAGAAAACTTGATAAACATTTTCCAATTCATAAATAATAAAAAAATGCGAATTAAGTCAAAAGGCGAAATGACTTGCACTTGACCGGAAGTGTCTTAGTATTGTTTAAATCTATTCAGATCACATTAAATTTTTAAAAATTAAACGATTTTTTTTTTCGTTTCGCATTCACCTTGAACGTATGTCGCGTGACGCGTCGGCTCGCTCGAACTCAGCCCTCACAACATAAATCAATTTGTCAGTCTGTCACACAACCGCGTTCTTTTTAGTTCGTAGCCGTGTTTACTTCGTCCACGAGTTGGACGGTTTTATGTGTTTTATGATTTACTTAGCTTACGTAATGTTGTGTTTAGTTTACCCGACTGCGTAGATGGTAGTTTCGTTATTTTATAAGTTAACAAGTTTTTATAGACATTACTTAGGCTTTTAACCTTCACCCCACCCACACCATATGTGATAGACCTTTGTACTGTATCGACATAGAGTTCCAGAATAGAGCCTCATTCTAGACTCTAGGTAAGGAGGAACTAACATGAGAGTAACAATTCATTTAACAAGGCATCGTAAATAAGTTTATTTCATGTTTATATTAATAAATTGTTAGAGAGTGTAAAAACTTATTTTATTCTTTTCGTAGTCTATAAAAGAATTAAATATGTAAACGATACGTTGAACAATTGACATCTCGATTTTTATAGCTAGCTATCAAATCGGATTTAGATCGTTTGATCCAATCGTGTGACGTTTAGTTTACGGTCCCATCTCACGTGAAACAGCCAATGGTGTAATAGTCATAAATAACATAAATACAGTTCTTTAGATGCATTTTATTAAGGTTGACATTGTGAGGATTAAATCCGTCTCGATCACTGGGATCTTGGACTCCGTTAATCAATATTTGAATTTTGAACTGTGCTCCATTTATCAATAATTTTGATCTAGTAAATATATTCTCAGTTTTTTATACTTGCAATAAATGATACGAATAACATTTATCTATACATATATGATATTTATCTATACATTATTTGTATGTATGTCTGTATAAGTGTTAATTATAGTTAGAAAAAAATATTTTTCTACAAAATTTACTTAATATTTTTGAATAGGTTTTAATGATTGAGAGTGTTTTAATTTTAATAAAAATTGAAATTTAAAAAAAAACGAAAAACTATCTGATAAACACTGGTCCATTATAAATTAGCCCGGCATCGGATTAACGCGACGTTGACACGGGCGCGCCTAAATCACTCACTGAAGACGCTATCAACAACATACAAGAAAGACCCGTATCAAGCCCACCAAATCCAAAAATTATCTCCTCGCCAAGATACCGCTTGACATATTTACGGCTTAGGACATAAAACTAATCCCTAAAGGGGGGGAGGATCCTTTATTCCTACATTCGTCACATAGTAGCCGTAAATTATCATACTCGGCTATGATATGACGGGGGCCTCCCATTAAAACGCGTTTGATTTAGATGGGGCTATAAAATTGATTTATGCCTTCACGCCAACAAAACCCGTGGCACTGAAGCAACTATTATATTAACATTTTCGTGGATAACCTTTTCGGGTGTGCAAGGTCTTAAAATTATTACGATGCGGTCCAAAAACGACCGAACAGCAACAATTAAATGGTACAGTTTGCAACGAAGAGGTTCGGATAGATTGTCTTTTATAATTGAAAAAAGTTATTGACAAAGTTGTATGTGTCTATAATTTATTTTAATATGAACTCTGATAACATGATTTTAGGCTATTGTTTTTGAGTTTGATAACAACCAAATGTAACGTCGTTTGAAAGAAAGTTTACTTAAGAAAATCCTACGCAGCCTTAGTTGGTCAATTACTAAAACAAATTATGTAATATTAACAATTTATTTAGATATAAAATGTAGTTAAATTCTATATTAATTGGAACTTAGCAAATCAAGAATTATTTTTACCTTAAAAACGTATTTCTTGCATTTTATAGACTGTACCATAAACTCTAGTTTATGGTACAGTCTATAAAATAATCCTTCGACTGCTGATGAACCTCAGCTTACCTACTAGATAAACACTAAAACTTACATAGGTGATTCAGCTTAACAATTTAACAAACTTAAAAGCTCTCAATGCCCGTTAAAGCCGAGTTTTATCAATTCGAATTTCGCTTGACCGACGTGTTATTTAATAACGTGATTTTGTTAAATCTACAGCGGGTAGTGGCTATTAATCATGGTAACGTCGGTAATTAATGTAATTTATGTTCGTCGTATATTTTCCCCTGTATTATGTTATGCGAATGAGGTCATTGTTTATCCGCGAAAAAATATTATTGTGTATGTCTAGTAGATGTTAGTTCAAATGAATTATGTCCTCGAACTGTGCAATCCGATTAACTCAATTTACAGCGTTTAATTCCTCAAGTGAGTTTACTATGAAAACTACAAATGTAAAAATGATCTATGCGATTGAATGCAATGTAGTTTTGCTGGAAATCCATTGAATTGACCTTATCCATATTAAATGAATTTAGTCAGTGCGAACGTTCTATTCATTCTTTGATTTTCCTTTTCTAATTTTGAGATACCTACTACTCTCAACACTACTTACAATATCAAGTAATTGCTGTATGGGTGTATTGTTAGTATGGATCCACTTGTATACTAGAACTGAAACCAGACAGTAACAAAATTGAACTTTCACTCCCCAATCAATAAAAGTTTTTATTTAGCGATCAATCCTACTGTCCACATTTGATGCGGCAACAAAAATTGATGTAGGCGCGAGTGTCAGTGTCGTAGATCAGGGCTGACGCCGTGTCGTGTGTCCGATATGAATAATACACGTCGATTTTCGGATGTCGTGCAACGGTAGGGCTTTTATGGAAATATTTTATAAATATCAAAAACTTTTTATATTATTACATAGAAGATCAACGATCACATGTGTACGTCAAAAAATCCTATACCAAGATCTAAGAGGGTTCTTAAATAAACCGGTCTGTGAAGACACCCACAACAAACTCAGCTATCAGTTTTTTTAAGTGTGATCACTGTCAGTGAAAATCTCCTTATCACAGTATTTAGGGCGATTCAGTCCCAGGCTATTTTTAAAGTTTAAATAGTCCTTTAAAATATAATGGCACTTGCTGAACTATTTTTGCTTAATAAAGTTTTTGATTTTATTAAGAGGCAAATCATCACTTTTGTTTTGTATTTTACATGGGAAAAGGGTATGATAAAACGATTCAGATTCCACCTTTTTAATACAATTTAATACAATTATATATAACATAGACCATAGTTTATACAAATCGTAGTGCACTTTCAACTATTTGTCTTTTTCGGACATGCTTATTACGTTGTGAAACAGGTGAGAAATTTAGTAACAGTGCAGTTCATTTACAAAATCTTGTATCAATACAATAAAACTACAAACCCTTTTTGGGTTATGATTGCTTATTTCTCCGCTTGCATGGAATATACCACCAGGTCGTCACGGTCACCTTTAAGCGAATTTACATTTCATTATCAGTATTAGAATTAGTAAATATAAAAATAAATATTGTTATCGTCGTATAATTATAGACGTAAAAATATTGTTAAATTTGCATAAACCCGTCCCCGGTTATAAAATAAATCATAGGATTGTTTCATTTCATTTTATTATGCTGTGTGCCAGTCAAGTTGACTTTTGAAAAACAAAAAGGGGTTTTTATAGCGTAGTACTTATCAGGACTTCGCATTTTTTTTTCATTTTTATGCGTCAATTTAAGTGCAATCTGCATTTCGAAAAAAGCACTCTGTCAAGTTCAAAGGACTTCACGTAAATTACACTTAAAGCAGGTGTATGTGTAATTTGGATTTTTAACATAGTAAGTGGTAATATTGCTAAATTGTCTTTGAATACTTCTCGGATGTTTAATTTTGTGAAACAATTTATACACATGTTTTATTTTCCTCCTCAAGCTTTCACTGAAATAAAGCTCGAGGACTAAATGAAAGTTGTAACCACCCCGCACAATATTTGGCCTATTACACCCCAACGCCATTGATTTATAGGTTATGAATCAACCCCCCCAAACATTACGCGTGATGTATCGCCCAGATAATGAATCCAGTTGTATTTTTGCCGGCACCGTGTGATGGAAATATGAAGGTCGGGGGTGCTGAGTTATAGCAGTTAATGCTTTCGAGACGGCTACACTGAATTAAAGCTGATAGCCACAGATATTAAGTGCATAGGAATTGGCCAGAAACAATAGAAGTGTTAATTTTTCGTACACGTGTAACTTTTCATTACACCGAGCGAAGAGAAGCCAAATTACGATGTAAGGCCATTCTGTAATAAGTATATATCAGTAAGTTATAAGTTTTGAGCTACATGAGTACAGAGCTAGTAGAAAACTTCTGCCAAAAAGTTCTTTAAGATATGATTTAAACCTGGTAGTAACATTACATAACATTTACACACATATACACGGATTATGTAATATATACATAAACCATGTAAGATATATACATATATAAAATCATGATTATTTAGACTCCTATCGATGCATAAGTTAGATGCATATTCTATTCCTCTGCCGAAGGCCTCAATAAATTCATTCATTAAAAAAAACTATGAACGCGCAAGTCACCACATCAAATCACTTACATTAACTCGTTTCTAATAAAATAAAACGCCTAATCTCTTTCACACATGATGCTTCTGTTATCGATTAAAAATAAAAGTCCATTACGAGAGTATTGACATTTCATTCAAAGTGCCAGAGCTGACATCGCACTGACTGCTTGACTGACGGCCAGACTGACAGACGTCATGAGTGCCAGATAACGCCTAACGAAGATACCGTGAGAATTAATAACGTAAGACAATATAACATTTTAAATTATCAATGGCAATGTTACAATTTTCAACATACGTTACATTTTTAAAGATCTCATTTCGGTCGTACGAACTATTTAAATACTAGTCGCACATCTCATATTTTAAGTATTTAGCCTGTAAGAACGTTCGTACCATTTTTTTTCTTCCGAAATGTAACAAGCTTTATAATGGAACGCTAGTTTAAGATATAAAATCTTTGGTCACACATATCTCAGATACTAATAATAAATACACATATATATTTTCTTTAATTTTTTTAAATTAACTCCTTTTGCCTTCATGAATATTATCATTTAGTTTTCCTCATCTAATTTAATAATAAAAAAATACCTATCATATACATGTAGCGACATCTCATAAACAGATGTCAACAATAGTATTTAATTAATCCACCACTCCACCAAAAGCATGCATATAAAAACTAGACAAATTTTAAAGAGTCATCCGTAGGAATCAACTGAATGCATCTCAAAAAAACATAGATAAACATTGAATAGAAATCGCAAGTCACACTAAAACCATTAAAAGAAATAGGCGCGCTTTCAAAAAATCGCGCGCGTCTGACATTTGTCAATCTCCCTCCTGTCAGCTGTCAATGACAATTAATGGCGGCCTATACAAAGTTTTATGGGTTTTATTGCTTCAATTGTGCGAGAAAATGATTAATGCAATCACTAATGCAAATCCTTACGACCGAAGCACGTTGTCTATTATATTTTTAGTTTTCTATTAAATTGATTTATTATTATAGTTTCGGACCGGTGCGGTGGGTGTAGCGGGATGCTCGCTAAATTTGCACATCTTTGTGAAATCGTACAGTCAATTGGCCATATATTAATTCATGTGACGTTTATTGATGATCTGTTGGTTTGTAATAGGTTGGTCAGATGTGCGAAGTGGAACAAGCATTTTATAGAAGCGAATGATGATAGTACTTGGATGACATTTCATATTACAATGACGCGGTTGCCGGGGTCATTAACTTCTTAATAAGGTCCTAACCTAGACTGACTTCCAAATCATTGAACGTAAGTATTACGTATTACTATTAAATCTACATTTTTATTTACAATATTAAAAATTAGATAAGAGAATATATTTAACATGGAACTGTACAGTTATTTTAATAGTTTATTAAATATATATTTCAATATATCTGATACATTTGGTATCAGAGTTATTACAAATTAAGCATTAACATGTTAAAAATATTAAAAACATTTCACAACAGCGGTGTCTTGATATTTAAAAAAATATTGGATTTTGTACCGGAGTCATGGTTAATTTAGCTAATTCGACAACACTAAACTTATTTTTTTTTGTAATATAAATTGTAATTTTATAAATAAAAATACAAATATTCTATGTTTCATTCACCGCAAAACAATTATTTCACAAAGTCAATTTCATTACGACGTCGAGACGCGTCACGTCCTCATCACCTGTCATTCGTCATGTCAATGTCACGTCAACGTCACTTACCTGTCAACCCGCCGAATGACATATTGTTAATTAGACTGTAACACAACGAATTGCCTTTGTATAGCGTAACAATAACACATCACGTGTTTACCTCTTTCAATGTGTTTTTGTTACAAAATTATTCATAGGTTCATCATTTGCTCGCTTAAGAACTATTAGTGGCGCAACACAGATATACTTTAGTACTTACAACATAAAGCCGCAGATTTTGTATGTAGGGTTTTTGTCTTCTAAGACAATAAGCACTCTAGTGCGGGTTTCCTCGCGACGTTTTCTTTCACCTTCGCGATTTCAGCAACTAATTCCACAGAGATATGAGAATCCATTAGTGCACAGTGCACAAGTTAAAGCTCTCGATGGATTCCCCATGTCTCAAACAACGCATGTCATGCACAGCCACAAACGGTCATAGAAACAAATACAATCCGAGTGTTGTAATGACAACATTATTTATTTGTTATGATATAATATAAAAGATTATTTTTAATACTATATCGTTCAGAAACTGAATAAACATGTCAACATTAAATCCAGATGTAAGAGATTAGAATGTTAAAATAGATCATAATATATTGTTTCTTTTCTTGCTAAAACTTCTCCCGCGAACAGAGATCAACTATTTTTGTTTTAATGATACATTGATTGGCTGAAAATGTAATAGATGTGGCATTTTTTTTGATGGATCACATTTTGTATATTTTATACGGTATGGTTTTGGTTAAATAAATAAATATGTCTCTGAAAAGGACGACGAACGTTCGTAAAATGGAGCATCTATAAAAAAATACTTGCAAATAAATTAGCAGACACTACATAATAGTTTTTCTAAAATGCAACTGTGAACATTTCCTATAATCTGACGTAGTACGGTAACTTAAAACGGTCCATAAAACACGTTTTTTTAAACAAAGCGCATCTGTATATAGAGAATAATCTTTGGGTAGTGTTTGTAAAGTGCGCGGGCGCAGAGGGGTTACTGCGCCGCCGCCGTGACGAGACTTGACAGACATAAATCAATTGTCAAAACCGCCAGCGCACTAATCTTGAGAGACTAATAGCGCGCGACGATCAACGTGTGGACACGCTCTAGAAAATCACGTTTGCGCGTAATCTAGAGCTCGGGTAACCAACTTGAATAAAAACCTGAATGACATTTAACACTGCAGTTATAATCAATAGGTTTAAATTTATAAATAATTATACTTTTTGATACTATGTCTGATATGTGAGTTAAGATGTGTATGGTCGACAGTACTATTATTGCCATGGGCACACAAATCGCTCTATACCTCACAAACCACAACAATGAACTAATGTCATAATTGAATAATTATGTCCACGGGAACAGTTCATTTGAATTGGAAATTGTGATTGATCGCTCGATGCTTACAGTTTTTGGTTAATAGCCACGTTTTGTATTCATCTATAGGTACCTAAACACCTGAATGGCAAAAGAGTCTACTTATTAATCGCTATGTCAAATTACCTATAAGTATTAAGCACTAAAACTGACTTTGAATTTGGTATACGAAAGTGACCAGGATTTCATCTATTTAGCTATTCTAATAGAAACCGTGACGTATCCACATTATCTCCCACAATCGAAGGGCGTTGTCATACGGGATGCTCGTTTAATACGACCAAGTGCTGTTCTGACGTTACAAAAACTGTCGTTAAACTGTACACAGCACCGATAAGTTTCCACACATTATCTAAAAATATCATGAGAATTTCAATCTTATTTCAATGTGTTAAGATATAAATTTGCTTGTATATTTTATTCTTAATATTGAAATATTGTTGATCACTATACAGCGGTCGTGGGAGCCAATCGATTAAGTCTTGCAATTAATACTTCAAGTGATGTCATATGTTGGTTCCAATGTGGGACCATAAAGTCCTAGATTTTTGTCAGCTTCAACGGAGACCCGCCAGGTGATATGCGACGTTCTAATTCTAACATCTTTCTAAAGTAGTCTAGAAGAGAGCGTTCATTTGACTCGAAATTCAAGATGGTTATTAGCTAGACGTTAATTGTATGAATCTTTATGTGTTAGTTGACTTTTAATTCCAACAGCATTCAGAATATCGTTAAATTCTTCGTATTTGATATCTTCATATTAAAATTCAAAAGCCCTTTTATACAATTTATCATTTAACTGAGTGTTGATCAAATTCAATTAATCGTGCCTTTAGCACAGCTTTTCAGTATCTGGAGGGAAGTCTTTGAATATGGAAAACATTCACGCATTTCATTGTATTATTCATTTTAACATGTGTGTGATAATAAATATTATCTTCTTCTTGTTTACTACATACATATATAAATTCCTAAATCTCCATTCCAGGCAACCTGGATGAGATTTTCAGAAATAAGGCCGCCTGTTTCTTAATTTTCGATTATTACTCTTATATCTTGTAGTCAGTTTTTAAGTTTTTATTATTATATTATTTTTTTTACAGAAGAGGGGGCAAACGAGCAGGTGGCCCACCATAAAGGTGCAGTCGCCGCCCATAGACACACACGTGGCTGGGTGCCCTTGAGTGCATTGCCGGCCTTTAAATATCATAGTCTTGCGGGGAAATCTACTGTAAACTTTTTGTATACATATAATATGCAAGCATTGTACATATATGCAACAGACAACAACTCAAATTCATATTTGAAATTGTCCAACCGTGGACTTTTTACGTGTGGTGTGTATTTCTAATTTGGAATCACGTTCGTATGTCAAAAATAATATTTATTAACCAACCGTTGTATAATCTTGTTTTTTGCTATATTAAGTTTAAATTAGTTATTAGTTATTTTCGCCCAGCTAAACATTTTTGAACGTTCGTGGTTAGTATGTATGATGTATATAAGTCCGTTTATACTCAACTACGAGCTTAAGACGTCGTATAGTTCATTGTGCCTTCTGGCACAGGCCTCCAAACTACCACCTAGGTAACGCGCAACTTCAACTGGCGGTATCCAGATTTTTTTATCTACACATTGCATAACTTAATTATTTAAAAAACTAAATTCAAACCCCTGTTGATTTTCCATTAAGTCTTCCTTCTAACAACAAACACGTAACCCATCCGGGGGGAGGTGGAACTGGTCACCTTGTGCGCGCAAACACAATGTTTTCATATCAATACATACTAACTATTATAGGCACAAGTCATAGAAGAACGCAACTATCTGTGTTTTTAATATTATTTTCGTAAATGTGGTCAGTTATTGTATATAAAAAATATTTATATGTAGTTTCAAAGAATATGTGTTTTATAATAAATGTACTAGAAGTGGTTAATACGAAGCATGTAATCGCAAGTTTATATTGTAGTCGATGATGCGGTGGTTAGAAAAATTGTAAACAATTTCTAATCACCCATTAAAACAACTTTTGTAAAAAAAATATGTATGTTTAAATAAATAATCAAATAGACACATACTACTTACACAATACTAAACTCGTAAGTTGCGACATTCAGTCAAGCAATACTTCTGAGGCTACCGACTTCCGAGACGTGACGTAGTTCAAAGTTGTGCACGGTCTCGACTTAGACTTAGACCCGACACCTCCACACCCTAGTTTCGTGCACACGTCAGTCAGCGCACATCAATCACTGTTGACGGCGACTGTACCACTCATATTTCATACAAGGTAATTCAGCGCCCTATCCCGTGGGTATTAAGGCTCAAATTACTCGAGCAATTAAACAATAATATTTTGGCTGAGGGTATTTTTCAATCGATTAAGTGCTACGTGAATTAGTCGGTTATGAAGATTGTTTTAAATAGGGCGAGGTCGTTTGATTCCGCTGATCACTTTATAATACGTATTAGTAATAAGAGATTAATTGTAGAGCCTAATATTACATATGAGACATACGGTTAGTTCATATTCATAGCTTGTATTGTAAGCTAACATATTTTAAAAAAACATGCTTAAAATAAATACAAATTACATCCAAACACATCTCTTCACACGAATGTTAACGGACGACTGAACCCTGAGGAGTATGGCATATGATCGGGATTCCGGCATGGTGACCATGGCTTCAAAGAGTACTCAACTCAAAAAGTGTTACTCTAGGTAGAGAGGTCACTTATATTTCTATAAGGCTTTTAGTGAGACGTTTCCATAGAATTAGATATTTTTTCCAAATTTGTGTTAAATACTGTATTGTTAACTAATGATACATTTTATTTCTCTGTCTGACAAAGTATAAATCAAAACTTAGCAAATCTTACTATTAATACCGACCACACATTTTTATCAATGATTTGTTTAACATATTCAGATTGAATTACGTAAAAAGTAAAAGTAGTAATTATGAAATAGTAATAAAATATTAAATGTCATTTCATATGACAGCCGATCAAATTAAGAGCTCAAAATATGAAATGTCAGAGAGGGGCATTGCGCGCACCTGATTCTGTCACAATAATACAAATGGCGACCCTACTCACTCCTCAATCAGCTGTCGGCGGGACGTCAGCATTGATGGGTTAAGAAGTTTATAAAAATCTAAATAGAGTGAATCTTTGACGCGAGCTATAATGAGTTATGTGATTGAATTTACAAATATAATAATATCCAATGACCCATTTGACGACTGGTTAATCAGTATTCGGTTGTTTGAATAATAGGATTAATATTACGTTCCACGAGCAATATGCTTTCGCCAGGAATCAAAGCAACTTTAATACGGTTACTAGTTCCTTGGGTTTGAAAACAATAGTTTTTTTTAACGGTAGATCTGTGACCTAAAAGGTTCATTCATTCGAACATTTGATTTTAGAGGCCTTTAGACTAATTGCAATGTGTGAATTCAATATTATATTTTTATTGGAGTTACGAACCCGGGAGGTACATAAGTGCTTTGCCAGCTTTTTAGGAATGGGCAGAATATAGGGATTCCTTCAGTCTTTGTAATCTTCAGTTAGTCCTGTAAAGGTCAGCTAATACAAGAAGAGAAACAATGAACACTGCGCTCATTGCTTTTTTAATTATATTATATATATATTAATATATAAGTATAGTAGTCAGGTAAAGTATACATTTCAAATTATTATATATAAATATTAATTTGGAATTTCGTTGATTGAAATATTATTGTGTTGTTATTTTTCACGAACACTTCAATGTCTGGACATGCTAGACATTTTTAATTTAAATCAGTTTTAACAACTTTTTGGCATGACAAAAGTTTAGTTTAGTTTTTAACAAAGCTGCACTTGATAATAAAAATTAACACAATAAAATATCCCAATGTAGCAAATTTAAAAACCGCGGACGGCGTGCAATTAAGACAATTATAACTAAATTAGCTTTAATACTTTTCAATACTAGATTGATTTTCCCTTTCAAAAAACTACTGGGAAAGAATAGATTTTTCTTGAATTTAACATAAAACCCACATAAAATAAATCGATTCTGTTTATCACCGTGACACATATCAAAGACGATTCAAACAGAATTGAGATCATAAATGACGTCAACACATTTCACCTGTGTCTCGAATTTTTGACGGTTTTTTTTTAATCAATAGCTTTCTGCTTAAATTTAAATTTACATCTATGTGAAATATAGACATAAATTAGTTTTTGTCTGTATTGTAGGTAAGTGTTGTCTATGGTTCACTACTATTAATGTTACAGTGCTGAAATTGTGTCTAGCGTGAGAAATGCCAATTGACAAAAACTTTTGATAATTAATTAGAGTGTTAGCCTTCTCTCATTGTTTATAAAAGGGATATAACAGGGAAACCTGTTGTTAGAAATTTACCCCAAAAAACCCTAGTTTAAAAAATACAAACTAGAATCCACATATTTCGACCTTCAAGCGATACTAACCGGGTGACGTACAAAACGGACGGAAACTTGAGTAAACATTATAGTTAAAACCGTTTCGTCGTTATAAGTGAATTCTACTGTATTTAAGTATGTTAAGATGTTTATGACAGGTTTAAATATATTAGTACATTACACCTGGTCTTAAAATATCCCAACCCGTCAACGTCGCGTGGATTGATCGACGGGAATACATCTGGAGCGGGTCTCTGCGGCCCCGCGGAAGTACGTCCATCCTTCATCCGTCATCGTCACGGCAACGGACAACGGACTTTTGCAATTTATAGTTTTGGTGTGAATCATACTTATATAAGAAAACGATTTTCCGAGAATATCATGGATTTTATGTAAATTATTGAAAAATTGTTTATTTGCCATCCCAGTACAAAATACTTTACAGTGTCTGCTGAGTTTATCTAAATATAATACCTGTGGTAAGGGGTATAATTTCTGATTCATAATACAGCAAACCATCCATTGACCAAAACTATTTTCGTAACAAAGGTTAAACAAATTTTATGTGTAATGTTGATTTAAAAATCAATAGACGAACTCTATGCACAAAATCGCATATAATTTGATTAATGGCCGTGTCAACTTTTTTGCCCTCTGTTGCGAATCTGCGGGTGCGAACACATGTTTCATCGATCATGGACAGATGGCGTTACTCGTATGTTAATTGAAGTACCTAGACGTCCGCTATACATAATTAATACATTGAAGAAGGTCAAATGATTCCTTCGCCACTCTACTTAGCAACCTGTCTGTCTCTTTGGTACATTATTCTTTATTTGTATTTAAAATTTAAGCTGTTTATGTTAAATAAATCATTGTTTTGTCAATAGATGTATGTGGGTTTGTAGCGGTGGGGCTAGTGAAACTTTTTATTTACAATTATCGTATTAATATAAAATAAGTTATAGACATCATTAATAGTTATACAGATACACAAATTATGTTTGAACATGAAAATATATATTTCACATGCGTCCTCAGCGGAGAAGAACACACAAGAAACTCAGTCATTTTCTGATGTCTTTTAACAATTATCTTACAGTGATTAACATGAATTGATAATACATTTTGGACTAGAACAACATTTTTGTTGTTACATACACACTCAACAAATGACATGACATGGTCTTTTAACTGTTTGATGAAATTTAATTGTTATTATTAATGGGCATAACATAAGAAATAGCAATGTACAACTATGTAGACTAAGAAAATTATGATGCGTTATCAATATCATTAAGACTTTTCAGCCAGCGTAGTAGGTAAACTATCTGACGTGTCTAGACAGACATTCAAGACACTCGTCTTTACATTTTTAAAACTGTCAAACCGATCTGTTTACTAAAAAGCCTTAATAGGGAAATATGGATATTATAAACCCATTAAAAACTCAAATATAAAGTTATTGTGGTGGTTATTAATGAGGATTTTTATCTGTAATTTAAAGGAGTGGCGGAGAGTTTCTTGCCATTTCTTCTCGTACGCTCTACGCCCTTATTTTGGGAACTGGCATTAAATGTACAGTCAACTTTGTTTTTTTTGATTTTTTAATAAAATACTTAATAATTTTCTTAACCAACTTGCTTCGCGATAATACAAACATACAGCCTTCTAAAGCCAGCACTGATAAAATTAAAGTTACACCCACCGTCAAATATAATGCCAATACGAATGAAATATCATTCGTATTTTGATTTTTAAGCCACAAAGTGCATGAAAAACGACTTGCGCTTTTGAAATGTTCAGCCTACTTTGTATTTGGGAGTTGGCAACACCCGTCAGTCACGGTGCGACACTTGAGTGATCGGTCTCTTCGACCTCTCGTTGAGTAAATAGCTAGATTTAGTACAATAAATGATTTAGTTGGGGTAATAAGCGGACTGATGTTCACGATAGCCTCGCATTTGTCAAACGGGTTACGCTTCTTTTGTTAGGGGTGGGTTTTAAGAATACAAAACATTAGGTTTATATATTTTTTTATATAACAGGAGGTAAACAAGCAGGCGAATCACTTCGAGTGGAGTGCCTTACCAAATCTTCGTACACCTGCAACGCCAGGAGGTTTACAAGTTAGTTGCCGGTCTTTAAGAGAGACGAACGCTCTTTTCTTGAAGGCCCCCAAGCGAAGCTGGTCCACAAATGGGCAGAAACTGCCTTGAAAACCGCACAGTTTCACGGATTTCCCGTGGTCGAAAGCTTTGGGTGCAGAGTAGGGTTCTGGTGATGGTTGACAACCAAGCAACCAAACCCGACCAAAAATACAACCAAAAACCAACAAACCTTACCCATTATTAAGTCCCAATATTTGTTTTCAATAATAAAAGAAAAAACAAAGAAAGTTACGTATATGAATAATGTTATTTTTGATTTGGACTCTTCCTATGAGGTACAAAAGAGTAGCCTCTTAATCTAACTATGATTAATTACGTACTTTTCTTGTGTTCTTTATCTTTAATTCTTTTAGGTCTTGGTCTTTCAATTTTCAACTACTAGTCTTTATTTATAGTACAAGTCCTACGTTCTGTGTATGGTCATGATACTTACGCTGTCATCTCACAGGTTCCTTAGCAGATTTGGGCGCCACTGTAGAATTGATTTTTACACGAAAAACATATCGTTAAATCACCCCTTTCATTAGTAGGAGATTGAAGTAAACAAAATTTACAGGACTTTTTAAAATCTTGTTTTCTTACCAATAAATTGTAAGAGAAATTTACATTTACTGTCCTCAGCAAGGCCTTAACCATATAACTTCTACCTTTAAAATTTCCATTATACAAATATAGATATTTTACGAGCATAACACCTTTTTAGCTTGCATTAAGATCACCTATCAATTTTCTAGAAACGAAATGATGTATCCGACCTACATTGAAAGAAAACCGTTACACGTTGACCATAGCTGGGTCGGTAAATTAATATAATATAATACAAACTTGACCAGCGATAGACAGTGAACAATTCTTAACGTCGAACATGAAATGTTGCGTCGTTACTGTGATTAAGTCGACGCCTGCTCACTCGAGATGCCTGTCCGATTCCTCGGGGGCTCCAATGGGGCTAATTAAGTAGTTTTCCCTAATATATTAGTCTAGTTCTAGTTTGATCACTGTGGTTTTGATCTGTTCTAACATTTTTTAAAGTTTGGTTTTTTTAAAGCACAAATGCGAAGCTCGAATAACGATCTTGTAAGTGATGGGCTAAATTATATTTATGCTGTACTGATCGGTTACTATGGCCAATTATGTTTTTTTTTAGATATGAAATGTGTTTAAAATAACCTTTATTTAATATGCATTTCTATAGAGATTCAATGTTACATTATACTTCTATAATATAACATGTCCTATTTAAGGGTTGAATCAAAATATTCATAATAATTGAGACATTATTAAGGGTAGATGTAATAATAAATAAAATAACCTTTAAAGTATTTAACATATATATTTCTTTGAGCTTTTAATTGCATTTTGAAATACAACATAAAATTATTAAATTTGGTAAAATCAATATTAACATCGTTTTAAGAATGAGCAATCCCCATCAGAGCTAGCGTATACATATATTTCATTTTGAGTTACATTTAAATGATATTTTATGAATTTGACTTTCGGAACACAGTGAAGGAATTTAAAATTAGAATCACCTTAAATTGAATTCTTCTTGTGTTTCGAAATGTCATGAGACTTACACGATACAAGTTTACAATATCCTTTACTAAATATAAAAGAGCTTTCACTCATAAGACCGTATATACATCATCGTATAACTGTTACAATTGGAAGATTCTCTCAATATCGAATGGCCTAAACGTATACGTATGTAATTGTCCTCAAAGAAATAATAACATATCACTTTAATAATTTTAAATATAATTTTAATCGGACAACCGTAATGCGATGTTACAATGGTATACATGTGTTCACAGTAGGTTACCTAACTTTACTTACTTAATCTAAATAATAAATAGCGATCTCGCAAAGAGAGTACCTAGAGCGACTTTACACTAACGACATTTTAATATTGCATAATGTGGCTGCGGCTGCATTTTATTTACACGTTCGAATGTGAGATTGGATCTCCGAGATTACAGGCATCGACGGACATCGTAGAAACAAAAAGACAATTCAAAATATACATACAATAAAATTAACTCTAACTCTGATTCACATAAAAAGAAAAATTAAGTAACACGAATGATATTGCAACGAATTTGTTTAGAATGGCGACGTGAGCGCGACAGACCGACCGGCGCACGCGCGCCCCAATCGTCTAATTCCCTTTAGTATTAGCAAAAAATATACATTTACAAGAGATCGAATCTAAATTTCAAGACTTAGTGTGACTTATATTTACAATTATCGAAATGGAATTACAATATATTGTGGAAGATAGGCCTACTGACCGCAACAACCTCTTCACCTAAAGGCAATATTTTAAAAATATTCTCTTATACCTAAATGAACGTAAGACGTTTGGCGTATACTTATGTCGCTAGATTAATTACACTAACCGTTCTACGCGGTGATCTCTAACGATTACCTAAATAATGAAATTGGCAAAGAGTTTCGAAATACTTAGCGTCGCGTCGCGACCTAAACCTATTGTGGTTCAATGCAGGATATGGTATCATCACGGCAGATGTCAGCACGTCACATTTACACGTACTTGCTAGACAATTGCTTTGCTAATTCAGTATACTTTAAGAATTTCGAGTGTGGACTCTCATCAAACGATTGCGAAGGACTACGAGGGTCTTGCGGTGAAGCAGCGTTAGATCCACCACTCTTATGAGTCCCGGGTGAAGCGGCCGCAGGTGGAGCTTTTATTGGAACTGGCTCTGGCAAAGCGCCATCTTTGACGAAATGCATCTTAGACAGGTGGTGTCTATAAGCACCTTTGGATATGAATGGAGTGTCACACAAGGCACACTTCATTATAGAATCGGTGACAACAGCGTCATTGCAAGCCCAGCTGAATGTAAGGATACTGGGCGGGCCAGCTGGAGACGGAGCCGGTGGAGGGGCTCTAGTGGAATTGTTTTCAGTTTTGTCGCAAAGCTTTTGTAGAGCGGCTAAAGGATGACTGCCGCTACGGCGAGATGAACTAGGTTCATTTGCTGACCCACCCCCAGCTAGATTATCGAACATTGAAGATAAAGCACCTAAGCTTGAACCTGGTTTTCGATCAGAGCCAGGTGTCGGAGCGGAGCGGTCACTGGAAGGACTTCGAGGGCTTGGAACTGGACTTGGCCCTTCACTTTCACGCTTTCGAAGAGTTGGTTTGACATCCTCCTCTACCGAACTGCTTGGTCTTGCCTGTTCTTCGTCGTCGTCAACCTCGGTTTTAACTCTCACAGGCTGATTTCTTAAGTCAACACCGTTCTCGCATTCATCCTCGTCTGTGACCTCTTTTTTAATTCTAACTTCTGGCTGTCGGTCCACTTCAGAAGCTGGCGTCTGTGAGCCTCGAGTGTCTGGTGTTGTACGGGGAGTCATGTGATAAGAATCTAACTTCCTATCTGGAGTAAGAGATTCGACTCTACTCCCACCTCGTTCTGACATTGAACTAGACTCACTGCCGCTTCTTTCACGACGACCGTACCCTTGCTGGTGGTGATAATTTCTGAGCATACTCATTGTTTGTGGATCGACTAATGGTTTAGTGTAATCAACACTTTCGTCTATTCCCAGTCTCTTTAAGATACTTGAGCCGATTGGCGCATGTGAAGTGCCACCAGGTATGCCAGGTACTGAATGTCGCGATCGAGTGTCGAAACTTTTTTCTATCAATTGTTCAATGGCATTCAAAACAGAAGGCGATGAGCTTTTATCGTTGCTGGCATTAGGATCTTTGGAACTTGGAGACGAGTCATTCATAGAAGAAGGCGACCGGTGGTGTCCAGAGCCGGGTGAAGGAATTTCATCATTGATGCTCTTTCTACCATCACGACTAGTCGGTGTGACGTGACCAGGAACATCGGGAGGAATAATATTATTAGAAAGCAGCGCGCTTTTTAGAAAGTTCCTTTGGTTATTTGACATGGGCGCACCTATACACTGTCTAATATGCTCAACAAAGAGTGCAGTCTCTATTTTATCGCCGCATTTTTCGCAAGTTATTCTACTACCAGTGCCAAAATCTCGAATAGGCTTTCCCATGGGAACGCCATTACCTTCACCGTTTTTAAATTCATGCTGAGCTCTTTCAAGTTCAAGTAGTTTTCTTACAGGCAAAGACTTTTTTCGCTTTTCGCGAGTTTGACGTCTTCTTCCTCCACTCTCAGTAATGGATCTCATAATATGTTCTTTGTAATGTGAATTTTTAACCATATGATTACTCAATTCCTTTAAAGAACTAAACGCTTGGTCGCAAACCTTACAAGTTAAAACTGCACTAACATGACTACTTGTTCCCGTGGTAGGAGGTACAGCATTGTTTGTACCTGAAGAACTAGAATTAGAACCTTTTGCTTCATCAGACGACTTCCATGATATTATTTGCTCCTGCGATATTATATTTGTATAATGTTGAGTACGCTGCATATGGCTAGTCATTTCGGCTAATGAACGAAAGCTTTCAGCACACCACATACATTTCAAAATTTGTCTAGTTTGTTCAGCTCCTTTTCCTAACCATACATCTTGTCCACGTACTAGTTTTCTAGGAATGGGCATATTTTCCTTAATAAGCATATTGAGGTCATTATGATTATGCTTCGATGAACTAGACGATGAAGAATTATGGGATGGCGTTGATGGGGAACTGGAAGGCGGTTGAAGAGACGATGTAATCGAAGCTCCTGATGTCGGAGGTACAGGCACGTTAACACCGCAATGCTTTGCTTCTTTCATGTGAACAGTTAAATCAGCCAATGAATTAAAGCTTTTCTTGCACCAAACACATTTCAAAACGTCTTTGGTTTGGTCCGCACCCTTATTTAACCAATGTGATTGCCATGCTGAATGTCTCGCTGCTGCATTAGGCGTCAATCCAGCACCCAAAGCTGCACTTTGAACCGATCTAAAGAGTTCTTCGCCCCCTAATCTACTTAATTCGCTCATTTTTTCAAGAGCTTTTGTGGCGTCGCTAGGTGTAGGCGCACCATGCTTTAATTTTCCGTTCCAATCACTAGATAAGCTTCCCTTAGGAGATAAGCTCGCTGCTGCTACAGCTGCAGCAAAGTATGGCAGATGTGGAGCAACAGGAGTCGTCCATGGTGTAGCAAGAGGCTTAAAATCTGCCGACCTAGAACTTTTTCTGATCGGAACAGGTGACGGTGAATCTTCCGGGCCTCTTTTTCTGGTACCCACTGATAAGTCTAATGGCCCGTTTTCATTTTTGCTAAGATTGACTGCATCGTCTGGATCTATATCGTCATCATCTTGGGGTGACTCACTGCGTTTAGTACTGAAATCCAGGACTGCATCTGATCGATCAGCATCAGTTAGGTCTTGACAGGACATTAAGAGGCGTTGTTGCGCAGCCGCTGCTGCCGCGCCGAGGTATGCTGCTACAGCTGCCGAATGAGGTGGCAGCAAAGCTGCAGGCAAGGCAGCGGGGAGGGCGGCAGAGAGGGCGGCGGGGAGGGGCAGACTGGGCGCACTCCGGCCCGAATACACGGAATCGTTTGAGGGACATCGCGGCGCACCAGATGACTCGCGCGACAAGCACCTCGGACTCTCCCTGTTGACAAATAATAACAATAAATTGTATATCATATAATTACAATAACAAGTCTTTTTACATTTATAACAAAACCGGTTACGCTATTTATGTATTAACATCATTTATAAAGGTTATTTAATATCTTTATTCCTTAAATATTAGAAAAGATTATGTAAAGGCAACTTTTAATCTTCGATCATTTTTTTCAATAATCTTAGATTATTTAAAAGTATTATTTATAATGGTAGTAAATTTTTAATGTTAGTCACAAACACGGCGATCTAAATTTACGGATAAAACTTTACAATGATCTTCGAAACCTTTAGTTTCTAAAACGCTATCAATTCCACGCATATTGGCATTTGTAATTTAACATTACGGTTTACGTTAACTAAATTACGTCATTATTTAGATTGGAGGGCAATAGTTATGTTAAATTATAGATAATGCCATGATAAAGCTTTTATTGTCACCATAAAGTGGGCTCAGTAAATGCTATTTACATGAAAGCAAGATTTACTGAACTCTATTTATTTAGTTACGGCATTATGCCAAAAAACGTATAAAATACCTTAAACTAACGGTGCGTTGTTCTTATAAATATGAAACAATTAAAATAAATCTTGTCAACGAGAATAGAGAGATTAGAGACGTTAAAGTTCGCCAATCGCTGATGTTGCCAACAACACGCCATCTCTGACTGAACACAGGTGCTTCTTCATATCAATATTAATTTCCTTTCATAAGTTTCACATGACTGAAGCATCATTGTCAAACATCAAAGAATAGAAGTAGCGTCAAAAGTTAATAACTCTATTTTAGCTTTACGAAGTTATATATGACTGTGTAGTCAAGTTTATATCAGAAACAATAAAAATGTCTACTAAAAACTAGATTAGTTTATCAAAATGTATTAATTGAATATGTAAATTGTAAATAATATGAAATGCATGTTTTTTATAAAAATATTGTGAACTTGTACAAATAAATGGCGTACCTCATGTGGTCCGGCTCAACGATCATCTTCGATGAAATTTTTTCGGAATTCTCAAAACGACGAATGTTGAAAAATTTTCGAATCCATTAAGAGACACAATTTATTGATCAAACACAAATTTACAATACAAGAAATAGACTTCAAAAGAACTAATGTTAATGTAAACACGACACGAAAGACGCGGCCGACGGTCGAGTTGGAAATGCGCGATGCCTGCGGCGGCGGCGGAGGACCCGCGTGGAATGAGATCCTCGTGATTTACGACCCGCCTGCTGCACCCTCCCCCCGCGCACCCCGCGTGTAACAGAGACAGCCGCCTGGCAAACGGACGAATCAGAGCGTAGGACAGAGATGGGTATACGTGTTCAACGTTCGAGGGGTGGTGCGCTGCGTAATGCAAGCGTGCGTGCTCTGCGCGAGGTGGATGGACGTGCAATGACGGCCGATCGTTTCGTTGACAGCCCGACATCGGCTAGCGCATAGCTGAGTCACCGTCGTGACACCAATCAAAAGTTTGATGAGCTGTCTATGAGATAAACGAACATGTTTCTTGTATAAAATGTAAGTAAGATTGTCGACTTATAGGCACGGCTGAGCTAAGCTCGCCAACCAGCCCGAGCTGAGCTGTAAAGGCCTCCTGGCCAACAGCGAGATCCCCCTCCAAAAAAAAAAAAAAAAAAAAATCGACTTATAGGATTAAAAGGCGCTGACACGGAGCGTAACAAAACGTGGGGACAGACCTTTCAACGTCAGGACAGACAGGGGACAGGGGATGGATTTACGTGTATCATGAACAGATTTCCGGCTTTGACAAAGGAAAATGTCTTGTTTACTTTCCTGTTATGAAAAACGCTCGAAAGAATTTATTACGAATTAATTGTCGCATTTCGTTAGATGCTCGGACGAAAAATTAAATGTATCAATATTAAACATAACGAATAAAATCTAACGATGGGACGGATACGTTTTAATCTGATTCTAACCATAACCAAGTTGGAGCCAAGTTTTGAAACAAACGTATGAAATTTCAAACGGATTGCCAGCTGTTTATTGCTTCCTATAAGCATTAGTTGGGTGCGGGTCAATCAATCATTTATATTTATGTGACAGGTAAACCTTTTTCCTGCATTCGGCACGCACACACTTTTGTAAATGGCGCACATAATGTTAGATGGTTTTAAAATCTGCCTTTTCAACATTTGATGGTGTAATTAGACTGGTTTATATTTTTATGAATAATAATGTATTGTTTTATAACTGGTTAATTAGGCATGTTAATAGAGAACTTATTATGATTATAATGTAATATTAGGTAAACTTATGTGGTAAGAGTAATTAATCCGATTTTCAAGTCTATGATATTATTGATAGAATGTATAAAACTGCGCTTTAATGATATTGGCCAAAGTTTGAATGGAACTAAATTATTTTTATTGTTTTTTTTGTAGGTACAATCGATAAGCATAATTTTGAATTTAGAAAGTTATATACGTCGTGACGTCACCCCGTCATGCAGCCTGCACTTGTTGGGGACACCTGACACTTTGAATAATTCTGCAGTAACGCGGTGAATTTAAAACAAACAGCTGATGTCTGAAACTATAAAAGAGCGATCGAACCCCAGAACTAATTGAGAGTAAGTTATATTTCAAGCATAATTTGGAATACTTTTTTTTCTCATAAAGTACAAACTTGTCTTAACACAGCTAATAAGGTCTTAAATCTAATAAAACATAATTTCAAATAATCCTTCGTCTCAGTATATAATTTCCCACTACCTCATATTTTTGCCTTAATTTGGGCGCATTTAAGAAAATCTTACAATGTTAGAAGCATAAGAAAAATAGAAAAGTCTAATACAACTAATTAATAGTAAAATGTTATTTATTATTTTATAGAATTTTTTTTTGTATAAAATCCAAACAATAGTCTGAGATGTATGAGGAGGATGTTTATGATTGATGGCGTCTCACTGCAGCTAATTGACAGTGATGGAACAGGCAATGCGGATAGCCTGCCAATACATTACTTCATATAGAAAACTTTACAATCCATAGCACCTATTACTAACAAAATAAAATTCATTTTCCCGCAAACAGATCGTAATGAATTCAAATTAAGTATATATCTCATACAATTTTTAATACCAAAGTATATTTAATAATTAATTTATTTTATATTGACTATAGTGTAGTTTTGTATTGCAAATAAGAAAAAAACTAAAACTTTGCAATGAAAGATTGTAAACTGGAATCAATCAATCATGTCGCCTGGCCATCCTGATGAAGCTTCTTCAGTTAAACATATTTTATTGATGGAGTGTCAAACCTAGAGTTCTTGATCATTTTTAGTATGACTACCTACTAGCTGTCACTAGCGTACCCATTCATATCTACAAGCTATAAATCATTGGGGGTGCACGTCAAATTTGAACTCTATTCGTTGGACATAAGGACTATGTGGTATTTATGAAATGTGGAGTCTATGTGGACAGCAGTTGACAACCGATCATCTAAAACAATAGCATCGTTAAGTGGACAGTGCTTGAAGGCAAGACCACCATCACGGCTTCAACCAGATATAAATGTATTGTGTGATCGATTGTGCATGTAATGGATACTATATTTTTGCTACTATCACTATGTTTTTTTTTATTATAATACGACTGCCCAACTCACTATATGTTATTATTATTATTAAGTAAGAATCGTTTGCTTTTCAATATTTAAAATGAATATTAAATACAATTGAAATATTGTTAGTACAATAAACAACACTAAGGATGTCAAGAAGAGAGAGAGAATACTAGTGAGTCGATTAGAAACTTGTGGCCATTCCCACAGGTGTAAGAAATATGTGAAAAGTGGCATTAAACGTCCGGTGTATACCGAGAGGTTAGATAAAGAAGAAGTATCTATACCAGCATTATGAGTCATCAACTCCAAGCGAACGATAGTAAAATAAAGCTCAACCTTTCAGCATTGGGGTCTTGGATGAGAGTGGCTGGTATGCTGTGCTCGATGTCGTCTGGTGGTGGTGAGGCGTGGGACGAGGGGGACACGGGCGGAGAGGACTCTGCCTCCCCCCGCGCCGCGCCCCTGCCCCGCTCGCGCTGATCCTTCGTCCCGCTTTCTGGACTTGTGGCTTCTTCTGTTGACAAAGAATACTTGGATTAACAGATGACTCTTTTCTTTCAACTATGCAACAATGATATGTTATAAATGAGTGATACTTTTGGTAAATTCACTGAGTTAAAGTTAATTCAAATGAATTAACAAATCTCGGTGTAATCAATGTTTGTTCTACCTGATTTCTATATCTTTTATCGGTTAATTATAACAGGTTTAATTTAGATCTGAGATAACCATATTGCAGGTGAACGGAACAAAATAAAATGGAAAAAGTAAAATCGATTGCCCAAGCGCAAACAACAATACATTTGTAAATCTGATAAACTATTTAGGTTGAGCCAAATAGTAAATAATAACTGTACAACGACAATAATTAAACGTTATCATCGATAAAAAAAAATAGGAAAATTTCCCCGAACGAGGCCAGTGGACATTGCGCAAACATGTGATTAATGATTGATTGATTATCCTGTTAGTCATAGAGCCGGATCAATTATTCAAACCGGCTATCAGCTGACATAATTTTCAATAAGTCGATAATATCGATTCGCTTATCAACCCGAATCGTCTGCCCAATTAAGAACACCAGTATTAATTTGTCGACGATAAACGAAAGTAATCGCTCGACTTGTTCAATACGTGATTAAATTGTGAGGCAATTCTAATTGTCTGATAAGGGACACGCAATTTTGTAACTGACGGATTGTATCATACAAATTTTTTAAATAGTCGGACTGACTAAAATGACCAAGATCAACTTTCGTCTCAATTATGAAGTTATCATACGTAAAAACCTTACAAAAAAGCGCTTTGTAACCTAATATGATTTCAAAAAACGTAACGACACGGTGGCCTGCGCGGTTCGCTTGTTTCACTGCTCACTGGCTCGTAAACTGCGTTTTGCAAGTTAATTGATTAAAATGCATCATGTCAATCTTCATCGGACAGCGATGCGACGCGTGGCCAATTCAGTTCTCCATACATACAGATCGTAGGACTTCGCACTGCGTTCAAATTCAGGCATAAATGACGTTATCGTGATGCTTTTGAATTATTGCAGCACACCGTTCGCTGCTTCCTCCGATTCCCCTTTAGCAACAGACTTATCTGACGGACTCCTACATTCGTACAATCGAAATATTCACAAATATTTGATTGTATGTTATAGGTACAATCTAGTAAATTAGTGATACGAATGTCAATGCTATACGTATAATAAAAGTTATAAATCTTGATTGTATCGTGCCATCATAAATATCGATAAACGTTTCGGTTAATGAAAATGGACTTTATTACGACTGTGCAAGGATGTAAGAACGACGGGTGTAAGTTGTTTTAAATTATGATTTTTACTTGAGCTTTGATCGAGGTACGTTATCAGCGGATGGTATAATCATTCAAGCAGATAATGTGTCATGTTTATCAAATGATCAATCAAATGGTGATGGTAGCGGTAATCCGCTCCGTATCCGCCGATATGACACTGTTTCGCAATACAAACTTTAGCCGCGATAAACTTCCAATTCATTGTAAGCTCGCTACAATATTTGTTTACTTTTACACCGTACCTTATCGCTCATATCAAAAATTGTTGTTACTTACACGGTTAAAAGTATATAAGGGAGAACGAAGTACGAATAAAAATCTTATGGTCCATCAGTTGTTTAATTCAAAAACTAGTCTTTGTGGAATCGAATGCGAACAAAGGCATGCTCTTTGTGGAGCGGCCGTCTGGTGCAGCGCTCGATAGCGGCCGAGGAAATTACGCGTCGTGAACTGATTGAATCCTTCTATTCATTTAATTATATCAGGACTCTTAAGTAAACAACTTTACTATACAACTGTTATATGACTTACATTTTCAGTGAGTGAAAACTTGATACGCAAGCCTATAAGTACTCATTTGAGTGTAATAAGAGTCTAGAAGTTCGACCAATAATATATCGTATATTCTTCTTTCTATCATATATTTAAAATAAATAATACATCGAAAGAGGAGAAACGTGTTTCAAAAAATAAAACCTCCTTTAAATAACACATTAATATTTTCGATTAAAACTTTTGTTAAGTACCCATCGCTACAGTCAAATTACTCGCGATAAAAGCTATGCTGGTATTCAATCCATTACTCGCACAATGTAATTAATTTAGTATTGTCCAATAAATTCAGGTAATGCTCAGCTAGTGTTTCGCATCTTCCGATAACAGCTCGTAAATCTGAACCGGTAACGAATCCTGAGCAGTAGCATAGACGGTAGACCTGGGTTTTTATCGAGCGGTGGGTTTTATCACCTGGTAATTGACCAGGTGGGGTCGTAAACTGTCAGATAGCCTGTCGGCGCCTCTGCGTGGATAGGCTAGATAGTTCGTTCTAAGAATATGCCGGGATATTTTAAATACACCATTATTAATGATACTTTGTTTATCAATCAAGTTCTTACGGCGGTTTTAAGTTTCTTGTGGTGTTAAAAATACGAAATATTTGATTAATTTCAAAGATTACATCTAGTCAGATATACGATTAAATCCTATATTAGATAAATTAACGATAATTACTGTGATACTTATTTTTGTAATGACACATGTATAAAATTGTTTTTTTTTGTATTCATTATTTCACAGATAAATATCGATTATTTAACACCATCCTTTTTTAATAATATTAACGCGTTGCAAAGTTTTATAATAATGTATTAGACATTATTATCTTTTTGCTTTTAGACAGAGGCTATGTTAAAAAAATGGTTGGTGTTAGATAAAGGTCGCAAACGTTTGTCTCGGTCGATGCAACAAGTATCATTTGTACCTGTCACTAACCCTGCGAGCCCTGACACTCAACTCTCCACTGTTAAGCCTTCTGCCAGCGTTTAGTCAATCAGAAATAACTAGTCGTAATTTATCAAATGTTTACTTAGGTTAAATCATACTCTAACTATCAAGTACTACTTAAAAATATTAACGACTCTGTGGTGTAATTGTTGATTGCAGATTGCCGAACAGAGGGTCTCGGGTTCGATACTCGACGGTTAAAAATTAAGTTATTGGCTGTGGTCTTAATATATATTTATTTATGAATTATATATAGTTATATAATATATACTATGTATATTACTACATAAGCACCTTTAAGACTAGCTATGCATCGCTTACATTTGAGCTTTATAAAAATTAATTGATTATTTTATAACATTATATAATATATTTTTAAAGTAACCCATTCAATACAGCTGCTACAACTGTGACGACATTGTTTGTGTGTATAGTTATGTTTCACATCGACCAACACAAATATAAGCAAGCTAATTTCTACTGTAGTTAGTAAGTAAACTACTATGGAATTTCATACAAGCGATCGGAAAGCCAAAAATACTTTTACACAACCGAAATAATTTAAACATTCTCAGTTAGAGTAAACCTTTATGAGTTCTCAGACATAAAAAAATCTTAATTCAGTTTATAAAATCGTTATTTGATCGATTTACAGACTAGCTAAACCAAATATCCTAGTACCATTGACGTCCTCATCTCCATTAAAAGGACGGTTAGAAGCAACAAGTATCATTTGTAGCTGTCAGTCGCGCGAGCGGCGTCGCGGTAAATTAGGGCTCAGCAGTCATCGTGCGTAATCATACACTCATCTGTTAACTGACGAATAACAGATTTATATGCCTTTTTTAAGCTTTGACTTTTTCCATACATATATTTATATATATGCCGTTTTAATGTAAGTACGCCAATGCCAAAGCAACCATTTGAGGTTTTTCTATTGAGTTTAAATTAATATATACTCCTGATGCAAGTTTAAGTATGAACCAACTATTAGTAGTTCGTCTACTAATTAAATCAAGTATATGCCAGTTAATATTCTAGACGCGCTATAGCACATATTATATACTTAGATTGTGTGAAAGTTAGAGTGTAATTGACAAACGGAATTATAAAAGTATTATATTGTTTATATATAAACTAATTTCTAGTATTACTATAATTATTATTTAAAGTGTGTAAAACATACCGATCAATCAGTATTATATGTATTTTCTTAAGATCACAGTAATTAATGTTAATAAAGCAAAAACATACGGATTAATTAAACGTATTTTGGAAATCGCATGAGTATTGCAGTTTTTCATATGTTTTTTTTTTGTTTCACCTTCGAGCTGTCTTTCTCATGACAAAGTGTGATGTTTGGCAAAACTTAATTTCAAGGTTTGAATTAATTATGTGTATATACTCAGACTATAAAAAAAAATTGTTTTTATCTTTTAACAGTACGCAAGCAATTTAAATGATAAACAAAAATTATATTGTATTTACATCAAAAGAAACAAGAGGTTAAATATTTTTGTTACCTTTTAAAAACCACAGTCCTTATTTGGGGGAAATATAAAACAGTGGAAGAGCTAATAACGCCCAGGTCTCTTGATTAACAAAGTACAGCTCACATAGCAGGTAATGGTAATAATGACATAAAGACGTAAGTGAGCAAAAAAAATGATTATTCGAATGATGCAAAAACATCCAAAATTTACATTGTCAAGCAAAATCCGCATATAACCGCGGAATATGAATAATCGATGCATCGGTAATTATTCGAATATTATATCGATAATATCAATCAACGTCATCGCAAAGTTAAATTAATACCTTTATGAATCGGCTATCGACTTTGATGGATGGGTGACGTCAGCGAAAATCGCACTCAAGGTCCCAAGCCCACGGACTTTGGGCAATTCAGTCTGTGTATTTAATAGAATGTGTCTTTTTATGGTATTATTGTCCGCTTACCTGCAAAGCCGACTTTCAACTGGAATTAAGTAGAGGAAGGATTAAAAGAGAGGTGTGGATTGTGGTAGTTTTCAGCACATTCTTGAGTTAGAACGTACCTGACTAAAATAGTCACTGAACTGTTTTTGACCTTATTATTCACTCATTTAGGAAAATAGCTTAATGGTGTTCACTAATAGCAAGCAGAAAATTAAACAAACTTTTATGCCTGTGGTGACCGGAGATGAACGAACTTGGAGATTTTATTAAACTTAGAACCAACAGTTTTATTTGTTTTGCGAAACATTCAAATCTTGTAAATACAACTTATACGTTTCTCTTACTTGACATTTGATGACGAACTTTACTATCTAAAAGTTCAAAACGTGTTTCAAATCATGAAAAAACTCAGTGAAAATCGGATCTGAAGTGACAATCTGTACTTGTCAATCGTAAGACGCGTGGACATCGTTTTCATTTGTTTTAAGCCTCCCCCATTTGTCCTAATGTTTGAATCCCTTGTGAAAAACCACCGTAGAAAATCACCGATAGAACTTTCTACTCTCTAGCTGCAAAGCATATACTGTAAATACATTTTACCAGAGTATGTCAAAAACAATCTATAAAAATGATTAGGGCAATAAAAGTGTATTGAGATTCCTTCCTATTTGTAGACAGACTTATTCTTAATTAAAACAAAGAAAAATTCAATTAATTTATAATATTTGAATTCTGTTTTCAGTATATAAAGGCTTTTTTCGTTAATTTTTACAAGTTTAAAGAAAATTCTTTAAAAAATCGACATAAAATGTATATACTGGACAGTTTATCAGAAAATCATTAAAACATCTTTGAATTACATAATACTTATTTATATTTAATTACAAAATTCATATTGACTTTTGTCAAATTGTGTTATCGCCTTGATGAAAATTAACAACAGCCTGTCCTAGATATTTAACTATTAATTTATAAACTTTAAAAAAGTCATAAATCTCTATTATGCTGTAAATAAGAATTGTTTAGTCTCCTACCAACAAAAAGATTCGATTCCTAACAGATATGCTTTGATACGATAATAATCATTACTTAAAAAATGATAATTATTAATTAAAGGGTGATCGATATGCTATCTTAAAACATACACAATTATTTTATGTTAATT
This sequence comes from Leptophobia aripa, assembly GCA_951799465.1. Lineage (NCBI taxonomy): Eukaryota > Metazoa > Arthropoda > Insecta > Lepidoptera > Pieridae > Leptophobia > Leptophobia aripa. The sequence goes on from OX637271.1 coordinate 2,985,103, forward strand.
ATGTTGCTAACGCTCAGTCATTTTAGCACCTACCATAACTAAGTTACCATTTACTATATTTAATGTAAAATCACAACTCTAGTAACCCATAATTATCTTTTACAAAGATTTTTAAAATTAAATAAAATAAAACTTTCAAACGGAAATTAATGTACTTTTAACAAACCCGTTCAAAAGCTTAAACGCATCAACACACTGTCAATTGTATAACATTAAAACTGACATAATCATAAACTATACAAATTAAATGTTAAGAGTATAAGTCATTGCCCACTATCTCAGCGGGGATAATAAGTTTTATAAAGCTATAACATTAACCTTCTTTCTAAGATTTGACTCACTAGTAAATAATTCTTATTAGAACTTAATTTTCCTTTCGTTCGTGAAATACTTTTTTGTCTGAGAATAAGTCTACGAATATTCAATTAATAGGCATATATTGACTATTTTTGTCTCAATCAATTTTTAGATTGTTGCCTGATCTGCGTGTGTCTTAAATAAACTTGATGAGTGAGCTTTTAATCCGATTATATTCAGTGATATGACTGAGAGACAGCATCAGCTACTTGTTGGGACCATTTGGACATAGGCTTTTTTGCAACCATTTACAGCCTCCAAGTATTTTAACATCGGCAGAGTTTATTATATCTTAAAGGCGATGTTAATTTAAATTATTGTTTCTTAATTCGTATTACTAAATATTTATATTTTAAAAGGGTTTTTTTCTTAATCAATTTGTATGAATAATACCAAATTAATACAGATACAATAGAAAGGCATACGGATAATTATAATTCGATAAGATATCGCTATATTTAACAGGAAAAAAATACAGAAAAACAAAACAAATAATAATATGTAATAGCAGTCTAACATTTAAAATCAAAATTAAGGGTGACAAATCCATATCACATAGCGGTATGAAAAATAGATGTTTGCCGATTCTCATAACTATTTAGTAGTTCATATAAAATTTTATAAAAATCGGTCAAGCCGTTTCCGAGGAGTACGGTAACTAACACTGAGACAGGGATATTTTATATATAGGATGAATATTATTCTATGATATTTATGAACCTAACATATGTACAGTAAAAAGTTTACAGATAAAACTTAACAGATTATAGGCTTGTATTGCAGATAAAAACATTCGATTCACAATAGCAACATGCGACTAGCACGCGATGCTTTGGACACTTACGTACCGTCAGCAATTAAACTTACAAGTTTCTTTGGTATTACATATTTTAAATAGGATATCAAATTCTTGTATGCTTATCTCTTAATTTCTTTTACATACAGTAAGACATAGTGATTCTTTTTTTTATAAATTAAGTACTAGTTGCCATAGTTATTAAATCTAAATATGTCTACTTCGTATACAGGCGAGGATTGATGATGAAAAATAATGTTTATCTGCAATTCTCATATCGATAAATATTAATCGGTATCACGGTGACCATAATTTTCATCGGATATGTTTAATCGATCATTAGTAATTAGATATTTTGTATTTTATTAACCTTGTGATAACATCCACAAGTGGTAATTAGAGATATCAATAATTTTGTTATAATTCAATTGAAGTGATTATTAAGTGAAACACAAAACATAACACACAATTGAGAAAAAAAACAACGAAAATTGAAGGAACACATATGGTGTACAGGGCGGCCTTATCGCTAATGAGCGATTTCTTCCAGATATCCTTTAAACTATCAGTTGAGGTGAACAGGATTTATAGGTTTTCCAATTTCAAACATAATGTAATGAGTGAATTTAGAATGGCATACAATATGTCACTATCATTGCTGACGCTACGTTTGATCCAATCCTCAGTACCTGCTCTAACGCCGCTCACTGAAGGGGCGGGGACACTCGCGTTTTGACCAATGACTTCTCTCCGCTCAAGCAAAACTAATTATTCTGATTTATGCTCCCATTGTTCATTGTTGTATGTCTCTCTCGTGCATATGCATATGCATCATGATGCATCGCCTATCAACCCTTTTCTGGCCTTTTTAAACAGGCATGCATAAATATTTTTGTAAAATAATGGTCAAAAATTATAAAACTAACGAGACATCAGAGCTTAAGAGCTAATCAGCATCGTATCTATAAAAATATTTCTTGTCCATATCTTAAAATAATACCCAACAGTGAGTCAATAAATAATTAGTTTTATTGAAAATAAACTCACAAATCACATTTCGCATAACTCCTTCGCATTCCAATGGAAAATATCGCACCCGAATTCCGCTGACAGCGCGAAAAAGAACGAAAATAGACGGAAAAAACGAAGGCTGTAGCTCCGCCCTCCCGAGAGACAGGTGAATGCGTTTACGCAGCGACAGAGCCGATACGTGGAATACATTTGCGCAATATTGATATACAATGGTGGTTGACAGCGCCATCTAGGGAATGTATTTATGGTCGCCTGTTTTCTTTTGTCAAGAGTTTGATTAGCGTCTAGTTAGAGTTAATCATAGAAACGAAAAAACTCAATACTATAAACGTATAGATAACAAGTAGTTGTAAAGAGATTAAACGGTCGTGTTGAATTTGGAGCGTTCTCAATAATGGAGCTAAACAATCTTACATATCTTAAGCATTTAAACACTGAGCAAAAACATTGAAACACAAACAATAGAGGCGTGACTAGAGACCAGCAAACAGACAGATAACGCTAATATTTACATTACTTTAGATAAGAAAGCTTTGTCTTGTTGTCGAGAGCAAATTCTGCACTCAATATGTATCTGTGAATTAATTCGATAGCATTAAGAAGTAAGACTCATGTCTTGCTGTTTAATCGAATTAAAACAGCTTAACCATTTTGTTTTTTTTTAAAGATAATTTATTCTATGAACTTAAAAGATTAATTTTTGTTAACAGAATTTATAGATCGTGATATTCTTCAATCTGCATTAGGGTGTAAATAAATCGAAATATGGTGATTCCTGGACACTGCATCCAATTTTGGATTCGATTCGATCTCATTACCATAACGCAAGTGCATCGCAAGCATTCCCAATGACCATACTGAATACACAGACGCGAACAGTGGAAAAAACAATCACTTTTATCAAATAATGTACATCGATCATATTATCTTTTCCATAATTATTACGTTCATCAAAAGATTGGATTTTAATTCTTTTATTTATCACATGACACTATTATGTTATAAACCGACTTCAACTTTTTGAAATCTATTATTATGATACAGTTTTCTATAAAATTGTTATTTATCGATATTGATATGACCAGATAATCTTTGCAACAAAGTCACTGTAGGAAAATAATGATTCTTTATAACTGTGTGTCCCGTCGTCTAACTATTCTATAACGTATTTAGATGCATTAAAGAGTCATCTTTAACTCGGGAATGCCGATTTCATTACCATACCGACACTTGAGTGCAGGCTCCAGCCACGAGCTATGATACGTCTAGATTGGTCTAGCTCTATCTGATGATAGACGCTTATTTGCATATTCTTTAGAGACTAAAAGAGAACAATTTGAAAAGAAATATAATAAGAAAACTAGGAGGACAAACACATTACAGGAAAATATTTCACCAACACTTTTCATATTACAATCAAAAATCTATACATTTTGCATAATATTCCCAAACCTATAAAATGCTTTACGAATAGGAACATGCTGGTAGCACTTAACTGTGGTAAATAAAACAAAAATATGCATCAAATTTCCGTTTTAATATTGTGAACGAATACAGGTAGGGTTAGATAATAAAGCAATACCGAAAAGGTTTACTGAATACCATCAGCGACATGTCCGAGATACAACGATTGTATGAGACGTCGTCGACCACATTTTATCACCGCCTAATGATCTCGAGCGTAATGAGGAAGGTGGGAGAGCAACACCAATAAGGTATTTATGCCGGCGTCCTTCTATAATGGAACGTGTCAACGCTGCGGTGGAAAAGTCGCCCCCTATTAACGTCCGGGGAAATTAGAGAAAGCATTCGCAACCAAGATAATGTACGCCGGCGATGCTACGACTATGTAATGTTATTTGACTACGAGTTTTAGATGCTCTGATAATTGGAGGATTCAAAGTCATATTTCCTATGCATATTTTCTATTACTGTTTTAATTAATTTAGATTGTATATTGTGTAAACATACTGGACAATGAAACGATTCAAACCACTTAAGCAGATCTAGTTTAGAAGTTTCGCAGCTAAATTAGAATGAGACCATTTGACACAACGTGAGTCGTATATCTCGAACAGAATGAGTGTCCAGTTATGGAACGGTTCTAAATAAAGGAAAAGGACAATAGCCGATCGCATGTCGCCGTACGCAGAATGCGACTCGTTAAGTCGCTTCGGACGCGAATTTAAGAGACAGCTTCTAAATATTGCGGCGTGCGCATGCGTCCGGAGATCAGTATCGCGGGCACAATACCGTCCGCGTCACGACGGTAGCAGAAATATGGAGGCTCGCCGTGCCTCCTTGTTTTATGTTAATGCCGGTATAAACGGCTAGCGAAAAATGTCGCGGTCGTCGCCGGCCACGCAGTGATGAAATAGCAGATACAAGTCGGCAGATTGGGTCGCGACTTCAATTACTGACGCCATTGTAGCACCGAGCACGAGGAAGTATAATTAATGTGGGCTCGTCGCGGGACCGACGCATTCCCCTTCGCGCTATCGAGCCTGTCGATCTGCAGGTGAAATTCCGAAACCTAATAAGTCGTCCGGTCTCATTTGTGTAAGGAGTTTCGAAAAAAGAACAATACCGATAAAAGAGACGGCTCCAATAATTTAGGGTCATTGTTTCGCCTCTTAATTTATGGAGTGCGGGTGGACGATTGATTTGTAGGTTTAGGAGGGATCTTTAAAAAGGATAAGTGCTTTTAAATCCGGCATGCTCGCTTTACGGCGTCTCGGAGCATCAACGCGTGGAAAACTCAATTTATTCGAGGCATCTCAGATATACATACAATGCTGGGTAGGATTTAAATGCGCGATAGGATTGGCCGGTGGTGTTGGGCGGTGCTGGCCATATACGACTCTTCGTGATGCACATATTAAGTTAGGCTCTACATGGGATGGGATCGGATACCGCGAGAATTACGAGATAGGAACCGATGACGCCGCGATCGTGAGTGTCCTCTGCTGGTCCGAGCAAGGGGCGAGACTAGAGCAGAGTTATTAATGCCCGCCAGCGTTACATTTAAACGCGGGTGGCACACTGTTATTATCTAATGTTTATTTCTGTTATTTCATGGTTTCCGTGACTCGATTTACGACTTATTATTAATCCTTCTTTTGAAAATTCATAATATTCATTTAATTTAAGCAACAACTTTTGTACATAGTTACGTATGCGGATCACAAATCTATATTTATAGTATAAATTCAATACAGAGGGTCATTATTGCCTTCAATCTAAGGCGTCAGGATCAGAAATTGCTGTCGTGTGTCGATTTATTTCCAGCCTTCAGCATCGGATTAGCATTAATTGGAACGATCCGAGATTTCACCTCCTATAAATGGCGCGAAGGTTTATGGTATCGAGAGGTACGCTGTATACGTCAAGTGCGCCCGCGCAGCCTTGTAATTGGTCCGGCGCAGGTGACATTTACACGCAAACAAGATGGCCGTCGATGCGATATGCGATTGACAAATCAGCTCATTATATTTGAACTCAATATTGGCATTCATCCAGGGTCTGCAGATATGTTACAATAGATTGTCAACATCGTTGACAATCCACGGTCAAAATATCGTTGCTCATAATGTTGTATAAGAGTGTCAAGGAGGCTAGTGTTTGCCGTCGTCAATCAAAGACAAAATGATTTTAATTGAACATCTCATGATCACTGTGGAAACACAGTTTAATAGAAAGACACCAAAAATAAAGCTTCAGAGAGAAAATGGTTTGGTTTGGTTCCAAGATTCACTTAGAAGCTAAATTATTATATTTGTGCAATCTGAATAATATTTATTTTACGTTATTTCTAAATAATATATGTATTTTTTATCTCTGTTGCGAATGAAATCAATATATTTTTTTATCAATTTTGCAGGTATTCTAATTACAGTAGTAAAATTAGTAGTAAAGGTATGTTGGTACCATGTTTCCGAGGACAAGGCTTATTAGCGAGCCGTGTTTATGGTGGATCAGCATGCAATACCAATTATATTGGTGCATGGCATGCATCTAAACTGATCAAATGTTCAACAAATGGTACCGGGAATGGTGACAGGTCGATTTCTATTTATGTTATATTAATAGTAATTTGTTTGTTTGTCTCTTAACATTAGTCCTTGAAAGGATGATTGCATTACAATTTCAAAACACAAAAATGTATGCCGGGAACATGTAAGCGATTGCATTATTTTTAATAGTACTATGATGTATTTAAACATACATTTAACATATCTTTATCTGGCTTAAATCTATTTAATTTTTACGCTGTGCAATAAATTCTTTCATCTCTACAATGAAGCAACCCACGTTAAACTAATCTTAAAAATAAGTCACACCTACACATCTGAGATAAACAAAGTGTTGATAAAGGGGTGTGATGGATGAAGAGGGAGGCGACATACCGGCGACAGACAGACAGAAAAACTACGGCATCAATCATCGTTTTTTTAATATTGCATTAATATAAAAGAAATCTTTTAAGTTTACTTTCGGTGGTAACGTTAAACAGCTTAAAACGTAATTCGGACTTTTTATATTTTCAAGAAAACAACAAAATAATATTATACATAATATATATAACCTTGAAATATAAATAGGTGATTAGTAGATTATAAACAACTTTTAATGGCTACCTTATAATATTTATTTGATTTTATCTTATCGTCGCTTTATGATCGATTGTTACTCTGAATAAATATTTGTGAAATGATTGTCAAGTTAAACGAACTGCGATAATATTATTAAATAAAGTTCAGTGTAGAACTATTATATAACTTTATAAAGAGGCGAGCTTTTAGTTCTGTTTATTATTTCTATGTTTTATAGTATGTAGTAGGTAGTTGTACCTATGTATTTGTAGGTTGTGTGGGTTGGGAGTTGAATACAATTTAAATTAAACGAAGTTTCAAAAGTGACAACGCGCAAACACTAAAACGTATTTAGTCACTCTAAGCTTATCGCAATAAAAACGCAAAGTTGGCCCCGGTAGGGTGTCCACAATAAACATGTCAGGCGGGACAGTCTCCCGGCGCACTTATCAGTGACCATAACGTCCTCAACTTTACGACAACCTCTCGATGTACGCGCGTGCATAAATTTAAACAAAACGTCAACCGACGAGATTTTATTTAACAGATCAAGGAAATTGTATCGATATTTCAACGATAATGCTTTCATGTTACGGAACTGATATCTTTATGTGTACATTCCACGGGTGTTCATACCATTCAGATAATGCCGTTGCATAAAGTGTTATACCGCGGAGCGCCTGTTTATTTCTTTGATGCGATAAAATAAAATATGTTTAAATTGTACGTTTTATGGATCAAGGCGGGATGAGATCAAAATATTTAGATCATTTATCAGGTACTGCACTTTTCATAAATACGCCCGAACAAGATTGTATTTTAATCACATTCGTATTAAATAAGGCGGATAATAATCTGGTTTTTCGGTGGAGGACATTGCACTTGTTTTGATTGCCTTATATTCAATGATTCTGCGGGATATAATCAATGTTAACATCGGAATGTCACAGCTTCACAAGACTATAAATAAAATGAATCACCAAATCAATAAAGCACGTCGTATCCAAAGAGAGCAAGCCTCAGCGCTAATCATGATCGTCTGTAAATAGCAAAAACTAAAAACCCGTTCGCGCACCGTGTAATTCTAATTAGGCAATTCAGGCAGCGGCCAGTACTAATGGGATCCCTTCGGTGCTATAAAGCAAGCGCAATCTGATCGTGTGAACACGCTGTCGGCCGTCCCGGGACATTGGCGGGGGACATGCAACGCTTTGTCACCCTATTGACTCTGCACGCAGCACATTTATCAGGTACCTATATCATTTTCTAGTTTAATCATATTTGTTAATTGAGTTTAAAATTTAAAGTTATAGGTTATATAACTAATGTATTCTTTATATTATCATTTAACTTAAACGAAGTCTGCAACAAATTGTCAAATTAACGCCGGTTTACACTCACGACGTACGATTTATTGTGTGTCGGAGCACTAACCTCTCATCACTACGCACGGAGCAATAAATTCACTAAAAAAAACCTCGCACGTCAAACTACAAGAATCCACACTCCGTGCGTTATTGATGAAAACAATTCTAACACCATTTAGATAGCGTTGAAGTATTATTATTGTCTGTGAGACCGCGTCTGAACAGGGCTGTCAAAAAATCGTATAACTTAAAACCACCATTCAAATTTATGACCCAAAAATAATTCTTTCAATTGAATATAGTGTAATTTGTTTATAGTGTCATAATTCAGTAGATAAAATATAATTGGGATTATAATAATATAATAGTGTAGTTAGGAATTAACAGAATTATTTCATCAGAAATTAATTCCTCAGTGTAAGCCATGAGGGACAGCCCTATATGTCAGTAATTGCGAATTCACTTATGGAGAAGGCACTACAGCGGTATTTTTATAGGTTGATAGTGTTAATAAAAACGGTGAGTTAAGGTAGGACTGGGAATCATGATATTATTGAATTTATTGACGGTAACAATACTAACAATTATTTTGTTGTTCATATTGTGTATTATAAATAGCAATAGTCTGTATTGATGTGATGAGGTGAAGCCATTAATAGTTGAACGACATTATTTTTATATAAAAGGAGGGGGGGATTTATCAAAGCAGGGAGCTAGCTGGAAAGGTGAGATCGGACATGGACACTTGCACTGTCAGGCTCGTGAGTCCGTTGTCCACTGCAGTATCGTATGCTCTGTTCTTGAAGCAGGAACGAGGTTACATACATTTGTATCGGTTTAGGTATCTTGTTTATACATAAAGTTATTTATTATCTAATACAGTTAGAAAAGAATCGTAAGAATGTGAGATCAATAAAAATGTATGTAAAAATTAATGTTATCGTAAAAAAGACAAACTGTATCGGATTGCGATCGTAAAAACGTCGTTAAATCTTTTGACTGATATTTAATGACTCACTGAAGATTGTTACAACTGTTAATGTCACAGATTACATCGGTATAGATAATAATTTGATACATACATGTACATATACAATTTTATTAAATAATAGTTGTCTTTTATTATAAAAAAACCTTTTACTAGTTTTGTTTTGTCTTAAATATTAGTAAAGCTCACAAAAGCTTATAAATATGTATATCGAACAGTTTGAATAATAATTGGTAAAATGTTTCATGAACATATGTTTTGGCTAGTTGGATTATCTGCACACTATTAATCCAACTTAGTCGGCTATATTAAATAACTCTTTCGTCTCTTTCTGTGATACGGTGTTTGTACTATGATAAAAAGAGAGTGATGTTTCTTAACGCATAATACAAAACTATATCAGCGCCTTAGAGCGTGATTTATAAATTTAATCTTAAAAACAGTTTGGTCATGCAGAGTCATTTAATAAAATCAATCTATTAATTTGTTGATATCGTATTGAAATTATTATGAAATATGTATTCTAAATACATGACACACAAGACAATAAATAGAATTTTATAAACATTTTTTTCTTAATTCTCAAAAACGTAAACCAGTCGATACTGTCAATTATATTAGTTTCAGGTCTTAATGAAAACTCGATAATTTATCATCAAAGACAAAAAAACACGAAGCGTAACAAAAAATAAATGAATCAATGCCAAAGATCTTATTGAGTATTAAATCGAATATAAAAAAATCAAGGATGCTACAAAAATATAATATTAATTAAGTCGACACTCACTCAATCACAAGATACTTGTCATCATCTTGGCGCCGATAAAAAAATAACGTGAAAAAAAAAGAAAAGGGCCGGAAAGGGCGCAAGGAGCTTAAATCAATCAGCGGTGATCGAATCATCAGACAGAGTTGAAACGAATAGACTGGATTTGAAAAATGTGCCACAGAATTATGTGAGCTTATTAAAAACGCTGACATAAGCATAAATGAAATATATCAAGAAAAACTAAATAAAATTTTAACAAATCGTTTGAAATTCAATATATAATTAGAGAAAATCATCCACATTTTAAGATCAAACGTAAAATGTGCCGTCTATATATTTCGCCGCAACATCGGATTCATCATTCAATCTCGCGACTGACAAATTTATTGAATGACTTTTTTTGAAGTCAAATATTATTTTTGAAGTGAAGTATTATGATTTCCGACGTTGGACATTACAAATTTTAACGAACACCACGTTTTGATCTCACAGCGTTAACGTATTTATATACGTCGCACATACAATGTATTACATATAATATCGTTGTTCTACTTCAAAGACATATTGGACTATTATACCGTCGTTTATATTACGTATTTAAGAATACTTTTAGTATAAGTATTTATTAACACCTTTCTTTTATGTAATAGAAGGCAAACGAGCAGGCGTGTCGAGTCGTGCTAACCACTGCCCATGGACTCTTGCAACGCCAGGAGTATTACAATTGAGTCCCCGGCCATTAAGGGAGAGAAATGCTCTCTCTCTCTTCTCTTAACCCTTAAATCAGTAATTTACTAAACCATTACATGTGAGACTTTAGAATAAAATAAAATTGTCTTCTTTGTACCGTTTTTTTTTTAAATTATAATCCTAACCTCTTAAGTTATAATAATTTTACAAGCATTTAAACCGTAAATGTAACATAATATTAAATTCTTTGATTATCGATTATTGTTCTTAAACAATGTCAGAGATGAATATTGACCTAGTATTCTTAATTTGATAGAAATATTTTAAAATGCTCGTGGAAGCAACTATGTCGTTGGTAATTTATTTAAAGGGCAATGCGTCTCTCTATAACAGAATCCCTAACAATTTGTTGACTTTGTAAGTAAGTAAATTTAAAAAAGTGGTTAAACGGAAGGTATTAGATCTAGAAAAACCATTTTATAAATTGTCATATTATTTTAATGATGAAAAAATTTGAATGATGGAGCTAATCTCCAGCTTAGCCTTGCTTCAAAAAGAGTACTGGGATCATTTCCAAAAAAAAAAAACTATCAACCAAGCCGAGTTTCTTGCCAGCTCCTTTTCAGCTTGGTCTCGTACGAACAGGCGTAGAATCACTTAGATTTAAGACAATTCAAAATGTACCTTAATGAATAAAGATGTTTTGACTTTCTCTTTATGGCAAACAAAATTTTACACCTTTAGTATATTTTTAGCGATCATATTTTTACCATTTCAATGTTTTGTTTAAAATATTTGACAATTAACCTTTAACCCATCGACACTTTCACAATAATTTTATGCAAAAAAACTAAATATTGAACATAAAAACAGCAGGCAACCCGCAGGCGGTCATGAGTATTAGATAATTATTTAACATATTTATGTTTTAATATAACATAAAATGTAAATTCTTAACATGTTTTGTTAATAAGAATGTTTTAAATTATTGTAGTTTATTGTTATACAATTTATCTCACATATTTTTGTCTCAGACGGTAAGAATATCTCTAAAATTTGTATAACTATCTATAGATTTACGATAAGCTTGGAAGCCTAGAATGCTACTTTAGTTAAATATATTTTTTGCATTTAAAAAATATATAGTTTTCAATTAAGAATCATATTTTCTCTTTTAATTTTATCAGCTTATAGACACCCAATCAGACAAACCATATTATGATTTTATTTTATTTTATAGCAGAGGGGGCAAACGAGCAGGAGGCATACCATGAAGGTGCAGTTGGCGCCCAAATACACTCACGTGGCTGGAAGCTCGAATGCGTTGCCAGCCTTTTAGGAAGTGGTACGCTTAAAATTTTTAGTTTCAATTTATCAAAAAATATAGTTATTCAATTGAAGTTACAAAAATGAAATTACTACGTACTTAAAATCAACGTCCGGCTGATAATTGATAAATTAGTATTCAGACTGTGTTGCCCTGGACTGCATCAAGACGCCTCAATAAGGCGAGGGAGGCTTTGGGAGTGTCCTCTTGGCACTCCGTGACTTATTAGTGTCTGTTATGTGACCTAATGTGAATATCTACTATACACGAGATATCGAGTAATTGAAGGAATAACAGGTTCTACTTCGATAAAGGAGTTCTATTAGAATATACTTATTGGATTTTGTATTGAAAACGGAAGTATGAATATGTATATGAATCTGTCTGTCGCAATCAAAGCCTTTCATCATATTCTAATTGGTCTGCTTATTTATGAGTACTACTGATTAAGTAAGGAAGTTATTCGGTCATGCTATAAAAATAGGAACGTGTCTAGGACGCAGTGCTGGCTTTCAAAAAAATTACAGACTTATAAGACTGCAGTACTCTGTATTAAACATTTTCTTTAGTTTTATTCGTGAAGCTTTGAATTAACATAGTCAATGCGGGTGAAAAAAACATTGCACCAAATGAACAAAATGCACACAATCACAAGACTGAGTTCATCAAAAGAAATCCGCAACGAGACAGTTCGTCCACAGAATATAAAGAGGTGGGAGAGGGATGAAAGTACGTGGCGTTCGTTGGAGTAAGAGGGATGGAAAACATTTGCTTCTACTAACGAAACAATCGCGGACATAATTGATTTTAACTTAGACTGCAAATGAAGCAAGGGGAGGTCATCCTGTGACAAGAATAGGGAATATTACTAATTGGAATATGTAGGTATGGCGAGTTAATTCATTTACAGTTCTTTACAGAAAAGTTTATTACGTAATATAGTTAACTGTGCCAACTTTGTACACGGTACATGTTTTTACGTACGTACGTTAATTGAGGTATCAAATCAAAAACTGCACTTATTAAATGCTATTTTTAGTAAACCTAGTGAGGAGAAGTTCTTTTTTTCTTACAATTAACATTAACTTATATCACTTATTGCGATCACGGCAGGACTGCCAACAATTTGTAAAATATAAAAAATATATAATTTTAATATACCATAAGACAAAAAATAATAAATAAAAAAAAACTTGAGAAGTATAATTAACCGTGAGTATAGCATACGCGAAATCAGTATGAACAGTTAATTATACTGATATATGAAGATATTCTTAATGTACAATGAATAAAATGCCTTTGTCCTAAGAAAACGTTAACAATACGTCGACGTGTAGGCAGCGAGTCCATTGCTTTAATCAGGTGAACAAGTACCACTCATTTGAATAAACACAGCTCAATCCTGATTCATTAGGGCTTCGAAATAATCATTAGCCCTTGTATCGCAATGAACATTGAACAACTATTAAAGATATTGCCAACTATGTATATGATGTACATATAATTGTATATTATCATAGTGTTCACAAGTATATAAGTATAATTTTAATACTTATGTTTTGTAAGTATATTTATTATCTAGTTAATTACATTTGATGTATACACAAAATGATTTTCGCTAATTTGTGTTTTGTTAATCAGCTTTTCTTTTAATTTCTAGAAGGATACATTTAGTTTTCCTACGTTCACGAAACAATTATTGTATTACCGGGAACTGACCTCTGACTCAGGTTAATAATTACGAAATTATGACGTATAAGGTAGTTTCTTATGACTTCGTAATAGCAATAAACGATTATCGTGCGAGCGTCGAACACCAATCTCAGATCTGACCGCGTCGTGCAGTAGCCGAGCTGGACACGAACCTCCAAAAAAGGAGTGCAGTGTATGAAATGTGAGTTTTGTTAGCTTCATAGCTGTTACTTTGTTGTATCAACATTATTAATATACAGCAACTATCTTTTTAAGTAATTTATTTGCAGGTTATGAATGAATGCATACTTGAAAAATTAGTTTGGTAATACATATTAATATCAAAACTTAACCCCAATTTCATAGCTTTAAAGGCCTCTTATATGAGAGTTCCGCTTAATAGACGACTTCAAAGTCAATCAAATTAAGGTCTACTCAAAGATTATGTGATAGCTTCGAAGGTTTATATGTTAGCAGTATTTGGGTGGCCATTTGAACATATTAAATGTAAAGTTGTATCAATAAAAAACCTTCACATGACAGCACTACAAGGCACAAGACCAATTTTGATTAACAAACATAAGTCAGATGCCTCCAACAATTATGGCCATAAAAGGGGCATTAGGGCCCTTCCCTAATCCATTTACGATATAAAGACGTATAAATCAAACTTAATTCTACGTACACGTGTTGATAACGGCACACAGACATACAAACGCACACATGAACGGGTTAAATTGTCATTTTCCTTGAGTTATTGCATATGAGTTGGATTAAAATTATTTGTTCGGAGCAAGTGGGGTATGAGAAGATAGGGATGTGTGTTCTTGCAACCAGTAGCTTGCGCATTCATTTGAACAGTCAATCACGTGTTTTACTGTCGTTTTGGTCATGGTAAAACCCGTGGTCGACTAAAGTATAAATTCCACGTTACGACACTCGATTTAACGAAAAACTCGAAAGCGTCGAAATCAATGGGGTTTGGTTGGTTCAGCTTGTATTCTAGATATGATTTTTCTTATCTCCATTTACCAACCACTCTATATAACGCTATGAAATGCACAGTCTATAGGGTTTACTTTGTATTTGACTTCAAGTATTAATTATTGTAGATGAAACTTGTATAGTTTTAGAATAGAATTCATTGAAATATACAGAACGTATTCACATTTATTCGATTACTGGAGATCAAAAAAGGATTACAATCTTCACTCTTTAACGTTACTCATAAAAACCTTCGCAGGGTTAAGATAAGTACACGGGTATCGGACAGGTATCATTATGCGGGCATGCTCGGGTGGGACGGGGTTACATGTTGGGAGGGGGGGGCAATTTAATTCTGTCCACGCTCTAATAATGACCGTCATAATTCGTTCAAAGTGTCCGGTCGGGGACGTTTTAGCCCCCCCGGGTCGATTCCTTTGCATTCCCCCTCCTTAATTCCATTTTCACACCACCTTGCACATTCGTATAGCAAGGATTCCGATACATCTTTGCGCGAATTAACTGCGTATTAATTTTGTTTTACTTCGTAGGTATTGATACTCATGTTCCGATTAAAATTCTATTCTGCACGTGGAGGTGTCTTAAGAAAAGTGTAAATGTTTCTGAAATTTATTAGAGACTATCGAAGTATTAGAGACTTTGAAGACAGACTTTTATCGGGCGATAGTTCGATGGTAGGGGTTTTAACTGTGCAGCAGGGGTAACCTATGTACTTGTACGTGTAATATATTGGGATAGTCATCACATAAGCTACAACGTGATCAAACTATCGCATGACAAACTCTCTTGTCTAGGGCTGTTAAGTTACGTATTATGTACTTGTAACTATTACTTGATTTGATCTATGTAACAGTGTGCTTGTTCAATTATTTATATAATGATGATCTTTATAGACATTTCTAATGTATTACAAACAAGTAAAATAATCTTGCAGCTGGCGTTAATCACATATTTTATAAATTACGAATATTATCAGAATATAGATATGAAATACATAATACATAAATTATCATAATCCTTGACGCATTAAATCGTTCATTAAACGTATCAGGTGTATATTAACTTAATATTTCATAACTGTTTGATAAGGAAATTAACAAAATTAAAACAAATATTAGCAGTAGATTGTGGTAACTAAATCAATACAGTAACAATCAGTAGGTTTACTGTAATCTCTGCAAACTTTATGTGCGATAAAGAAATCCGTATGGTACAAGTTACAGGCATTGAACTAACAAATCGATGTTTGACCTTGACGTCAGTAATATCTTCATTTAGTTATTAACATTTAGTCATCTTGTTATTAGCAAAAAAATATTTATTTATTCACACTTTATTGCACCTAAACAGTAGAAGTAGAAGATGTTAATACATATAAGATCTACGGGCGGGCCCACAATTTAGAGTTACAAAAGAATTAAACAGCAATGTAATATTAAAAACTATATGTCAATTAATAAACATACTTTAAACGAAATATATGTAAACGTACTGACAATAATTTTAAAGTTTATCGCCACACACAAAGGGCAGAATTATAACGAGTTGCAATTCAAACAAAATTAACATTAACAAACACACGTAATCCTAAAATATAACGAACAGACATCACTAATTCTAACCCAACAATAACCGTTAAGAGGGCGTTAACGTAGGGATGTGACGCTTATCGATGCTAGGTAAACAGGGGTTTTATCGACATCGGCAAAAACGTAGCCACCACTAAATATTACAATATTTGCTAGATCTCGTTATTTTTAAGTATCGCGCCAGCGGTTCTCAAATTACGGTGAAAGGGGAATCACCAAGGGGTAATGAAGCCTCATGAAATGTTATACACATATTGGGTCTAATAGAATATAAACAAGTGCGTCTAATTTCATTTTGACAATGTGTTTTGGAGTCTTGTTATGTCGTTTATATTAAGTAGTGTTATTATACGCAATTGGTAACGTGAATTAGATCTTTGTTACAATTTAATCCCTTATAATAGTAATTCTTGTAATTATATGAAGTAAAGTTAATCTTATGTAACGCTGAAAAATTTGTTCGTAGGTGTATAATATTGTTATGTGTTAAATTGTCACTTTTGTAATATTCTTTTATTGACGTGTTGTTATTGTATTTTGCCGTGTGTGTGTTCAAATAAAAGTATTTCTTTATATCAAGATCCACCAGGGTCTAATTAAAGTAGTATTATTGTGGAAGTTATATAGTATAGGCATAATAACGATACTCAGCTGAATTAGAGACTCCATTGAAAATATATTAAAAATTACACCGCACAATCATTTTCAATTTTCTTAGAAACGGGGCTTTTACAGATATCAACAATAACCGATGTAATATAAACATATTTTGGTCAAGGAAAAAACATTTTATCACTAGATTGGATGTGAAGTTAATAGCATGTTTTAATCATAGATAACAAACATTAATGTGCATGATCAATAATTAATATTTGTTTTAAATAAATATAGATTTTATTAGTATTTCCAACACTGCAGGGGTAATAGTTGCAACAGTTTGAGCAGCGCTGTACAAGCACGCCTCGACGTGGGGTTGTAAATTATAATGTTTTATGGTTTAATACTGCAGATAAGGCGGGGGTAAGGAGCCTATTATTAACCGTGTTAACGGGCTGCGGTGCTGGCGATTTTTTAGTCGCAACTCAGAAAAGATCGCACATCTTACGACTATGAAAAGTCTTGTGCAATACATTTTACGCATATGCTCGCAGTATCTGAACAGAAAACGAATCTTTTTATAATGTGACAGATAACTTTTTATTGAACAATCAACGCCATCTATTGCCGGTAAATCGTAACAGTAATGAATTACAATTAAATTAAATAAAAGCGCCTTTTTGGTCACTTATTTTGACATAATAATGTTGTGATTTTAAATCTTCAATATCTATAATTGTATTGCAAATACAAGATTTTCTTACACATCACATTAATTATTATATATAAGCTATTTATTGTATTAAAATCACTCGTTACGTTAAGTTGTGAATTAAATGAAACAAAATTACCTCCTCCATTTTCTTCCAATGTTTTCTGTGTTTTTCACAGCCACGTCGTACCGATATATTCATATACGATAATTTATTATTTATTTATTTAATAAGGCACACCAACAAAACACATACAAACACAACCAGAACAAAATTACAAAAACACACAAGATATGTACGTGCATAAATTATAGGAATGAAATTAAAAAAAAACCTTAACAATTATTTATTAAACAAACTATACATACAATAAAAAACGTTCTTCAATAGGTGAAGGATAATTATAACAAAATGTTCAAAACTTTAAAGACTTTAAACGGATAAGTCTCAGAGACGTCCTCATAATCGTTATGAACATTTTTTGTTGCATCTAATGTTTCCGATAATTTGCATTTGAAAGAAATGTGCATTTTAAATGCAAGTGCATTTTTAATTACATCCCTTTTGTATGTTATTTCCGTTATTTAATCAAATTAAGTACTAACTACAAAATTACATTTGCATTTTCTTTAGTTAAATATCGATATAAAAAGAAAATGAATGTACACGAGTGATCGTTGATACGATTCTATATAAAAATATTTTTTTCCAGTTCTTAGTTCTTTATGACAATATCAGGATATTGTATGGAAACCTAAATTTATGTATTTTTATACATTTAATTTAGTATTTTATTTTAAAAGAACCAACCAACCAAGATTAATTAATATTAATAAGATAAAATGAAAATCCAATAGTTCGGGAATCAGCTCAGTTTTCACGTAAATAGTGCTAAATAAATCGGTTTGTGGTTTGGCGACAAATTTTTGGCCGACATTTTTGTGGGATTCTTCAATCACTGCGATGCGGCTGTTTTACATTGGTATGTAATATTAATTTTATGTAAAAGCCTAAATTACCATCGGATGGCGATAAATGGATAAATAAACTTTTTTAAATATATAACTTTTAGCTAGCAAGTAAGAAGTTTCTGTTTCCCGGAAGTAAAAAACTTTTTGCTCCCGTACTTTATTTTTACAATAAGATATGTTTTTTTTTATAGAAGAGGGGGCAAACAAGCAGGAGGCCCACCATAAAGTCGCCGCCCATGGACACACATGTGGCTGGGAGCTCATGAGTGCGTTGCCGGCCTTTTAGGGATTTGTACGCTTTTTTCTTACCGTGTCGGGCAGCTTGTTACATAACGTGGTGGTGCGTGGTAAGAAATGTCTTACGAAACGCGCAGTAGTGAAACGACAGGCATCAAGGTGATACGGGTGGAATTTCGCATTCTGCCTTGATGTCCGAAGATGAAATTTAGCTGCAGGTATTAATCCGAACAACTCCTCCGATGTTTAGTTATATTAAACAAAATTAATTATTAAATAAACACAAAATATTCATAATATTAACCTAACTAATACAAGAGTAAGACTTAAAGAGGTTTGAACGGAAGGGATTTTTGCTTTTTTAAAATTGTTAATAAAATAATAATTTCCTAATATTTATCATATAGTCTTTCAGTTGGGAATTGGTATGCTTTATAACATATAACCTTAAGTGATGATTGCTGAACTCTTTCTTTTTTAATAAATATTACTTTAGAAGGCATAACTCACACTGGCAAGCAATAGCCAATCACTCACTGTGAAATAATAACACAGAAAAATAAATAATAAGAACTAGATATGTATATAATTTAAATTAAGTAAATTAATATATTTTTCCTTATTTGTTGACTTACATGTGTAATAGATACACCTAGACCACATACTGTATACTGCACATCTAATAATCGTTCAATTTAAAATACACAACAAACAATATCAGCCAACAATCTATTTGAGCGTAACAAAAACGTCGAATTAAAAGATTGAAAGGGTAAAAGCCGACAGATTTATAAACTGGATCGACGCTAACACAGTTTCACATGTCAATGGAGTCGCGTAAAAGCCTAAAAAATAAAAAAAAATAGCGCGTACATGCATCTTTTTCACTCGCTGACAAATGGCTCGAAAACGCGGGATGAGTCGGATGAAAAATCATTTACAAATTCTGACGTCGCTCGCTTAGCCGGCCCGCCCTGGCCACTTTTTAACCGAGCACCATCAATAAAGCGGAGAAAAAAAGCCGAGCCGTGAGGTACGTTCGCACCGACGATCGTATAAATCAAGCACAACGCTACCATGGAGTCGCCCGGTCGAATTGTGGCATTTTATAGCCTTTTGATTTACACAACCACTATTGTCGTGTATTTTAATGCATTCGATAACCCGTGTTGCGAAAAAAGAAGCCATGAAACAGTACGGACGATTTGTGACGCCCTGTTTTATATTGCATTCGTGACAAATTTTGTCTATTCACAATTGCGTTCATCATGTATTGAAGGTGTGTCATATACAATTGATACAAATATTGATGTCAATATCACTCTGTTTATAATAGCAATTGAACTACAACCAAGGGCAATCTAATTTTGTATTTATATGTATTTTTAATTGCGTTGAGGGCAGGTTTCGGGGACAAAACGGTGTAAGATCAAAGTTTCTCAAAACTAAACACAACTCTACCCCACCCATGTCATTTGCGTTGACTTTGACGAACACGGGCGCATCATGCCCGATCAACTGGTGTCCCAAGCCAAACCACTCACTCATTCATTCAGTCACTCATTCACAACGGCTTCGAGTGATCACGAATCGGTTTCGTTCTTTTTTCATGCGTCCTTGGAATCATTTTTGAGTACAGATGGCACGAACTACCTGTGAGGTATTTTTTGTTAGTTTTTTGCAAGTTTTGCAACAGGCTGGACACTTGTTTTTTTGGACTTGACGCAAACACGTTTTGGATAGACATGTTATCTCAAACTGTTGAAATGTATAACTATAACACAAAAAGTTAGTAACTATACAAAATATAGATATATTTAAGAGGAAGAAATTGAAATCCTTACAAAAATACGTCCAACTTTTAACAGCCCGGTAACAAAAGTTATCTGTACGCAATAGAATGATATATCGTATAAGATATTCGCAAATAATCAGAACTTATCGAAAAAGGCTAGCATGCGCCTCACGTCTGCATCGACTGATTGACGCGAGACGTCCGCGCCTTACCCCCCTTCCCCCTGCCACCCTCCTCCCCAGACAACCCTCCTTGACCTGTGATCTGAGTAAGAAACATGTGAAAAATGTCATTAATGCACTCCCCTCGGAATACGGGGGTCAATACTGGTTCATACACGATTAATAGTTCTGTTTATTTCATCTCAATTACATCACTAGATGGCTTGCGTCATATAAGTTGGTTTTATCGCATAAAACCCTTTAATGCATTAGAGTCAATGACTTTAGTAAAAATAGGTAAAGTAAAAATAATTAAAAAGTATTTTTACACTATTAACTTACCTAATAACATAATCTAGCATGTAAAATTTATTTAGGTTTATTTAAAGCATTCACGTAAAATCATCTAATCAATATCCAGCTAGATTAACACAAAGAATCTGAACATTTTACAATTTGAATGTAACAAAATTAAGCGAGTACACAAAAATCGAATTGAAAAACAAACAAAACTGTAAAGGGGCGGCGGGGCGCGGTGGAATGGCGAAGTTTGTTAATTTGGACGAGCGATTCAATCCGAACGCGTGGACGTCGAAACGTGCATAACTTTGAATTGCACAGTTTAGAGTAAATGCTCCATCTTGTAGACTCTCCATTTAACGTTTTTGTTTTCCACTACGTATTTTCAAAGGTAACTTTGAGAGTACAACTTTCCACATGGCTTTAATGATTTGGAATTGATTAATTAGACAAATCTAACTATAATCTATTTACATACATATCTATAGTAAAAACAATGGTTTCCAAACATAACACATTAAATAAAGGGGTAACAGCACCCTCTATTTATGATGTAGTTTTGGTGTTATAAGAATTCCAAAACATCCCGATCAAATATCTTAATAACGTACAGATGGCGTCTGATAAAACCCGTCAATACAGACACAATAACGCAAAACTCCAAACAATAGACATTAATAAGAGCGAATAACGCTAGGCCCCGCTATCCGGGATGCGCTTATTAAAACATTTTCACCCGGGCAATATCTGGCCATAGTGCGACGTGCACAATATGTGCCGCAAACTCAGTCCGCATGTGACGACCTGTGGGAATCGCGGCGGAGAAAACTTCATTAACTCCAACGATGCCCCCATCCCAGTTTGCCCCGGCCTCCTCCCGCTGACGGACCGGGGACGTCCGCTTATTACGTCTCGGACGTGCCGCGAAAATCGGAGAAATGACGAGGGCTTCCTTCGATTGGGACGTTCGGCTGCCTGTTAATGCGGATCGCTCGCATTTCTTATGTTATTGCCGATAACGCTATTGCGATTGCATTCTGTTTCGGTGATCGACTGTCATCAACATTCATTGCCCTTCTTCGTTCCACGATTGCTGTATAATAAAACCTTTTCGGTAATACCTCTTTTCAGATTGAACTTATTTTTAAAAGAAACAAAACACACTGAACGTCAGAAGCTCTTAAAACTGTTATTTGTAATAAGTACGTACTTGTATGTTGCATTCTATTTTTAAAGGTAGTCTGAACAGTGACATCTAACGTTAGTCAACACGTCATCACGAGGACATCAAAAGTGGAGAGATATTTCGTCAACTGTCAGACATCACCCCGCCTCGTATATCAACAGCACTCAACGTGTTGTGTGGTCGATTCTTCTCAGAAATCCACTATTCTGAGGTTAAACGAGAATAGGACTTCGCAAAGTTTTTTTTAAATATAAATAGCATTTAGGATATGTAGCATATATTTTTAATTGGATGTACAGTTACTGTTTATTATTTTAACCTAAAACTGTCACTGACTTTGAGGTACATGTCTGACAGTCATCAGTCGTTGATCGTCATTCAACGAACTACGTCGACGGTGGTCCAGCGCGTGCCAAATACTACTCTCACGGGATTTGAACCACAAACATTCTACTGCCAATGTTACATGACTTTTATTAAACTTTGGAAACCGAGTACATATTGACATGTGACGATTTTTTTATGATTAGAAGTCTCTAATAACTACTGTGATATAAATAAAAAGGAATTGCTAACATAATTATTAGTATTATGTTGGTAATGCTAACACTTACCCATCATTTCAAATATTTTTCATATATACAGCGTGTACCTATATATTTTTTCGTATTGTATTTTTAAATAATTCTTGTTGAATTTAACACAGTAGTTTAACGTTTAGTATAACCAAACAGCCACACCATTAAAAATCTATAAACAGCAAAAAGCGAATCGATCAGACGTCCAATAAAATTAACAGGGAGATAATTCAATGGTAACAAATAAAGCCCACACTAAACCCGTCACTGTCGTATTTCTTTACGGTCTCTGAGACCGCTGTCAATCACTTGTCAACGACTGACGTCCAACGTAACTTGACACTCGGAGTACACTTAATCTTTATTGACAGAGCTTTACGATTTGATGTTCAAGCAAAAATGCACTTTCGTCGCATTGTTTTAAGAACTTCGCGTCTGCAGTTGTAAGTTGGCACGGACGCATTAAGTAGCCATTTAAGATTCATTTTTATTGATGGATTAAAAATTGATAAATTATTTGATTAGCTCTAAAATAATGGTACTTAAAATAAAATTTGACAGTACGGAATCGTTGATAAGTCTTTTTCCAATCAGATTTTTTTTAGTCGCACAACGTACTATGTTAATCTTTTATTACTTTGTATATATACCAAATTAAGTAACGATTTACTAAAATGTTTAAGCTGTGATTTCTCGTGTGTGTTTATAGCGAATTGGAAGGCATCCTACACAGGTATACAGCAATCACTAAGTATTATATGATACGTGTTTGTATACGAGTGATCTAGCAGTGACCACTCACCGTTTGTAAATATCTCATTCATAACAAGTGACGTGTTAACACCTGCTTTACAAAAACATTAAATGCGACCTTACTTTTCAACAGATCATTGTCTGACACGCGGAATAATGTGGATACGATAATATTTATTTATTTATTTACGGCCGAAGCCAAAAAAACACATACAGTTTTTAACTTAAATCTAAACAACCTCTCATATTCGTCCACTATCATTCCTAACCCTGTCATAAAAATGTCACATTCTGGTGCAGAGCTAATGAAACGATTAATTAGGGCGATCATACGCGGAATTGGGCTTTGCCGGCGGAGTCTTGTTCGAAACCGTAGCTCAGTCAGCAATGGATGCCTCCTGAGCCGGTAAAAATTATCAGGGGCATGCAATCTTAGCAATGATTGCAGAATATTACTGCAATCAATGCCGCCCCTGATTATCTTCCAGGCAAACTTCACTAAAGCAATTTCCCTACGCCGGTTTAGGTCATTATACCCTATATTTATAATAGTTTTATGTAAAGTATTGTTTAATTACTTATCAGGAAAAATCAGCATTTTAAGACCACCGTATCGCGTATTGGGTCTATTATTGGACATAAGCCTTCTTCATTCTTTTCTAACTCAGCCATTATTAGACCTTTAGAAATAATGTAAATTTAATTAGATAAAATTACCCCGTATATAATTAGACACAAATTGCAATAGTTGAAATGAGAACTGAAAAGAGGTTTCTCATTAGACTCTTGTTTAATGTTGCAATAAACAACATTGATAAACTATTGGACAGATCATTGTCTTGCACTGACCTTAGACAACCCGATGCGGCTTAACCTACAAATTGTCGTACTCGGCTTTAAGTCACGCCTTGATTAAAATCTGGTTAAAACATATGTATAAAAAACTAAAGTTAGTATAACGTAATATCGACTATCGGACCCGTAGTCGAGTTCACTCAACCATAAATGTGTGTTTTATCTGTGATACTTTTTTTTTACGGTTTGTCGATTATTGTTCGTACAAACTTAAATTTGACTTACTCTGAATGAAACAAAAATGCTTAACTACAAAAATACCGCATTTCAATTAGAAAAAAATATTATGAAAATAAATTTTAAATCGGGAATTGAATAGAGAAAATAATTGTATAAAACACTTGGGTACATTTTCGGAAAAAGCAATAATTGATACAAACAAATGACGGTCGTGTCCATATTAGTTTACCTTATCATAACATATTAAAAAAGTGATTGATCGGTGTTATTTCATTAAAGCCTACCTGCCAGTTATTGATATGAAGACGTCTATCCCAAAATTATTGTTAACTGTGTTAGTATTATGAGTAACCAAGGTTGTACGCGGGGCTATTTTTTTAATCGAAACTTCTTAACAGGCAAATATACTTAACATCCATCATTTCACAGAAATGACGATCATAAAATCGCCAAGTGATGTAATAATTAAAATAAAAAATTGCAAACATGCCTTTTTTATACTCAATAGGGTAAAGAGTATATGCAGCAAAATGCAAGGAAGCATACAATGCAAATGGGCACTTGTTCAGACAGAGTACTGCGCTCTTGGGAGAACTTGAGTTACGTCTTCGGCGTCTCAGGTCAATGAACTTTGTGATTAAGCAATGACGGACATCAAACTGAATTATGGTAGTGTTACCATGGTAACCATTGTCGTAAAGGTTGCTATGACAACGGGTGACATACGCTTGTTTATAGGTTGTTAGTAATGATTGCTTTAGCTATTCGAAATATATTATAATATAATAACTAGTCTTAGTTTTAAAACAGAGATTTTATTTTTTGTTTATTGTAATTGTTAAATAAGATAAAACCGTATGATAATAATGGTTTTAATCGACAAAATTATACGAGACGTAATAATACATGAAAACATACATATGAAGGAAATGTGACAACAAGTGTCACATACCACATTCTTCCATGCTAAAAAGTTTTAGTCTAAGACACAATCTCGGAGGCGATTCGGCAATCGATGCTCCCTTTGTGGTCTACGTGTTTCAGCCTCCAGATTTGGACTTGATTCATCTATTCGAACATCATCTAAATGTGTCACATTTCCTTCACTTAGTTTAACTTTAATACGTTATGTAACGTAAACAAATTCACGAAGTACAATATAATAAGCATGTGCACCTTCAAACATATAATTTATATTAATGTAAGCGGCTTGAACATTCACATCATAGTGTTATTTGTTGCTCTTTGTTTCGTCCATACCGTATCTTGTGAATGTCTTGAATAGGGCTGTCGATCGATGTATAAAGTATATTTAATTGCACATTAGAGTGGAGCAGCTTAGGCAGTTTCTACTTCGTAGAGTAATTCTTTAATGGTCACTGATACTTGTAACATTGAGTATGAATTAGATGACGCGTCTTCAACCAATCGCAAAGCTTTAGAAAGAGCTTTTATAAAGCGGGCAACAATTCGAAGCTGGCGCCGTGTGTTTTTGCAATATTATATTATGTAATTTTAGAACAAATTATAGGGTATGTATAAAATACTAAGTAGAATGTATGCCCTAAAACAGTTCTTGTGACAACCCTGTCCAATGGCGAGGTGCATCAAGACGTCATCAAGATTCGCATCGCATCAATCAGCGACAGGCCGGAGGGCGCGGGTTCGAGTCCCGATCGTAGATAACGCGTATGATGCGATTAATGGCACAACCGCCGCCTTAAGAGCCGCCATGCATTTTATTGCATGGGAATATTTAAAAACTCCTTATTCATACAAACAAAGTCAACTGATACAAGTATAAGTTATTTAGTTATACGGTACAAGTATTTTTTAGGAATAAGCATTTGATTACATGGATTAGTTTAAACTTGTATTACATTTTTTATATATTATCGTAGTCGATCCCAGATGGGGTATCATTTGAAATAAGTGGGAATCGAAACCTTGATAAACATATACTTACTTGTATAGAACTTAAGACATATTCAGATAAATCATATGTAGGATAGATCATATTTTTAAGCATAGATTATTAATACCGAATGTACTGGATAAAGACATAAATTATCATTAAATTTATAATAAGTCTGAAGCAATTTGTCTAACAGTATAAAGTGTACAGTCGCTTGTCAGTCTGCGCGTGCACACGCCCTTAATCAACTCAAACGTACGATGCGTCAGCGCATTCGGGTGAGGACACGCTGTGATATAATTGGCAAATACAGGGAAAGCAGAACATTTTTCGTCTCTATCTGCCAAATTGTGTTTACGCTGTAATAGAAGGAGATGGATAAATACTTAGTCAAAATAGTGTTAAGATATTCCACGCATCCATTGCAAATGTATAATAAAGCTCCTAACTGTGTTTACAAATTTACATACAAAATATGTTTTGTATGGTTTTAACTACGAGAAGCAAAGCTCTTAGTTGAAATTACATTATTACTTTGATAACATTGTATAAACGAGATCGCTCCCGCTCCGCCTGTCACAGTATACGACCTTAACTTCCCACCTGCGCCGGCCGTCAGGAAGTCTTCTGCCGTCATCCTAACACGGACAGACAGACAAGTATTAACTTTGCCATTAACTTGGTTAAACTAGTATTCTCAGATACTTTAATAAATTATTGATTAATGCATTTTATACATATTATTTAATATTTTTATTATCATTAAATTTAATGGCATTGTTTTTAAAATAAGATAATAAATTTTCACTATGCCTGTGTTGTAATTGTTTTCTATTTTATAATATATATTTAGACATTTTATTTTCATTTATAGAATAAAAAGCTTAAAATAAAAGCTTATTTTCTGTGGCGGTTAGTTCTTTTATATTAAGAAACATCTCGTCTACGATCAATTTATGAAAAAAGGTCGCGTCAATTCGGTAGGTCAATAGTATGTGCTGTCAATCAGACGTTGATTGAATCAAGAGGGCGTAATGTGAGGTCACTGTTCAACAAATTGACTGACGTGCTTACAATAATATTGTATTAAGTAATGATATTTATGTACGGCTAATGTATTAAAACAACTGTAAAAAGTATAATTATAAAAATACTTAAAATTGATATTTTATGAGTAGAAAAGTTTCATTTCATTCATAAGTATTATAAAGTATCGGTATATTTAATAGGCCGCGAACGATTTGATGGACCAGTCGGAGTACACAATAGTAGAATGACATGAGTAAAGCGTATGGCTTTATTACCTGTTGTTTTGACTAATTTGACTATAAATAGTTTAAGTGAAGAAGTTTTATTTTCTAGCAGAAAAATGAGCTACTGTCGATATAAACACTGTATACTGTAGTAGCATTGACCTTTGACCTCGCTCCCTGATTCAATCAGCGCTTGATTGACAGACTCAACGTGCCTCGACGTTTAATAATTTATTGATATTAAACATGTTTAAATTAAAAACTAAAATAAATAATCGTACGTTTAGTTATGTGTCTGGTAAGCCCTGAAAATCTGTTCTGTATCTTAAAAATAGTAGCCAGGCAACCAGAATCTAGGAATGCAAATTATTGCAAAAACAAATATCCTGATATCACTATTATTATATTCTAGTACTCAAAAATCTGAAGCCAAAATGAGTTCATAAGTTATAAGTGTTTTGTAAATACGGGATATTATATTTTAATATAGGTGACGCTCTATGGTGGCGGTTAAGACGTTATGTGATTAGCTTCTATATCAATAAGGACTCGATTCCACTCATTGACGCATGTCTGAAAGTGACAGCACGGATGGTAATATACAACACAACAATAAAATATATTACTATTAACATATACATGAATTTGTCGATTAATAATTAAACCGAAATATGATTAATACATTTGTCCATAACTTCTATCTAAAATTTGATTTTAGGTTGTATTGCATAATACCGTTAGAAAATTTGTTATTAAATTTACTAATAACCCGACTTATACAGCAATTCCCAACACTTCTGATACGGATATAACAACATTTTGCATACCACCGACCGATCAGTGTAACATTAAGGTTCGATTAAAAAAATCATAAACATTATCTCTGAATTGGTGTATAACGGATCTCTCGCGAATAAACATAAACATTTATAAACAACATTGAATAATTCTCCTTATATCCATTTATACGTATCGAAACATACCACACAACACGGGAATCGAACCGACATACGACAGTTGACACTTATTTACAACTCAACTTAGCGATATATTCCGAATCAAATAGTCGAAGCATCATCTTGTTACACACCTACGTAAAACACCTTAATAAAATACATTGAACCATCCATTTTAGTACGTATTACCGGCGAATAAGGCCGTATTGATTGCATTACAGTTGGCACTGGTCAATAATTTGCGACCTTTTAATGTGCTATGTGTGCCTGGTACTTCACAGCTCAGTCGTAAAGTTGGAGCCGGTGTTGGACATGTTTTTCGTTTGTGTTTGTTTCGTGTTTGTGGTGTTTGTTCGCACACATACATACTTATATTACTAGAAACTTTAAGCGTTAAAGCGACCAATAATGAAATAATTTACTATATATATATAATATGTATTTTTTCCCTACACCCTAACAAAACGGCAGACAAAGGCGCATCAAAGAAACTGACACATACACCTGATTACCTGTCCGTCTGTCTACGCTTCTTATGAAGCTATTAATCTACGGATAATACACGTTTTCTTGTACATTGAATTAACAACTTGATTACACATTATTTCGCACAATACACAAATAGTTATTTTTAAAATTTACATTTGATTTAAAAGGAACACTGTATTAATAACGATACGAGAATATCGCTATTAAAATATCGCACAAACAGTCTAATTGCATATATAGAAAAAAAAATTATAAAACGTATTTTAAATATGTTCTACTTCATATGCAGTAAAAACGTAAAATGTATTAAAGGAAACTGGCCCATATCACCTTAACAATAGTGGTAGTAATGCTGACAGAGTTTACTAGAAATGCTATCTTGTGGACTGTATCGTATTCCGCCTGAGCGCATTATATCTCCAGTCACTCTCAATCACTCAAGCTGTCCGCCTGTCAGTCATAAGCAAGACGAACGGGGGGTGGGGGGGTGTCCCACCTCCCGAGGTGAGGGGGGCGGTCAGCTCTTGAAGACAATTTATACTCGACTCGCTCCGTAACTGAGTGTACTAGAGGTTGCGATGAAGTTTTCTTTTTGTAAAATGTTATTTAGTTATTCAGTTGAAATCGCTAGATGTTTTAGTTTGAAAATAGTTGGTGATGTAAGGTAAGATAAGGACAGTATACATGTAATTTAGTCTTGACCAATCAGACATTCACATGTTGAAAATCTATACAACAGTAGTTTTTGCGTTATATACTAATTGATGACATGCCCACAGATTTTCCAAAAAAATATAAGATTTTTTTTTTTGCTTTTTAACTGTTTACATGCATTATCACATTATCACAAATAATATTCAATTCATTATTAAAAATTTCAACAAACAGCTGAATATTATATGGTATTAAAAAGTATAATCAGTTCAGTTTTTCACTTTAAACAGCGAAACAATTAGCAAACAAAACAATGTCTTGACTTAATTAATTTAGACAATAAAAACAATATTAATGAAGGTTTCTTGGCCGTGCAGTCAAAAACGCGACAAAGCCGGCCGGTGCTGGCGGCGAGTTAACATCATTATCGGTGGGGGGCAAAGGGGGCGATGGGGAGGCGTGGGGGACACACGTCGCTCAGATGTCGCGCACAGACGGACGTCTTTGTCCGCCGCTTTATTTACCCAGTGCCTTTGTAAAGGATAGAACCGGCGATGTTTCTAGACGGTTGATGTTTTGTTGGCTATTTGGTCACTTGCTGAAGCTTTGTTCTAAAACGATGCTGGAGTTTCTAAACCCTACGTAATTGCGACTTTTCAATTAAACCCAATTCTACCAAAAGCATGGCGATAAATAGTTGAGAGTTACAGTATTGAAGGCTCTATAAGTTATTAGGTCTGCGTGTGTCTCATTCAATCAAAATTGACTCCAAGTCACTGTGGGTAGGACAATGTTGTCATCATCGTGTATTCTACTGTATTTATAATACGGTCCCATCAATATGTGTGAATTGACTGTTAATAAATATATTATAATGTAATTCTCTGTACCCAAACAAATTTCTGCCTTTGATTATATTTTACTTTTATGTTTTATTTACCAAAACCCAATAATTATAGTATCGAGGCGAATAGTTTCTAGGATCTCCTGGATGTATTTAGTGTCATATCTAATTGATCATATATTGAACCACATAATATAATACATAGTTTAACTAAGTGATAAGCATGATGTTATCTCTCGTTACACTGACTTTGATGATAAATAAAATTAAAATAAAACTGAATTCTAAAATAAAGAATCTCCTCGCGATGCCAATTATCACCAGATAGGATTAAAGGAGGTTAACCCTCATTTAAATATCAAATACGTCTCGACCATCACAAGATCATATAGATAAAAGGCTAAAACATGTTCCCACCAGATATCTTCAAAGTGAATCTGCATCAGTGCACTCAATCATACAGCATTCGCCCTTCTAATTGACATCCCACTCTATCAACAACCTTGAGGCGAAACTAAAATCGATCAAAACCATTATGAACTTTACCAACTATGACACGCGTTAAACAAAACATTTAACCAAGCATTCATACAAATGTTTCTCGCGTAATTTGGAGCTGTTTGGTTAATAAGACAACCTCACGTACGGATACACAAATGTTGGATGTGCTACTAATACGTAGATGTTTGTAGATACGAAAACTATGCTTAGGCCCTCTTCTACCAATCGACCACGCGAAAGCCTTAAAACTTTGCTAAAAAATGTAATACTTATAAGGTTAAGTTTAGCTTGTAAGTTTACCTACCAGTTTACTTTTTTAATTTGTTATTTTAAAAATTACAAAATACCAACCGACTCTGGTCTTAAAGGCCGACCACGTATGTTTTGCCTCCAAAATTTATAATTGTACAATACAACATCTCGCTTAGAAGTACCCGAAGAACGTTAGAAGTACATATGAATGTTGGTACTTGATACTACTGAGCTCATTTATGAATAAAATGTACGTTTATTTGTGTAAATTTGAAAGATTGTCAACGCTGTCAAGCTGTCGCGAGTCTGAAGACGCCTTTCTGTCTGCATCGCGTTTCGATCGCGATCAAGCCATGATCGAAAAGGTGCAGTTTACGTCAATTGGTGAAATGGAGCTTTTGTATAGCTTCAGGCTCTGTTGAAACTTATTTTAATAGAATCACGCAAGCTGCTTCGTAACTTTGTATCTTCAACCAAAATATCAGGGCAAAGCAATTTCATAAATAGTAACCAATAGTTATTTTTGTAGAATTCAATTTAATATTGAGAAGCTTAATGCTAATGGGTAGAAGTAATTTATTTCAATTCACTTTGTCGTCAAATAACAGCAATCAGAACAGTATAATGACTAGGAAATGTATAAAATACATTTCTTCAGTGCATATAAAAGTCATAAAGAGAATCGCGGTCGGTAGCAATAAAAGCCCGCCAAAAATAGTTTGACAAATAGCGTACAGATGTCGCGAGGGGATATGTTCGCACCTCGTTTACTTTTTAACATATTTTCGGATGAATTCGTCAGAGACATCTACTGATATAAACACCTGAAGTGGTTTGATCTTTCACTTTGAGCAACAACTGAAATGGCACAATACACTCGTAAATGTACTGTTTTCAGATGTATAAGTCAGTTAAAGCTTAGTAAGTTTAGTTATAATAAGTGTTTCCTAAATCTAGTTAGTAACAGACACACCGAGAGAAGAGAAGAGAAGTGGTAACACATGTTTTATACGCGGTCTCGTCGCAAACTGGATATACATAAATTTGTATTCGTGAAATATTTTATTCCTTTGAAATTTGTAGTTTTTTTTAAAGTAAAGAATGCCCACCTCACAGTGCCGAAAATTTACCCCAGATATTATTACATACACGTAGCACTGGATAATACAATCGGGTCTTATAAAGTTATTACACAATTGTTATTAAAGCGTAGATTCATAATTTTAATATTTCAAAGTACCGTTGCGAGTTTAAAGCAAACCATCACAATCATTTGAATGTCATTGCATCCAGCACATATATCATAAGATCCGAATTGAGCCTGACCGTTCGCTATAAATTCAGCCAGAATCGATATATCAATCAATAAATCGCGCTGAAGATTGAGATATTTCACTCGAGAGGGGGTTCCCCTAAAACCCCTTCGCCCCAATGGGGGTGGGGTTGACGGATATATTCTACGCAGACACCCGTCAATCACTCGAGATATGATGAGAATTATTATTAGAGTCGAGATGCCGATAACGTTAATAGAATTGTCGGAGCGAAGGGACATTTTTCACGACTAACGAAAATTAAAATATTCTATTTATCAATTATGTTATGCATTTAAATATGTACAAACAACATGACAAAGTACCTTGTTGCCTATGTAATGTATGGAAATGACACACTACAGTTGTTTATGTATCTATAAACTGACTTTAGATCTACATAACCTACAAAAAAATCAATGCAATACGCAAAAAATACGATATGTATTGTTTCTGGACAGTGGTAAAAATTGATGAGTTGATTTACAAGAACTCTTATAAGATAAACGCCTAAGAGCAACGCTTAACAATAGTAATGAGTAGACATTTTTAACACATCTTCGTCAAGCACATGTGCCTCGATAGCAAATCAATCAAAATGCCCCAACCCTCTTCGCCCCCCGACCTTTGACCTGTCGCTGTTTACTCTGCACGCCTTGACGTGTGATTGATACGTCGCTACGGACTCATAGTGCCCTGGTACTTCCTGGCTAATGCCTGCTTCGGAGCTGACGTTTGATTGATTTGTTACTCTGGCACACTCGTGCTACCCTAGTAGATAGATGCAGTTTAAAAAATACTAAACGAAAAATAATTCCGAATATCGAAGAGAAAATATAATTTGAATTTTAAAAGGAACAAGAATTCGTTACAGTTTATTATATAATTGCTTACAAGTAGATCAACAACCGTGTAAATTAAAAAAAAATAAACGATAGGGTAAATATAGATAGGCTAAATGAACCTCTGTCAAGTTATGTAGGTCAGTCAGGTCTGAATTGACATATATGCTATATCAGTCTGTCTGACCCTTAAACAAATCCAGAATGTCATTGATATCAGAGGTCATCAAAACGAAATCATTTAACATTTAACTCTTCAGTATTAATAAAATAAGATAGATAGTATAAAAGGTTGTAAATTTTATGTATATCGCCCAAGGACAAACTACTCGATAACGCCTATAAAGAAAAGGTGCTAAATCCTATTTGCATATAATTACTTTTAAATCTTTTATTTAGAAGGAAGCACCAGCTCTTGCTGCCCCTTATTTTTCAATTTTAAATAGAATATATTGTAAATAATGTTTGAATCTGTCAATCAACGCTAGATTATAATGTAGTGAGTTAACATTTACAGTTGTTTTGAGACGAACGATTCTTAATGACACTGTACCTTGAAAGTCGATATGACGTGTGTACGTACCTGAAATTAATAAATAATATGATTAGATACATAGCATTAATAATCATGGCAAATAAAAAAAAACGATAAGCAATTAGCATTGCAAACGTATCAACAAGTATTTGTTTAAGAAGTAAATATTGGGATAATGCAAAAAATCTTTCCAGCCTTTACGTTTATAATCTTTACAAGAATTCCAAAATGACAGGACTCCTTGTATACAAAAGCTGAAAAGTTAATCGTTAATCATTGAGCTACGGAGGTAAGGCAATACGATAATATAGTCGAATAATTAAGGACTATACTTGAAACGTTAAAGACCTAACATAAAGTACCGACAGAAAAAAAAGTCAAATAAAATTAAATGCTGTTTAAAAAAACCATAAAAGTGGATGTCACATTCTAGCGACTACTTACACTATACGACTTCAGAGCTACTGCCAAACGATATATATCACAAATACCCCGGCTAATTTCGTCCTTATTACAACCGCATAGGGTTCAATTCCAAATGAAAATCAAATATTCACACCAGACCGACATTAAATCGTGATGGTATATATTGCGAAATATCGAGTAGTATAAATATGCACTTTTCTTTTTCTGCATTATGCGGGTAGAACCACGTGCGCTTCGAATAAAATTTTACTACTTGCTTTGTTCGGCCGTTTTCGTATGTGCGAGGGGGACGGGTTGCATATTAGTGTGGCGTGTGAGAAGGACGGGTGATAGGCTATTGCTGTAATAACGGAGTAAGTGGACATAACTCGCGAGGGGTTTTTATACTATTCGTAGTCGGATTTCATTTTGGTTCTAATTGTTATCTGTAACGATACGTAGAGATGAGAACGAATAGTTATAACCTGCTTTGAAAATGACCTGAAATATAAAATGCTTAGGTGTAAATTGTATATAACGTAAATTAAGTAAACTGTATATAACAACACTGACCTGACTATGCATTTTATTGCATTAGTTTTTAGCTCGTTAAATGGAAAGAAGAAAAATCATTATATGAAATACATGCTTAACCAACCAAAGCCAATTGATTTCAACGCTTTAGAGAGTTTGTCGTTAAATCGTATTTCGTAAATTAATTAGAAATTTGAAATATCTGTATAACTTTCTTACACGTAGCTGGAAGCCGTTGTGGGGTATCGGCGCCACATTCATCAAACATTCAGACACCGTTACTGTCACTCAGACTAACTCGCTCTGACGTCTTATTATTTACGAGTGACGCGCTATCAGACAAATATTCATTATGCCAGTATCATTTATGTCTTGGGACCTTCAGCGTCCACCCCTGTTGCCAAATTGTCGTAGTGAAAACAACGAATTTCAATTAAGTCATTAAAATAGTTTCTCATTAAATAAGAAACATTGAGAAACATGTATCATATTTTTTCAAAACTACTTTCAGTCTAGTTCTTCTCTCATCGGTTAACGCGACAGTTAAAATTCAAATAAAAGTAAAGCGGTCCTAAGCGAGGCATAGTTTAACAAAAACTATCCAACTACGTACATAACATTATTTTGAGCTAAGATGTCCCTCTCGACCGGAAACGGCCGGAGTTCCGCTACACAAAATTAAACCGTATCATAAAGTTATAGTCAAAAGTTAACTTTGAACCTATATGCAATAGAATATGGCTGATCTTTTTATTTTTATTTCGACAAAAACCATTCGAATCTCTGAATAACAAATATATTCATTTAAACTTTAGTGTTTAATCACTAAATGAATGCAAATGTTAATTCAAAATGCAAACAGCACATGATGAGATAATCTAATATATTTTTATTTAAAATTCTCGTGTCATAATGTTTGTTCCCTTACTCCTCCGAAACGGGTTGACCGATTCTCCTCAAATTTTGCGGCAATATAGATAATCGGCCAACATCTTTAGAGACTTATGTTTTTTTTGCCAAAACAACGTTTGTCGGGATCAGCTAGTATATTATATAAAATAAGTATATACTTTGTTAAGGCAATATCCTTTGTTTTATTGTCTTAAGTATAGGTAGTTCAGTTCTGAAATTAATATACAAAACTTTCTAGCCAGTTTCCACAGGATATAAATAGTTATCACAAAATAATAAATTTATAGAAACGTGATTCACGTAAGTGTGGACTGATTTGTTTCCCCTCAACGCGGTCATTTATGTAATAAAAATCTCAAAAAGCAATAAAATGATGTGTCATAAATGTCGCATCGTGACGAATTTGATAATAATCTCACACCCACTAATTTTGCTGGAATAATTGAAAAATTGGCAGAGAATCTTATATTAAAACTGGAATTTCTCCCTCGTATTTATAGTTTTTGACAGAGATGCACTTTTTTACATAAAAAAACTAAAAAAATATCACAACTAATCAATGAATCAATCAACCTTAACCTAAGCCCTTTTTTACTCAAAATATATTGAACAGAGTCACACTATAATACGCTTGTAAACTCAAAAAAAGTTAGTAGACCATTTTGTCCTAAGAGAAACACTGAAAATCTCTGTTTTTTTAAAGTCGGTATAGCCCAGAGCTAGCCGAATCACGCGCAGCATATATAACGATCTTTATTTTTAAATCGCGACAATTTATGTGGGTTTTAATCTAAGATTAATGGCCTATAAATGTTGAGTAACGAAAGCGACGCGGCCGCATTTAGTGACAATAAAAATATACATTTTAAATTCGACTAAGTGGAGGAAATGTTATATAATTGTGAGGTTAGTGATTAACTTATCTCTAAACATTTATCTTAACCAAATTTTATAGATTGTCGAGATTGCAGTCTCTTTTAATCTGTATTATACAAATATTTTCGATTTACTGGAATGTCGTTCATACATATAATATTTTATATATGTTAATAATATCATACATACATATATAGAATTAAATATTTATTCCTAAACTGGTATCTAAAATTATGAGTCTGTGTCAGACACATATAAATTTACTATATCACCTAATTAAATTATATCTTACAGATCCAATATCTACCTTTCTAATGACAACTTACAAAGCACAACATTCAAAAACCTCTGGGCGCAGACATTATATATCATTTTATATATTATGTGATACCGAATGAATAAATAATAATGTCTTTATATCCATACGTTATGGTTAGATTGTTTAAATATATAGCTATTAACGTATGTAATGTTCTATTAAAAATCAAAATATAATTCCAATTGTAATGAATTTATCATTAAAATTGGAATTATAGGTATAAATAAATCATCGCAATCTACACAGATAAAACAAATCAGAGTGAAACTGAATAACAAATGAATTATTAAAAAATATGAAGTTAAAAAATGTTATGAAAAATGATTGTGTCGATGAAATGTGTCGATTTCAGGTTGTATCTAAAATAGGAGATACTACCTAAAAAGGGAGTACCTCTTTTTTAATTATTCCTTATGATCATTGTGATATTTAGCCATCGGGAGCTATTCAATTACAACCTTCATAACCGTACCATTAAAAAACAGTTAAACAATTCAATTGTAAAATCCTTAACAAAGAAAGACGATAGAAAAATAAGTTATATAATTTAATTAGGCCAGACGGCTATCTATAAAACAGAAAGGTTATCAAAAATGAAAAAAAAAGCAAAAATAGTTTGGCATTTCCCGAACACGAACGAACCTATTAACAGTTAATTGGCAAATTTTTATGAATAAATAAAAATAATTAATGATGACAGTTGACGAGGCTTTAAATATCAGGATGTGTACATATTTCGGTCAACGACCCAATATTATATAAATTTGTTAACGGAATCTAAAATGTTCATATTAATTATTTAGAGTTCAGTTTTCAAGTTTGCTTTCAGGGCCCATTAAGATTATTTTTAGCACAGAAGCCATATATATAACACAAACAGAGACACACACTTTATAAAAACATACAATTGACAAACATTTTAAACTCATATCTTAGCTATCTAATAACATTCTTATTTGAAGGTAAATGATTTGAACAAAATTATTTGCTTCAAGATTGAGCAGTCACACAGATTTATTGACTTTTAAGTCGTAATGAACTAAATTATAATTTAAATTATGTCGATTTCGAGAAAATGGTCCATTTAATATATTTTGTGACTTTCAGGTGAATTATAGTAACGTTCAAACGCAAAAAGATATTTTTTGTTTTGTTGAGGAATCTATATTTGATAGACCTACATGTAGCCTATTTTATAAATTTTCTTTAAGATGCTTTGTTACAGATAATTAAGCAATAAGGCGAATATGGCTAACACCAAATCATTGCGAACTGTTCATCAACACGTACTTAGTGTGAAACAAAACATCTGTCGCGATTTATCTGGTCACTGATGTATGCATCTTCCACAGTAGTATTCGCGGCAGTAGCTCAATTTTAAGTACAAGTTTATACTTGTATAGTTAATTCCCTTACATAGCCAAACAAATTGCTACGAATATCTTTTGAATGAAAGTGATATCATAATTAGTGATGTCTGTATATTTGACTTATCGATTATATTAGATTAGATTCATAGATGAAGATAAAATGTATCTAAATACTTACAAATTCGTTCAGATTATAATTTTGTACTCTGTGTATATATTAAAGAAATATCATAATCATAACTACGTAACATTAAACTTGTTACTATAAATATCAATAAACTGCTTTTCAATTTTCATAACTATTTTCAAAGTATACTGCACTATCACATACACATCTAACATCCTCTTCAATCTAGTAAAATCGGACAGGGATGACAATAGCCACGTGCGTTTGTTTGTGTGAGTAAGACGAAATGCAGGGCTCTCAATAAATATGCACTTGTGTGCATCTGGTAAGCGTGCGCAAATAAACAATATTCCTTTGTAACTTTGTTTGATAATGTGATTGACAGATTCTGACGATGACAGACCTATTGAACTTAAGACTTGTGATGACAAATTCACTTTATTCGTAGTCAGTCATACAAAATATTAATTGTATTTTTTTAATTTGAAAAAATGTAATATATCTGATTATCTGTTTGATTAGAATTAAGTCGTATATAAATGTGAATGTCCTATAATCCATATTTGCCTCCTTACCGAAACTTTCTTGCCCATTTTATCTCAGTTGACGCAACCTCCGCCTACATACAGAACAATTCCATGTTTTTCGTCGGTCTCTTTATTTATTGTTTCACATATAATGTGATACAGATTAACGACAATATAAAGAGTGTCTAAGAATGCCAGCACTAGGCCAATTCAAATTTAGTTTTACGACGTATGCTCTCACTAAATAACTGGCCGCCAGAGATGGACTTGAAATAGTTTGGGTCCCGGTATATCAATTTGAATTTCAATAAATCAATCTCTAAATATATTTTTAGTTTTAGTTTAATAATAATGTCAATTCATTGATAAAAGAAATAAAAGACAAATGCAAGGACAAAAGCATGAAAACCGATAAAGTATAATAAATAAACTGAAGAATATACCAAACACATGACAATAAGAAATCTCATTCAATGTTTACAATTCAAATAGATTTCGTACTGATATAGTGACAATTCTGTTCACATTTGATTTCACATATTTTTGCAAAAATATGAAACATTATATTACGTTGTAAGCTTGTTCTCCTGGAGTGTGTACTTTACCGTTTTTATTCCACGATATTGACAATTCTGAACACTATCCCAATCGCTGTACCACACAGCATCTGAGAGCCGTTGATATGGGGCCCCAGATACTCAAATCTAAGCTTACCAGGATTCCTTGCGGCTCGTAAAATCTCGATAAAACTCTAAATGTGGGATGGATCTGACACACCGCTGGACGCTTGTTTATCGCCGATTGGGACGTCGCTCGTAAACTTTTTTTCTCTATAATCATCAATCAGATTAATTCGACTATACCCAATCGTAGTTTAATGTTCTATATTTATGGCACCAGTAATGCTGTATGTGTTTTTTTAAACATCTAACTAAAAATAAATAAGCGTCTTAACGAAAAACGTTCACTAGGGACATTGTTTTTTATCTTTGGCACAACAATTGTCAATGAGTGATGTCACATGATGTCGGAGGGCATCATCACGTTCTCCATTAAAGGCCACGACAGGGAAGGGCTTTAATTTTTAAATTTAAAATTGAATTTTTATTAATTAACTTATATATTTTTATTAATACATATTGAGTTTATAATTATGTTATACTCAATATGACATTAAATAGCGAACGGTGAAAGCAATAAAAATATCTAGATCGTTAAGCGGACAAGCTACCTGTGTCCTGTGCCCACACGCAGTCCCTACATTGAAAATACATTAGCGATAGGCTGTTTATATACTAATAACTTATACGTTTTATTGTAAAATTTGGTAAAATTTTAATTATATTATTTTAAAAATACGAAATCTATCTTATTTCTTTCTTTTAATGGGTGGCTATTAGGGAATATAACACAATTTTGTCTTAATTGTTTATTTTAAAAGAGCAGCTATCGAGTTTCTTGCCGGTTTCTTGTCGGCAGATAACTGCCTTCCGAACCGGTGGTAGTGTAAAAATTGACGATTCAAAAGTGTCTTTATAAAGACCTACTTGAATAAAGATATTTTGAGTTTGAGTATATCGGTAAATTTAAATTCCCGATAAACACCCGAAAATTATATTGTACGGTTTTCTAGTAATAATAAATCCACCTAATTGATGAGCAGCTTAAATAGGTTATAATCAGCCTAAGATTAATTTAATTGCACGTTACAATCGCGTAAATAGAAATAAATTTAAACTGGGCTACTTCGTGGGTGTTCTTTAACAGTAATAATTTTATTGGTACCGATGTATTGTGCAATCTCTATTTATTGTGAACATTATTTTCAAATGTCAACTCGGATAGTTTTATTAACTGGGCCTTTTGTACGTATTAGTCAATTATAGTAGACTCTTCACACGAAATTAATCATATATATATTTTAATGGTAATGTTTGTTTTTTTTCGCTGCAATTTCACGTGGTTACAAAGATATTTTCTTATGACGATTGTATCACAATATCACCGTCACGTGGGTCGATCGTGTAAGGAATTTACTATTAACATCTAAATGTCTAAGTCTTTTTAATCAGAATAAACCGGTTATTTCTCCCGTAGTAGACCCAGGGGTTGGGCCTGGAGGGTACGGGGGATAAAGAAGACGTATCTCGGCACCACAATCCATTGTCCATTGTTTTTGCCCGATGTTATTTATGACAGACGACATTCAGTCCATCCCACTCTTCCCGGTACGAAGCAGCAGTTGTCCCCCTCTAAGGCTTCCGTCCGGTAATACTAAAGCTAATAAATTTTCCAAAGATTATTTATTAGATTATTCATAGCGCATTCTTGTGGTGTATTGGTTTGAAGAGTTTTTTTTTTTTTCAATGATTGATTTGCCGAATGCGGCCAGTGATTTGTGGCATTTGTTTAACAGCGGTTTTGAATTACCTTTTATAGTTGACAAACGCCATTATTCAAGTTCTGAATAGAACACATTTTATTGATCTCCCATTGTTTTCAAGTATCATATCCCCAGTTTCAACTCCATTACACTTACCAAGCTATTTTTGGTTTATGATTAAAACAGAAGGCCCACGTCTATTTCTACTATATTATTAATTTCTGCCACATTAATAATATTTGTGATTATCATGATATAGACATCAAAATCCAAAAAAAAAATTGTAGTTATATTCTTTATGAATAAAAATAAAATACATAGAATCACCAAAAGGCAGATGTTGATGAAATTCTAACTCAAGAATCGTACAAAGATATCCCATTCGTCCCATTAATTAACCTTTAAAGTTTTAATTAAAAAATAGGACAAGAAAGGACAGAGGATGCGCGCCGTCCCTCGCGTCTCAACCGCCATAAATAATTGGGACAATACCCCCACACCCCCGGATAAGTGTCTAAAATTTTCACAATCCAGCAATAAAAAGATAATTTATTAGAATAGCTCTTATTGTTTTCGTTATTTATGTGTATGGAGTAATGTAATCTAGCGAGGCCCTAAATAAATAATTTTACTGTAATGTCCCTCCTTGCCTAAT
Organism: Leptophobia aripa; assembly: GCA_951799465.1. Lineage (NCBI taxonomy): Eukaryota > Metazoa > Arthropoda > Insecta > Lepidoptera > Pieridae > Leptophobia > Leptophobia aripa. The sequence goes on from OX637271.1 coordinate 3,027,295, forward strand.
CTCCGGGAGCTGGGACGGTCCCGCACCGCCTAATGGCTACAGTATTATACGTATAAATATGATTTGTTGTCGTACACTTGACAGAATTTAATTTTCGTCGTGCAAATCTCTAAATAATTTTAATGACTCACTGTTGGATTGGAAATGATTAGAGAAATTATAGCTGTGAATCTCTTCTAAAAGAATCCATCTGTAATTAACTAAGTAACGAAAGCTCAAGCTAAAAAAAATAGTGTGCGGATTTGGGGGAGGTGAACACTATGATTTACACCATTATATTATGACTTTAATAAACAGAACGTTTGTCACGCTAGACGATGCGACGCCGAGACCGCGCTTTCTTAATAACATAAGCACAATACATATACATACTTGTTGGTGGTAAGTCGTGTTAAAAGTCCATGTAGGCCTCAAAGAGAAGGTAATTTTTATATAGCAAACCTTGATGTATCTTATTATGCTTTGTTGTGATGTCTATGATTATAGATTTCTATACTTGGAAAATGCCCAGCTATTTTGTTTCTTTTCTTCTTCGTTGTTCAAGGTCATACTTGTCTTGCCTTACTTAATCCTCGGCTCAGGACGCTCGGGTTGTTGAAGGCCATGCTTTCTCCTAACCCCAATCTTTCCTATTATTGGGACAATAGTCGGCTAGATGTCCATTCTTCTTATTAGATTTAATTATCACTTTGTTATATGAAAATGTTAGAAAAAAATGCATTTATATAAAAGCTTTATCATCCCACATACCTGCGCCAGTGGACGTTAAGTTCCGTATAGTTTCACCCCTACCCCCAGCTTTTAATTATAATACTTTATGGGCCGATAAATCACGAGACCCGCCCCTTTGCGCCATCACTTCAATTCTAACTTGCCGTCGTACCAAGCTCCAATAAATAATACTAAAAACTTATCATCGATATTTGCGATGAAGCAGACATTTTTAATTGTATTTAAACTCTTTCCATATAATTTCATGTTATTGTTAATAACAGAGTAGACAAACTGATCAACTAATTATATATGTGTTGTTGTTATTTTAACACAGTAACTAGCACGTTAGCCCTAGTCAGTCTGAGGTCGTGCACTCGAACATCGACCTTTATGAGCACAATATAAGTTTAAGTAACACATCATACTTAGAATAATAAATGTAAAAAAAAATCAATTAGCATTTACTTATATTTATTCATTGTTTTATTTTTGGTATTTATCACACCTCTCGCACCTATCCAAATTTATAATTATTCTTTAATTCTTGAGATAGCCTGGAGGAGATCGCTCATTAGCGATAAGGCCCCTCGTTGCTCTTATTCACTTACGATTTACTCCTTCCTATTGCCTAACAAAGTGTTAATAAATAAATATTGACCAGTAATATAAAATATCATAATATTAAGTTAATTCGGTTGCCCTAATCTGGTATTTTAAATACAATATACACGCGTTATATACAACAAAGCACTAAACATAAAGATAATTGAAAGAGGCCACCTGAAGAAGAACTCGTCATCACTGAGTTGGCACGGCAGTGAGGGGGGCAAATATGACATATTTATGTAAAACACCCCCTCTGTGGGGAGGGAAATTAGTGCTCATTTCACGCGATGTTTATGAGTACTTGAGTGTTCAAAAATACGGTAATGTCCGCTTTCGTCTGCCGCTCTATATCGATTCAACAATTCTTTGGCTCCGACAAATGTTCTTTGATATTTCTTTGTAATTACTTTATGTTTTATCGCCTAATATACAATACAAATGTGACCAATGATATCACAAGTTTCTTAACTGTTAATTTATTTTATTTTACTCTCACTTTATTGGGTACTAGCGACATCTATGATTTTCAGCCACAATCAATACGATGACGTCATCGATACTGAAGCGATCTAACGACGTTAAGAATGTGTACAACTTCTCAAAACTACAGACTGGTTTCACAACCAGTCCGTAGTTTTGACTGGTCGATGATCCTCCCTATTTGGAGGAATTGCATACCCTCCTTCCTCAACATTGTGTGTTAATATACCCATAAAGAAAACATAATATATAGTATAACTGACAGCCTTATCTCTAATGAGCTATTTCTTCCAAAAAAGAAAATGGATTAATATGAAAATTTATGGAAATACAAGTGCGAAACTTAATATAGCACACAAAGAAAATAATGAAAAACAGTCTGGCCTTAGTAAATAATTAATTAAAACTACTACATAAACAAACCTTCAAGGTTGTTTATGTAGTAGTAAAAATATATAGCCAAGTAAAAAAAGTTAATAAAAATAGTTATATATCACTGGGATATAGACTAGGATATATCCTCTACGTTGGGGTAAATCTTAATGAAGAGTTATGGAACGGATTTAAACATGTTTTATGTCAGCGTCTATTTACAAGACGTCGTATGAATTATAGGCGACTGCAGAAAAAGTGCGTCGCGGAGACGCCTCATGATTTATATGGCAAACTCATAAATCTGTCTGTCTGTCAGCCCAGCTGAGGGGCTGTAGGGATATTTCATATCAAACCAGAAAGATATCCAAATACCACTTTGTGACAAAACCTGATTTTAGGCAGCCAAAGGTCGTTAGAGGTTAATTTATTAAAACACGTTTTAAATATTTCATAATTCTTACGTTTTAATAAGTACCTAATAATTACTTAGAAAATAACTTAGTTCCGTACGAATCGAAGGTCTACAATGTAAGAATATTTTTAAGCTATGAGTTATTCTTAGGTACAGTGACACGTGTAGGTCGCGATGACAATAACGCGTGTTTTATTAGTTCAAGAAAGCGTTCGGCTTCTGTTTACGACATTATCACTACATGCAACTTCTAAATATTAGATGTGGTATCTCGTAACAATAACAAAAGCTGGGGACAACGCTTCAATAATACTGACTAAGCTTTTAAGAATAAGACGACTTGACTGACTGACCCAATAAGGTTACCTGTCATTATATTACCTGTGCGAGAGATTATAATAAACGTAATTGACTATCAAATGTTTATAATTAGTTATTGTTACAATGAGTGAGAAAACCGACTAAGACTTAAATAAAGAAATAATAAAACAAACAAAAAATCATTAGTTTGGTCCTTGTGGCTGAGTACCCATAATGCTGGCGGTATTTCCTCCGTATGACGATGCTGATACATTAAGCAAGAAAAGCACAAGCTATTGGGTGACCGGTACTGATCAGACGCCTATTTTATTTTTTAATAAGCGCCTGTACACATGTACCAGGTCCAAAAGTCTCTACTCCAATTTCAACAAATTAAATAAAGCAAGACTGTAGTACCTTTTGTATAAAAAATGAAGTGTTTATGAATCTTATTACAAGGGCCGGTGTAAATACTGCAATTTTCTTAATTTTTAAAATATATATATTTACATAGTTTTTCAACATTATTGTCCTTCTCCTCGATGTCCACGTGTCGTAGTTCGTTGTTTTCACAAATTCCGTCATCTTGGTGGACGCGAGTATCTCGCAACTATAAATATAGTTTATAGCTCTATCAATCGTGGACTGAGCAGCTGCCGTGGCGTTTGGGACGATGATTGATACAACTGCGCACGACAACACATTAACAGTGTTAAAATTTTTTTGTGAAAATTGTGAATTTTTTAAACCAAGCATAGTGAAAGACAGTTGACAGTCAGAGTAGTATGTAACTTAGGTTTCGTGATAAAACAGTACTATGTTGATTGTAACGATTGTTTTGATATCAGCTATAACAAAACAATTTAATTTTACAAACTTTCTTAGGTCTGACCATGGTAAGGCCATTGAATCTCTCTTGTTAATTTAAAGGGGTTTATCATTTATGTTTTATTTAAATGAAAAGGACTCGATACTTTAACATTAAAAATGGTATGTAAAAATTCGAATTCTTACTAATTGTAGCAGAAGTATAACAAATCATAGTCAAAGATTTTTATAATTAAACATCGCTTGCAATTCCACCATATCAAATTACAAAAAACCGTTTGTATTTGCAGTTAACTGTTACTGACAAAACAAATCAAAACATTCTAGTTTCAAAGTTAAATACATTGAGAAGTGTACCTCGCTTGGCTGCACTTCTTGACAATCGATTGACGGGTGTCCACCCCTTGCAGTGCCCCCCCCCCTGCCCACCTCCCTCATCCCCACGTGACCCACATACGCTGTATTTATAATAATTGCTCGCCAGTTCGATTTATAAATTGGTCACGTAGACTTGATAATGCAGACTTATCATTAAGATAAGGTAATATGATCTTTATGAGTTACGTACTAATCACATTTTCATCTACGAACCTGTGTCTGTTAAGAAATAGCTGATTGAGACAAAGGAAAGTTAATGACGGTCAGGGGACTTTAAAACTTAATATACAAAATATAAGCAAAAGGCAGCCTTACGCACAACTTATTTTGTTAGTACACTGAAGAACTGTCGTATGAGTTATATGACATTGGGTGATATATGAACCCCATAAAAATATTGATGTGACGGACCAACTGTGAATAACAATATCCTTATACTTGAATTGAATGTAAAAAATATTCTTTTGTTAGTATTATACATCAATTATAAATTTACGTTTGTTTTCGCTTAGTGTACCTAAACAATGTTTTGAGACGTGGTGTTGTTTTGAAGAGTCAATCTTATTCATAATAATTTCGTTTCTTTAATTTCATTCAATATTTAGAATTCCGTCTCTTTCTGCCGCCTTGTAATGAAAAGAGATATGAATACCTTAATTAAAACGGTGTAATGAAATAGCCGGTGTTAATAAAATGTCGAGCTACATATATGTAATTAAATATGGAGCAAGTTTTATTTTGTTATACAAAAAATTATAATGAATTTTCTTTTTCAGGTACAGGTAAATAAAGGCAACCTAAGAAACAAACCAATAAAGGTAATGTAATAGTAACCTGTGACGTGATTCCCTTTAATCACAATACAATTTATATATTGTCAGTAAGGCAAATTGAGGCAAGATTAGCAATATGGGCATATATCATGATATTTTAACACATGCGCGTGCGCAAATGTTCTATGATAAAGACAGTTTGACTTAAATCTTAATTTTAACGATAAGCATTTCTGCTAGTATAAGAATAAATATTCGAAAATCAATAACTTACATTTTGTAATATATATGTGTAACTAATAACATACGTACCGAGTAACCTTATTCAAAGCCAGCAAATCAAGCTACGAAAAAAATCTATTAAATTCTAAACAAAAGCAATTCGCCATATGCAACAAATAAAAATCGGAAACAAATCAAGTTGCAGATGCGAGTGACGAGGAGGATCGGGCTAGACGGACCAGCTCCCTTTGACTCGTCTTAAATTATGTCCGGGACGTGATAACGAACTGAGGGGGCAGTGGGGGGCAAGGAGGGGGTAGAAGGCCGGGAGGGGGAGAGGGCAAAGATATTTACTTTTACGACACACTCGCTCTATTGTACTCGAGTTTGAGTGTTTAAATCTTTTTAATGCGGAAGCTGGAGTGTCGGAAGGGTTTAGAATATTCTAACATTGATCTGAAAATATTAAAACTCAACAAGCTATCTATTACACGTTTTTAAATCAAATATTACACCTGAAAAGAAAAAGGTTTAATGTGTAAATGTCCTATCATCGAAGCCTATAAAAAGTCGGCCGAAGATTGTATGAAAATAATTACGAAAACAAAATTCAATAATAGACTTTAAAATGCCGCTACCAAAAGTCAGATAACATGAAAAGGGTAGCTTTATTTGAAAAAAATATATTGAACCAAATTCTTAAATATCAGAGTTAACTATTTAATGGTGTTTCAACCCTTCAACTAAGTTGTGACATGAATGATTTGTCTCGCAACACACTTTTGATAGTCAGTTGGGAAAACAAAGGTTACTAGAAATACCACTTAGTAATCTCTGTCACCGGACTCAATAAATCGTATATGTTGGCATTTTTATTGCTTTTCTCTATTTGTTCGTGACATACTGATGTAATGCTAAGCATTGCTCCCGTTTTAAATTTGTTTTCTTAATAATTGTTTAATTTACATAAAACACAATTCAATATCATATGTGGCTTGTGCTGTAAATAGCATTAAATTTAATATTAAAATATCGAATTCTATATATCTGCTACAATCAGTAGAAACTACTGTGTCAAAGATATTAAGGCCAACGTAAGATGCGATATATTTGCTACATAGTCGGTAAGTTTTTACCGATAACGATCATATTCATTTGTATTGCTAACATTGTTAACATATTTGAATTTCATAAAACTTGAAAAGCTCAACTTCGTGAAAATGTTATACAAGACAGAACGTTCCATTTGAAGAATGAAAAGTGCAGGTGGACTCGATTGATCTGCGGCCGGACGATGGATCCGACCGCCCTCCCCCTCACACCCACTGTACGGTGACATTGCAACTTATACATTTTTTTTCATAAAAGATTTTTTTTTGTGTAACAAGAGGCAAACGAGCAGGCGGGTCACTTCGAGTGAAGTGCTAACCGCCGCCCATGGACACCTGCAACGCCAGGCCAGGAGGCTTACAATTGAACCGGCTTTTAAGGAAGAGGTAAGCTGTTTTTAAAGGATCCCAAGTCGTAGCCGTACGATAATATACTAGACTTGTTATATCATGTGAAGAAATATTGAATATTTCACTATCGCAGGTACTCTGTATATGGATATTTTATGTAACGCTATTGAAACTTTTATATGGTATAGGGAAATGCCTTCAATCTAAAACAAGGATATGAGTCAACCAAAAGTCTTATTATAATTGCCTAAATAGATACGATACGACTTGAGATACCATTCCCTCAAAACTGCAGGTGTCCATGGGTTAGCATTTCCCTCTGATCGACCTTTTTTTGATAACCGAGAAGGAAATGTTTACGGATTTTCCGCAGCTTAAAGGTCACGGGAATATGTGGGACTCCACTCACTAACCAGGAAACCTCTGCTACTCAGAGGACCGGTGAGCCATATGGAGACTACTGGGGTCGCGTTTGCATTCTACCAGAGTTGAGAGTGGTTTTAGTTTCTGGCCACCCTACACCAACTAACACTCACCACCTTACCACTCTGATCGACCTGCTCGTTTGCCTTTTGTACCATAAAAAAGAGAACAAATACAGTAACACAACTGTCAATTAAGTACTATTTGACAGTTGAATTATAATTTAACAATATTCAACCAATTTACCCATCTAATATAAGACACATGAGGCGAAGTGGTCACGTAAAGTACTATCATTTTGAAATCTAGCGTCTAGTCGCAAATTAGTGAGGCACTCGTCCCAACTCGTCCAACGCCGCATCCGTCCTCAATGTAGTAACCACACGTTGAATAGGACAATAAAAACTAATCATACATTTAGATCACGTCCTTGTGGACATTGAAATTATTGATGTAAACGGACAGCAGATTGATACTTACTAAAGATTTGTGAGTTTAGTAACCAGTACAATAATTAATAATAAGTATTCTTTTTATCCATGAAATATGGACTTCACGGAATTAAACATACAAGTTTAGCATACAAGCATACAAGTTTTTGACACACGAAAATATTTTTCAAAATGTAATCAATGTACGCACATCCGTCACTTATTAACCGATATATGAAAATGTCCCTCATTTCCTCAAGGCATATGCACTAGCGATGTCCGAGCGGACTCGCCGTCTTGCCGCGTTTGACTGAGCAAAATCACTCAAAAGTTTTAATGCCGCTTCCGTGGGGACGCCCGTGTCTGTGTGTGTGCCCCCATCCCCCCAATGTGTGTCAATACTACGTGAATGTTATATGAAAGCATAGTATTTATGCTACTTGAAAGGACTTGGAAATTGTATGAAATTTCGTCTGGACAGTCATTTTCTAAATGTTAGGGTGGCTGCGATTTGTTCATGTTATATATACGTTTTAAATTGTGCTTTTAATTTCGAAAGGTTTTTTCAGTTCACGTTTCATGTAAGTAAATGCAAATTCTTTCATTGACAATAGTTGATGTCCAGTATTTTTTCGTTAAAACATTTTTTTATAACACAAACTTATGTGTTAGTTCATTTAGCCGTAACTTACGTTACTTTTTTTACTTGTTCTGTTTTTGCATTTTGCATTGTGTGTGTGCTAATAAATGTGGTTTATTTTATATTCAAAAGCTTGAGAAACGTAAAAAAGGTGACATTACTAATGAAAGAAATGGACACTTGTAATTATTAAATTTCAAGAGTTATACTTTAACCTTTATAGATTGGTGGCACTGGGATAGTTGCACCAAAGAAGTATACCGTATAACATCTATACTTAATTAAAAGTAAATGATTATCCCCACGAACTGTCTTTGTAGTCTTTGGTTGACACTTATCCAAGTTAAAATAAAGAGGAGGATGGGGATGCATAAATGGGTATTAACAGATCGGCGCGCGGTTAGGCGGCCGATCGATTCAATCAACTTTTCATTTTAACACTGACGTATCGAATTCCGGACTAATTAAGTCTGCCGTCATTTTATATATCTGTTCGCACTGATATCTGCTTTTAAACTTTATGGTGTGGAAAATTGTCTGTTAAAGTCTAAACTGCTGAAGCTAATTTTGTAATAATTCATGTTGCTGGAACTCATTCGTAATGAAGCTATTGGAGTTACTAGTCGTTAAAATAGCGATCTGAAATGGTGTTGAGACTTAACCATATATGTGTCTGGATATAACCTGATAGACCCGGAAGATACCTGAATTGAAACCCCAGCAGAAAACAAGACAGGTTGTCTTGAAGGAGAAGCCCAAATATGTACCCAATAAATGGCTGATGATAATGATGGTTGTGGGGTAAAATGTGAGGAAACGAAAAGTGGACTTATGTATTAAATATAGATGCAGTTTAAAAAAAGGCTTTTAGCATCAGTGGAATCATAACTTAAATACTATCAATATTGTTTTAAGTCATATCAGGAATGCCAACTTAAATGTATCATAGACAATAAAGGGCCGGCAACGCACACGTTGATAAAACTTGTTCGTTTCTTGAGTGTCCTTCATGTCAGCGATAGGTATTTTACAAATAGATTGGAGTCTTAAAAAGGTTATTATTATTATTAACACCTATGTACCACTAACCTATAAAGTTTCAAGTTTCTTCCAGTCAAATTGTTGTCACTTACCTGTAAAGAAAGAAACATTAGAGAAATAAGTACGTAAAAATAATTACATATTTTACTTTTACTTGCTAGACTTAAACTTACTTGGACTTTATCAGACGCAGCGAACGCAAAAGTCCGGGAATGTTTGTATGGACAAATTAACAATGACAAAAAAGTCAATAAATCATTATCCGATTGTAAAAAGTAGCATAAAAAGGGAATCGCTAAAAGCACCACATTGGTTATTGTAACAGAATATTACAGTCCACGAAGTTTTTTTTTCAAAAATCAATATTTTATTAAAAAATTGCCAATCAAAGTCTCGTAAAGCGGGTACATTCCCCACGGAGGCTCGGACACTCGCATTCCGACCGATATTAAATCCCACTTCACTGGGAAATTCCGCGCAGATCTCGAAACAAAACCTTGATATTTTTGCATTTACTGTCAGGTACAGTGCTGAACGTGTTATATTTTATACAAATATCGAAATGTCTTAAGACACCTTATGTTTCATTCATATTAAAACCCGTATCGCGTAGATCTTTGATAAATCAATGCGAGATATCTTAATTTATATTTTATTTTCGTTACGTCATGCATAAAAAATAATACTCATTTAAATGAAATAAAAAACTGTAAATATATTGAATAACTGAGTCATTAAGGAAAATAATAAAAAAATAGCGGCGAATTTCGCTACCGTCAAATGCATGTATGTCATTTAGCATTAATTTGATACGGTAATATACGTAATTGATCTTAAGTCATAAGTTCTATTCAACAACTGTCAAACTCATCCGCATATTCTAAGCAGAAGTACATGACTCTTATAAGAAGTACATAAACCTCCATACTTTAGTTAACGGTGGATTTGCATCGAGTTGATACCAGCCCGATAGATAGTGGATAGAGGGGTTTTATTAACCCATAAAGATCTCATTTTATTGCAGGGACATATCTGTAGGTAACCGGATTTCTTGACTTCAAATTATTTTTATAACGTCTACCCGAGGATTTGTTTATTTAATACATTTATGTCTTTGATGTTTTTATATTTGATAAGCACGATATTTACAGCGCTCGGCATGACATAAATAGAGGTTATGAGCGATCCGCCCGTGACAGCTGGAGATAAATGTCAAAAGGATCTCGCAATTGTGCACTTAGTTCACAATATATAGATAAAATAAAGAGGCTTTGCTTGAGAAAATATATTTTTCAAATAAATGTTGCTACTTTCACACATCTATATAAATATCCCTATATAATATAGAAATATTGGAGGACACTTCGATGCCGTTTCTCTTCTTTTCTATTGTATGCTTATGTACACATTCGTTTCAAACTCAAAATATCTGTGTGTAGTAAGTCTTCATAAAGACACATTTTAATCGTAATTTCGCTGCTCTTAGAAACGAATATTAAAAATACAATATAATTTAAAATGAAACAAAACACAAAACTAAAACAAATTTAAAAAGTTTGGTCCTTGTGACAGAGTCTATAAGGCTGGCGGCATTTCCTCGCTGTATCGCAATGCTGATACGCTGAGCGAGAAAAGCAGCAGCTCTTGGATCACCGGTACTCACTACCAGTCTACTTAACTCGTTAATAAACACCTGTACGCTTGAACCCGAAGGACCTTAAGTCTCTACTCCAAATACATTTAAGTTACAAGATTAATTGAAATTATAAAAAGTATTGTTTGGCTACTCAACGATTAAACTGATGCTATTGCTGACACAGTCATTCCAAGGACAATCAACAGAGCCGATATCAAATATTCAGCTGAACAGTATTACAATAACTCATGTCGTGAAGATAAAAAGGCATGCCATTGAAAAGGGGTGACGCGCTAACCAACTCAAGAAAGCAGTGTGTGTGAGGCAATATTGTTTCCGAGCCGCAATCTCGCATCAACCGGCCGAATAGCTGAGATACTTATGTAAATCGGGCCACGACCAAGCTTATTGTATATCTAATTTGATTTTTGCAATACCATGATGGGATCAGCCTTTACCTGCCTAATATCGGTTTGAAAATACCCAATGCAGCAGTTAAGGGGTTATCTGATAGGATAGTTCGAGGGACCGTTTTAAAATATTTATGAATGTTGTAGGAGCGAATTTGTCCTGTAATCCAATTTCAGTTTATGATCGGGTTTACCTTTGGTCTTGGGACGATGTTTTATTTAATGTGAGGCAGGTGGCACATATAACGTTATTAATATATAAATTCATAACACAGGCTTATATAATAGTATAAAGAGTACATAATCGTAGTTAGTAAAGACACTTAACAAGTCACTGCAGTCACCTTCTAATTAACATCTAAATAACGTATATATTACAAAGTCGCTTTTAGCTTCGAGAAAGTTTGCTAAAGGCTTTTTTACTTTATATTTAGTTCGTTTATGGTTACTTTTTATCATGGATAAGTCATGCTATTAGAAGTTAGAGATTAATCGAACTTCAGGCTGATGTCAACGATAGAAATGAACCGCGCAACTTTCAGCTATTTACGCAAAGAAACGACTCGTGAGTTGCAAACAAATCAACACAGTTGTAAATGCAACGTCAAGTTAATTAAAACAGCGAAAAGTTTGAGATTTAAAAGCGATAGGTTCGTGTTTATTGGTAGGCGGTAGCGATTATAGATTCAGTACACAAGCTGTAGTGTAAAAACGTGCCCTTGATTTTTCCAAATGGAATAGCGCACATACATGCGCCCAGTCTGTAAAAAAAACTCACAAACACGCGAAAATATGTAAACTCTAAAATAATCTAAACCTGGGGACACGCAGTGAAATTTACGAATATATATTTGTAAAATATTAATCACTTATCCTGGTAATGTACAAGATACGGAAGACACAATAAGTGAACATCTAATAAAAATGTTTTGTAAGAATTTGGATTAATTCTATTATCAAAAAGACAAAGGTTATAACTGCAACATCATCAACGGAATGTTAGCTTTGTAGTTAACATTAAATAACATTTAATTTTCCGCTAATCGCATCACCGTGTTCACACCCAACTCGGACCGCAGCGAGCTGTCGAACTGAAAGAAATAGTTTCGAATGCGAAACGTTTGTAAGCAGTTGGATTTATTTCCTTGCTCTAATAACATTAATTACTTGTTATGACAGAAACTACTTTACATGCGAATGCAATCGACAATTACACTATGCTCTATATACGACCAGAAATATGTTAGGTTATGTAACAGTCAATCGTGGATTTTGTATGCGATATAAAAGAATCGACGCTGTATCTAATGTACATCTATTTAACGTTTCATTATCTAACATAACATTCATATATAAACAATTTTACACACACACATACACATAGGTTATATATCCTTATTTATTTGTTAATTCATAAATTGAGGTTTTAAGGTTCTTGACGCCTTTTATTTTAAATATTCGAAAGTCAACAATTTTACATTGACCACACAAAGCATAAGACTGGTACATTTTCTGCACGTTTGCGTTCATAAGAAATGCATTAGCAATGTGTGCAGTCAGTCTGCTTACGACGTGTATCTGACAGCTCTGTCAGCCCCGTCTCCTGCACACAACACTATGAAATTCTCTCATAATGTTGAAAATTAAACATTTCGCTGTCTTAAGTTTTGTGATGTATATCTATTATCTAGTGCCAATCTGATCATGTATAATAGTGATAGTGACCTTAAAAACAAATGAACTAAGAACTCATGAGATGGATTTAAAAAATCTTGTTTGTTAAGTTAAATTATTATTTTGTTTAAGAGTACCAATAACATAACTGATACATTACATATACTTAAACTAAATAATAAAATTTATTTTTTCCGGAATTGAAGTCCGGACTAAGCATACAGCAGCTGGCATATTAAGCATTCCTCCAACTGGATCGCCAATTGCATATGAATATAGAATTAAAAAGCAAAATACATAATGACATTTCAAGTGTAAATAGTAATTAACAAACCACGCCCGAGCATCAAAAGAAGTCCTCACGTATGCACTTGATCGCTCGCTAACGTGACGTCCATCGATTGTGGGGGTGTTTGGGGTGTTGGGGATGGGGAAAGAAAAGCTTTAAAAACAGAGAGCCAACGTCTCAACGACGGCCCAATACGTCCCCGGCCGGCCGCCGATTACGAGCGCATACCGTCAACAAATAAAGACAAATATTTATTATGATTTTTTGGACATAGATTTTTTTATGTTCATATATATAATATAGATAAGTATCGTTTTTTTTTATTTATATTCATATTAAAAAAATATAATATCACTTTTTGAACACACCAATACAGTGGTAAATATAGATAATAATGATGTTAAGTACTTCGTCTATGACAAGTTGACCACACTTGGACTATTATACTTGGACTTGAACTTGTAAACAAATTTCTGTAAATATTAAGTTAAATCGCATATTGTTTTATGCTGATGGTACCTTGCATCTGAGTGCACACGGAAACACACGAGCATATACAACATTCGTTATTTTTCGCCACCTCCAGCGTATTGATTAGTGCTCATTGCTGCCTCATCGCACCTGCTTGCTACATGTCATCAGCTTCACAATGCCTTGTGATTATGAATGGTTACAAGTTACATGTTACTTTATTACTTCTTTTTATTATGTATTTATAAACATAATTTTGGTAAAAGCCTAGCCTAGCTAATAAAATTAAATGTTAAGTTTTTATTCATTATAAAAAAGAAGGATTTTCATGATTTTTTTAAAATTTTGTTTAATATACAACAAGTAATATATAATAGTTTTTTTTACAGCGACAATCGAAACTAAACTGTGATTTTAATTTCTTGGATTATAAGGAATAAACAGAAAAATACGAGAATAGACGCGGTGAACGGAAATGCGGCTAATTAAGGAAAGGCAGGCGTCCGACTTGTATGTCAACTCACTAACTTTCCGAATTTAACTTGAATAATTGGACAAAAGACTATTTGAACGAATTAATACTGCAAATGAAAGACAGTAGCTTTTACTGTTTTGCTTCAAAAAGTGACCGGAAAATCCGTTACAACTTCTGAACAAACTCAAACTTAAAAGTGAAAGTGCTATCTGGCTATGAATAAATAGCTTAATAAGAAGATTTGCAACTAACAATATACCGCTAAAAATACATCAAGATCTTCGGCTGTTGTTAGCTACTTTTTATTCTAATTCGTTTTGATTTAATTACATGTTGTTGTATTTTTATATAATTATTTCATAATCATTAATTAATTCCTTAGTAATTGTTATACATGTATATATCTTTCTTGTTTTGTAAATTTCCAATGCTCGTTATACAGTATATGAACGTATTTGTTAAATAAATACATGATTTGGTTGTTGGGCTATGTGTTTTTTTTGGTCTATCAAGGTAGAAAGGAACAGAGGAGACAACCTGAACTTTGTACTTTGTGGTTTACTGTCCGCGAACATCATTGGTAAAGTGTGTTAAAGTTTTTGTATTTTAAATTTTAAAAAAAGATTATTCCCATTAATACTTATTTTACAATGGTTAAACACCTAAAGTTATTGGTTAAAGTGTGCACTCGATTCCGAAAAAAAATATTCAGGATGCTCTACACAAGCCAAAATAAAATACGGTTAAATTTCATAGACAGAGTATGAATGAGTTAAACAATTAGTTTTACCTACATATTGTTATTATGTATTAGAAACAGTTTAGTTTACTAACTTTAAGATAACATGAACTTATTATGTATAAGGTTGTATTGGTTGTATTGGTTGGTTGGATAACTTTTAAGCATGTGGCCATTTTCACATAATTGAATGTTGACTTTATAAGTGAAATCCGTTTTAACAACAGCTTTTATGATTAAGAGGTGATAGAGAGGTGAAGCGTGTCCCCAAACTTCCTTACTGTTAGGATGTTTTGTCATGACTTCCGCAATTTATCCACAACTGCCTGAACAGCGTAATGCGGTCGTGATTTAGAACAACAAATCTACAAGGCGATGGACAGAGCATTAAAAATAGTCCTTGCTAATTAAGCAGTGTCAGCGACAGGTGTCGGTCGTGAAGCGAGCCGCTGTGGAACACTCAGTGCATTATCAACTAGCATCGAGATGACGGCAGAGTCGCTGTCGCTCCCACGTCCGTAAGTTTACTCCGCTCCGTTCCAAATTTCACTCCAGACTTGCGATCGTAAGTCCGAGGTATGAGTTAAGGCGATATGACATTTGAAATTCGCCGGTACTCAAGATATTTAATATTAATAATACATTTTGTATTTCAATATCTATTTGAATATTAATTAGTCTTAATAAAACACTAATTCTAAATATGACATTAGAGCAGACAAAATAATCCCATTACCTTCTTGGATTCTAATATATGTTTTATGATTATTTCTTAATCTCTGCACGAAGATTCTCCTTCTAACCTAACACTCGCATTTTGATTCTAATAACCTTCATAACTTTTACTAATTACGATAGATTATCTCATATCTCCAAGTTAAGATTAACACCTAGATATTAGGTCACTATTGACTACCCTTCAGTTAATTTATGTTCAGTGAGTTCGCGGTGTCTTGTCGCGGGTACCCTCCGTTCCAAAGTCAGTCCTGTCACGTCACCGTGCCCGACAGTCTCGCCGGCGATGACAGGCCGCGACTGAATTGTTCCGTGCCAGTTCTGACACTACGCCGTCTTAGTTTATTTCGGTTGGTGTTATTATTGATTGGATTTCCTTCGACTTGGATTCGATTGACAGCGCGAAATGCTTTCGTAAAATTAAATTTTACAATTCCTACGTGCCTTCAATACTGCGAATGAGAAAGCCGTTTTGTTATCGCATTGTTTGTCAGTGTATCATCATCGCCTGTTGTTTAGTTAAGTAAATAACAATTAAACAAAGTTAAAAGGTATTGCGCAGTGCGCTGACACTGTTGACATCGTCACGAACTTTTGCTATTTGAGCTCATTCGATTATCGAAACCCGCAAATTATCAGACATATTTTTAAATATTTTAATACAACGATACTGTCACAGCTTTGTTTCATTCAATGTGCTTTTATTTTTAAAGTAGTTTAACAACAATGATGTTAACGCTTATATTTTAGACAAATTATCAGTGTCATTATTTTAATATTATTATGTTTTATTTAACTTAAACCTATTTTTAGTATTAACGTTTCATTCATTTAATGAATTTCCTGATCGAGCAACCTATCAGTCGCTAAAAATATGAAAAGAGAACGTATTGAAATGAAAAACCAAAACTTTTAATCCGAATAATCCTCTCTCAACGTAACCCTAGCGAGTTGGGCACGTAAAAGTAAAGTGCAATACAATAAGAAATAACGAGGCAATATCAAAGCGGGCGACCGTCAGTCGTCTTGAGCGCACTGCGCCAGGACAGTCATTTCAAACTGACAGGGGGTGGATGTGACAAGGGGAAGGGGCCAGAGGGGGGGTGACCAGATGGATTGATATTGCACCCGGTAAGACGGAGCGATCGCATGCGATGGAAAAACACGACGTCCTAGAACGTATTGCACTTGAAAGTTGCTTGATAGATTGATCCGGTGCATTCGGGTGGCGTTTGGACTTGATTCACTTGAGGTTAGAAGTTAAGTAATTTACGATTAAAGTTTCCAGTTCATGTGTCAAACACTTGAGTAAATAAGTTCACCTATTTCGACTCTAGAATTGTGTATATCGTATAGGCCTCATACTGAAGCTTAACATTGTCTAAGTTGATATTATGATAAATGCATACTTTTATCGAATAGATTACACACATTAAGGCACGCCTAGTTATGATTAATTGAATGTCATATACATAACTTAAACTAAGAGTTTGTTAAACACAAACAAATTACGAACAAAGAACTGTAATCAGTACGTTTGAAAGACAAGTTGAAAAAAATTCAAATTTGCATTCTATAATTCGGACAAATGAAATTCGTGCAACTCCGTGACGTGACGTCGCACTGGGACAGTGACGAACCACCTGCCTCCCGACCCCACCCAACCCACGCCCCGGACCAAGACGCACAGTAGATATTCCAACAGTAATGTTAGGAATGATGACTGGTCTATAGAAATGTATGATGTACGATAAGTTGGTTTTATTGGTCCTATAAGTTACAATAAGGTTTCTCGTTACTTCGCCATCAGTATAAAGATATTTTAATCATACATTAAAACTAGAAGCCAATTCCTCTGCTACTGTGTAAAGGTAGCGAAGATTGCCGTGAAAAATAATAAGACATAAGTCGTATTTAATCATATCACAATGTATTCGAAAAGGTTTTTTCATAGGATATATCTACATATATAGACTTAAACTATGTAGTTTAATGTGTATAGAATAGACGCTTATCTATACTATTTTACAAATTTCACACAACATCGAACAAAGAATTCGGCACGTCTGCCTGTGACGTGGCACGTCATTTGCACAAAATTAAATAGCCTCAAAGAAGCGTCCGTCTGTCCATCGTGACCGCCTTGCCCCCTTGCCCCCACGTGCCCACTTTCCTCCCGTTGCCCCCACAGATGCAGGTAAAATGAACCGTGCTAAAGAAATTATTGTACATGAAACTTCACCTGATGAAGTCACTTTTCATAATTATTTTGTTTCAAAAAAGTTCCAACTGTCGGTAACTGTTCGTTTGTTAGTTAAGTTAACGCCAGTTTCAGAAAATTTAAATTATATATTTTTATATTGGGTTTTATACTAGGTTTAAACCTACAAAAAACGTTTTTTTTAAGAATAATGCTGAGATGAAGTCACGTAATAATATTTTTAATATGAAGATAACTTTAAAAAAACATAACCTTAGGACGATGCAGTTGATTGAATATTGTTAATACAAAATGCTTTTTATAAGTGCCTTTAAGACGCGCTCAGGTGGACCTCCCCCTAGATGGATGGATATTGCCTCAGAAGGCAGGTGAGGGATGGGTAGAATGTCGATTTAACGAGGCTGAATGGTACCAGTTTAATTACTCAGACTACATACACCTAACTGTGGATGATTTGTAAGTTATATTTTAAAAAAAAGGTACTTTTATGTTATTTGAAACTGTTAGTTTGGTAGACACTATAAATTGTCAACTTTTAGTATTAAGTTTATATTTCTATGATAATCGTTCTTGAAAAAAATCTGCCACATCGATAGCATCCTTATGAAATAGTGCTCTGGTGAAGCTGAACAGATATTTGTGTTATTATACCACATTCCGATGTATTAAGTGTACGCCATAACATTTATGAATACATATAAGGCATGTTCAGCAGGAAATTTAACCGTTTG
The DNA here is from genome assembly GCA_951799465.1 of Leptophobia aripa. NCBI lineage: Eukaryota > Metazoa > Arthropoda > Insecta > Lepidoptera > Pieridae > Leptophobia > Leptophobia aripa. Next base: position 3,045,759 of record OX637271.1, read on the forward strand.
AATTAATCTCCTCACATTCGATTGACATAAATTAATAGCGGATCTTAAATACAAAAAGTAACAACCCCCTACACCCTATAAAACGCGACAGAGACACATGTCCCCCCTCATTATCTTCAATTAAGGCCGATAACATTTCTTGACGTATGATCGAAGCCGCCACTTTAAACTGACCTCCAGCATGACCGCCCGAATGTTGGATCGCATCAATACATGTTTGAATCGAACGAGGTGAGATGGCTCTGTTTACACTGGTCCTCGGACATGACAATTATGTTTAGACAGATCGGTGGTGGGATAATAGGTCTTATTACTACGTGTTAAGGTGGAAGATGGCTGTTGTCTATTGTGGTGTGGTGAGTGATGGCGGTAGGACGGTGACGGATAGCAGTCAGGGAGTGATTAGTGGCATGTTTGTATTATCAGGAAGAATTAATGTTATCGGTTACATCATTTCTTACGACTGGCTTCATTTAGATGTTTGCTTAATTGCTGGGTAATAAACACGGTTTTTGTTTTAACCTAATGGATGCTTAAGTTCGTATTTAAATTTTAACATTTTAATTCAATATTTACTGTGAAGTGAACTATGGGAAAGAACTATATGAAATCAAGTGTTGTAAAATTTGAAAACTAAAAACGAGAAACTGAAGCTTTGTTGACAAACTTTTGAGTCACGTCTGGTTATTAAACCTGACAAGAAGAATGTCCGTCAACGGCTGACACTTAACTAATGACTGCTTGACGGTCTCTAATTTGTCACCTTCCTTACTCTGGGAATTATTATTGCAAGGCGGCCCTTATTATAAACACTGGATTATTCTACTTGAGTGTGCATCTTTCAAAATTAGCCTCGTCACTGGGATGTCTTTCATTTCATACATTGTCTTTTTAATGTTTAATTCTGCGATATCTACGAACAAACATTCTCATCGTAGTATCTCTTTCTGGGTAACGATTTTACTTAGCTTAATCCATAAATATAATCCTTTAATATCCACAGAAAGAGCTTATTGGGAGCTTACAGTTGTTTATTTAGCATATATGTAAATTGTAGATAAATCGATAATAACATCTGTTTGAACGTTGAAGAAATAAAAAAGGCATGGAAAGCTCTTTGATGCAACGAATGTAAGTTATACAGAAAAATTATAAGCTTTTTAACAGAGAGTGCACCGGGATCACAGAGCCTTTACAATCGCTGAGCTGACGCCGCCAGACCTCTTTGGTGATGGAAAGGATACGCCCATGAGAGAAAGCGAACACATAGCTTTCTAAAAAATTAAAAAATAAAGCTTCAGGTATAGAATATTACAACAAAAATCACCGTTCGTTTATTTTTTTGTGCTTCAAAACTTTTATATTTACAAATTAATAAAAGTCTGTTTTTAAGTTAAATAGATAATACGACTTTTAAATAACATAAAATAAGAACACTTTATTAAAAAAAACACACATTCCTTAACAACGAATGAGTGTAGGCACGTTCGTCCGCTTATAAAACAAAATTATTTTTACTGTAAATCTCGCTCCCGCTTAACAATGTGGCAGAGCACTTAATTCGGAAACACACTAGCAATTTAGCAGCAGCGAAATAAGCGAATTAAAATAGCCTCAAAGCATGAGCTCGCAAAGAAACATTATTTATTTTTAGCCGACTATGAGTGACGGACAGGCTTTGACAAAGGTCTTTGCAAAAAAACTCTGATCTAGACTCCGCTTTATAAACGTAGTTAAACATGGTTTTATTAACTCACATTGTAAATATGTTTGAATGGAACGGTAGGAGACTGATGTTAAGTGGTGCAGTTGTGGATGCTGTAAGGGTACCGGTAGCTCTGTGTTCCGGCTTACGGTATTTTTCAACTTGGCCTAGATATTATAAAATATAATAAACTTTATTTCTGGTAGAAGTTAACGAATTATTTAGTCTAAAATTATATTAAAGAAGGATTACTATGTATTCTTTCATTAAATTACCTGTATTTATTAAGCGTTCATTGAAACATGTTTAAGAATAATTTCTTTGTCTAATTATTACTTAAAGGCCTCTTTCTTACGTAGCATTAGAAATTTCAAAATTAATCCCAAGGCGTTTAATTAAGATGACAATTCTTTCATCACCTAACGTATTTTAGATTTAATTTATCCATTTATATCGCTGCGAAACTTTATTATTCTGTCTAATTAGCGGACATTTTTAAAGCGGGTGGGGACAAGTCTACACGATTATCTGAGTGGGGTATGGGGGGTGTACAGTCGCTAACAAAAATCCGTCGATTTTTAATTAGGAACCGGGAGCGGCGACGTGATCGGAATCTAGTGATCTCTCATGTACTTTGGACGAAACTTAGTTAGATTTTTGGACTTGAGTGTCCAATCAGCGTCTGTGCTTAATGAGACGATTCTTTCTGTTTATATATCCTGATTGGATTCAGTTTATTTAACTCAGAATGTTATCTTGATTGATATTCATTCATATAATTATGTATGTGATAGAATAAGTTAAATTTTATTTTTTGTCACTTACCATAAAAGTGCAAGTTAAGTAAGTAGTAAGCGCAATTATCCAAAGAAAATAAAATTTAATTTAATTTTTAACGTTTTCTTCAACTAGGCTATGTGACCTATATAATATTGAGGGTAATTGAAAATTTAGCCTTTTGTCCCAACATTATCTAAGCCAAGATAACTTAACATTCAAATTTAAGGTGACAATCGTCATAACCCGCAATCAGCTGGGGACAAAGGGCAATTCTATAAAAGGCAAGAGATAGGGACAGATAGATAAATATATTATTAAAGTCAACGACCTTCAGGTACAAACAACTTTTTCCCCTCACCCCTCGCAAAAGCTCATGCTTACAAACTGTCGCATTACACGTGCCCTTGGAATAAAGCTAGTTTCATTTACAACAAGCGATTTTGAACTTTATCAATATGAGTTTAAGACAAAAATAGAAATAGCACAACTTTCGCGTCGTTTGAATGACATTTCGCAAAGAAAACGAACGATTTTCAACATTTAGATAACATTGGAAACGGTTGAGTTAAAATTATTCAGTATTTCGTGGAAATCTTTCTTCATCAAAAATCTATACGTAGTAAATTAAGTTATCATATATATATATATATATATATGATAACATATATATATATATATATATATCGATTAATAAGAACCTGTGTATACTTGTTTATATAATATATTTATTTCAAAAAGGTATAAAATATGACAACAAAATAAACAGAATTGCCCAAAAGGTTCAGCCGTAGCACTTAACAAAATCATAGGATACTGTTATAGATTTGCGTAATGTTCTTACAAGGTATTGCACTACAGACGCAGGTCAGCGCAGCGGCAGCACAATCGGCTTGAGTGAAAACTGCCATAAACGATACGCCACAGAATAACGGCGTAGATACGACTAGATTACTTTAATGCAATTGCATCTGAGAGGTAGGATAACCTTTTTCGGAGGTGTTATATTGAAATAAAATGTTTGCACGTTTATAATGGTTTTCCAAACAATCTTAATAAATGTTAGTTAGGTATAAATGTACACGGTATTTCAATATAAATCGTATTAAACTTTTTAGTAACATGCGATACTTTTTAACCTAACTAAAGTTGGACAGGCATCAAAATTTAAAACCCTTCCAGAGGTATTGAGGATAAGAAAACTGCACAATTCCGCCATTAGTCGAAACTTATTATAGACAATTTCCTGCGCTAGAGCGAGACCAATCGGGCTGAGTGAGAACCGCCATAAAGGAAGCGTTTAATAGGGACTACAGAGTTACCGAGCGGAACGGGATTACGGGGCTGGGGAATTTAACTCGTGCTCGCAGGTAAAATAGGTGCAGCGCAGCTACTGCTTCTTATTGTTCTTTATTCTTTGATCGTTTTCTAGTAATGCCCCATTGTGTCGATTTTATGTGAAGTTGCTCCGATATAGGGGGGCTTTGACTGGAGTTGTAATTTGGCTGTGAAATATAAACATTCTAGGCTATGAGAAAGTAGTTAGTCGTACGTACAATATAAAATGTGTATACTCTCGATAGATTTAGTAACTCTTGCTTATACGAAATCTTTTCTATATCAAGTATTACATTTTTAATGGATCCGTTTCCTGATCCGTAGCCGAGTCATTATGCCTATAAATTGTCGAACCGAACTCTCAAACAGAAGCCGATGGTATCGAAGGTAGCTGGTAGAGACTACTAATGTGCTATTAAGATATCCATCACTCGCTGGCCCGCTCGTAAAATTAGCATCGGAATAGCCCTTCCAGCTATCGGTGTATCAAAATACATAACAGAACTTCCATAACATCTATGTACAGAATACATAATTTTTAGCTCTATGGACTGATATCATATGAGATATTTGTCATTCATTCGTTGGAGCATGGTGTAATGGTTGCGGCTCTTTACAACCATGCTGTAATATATACTTAGGCGATTTAAAGGTGTGGCGGAGAGTCTTGTCAGTTCTGTCTTCAGCTTCTCGTCTCTCGGGAACTGGCAGTTATAATCTCAAATCTCTCGGCAAAATCTCGTAAAAACACGACGTCTTTACTTTTATACTTGCATGCTAAGAATTTAGCTTATTATTAGTGTTATAGTCAAATAAATGAAAAATAATACTTTTAAACTTTTTTAAAGGCCGGCAACGCAACCGTTGATTGAATGTGCCGTGAGAGTCTTGGAGCATACAACAAGCTCCTTTGCTTCCTTTTTATTTAAATTTTGATCATAATAAACTACTCCGATCATGTAAGTGACCTTAAGCGCTCAACCTCAACAATTCCTATATTATTGATTACCCCTCATAATATTAATTCAATTGAATACCGATAAAAATAAAAATCACACATTTTTATTAATTCCACTAGAAGTATAACAGATACATATAAAATTGCAAAATGAATCGGCAATAAATAATATTTAAAAATCGATAATAATCCGGTTAGCAACACGCCAAAACATTTACATAGACAACCAATAGATGCAATTAAAGCATCGACAATACATCATCGGTGGCAAATTTATAGTCTGTAATAAAAATGACAGATGATAAATAATAGCGGGAATTAATTAAGATGACCTCATCTGTAGAAACAAATCAATATTATGTCAGTCGAAACGTCTTTTTGAAAAGGAATACATTTTGCGATATATTTGGTATTACATATTACAAAAGAAACTTTGTAATATGTAATCACCCAATTTTTTTAATAAATATTAAAAATAATTATATTTTGTTACGATAGGAACAACTTGTCAGAAATTTTACCAACAAATTAAAGCGAGTTTTGTCTTTTATGTTTTAAATTGTTCTTGAATATTTTAGTTAATACAACCAAAACTAAGTTGTATAACATTTAAACAGTTCCATAAAATAACAGCACAATAGGGTGAATATAATAAACATAAAGCTCGGACATTCCCATTAACTAAATAGCATTAGATACGAAATAGAATCAGCGCGTTGGATTAGGTCGTTGCGAACGTTTATTGTCGCGTATTAACAGTCAAATTTACATGAAGTGTGGCTACCATAGTTGTTGTTATTATCATAAATAAAACCTTATAATTATACCTATATGACCCTAATAATTTTGTCATTTCATTGCCACTACATTTTAAGGAAAATAAAATATTTATGTCTGTTTGTCTTTAATCAACAAATTTGAATAAATCAATTTTTGCTCACACTGTTTGTTTACCCTTACATTGGTAATTTGATTTGAGGTTCTCAAGGCCATACAAAGTCGAAAATAAGCGCTTAGTGTGACTCATATTTCATATGTATGAGTTTTGGTGAATTGAATTTGTCTGAGACTTAATTTCGTTAAAAATGAAACACTATGACGTGACAAACAAACATAGGGTATTTATTTGGTATTGCTTAAACGAGACGGCTAGACATATACACGTCATAATTATCGCATGTCAAGCACACATAATCGTATAGAATTCGATCCAATCGACGTCAACTCGCGAGGGGTCAGTCTTCGAATAAATCTTCACCGGACAGTCCCTAATATATTACAAGAATGATATTTTGTAATTTAAAACATGATAGTTAATTTCATATTCGGCTGTAAATCAAGTGTTTAATGGTACCGTGGGTGGATGGGATCAGCTGGATGAATGAGAAATGATCGTGTGATTAGATTTTTGTTACTTTATTTTGATCTTATCGATTTTACAAAATCATATTTTTTTTAATATGTCCCCGTAACTTAGTGCTTGAATTCAGTATTAATGTGGCAAATCTTTAACAAGTATTATGAAAGACAATACGAATATATTTTAATTTTTTTTTGTATATTATAGTTTTAGTTAGTAATTTAATCAGTGTAAAACAATTACGCAGTAAAAGTAGCTTGCCATGAACTTTAAAACAACCCAGATGAGTAGGCGGTCAGTTGAATTGCATTTTTTTTAAGCTGACTTAATAAAAACGGAAATATCAAACTCACAAAAATGAACGAAATAACGATAATTCTGTCAATCAATTCTGAAATGTAAGTATAAAACTCACGTGGAACGCTGTTTTAGGGAATTCGATGTTGCTGCGAAATTAAATTTGGACATATTTTAATCATATTGTCTTTCTACAAATACAATCCATCAACATACGATTTATTTAAGAGATGAATATTTGGCACATACAAAATTTATGTCTGACTAACATTTAATATTAAATAATTGTTTATTTTACTAATTAATGTTCTATTGAAATATATTTTAAATAATTAAAGTTATATAATCTTAGAAATCAAAAATAAACTGCATTGTAAAATGTTGCGCTCCCCTGTTCTAGATCAAGATGTGTGCTTTACTGCGCTCGCGCACCTTGACAGATTTATGTGGGACGCCGATCGTCCAGCGCCTCCCGCCTAGGGTGATCATACTGTGTGAATTTAAGGCTATGTTTATTAAGGCGTGTCATTATGGGACAACTAGGGTTTCTAATTTAAACCTTTCTGGAATCTAATCTTATACTTTAGAATATGCTTAGATTAGTCTAGCTTAGAAGTTTGATAGATTTCTGATTCGAATATACATTAGCGGACATATTTTCAATTTAAAACAACGACTATTTGCCATCAATACTATATGTACTTAAATACTATTTGATAGAAAACTAGCTTTATACATTCATTATTCTCACGACGTATTTGTGGTTACCCTACCGTCCTCATTAAACCATTCGATTGCGTGGCTGATTAGATAATAATTAACGCCTAACATTCTCCCTCTTAGACTTAATAGACAGAAGATTTCTGACTTTAAATTACCCGTTGTCGACATCACTGTAACATTATTATGTTTTTGGATTTAAACACTTGAGTTTCGCAAACGCTTGCTTGCTCAATCCAGTCTAATTTATATAAACCTATAAACATTATATAAAGATGAGCTAAACAAATGTGATACAAAAACCTAAACGATTGTTAAATTGTGCGTTTAACTACAGTAAAAAAGTCAACAAAAACTCGAATTACATGCGTAACCTGCGCAAGAGTGGGAATCCATCAACGTCAAACCGGCCAATCGGGGAGCGGGATTCAAATAATTGTTCTTGTAACCGACCAATCGCGTTACCCGCCTGCTGGACCTTTCAATGATTAATGTTTTTCGTAGACATATTTACGAGTGGTTTGAATGATTTGTGTGTGTGCTATCGATTTACGATCGCGTGTCTGTGTGGATGTTTCCAGTACAAGCCGTGATTGTATGCAATACTTCAAGTAGACGGACTTGTTTCTCAGTTTAATCTAAATGGTTTATGACTTATATTTTTAAATGAAAGGTATTTAAAGGATTAACAAGAATCTGTCTATTATTATCTCTTTGTCTCCATACACCTCAGTGTTAACTCAAAATACACCTAAAACAAGTGTTTTAATGCGACACATTTTCGCTTTCAAGCCTCAAACTACAAAACAATAATGACGTAGGATTGTTGTCATATAGTTAGATTAGTTAGTTAGTTAGATTTTTTTCAATAATTTCAGACGATTTCCTTACTCTTGTTGTCGTCATTTTTGTCACCTGTGAGCAACAAAACCGAAAATAATTGATATAATTTATTACGATTTAAATTACGGACTTAAAATTATTATTTAGAAATGTCACTCTACAACCACGTGTCCATTTTAACTATCAAATATTTATTGTTATCGAAGTAGGAATATTTAGATGAGCTATAACTTTTTACGGCCGTATTAAATGTGGTTAAAATACTGCATTCTTATCTGTAACGCTTAATGACACTTAACTGTCGGCCCCTTTGATCCGCCTTCAGTCTCAGTTTGCGTTAACGTTTAACGCAGTTATAAATAACCTGGCTGTAGGGTGGTCAAAAAACATTTAACTACTGAAAGGTTCTATTATTTTAAATTAAATGCAGTATTACAATCTGGTATGACAAGTAAAAGAATCGTGATAATACTCAATTCCTAAAATATATTCGGAAATCAATGTGAATTATTAATTTAACAATAATAATTGTGATATATTTTTCAAGTATTGCAAGTGTTAATTTACATCGCTGGAAACTTTAAACAATCTACTAAGCGATATGTTACAACATACCCGATAATATTTCATAGTTATTATACCTAATAAGTTATGTAACAGAATTAATTAAATAATCAATACCAACCATATTATATAATATCTACTTGATTGTGGGTATCAAACGCTGATCTTACCTGTAACAAGAATAAAATATATAAAAAAATTATAAAACACCGTTGCATTGTATCTAAGTTATACATAATATGTATTAAACATAATGCAGAGACTGTTAAGCTAGACGATCTGTATCATCAATCAGATATAAAACATACAAGCATTAAAAATATTTCCCAGTAAACGAGGTTAACAAACAGTGACTTTAACCAAAAAACTCATTAACTTTCGCAGCCGCCCAACCGCCCCGCCGCTCAGCCGCCCAGAAACGCGACAAATTGGGCCTGGAGGAGGCAAGCGCATTAAATAGCTCTGACAAGTGCACCAACGCTGGCAATACACCGAGAAGAATGCTCGTTAAGAGTCATCTTTAACTAGTAACTTGCTTTTCCAATTGTCTAGGCAACTTTTTAGCATAAGTTTACCATTATATTTTTACAATAATCAAGAATGAGTTCACAATACAAAAACTAAAAGAAAGAAAAGCTGCTTTATTTACCAGAATATTACACAAATCTTTTTTTTTCCAGATCAATGTATATTGTATTGTTATATTTATCTTAAATTATAACATTTCAAAGTCCATAATAATCTAGACTGAATATTTGCAACATTAGTTCGCTAGAATAGAGTGGTATTCACAGTCTGTTAAACTAAGCGTCACTTACAGGGGAGCATTACTGATTCCTCATTAAGACTTGAAACATTTCAAGACTATGAAATTTTCTGCAATTAACAATCATTAATAATGCATCGCATTCCCAAAAAGTTTGTAACGAAATATTAGTATGTACATTTAATATATATACGATAAAACGTTTAGTATTAACTTTATATATATATCATAGATAAAAAAGTTATTGAAACTATATTATTGCATTAGCAGGGTTAAGATATATACTGACAATGGCTTCTTTCAATAGCTTAAGAAATTTATTTATTTATTTATTTAACACTTTATCGCACTTAAACACTAGAAGCAAATGACATTAACAGATGTAAGAACATATAAGAGCAACGGGCGGCCTTATCGCTAATAAGCGATCTCTTCCAGACAACCCACAGAAATGTAACTGTATGGCAATTAAAATTGTAATCGTAATTTAAAAGTGTCTGTAAACTTAGTTATATTGGAAAGCTATGTCATCCGAGCCTGTCAAGATGTCTGCATTTTAGTATATATTTATATTATTGTTAAATACAAAAAAATAATAACTTAGCAATCATAATATCATATCTAAGACATCTGGTTAGACATTAAAAGTCAAATTTATTTATAGTGAAAAAGAAAATGATCATTTAAGTAAATATTAACACATTTTATGTGATTGGTGGATTTAAACCTATTAGAATACGATAAAAAAAATGTAAACGATCGTTTTCGTCTTTACGACGCGTTAAAGTTACGTTAAGCCTCTTTGGAACCGACTTTTTAGAGTTTTAATGACCTTCTTAATGAGCTGTTGACGGATATAGGAAATTGTTTAATCGTTTATAGCAGGATTTGAATTGTTTATATAGAACGGATTCGCTTTTTAATTATATAGAACGCAAACATATTTTAAGGTTTCTTTAATCATTTTCTTATTTATTTTTAATGTACGAGTGATTTCGATAATTTAATGTACATCTATTGCTTTATAAGTTATTGTTTCATATATATATCAAGTGTGTGTTAGTGAAAATTACAACATAAGTATAACATTTAGGACATTTATATCCAATTAAGGACTTAGGTCTGTTAAATTATATCGGGTGCCTGTGCTTTCTATAACTAATATTCGATGATGTATCTAACATTTAAATGGTTCAAAGATGTTCATAAATTTGTTTGGTATAGGGAATAGTTATTGCAAAGAACGGTTAGGTAACCAATAAATACTTCATAAACCTCAGTCAACGAAAAGCTCACAATTTTGTGAGGGACCAAATGAACTGGCCAACAGTTGAAAGAAACTGTCTTCTTAACCTTGCCCTTCAATATTTATACATAGACATAATATGTAGATAGGGTATTCTATTCAATTAATTATTAACCCTCGAGTACCTACCTACGCGACAGCAACTTATCCAAACAAGACGAAAAGCAACATGGCGATCGGTCGCACCAAACCTAACCTACAAGAAGCTCTAGGAATCTTAAGTATATGTATACCAATTTACTGTGTTATGTGCGACTTACTTTGAAAAGAAACTTGGGATAATGTTAAGAAACTGTCCCACTTTCATAATATTCATAATGTCATTGTTCAAATGAATTAGTCATTCGTATTTTGACATAGTGTAGGTGTTCATATCTAACCAATAAAAGTCACTCATATCGCACACACTGATCAATGGTTACAAAATATATCATATTACTAAATGTTAATGGGCCATAAAGTGATTTTATGACCTGGGAAATAAAGTATTGCGTACACTTATAGAAGAGACACTAAAAAAAAATGACACAACAACATATACTATGCATCGTGAGTCTGTGACAAAATAATTACAATTGTATTTATAATTAAATAATATTTAAGGTTATTTTTTTATTTTAATATAAATTTAACATGAATTTTATTATGAATGAAATCTTCAGCTGCATAATAGATAAACTAAAACTAAGCTATTCTAAGTTAATGTCACCAACGCTATCGATAGAATGTCCAGTATAGTTATTTTAGTAATCTCACTTCACTCTTAATATGTGCTCAGTAACATTGTACAAAACAACCCCTACTATTTAAATATTAACGATGTATATTCGAATACGAGATCCCCTTTTAAATCGAGAAGTCACGAATGACTTTCTAAGTGACAAAATAAAATCTATTTTATTCTACTAATATTAACAAGGCCACTCCTAATTAATCTTTGAATTCCAATTCCATTCGAAACAAATAACTAAAACTATTAAATAATCTCAATAATGGGGTCAAATACATTCCACACGTCTTTACACAAACACTCGAGATTCCTATCAATATATTATGGAAATTAATTCGGAAATACCTACAATGCTATTACATATAATTTAAATAAATTAATAAATAGAACCGCATAATTAATATCAATGATAGACATAAAAACATTTTAAAATACGACACAACTGTCAAAGATCGCTCGTATTTTATAGGAAATCGTTCTGGAATCCGGACAAAATGAAGGCACGTAATAAAGCCTATCTATAGTTCATTAAGATTCTATAAGTAGCTAGTGTGAGTTAAATTATGATTGGCATGATTTAATCAACAGTTTCCTGTTACTGTGTAAACTAATATAAATTTGATAGAGATCAAGAATCCAGTGGAGCATCTTTATGTGCTTCTAATCATTGTTTTTTTACGAACTCATTAAGTTTTATGACCTCTTGGATTTTTTTTACAAACAAGTAGTTTAACAAACATAGATCAATAAAAGTGCGTGAAATTCGCAATAGTACTCGAATACAATTACAATAGTAGGGGTATTCTTGTTATACGGAGTAGACAACGCAAGACAACACATATTGGCTCTCAGTCTGACCCATTATTTATTGACGCCGGCAAAAATACTTCGACGAGACGCTACGATAGTTAGAACTTAAAAATTGCTAATTTTAATGGAATTCGGATAATTTCGAATAGAATCAGAGTAAAGATACATTTTCTAGTATTAACGTATTTATGGTAGGAGATACTTAATCCTACATTTAACTCGGATTTAAGTCAAAGCATCACAAGGCTAGTGTTGTGTTTGATTTTTAGAAAGAGCAGCACAGATATATATAAAAATATATCAATATATCAAAAATTTCCAAATCAAAAAAATGCAAAAAAATTAAGAACGATACGGGATCATCATTATATTTAGATATATCTCAGACAATTAAACACATAACATACATAAAATGACCTAATGAGAAATATATAATTTTTCTTTAGGTTCCTATAATTTTTGTTTTTGATCATAATCAATACTGTGAATCACTTTAAGTTGTAACAGCTCGATGTACAGCACATTAATATCGTACAATGGCATACAATCGTAAAGTGTCAAATGTACGGTGTCGCAGGTACAATAACAGCGAATAGACAGCTTGTGACATTTGCATCGCTGAAACGTGAGGACTCCGTGACACGGTGGGCAAACTCACATGAAAACTGTGGAGCCGCGTGTTAATAAATATAACTATACAAACAACAAAATATGTACGCATATGGATAACGTGAGTACTAGAACAGTTATTATGTCTACCACATTATTCCAACATACTTCCAAAATCTATTAGACTAGTCGGTGTATAATAAATTTAAGGAGTAGTGACGAGTTTCTAGCTAGTTCTTCTCTTCCGCCCTACGCCCTTGATTTGATTTTTTTAAAAATATATTTTCGACAATTAAAAGAAAGAAATTTACCGATATGAATACAGTTACTTTTGATTTGATTTATATGATTTATTTAAATTTAAAAACCATAAGTGTTATACGAATATCTAATACATTAGTAGGTCCTCTACACTTTTCTCTGTCCCATGGCGCTTAATTCTCTGTGACGCGGCTTCATGAGACAGTTTTTGCATTGTACTTGTTTATTTCGCTACCATCTCATATTTGTACCAATTACTTCCGTTCTCAAAGTGTCTCACACGTTTGCAGTATTTTGACACAAACAGCTAAAAAATAACATTAATTAAATCGTAAATTTAAGTCCATAACAGCGTTCCAAACCGATATACGCCATTTTAAATGTTATCTCAAAAAGCAATAGTATCAATTATTTTCCAATAAACCAAAATAATCTTAGAGAAATAAACATTAGTTATCGAACAAGATCAGATAAACGAGGCCCGTAACGATAAGTACAGTCACGGAGGAGAGCTAAAGGTCGCAGGATCGATCGCCACAGATGTCACTATTAATCGGTGACTTTAATCCGACGGGCTGCTTATAAATCAACGCTAATTGTACCTATTTATAATTATCAAGTCAAACCACTCGCTCGGCTAATGACTCTTTGCCCGACTCTGCGTTAGGTGCGTTTAGATGGTTTATTTTTAGTAGGTCCATTTATAGCAATTTAATATAACTGATAAGAACATTTCACAATTGACTTTATTTACGCGTGCGTAATTGTCGCCGTGCTTAAAGCACAAATTGTCAAAGAGGCCACGAGTAGCGGGATAATTGTATAATTTTATGAATTTGGCATTACAAAAGGTAATTTTGTAAATATTTGCCCTACAACGAGCTTTAATGGCCATTGCTTAAGATAAGCCAAGTCTTATTCAACTTTCAATTAACAATCGCGTTCAAAAAATGTCAATAACAGACATAACTTGATACTTGATATCGTTACATAAACGCTGAAAAAATAAAAAAAAAACGAATTTAGTGCGTTGTTGCAGGTAAAACACGACTTGTAGTCATTAATAAAATAATAATTTTCAATTTAAGCGTGCAGATTGAGTCGATAAAAACAAATGTTCCTTATTCATATGTTTCTGGTGAGTTTTGAAGAAAATCGGTATATATATTTTTTTGTAATTCTGAGTTTGAGTGTAACATGCGCTCGTATCTAATGTAACTAAATGGTTTCAGCCTCAGATTTGTGAATCCCTTTCAAGGTCAAGGCAAGGTATGTTTTTACGATGTTCGTTCACATCTCGAACGGAATTCAAAGTCGCGACTTCTGTATTAACCGTCGCTCGTTTACGCCAATCGGAAGTGTACTGCCGTACTGCGGGCAATAGACTTACTGATTTTAGAAATTGTCGGATTATATGATAGAAACAATTTCTATTAGTTATGACATTGGAAAGACTACACAAAAACAAATTATCATCATTTTCTAAAGGGCGAATCAGGTAAGCTACTAACATCAGCTACTCATATCAGTGTGGAGATTTTTTCGGATAAGGGTAGACTTAGCAGGTCATCACATAGTGATTGTTTCTCTCTCTGTCTAAATATAATATAATAATAATAAAGTACAAATTTCTTTAAAGATCATTTGCGATTGGATTAAGATTATAAACGATTAGATCTAGGACACTTCAATGTTAAGCTACGGAACATCATAACTTATATGACCGACTCTGGAGTATATAAGATATTATGTACGACCCATTCACTTCAGTAAAGTTATAGAAACTGACAGGTTAAATCACAAAGGACAATATCGAAATCAACCCTCCCAAAAAAAAAAAACTTTACTACCATAAATACACATAACACTAAATCATAATACAAAAAAAAAAATCAACAAAGTCTGACCGCTTGGAAGAAATGGCTCGGAATCTATAAATCTGTGACGGGTGATCTTGGAGAATCCCCATTCCGGGTCCGACAGCCGTCCAGTGCGGTTGTGTTGCGCAGTTGCTCCCGCTACTTGACTTGTCGAGTGGCGTGTTCAATTGTTCAGTGCTTGAGCGCTGGGTGGTTATCAACTCTGAATTTTTTATTCTAGCCCGACGCAAGCTGCACCGAGGTCTCCCCGTCTGCCAGGTTCCTGGCGTTCGAGCGGCATCCGAGCAGCAGTGAAGGACTGCAGTTTATGATTAACGCGGGTTTACCTGCGGTCGATTTTCCAACCACCTAACGGTGCCAAACGGTTGGGATCGATTAACGCTTAGGCGGGAGTGTTGTTCGAGGGCAGCACCCGTGCCTTTTTCAAGGCGCGTTAACCTCGCCTGCTTCCATCAAGTCCCTGTGTGTGGGCGGAGCCTCTCAGTAGGCATTGCCACGGGGCGTAGGTACTCCAACTGCGCTCTAGCCACCGTCTGCACACACAGGGTCCACTGTTGGACGGGTCCCAGTCGCACATCCGTGGGGGTTCAGCCATCACGACCCCCCCACGGGCCGGTTAGGTCAGCGACACAAAAAGTCTCGTCCGCTATCACCAGCGAAGACTTTACACCTAGGGAATACATAGCTTAGGTACACACACGTAGGTTTAGGTACACACTGCCAAGCTGCGGGCCTTAAGCTTCGCAGATGGCGGACACCGAACGCCCTCCCGACTACGACTATGCAGCGGAAGACGACAGTGAGGTAGAAGACCTCAACGCCGAGCTCGCGCGGCACTACAGGCGGTTCTACGTCTTCGTGCAGCGACGACACCCGGCGACCGTCCGCCTTTGGAACAGCCGGTCTCCCCTGGGATCGCGGTCGCCGTCTCCCCCGCGTTCCCCGACCCCAGAGCCAGAACCTATGCAGCTCGGACCTGCATACGCTTCCGCGCAAGCACTCCTCGCGCGCGACTCCCTCCCCCCGGCCCCCGCGCAGGCCTCGCGCAATAATCTTGAATTGTTGGTCCCCGCGAAGACCGAAATAACCGAACCCTCTGCGGCCTCCGCGCAGGCCCCGTGCTCTTTGATCCCCGAAATTCCCTCCGGCAGGGAATCGCGTAAAAGCAAGAGAACGCTCGACAGTGACGACGACCAATCAGAGGCCGGGCGCTCAGTCGCCATGTCATGTCAGTCCGCAGCGTCTTCAGACACTGACTCCGATTCCGACGGTTTCAAGACCGTACAAAACCGAAAAAACAAGAAGAGGCGTGCTGCCAACACCCCTCTCGACCCTCCTCCTAAACGGAACACGCACCCAGCTTCCCAGCAGGCTGCGGGTTCGAACACCGCGCCATCTCCCGCCCCTTATCCCAAGCCCGCGAAACAAGATCGCACTAAAGCCCCTCCCCCAGTTTACGTCAGGGACAAAAGTATTTGGCCCTCTCTGTCCGCCTTGATGGACAAAAAGTCCATCACATACAAGGCGAAAACACTGCGCGACAACATCTGCGTGCAAGTGTACGACCCCGCCCACCACCGTTTTTTAACCTCGTACCTTCGCTCAGAAGGCATAGGAGGCCACACGTTCCCTCTTCCCGAGGAACGAGTCCTTAGAGTCGTGATCCGAGGCATCCCCAAGGAGATCGACTCTTCTACCGTTCAATCGGATCTATTAAATCAGGGATACCCCGTGAAGGAGGTATTCCGAATGTTACACCGCAGCTCAAAGCAGGAATACGACATGGTTCTTGTCGTCCTAGAGCTTTCAGCGCGCGGCAAAAAGATATTCAACCTCAGTGAGTGTTGTAAACTCTCTGGGCTCAAGGTGGAAACACCTATCAAGCACTCATACACCAGACAGTGTCACCGCTGTCAGTTGTACGGGCACGCGGCGCGTAATTGTTTTGCGCGTGCGCGTTGCGTTAAGTGCCTAGGTGATCACGGGACCGCCGACTGCACACGGACACTGCCATGCGCCGAGCCGCCTTCCTGCGTGCTTTGCGGGCAACAGGGCCACCCCGCGAGTTATCGCGGCTGCCCTAGGGCCCCCAAGACGAGCGGAAAGGGAAGCAAGCGCGTGCCAAGGTCCGGTGCAGAGAAGCGTCCTCCCGCGCCCCCCAAGGAAACTTACGTCCCAGCCCCCCCTCCCACTATCAACCCGTGGAAAGCTCCACAAAATTCGGCGGAAGTGCCTCCCACTAACCCGCCATTGCCGGCGGAGCCCATAAAACCTATTCCTTCCCTTATGGATATCCCAATAAGGAAACCCGGCCCTCAGATGCCCCTTCCCCCCGCCACTGCGACGACGCTTACGGCTCACGCCAGCGAAGTCCGCAGTGCGGTGCACCTAGCCCTCAGTGTCATAGACGCTGTAGACATCGACGCCCTGCTAGCGTTTAAACACTCGTACAGTGCGGCTGACAGTGTTGACGCTAAGTTGGGAGTAATTATAGAAAACGCCGGACTCCTTAGTGCAGTCCGGAAGTTTGCTAGGCCATCGTAAGGCCTAGTCGCGACATATTTACACAGGTACGCCACGCCTTAAACCGATCCGGATGATCACATCACATTAGCTAGATACAGATTTGCGCCGCCCGCGCGGCTAATTCCAATTAGAAATGTAGGTTTTAAAAAACCGCCTTCGCCGGCGAAGGCGGAGTCCCTGTTCAGCTTCGCTCACACTTTGTGAGTTCCTGATAAGGCCCTTCAGGTCAGTCCCCAGCCCTGACGGCCCAAGCCGAGGTTCGAGTCTCACAGGAGACGCCCTTGTGCTAGTCAAGGCATTTTATTTAGTTTTAAGTCTCGGCCGAGCTCCCGCTCGCCAACCAGCCCGAGCTGAGCTGTAAAGGCCTCACGGCTAACAGCGAGATCCCACTCCAAAAAAAAAAAAAAAAAAAAAAAAAAAACTTGGAGAATCACAAATATGTCAAAAATAGCCATAAAAGTCAGTCCGATATGGCCGGGAGATAGTTTATAGACGGCCACAATGATGAGCGGTGCAAGGCTACGTGCGTGACGAATTTTAATAGGAATCCTGAATTGCGATTATTGGGAAAGTTAACAAATTCTACGAATTATACTCATGTGGTTTGATTATTGAACGGTGGTCTAACGTTAACATGAATTGGAACAAATAACATAAGAGGATTTTTCTTTGCGAACGGAAATTTATTGCATGGTTAATTACACCTAGGTTAACTATTCTAGTATGCCTTTATATTAAGGATACTGTTGTTTTAAAAAAAAGTCATTGTATATCTGTGAGCATTGGTTTAATAATTTAACATTACTAATCTAACATAAATAGATATAAAACAATTTTTTATTAAATTCTGTGTATTATTAAATATCTAATAAATTGACCACTCAAACATCACAAATACCAAAGAGTCCTTGTGAATTAGATTAACTAGAATAAAATTATGTTACGTTAAACTTTCTTTTATTTTTGCTTACGTAATTCTGTAATAAGATCCGAATAAAAGGTTTCTCATTAAATAACTATCAATGGTCGACATATGATCGATTTCAAGTTTTAACTGGTTTTTCATATACGTGTTTAATTTATTGCCGTACGGCCACTGATAGCTAGCGACATCTCGCGACAGCTGCGATACCGAAATACTCATCGGACGATATTCCGCGTTTTTCACTGTCCATGCGCGCATCAATTCCTGTCCACATTTGTTAGCAAATGACAGATGTTTTACGCCTCTGACAATCATCACACAACAACGATCTATTAGGCTTTAATACAATGCGACAGAGTCGTTATTTGCAAAGCACGTTACATTTATATCGTGGTAAATTTTGTCGTCTTGTAGCTGTCAGTGGATAATGGTTAACCCTTTTGCCAATTATAGAGCTGAAAAATTAATTACCATCAATCAGTCAGTATCAAACAGGAATTTGATTTGAGGAAATTCAGTGATTCCTTTTTATATATATTGTTTGTTTTTTGAACACACCTCTTTAAAATAATAGCAATTTTGGGAAAACCAAGTGTTTAATACCCCTGGTGATGTAACCATCAGAAAAAGGCAATGCCAGAACGATCTACAACTGAGTTAACTATACCGGAAACAATTTGTTTAATGTGTTATACATATGAACTCAAAAAAATATCCATTATTTTAAATGAATTAAGATGTATACAATTTATTGTAAACATCAGTCATATAACGCGACATATTCAACCGAACGACAAGCGCTCGCGCATAATCCCTGATGATTGATAATAGCCTGCCCCATCGTTATAGTATTTTCCGTCTATTTTTACACCAATCAAAGCAAATAAGTATAAAAAAAACTTTAAGTTGCAGCCGTGATATATCTAATGATAAACTTTATAATAATAATATATCTCAGACGTGATAGCCTGTATCTCTCTATCTTCATTCGTTGAAAACTTCCAATCAAATTAATTATTTACATCTCACATATAATAGTAATATCGTAGTATTATCATTTGTGTGTTGAAAACATGATGATAAGTGATGAAAGTGATAGAGAAACGTAAACGATTCATATAATTCCCACAAGAGGACAAAAATTTAAAAACGTGACAAAAAACATAATAAATTCATCCGAAGGAATTTTGAATCGTATCACAACCCACCTCTTACAATAAGATATATAGCATCCCGTTGACGCCCAGAATAGACATGTATTATTAACTTAAAAATATAGGAATCGTATTATTGAACTTTGATTGATTTATATTGTTACACTGATCATTTATACGTATAAATGTTGTCCATAGGTAAGTAAGGTATCAATAAGGTATCAAAAGAAAATTCTAATGAAACATTTGCTCATATTAGATTTATTAAGTCTATAATTAGTGACTTGAAAAAGGGTTGATTTGAGACAATCGGGCAAAAAGAAATCTTATTATGTCATATAATGTCTTGCAAGGTACGCCTTACAAGAATAAACCATACAGAAATACAATCTTAAAACACAGGAATTGTACAGTCCCAATCATATTATCAATGAGATTCTTTCTTGTGTGGTCTTGCACCCTCGAAGGTAACATTTAATTAAACTTCCTTACCTGTCTCCGCTCGTCATAGACACTGACAATTTATGACTCTCTATATCTTAACTTGTGTCCAGACATAATAACTTCGTGACGGCTAAGTTGAATTTATTGTTTATCTCCATCCCCTTAATTTGGTACTTCAAATAACATCACTAAAATATTGCACATAAAGCGTCATAATTTTTGGATTAAGTGTGGTGATTAATATAAAATATTATTTTTTTGACGGTTTTTATTTTTTATTATCTCTTTGATGTGAGGGAAATGTCTTTAGTTTATGGTATAGGGCTTGAAGGTGTACATCGCATCGGGCGAAAATTAAGTGGGATGTTGTCTATATAAAAAACATTTTCTATAAATGCATCAAACCAAATCAGTATTTGAGATAAAACTACACTTTACTACAATAAAATTATTATTAATAAATATATATATATATATATATATATATATCATTTTTTTAATATTTGTTAATTGCTGTTTCTGGTAACAGTGAACCCTAATAATATGTATGGTTTATATATACCGTCTAAAACATTAAAATGTGAACATCATTCAATCGAGCAATGCCGTATGTCAGGCCTCACGGCAGGTTTCAGATCCGACATGTTTATACTGATATTAATACCATAATATTTGATATTTATTGGAGCCTTCAACATCAAGCGCGTCTTACGATTATAGCTGTGAGTTATTTTGATTGGATTTTCAAAATCGTTTGTTTTTTGTTTGTGATCACGCAATAACTGAAATATTGCTGACGGTGACAAACACTTTTTCAAACATCACGTATATTTCTTTATGTTAGCTATTGTGTGTGTAACAAGGTTGGGTTTGTTGGTAGTGTGTTATAACGAGTGCGAGAATAATTCGTATGTCTGATCAAACCAAAGAAATTATTAAGCAATGTCAGCTGAACAGTGCCTGCTCAATAATGAAACGAATTTGCAATGACTATAATAAGCTCGCTTATAGCTCTTCTCTTTTTCGGAAAAGTATGACATCGCGTTGATCTTTTGGACTTTTACGTTAATGTCAAACTTTAGTTATAAAAGGCCCGTAGCTAGTTACAAATTTATTAAGTAATTTATTAACGCCGAAGCCAAAAGTATAGACAAAAGTTAATACAATTATATCTGTAGTATTTTAAATCTAACCTTCGATTTTTTTATGAAACAGGAGGCACACGAGCAAACAGGACTTTAAGTCGCCGCCCACCACATGGACTCCTGCAACTCCAGGAGGCTTACTTTTGAATTAAAAAATATATTATTAAATTTACAAGTCATAAGTTAGTATACTTGCATAATTAAGCTAGTTTAGATATGTGATAATTGTTTACTATTTAGAATAACCCAATAAAACAAGAATTGAGTTTAAAAATGTGACCTACATACTTACTTAATACGATAATAAGTTCCAATAACAATCTGCTAAGTGATTGTAAGAAACACTTTAATAAATCAATAGCGTTGTCAACCCTACTGAGAAGTGAAACAAAAATTGCGCGCGCGCTTCCCGTGCGTTACCGGAGATTTATCGAGCGATATGATTCAGAATGAGTTCAGGAAAGTGCCTCATTATACGCAAGGGCACGGAAATTGTGACAGCTGCGCAGGGCTATCACCAAGTTTAATTTAGTAAAATAAAGTATTACCTATTTATATTTGTATGGTATTTTTAATAAGTATATATTTATGAATTTTCATATTTTTAAGTGTATATAATTGTTGTATTGAAATGTCAGAAATTGGCAGATGGCACCGTTGTTCAAAGCGTGTCATAGATTATATTAAGCCAACAATTAATAGACAACTAAACATATAAAGGAGAACGTTTGATCACAGTCAGTGAAACACGGATCTGCGCATGAGTCAGTTGCCGCAAATATTCCGTATGGATAGATGATGTTATCTATTAACATAATTACATCGTTTAATACATGTACTGAAGTTATTCCATAAATTTCGTACGTATTAGAGGCATTGGCAGAGTATACGATGTAGTTGGTTAATTAATCTTCAATCGTCAGCCCTACATAAGGCCATGTACCACAAATCGCAAGTGACAGGTTACAGGTAGCATGGCATTGTTTCCACGAAGCGAGCCGATCGGATTGATATACGGACGCGACTCAACTAACCTCTGAATATCTAATGGGCTGATTTCGGATTATTTATTTCGGATAGGGCGATATGGAAATCGGTTAAAATTTATTAATACTGCCTCGACCTATAGCTTTATAGCAAAGGACAATATTTAAATCGATGTCACGAAATAGTTACAAATTACCGAATTTATATTGTTTATTATATTGGAGATTTTATCTTTATTGATTTTTTTTTAAAACTAAATATGTACCAATAGACGGTGTAACTTAATATTTACTAAAATGAAAAAAAAAAACAATTGTCTTAATTTGGCCCAAAATCGATACTTCGGTCCGTGGAATAGATACAGCCAAGTTTATCGATAAATATCATAAACAGTCACTAGCAATCAGTAGGTATATGGTTTTTTTGTTATTGCAATTAGAATCGAATAACATAAAAATTTAACCATTCAAACCATTGGGGTCTGGACTGCACTATTTTAGACAACTGTTAAGTACAATTGCTTTACAAATCGACATGCCGATTATCTAAGCCTAAGCTGGAAACCTAAAGTACGCTGTTAAGCTACAATTAAAAGTCAATTGTTACACTGTAATTTAAATGCGATCACGGATTGAGTTTGAGTCTCTAATTGGAATATTAATTTATTTAATTAACTTTATTGTCTCTTGTCAAGAATAGCACATTACTTTTTACGCATATATTTGTTTGTGGTCAGCGTCTATCCTAAAGTATAAGCTAGTTTTGTTTGGAAACGTTTATTTTAGCGAGCTTTAAAGTGTTTCCTTTGCCTTAACGTATTAAGCAACTAAGTGTTAAATCAGTTCCTCCCTCATAAGTCAGCGATCGTTTGCACCACTATCCCACTCACCGCTCACCTGTCAAACGCTCTTTGCAACAATTTATCTAATACCTTCTTAATATTAGGCCGAGTGCATACTCACAATTATAATTTGATTATTTCAATAATATAATTTTATTCACACCCTTTCTATAGAATCAACAAAAACAGACGCTTAAAAAAAATGTCATAACTATGTTTTAAAAATTCCTTAATTATTAAATGATTGTACGATCTTTTATTTTTAATAATTTCGCGCAGCTTTGTAAAAGATTTTTCATAGTACATATCAATAATTTGTTATATATACAAAAATTTCTTACGTAACATTTATGTAAAGGCTGCAACTAGATAACAGTGGCTAGAAGATCACTAAATTCACACGGTACCTGCCAAGTAGTTATCCGGTATAATGAACCTGACGTGAACAACAAATGATCTGCGACCACACAGAGTAGCCACTACTTTACAATCTACAAAATCATATAATATCGGTATATCGCCGCTCGTTAATTACACTAACAAGCAAGCGAATAGACGTAGATTTACCACCGCTATTTAGATCGTCTATTCGACGATAGATGGTGCTCAACGTATCTGATCCCTGTGCCCGCGCATATGAAGCAACCTATGTATTTAATGATAATATAGATTTTCGAATTATTTATAAACCAGCGTAAAGTAAATTAACACGTACGTATGCAACCAAACGTCATACAATTTTAATATCGTCTTAATAATAATAAATTTTATTGTAATTTAATAAAAGCTTCAAGTTATCACTTCCTCCCCAAAAGGTGGGGTTAATAACGTATTTTATATACATTCAATATATAATTCACCAAGTGTTTGTCTTTCACAGTGTGTGCAATTTATTATAAATTTAGTTTTTATATTAAGATTATGAAACACAGTAACGCATTGATTTAACGTTAACAAAGTTTGAGCTCCGAAGTTTCTATATAATTCATTAGCGAACGGGCATTCTAATAGCACGAACAAAAGCGCAACACGTTGACAGTGTACGCAAGAACACATTTAATTGGGCCGCGAGCACCGCAGATGGGATTCATTAGGCTTCTAATTAAACAGGGCGTGATTTGCCCGTAAAGGAATCCGCGTAGGTGTAAGGCCAAAACTCACTTGATTAATTAAACGTACGATCATTTTGAGAATTCTTAAGGAGGCTTCGCGTAAAGAGGTTCAATGGGATTATGATCAAACCAGTCATAGGTTTAGATTTTAGTTCGAGCATAAGATGATCCCTGAATGTTACAAGGTTTGAAGGCAAAGCCGCTTCTAGAAGAATAATGCTATTCAAGGACTACGTATTAGTTAATCTC
The DNA here is from genome assembly GCA_951799465.1 of Leptophobia aripa. Lineage (NCBI taxonomy): Eukaryota > Metazoa > Arthropoda > Insecta > Lepidoptera > Pieridae > Leptophobia > Leptophobia aripa. The sequence continues at coordinate 3,070,066 of OX637271.1, forward strand.
TTAACTTGGCTCTGGCGTACTTTACTTTGCCAAATATAAACAAACGTTTCTAATAAGAAGGAACAGTCAAGTAACGCATTAAGTAAACACGCGTCGGTTCGGAAGGTTTATAACCGGTATAAAGAAAATTGATCAAGGGACAGTTACCTCAGTACAAGTGTAGCCACGTCCATAGAATTCGTCATTAATTGTCGATCGTCAGTTAATTGGCAATAAAAATAGTGCAATACATCATAGCTTAATACCGTGCTCTTTCGTTGCAGATGCAATTTACCTGACCGTCATACATCAATCCGGCTATCTATTAGCAACACCATCAATCATGCCGCGACACGGCCAATAAATAAGACCCGTCTTATTATTTGATACGGAAATTCGCTTGATATTTATGTTGCGGTGCAACCGATAAATAGTATAGTGTTTATCGTGACCGGTGCGTCAGGATTTTTGAAATAGCTTGCCTATGTTGATAGGGACATAAGATAATCGATGTCAAACCATGATTTATAATTTTTAAAATGAATTGTTCGAGGTCTCGTAACGTGTAGTAAAAGTTTAAAGGGAACATTTTGGGGTTTTACTTTAAACTATTTAATTGATAATTATAATAAAACAAATAGCAACTATTATTGATTGCATAGTTCTTTCTTGTATGTGGATAAATTAATCTCTAATTTAATTAATTTGAAAACAATTCCCTACAATATACCTAAACATGTGAGTAATTGTACAATGGTTATCAGAAATCAGGCAAATAATATTCTAATAAATCGTATAACGTAGATGCGACTGCCAATGCGATTTTCTTGCGAGCCATCAGACGTCGGCGAGGATGACAGCTCGCATGACGTCACCCGTCACGTCGGATGACAGCTATCACGTGACGTACGTCAGACATGTTCGTGTCACGATGACGTACGTGAGAATATCATGTTATGTGAACGGGATTACTTGCGGAAAAATAATAATTAGTTTCACCGCACGAGGCTATAATTATGTTTCAATTATGCTGTATAATATCTATTTATTTATTTATAGCTCCACCCACCAGACAACAGTTTTATTTATGCCTATGAGTGGTTGACAAATTACAGCTAGTAATTTTAATTGTAAAATTTAGTAAGCCTTTTGTCATGGGTACTATTTATGTGTCGACATAAAATTTATAAAAATATTAAATGGAAAGTCAAAACAGAGATAATATAAAAATTCTTCAAGATACATTCATAAGCGCTGCAGACGCAGCATCTCTGATTAGCATGGGAATGTGTCTGCCACACGCGACGGATACTAACAACAATATTCTAGATAGTTTACTTCTAGACAATATAGAGAAATCTACTATGATTGTAATCCTTCTTAAAGTTCTGCGGTTTAAGTATGAAACCCGATCCATGTTTTAACAATAATAAAGTAATATATATGTTCATTTAATAAAAATCATCAGTTTTTTTAATGATGGGAATATTTTCCTACTTGATACAGCGACCAATATAAATATATATTAAATATTTTATAATAAACGCATAACAGCCTTTGGCAAATCGGATGGGCAATATAAGGACGTGAACTATATAGAGATTAGCACATTAAAAAATGAATAGATTCCAACAAGTTTAATCAAATCCTCAGAGCGTCAGTGGAAAGCTAATTTCGTTTTTGAATCTAATTCAACTCCGCAACTGCCATAAAGACCGTCTTATTACACGTGCTCCGTTCATTGCGCCGCCCGCCCTCCGCCGCCCGCCCAGCGCCCAGATTGAATATTATATCTCTTACTTTACATAACCAACTTTTAACTATTACTCTGGCTTTTATCTTCTTTAATTATAAATTTTTACATATTTAATATTTATAAATAACGCTTGATAACTTTCAAATGTGCACAGGATTTGTTTAGTATGTACAATAGCGACCACTTTTTTAGCAAACAACACGATAATGTAAATCCTAGTCTTGCACATATGCATTGGGCAGACGGCGCAGCGGCCGCCAGTCTTGATTGCTGATCGGGCAACTAGCTTCTTTATCTTATTAATAAGATTTAAAATAATTATTTATCAGTAATCAAACAGGGACCTACTGCGATTATATTCATAGTATTGCATGGATTCCAATCTTTTTGCGAGGCTTGAGCGTTATTGACTGAAATTCGACGAAAAGTTTATATCAAAAGCATGTAAAATTGAACATCTATCACTAAAAAGACAAAGAAACCTTCAAAGTGTATAAACGTAAAAATTCTTAAGTCTAAAAACTCTAACAATAAACCTACTCGGGTTTATCTTTATTATTCCGCGCGGTGAAGTTATGACGACTGCAATGTTTTCCTCTCTCTCTGCCACAGTCTTTGGTCCTGCTCTTTGCAAGTTGCAACGGCTGCTAAGGGACTAAGCTTTATACGCCCGAGGAGATACAAGCTTTTAATTTTAAGTTTTTTTTTAATTCGACTTTTAATTCAAGTAGAATAAGGAACTAGTATAATGTGCTTTATCTTGCATATATTTTAAATAGTTATAAGGATTGTCATCGGCTTGGGAGGATGAACTTTAACCGTCTTCTTTCAAAGAAATATAGAGTAGATAGTGCAAAATATCTATATATCTCATATTTTTTACTTTTGGACTTAATGGTAGTCACAAAACTTTCACGATAATTGACGAAACCGAGCTTTTCATAAAAACTTTAAAGTTATTCAAAAAACCAAACGTCAAAATGAATTGATTTGGAGAAATGAAACAATGAAAATGTAATTTAATCATTTAAGGTGTGAAATTAAAATTATTAAACTTAAAGAATTTTATTATATGAATGTTTCATAAACAGATACCTCCCCAATTCATAATAAACAGTAGTCTAAACTACACAGACAGAGTAAACAAAAGTTGACAGAAATCCAGAGATAGCTATATAGAGAAAGAGATAGCAAAAATCCATCTCCACTCGGTACATAATCGCATGCATCTAACACCAGTGGTCTCAAATCGGATTTAAGTCCAATTAGTTAAGCGTTGCGAAAGCTACCATTCCATAGATCTGTTTAAGTACGGATGACGTTTCTTTGTTAATCATAAACGTGAGTTTAGTAATATTTAGTTCAATTTACATTGACAAAGACATAACAATGATGTGCATCAATGGGTTGGAAATTTTATGAGCTTTTTTTTTTCAGTTAATACTTATCATGCGATCTGTTTTTAATAACTTCTGAATCACAAGTTTTATTGTCACAGTGCTATTTTAAATTTCAAATTACATAAATACGCTGTCAGTTTTAAGTTAATATAATAATTATGTGAATGCATTAATATAATATACATTTATATTTTGATTTTACAATTATATACTAATGAGTATATAATTAATTGAAGTTTTCTCCGATTATTTTTCAATTGATTTTTTGACAGATAAAAATGTCCCATCGTATAAGCGACCGTATTGCGTCAGCGCTTACCCAGTTACATCAGTAATTACAAAGCAATCCGGCACAGAACGGGTAAACCAATGAACCGGACCATTTGACCGGCTCGTGATTTGTGGCCGGGCAAGATTCTGTCTTTGACGTGACAATTGTCTTCGTCTTGGCGGTGGTACAAGTTACAAGTTTTTCAGAACTTAATTCTAAACAAAAGACAAAACAGTTAGTCAACCGCCTCTGTGAATCGAATCGCGAAAGCACACGAAGTGATGCGTCTTTATTTCGCATTCTTACCCCCGAGTATACTTTAGACTGCACCAATTTTAAACGAATGGTACACTAACAGTGTGTCCTTTGAGACTCATTCGATGTTTATAAATAAGGGGGTAAAATACTAAATGAAAATATATAGTTTAATAGTAAATATAATTAAAATTACTATAAAGTTTTTTCACTTATGTAATTTAGTGCCATGGATTTTAAATGGCAAAGTTCGCCGGTTGAAGGAGGGTTGAAACCATCACTAGTCAGAGCACTTTTAGCAGAAGGTGATCGTTTTATATCGATATTTTCAAGACTAAAATCGCTAATTTCCAGTCACTTAATTCTACGTGCTTTTACGTCACATACATGCAGTGAGGCTCCTCTATATAGAGATATGTCATAATCATCTACATGGAGCTTTAGCCTGATAATCGTTAACACACAGCCCTCAAAGTCAATCTTGCAATCTTCAAAACATTTGGTAATACTATGTCAGTCTTGATCATCAACTCGTAAGCGATGTAGAAACTAAATTATTTTTTTAAAGTATTAAATTAAATAAATAGTAATAATCAATCAATTTAGTTTAATGTGAAATTTTCTAAATGTTTAATTACTTATCATTAGTATTTGTATTATCTTAGCCTTTAGCGTAATTATATTTATAATATTACTTTGTAGGTATTTTACAGAAGCCTCATAAATTTATTTTTATTAATCAAAAATATTATATCTCCAGTTTGCCTGGATGAGTATATTTAGCGGTTTTTAGGAATAAGGCCGACCTTTTTATATTTATCATTTGTAGTTCATTTTTAAAGACCAAACGAAAGAGATCGAATATGGAACCACATACATGGTCTAACACAAACTTAATGAGTTAAATGTATGAAATTTTAACAAGAACTTCCGCGATTGTTATTAATCTGCCTATTAGTTTAGTTAGCTATACTACACATACATACATAGCAGCCCATGAGCCTCGTATATTGCCCAACAGCTGAAAGATTCCCTTTATTAAGTTTAAGAGAAAGGCCATCATTACCGCTGTATCGCATATCATAGCATCGATTACTTCTTGACAAGTTAATATCTGCGTCAGGTAGCCCAGCGGGGCAGCAATGCAGTGATAATTAGCCAATGTCTTATTATAATGATATATTTTAGTATATTAACGATATATTGATTTAAGTTGTTGATTAATACTGTCCTATATGACTGGGCTTTTTTAAGACTATTTTATTTTTTTATTTCTTAAACCCATACAGCATAATAAAACAGTTTACATAATAAAGAAAAGGTTAAACACAAAGCCAAAATAGGGTTAAAACAGAACAAGAATGTTAATCTAAGATCAAAAACAACAATAATAACATTATGAACAAGTGAGGAACGAGCATTTAATGTGAGTGTGTATTAGTGTGTGTAATGGTGTTGCTGTTCAGTGATCGAGTGTACGAGGTTGACTCTGATTAGTTTTTTTTTTTTAACTTTTTGACTATAAGAATATTGGTATCTTATAGTCTTTTATCTTTTACATTAAATAAATGTGTTTTAATTTGCGACATTTATTTACTTTTGCGATTAAAATTGAAATAAACATATCGTTTAAGTGTTTTTTGGGTCGAATTATTTGAATATTATTATTACATCACGACCTAAACATAAAAAACACAACATTTCGTGTTTTGTGTTTGTTATTCAAAAAAATTACAGATTTTTATAATTTTTTATCTAAATTTGATCAATAGTGGGAAGAGTAATATGAACATATTATAATGATAATCATGTCTTAAACCCAGCTGAGTTATACAACTTACGTATCTTTCCTGTATTCACTGAACGAAAGGGCTTACCAGAAAATAAAAAAAACAAATGAATAAATGAATTTCATATTATTGTAAAAACAAGAAAGAATATTTCATTTAGTTCATATGACTTCTAGTTGCCGAAAAATACGTGGGCAAACATACGTAAGTACGCCTCACAAGTGCTTTTAAGTCTTGACAGATAATATTCAAGTATATTATATTTCCAACAAATTCACATAAAAATAACTAAAAATATCTTTGTTACTTTTTCTCTCTCTCAAATCTCTTCTCTATACAAACGTAAAACTCAACGGTGTCACTTGAACAATCTTTAAGTCTCCGCACAGACAAATCAAAGCGAACCCTTTCCTCTTAATCTCGTAATTCAAGCTTAAAAAAAGCTCTCGAAAAGACAAGACCCCGTCAAAGGTGGAGCAGAGACGTGTTAAAACCTTACTAGCCTTTAATTAAAGCAGGCGGGTGGGGGTTAGGTGGTCATCGCCTGTCCACTTCCGTACGGCTACTTCATTTCGGAATGAAGGAAAAAAGAAAATTCAGGTGCCTCCTGTGTCAGGACAGCGGATGGCGTGGAGTGGTTCGCGACTTTTTAGCAAGCCCTAATTGAAACAGATGGTTTGACAAATATGTGTGCAGTGTTATCTTTTAATAGAATTTAAAACTCAATACAATCGTCGTATGTCATTTGTTTGAAATAATTAATACACACGTAATGATTATGAATGCATTAAATACATAACTCCATAGATTTTCTGTCCTCACTCCGCTAAATCGCAATCGCTCGCATAACTTATAGGTTAATATCGATTCTGCGTCGAGGCGGATTCGATTTATAATCGAGTGAATGTGAGTGTGATGTCCGATTTAATTATCAGTTCCTTTGTACGTTCCTAATCAGAAGGACGGCGACTGTAATTTTTTAAATCTTTTTGATTCGTCGTGTTCGAATCAAGTATGTATATGGACGGTGTGAATTACCGGAGCTCGTTACAGTTCGAAATTTAACTGTCCAATACTTTGCGATTAATTTTATATTGATCAACGATATAATTAATTATAATTTACTTAAAAATTGCTTTTTCTTTAGCTTGATTATTTCAGTAGGTACGGTCTTATACGAAGAAGGAGGATTTTTATTCACAAATTATATCAATATATCTTTATTTACATAGGTAATTAAGGTACACTTATGAATCGTCAAAAAGTTGTAAAAACTTTTAATTTGAAGTCTTTAAAGAAAAAAACTAAAAATTCAAGAGTATGATCGAATAATTATATTAAGATTTTGAATTTTAGTGTAAGGTAATACAAATTTCATTGCAATGCTTTTGGTATCAGGGGTCATTGCACCTGATAAGGTAAATGGTAAAACAAGCCCATTGTTCGATGTGATTGAGGAAAACAGGTGTGAACTCAGTACTTTAATAATAATGAGTGTTAGTATACCAATAGAAAGTTTGTATCATGAACGATATGCAATAACCACTTTCTTGACAATACTCCTCAATAAATGCTGAGTATATTTCAAAATTATGCCTTACTAATAAAACTAATTTATATTGACAGGCATACTTAATGCCTATTTTTAACAAATAAATTAATAACTTAATAAACATTATACACATACAGTAGTCATAGTAAAAACTAGTATTTTTTTTTAAATTTAAACCTCTAACCACGACACGGTAAAAGGCACTCCGCTCTAAGGATAAGATTCAATTACCGGGCCAGCAGTAATGACGTTATGGAATTATCGCTAATAGCCGATAGATGGCCCTGAGACAAGATCGCGCAAGAATCCCGATGTAATTTGCAATATCTTTCAGCGAAATGCAATAATACCTGCAGGCTTTAATAGTATGAGACCTGGTTATCGGATTAATTATTTTATGCGAATTAATTATTCAGACTTTGAAGCTATTGTTATACGCCTGCAATACTCACGTCTGTTTAATATGTTTTGCGGGTAACATTAGGTCATAATATTATTAAAATTGTGAGTTTATTTGCTTCCTACAAACAATAACCTGTAAATATTGTGTGTATATGCCATTTATGTCAACTGTTAAAGAAAATGTCGCTATCCTTTTGTGACAAGATCAGCCTTGTGAAGGTGTCATGAGTCATTCTTATTTATTGGTATGTTCGTGAAAGCGACGATAGCGGGAGCGATAAGCAGATATATGAAACCGATATTCATCCTAATACAAACAGAATAAATGTGTAATGTTTAAACCACTTGTTACGAATATCGCGTCTACTCGTGAAATACTGATGCGATTCGAGAATTAATTAACGACTTATTGGACGCGTGAACTTGTGTGGGACACAAGCTTTCTAGCCACATCACTACCTATTTGAGCACATCTTTAGTTCAAATCAATTGAAATTGGAGTAAGGAGACGTATGTCTTTTAAATATTTTGAACTGCTCTACTCTTAGAATAGATTATATTCAAATGTATAGTTTCTTATATCTTGTCTAAAACCAGTAATTAAAATCATTATAAAAAAAAACCTTTTTTTTTGTAAATTTAGCTTTTTTCTTTTTTATATACTAATATTACAAACTTTTGCATATCACATAATTAAATACCCATGTAAACATATTGACAATTTAAGAAATGTTATTTAAAATAAATAACTTCGTCACGCTCTCCGCTCCTCTCCTAAACTCGCTCTGAACACGTGGGCGTAACATATTTGCATTCTTTGATTTCAAAGGGTTTTGATTTTATAATAAAGCAGTGCACTCCATTCATGGAATGACGCATTTTATTAGCGTTCTCTACGCAAAATTGTCCACTAAATATGTATGTTTATTGTCTACAATGAGGTAAACTGTAAGTTAATCATAATAGTTATTATAATACGGATCATTATATATATACGTTGGCTGTTTAGTATCTTTAAATGTCGTTAAGTAAATGTTAATAAATTCTCAATTCTAAATGTCATCATTTTAAGTATCCATATATTTATGTAACGTAGATTTACAAATAAAAAACTTTTATTTCATTACAAATATTTAAAATAATTTCAGTTAACAATCATAAAATCCTGATCAGTAAACGTTCATCGCACTCTTACCCCCCCCCCCCTTACTTTTAAACTTCCACCACATTCTCTGAAAGAACAGCAAAACATCAGCAGGCCTCCAGGCGTTGCAGGTGACCATGGTCTGCGAATATCACTTTGTTTTAGTGTACCACCTGCTCGTTCGGCACTGACTCCATAACAATATGGACTTCAATCAAACCTAATTAGTACATTAACTGACGTAAGCTTGCACCTGCAAGTTTATATCTACATTGAATCCAACTTTAGAAAAATACAATATGAGTGATATAAGCCACCAAAGACCACGTTAGAGCGACAAAGAATTGACTGAATGGTAACTTGGTGAAACAATCTTAATAGCAACCGAAGTCGCGGGATTCACGTATCAAGTACAGTTAGCTTTCAATTAATATAAGTTACATATTGAATAAGTTAGAATTATGTTGAGGCGGGTCAGGGTGAATCACGGTAATCAGTGAAGTAATTAATGATAAGATTCATCTTTGAGACGCGTAATGGACGCTATGTAACGTTAGGTTGGTGATATACATAGAATTTGCATGGATACGAATTATTTTATTCTATTTACGAATTATAAATTCTGTTCGAGAAGGCATTTTAAAATGTTTAACTCTCTCATAATTTAATTAAATATGAAACAGGAATGTAGAAACGTGTGAGTAGAACGTTTAAATTAAAAATAATCTAAGTGACGTCTAATATCAAATAATTAAATAACGTAATTACTCATACTTAAGTTATCAAATATTACACATGAATATCATATCCGAGCTCGATATACCGCAAACTCAACTACAAGATAATAAGGCTGCGCAAGCGCATACGAAGCTCCCAACGTTTACCAGCCATAAATATTGACGCGAAATCGCCTGCAATCAGTGGATTTCATTACACCACTTATTAGGTATACAGATAATCGTACATTTGGTGTGAAATAATAGGTCTTATTTCGCAAACTGTTATTAAGATAAAGAAATATTATCACATGGATCACAATTAAGGAAGATTGCCACATATCAGAGAGTTAAAGCTTTTTTAAATCGACAATTTCATGTGAAACAATCCTCTTTGTATATTTTCTGTTGGAATTATATATTAGCGTAATAATATGTTAAAAGATTGTTTTAAAGTGTTATAAAAATAAATTTAAGTTTTCAGACTATTTAGGTCTAATACTAAAAAAGCTACTCGCTGGTGGAGATTACACGATTTAAAAAAAAGTGATTTTTAAATAAAAAGTGTTTTAAGTATAAATTAAATAATTCCCTTTCATATATTATACTCATAGCAAATGAATGTTATTAAGTAATTGGTAACATAACGTTTCTGGACTACGACAGCCTCAGAACTTAGTCCAAAAAACTCACACAGTGTAGAATGATTTAATCATCAGCGCAAAAGTGTGCAACAAGTGATCAACAGGTTCCCCCTCCCCGCAGTAATCAAGACACGACCATCGTGATTGATTTGCTTTCAATTGGGACTGATTGACACAGACTAGAGTAACGAGAAAGATTATTCGAATGAAAGTTTTATTGGACTATTAACAAGCGTTTCAACTTCAACACTCTGCTAACACACTGCTTTTAAACTGTACGTGGACGATCGCCCTTATGTTAAGCGGTATATGTACAATAAAAATATTAAAAAAATACTACGAAATACATGTTGTACAATGTCGTCAGTCAGATAGTAAATATTTTTTTTTATAGAAGAGGGGGCAAACGAGCAGGAGGCCCACCAAGGTGAAGTCGCCGCCCATGGACACTCATGTGGCTGGGAGCTCATGAGTGCGTTGATTTCTACATCTTTGACAAAAACATAATATATAGACGATGAAAAATGCAACAATAGAATGTAAAAAATACTAATAACTAAATCATTAAAAAAAGATGTAAAAGCAAAGATATACATACGTATATAGATAACTATAACTATACTGTAAATTATAATCATGGAAACTTTCAATTTATATTACGAGGCATTAGCTAGAGAGACCGTATCACACAAAGGTTTTCTATATCATGTAGCGAGAGCTACCTGACTATAACTATACATATAATATATGCTTGATGATATAAAAGACAGTAGCTTGCCAGTTCTTCTCGGTCACTCCACGACCTTGATTTGGCAACAGGCAATAAAAATAAATAAGAGTATTTTTTTCCGACGATTCTTAATAAAGCTACCCAGTTAGTTATTGATATATTTTTTTGCTAAATACATAATATAAAATTGTCGGCTCGGTATTCCATCCAGGTTAAAACACACCAGTGAAATGACGTAGGAATAATTAATAATTCACTATATTAGCTTGCCAGTTCTTCTCGGTCACTCCACGACCTTGATTTGGCAACAGGCAATAAAAATAAATAAGAGTATTTTTTTCCGACGATTCTTAATAAAGCTACCCAGTTAGTTATTGATATATTTTTTTGCTAAATACATAATATAAAATTGTCGGCTCGGTATTCCATCCAGGTTAAAACACACCAGTGAAATGACGTAGGAATAATTAATAATTCACTATATTAGCTTGCCAGTTCTTCTCGGTCACTCCACGACCTTGATTTGGCAACAGGCAATAAAAATAAATAAGAGTATTTTTTTCCGACGATTCTTAATAAAGCTACCCAGTTAGTTATTGATATATTTTTTTGCTAAATACATAATATAAAATTGTCGGCTCGGTATTCCATCCAGGTTAAAACACACCAGTGAAATGACGTAGGAATAATTAATAATTCACTATATTAGCAATCTGTCATTGACATGTTGATTTATCTCGTTCACGTCGAGTTTGAACTATCACGAACAACAAATATCAAACAAGACATTTGGTGCGAATCTATCAGTCCAACCACTCCCTGTGCACTTTATTACTAATTTAATTGGTTTCGATATACAGGCTGTTCTTTTTTGGTAACCTTGTGATATTGTAGTAATGAGTTAAATTAGGAAACGCAGATTAAAATTGATTGTAAACGTAAGACTACGTTTAATAAATTAATCGTTCTGAGTTTTACTTCCGGGAAAACCATTTTTGGTTTAAGTTGCATGGTTACGATGCTTAGAAATTATATGTGAAATATCTTGATCATGAATGAAAGAAAATGAGAAATAAATACTACCATTATGTGGTTGAAAAAAATCTAAACCTTGTGACTAGGGTACATATACACTCTATTTACACCTGCCAGGATTCGAACCTGTAACAACCTCATGGTTGGTCAAGCCATTTGTCACAAGGCGCCAGCTTGATCAATGTCGTGCGTTGAAAAGGTAATAATTTATCAACGTAAATTACATGTAATTAACAACACCTGTATTTTTTTTAATATGTGGCCGGTGAACAATTCATTTGCATTAAAACCTTTTTCAAAATCTCCAATGTATAAATTTAATTGGTCATAAATAAGTGACGTATTGTGTTATCTACGGATACTTAAACCTTATTTTATTTTATTGCGAAATAACTGTTATATTAACATAAATTTAGGGTAAACTATTTATGAATAAATATTAAAAGAAAGAAATTCTTACTTTACCTTTAAAACTTTCAAATTTTTGTGACTATTCAATTGGTCTTAAAAGAAAAGGCCATTTTTACATTTCGATATAATAAATTACATTTTATGTACAAATTTTATATAACCATTCTTAAAAAAATAACATAATTATTGCTTAAATTATGGATGCTTCAACAAAGTATGACTGCAAAAACCTACACAAAGTTCTGATTAAATACTTTTTTCATCGTTGGCAAGACAGTGACAGAGGCGGTGTATGTCGCGCTAAACTAAACGTCTTATTTCACACTCGAAGGGGTATTACTATTGAGGGCGCCCGACGTCTCTCGCCTCTGTTATTGATAGAATTTATCAACGATCGAGTTGGTTGTGGGGTACAAGTTAACGGTTGACGCGTTTGTAACAAACGGTAAGGAAAACGGTTGTTTTTGCCTCGCTAACACGATGTTTGCTGTTAAATAAAAGATCTATTTATTATATATTAGATATATGAGATATTATATATTACAGGTACTTTAGATTTTAATATACTTGTGTAACTTAAATATTTATAATATGCAATATAAAGATATTTTATATAGTTTCAGGAAGAGATTGTCCAAACTAATATTACAACTTCTAACTACTCAATACGTTTTCAGTTATCCGCTTTCAACTTGAACCAAACCACAAAAGTTGAGCAGTGAACGAGGCGATGTCAGGGCGCGTTAAAATCATAAAGCCTGTAAACTACTACCTGCCGACTTGTGGCTTATCCGCTACATACATACACACATACATAGAAGCACTTATTGCGGTTATTGTTGCGATATTTATTGCTATCGACATTATCCTAAGACGTGTATAGGAGTCTTATACTGATTATGGTGTTCAGAGTGGAATAGATCATGATCTTCTTCTTATGTTTGTCGAAACCTATGCAGCAAATTACCATGTCATCTAGTAGCTAATTTTACACCTTTGGTGTAAGTTTTATTAAAAAATGTCATGTTACGAATGTAAATAATACTTTAAATAACTAACAGAGAAATTGTTGTTATCAAAATCACAGCAATAATTTTGATAACAACAATTAAACCTAAATATTGAAGTAAATTATTTGGCCTTTATATATGGCATTTAGATAAAATTATTGAATAAATATAAATCCAATAACACCAGTCATATTTCCAAGTCCAGTTTAATTAAAATAAATGTTTCAAAACATTCAAATAATGTATGCGTAGCCGTCGCTTATCAATCCGCGTCATTATCAGTTGTATGCACTTACGGAGCCGTAAATACGGATATTTTCGGTTAAATCAAGGCTCATTTAAAAAGTATTTTGAGTGAAACTTAATTAAGATACAACGAAACTTATAAATATGTCAGCGCCCACGCCTCGGTTTAAGTCACTTAAATCTCGCGATTAACGCTAAAATGTTGCATTGTTGATGACGTAATAGTTTTGATACTTTACTGTGTGTGTCGTTAGTTTGTCGAACCCATCAATTGGAATTGCAAAATTGCACTTTATAGTTGGGAAGAGAGAATTTTTAAGCCATGTTATTAAACAGTCTCCTTCAGTCAAGTAATACTTGTTTTATTGAGTGCCAACTTGTGCCATGGTCGTTAAGCGGCAAGACACGGCGTATTGACAAATAAACTTATAAATTATACAACATTAGTCATATTTTTTATGGCAGACAGATATTATTTTGTAAAATTTCCCTAACGATTACAAAACGAGTTGACAGTTATGTGACTAGTTGTGACATACCCACTGCTGCAATAAGGACAGAGCTGGCTAATACACGGAATTAATATGAATCATGGCCTTATTAAATGTTTATTATACACAACTATCAATTTCCCATAAAACTATGGAATTATACGCAAATTCATATCAAACATGATATTTGCATAAACAATTAATTTATTGTAAAATAATTTATAATATCAATTAACAGAAGCATTTGGAAATATGATAAAAGTATGTCTTCCATCTTGGTGTCACTAAACGATTTTATTTAAATAAAAAACTAATTATAGCACCGCGAGAAATATTAATTTTTACGGCTGTCGACGTCAGATTTATTTGGCTACGTCGATAAATTTAAACGAAATTAAGTTTGAATTAATTAAGATGTTTATTTTTGTCTGGCTGATAAATCTAATTATAATATATTAATCAAAATGTGACTTTGACTATTTCTGTTGATTTTATATTTAGCTATTCGTCTCATGTCAAAATGTAAACGCGAACGTTCAATCAATTTCATAATTTAAAATAGTTATACACATTCTCGTACAACAATTAAAAAAGAATACTTTTATAGTTTTAATTTATATTCTAGCAATAAAATTGAGCAAAGGTCCAGTCTATTTTTTCAATTTCAAAATAACATAAATATGACATATATTTAACTAATTTATTAGATGAAAACAACGGTAAATCATTAGTCCTTTTGTTGTTGGGTAAAAGCGTCATCTTATGCCCACACGTGAGCCATCTATCTGCTTCGTTCTAAAGTGGATTGACGCATTAACATCTAACAAACTATTGATGGCTAATGTACACATATTTATTGGTTTGTTTTGAATATTTATATTTTTAGAACGAACGGAATAGGTTTCTCTATTTGTGCCTACAGTAAAGTTTTAAAACGTCCTATTCATTCAATGCAAATAGATTTTTTTGAAGGAAATTATTCTTGATATAATAACGGTAAATGTTACTGTTGAAAGCTACACAAGCGGATATTTACGATAACACAATTATAACCTGTTAAACTTTCCACAGTATTCGATCCCATCTCGATATCTCGTGTGTCGATGCAATTTATTCGATTGTTTCTTACGTCATGGAATACGGGTTTAAAATTACTAATTTAACTGTTTTTGCATTATAATAGGTCACTATATCTACACTAGGATTCCCTGTGTCGTGGAAGCCAGTCTTTTTCACACATGTGCAAAAACAAAACATAAGCTTAAGGCCATCAAGTATTAAAAAAGGTGTGTGCGAGTGCGTGTGTTTGTGTGAGTGTGTATATCATGTCGATGTACTGTGTACGTGTATTAGGTGTTTTTTGCTAGCGTTTATTAGTCCGAAAGTGAATTTAAAAATTAAATGTTTAGTTATTTTATGTTCTTTGGTGCATATACATTTGTATTGATGACACAAGAATGGGGTACAGTTACATACCTAGCATACCTACTAATCACGAGTAGGAAGCTACATTATAGAACTGACTTAAAGGCTCTGTTAAAATCATAACAAAATGCAAGCACCCCCTTTTAAAATTCGTACCCAGACTGCTAAATCCATAGATAACCGACAATCGAGTAGCTAACATTATACATGACATGTTTATTATAATCGACAAATGTAAATTAAAATCCATGTGATTGATATTAATGGTCGAAACGTGAGATATAAAACAATTAGATGACATTTTCGATTCGAATAATTTATTTGACTATTTTCCCGATACGAAAACTTTGAATTATGTTAATGTGCTCTTTGATTTTTAAATAATAAAATGGATATCATCTTGCATCTCAGAGATTTTGAGGGTTAAGTTACTTAGCTATTTTAATAACGCCGGGCGAATTACCGTGTGTTGTCAGTCGTGAATACACTTTTAATTTTAGGCCCCTAAGTAGTGTTCAGAGATTGCTCTACAGAATTCTAGCTGATAATAGAGTGTAAGTATTTATTGATACTTTCTCACATAAAATGAATTTGAAATCTCGTTGTTTCTAAAACTTTCAGATCTATATGTGGTAGTAGACAGCTGTAGATATGTTAAAAAACAATTTTATATTACATATGCGTTAATTATAAGTTTATAATTTATTATATTCTAATCTTTTTCTATAGATTAATGGAGGGCCACACAAGTAGCGATAAAAGTGTTTACGACCACGTTCAAACTCTACGGTCGTTTACGCCCTTTTATTGACAAATAAACGTACTTTACGGCCGATCGTCACGATACGTATTCAATATATGTAATAAATTAATTAAGTCTAGTTTGGTATAATTGTATTGCCTTATGACGTAACGATTCGCCAAATATTAGGTCCAAATATCAACAGTCACTTAAACATGATTATCAACATGAGAAATACAAGTAACAGACTAGACTGGATGTTTACAATTAATATCAATAAATTACAAAAAGCAATTCTAAAACGTCATATGTCATTAATAAACTCATAAATCATTAGTAAATGACGTCTGTAAAAACAATTGTAAACCACAAGCTCGTAAATGTTTTGTTGTTTTACGATTTGGCTCCCGTCTTACTTTTATTGACTACCCTTTGTAAACCAACTTATAGCAGCTACTTTTCTTGATTTGTATTGGGTTTTAAGTTAATAATTCAAAATATCAATTACTTTGTTAAGTTAACTTTAATTCGACTTACTTAAGAATCAAATTGCTTAGTCGAGCTTTCACCTGTTTTTGTACAAAATAATACCTAACGGATATTTTATGGGAGCTTGTGCCTATGTTACATTAGATTGGCGATTATTTCCGTTAACAAAGTTTTATTGATATTACAATTGATATTATCAAAGAGGAATAATTCAAAATTGATAATATCTGGTGAGTATTAATTTTTTTATTGTTATTGTATAAATATAAATAACGAAGTCTAACTGTGACAATAGTAACCTTATACTGTGTATTGTTTGAAAAAACTAAATTTAGACCATTTTTAAATAGGGCCAAACCCCCTTAACAAAGAAGGAGAAAGCATGTCGGTACAAACCCACAGAGACCCATAAATATCATTAAACTATGCAATGCACACAGTTTTATTGCCTACCTCTAATTCACTGTAGGGGCTAGAGTATGGAATCGAGTGAAGCTTAACGCATTAGAATAACATAATAAACTTTATAAAGTATATTTTAATGTATGATGACAAGGTATGTATGAATGTGTTTGATGAAAAAGTACCTTACGGTATTGTAAAACTTATAATTAAACTAGGTACTTTGTAAATGTCAATTGAGTACAAAAAAGTATTAAACCGTGACATGGGCATTTAATTGATCCATTCAATTGAGCTTAACCAGTTGCCTTTTCTATGACGTAACGCTGATTTACAAACAGATGTAGTATTGTATTTAATAATAAAAAAAACTTGAGAACAAAATTATAGTGATAACAAATTATGCATTACAATATTTTTTTGTTATTAGCTTACTTTGTTCGCCTTAATACGCTTTTGATTAATTAAACTTTTATCTAACTTAATACAGAAAACTTAAAGTATGTAAAAATGTTAATATAAAGCAGTTAATAAACACTGTTTTACAAGTTCAAATTTCGAATTTGAATTTTTCTACTGTTACATTTAAAATTCAGAACTACGATTATGTGAAGTGTTATTGAATGTTGGTATTATGAGTTAACTTTCATTTAAAGTTCGATCTTGACTATATTATACATAAATTAATCATAATCTATACTAATAATAAGACAGTAAAAATCGAAAAACTGTACATTAAATATTTTTCCAAAAAACTGAAAGGAGGCAATTAAAGAAGAGTCATAGAAACCAAAAAACCAATTTTTGGAATTCTTGTCTGTCTGTCTGTCTGTCTGTCTGTCTGTCTGTCTGTCTGTCTGTCTGGTACTTTATAACTTGAAAACTACTGAACGGATTTGAACGCGGTTTTCACAGTTGGATTATATATAATTAGGAGCGTTGTCAAAAGTTTATTTTGTCAAAATCGGTTAAGAGAAAAAGAAGTTATGGTCAATTGAAAATTTACTTCAACCACTGCTTCAAAATTTTTAAACACTTATATTGATTGATTAGTTATATATTGTTAAATATGTTCTAATATAAGTTAATCTTAATATTAAAACTTATGAGAGGTAACAAAAATAACAAATAACGCAGTGCGCGCGGGCGCGGTTGAAGTGTTGAACAATGTGCTCGATAGATGGCGTTGATAAAATTCGTCAACCTAGATTTATTTTATTTTTTTATTTCTTATACCTATACAGCTTATCAAAAACAGTTTACACAATAAAAATAGATTAAAAATAAAGCCAAAATAAGGTTTAAATATAGAACCGGGAATAGAATCTAAGATCAGAAAAAAGAATAACAAAAAAAAACACGAACAGAACAAGTGGAACTATGTGAAGTACGAACATTTTAGTGTGTGTGTGTATCAGTGTGTGCAATGGTGTTGCTGTGTGAGTGAGTGTGCGAGGTTGAGTCTTAGTTTTTTTAAAAGAACTTCTACTTAGGCCAAATATATCCATCGCGGTATTAAGATGCTCCATTGTGTAATGACTACCATGCAGTTCAAACTTTCATTAACGTTTTACCCTATGATTATTTTGAGTGAACACCACCTATACAAACAAGTAAAAGGAAACGAGTGAAGAGACGTTTATCGTTTGTCCGCATCCATTTTGCCACCTACATCCTTAACGTTAATGAGGTTTACCTTTTATTATTTGGTCAAGCTAATAAGTAATTACCTCACAAGTACGTATTTCGTACTCATAACTTCGTAAGAATTTTCTTTCAACTCTTAACCGCTGAGGAGTTTTACCTTCCATCATCAGCTCATCCACTTAAGAAGATCACTATCAGAATATAAAATTGTCAGAATATTAATTGCCTGTACGTTAATTTGAAAGTTGCCCTCGATTTCCCCGAATCATCCGATCCTGTAAAGCTACATCATCCCTGAGTAACACAGGCTATATATAATTCCAATTGTAACAAGATTTTAGCCCGTGAAAGTAAGCCCTGTCGAGATCATTAAAAAACGCTATATACTTAACCAAATTACACGTGGGCGAAGCCGCGGGCGGAAAGCTAGTTGAAAATATAGATCAATGTTAGAATATTCGTTACTTTGTCATTTTTAAATAGGTATGTACTAAATGATTGAAATTACTATTTTTTGGGTGGTTGCAATTGCAATCACCCCGTACTAAAACCGTTGCATACAAGCGTAACTGACAAAAACGCGTATAATAGCAAAAATAAATATAATTTATAGCTTCACGCCGGCTTAACATACAAAAAGACCTATGAGTTATTCACTACATTTGTGTACGATTTTTTTTTCTATAGTAATAACTTTATATTTATTGCTTTCGTTTTGAATATTCAGTTGTCACGTCACCGGTTGTGGGTTTTGTGTTTATTATGACGTACTGTCTGCTATATTTTTAGTCTATGAAGTTCTGTTAAGGCTGAATATCAACAAACGAGTTAAGTACGGTAAGTAACCAATTCGGCCTTTTAGGTTACCATGGTTACCGTTTTGTTTAGAATAATATCGATAACACACCATTATACCATTAATATTCGTTTTTTTTAAACTGTGTAAAATATTGTTATTTTGGTTTCATTTGTCAACTAATAATATTTTACTTTACTACGTGAGCCTTAAAAATGTTTGGTATAACACTCGAACGTAAGGTATAGTAGTACTTAAGTAGTACTATACCTTATGGTGGTAAAAATAATCTCTCACCGTTATCGTTGGAATTGAGCCAGCGATATGAAGGTCTCGGCTGCTGCTTGGAGCGCATCTCTAGCTGCGCTGCCGGTGCACCACCTCGCTCCTCATCTGAAATTAACACCGTGTTAGTCTTCTTTAGGCAATTAATCTAAACACACACTAACACACCGAGTATGCTGTCCATGTGTCATTCATTTCGGAAATATCCTAATGCCAGCATCCAACTTTCTGGTAAGATTTTTTTTAGTTTTATGAAATTAAGTATTTGTAAATACAATTGCAATTTTAACAAAAAAATTCATCATAACGAAAACATAACAGTTTACACAACTTTATTAAATAGTAAAAAAGCAAAAGTTGACATTTTTTCAGTGTGATTTGACAACGATATTTTATTTTCAACAACATTACGTCAATATTCAGGTGAGTTATTATTGAAAAGAAGAAAAAAAAACGCACGTTTTTTCAAATATTTTATTT
Organism: Leptophobia aripa; assembly: GCA_951799465.1. Taxonomy (NCBI): domain Eukaryota; kingdom Metazoa; phylum Arthropoda; class Insecta; order Lepidoptera; family Pieridae; genus Leptophobia; species Leptophobia aripa. Next base: position 3,090,164 of record OX637271.1, read on the forward strand.
ATTTAACCGTTCATTATTAATCAAATGTATCGTTATAAATCCATATGCTATCGCTGAATCGCGTCTCGAATTACCACTTTTATACGTTTGATATCAAATTTATGGCCATCGCGCCCGTACCATGTCACATCATCCTCATAAATTCACTGACATATCGTACGACTTCTCAGATCAGATCGAACGATCTTACGCGTACCAGAATAAGACCCCGAATGCCAATGCATTTTTAATTGACTGCCGCTTTTTTGAATGACTTTTTTTTAATTTATCGATTTCTTTTAGGTGGATCGAGATGACGTTTCCATGTTTATCGATTTTATTAAAGATCATCACGTTTTATCCACTCAGTTGCTAATACGAATATAAAACACCTATATAAAAGAATATTGCATAATTATTATTCAACTGTGTCTACCTATTCAAACACAGACAAATATGTGTACTTAATTCTAAAGCACAAAACACTGTGAAGTGCCACATTACAGTAATAAATTTCAAATTAAGGCGACGTTATCTCGTCTCCTTCGGTGACTTTCATGCAATCTCTTAAATTCCCAGCTTTTAACACTAATTGACACAATAATTTCATTCGTCAATTCCCTTATCTCTATAATGTGTGTCTGTGACTTGTTAATTTTTTTTTGTTTTCAATTTCTGCCAAATATAGAGTACGTCGCGAAATTTATCGTAGCAATAAAACAGTTTTAACATTTCACGTTTTTTAATTAATTACATTTATTATTTTAATTATTGATATTTGTATTCGAAAAAGCAATTTTTGTTTTTTTTTTAATTATCACAATTCCAACGAGAGATAACATTCATGGCTGTACATTATTTATAATCTTTCAGTACCTTTTAGAGAAGTTTTTAATATTTCACACACATTACTCACTCACACACTATTTACTTACTCACTCAATCATATTATTGAAATTATCTTCTAAATGCTCCGATTTCCTACTAGCACCTAAATAACAATGTCTTATTATTAATTACCTAATTTAATTTATATTTATTTATGTAAATGTTTTGTAATATATAATATGATACTAAATCTAAACCTTAATGTATTTTTGCTAATAGTATGTATAAAACATAGAACTACTTAACTTAAACAGACATTAAAAGAGAAATATTAAAAATAAGGCTTTTTTTGATTTGCATAAGTTTATAACGTTTTTAAATTTCGAGTTAATCTGTTAATAACGTCACTGCAAAATGAGGTGATCCTAACAACTGGTAGTGTTATCTGTTTCATTGCGTATCAGCTGGTACATACCATCCGACAATAAAAATCCATCGGCCATGAAGGCCGTCAGCATAAACTCCACACTATAATGTTATTGGTGGGTTTATTTACCACAATTTATGAGTCAAACCGAATATGTCGTATTGATTAAGGCTATATGTATTTATTGGGTTTTTATTATCGCTTAGCCTAACGGCGTGTTTGTAAATGTTTTTTTTTTAAATTGAGTTCTACATTGTACCGGTTATATATAAAACCTTTAGGACTTGGAAGCATGCTTAAAGTACTTATCAAAGATTCAGATTATAAAAATAAACAATATCATTATTTTAATGTATAAGGTTCGCGTTTAAAAAAGCGTCGATTACTTTTTATATGTACAATTGAATAACACCAATACCCCATAATTTCCAATAAATCATCGGAAATAGAAAGAGATATCTAATAATGTCAAAATGAGTTGAATAGTAACAATCTGTGCGGCAGGTGGCGGTTGCTCCATATCGGCTGTCAAAAACTTGTAAAATATAGAGTCGGTCGACTCACGGTAGAGTCGTATCTGCGAGATTTATTCCTTGGCCACAATGGGGCGTTTTAATTCTTTTCATGTGCGACAGATTTATGCTTGGCCAGATGCTGATCGGTGACGTTTCACCAATAACTCACTGATTAGAATAACTATAGAAGGGGCAAAAAAATTAAGGATCAAACGTTTTGTTAGTTTTGTTTTAAGTTAAAAATCTTAGTATGGACATAAGACCCACATTTTTCTTTGGGTTGTTAATCTGCCGATACCTTTTTATGATCTTAATTTTCGTCATTTACTAGTTAACATCTACAGGGTTTTACTGTAAAGCAACCAATCTAATCATTATAGTTCAGTTGGTTGCAGTTTACTTTCTATGTAAACTTTTTCTCATAGCGTACTTTTCACACCAAACAAAAAAGACAATTCGGTCATACGTATTTTACAAAAGCTAACGAAATTTGCAACACAATATTGCACAATAACTGCAATAGAACAAAGAATATGTCAAACACCCATAAATTGTACCTTTAAATTGTTTAGTAAGAAGAAAGGACAGAAAAGTGTCAGGTAGTATTTGATGAGAACCCGAAATACGTTATACCAATTATGGTTGTGACTGTACTAATACAGTTGCGTAAACAAGTTTTTTATGAACGTCAAGTTTGACGGTTCAATATCATATACAAATTTAATTATTTACATAATTATAAATTAGGTTCAACGCACTTATTTTCTGGGCCACTTGTTCGAATTAAGAAAATTTCGCTTAATGTGACAGCGCAGAGAACGTTCAATTAATTATATATCTTAACTATATCGTTGTATCCACGATTAAAAACATATGATTTATAAGATTTGGCTTGAAACAACAATTACAGTAAGATGAGTGACGTATTTATTGCGACATAAATCCACGTTTGATTACATATCCACCACCTGAGGTATGTCTGCATTGATTTATCGGATTTTCTTATTTGCAGTATAATTATCGCGGCCTTGACGATGGCTATCATCTATATGTGATGATTAAAGTGATTTATTCTCAACTATATTAGTTATATACATTTTTTATTCGGTGCATTTATCAGGAAATGGATTGTTCGATAAAAAACCAGGGTATTCCTAATTTAATAACCATTTTCGTCTGAGAAAACAAAACGAGTTTATAAAAACTTTAATATAAATATTTTTGTATAATTCCAAAAAGGTTGGTTATTTAAGGGTCAATAACTATTCTGTCTGTGCCCTCGATTCAATTGAAAATCCGTCAGGCGAATGTATCGTGACGTCATTGTCCAGCCTTTTAGTTATATTACGGATAATTTGACGCGGCGACGCTTTGACAGACGACATTTAATTACCGACCCCTCATTACCTGGATATCGAAAATTGATATCGGGTTATTTAAAACAACCGACACGATGTGCATACGATTGTATGGTATAAAGCATTGTAGGTAACTTTTTAATTGAAAGAGATAGCGAAGCGATAATATATATTCATAGTGAAATATAGGTATATACATAGAACTACGTCAAAATATAATAAGGGTTGAAAAAGTATCCAATTACTTATCAGACAAAAACGCATCGAAATGGTATCGTATAATATAAATGTAATAATTTATGTAGCTATCAAAATTATGCAGCTGATTCGCGAAAGTTTTTATTAAACCTTAATTAAGATCATACTCAGCCGTGATTAATATGCCTCCAGTTGATGATTAAAATGTCAATTTTTAACGATATTCCTTTTATAATTATTTCGATAAATAATTAATTAGGCCAAAAATGTATGCGAGCTATTTAAATATAATATTTTACACATTAAATTTATATCAATATACTTGGCATATTCAATTTAATTATACGCAAGTTACACTCACACACATACCTTCTGTGTACGCGATATGACAAACAATGTTTTTTTCACACACAGAATCAAACACATGAGTTTATTCAAGTATCGGTAAATACGATAGTATGAAGATTCACTCAAAAAGTTTGTATTTACCAGAAAGAGCAATATTTCCTTACATACATAAAAACTTTAAACTTAGATTTCAAATGATCATGATACGGTACACTAAAGCCTTCCTATGTTAGTCTTGATACTAAATCAATGTCAATCGATGGAACAGAAATTACAACACCATTGTCCTAATTTAAGAATCAGTTAGTAGGTCGTTGCAATATACGTAGGGCTGTCCAGTTAAATCTAAATGATACATTGTATGAAACATGTTTAAATGAAATGTATAATTTATTATTATACATTTCATTTAAACTATGACAGTAATGATTAGAATGAAAAGTAATATTTAAGTTGATATGCTTTTAAAATTAGAATAAATATACCCATAGTGATGCCTAAAACACTGAGTTGTTAATTTAAGATTGATTCCTTTTATTTTGAAATTGGCACAGCCCTAGACAAGTCAATGGGTAATAATTTAAAATGTCCTATCACCTGTCAGCGACACCTAGTGTTGAGTGGCACTAGTGGCTCATTAGAGCTCTATTATGTACCTACTAACCTATTTTCTAGCGAACCAAATTATAAAGCATATATTGTAAAACGTGAAAGTGGTAAAAGTGCATAATTAAATAATTAAAACTCGGTGTAAAACGTGTATGAAACAAAGGTACATAAATCTTGAAATCATAGAGAGAAATCGCAGACTGATTAGCGAAATAAAATCCGACCGTCGACAACTTTCCAACGAGTATAACCAGAGTCCTACGCATTAACCGCAAGTCATGTGCAAAGAAAACCTGCCTCTATACCCTTAACATAAATACTACCGTTCGTACATAATATTGCATTTGTGTATGAAAATATAGCAGCATTACAAAATGAGGCAAAATTATGATGGATGCTGATGCCTCGTTTCTTACTAATAAGTTGGTTACAGTGTAAAAGCAACCGTACCATATTATCATAAGGTTAATTTCGAACGGGCATAGATTAAAGAATCAATCGGATACGTCAGTCGACTTGTGACACTGGACCTTGTCTTGTACTCTCTATTTAACGTAATATACAGAGATTAAAAGCTATTGTAAGGCTACGCCATGTTTTCTGAGCTATGTCATACCCGTTTGCTGTTTATGAAGGACAGGCATAAAGTCTCTGATTTATTGAGATTGAGTAATTATACAATTTGAATATGCATAAACGTGAAACGAAGAGGTATTGTAGCTGTTTTGAATAACTAGAATATTAACGAGAGCAATAAAATAAGCAAATTATTTTGCTTCTTATTTTTTATCTGATCTTAAATCGTAATTTGAAGATGTTTAAAAAAAATTGAAAATATGTTGCCTTAATTTATATTATGTAAATAATTCGATAGTGAAATACATGTGATCACATTATATTATTTTGTTTGGTAAACTGCTGAACTAACTATCTGCTTTTAAATCACTTAATAAATGCAAAAAATCGTTTAGAACGTACGGTAATATATTGTGGTTATCAATTTCGTGGTGAGATTCCGCATCTACTTGTTGATCTATGTGCATATCATGACATCTGATATGAAACCCACTCACATATTTCAAACGGACAGACAAATTGTCCGCGAGCCTGTATAACGCGAGATTATCTACTATCCTGTAATAAAACTATCAATAAAATTGTACTTTCTAGTTGATACTGCATTCTACGTGTCGCTTGATAATTAGTACCGTTTCTGTTTTAATTGGAATGTGAAAAAAAAATAGATTATCGTTAATGAATAGCTGGGTCACCTAACTAGAGTCCTCAGGCTGTACTTTGGGGCAGACAACAGATATTATACTTTTCCATTTCTCTCTGTCTGATGCATTTTTCTTTTGTTCGAGTCAGACCAATGGGCTGGGTCACATATAACAAATATGTTTATCAGACAATCGAAACCCTAACCACGATTTGTCAGGCTTGGTGAATGAGTCGTCAAAAATTAATTGTCGTGGGTCACATATTAGTGGACTTTTTGTTTGATGGACTCATGATACTTCAGTAATATGGTGGTAATGTTAATAGGAAGTAATATCAATAAACATTAAGTTAATTAATAGTTCAATTTAATTTCTTTTATTATTATGTCATTGTATAAGTTTCTTCAAATAAAGAAATAGATCAAACCAACATGAGAAGTAGATTATTAATCTACGCCTTATTAAAAAGATTGCGTTCGAAATTCAAAATTATTTATTAAAATGGTACTTTGGTTGAGATACATTTACTTACATAATAATCAACATCATGAAACGACAATTGAGATTCATGTCGCATCAATAAGGGCCTGAGTGATGTCACTTCTGACACTATCGATGTGTTACACTTATTAATTTATTGTTTTTAAATTCACACAAAAGAATTTATCATAATAAAAGGTTTGGTGACAGCTTCTGTGCTTGGAATGGGAATTGACGAATTACTTTACATAAAGATCAGGACCTACAGGATTTAATATTGACAATAATAAAAACCTATGCATAATAAAAAAATACATGTATTTGTTTAATATTTTTGTTACATATTAAGACTTAAATAAACAAATTAAACTTACACTAGAAAGTACCAGCTCTTGTATTACTGGTACAAACTAACAGGCGTCTAATATATTCTTCTATAATAAACAATAATAGTAAACGAAAGAAACATCTGTCCTTTTATATATATAAATATATATATTTTTATATATATATATATATATATATATATATATATATATATATATATATATATATATATATATATATCTCTCTCTAAATAAGGCGTATAGTATATGCAACCTGCGTAATTTCAGATCCCGATATCATTACACTTTAAAGGTTGAACTATAAAAGTTTTATAGTCATATAATTTAGTAAAGCCAACCAATCAGCTGCCCCCAATCAATTATTGGCATTATGATTGAACGAGTATCCATACTCAGCTATAAAAAGTTATGTTTATTTCTCAAGAAGCGGATTATTCATATCGTTTTATGAACTACGGAAACACCGAATTAATTGGGTATTATAAAAATGTATACGTCTTTTGTTTTAAGGCATTTTTATAGTATTTAAGTCAAGTTATTTACCAAGTTTATTAACCTGTTAATTAGATATTGATAAATAGAAAAGCAATCAATTGCATTGTTCTCATTTTGTTTGGTATAAACGTTCTGGCTATCGATATTATTGTGGGCTATAATACAGTAAGGTTACATTATTCACCATACACTTATATTTAAACTATGTAATATGGACTCATCATATCTATTTTTTTTGATAATTTAATTTATGTACACTAATTATCAAATTAAATATGAATAATTTATCTAGTTTAAATATCACTATTCGCTAAGCGATAAGACACTGATAAAACTTCAATTGTTTCTGCAAAAATGTTTAGTACTTAAGCAGAAACAATTGAAGTTAGAAAAAACAGGTTTTTGGTCATATACTAATAATGTAATATCAGTATAGACATGTTCTCGGGCTGCCTTTCCGAGTACAGTATTTTCTTAGTACTTTTTTTGTCTTGTTTGTAAGTTCTCTTATTGTGTTTGTAAACATAGTTATAATGCACGCAGATTAAAAATGCTGCATTTTATTGTATTTATAACACGTGGCTAGAAATCAATAAATGCTAAGTGTATTTAAAGTATCTTTTGGATTGTCATTGACATGGTCATCTCACACCACGAATTACTTCTGCCGCAATAGCTCAATCAATATTTCGTCTGTCATCAATACATTTGATGAATGACACAACAAATTAATTTATAGCGAGCAGCTGTTTTGTAATTGCTTCGTTAATTGAATGTTTAATGTTAATATTAAAGTAGCCTGTATGTAAATGTCAACAGCACTAACATGAGTGGATGTCATAAAATAGTTTTTATAAGATGTTGTAAAACAGGAATTACATACTTGATAAAACGGTCTGACAAGATCTACTGTTAACGGTTGGTTGGTGATAAATTATATAGAATAAAATAATACACACTTATATTTTGGGAGACCGGCACTTGGGTTTTTCTTAATACGTTGTTTCTTAATACGTACGTTGTACGCCATGTTGGATTTTAATAAATTTGAATTTCGAACTTAAAAATTAACAACAAAAGCTTTGTAACGAAAGGAAGATAAGACTATACACAATTGATATTATATACCACTCTCTCCTTAGACAATATCAAAGTGGACGACTTTTAAAATTGTACAAATCAACACATGATTGCAAATACGATTCTATCTACGTGATTATCGGTTTTTTTTTGTAAAATCAAACTAAACATGCCACAAATCAATATCCAAGTTGCTGCAAATCCCGAGACAACAATATGTAAAACACGTACAAAAGCGTGGCTCATCTCATGGCTTGTTCGTTTTTTCAACCGCTATCTTCATATCCGGAGCCTCCATCGTATTAAACGCTTGTTTATAGGGCCCCGATTTCCCTAATATATCACGATGAACTGTTTTAACTTTAGCTTGACTAGTTATTTCACTTGCGAACATACTGAAAACAGGCTGGTCACAGAGAAATTACATTAAAAAATATTTAAAAAAACTAACCATCCTTAAAGTAGGTTTACTTTGTCGCTCTACACCTTTTCTAGTTAACGGCTTTTATTAATTAGAAAAATATAAATTACGGGGCCTCAATGTCATTCAGTCCAGCCCCTACAGTGTTTATGCTGTCTTTATCTAAAGACTATGGACTGTAAAGTCTTGACAGAGGGGTGCGTTCGCGAAAATGTGCAGTTAAAACGTAAAAAGGGACGGAATGTGAGTTTAATGAAAGCGACGCCGGCTTCGCCGTGTTTCAGGACAAGCATGATTTATTGAACATTTTCGTATACTATTTGTTTACGCTCCTGTATGAGATGTGGCGTCTTCGAAGATTATACAATGGCTTGTGATAAAATTGTACCTTATGCTGAGTTGTATGAAAATACCAAAGCCGGTGGATTATTTATGGAAAAATGAATTAATATGATTTTTTATAGAAAAGGAGGCAAACTAAAAAAAAAGTGTTCATTGACACATGCAGCACTAGGGAGAGCTTTACAAGTGAGTTGCCGGCCGACATCGAATTTTAGGTGCCTGTCTATGATAATTTTATTTTCTATTTGATTCGAGAAAAAATATGTGTGTGTCTATAGTCTCTGCGGTAAGAGAATTCCTGAGTTATGAGTGCCTAAATAAATAAAAGGCTATATATATATTATATATAATGGATTGTAATTGAAAAATAGGTATATTTAAAATGTATTTTCCAGTTTTTATATATAAGATATAAAAATCAATTAAAACATTTAAGAAAGAAGTTGATAAATAGTTGTTCTAAGCTTAAACACAAAAGACTAGAATAGTAAGACCTTTTAAAGGAAAACGAGTTATGACAAAAAGTTTCGTCGTTCATGACGTCATGGGGGTTCTTTTCATATGCAAAAGTTTTATTATTATAATAACACTTCAGCCAATATTTTTTGAGTCGTCATTGAAATCGTATCGTAACCACTACTGAGTAGTGAATCATTGATATGTGATAAGCAATTAATAGCTAAATACGCTCTCATTATTATCCAGTGACCATACATTGAAATGCCAGCACCAGATAAGTATAACAGTCCCAAATATCTAACAAGACGTGGCCTTTCAAATCGTAAAATCCAGAAAAAGCTAAATGTTTTGAGACGCGAATGTTTTAGACAGCGAGTCGCCGTGATAGCCGAAAGGGTTGGTGCTAGGGTTGGCAGATATTTAGATTTTTACAAATTTAAACAAAACGTAAATAAACTATTTATTAAATAAGAATCGTTTTTTTTTAATTTTATGGCACTATTTACGAGACCCCAGTTAATTTATTTTTACATTTTTGAATGGTTAGCAAATAGTTAGGACCAACACTTGCGTATCTTCTATTCTAAAGATTAATATATTACTCAATCTACTAGGTGCTACTACTTAAAGTTGAGAATTAACATTATTGATTGAATTAACAGTAAAGATATAAACTTTGTTTTTTTTTTAAAAAGATAGCTAACGAGCTGGCGACATACGGTTAAAATGAATCCGCAGCCCATAGGAACTCACGTTAATTAATTGAATTAAAAAAGTGAAATTACGTTGAATTTTCGCAATGTGCCAACCCTGCATGCTGTAGAATATGTAATATGAAAAAGATTTTATTTATCTGTCGACCAGTAGCATATCTCTGATCGATGTGTACCGTCTGCGGCTTATCAGACTGCATTGATTTGCTGATAGCACTTTAGCTCATAGTGCTTTTGACAATTGACTTCCATATAAATACTTCGTAGACGGAATTTGGACTTTTTAACTTCCTTACGGGCAATTCACGATGGGAAATGAAATATATAAAGCAATAAAAACAATTTTTAATTATGTAGACGAGTATCTTAGGGAATTTGTATAAGACGAGTATATTATTTACATACAAAGAATTAATGGCTGACTTTGATAGATTCCCGCCATTTATGTGACGTCACAACAATACCATCAAGGTGGTAGACCTCACACGCGCTTAATTAAAAGAGCTGTCGATTTTGAAAAGGGATAAAAAGGGCGCAATTCACCCGATAAGTGTATCTCTTAATGAAGCTATGCAAATTGTGCGCCCACGCACGCGGCGCCTTTGAAACTGCGCGCTACTGAATTTTTAATGTAGTTTAGGATTTATTTGTCCGGTGAAGTGTAGTTAGGGATTAATTACGGATAAAGGAATTACTAGACGGATGGTTGTTTTATACTAAAGGATAACGTATAGTTTAATTTTTCTCTAAGTTTGGAAATTTATATGTTTGAACAATTACAATTGAGTAATAATAATATATTTGAATGTATTATTGATAACACACACAAATCGCAAACGCAAGATTGACAATCATTCATATTTTTATTTCTTTTTTAAATGAAAAGCTTTTTTTAATACGTTAAATAGGTGCCTAGGTATCTTCTCGTAGCCTTATATCTAAGAAAGTTAAACACTGCAGTACGTACCTCAACGTACGTACGTTCTTCAGACACTTTCTTGACGTACAAGTGATCTCTGATACGATAATATGTGGAATAGATATAAATAAAATAAAGAAATAAATGTATGATCCATCTATATAATACGAAGTTCTTGGGTATATTATTTACAAAGAGTTGCCCAAGAAGCAAGAGCAGCTCTGGCAACACATTGCGTGCAAAGCAAATGTCGGACCACCGGCGCACGCGCAGAAAAACATTAAGGGTTGTGTTAAAATTGAAATGTTTATTGGTGATTACTGCTCAATAATCGAACCGAGATACCGCTCACTACGATGTATTTATAGGTGAATTCCTGATAATGGTTAGACATTCCTTATCATTTTTAAATTATACGGTAAATGTTAATTAGACATACATTGTAGGTAAAATAACGTATAAAAAGCTATTTAGGATTTATTATCACAAAGTACGAGGAGAATTATTGTTTGACAGTCCGTTATAGACTCATTGACACACACTTACAAATTCTCTTTTACACACATTCGCACCCACGAATAAACTGTCAGAAATCAAAATCTTATTCTACATTGTGTAATTGATTTCACTAAAAATACCCAAAAACTGATTGAAATTAACTGTGTAACTATTGTTTTATCATGTCCTAAATTCATTAATTCCTGATAGTTTATTACCGTAAAACCCAGAGCACAGAGCAAAATAACCTATATCTAAATACGTCAACAGGTTATTCTTCAAGTATCCAAAGCGTAGAGCGTACGAGAAGAATCAGCATTCGGATTTAATGGAGTGACAGATTAAATCAATTGCATATCTATCATTGAGATGTATGAGTATAATTATTTATGACAATTATGGACACCCAATTATCTGATAAAGAGTAAATAGAACATAGAATAAAACATTCAGTACGCACCTACGTACGTTCTTAGAGTTGAGAACGCAAGATACTTTGATCGAATCACACGCATTGTTTATATCAGGGTATTAAAATTATAAAAAAAAGAATCAAAGGCAGCCCGAAGCAGTTCCAATAATTACTGATATATAACGAAAACAAATAAAATATGTGTGTTCGTACGCTTGGCCGAGCATGCTTTACGACCGGTAATAACAGCCGGCCACTGATTGAAACATTCTACGCTTGACATCTTACGTCATTCCGACAATTGACTACCGACTGGCGAACGCAAACACTATCAAAAATGTACTAAAATTAATTATGGTATTTCATTTATTTTGCAATGAAATAGCATAGACAAGACCTTACATTTTAGGTGATGTCTTGAATTTCACTCGATAAGTCATAATTCTACACTTTTCGATGTGTGATAATAATCATATAAGTATTAATTTAGGTGATTAGCTATTATCATATTTAATTAACATATGAAGGCTAAGCTAGTAGAAGCCTTAACCGAAGGAAGAATTAAAAATATTTGGTTATATTTCACAACTAATTAATCGCTAAAGACTAATGCATATGCAGCAAATTATAATGATCGTTATAAAATAATAATATTGTTTTCCATAAGCCAAAGCTTTCCAATACAATATAATCTTTAATTTATTATAATAAACAGGAATCACTATGTTATTAAAATTAACACTTGTAGCACATGCTAAAAGATTATTCCACAAGCGCGTCTCAAACAGAAATGGAACATCGCATCTAAATCATTCAGAAACAAATCCTCAAATCAATTTGAAACTCCGGGTCAAGATTCAATCGGAAGTTGAGGAGGAATTGATCTTTTGTTGAAGAATTGGAATTAATCGAGGATACGTAGACCTCTGCCCATTGTACCATTGTGAATGAACTCATTATAACAAGTATTTTTGATTGCTCTTTGATCAATTCTAAAAACACAACTGTTTTGTCCCGAATTGTCAAAATATTGACGCTTAAATTACGCATTTTTTTTAAAAATATTTTCATTTAAATAGCCCGATTAAGTAGCCCACGTAGTTTGCTTCTAATACTAGAAAGCCTGGTTGACTATATTAGAATGGCATACAGTCTTGGATTACAATAGTTCTATTTCAAAGACGCTTGTCAAATGTCATCTTGATCGTATAACACGCGTTGCACATTAGCTATTTTAGGAAGACATCGATACAGCCTTACTAAAACAGGGGGCATTGGCTAATGGTCCCGACATCAACAAGACAATGCTGTCAGTAACTCCATCAATTTCTACATAGCGAATGTATTGTAATATTTAGAGCATGAATAACGGATAACCCAAGTTTCTTAATTTTAGATTATAATATGTAAAATATCTTGATTTGATAATTTTTAAATTTTAATTATTATCTTCGTGAAAATAAAGTGTGTTTTATTAAATACTTAGCTTTATAGCTTTTACGTATTTGGTTTAAATACAAAAGGAATTAAGAAAACAGGTTTATAAATTTAAGTTCTGGTGCTTTTTTATATAAACTTTAATATTATACTTCCAAGCCCTTCAACTTTTATTTCGCGATAAAAAGTCTTTCCCTAAAGTTTAGTCTATCTCCACAACTCATTCCATCGAAATCGTTTCAGTAGTTTTAGCATGACTTTTCGCATTTATAATATTAGAATGCATATTTTGCTTCACAATATTTAAGGAAGTAGAACATTAATAATTATAACAACAACATACTTCGTAGAGTTCATGTAGTTATTAAATCTACAAAAACACCTCTGTATCATCGCAAGTCGTTGACTCAAAAATATTCATACATCATGCTAAGCTTAATAAATCACACACAATTTAGCATCAAACGGGCACAGACGAGTCGCGATCAAACCGCCTTTACGACCGTACTGAGAATCAGACGAACCGTTGTCGCATAAATCAATTTCATCATACACAAAGACAATCAACGATTTACCATCACAACTTGTACAGAACAATATAACCCTTAATGTAACACAAATAATGGTTATATTATCTTGAGCGCAGTTACATAGGTGCATGTTTCAAATTGCTTAGTTGTAATAGCAGTTTTATTCGGCGGTAAATCAAAGAGCATGGTACAAATAGACCGGAATGCCTGATAGCTAAGGATGGACTTTATTAATCACTGGGGATCGTATCCTGTGAATATCTTTTTACAACCATTTTTGCATCTACCATTTGTGTGGTGCTTTATAATTTTGTACAGGCAAGGTTCTGTGCAATGAGTCGATTTAACATGTAACAGTGTAAACTCTACATAACGACACTGAAGGGACTGTATGACGTATAACCTCTGTACTTTATTACCCACTACAACGCCAGTGTATGGTTCGTTAAATGGAGAGAAGGAATCATTGTATGGAATACAAGTTGAACCAAAAGTTGAAAGGCAATTGATTTCGACGCCTTAGAGAGATTGTCGCTAAATCGAGTGTAGATACATGAGAGTGTACACTGGAGACGATAATTTTCTTCACCTGAGCAAGTCCTCCTGTATAGGTTTTATGGTTCACATGGCCTGCAATGATTCAAGATTCTCGGAGCATAGTCTGACTTTAAATGTAAGAACCTTAAGATATTCTGGCATACTGACTTACCCCTATATACTGTTACAATATGGTGAAGAAATCCCAAGTATGAAATAGTTAATAATTACCTCATAAACCTTAAGTTGTCTCTGATATTAATCCATCACACCATGTAACTGAAACAAATGGATATGATTTAAATTGATATATACAATAAGAAACTCTTTTAGTGTTTAATAAGTAAAATATATTTTTAATAACTGTTAACTAGTTAAGGTCAAAGTACTCAATTATTGTTATTTTTAATGCAAATGAATAAGAGGTTAAAACTAAAACATTAACATAAATTTAAAAAGTTTGGACCTCATGGGTCCCTTATTGCTGGCGTGTGAAAAGCTCTTCGTTCCCCGGTGCTGACTTTCAGGCACGTAATTAGGGGCTGAGTGCATCGCAAACTTAATCAAATTCAATATCCACGCTTATAATAATAGTAAATAGAAAAAACCATACACATACATCTTAATTATACTGTATATACTACAGTATATACAGTGTGTGTAGTGATCTGTAGATCATTTATGCGTCAAAAGTAAAAGTTGTATCAGTCCGTATAAAGTTATACGAGTAATCGATTAATTCGCATATCGATGGCGCCACAACGACTTATAAATAAAACCATCATAAATTAAACCGCCGTTTACAGTTAGCTTAAAGGGAACACAGATCACAGTGTTTGGACGACGTTTAAGGCTTTTATTGCGGTCATAAACCGTATTTTATTGATGCCAAAATTCAGGTTAAATCGTATGGTTTTTATCTGAAAACATCTAGAGGGCTGACAACTCAATCTATAAGATTTATTACAACTTTTAAAGTTAACATGTGTATAAACAGAGTCTTGACTCAAGGTATTGGGGGTGCAATGCATCCGGGTTAGTACGCATCGATGGGACACCCAAATTATGAATGAATATCTTTAAGTAACTAGCCAGTGCCCTCAAGAGCCTGGTCTGCTTAAGGGCTGGAGTGTTAACGTAATACTGATATCAAATCCTAAAAACAAACTAGAATTTATATATTTTTGCTTATTTTTACATCGCGTAATTTTTAACTGTTTATTAATTGTTAATAGATACAAAGTAAACATAATAGTACTATCAAGAGAAACCGCGTTGACAAGCGAGCGCACACGAATCGCCAATATCTTATTGGCGACTGACACGCAACACGACCAAACCTGTCGTGTCATCTATATTTATCCTTTATTTACATAAGTCATATACATGAAATGCGTTAATTTTTAAGCGAGCAAATGGTCACCACACTATACACGTACAATAATTATATTATTTGATCGAAAACTAAATGATTCTGCCGTAATAAAAAATAAGTTTATTCATGTATGTAACTCTTATACATTAAATAAAAATCTGGCAAGAACTTCTCCTCTCCTCCTTTACGTCGCCAAGTATGCCTTACATCACGGTTGTAAATACCTTTTCACCATATTACAGAACAATAAAATAAAAAAAAACCTTTTCTACTGGAAGCACGGCAAAATAGAAGCACACACACATTTACGTATACTACAAACTCCCACCTGCAAACACACAGTAGTTAGTTATATAAAACCAAAATATATATTAAAAAAACAATCGTTTGATACATATCGAGTGAGATATACAAAAGTAGGGAACATAGTGAAGAACATATAGAATAGTCTCAATTATGATTTTTCTATTCCGATATTTTTTTGTTGATGATTGCTGATTTATATTTGTGTGATACAATTATCGCCTGTTGCTGATTAGAAGTAGGCAACTCGGCTTGGTTGATTTTATTGATGAGTATTACCACTTATCAGTCTTTAAATATGCCGCCTGAAGCTTTCAGATTGTTTTCAGAAATGTTTTATGCATTTTGTAAAAGCCTATTTATATTAAATGGGATATTCATATACCCCAAGGCAATTTGGTGACGTCATCGGAAAAATTCCTTAAGTCTGATTGATTAAATGTCCCAATAAAAGTTAATATATGTACATAACAGCACAATTTCTCAAGTGAAGTCGTAAAATGTGCAGTTATTTAAATCATAAATATTTCGTGTCGCGCGCCTGGATAAATCATTTCACTGTAAATAGGGTATGTGATGTAATTTGTGGGGTGACAATAATTTTAAGGAAATAAGGATAAATTATTTCTGCCATTGCCAAGCCCTGTAATAGAAGCTTAAAGATTGGCAAACTGGCTTAATAGCTTAAAGAGTAGTTTTGAAAAAAACGTAAAAAAAATTAACGAAACAATTTAAGTATTTATGAACCATTATTGAAAGATTACAAAATCTGTCAAAGAAAATTTTTAAGTATTATAAATACCCTAATAATATAACTAAACATAGATAGAACCGTCCAAGGTTTAATAAAAAATTTGCAACGTCTGGAAAACTTTCTTCATACATATATATGGTTACCCTACTCGTATGAAGATCTTTGCCGCCCGCGGAGCACGCACGACGTATGTATTTACTAATGATAATTGTTTTATTAATTGCATATTATGTTTTGTTAATCAACTCAGATTTGTTGTTCATATTTAAGTTCAAATATTGAGATACCAAGAGTAGTCAATTTTGATTAAATATAAAACCTTTTTTAGTAATTTTTGTAGAAGTGTTACGATCTTAAGTTAGTTTGAGACCTGTCTATCCCATTAAATATGAAGATACTTTGACAGATAGATAAAAATGTTTCCAAATTGGAATACGGGCCGGAAATGTTAAACAACACTTGTTAAATATTGTAATAAGTGTACTTTTTATGAAATTTAAAGAGTGGGGGCAGCAACATAGACATAGCAAAATTACATCCTTAATGTAAACATAATTAATTCGTCATCAGAAATATATTGTCTAGAAAAACAGCTGCCTGTCGCGTAGGTAGCTTATTTATAAAATTAATAACGTAATTAATAAAAATGAGATATCTAAGCTGACACGAGGACTGTTGTGACTATGACGTTTGCTTTATCAGATAAGAGTGACAACTTAATATTATAAATACAACTCCCTAAGCTGCGTAATGGATACAAATATTAGCCTGGTTTAATGTTCAAATCCCAGGCGAAGACGAAAATTAATACTTTCATAGTACTATTTGAATTTCTATTTACAAATACAGTCTAAAAAAACGTACAATACATGAGTCCATTAGCCTTTCTTTAAGCAAATATATTATAATTCTGATATTTATTCTAATGTACTTCTTAATTATATTTGAATGAAAAAAAATCCGATAACTTTTTATCCATTTTATTATAATCAAAATCTATGCGGCTAAACAAATCACGCTAGTTTTGCCTTTGTTTTACCTGTGTAAAAGTAACACCTGCTTGTACAGTTGCCTGTATTGCAAAGAAACCAATTTGAAAATAAAGAACTTGGGTATGTGTGTTGCCTGGAAGAGGTCGCTTATTATCGATATGGTGGCCCGTTGCTTATATGTACTAAAATCTATTAACATTTTAACATCTACTTCTACTGTTGTGCAACATAACGAGTCTGATACAACACACTCTTACGTTACAACCCAAGATGGGTGCTACGGCACACTGCACTATTATTAATACCCGTTAAAAGTATACAAATCAATTCAGTTCATTGACCCATCGAGTACATTGTATGAGGGCTCATCAAACATTAGTTTCGCACGATAAGGTCACCACAATGAAATCGTCCATGTAAACGAATCAAACGCTTATCAAATCACGAGCTCTCAAGATTATCTAAAAACAATCGACCGAACAATGGAGTGGACTTGAGGTAAATCTACGATTCCTTTCTATTTAATTAGAAATAGTCGTGAAATCGGCGCTCACAAAAGACGAATTTGTTGTTGATTATTAGATAGCAACAGAGAGTTTTCGTATCAAATCACACAATTAGAAATGATCGCTTGTATTGCCTGTCGGTCGCTTTGTCGGCGCATGTCACGGATGGAGCGCTCTGCTTGGATCTGTATGCCGTGAAATTTTATTGGTGTTTCTATAATCAATGACATTTCATACACCACTTTTAACTTTAACAGAAAGATTGCGCGACAAAAGTGCTCTGTTATTTAATGCAATAGTGTGCTTTGTCATTATGGTTACAAATTAATGGCGTAAGGTCTTTTGATATATAATATCAATACATATATATATAACTTTATATTATTTGTTAATAAAATATAAAGTTGGTTTAAAAAAAAATTCAAAACAGTTATACAAATGTAAAGTTTGTAGGGTAGGACTTAAGCCACAGATATTGCAATAAAAGCAATATTAAACACGCTATTAAATAATTCTATACAATCATAACTAACACCAATTTCAAAGTAGGAAGTATTTTATGTTAGTAAAATAATGTTCTTTATTTAAAAATGTATTAAAGTAGTTTGTCCATTTACAAATCTAAAATTCTTGATCAATTTAATTACGAGAAATTTGAAATAAGAATTTACTTTATCATTCACGTTAATACAAAGTGGAAAACACCTTCACTGTTTGTCAGATGGTTCGGACAGTTAGTGACGAGTCAAAGGATCGGAGTGACGGATGCGGCGTGACTGACCGCCGATAACATCGCAATTGTATCATTATCTTTATGTTTTATTTAATTTCATTTATGGAAATACATTTACAAATGCTTTAAAGTCGTTTACGCCGTCCAGAGCCTTCTGACAACGTCGATGTCGTCTTGTATCAACACCGATTGAGCTCTCCTGCCAAGTGTGACTTATTCAACTCGCTTATGTTAAAGTAAACTTGAATTTGTATGAAACTGCACACAGTTTTTTCAATTCCCTTTCTATAAATGTCAGTGAGAAGCTGAAGTTGATCAATTCCATTTCTAGAATATTGAAAATTAACCCCCATGTTGCGAATAATGATGGTACAAATGAATTACCGAAACCTAGTTGATATATTAATGTCCTATAATCAGGGTCATACAAACATTACACGTATGAATGAAGAATGTTTTTACAGCGTTGAGATTAAATTTGATTGATATATAGTATATGACTATAGGAATATTTTTCAGCTTCTGGAAACACATAAATTTAACTTAATTTGGGTCCTAAGTAATGTATAGAGAAAACGCAAAAGCTGCTTTCTAACTACCCTACAAAAGCGTAGTGTATTTGACGAAAACGGTAACTTGAAAATAAGTATTAGGCATTTAACACAAAAATAAGTACAATTACAAGACCTCGACCAAGTGAAGAGAGCTCTCATCGCGATGACTTGCGGTTTGTGCAGCCCTGTTGAACGCTACTATAACCATTTTCTGGTCCTTCTAGAGATTTTCAATATACTTAGTTTTTTTATTGTTAAATTATATTTTTACCATATAAGAATTACATAAGTTACTAAGACATCTAACTTGATTCGCTTAAAGGACCACGTGGGCCAAATAATTAAAAGTATTACATACATAATACATCTATTGTGGGTATTATTGTGTTAATATTATCTATGATATATTGAAAAAAAAAAAACATTTCAATGACGTTTACGAAACTTGTAAAGGTGTAAGAATCGAAAAAGGCCGATTTTCTATAGTTAATTCCAAAACATTATTATTAATCAAAATACATAAGGCTTTGTCAAATGTTTATATGTGTGATTATGAGATGAGATTTTTTTGTTTAAATGGTGCAAAGTAAACTATTGATTGAATGTAAAATATTGACATAGCAATATATGTATTATGGAATCTGTGAATTTTATAAAGTGTGGTCACTATTGTAACGGCTAAGTGACGGTGATCGACAAAAAGGAATGAAGTGCAATTTTATTAACACAAGCTCCGAAAACCATTCAGTCTTGTAACAAATGATGTTGTTTGGAATCTGGGAAATAGATGATGTTAGTCGAATCATAGTCAGCTGGGACATTAATCAGCTGAGCGTTAGCAGAAGCGGGCAACAGCAACAATTATAAATAAATTATTAGGTAAATATTTAACAGCAATACATGTTATATAAGACACAATATTCTCATCTGTCAGTTAAAAAGGGTGTTAACTTATTTTTTCTATTAACACACTAAATATGTAAACATGGGTACATAAGCATTTAGTAATTATATAATAAACGAATGAGCAAATTAAATTCGAACGTATTTGTATCGCGATGTTTTTATTTGGTTCGACACTCTTATTGTTATAGTATTTTTATTTGGATTCATAACAAAGTCTTATTATATTAATATTATTTTAAATACTTATAACAATATGTTATATATAATTCTTAATGAAAATATAAAATCGCTACAGCTTAGTTGTATTAAACGCTTTCACTAAAACCGAACACAATCCTTAAGACGACTTTGATCCATTTTTGATCCATTTCGCGTATCTATTGACTACGGTGACGATAGCAGATTGCTGGATGATTTTGGTGATTTTTCCCCATCGCTGGCTTTCAGGTGTGAACTTTTGTGTGTAGACACTTTGAATAGATTTTTTTTTTGCTTTTCGGTTCTATTGCTAGATAAGTCGAAATTTATTGTTTGTTTATGTACAAAATGGAACATAGTAAAACCACTAATCACTATCGTTTGTAATTTACGGAAGAAAGTCATGAAACTGCAGCTTTGATATAAACTTAATGCGTAACAAGAATATAATTAATTACACATAATAATAAAACTAAAATTATCCAAAAAGCTTTAAGCTATTGATAATAAAAAGCTTTTCGGTGTAACCGACAACTGTCAATTACATTATAGTTGTATTTTAATATATATACCGACTGTCCAATAATACCGAAGGTCCAAGAGTCTACTCAAAAACGAACAAAGCTGCATCAAAGACTTGTATTGTTATTATTTTTACGCAAACCGACCGCTTAACGGATGTTTACCGTGATTTTTTATAGACTTTTTGCAATATTACACTAGAAACAATTTGTGGTTCGGAGTCAAGTCAATCCTTATCTTCAAATTTAATACAATGGAACTACAGATTGGGTGACTAGTATACGTGTTTTTTATGTTAAAGGTTTTGACATGATTTTGCCCCACGCAAAATCTGCTTAACTGACGTCATATGGCTTCCTACACAAAGACCCAACACCATACTAAATTTCTTATTTCAACTTTCCTATAGAGGCAACAAATCAATAGAGGCTTCCAAAAATTCATGTTAATAAAAATCAACATAATTTAATATCTCCAAATCATCATCCACAATATTCAATAATATGTTAGTTTTATTAATTAAAGTGTGTAAATGATTTTACATGAAACGACACGATTATAAATTGTCGCTTCAAAATTAAATCATTTGCGCTCTTTTCATCAAAAATTTCGTCTAACTGTAGGACCGATTCAATTAAATTATATTGTTAAAAATACTGTGCAGCAAATTATCAATATATATTGAACTAAAACTTCATAGCGAATATTAATTCAAAAGTTTAAAGACCAAGCGAAAATATGATCGTTAATTTGTTATAAAAGATGAAGTTTTATTACTAAAGTATAAGCGAATCAAAAGCGTACAATTTATTAACATTTAACCCGTATGCATTTCTGACATTTTACTCGAGTTTCACGTAATATAAGATATAAAAAATCGTGAGACGTTTCGTATCCGATCGGTACATAATGAGGGCGATAAAAATTAATGAACAGTCGTAAAATGTGAAATTCATGTTCTGATGTCATTGGCGGATCGGTGTTTGACGATCTTGCGACTACCCTCCTATTAAAGAAAGGTCCAGCTTATTGACTTAAATTAAAATAAATTATGATAAGATATATCTTAGTTACGCGATAAAGTTAATCGTTTTAGGACTTCGTTGGTGCATTATAGTTTTGGATCAATTATTTTTTACATTATAATAATAGGACTTAGATAAAACGACTTGAATTCTCGTAGTGTTAGTATAATAAGATACACTTAAGCTTGTATTGAACACAACAAAAATTTTTTCAACCACAATTGTTGATCATACGAAGGGAACCCGGGAGCCACTGTTCCCAAGTCCGGAATAGTTAATAGCTAACCAACACAATTTCTTATACGGGATAGTAGACATGATTACGAATTGCCAATCCCTGATGTCTGTGAAATTATAATGGCTGGTAAAAAAAATAATAATATTAAAATCAAACGTACGTTTACTTCGATTATACAGGACGTAATTAAGTAAATACTTTAAATAATTGCGAAAGCGTATAATTAGTTGGGACGTGTTTTAATAGTTTCCCGTCTAAACGGCGCCTACGTCACACATACACTGCGTTCAGCAACTTCCAATAGAAATACTAATTCCGACGTGTTTTTTTTTATTTCATAATCTGATGTCTCAATCTTTAGATTGCTCCGGTACTGAAGAAATAAAACTATATACATAATTGTGATCAGAAGCATCCAAGTTGTAACATGTACCCGAGATAATAGTTGTGAGATCGCTATTGGTAGATGTAGGATACTGGTTAACTTTGTACGAGGAAACTCATAATATATTCCTAATTGGATATACCATATATATATTATTATTTTGTTGTCCAATGGTTTAAGATAATAAGAGCACATTGAAATTTGAGTTAACAAATGCACGACTATTTTAATTTTGTTTAAGTTTTAGCTTTTGAATTTACGTTTTTTCATATTTTTTTTTGAATGCATTCGTGCCTGTGTATGTTAGGCCTTGCTGAAAATCAGTGCTAGCCATGAGGCATATCTAAATGACCACTTATTTAAAGTAAATAAATGTTTATTTCTTTCTATTCCCACAAGGTTAACTTAAAACAGTATATAAATTACAATATACAGAAGTCGCTAACAAGACGATTAATGCATTAGGACCGTATAATTTATGACAATACTTTACGAGAGATAGCGAGAAAGTACGCGATAAGTTCAACTTGCAATGATTTGCGGCCAGTTTCCTTCTCTGTGTGATCGACGACGCCTTGATAGATCGTGAATATCCATACAATTTATTAATTATATCGAAACCGGAAGTATTGAACGACCAGCTTTGATGTGGAATGCTTTAGTAAAGTGGTAACCATGGTAACTAAAGCGGTAAATTAAGCTTTGGTATTTTTGACAGAAGTCGTCGAGTTCTCGTAGTTGAATTGTCTGTGTTAAAGCATGTGTTTAAGACATACAAAATGGTTCATTTTTTTTTTAATTACCAAAAGTATAAACTACAATTCTGATAAGTAACAATAATTATTATAGTAAAAGTTATATAAGGAATGTAATACTTCCGTGATTGATTAGCTAGCAATAACATAACATGCCCATATCACGTAAAAATATTATTTGCAAATATATTTTTAAGTGCTTACAATTAAAGTCTTCAAAGAAACAATTCACATGCAAACAATTAAAATATAAAAGTTCTCAATTAATTTATAATATACTTTAAAACTATTGTACTTTTAAAAATAAAAACCTGTCAATATCCAAAATTTAAAGTCGTGTAAGCTCCTGTCCCAGTGTCAACTGTCATAAGATCACGTCCTAATCACATTTAGAAGTCATCGCTCCGTGACCTTGCCTCGCCCGAACAGGACAGCACAAACAACGAAAAACAAATGAAGCTGATTAAATATTTATCCGGTTAATTATCGTACGTGACTAATTATGACGTGTTATGGGTACCTTAGTACCTTTTAGGTAGAATTAACAAAACACGAGTAGAAGAGTTATGAACAATAAACTCAGTTACACTGTATACCAATTTGCATAATAATAGTATTTTTACCAAGATAGAAGCATTGAGGTATGTATCTTTATTTAATTAAAACTGTTTGTGTGTGTGGGTTATCTGGAAGAGATCGCTTATTAGCGATAAGCCTGCCTATTGCTCTTATATGTACTATCATTTATTAACATCGTTTACTTCTACCGTTTAAGTGCAATAAAGTGTAAATAATTAAAACTAAACATCATTCTCTGGACATGGTTAATATTAATTATATAACAGCGTAACCATACTCTCTATGATAATCAAAAATCTGTTAAAAAGGTTTCAAACACCGATAAAAATGTAAAATAAACTCTCATTAATACTGAATTTTTAATTTATTACCCAACTAGCTTTCCGCCCGCGGCTTCGCCCACGTGTAATTTGGTTAAGTATATAGCGTTTTTTAATGATCTCGACAGGGCTTTCTTTCACGGGCTAATATCTTGTTACAATTGGAATTATATATAGCCTGTGTTACTCAGGGATGATGTAGCTTTACAGGATCGGATGATTCAGGGAAATCGAGGGCAACTTTCAAATTAACGTACAGGCAATTACTATTCTGACAATTTTATATTCTGATAGTCATCTTCTTATGTGGATGAGCTGATGATGGAAGGTAAAACTCCTCAGCGGTTAAGAGTTGAAAGAAAATTCTTAGGAAGTTTTGAGTACGAAATACGTACTTGTGAGGTTATTACTTATTAGCTTGGCCAAATAATAAAAGGTAAACCTCATTAACGTTAAGGATGTAGATGGAAAAATGGGAGCGGACAAACGTCTTTTCACTCGTTTCCTTTTACTTGTTGGTATAGGTAGTGTTCACTCAAAATAATCATAGGGTAAAACGTTAATGAAAGTTTGAAGTGCATGGTAGTCATTACACAATGGAGCATCTTAATACCGCGATGGATATATTCGGCCTAAGTAGAAGTTCTTTAAAAAAAAAGTAAGACTCAACCTCGCACACTCACTCGCACAGCAACACTATTGCACACA
The DNA here is from genome assembly GCA_951799465.1 of Leptophobia aripa. NCBI lineage: Eukaryota > Metazoa > Arthropoda > Insecta > Lepidoptera > Pieridae > Leptophobia > Leptophobia aripa. The sequence goes on from OX637271.1 coordinate 3,115,169, forward strand.
CTGATACACACACACACACTAAAATGCTCGTACTTCACATAGTTCCACTTGTTCATGTGTATATATATATTTTTTTTTTTTTCTGTTCGTGTTTTTTTTTGTTATTCTTTTTCCTGATCTTAGATTATATTTCCGATTCTATATTTTAACCTCATTTTGGCTTTATTTTCAATCTATTTTTATTGTGTAAACTGTTTTTGATAAACTGTATAGGTTTAAGAAATAAAAAAATAAAATAAATCTAGGTTGATGACGAATTTTATCAACGCCATCTATCGAGCACATTGTTCAACACTTCAACCGCGCCCGCGCGCACTGCGTTATTTGTTATTTTTGTTACCTCTCATAAGTTTTAATATTAAGATTAACTTATATTAGAACATATTTAACAATATATAACTAATCAATCAATATAAGTGTTTAAAAATTTTGAAGCAGTGGTTGAAGTAAATTTTCAATTGACCATAACTTCTTTTTCTCTTAACCGATTTTGACAAAATAAACTTTTGACAACGCTCCTAATTATATATAATCCAACTGTGAAAACCGCGTTCAAATCCGTTCAGTAGTTTTCAAGTTATAAAGTACCAGACAGACAGACAGACAGACAGACAGACAGACAGACAGACAGACAGACAAGAATTCCAAAAATTGGTTTTTTGGTTTCTATGACTCTTCTTTAATTGCCTCCTTTCAGTTTTTTGGAAAAATATTTAATGTACAGTTTTTCGATTTTTACTGTCTTATTATTAGTATAGATAGTATTTATTAGATTGTTTCCAAGAAATTGTTAGGACCTTACGATTTGCATAGCAAATGTCAAGAATGCAATTATTGCACTTGCATGCAATACAATATCCATGACAACTTATCAATAAAACGTTTTGTAAATAAACATACTTGTATTTCACTTACAGACATATCTCTTAATATTGTATTTACTAGTCATATTTTATGTATAAAGTTATAACAGTGCAAAAGAAAAGTGGTTTCTAATCTAATGTTAGAACAAATAATCGTGACAGGCAAAATTATACTCCCGTTGAAAATTAAATTTATATTTTGCCGTAATAAAACGTTAGCGTAAACAAAGATCGTATCCAATCGATCTACATCACAGTTTGATTGACGCACAGACAGACAGCCCGCTTCATTCGATATAATTACACTGCATATTTTATTGCATAACAGGATATCACGCGATAATTCACCTTGCACAATTGTAATAAAGTTTAAAATTATGAAACCGCGTGTAATTATTGTCATAAAACAATAATTGCGGATATAAATCCTTTTTTTAAACGTCAAAGAGCGTGGGCAAGTATTTATTATGGAAGATTCCAGAATATCAAAGGTCTTGTCTATCACTTCCTCGTTTGGCTTACGCTTCTCTTAATGGGTTGCCATGGCAACGCAAAATATAAGTGTTTTGTTACGTCATGTCATTTGTGATGTCAATAAGTATAAAGCATAGACAGCCAAAAACAAAAAGGCTTAAGTCGGTTTTTAATTATAATATAATATGTATAAAATCGTTACTAAGAATTAGTATCTGAAATCAAATTAAAAATTTCTAGACTGTTTCTAATTAAAAATATATTACTAGTTTAATCATAATGGCATCAATCAATAAATTCGGCCTTCGTGTCGCTTGATTGATTGATTGATTGACAGGTGATTGCGAGCCGGTATTAAGCGAGCGGTGCCTAAACACAAACAATGTGATGAACCATAGTTTCAAAAGCTTCGAGGTTGACTCTTAAAATTGAGTACGCTGGTTCGAATCTCGACAATCAAAACTAGTATAGGCTTGTCACACTCGTGAATTTTTAGAAATATATTTTAACTATACTTTAACATGTTTAATGAAATTTATAAAAACACCAAACATTACCAATAAATATGATGGAAATGAAAATTTATAGACTAGCGAAAAATAATAAAACAACGAAAAAGGGCAACAATTTTAATTCTCATCGGAAGCGGTCGGGACTAAATCAATATGATATGACAGTTACGGTCAATTTATGGCTCCCAGTTAATTACAATTGGGGGGGGGGGGACTGGGGAAAGGGTGCGGGGGCTGGGGGACAGGGGCCTAATGACTTGTAAAGATGTTGCGTGAGTAACAGACGGATTTTGTTATCAGTGACTTTTTTTAGATGTGAAAATTATATTAATAGGCCAAACAGCGGAATAACGGGTGTGTAGGTAACATCGAGAAGCAGCTTTGACAAGTTTATTTGTCAACTGTTATTTGTGGACGTTAATCTGTGGTGTATGTTTGGACGATAAAATGTAATAATTTCCTAGCAAATGTATGTATGTAGCCACGGCATATAACAACAGCTACGTACACCATTTGGGGCAGCAGAATTTTTTTTTATAGTTAAGGATTTTGATTTTAGATTCTATTTCCGGTTCTATGTTTTAACCTTATTTTGGCTTTATTTTTAATCTATTTTTATTGTGTAAACTTTTTTTGATAAGCTGTATAGGTTTAAGAAATAAAAACTAAAACTAAAGGACTTGTGCGAGATATATTTAATAGGCAACAACACATTCTTGACGCCAATTTCTTTCAACAACCTGCCAGTTAATAACGCTTATACCAATTTGTATTCTATAAATAATCCCCATACAAAAACTTAGAAAATAAAAATACAAAAAAATGCTAAACCAATTACTAAAAATATTTATTTAATCCACAAATAAACTAAACGGTTTCGATCAAATCACGAAACAGACATGTCTTCAATAATTAAGAGCCCAATCACCCACGTCCTATATAAATCTGCGCCCGCGCACGTATGGGTGCGAACGATGCGCTGTCAAAACATGCACTATCCAATACATTCGCGCGAGTGATACAACACAAACACTTGAAACAGATCAAAGTGGAGTATGGTTTGCGTTATACCATGCTTATATTTTCCGATTATGATACAATAATTCGGGTGGCCAAGCTTTTAACATTGTCAGTATAGTATTGTTAATTTCCTAAACCCATTTAAGACATAGTAGACATATTTCTGACATACTTGAAATTTACTGATATTCGAAATTTATACAATTAAAAAAATATTGTTTAACAGGTTAATAATTAAACTAAGATGATGTATCTTAGTTTAATAAGACATTAAGAATATGCAGTAATTTTTTTAAAGTCGGTAATATTTATATTTAAAAAAAAAGCAATCACGCTTAAGGACGTAGGTGACTGTTATAAAAACATTGGTAATCTGATTTTAACAGAAAAATACTTCGTTATGGATTTAAAAAGTCCGTAAGTAAAAATCATGGCCACTCTACAATCGTTGTTTAATCGAATAGCACACATTGATGTCGTCCACGATACTTTATTGCACTTTTGATCGAATTATACCTTCCTCTGTTTACTCGATACGTTTTTGATCTGATTGTAATTATGTGCTACGCGATCCAAGCAATTCGTTCGATATAGAAGCATCGATTATTTTAATAATCGATAATATCGTTATGATGTATTTATGGAACACATACGGAGATTGTTTTCATAAAGGCAAACGTTTACTTTATACATCAAATAGCTTTTATAAAAATATAGATTCACGTATGTTTTTATATAACATAAGTTGACTGTTGATGTTTGACGTTTTTTGATATAAAATCCAATTCCAATCCAATCCAATCAATTTAAGTCACGTAAGCATTAATAGTGAAGTCTTTATACAAATAAAATATTTGAATTTTGAAGAAGGGTTTTAATCGGTTCCATTGAGTGCATTTATATAAACAAATATTATTTATAAGATAACATTAACACCAGTAAAGAGTGCACACAACATAAGTTTGAATTTATTTAGATTTATTGTTAAAAAACTGGCAACCGAAAATAAACTTCTCAACAGAAACACTAGTTACAATACTAAAAGTATTGTTCCTGTGGAAAATCCTAAAAGTATTTCCTTGCTGTATAGCGATACTCTGTTCGAGGACAGTACTAGCTCTTCGGCAACCTGTACAGTATTTTTTTTAAAGTAATACAATACATACAGCATTATCTTTCGATTGGTTATGAATATTTCTTCAAAAAATATATTTACAAAATTTTAATAGAGTTCATATATGTATCACAAACATTGTCATATTAATAGTGTTCTAAAGGTTTACCTAACCTTCATAACAAAAATATCAACCGCCGGAAACGACAAACCCAAAAGTGAACAAAAAAAAAACTAGTTTACGTCTAACGATAAAAATTCTTGAGTCGAACTGCATAAATCTCGTAGTGTCAATTAAGTCAGCCTAATATTGTATTTATGTAAATCTCTGACGAATCCTACAAAGTGACCGGGTTGACCCATACATTAAGATAAATACCTCAACATAATGTCACACGGCGAGCTGTAGATCACGGCTTATCTTAAATTCAAAAACTATATGAGATCACTAGAAATCCTGGAAATGCCATGAAAAACCTACGCGAATTTTCAAATAAAATTCAAATCATAAATCATTCGTTTGAGAATATAAAGTCGTAACTGATGATTCAAGAATGATGATGGAATTGAGTGAAAGTGGCACTGGACAGGCCACACGTTTCTCGTTTTGCCAATAGTGGTGCCCTTTGGTTCGCAAAGCTTTAAGCAGGTGTGTTTGTGAGTGGGAGTGCGTTTAAATATATACCTTTAATATATCTAGTTTTATTTAAGAATTCCTTTGATTATATTCCAGGTAAATTAAAAAAAATTATAATTTAAACAGACCAAATATAGACTTCCACAACTTTACAACGTACAGTACCAAACATACTACCTTCATAGCATCTACGTTAGAACCAGCAAACGTTTCTCAAGAAAATACATCCCAATAACGGATTTATTAACATTGTCATGAAAATGCACTCGGTTGACTATAATAATAAATCAGAAATATCTAAACATACTTGCTTGCATTTGTTTACTTATTAAATAAATTTGCTGATTATAATAAGTGTGGCTGATAAACGGCCTGTCCTTAAAATTCAGTTACATTTTCATTACATCTAAATCAAGGTGTCGTTGTATATAAACAATGTAAATAACAAAGAATTCTCGCGTTCCTGATAGGTTCGGTTTTATTCTATATTTATTTATATTGATAAAACATATATATGATGAACAAGATATGAAAAAACATATTTCGTATTACCACAATGTAGTTGTATTTCGTTGTTGTTAATGATCCTATTATGATTTTAAAATACTCATAATAAATATATACGTGTTTTATGAATGAAATAATAATCTAATCGGCTTCCAACCTCACCCACACACTGACGAATCGAGATTTCTACCTACCGTTAATAGTCAAATCAAGTACCGTTAAAAAATAATAAAATTGCCGTTTTTTAAAACAATAAAACACATGTTTAATAAAATAAAAAAATATATCAATAATAGGATAAATTTATCAATTAAGGTTTGCAATACTAAATAACTGTGAACCATTAACATTATGGTAGATTGGAAACGATGCAAGAAAATTCCTTATACAGAAGGTTAGACCTGAGGAGTCTTAGTTTTGATTACATTGTCTCAGTCGATTCTCATATACCCCTGAAACTACTGGGTTGAGGGAATGAGTAAAGCATTTTCTTATTAAGAAAAAACAAACAGCTGTGAGGCGTAAATATTCTAATACAAAATAACACACAGTGTAAACTCTACATGACGACAATTAAAGGACTGTGTGTATTTTATGGCGTTATAAAGAGGAAATTAAATGGACAAAAGAAAAATCATTGTATGAAATACAAGCTAAACCAACCAAAGCCATAAATAGATTTGATGTTTAGACAGTTTCTCCTTAAATCGAGTGACTTTTCATGGAGTTTACACTGTATCTAAGCGATTTAAACTAACCAATTAATTGATTACTTAAAACGGAGTCATGTATTTTTTATATATGTAAGTATATTCGTATAGATTATGTATTCGTTGAAAGTTTCAAATTTTGTTTACTTTAAGCGTAAAAATCACTTTAAAAAATGTATTCTCATTAAAATGGCCGAATTAGTGAAAAGACCTACTAGTCATTATCCGTGGTTTGTACATTTTAACATCAATGATTATACCTGCCGTAAGTCGAGTTAAGCACAACATAAGTCGATAATAATATTTTTTACTTCGATATGTTAATAGCAGATATAAATTTACATTTAAGACAAAATAAATATGTAATAAATATGGCGGATGATTTACGGCAACATTGACATTGACTGCGCCGGCGCACGACGCCATCTTGTTTAATTTAATGTGACCGAAAATGAAAAAAAATAAAACCTTATTGATGGCCAGCAATATAGATAGAGTAGTCATTTAAGGAAAACTACTAAGGACACGTACGTCCAAATTTGTAAAATCCGATTTGAAAGGTGTTTTGTTGTTTTATGTTGATCTTACGTCAGTTACAAATAAGTAGGAGCCATTCCAAACAATTGTTTAAACTAAAAGGCAATATTAAAAATCCGTAAATAAAGACCGGCAACACAACAGTAGATTGAATGACCATGATCTGTACTGTCATTTGCTTTTGTATTTTTAATCTTAAAAGAAAATAGTGAGGTTAACTAATTTTAATAGTTATGTTATATCATACATACGTCTCGAAATTAATGTAGGGTATATATAAAATTATAAATTCAGAAATAATATTAGTAGCACCAAATTTTATATTTAACAGGGGAATTTAGCTATGTTATTATAAAAAGGAATTAATTATTCATAATATATTTAGAATGATTTGATTGTTTTTCTTATTATTATTTTCAGTATATTATTTTTTTAAATTTAAATTAATTAGTTTGATATTAAAAGTTGCGTTATGTTATTAAGGTTATAGTCTTACTATTCAAACATAATTTAAATTCATCATTACATGTATGTTTAACTTATTATTCAGAAGAAATTTGATGGAGACGTAAAAAGCATTTAGATTCACAGGTATGACTTAAGATTTTAATTATCAAATCTAAATCTTAACTACTTATTGGAATATTATAAAGAATGTAAAAAAGTTGTGTTTGCGCTCTATCTCGCTCTAACCCCCTCTCATAGAGAACCACCCGCACTCTTCACCCCGCCGGCATTCCGCACATCGAACAACAACTAAAGATGGCCGATTTTATTTAAGACATTTTCAAAATTTTGGGCAAACTATTTTTATTACGAAAGTAAAACAGTGTTTGTAATAGATTATGACCCTCAAGTTTATCCTTTATGCTGTTTATACAATCCTTACAACAGTTAATAACATTTGAACATATTTTAATACATAAACAAATTGACTGGTATATCCTAAAAATTATCTGTATAACTCTTAAGTTTTTCTATTTTATAATTACTAGAAAGTAAAGTGTTTAATGTTTTGGCATTAATCATTTGACACAGTAGACAAACACTATATTACACCAAAACCTTCCTTAAACCTTCTCTAAATATACATATTACAAGAATGAATTAACTAATATACAGTAAATAGAATATTTACTAAAACTAACTTATTGTATTAAAAAAATACTTATGCATCTATCTGTTTTGCGTATTAAATTCACGTATTATGAAATATTTAACTGGTTTGAACTTTATACTTATTTCTATCATTAAATATATAAAAAGGATTTTGCACTCCATGTCTGTAAACATTGTTATAAGCAAAAGATTAATAATAACATGAGTTCCTAACATTTATGAACATTTAAGTTTGGTGATATAAATTGTAGTATGGTGTGTACGGTTACTTGAATTCCGTTATAAAAAAGGTTAACGTCTAGGTTATAATAAATATTTGGTTAATTTTCACTCGCAAATCCCGACGCAACGCTGGCCATACGCGCGAATTCCTCGCTTGCCCTATAACCACTGAGACTTGATTTTAACTTCTTCATAAGTTCACAAGTATACAAATTTGGAGTGAACTTATTGTTAAATTCAAACAAAATATCATTCAATTAAGGAACCAGGTAATATTTTTTAAAGTTTATTTCACAAACGAGATGACAGGATTAATATTAATAAGCGGCTATTTGAAATCAACAATTCTTACGTTTCTTAATTATATTTTGGGACAATTATTTTAAGACATTTCATAGCACAATGCAAATAATAAAATATATAAATTTATTACCTTCAAATGACAATTCCTCACCTAAACCGATAATTTAACGGTGTACTGATCTGCACCTAAGTAAACTAAACCTTTGTTTCCCAACTCTTATTTGTTATTAACATACGTGACTTCGTTAGACGTCGTTTCGATCCGTCAATGGGTATTTGAACAGGTGTATCAGTTAACACAACACTAAGCACTGAATATCTTGAACACTTTACGAAAACACGTGTGAATGTTTACGCGACATGAAAATTGTCGGAGCGCGACACCACAGAGCGATCGGTCGGCGCGCCGCGGCGGGAGTGACGCGCGGAGCGGCTTTGCAAAGACAGCGCTGGCAGCGCTGCGGCCGACATGGGAACTAGCGCACTCAATCACACGTCCCAACTTGATAAGATGCATTCTTTTTGCATAGCGCTTTACGTTTTTTTATAGCGCTGCGGGCGTTGTTGCGATTCCTTTACGTTTTGAATTTTGACTAAACACAAACGCTCAGTATAAATTTGATACTTCTTATGTTAAGAAACCTTCAGGCCATTATTAGTTTTTTAAAGCTATTTAAGTATAAAAGTATTCCACACTATAATAATAATTGACTGGTTGTATGCGTTAAAATGTTAATTGTGCAAAAATATATAAAAAAACTTAATTAAAAAAGAATTGTAAAATTAAAAACCGCATGCATGACAATTCAATCGCATCATTGACAAGTTGTAAGTCAGAAGGTTCACGTGAGGGGTGACCTTGCATTGCGTGCATGTATCGCCGTCTCGTTCGCACGGGGGCGTGGCCTGGCGACGCCCCCCGCCCACCGCACCGCCCTTGCTCGTTTTTTCCCGCGTAACTCACACGTAGTGATTACCGCTGTGCCTACGTTTTGTTTGCAAATTGTCGATTATTGCACTACTTGTCGAGGTTAATTAGAGATAATTAGTATTATCTTAAATATAATTATCATTCTACAGTAGGCAGTATATAAGACTGTTAAATTCTGTATAGGTATACGTATGGTTCAATATAGATAATTGTTAATTTTTATTAAATATCTATAACAGACCCATTATAAGACATTAATTGATTCCGCCCATTCACATTCACAACTTGTATTCTCGCGAATACGTTGTTGGCACACGGTTTGGACACATCCATAGGCATACCACACTTTAGTAAAAAAATATATATATAATAAACATTTAGTACCTAAGTCCTTAAAAAATCGTTTAAAATGATTGCAGTACATTTTATTCAAAATAAGTTTAACCTTGACAATAACACGTCACTTACCCGACATGCAAATGCTCGGGGTCATTGACCCAACCATGTGACCTGTCAACGACAAAGTTGCAATTACCATAATGTAAGTATTTTATTGATTTTATAAAGAATCAATTAGTACGAGGTAGTTGAAACCATTATTTTATCTAACTGATACATTTATTTAGAATAAATTGTCTAGGTTGAATTTGTCATAAGTTTTTCAATCAACGTATACCTCATATATTATAAATCCTTTATGTTGAAACCAAAATATATCCTGTCCTTTTTAATTAATATAGAATAATTAATATTACCGAATTCATTACATCCATTTAAAAGTTCAGTTTTTTATGAACATGTGTGTAACACCATATCTATTTAAAGCCTAAAAAAGCTTAATAATAATATAACTCAGTCATTCTACGTATTCTATAAAATAACACACACATTCAAATAATTTGTTCATTATCAATCACCAGACGCTGTGGCAAAAAAACATTGTCTGTGAATTAGGTATAATCTGTGGTCATAAAGTGTGTAATTTCGCGGTATTTCTGCGTCTGTCATCACGCGGCGTCGCTTTATGGCACTAAATTATACGAACGGGAGTGTATTAAATTAGGTGATCTAGATGTTGTTATATTGATTTTATTGGGTTATTATGTTTGTTAATAAACGCAGTCTGTGGTGTATGTGTTTCAGATATAACATTGAATATTGGTGCGGTAATAGCACTCTTTTGATTACTATAAAATGTTAATACAGCATTACGTATTACCATATGTATTGACGATCTTTTCAACTTGACAAAAAGGTACGATATTATGACCACAAGATCTTAATCTAACATACACCATTAATGTCATCCAAACGTAGGAAAAAGTAATTGATAAATATATGTCTACTTAATAATAGAAATATTGAGTTGTGTGGATACCTAGATGATTGGACAATCAAAAACCCTTGCTTTGCTAGACGTATATTTAGTTAATCTCCGTAAATCTAAAAAAAGACTTATACGTTTTATAAAGATATGACTACTTGTGGAACCGAGTCGTTTTCTTGATACACATATATTTATAATCCAGTTTATCTAAAACACAGAATATTTTGCATTTTAATAGCATATTAAAAACCTTTAAATAAACCAAACTTACCCAAATTGGTGTTTTAAAACAAGTAAGAGTAAGGAAAATAAATATTATATAGCTTATGTAATGGAATGTTATTAAATACGACAATTCTCCTATCAAGAAGTGTTCAATCATGTAAACAATCATCAGCAGCCGTCACAGATACATGGTATTTCTATTCTACATGCATCTGTGACATTCTCATAAAAACCAGGGGCTAAAATGCAAAACAACGTACGACCACGATCGTCCTTTGTTTTCTCTTGAAACTTTATCGTGGGTGTTTTTTTTTTAAATAAAACATGATACCGTAATTACCTACTCGTTTACATTGTCAACGCACAAAAGTTTTGTCGGACAGGTCAGCGGAGTTACGCTTTTCTAGTTAATAGAAATGACAACCTCTCGATAATACCGACCGGCGAGTTGCAGGAAGTGTCGGAAGTGGCCTCACCACGTAAAGCTTTTATCACCTTAGCCTTTGAAAACACATTGTCTTAATCATGCCAACGAGATTATAAACTGATTCTTTGATTTAATCAGATTGCCTAATTAGGTCGAAGAAAAACCTTATATATAAAATATTGGATAATTTTATTATTTAAAATTTATATTAGTAAGGTTAATATTAAGAACGTTAACAATAATTAACAACAACAATGATATAATTTTTAAAATTGAAATGTATTTATTACACTTTATGTAAGCACACAGAAGCTTTGTATCAGTTGTAGTCAACGAGAAAATAACACATACAGTTATTTTATAATTTGACCGAATATTCGCCGTAACCCTAATAATCAAATTTTTGTTTATGTTTTAAAGTGTAGCAAACTTATTTAAAGTCTGTAGATAAAGTCTGGAGCGAGATTAGATGTGGTCGTTAGGTGCGCGGGCGCAGCAGAGTATGGACACATTGATCGCTCCCTTATTGGATTAATTTATGGTAATATGTTTGGATCGCGATAGCACCGAGTTACGATTAAAGAGTTTTTATGTAAATTCCGCCATCTTTGTTGGTTAGCACGCGTGTGTTCAAATTCATGAGAAATCACTTTTTTTTAAATCGACTGTTTCTATTTAATAATCTATAATGGTATAATTTGTTATTTAAATTAAATAAGTTACAAATTAAATCACAAGTAAAGTATTAAAATCTGTTATAATTGTCACATTGCGTTTACTTACCTAAAATTTAATTGAATTTTTGTTTATTCGTCTTATTCATACTTATAACTGTATAAGTCAAAATTTGAAAAAAAGAAAAGAAATTTATTAACACTAACATAAAAGGAAATCCAACACCACAATGTATAAACATTAACCTAACTAACATAAAACGATTAGCAGTTAAATATAGAATATTTTAAACCAACTTCTAATAATTGTATTTTATAGTATTCATTATTTTAATATCCTATTTGCCTTTTAAATATTAAATTCAAATCAAGCTTTGAATACTTATATATAATGAATGACAAAGGTCTAAAGTTTTAAAACTAATTAAAAATATTACCCAATTGATAGTCTAAAATCGCTCTTCACTTGTATTTTACACCACAATGCATAACGATAATATAATAATAAAATCAAACCGTAGTTATTTCGTATCAAGCCACTCAAAGTTTTGTTTCTAGTAATTTTATGTTATAAAATGCCCCCTGCTATTTTTACACCACTGCTTTGACAAATAAAAATTTATTAAGTCTTATGACAATACTCATATATTTATTTGTCAACATTGGAATATGCTCCTTAAATATATGAAACTACTTGGGCTTATTAGGTTAAGTCAAGAAGTTGACGGTACTGATTTCTAAATGAGCTCTGATGGTAAGAAAGCGTAAGACTACTATTATATAGTTAATAAAAATACATGGAAGAAACTCACAACACCTAGTTTTCAACTGGGCAGTTGGGATAAACACCATAACTTTGACCCTACCAAAGCCATGAAATGATGAACTCACCAAAACATACACCAATACTTTCAGAAATTAGTTTTTATTTTTTATAATTACTATTTAGACTCTTCGATCTACAAATGAAAATGATTTTTTATACAGGCTACGTTTTACATATCAGTATTAATACAACAAATAGCCTGGAAGAGATCGCTTATTAGCGATAAGGCCACCCGTTGCTATTAAGTCTACTTACATCTATCAATATTGTCTGCTTCTACTGTTTTAGTGCAGTAAAGTGTAAATAAATAAATAATTGATTGAAATAAATATTATTTAACAAAAGTGATATCTAAGTAAGGACAAGTAAATACAGACTGTAACTGCGTATCGTAACGTTATCTGTAACGAAAAACAACGGAATATGATCCGTTGTAGGAAAATATTCGAGAAGTTTCTCCAATAAACAACAGAGCACTCCGATAGCGGGCGAACGAGCCACATCGCAGCACATTTTATACAAACGATGACATAAATACTCATTTGCAAGAACAATATCCGATATTGAGTGAGGCCTGTCTTGCGAGGCGTGTACACGCTAAGTCATGAAATGTAGAACGAACGCGGGCTTCTAACGTTGAATACGATTCATACTAACCCACTTATTCATATTACCAATGCCTTCTATAACTTTTGGAAGCTCGCATAACATACGTAGGTACGTAATATTTTTTCTATTGTTTTCTTTTGTAATATATTTGGCTTCATTTGACGATATCCAAGACGACGTTCTAATAAGTGAACTAGGAAATTATTGACGTGAGGATTTTTTTATTTATGCTACTTTATACTAACTTTTCATTCCTCCGGAGCCCTGGAAGCGGATGCTTCACCGCGATAGACCGCCTTTTATCCACTATTTCTGGCTAATTTTTAGTTTTTGTAGTGTAATTAAAGTTAATAATATTAATACAATAAATCATAAGAGAAATTAGTCTTACATCGTATGGCTGTAGAATGATGGAGTGCAATTTATCAATTTCGTAGTAGTGCAACTAAAAATACGTACAAATTTTTTTAATCGCGTGTTTATGTGATATTAATTTTCACATCATCCAAGTTTATGATGTAATCTGTTGTTTATAAAAATTAATATAGCGTGACTTATAGAGCGATAGTGCAAAAAAAAACATATATAATGTTATGTATGTATAGAAAAAAAACCAGTTATTTTTGGTACAATGTTTTGCTTTATACGTAAGCCTATGTGTTTAAAAACTAGCACAGGAGTTAAGTCAGAGGTCCGTGAACGTCGCATGATTGTGATTGGTCAATATTATTGATATGAAATCAATAAGTTACGCCAAATATCTATACTTTATGAGAAGGAAGGAATCCTTAGTGCAATGCCGTTTAGTATTATTGAGCGTGCAGTGTAAAAGTAAATTCATGTTTATTCACCGGTCCAACCCTCAAACGATATATTTATAGGTTTGCAACGTGTATACTAGCTCGCCCCCCCCGCGCCACTCGCTATCCATCTTACATTTTACAACGCTATGCAGATTACTGTTATGCTAAGACTATGTTATAATAGTTTATCATTGCATCCGATCGAACGTTTCTACGTGAGTTATAAATTCTTGAATTGAGGTTAAATTATATTTAGAAAGCTATTACTTAGGTACTTAAAATGGGAATAATTTCAAATATGTATAAAAAATCTCCATTTGGAATTCCAAAACTAAGGACTCAGCTAAGCTCAGTTAGACTTAACTAAGCTTACAAATTCGCAGATTTTTTGACAGAATTTTTCGAGGAGAAAAGCTAGAAAATCTTAATTAATATACCTAAAAAGTATACATGATTTGCAATTTGCTTGAAAAGATATGCACATGATATTGTTGTTCACACGGCAATCAGGAGAGCATCAATCCCATGATCAATCTCTGCAAACCGCTGCCTATTCATTACCACACGCACCTTCTATCTAAAGGATAGGGCTTTAATTGGTTGATAGATTACATTATTCTTGGTCATGATAATCTTATTACTACTTAGGCTTGTTGAACTGTGATTTCTATACGAAACACATTTTATTGGTGTCGTTTCTTTAGTTAGTAGTTGCACTTAATTCTGATATTAAGACAATTAATAGAGAATGATATAAATGTTACACTAAAATTTACTATTTTTACTTAGTATAATGTTTTTACGTAGTACAAGCATGTATAGTTTATTAAATTCAAAGTGAAATCTATTTCTTCAGTAAGGTGCATAGGATAATTTTTAACGTCTTAAATCTAATAGACTCTACGCCTGTTCGTACGCCACAAGAAACTCAACATGGTTTATTTTATTTTTTGAAACAAGGAGATTTCGAGCACTCTTGGTGAATATGCTATAAAAATAATTGCCGTATCCAATTGTTCGTAGATTAGTGCGTATATTGATGCGCGATGCGCTTCCGTGTAAACGTCGCGATAGCAGCGCAGGTGAGGCCTAACGGTTACTCCACTCCACGTCAATCTCTTACGCACTCTTATATTATTGCGAATAAAGTTGTTGGTGTAAGGTTTGGAACGTTTAAATGTTTAAAATAGCAATGTTATTTTTTTTTAATTTCGAATTATGTTGAACAATTACGAAATTTTTGAATTTCGAATCGCGTTAAATGATATTTTTTATGAAATTTTTGAATTTCGAATTGCGTTAAGTGATATTTTTAATGAATTTTCCGAATTTCGAATTGCGTTAAATAATAATTCCTATGGAATTTTCGAATTTCGATTTGTGTTGAATTTAACTCGATGAAATTTTTGAATTTCGAATTCATTATTTTAAATTGTGACCGGAGTCGTAAACATTATTGTTAAAACAAAGCCTTGACTTGACTTCGATTTTAATTTCAAAATTTACATTGCATAAAACAATATATATTTATAAAAATCCTTAATTGTACACGTATTCAATAACAGCATAATTACATAAAAATAATTTTAAACCGCGGATCAAACACAGCCGCCCATAAACTGACGACCACCTGACTGACAGACCACACATATGTATGATATAATAAAACGGTTTCGTCAAATAATGAAGATTGTAATTACACCTGAATAGTTTGCCGGTTTTATGCGTAAACGAGAGACCCCTGAGTGCCGTTGGCTTGTGTGTCACCACGGTACCAACAAGAAGCAAAACCACATCAACAAAGCGACATTATAATGAGGACTTAACTTTCTGGTGTTGATATAAAAAGCTATAGCTTGATTATGTGTAATCTTGAGGTCAATTACCGGAGTCTATATCAAACTGCACATAAACCTTTATATAATAACAAACAACTTCCTGTTTTATATTGATGCCACTATCAAAGCCTCGACAATTATATTGTATTTCTGTATATCGTTTATTATCCATCATAAAAACACATAAATATAGCAAAAAGCCCGTTAGTCCCACATCACTATTCAGCTGTGGGAGCTCAATCAGTGTCGGACGCAGTCAGGTGAAACAACTATATTCTCATGGAATTTAAATATAGAAATGTTTTAGTGTAATTGTAGTGTAGTTGTAGTGTACACGCGTAATTGTTTTATGTCCTTAAAACTAAGGACTCCTAAAAAAGTATTACTTTAATTGAATTTTGAGGTAAATTTACGCAATACATTCTTCATAAAACCTGACTCGTTTCGTAAACTGATTAGTTTCTAGCTATCATAATGTCTTAGTGAATATGCCCATATGACAATAGACCCAAAAATCTACAACAGAAAACAGACAATAGTTACGACTGTAGTTTCATAGTTCTTTCTAATGTACGATTAGAATAAATAATTAATATTTTTCATACGTCCACATTTGTCTTTGAGAACACCTTGTGGCCAATTGAAAATTATATTCACGGACGGCACAAATACCATTTATTCACTTATTACATACTCAAATGCATGATTTATATATAATTATTTTTACACGTTTACCCGGGTGGCAGGCAGGTGGTAGTCCTAATAGGGGCTAAAACAGTCTTAAACATTCAAATTACTGTAACCGTCAACTATTATAATGAGCATACATAGTTTAATTAAATTGTAATTTAATACACGTACAATTCACTATAAACAATTACCAAAGATGTGTTGCTCTTACATATAATGTTTATTAATCTTAAGGCACTGGGCTAAGGTGGTTGACCAACTGTTTTTTGCCCTACCTTTTGGGCCTAGCTATAATACCTAGAGCTATCATTTATTGTATAACAATAATTAACTTTTTATTTCATACTTAGCAACTTAAAATAGTTACTTAAAATTGTTATAACTAATTTATTTAGTTACTTCCATCTAATATGTGTTACTAATGGTGAACTTCTGTTTTAAAGGATGTTATTAGAATTTTAAAAGTAGGCAGTTCTTATTAATTATAATGTATAATATATGAATATACCGTAAACGAATATTAAGAGGAGAAAGATCCCTTTAATGTGTCGGCAATTGGTTCAGCATCGGGACAGTTTAATTCTTGGGTAGCCTTACAATTCTTTGTTATTTGAATTGTAAGTAACATAATTTTGTATTAAATGTTTATTTTAAAAGAGCAGCTATCGATTTTCTTCCCGGTTCTTCTCGGAAGATAACTACCTTCCAATGCGGTCTTAGTGTAAAAATTGACAATTCAAAAGTGTCTTTATAACACTTACTTTAAAAAATACATTTTGAGTTTGAATAGTTACTATGTTCTCTTTAATACAAACATACACCATTACTTAAAGATGATAAACGAACTTTTCTACTGACTGTACTAAAAATATTCTGTTTTGATTGCTTGCATCTTAGAGAAATATGCTCTGTGGTTATAATATTAGAACATATATATTCCATGTCTTGATTTAAGATACAATTCATAAGATTCCCTTATCTTCAGAACTGAGGCATTTATCAGCCATTATAAAATCAATCAAGCGTTGTTATACCGTATCAACCGCGTTTATTATTTAGTGCACTCCTGCGCAAGTAATTATGCACTTTAATTGGATAACGCGAAGCCTGCTATAATCGATCTATACAATTCCCTTTGAGAAATTAAATAGTTAACATGGTTTTGTTGTTCAGCCGTAACTCCGTAACGATCACATGTAGGTATTTGTCTGTTTATTTCAATAAAATAATTAAGTTTCTGTTTAACTTATTGTAAAAACCTTTTGTGTCAGTTATCGAGGCTTTATGATATGTGTGGAAATACGAGGAATTATATATACATAGTTTTAAAATAATAGACAATATTTGTCTCTACTTAAAACTGGACTTAAACTTCTCCAACAAACTAATAAAGCTATAAATCATAATCATATTTAATACTTCTTTAATATAACTTCAAAAAGACTTATGTAAGTAACTGTTATATTGTCTACACAACTAGAACAAATGTGAATAAATATTATCTATACTAATAATAAGACAGTAAAAATCGAAAATCTGTACATTAAATATTTTTCCGAAAAACTGAAAGGAGGCAATTAAAGAAGAGTCATAGAAACCAAAAAAACAATTTTTGGAATTCTTGTCTGTCTGTCTGTCTGTCTGTCTGTCTGTCTGTCTGGTACGTTATAACTTGAAAACTACTGAACGGATTTGAACGCGGTTTTCACAGTTGGATTACATATAATTGGGAGCGTTGTCAAAAGTTTATTTTGTCAAAATCGGTTAAGAGAAAAAGAAGTTATGGTCAATTGAAAATTTACGTCAACCACTGCTTCAAAATTTTTAAACACTTATATTGATTGATTAGTTATATATTGTTAAATATGTTCTAATATAAGTTAATCTTATTATTAAAACTTATGAGAGGACAAATAACGCAGTGCGCGCGGGCGCGGTTGAAGTGTTGAACAATGTGCTCGATAGATGGCGTTGATAAAATTCGTCATCAACCTAGATTTATTTTATTTTTTTTATGTCTTAAACCTATACAGCTTATTAAAAACAGTTTACACAATAAAAATAGATTAAAAATAAAGCCAAAATAAGGTTAAAATATAGAACCGGAAATAGAATCTAAGATCAGAAAAAAGAATAACGAAAAAAACACGAACAGAAAAAAATAAATAAAAATATATATACACATGAACAAGTGGAACTATGTGTAGTACGAACATTTTAGTGTGTGAGTGTGTATCAGTGTGTGCAATGGTGTTGCTGTGTGAGTGAGTGTGCGAGGTGTAGTCTTATTTTTTTTTTAAAGAACTTCTACTTAGGCCAAATATATCCATCGCGGTATTAAGATGCTTCATTGTGTAATGACTACCAATGCAGTTCAAACTTTCATTAACGTTTTACCCTACGATTATTTTGAGTAAACACTACCTATACAAACAAGTAAAAGGAAACGAGTGAAGAGACGTTTATCGTTTGTCCACATCCATTTTTCCACCTACGCCCTTAACGTTAATGAGGTTTTATTATAAATACCTTTTATTATTTGGTCAAGCTAATAAGTAATAACCTCACACGTACGTATTTCGTACTCATAACTTCGTAAGAATTTTCTTTCAACTCTTAACCGCTGAGGAGTTTTACCTTCCATCATCAGCTCATCCACATAAGAAGATGACTATCAGAATATAAAATTGTCAGAATATTAATTGCCTGTACGTTAATTTGCAAGTTGCCCTCAATTTCCCCGAATCATCCGATCCTGTAAAGCTACATCATCCCTGAGTAACACAGGCTATATATAATTCCAATTGTAACAAGATTTTAGCCCGTGAAAGAAAGCCCTTTCAAGATCATTAAAAATCGCTATATACTTAACCAAATTACACGTGGGCGAAGCCGCGGGCGGAAAGCTAGTACGTAAATAAACGCAAAGATATAAATAATACTTACAGCAGGTACCTACCTACTAAATTTTGGTACGTTTGTAGATATCTTCAATTTTATTAATAACGGAACATTTTTATAGCTCTAATACAGGAGTCGAGTCTCATTTAAACTTCATACCTTTAAGTTAATCAGTGTAGAGCATGAGGAGAAACAAGTGGCGTTAATAAGTGTCGGTGATCGGTTGCAATAAATAAGGGCCCGGTCATAAACACGACGCGTCGAACCGTCATCTGATACCGTGGACTTACCTCTGCCCTGTTCCCATCCTCCTACGGGAACTCAAACATCCTAATAGACATGTTGCTTGTATAAAGCATTCGGAACAAACCTCTTAAGAACAAACTTGTTCATAGGCATTGATTTGGTGACACTTCCTCGACAATATTTTAGTCAAACCTAACAACAAGAAGAACTATGGTCTTTATTCGATTTAATTTTAGACTAAATAACGAAGCGATTGGTCTGTTATTATCTATTAGTCTGGTATTCTAGTTCTGTTTTCATAATTAATTACTTTTAATTATTGTATATATATATAATTATACAGTTAAATCGGCGTTTTTTTACGGTGGTATGATAATATGGATATTTTCGTATGACAGTGGAAACAGTGTGCATAGTGCAGGTCTAGAGATAGTCCGGTAATCGGTAGTCGTTAAGCTACTTCGCGGTATGGACTTGGTACTCGCCGCACCCGACCCAATCAGATCTATGATGTTCTATTTTAGTTTAGACAAACGAAGAACACACGCTTTTTTAATAGAAAATATATTATGTGATATTCGCAAATTTGCTACTGATTATAACTGACCCAATATAATGATTTCAATGAATTCGCTTATATTTACATAAGTTTGATTAATTGGATATTAAAGTTCGAATCGAAGATCAGGTCTATTTATTTAGGCAAACTTGTATTTTATTTACCTCACAACGAGGCTTTTCTTCCTATATCTAAGGCAATGATAATACAAAGCTTCGGGTCAGAGAAGATACCTAAAACAATCTCAGCTTTTAAATATATTATGGCAGCACATTTATAACAGAACAATCTTAACAAAGTAATATAAAATGCTCAGTAGTCTAATACAATGATTATTACATTAAGCTCAACTTTTTAAACGTGCATAATTTTGCATTGATTTTTCCACTTGCCTAACCGCTAACATGTGACAGGTGCAATTATAAATTCAAAACTCAAAGGAAATGTTATACTTCCGGATCATTAACCAGATGTTTTTAGTGATTAATCTTAGGACTTAATTCTCATAGACCTAGGCAACAGTCACGCGACCGATTCGATAATTAATATGCTAATCGCCCACCCTACGTGAGAGGCATAACCACGGCATAGATTATGTGTATGTGTTAGATATGTCATATAATTCCTACGTGATACGTGCCTCTATGAGAGTGATGTTAAGATTCATTTAGGTCAATATATATTTCTGCCCTTAACTTGTAGGGTATGACTGATGGTGGAGGAACATGATGTCCCCATTGATAATTAATAATTGATTGCATGAAATTTAACAATTTTACTAATTTAATATTATTATTTACTTCTGTGGCAAAAGCTCTAGTATCTCACATACATTTTTTCAGGCCATTATTTATGTTAATTCATACATATTAAGTATGTACCTACAATATCTAAAAATAGAATCCGAATCCATGGTAAAAAATTAACAAGTCAATGACCAATATATAAATTTGTAAACAAAAAAATAACATTAATTTATTACAGAAACAAAATTAATTATTAAATCAACACAAAATATTCTTAATATTAACCTTACTAATATAAAATATTGGCATAAGCAAACATAAACTTTGGTATTTTCGTAATATAATTATGAGATTTACTTTTAATCTGTGTCATGATTTGCGTGCGCGCGCGCAACAAAAACGTCATAATTTACGACCAACCCTGACGTTTGAGTGACAGGCTGAGCTAGTGAGCCGTGCAATTGTAAATCGCGGTACACTGCTTTTTAATGCTAAAAATAGAAACATCTAAACATGGAAGATAATATTCATGTGCGATACTGTCTGTCGAACACGAGTGATAGTATTTATCAGTTTGTTAAGAATTATCACACGACTGCACGCTATTCTCACAGCGAGTCTTTGTTAACTCATTGTCTAAAGTTCTAACTTCCTGATAATCTATGTAAAAAATTGTATCGATCGATGTTCATGAGTTATCGTCTTTAAATATTCTTACTTTTTAGTATGAGAAACTTGATTACGAGATAAATAATATTTGCAAATTATAATATACAACGGTACAGTTTTGCAAACGAATTCACCAAAACAAGATAATTTTAAATCGTTGATAATTGAATTAAAACAAAAATCAATTTCAAAATTGGAATACATTCTAAATACTTGCAGCGTTATCGACAGCAGTGACAGTTGACGGACGGCGTCAGGATCAGCTGACTGGCTGTCAACTCGTCAAACTCTAAATTCGTGACATTGACACGATATGGAGCTGTCACGCCGCTTCCAGCCTGCCTGACAAGCCGTTCCAATGAAATCCGTTCGCGAATTTCGGCTGTAAATTAGACATGTGAATGGAATATTTGTTTTGTAAAAATGTGGAATTATAATCTATAAAAAATATTGAATTATATTTTTAACTGGGTTCTAATGCAATAGTTTTTAAACTGTCAATGAATACAGACCAAACAGGATCATAACTTGGTAACAACAAACTTCTTGAAAGTTTTTACATAACTTGGTGGAGAAAGATACTTTTGTTGTAATAAAATCTAGAATTTCCTCGCACCTTATGACTTTAGCCGCCTTATTTGTAAACAGTGTTTGGCTTATACAATGCACTATCAAATTCCTACGTCTAATTAGGATTCCTATTCGTGTAATAAGATCTACTGTGACAGGACGTGTTGTGGAGAGTTGTGGGAGGGAGGGGGTTAGAATGAATGTGCAAGCCTTAAGTGAATGAGAATAAAAGGAAAGGACAGTGTTGATGTAGATTTACGTGGCTGCGGACGCACGGTGCTCTACTGGGCCGATGTAGATCAGGAGAGGCGTAGAGTCGGATGTGCTTATTAATTTATAGAAAAATTTACAAGAATACTTAATGACATAATCTACTTTAAAAACCATCATTATACTCATCGGCTATGATCTTTGGAATGGACTGAATGCTTTATGGTTTATGCTTATGCAAAAGGAAAGGCTAATGCATAGTAGTCATTTTATAAATCAACCTTAACTATTTATCCATTATTGTTTATTAATATTTGGGGTAAATAGATATGACAAACAGGAAATAATAGTAACATTTTAACCATTCTAACACTATATAAATAAAAACACAGTCCAAACAGCTACTCCACAGCACATTTTATGCCATTATTTGAGACAGGATCGCGGACTGCAGATAGCGCGGCGGCAGACATTTTTTGCTGTCCGTTTTTCTTTCTGTTCGCTTTGTCCACATACGCTAATACTAAGGGCTACTGATCAATTCTACACATCGCTTGTGTCTTGGGAATTTTATCTGTGATATACCGATAAGGCTTCACTTAGGTAATTACATCTGGGTTACAGTTCTGCGTCCTGAGAGGCTTCTTAAGTAATTAAGTAAAAACTTCAAAGAAACAAAATTATATTTTATTTTCATTTAGTTATGCGTAAACGCATTAAATATAAGTTGCCTGAGTTTTAGCACTGTACTTTTATTTCATTTATATTTTTAGCCCACTAAAATAAATGCCTGATAACTCTGGATCTTTGCTGTGGTAGCACGAGGAATCCTATTGGCATCAAGGCAGACACTATTCTCATAATGTGTTTACTATTAACAAGATTGATTTAAAGATACAATTGTATGAGCCTCCACAATGAACTTATATAGTTATATTTCATACTCATAGGGATAACCAACCTTTATTGATATTCCACACTAGCTTTCCGCCCGCGGCTTCGCCCACTAGTAATTTGGTTAAGTATATAGCGTTTTTTAATGATCTCGACAGGGCTTTCTTTTACGGGCTAAAATCTTGTTACAATTGGAATTATATATAGCCCGTGTTACTCAGGGATGATGTAGCTTTACAGGATCGGATGATTCAGGGAAATCGAGGGCAACTTTCAAATTAACGTACAGGCAATTACTATTCTGACGATTTTATATTCTGATAGTCATCTTTTTATGTGGATGAGCTGATGATCGAAGGTAAATCTCCTCAGCGGTTAAGTGTTGAAAGAAAATTCTTACGAAGTTATGAGTACGAAATACGTACTTGTGAGGTTATTACTTATTAGCTTGACCAAATAATAAAAGGTAAACCTCATTGACGTTAAGGATGTTGGTGGAAAAATGGATGCGGACAAACGTTAAACGTCTCTTCACTCGTTTTCTTTTACTTGTTTGTATAGGTACTGTTCACTCGAAATAATCATAGGGTAAAACGTTAATGAAAGTTTGAAGTGCATGGTAGTCATTACACAATGGAGCATCTTAATACCGCGATGGATATATTTGACCTAAGTAGAAGTTCTTTAAAAAAAAACTAAGACTCAACCTCGCACACTCACTCACACAGCAACACCATTACACACACACACTTAAATGCTCGTACTTCACATAATATACTCCACTTGTTCATGAGTATATATATATTTTTATTTATTTTTTCTGTTCGTGTTTTTTTTGTTATTCTTTTTTCCGATCTTAGATTCTATTTCCGGTTCTATATTTTAACCTTATTTTGGCTTTATTTTTAATCTATTTTTATTGTGTAAACTGTTTTTGATAAGCTGTATAGGTTTAAGAAATAAAAAAATAAAATAAATCTAGGTTGATGACGAATTTTATCAACGCCATCTATCGAGCACATTGTTCAACACTTCAACCACGCCCGCGCGCACTGCGTTATTTGTTATTTTTGTTACCTCTCATAAGTTTTAATATTAAGATTAACTTATATTGGAACATATTTAACAATATATAACTAATCAATCAATATAAGTGTTTAAAAATTTTGAAGCAGTGGTTGAAGTAAATTTTCAATTGACCATAACTTCTTTTTCTCTTAACCGATTTTGACAAAATAAACTTTTGACAACGCTCCCAATTATATGTAATCCAACTGTGAAAACCGAGTTCAAATCCGTTCAGTAGTTCTGAAGTTATAACGTACCAGACAGACAGACAGACAGACAGACAGACAGACAGACAGACAGACAGACAGACAGACAGACAGACAAGAATTCCAAAAATTGTTTTTTTGGTTTCTATGACTCTTCTTTAATTGCATCCTTTCAGTTTTTTGGAAAAAAATTAAATGTACAGATTTTCGATTTTTACTGTCTTATTATTAGTATAGAGTATAGATTACACATACCTTATTAAATAGAAATCATCGACTTTCTATGCTTCTCACGACTTCAATAAATTTATTTAAATTCGCATATAAATTACCTATCACACGTAACAAGGAACAGTGTCTGAAAACAAAATGCCCACTAATTTACCTCACAATAAGGACACTAAGTTGACACGCCACCGATAAACGCTCACCTGCTCATTATATTTAGATGCGCACACGCAGGCCCACGTTACGTTAAAAGCATTTCGCTCCTATCTGTCATCGCGAGCAGACGTGTATTGGAGAACCCGATTAAATCTCTCCGCGGTGGTCATTATAATAAACGCTGGTAAAATATAACTCACTGTACAGTGGCAATACAGCTGGAACAACTGGAATAAGACTTTAGCATATATAAAAACTATTTTCTACTTCCACATAGGTTATCATATTTATATTTTAATTAAGTTATTTAAATTAAAATGGCGACAACGATGTCACTTCTATTTAACTACGATGTGGTCCTTCAATCGTAGTTCAAATCGACATGTCCTGAGGATGGTGCGACCCAAATAACTTGACATTGAAGTTGGGCAAGTGGCAATTAATTTAGTATTAATTAAAGTATTAATTAGTAAGAAATAAATATTTGTTAATCATATTAAACCTAAGGAGATTTACTTGGTTTTTCAAGCGATAAACAGTTCACAGAAAGGTAATATTTTGACTTATGTTATTAATTTGGCTCAGATCAAATTGTAAGTGATAGTGGGAAGGACTTTACAAAACTAGGAAGAGTTTGTATAATATTTATTTGATTAAGACAAACAATTTCATTTAGACTAAAAAAAAACTTAGGTAACTGCTGCCTAAGGTTCGTTTTAGAACTAGGCACCGTCACAAAAGCCGCATTTTCGTTTTCATTTTTTTTTAAATGTCGTCTATTAATTTAATCGTTAGTATCAACTCGCATAGAACTACCATAGTGTTATAACATACTTGATAAATATTGATTACGTCGAAATGTAATAAATTAATTAAAAAACGAGGTGAATCAAAAACATAACAAATATGTATTTTCAGTTAAAAATATTCAGGTCTTCGATAAAAAATGATAAATATGTTGTTGTCAATCAACCTCTCAATCAAACGCTGATACTGTCATGTCAAATTGTCAATTTTATGAAGATCTCGACAAAAATGCAAATAAAAGGGTGTTTTTCAATTTTCATTGAAAACTAACCAAAGTATCCACCATGTACAAATCAAAGTTAATACCCTGAGCGTTATTCCTTAAAATTCCTCATCCTTATTGAGAGACCAATGTCAGTGTCAGTAAGTGTGTCTAAATAATTTATCGTAAACCAATGAAAAATCGAGAATAACTATAACATTGTTATAATTTTAAATAAATAAGGTGTTTTTTCTCATTATTTGTTATTTTCCATAGACCCAAACCCTAAATGGGTTATGTGCCGGCGATACGCATATAAAAATTTCTATTCGGAATTCATTTTGTTATTCGTTACTTAATAAATAAATTTTGCAGCGACCTCTAACGTCAATGATACAGTGACCTGTCCCAGTACAAAGTATTCTTGCCAATTCATTAAAACTTTTCCCATGTCTGCCTATTTATTTGGTAATGGCTAGCAACACTGGCGAAAATGATCTAACTTAGATTGCACCATAACCGAGAATTGACTTTTATATTGCAGTGTTTTTTTAAGTTCATTTTGCTTTAATATACCTTATATTAAGTAAAATAATTAATTAAATACTACTACACTTAAAAGTTACATTGAAATATATACTTTAAAAAATCCAGTACCTTTATATAAAATAAAATTTCTCGACATTCAAATATTTAATAATAAAATAAATACTTTAAAGATGTCTTATGAATTTTATAGGACAAAAATCCTTTAATTTTTTAGAATCGGTTGACTGGACATTAATTTTACAAAGTAAAGTTTTTTTTAGTATGAGGTTCTTTATATGTTGTTTCTAAGAAATCTTGAAAAATGTTTTTAGGTATAGCTTTTAGCTATGGAACTTAGGGCGCCATCTAGTGACACCAAAAAGAAACAATTATTCTGATGGTACTTAGTTTATTGCGACAACGACAGGTATAGTTTTAGATATAATTGATTGATTAACAATTCTACAAATATCTAGTTTCATAAATAATATTTTAAATATACGTTTTTTTATTAATTTCTCATTTTGTTTCTACGATTTTAATATTTACCATTTCTGTGGCACATATGAAATACATATAACATTTAGGGGCTATTGTTTCAAACTACTGGATAATGTAAATAGTCCTTTAGGCCCAACCGATCTCGGCTTTACATTTTCGAAAATAGTTCACTAGTTTCAGTGTGCTATATGTAAGATGCACCAAGTGGCGAAGCGCTAGGTCGTATTGCTTAAAATGCAAAAAACATTCTCGAGTTACACGATGCCAACGGCGGTCAGCCTCGTATGTTTTTATTTATCATGTTTAATTAAGCAAATCGTGGCTCGATAGCCATTGTCCGACTTACCTGTTCAACGATTTAAATCTCTCCCCGACCGGTTACACCGGCTGTCCACCTTTTATTTTTAATAATTTATTTACTTCAATATACCACAACACAGATCAAGGCAAATACCCTTAATAACACGAGTACAGATAATTTAAAAGTTTCCAAATTCGTGTTTGCTATTATCTAATATTGGCATCAACTGTATACGGGACGTCCTTGAATATAATCTGTAAAAGTAGTTTTTTTTGCATTCCGTTCTGTTTTTGAAATATTTTCGCGAGGGATGCGTGATAGAAATCGCATTTCGCGGCACACGTTTGTCATGCGACGCTTCGCGCGCGTTTGCTGTCAGTTGTATACGTCAGTTTGCCGGAGGCGGGACGCCAACAAACGACTCGACAAACTTCGTTGGCGTTCGGCGCATTTCGGAGCGTCTCCCTCTTGCAGCTGTAGAGCGAGCTGAGTCACACGTTGCTCCATATTGATAATTGTGTTTTATATATATTTACTGTGAAATAACACGTGGTAAGTGTTTTATTCTTTCATATTTAATATAACGTATTATAATTTAATATTACTATATCTTTTAACCGTATTCATTGGATTAAAATGAATACTAACCTCAATTACATTCCATTCTACAGACGCGTTAAGTTGATTGTTATTCATCACAAGATGGCGCTGTTAAGCAAATAAACTATATCTGATACTAATATTACGTGATATTAAAAAAAGATTAGAGAAAGAACATTACAAAATCCAATTGTTAACAGTTATATATCACTTAAAATTTGTTATTATTATTTATTTAATGTCAACCAGTTCTAAACAAACCGCAAAACATTCAAATTTCGAACAGTATTGTCTTGCAAAAAATTCATGCGCAAGATAAATTTCTTCGAATGGCAGTTGTTTTTTTTTCTGAGAGCATTATGCAAGTTCCATAAATCTGTCAAAGAGACGCGTCTAATCTCGCCTTTATGACGAGTGATGCATGGCTGCCATTGTCTAAGGAGGTCGTAAATTTTATTTTTTAAACATAACTCTTACAAATATCATAATGGGAGCTTTCTATTCATATATCGAGTTACACCCGGTTGCTTGATCAAATTAAAATTATTCTTTTTTTGAATTATGACTTGTAGATTTATGTATAATGAATTGATTAATAAAGTTTTTATCCTATATTATTAACTTGTAATTATACTAAAAAATTATATACCGTCTTGTATGTAATGTATATAATATTTTTTTCAAAAATAGAAGTAACCCTAACATCAGATATACAATTATTTATCTCCATACGGCAGTTCCTATAAAAAAAACAAACGGCTAATCTGTTCTACTGACCAACGCAAAACAATTATAAAAAAATAATGGACATGAAAAACAAAGGAACATCCATCGTAATTTTTTTTATAAATTAAACAAAATACGCGTTATAGCTATAATAATTAATAATAAATCAGCCATGCTAATCCCGTGACGTCACAGGACAAAATAATGCTTCCGCTTTTATTTATATTATTTTATACTAATTTATGGCCTTGGAGACCGCCTTCCGTTATAAAGGCTATTCGAAACGGGTTACAGACAGGACTTGCGATAGTCCTTGAGTGATTATTTGAACTAACATATTATATTAAAAACATTTAATAAATTTATCCAACCACATGTGACTTTTTAAACAAATATCAGAATATTCGGACTGGACTATAGAAATTATATCTTTGAATCAATTGAACTAACATGAAGATAGACAGCCGGCACATAAATGGCCATAAAATAAAACTTTAAAAAAAAAATTTTACCTTATATAAATATTTAAGGTTAATTTCAACGTTATGATATGTATATTGTTTATTGTTACCACTCCCACATTAACCACGTATTTTTATGTACTGAATGCATTCAGTCTAACAAAGCCTTAACAGTGTCAGAGTGAAAACTCAGAAATGAATTATGTACCGATGTAATGGGCTGGAATACGGAAAGGTCGCTCGTGATATACAGACAGACGAGCTCTTCGATATGATCATTAAATTTTTCTATGCTCTAAATTTGTTAAAAAAGTATGGAGAAATAGAAAAACTCTATTGTCTTTATATCATAGTTTTAAATTGACTGAAATAATGCGAAAGGAACGATAAAACTAAATTATCTTTGTTATTTACTTAGGCACAGAACTTTAATTAAATGCATAAATAATCATGTATGTATTACCTGAACCATTGACTACTAACGACGTAAACATACCAGTCATTTTCAAAAAGTTTGTGCCACAAGTTACTATTATTTTTGTAAGGAGTTTC
The DNA here is from genome assembly GCA_951799465.1 of Leptophobia aripa. Taxonomy (NCBI): domain Eukaryota; kingdom Metazoa; phylum Arthropoda; class Insecta; order Lepidoptera; family Pieridae; genus Leptophobia; species Leptophobia aripa. The sequence continues at coordinate 3,144,668 of OX637271.1, forward strand.
TCAACTTCTGTCTAGTCCATACTTGGCTTAACTTATATTGAAGTTAACTGTTTGCGTGTTTAACATATAGATGTGATTAAACACCTGTGTGAATATTTAAAAAACCTACTCGTACTTTAATAACATAATTATTTTAACCATAATCTGAAACATATAATTTAATCTCTTTAATTGCGGTTAAGTGCTTAATACATCAACATCAATCTGTGGGCACAATGTTTACCACGCCGCACTGTCGAAACAGAAAAACCCGGGTTCAACTTCCGGTCAACAATTAAGACGTGATATACAAAAATGTTGGGTGTAGTCTGGATTTATAATGTACAGTGTAAACTCTCTATAGCGACATTGAAGGGACTATGCATTTCATAGCGTCATAGAGAGTGGTCGATTAATAGAGATAAGAAAAATCATTGTGTGGAATACAAGCTAAACTAAACACAGCCAATTGATTTCGACGCTTTAGAGAGTTTGTCGTTAAATCGGTTAACGTTACAAGGACTTTACATTTGTGTATGTATCAGTACATACACTTGTGTTACCATCTAAAACACAAGATTTAAACTAACCTTGAGGTTTAAACTTGAGTGAAATGTACACTGAAACGTGTGTCAAAGTCGTTTTGTTATTTCCCTGGCCCAATATAATTATACCATAAAATCAACATGGTGCCAATATCATATAATCCTGACCTTTTGACCGTACATTCTCCAACTAGTTAAGCGTCCGCTGGTTGTGTCTATTTAATATTCATTACAACTAAATAAGTAAATGAAGAATAAACACTATGTACTTTATGATAACTAGCCTAGCCTTTAACTTAATAATTTATTGAGAAATCCCACTTATAGATGAGAAAACGCAGTTTATAATACAGACAACGAAACCGATTTTTATAATGCCTCTTTATCGAAAAATTGACACATAACCTAATCGTTAAAATGAGCAATTTTTGTTATTAAGCTTTTACGTATTAGTGCCCTAAGGTCCCGCGTTGAGGCATAGGACAGATGTAACACTTCTCCATTCCTCTCTGTCTGTCTTTGGCTTATGTAACGTTATTTTTTAATGACTCCGCGTACAACTATTACACATGTATCGATTCAAAATAAATTCATTTTTATTGAACCCGACATAAATAAGATATGTTATTTTAGCCAATATATCACTTGACAGGTGGTAAGCCGATGTAATGCCATCGGTCCATATAGTGATACGAATAAGGATTATAATCGCTTTATTCAAAGATGTTAATCAAAGTCCTGAGTTTGAGCCTCGACATGCACAGGATGCGCAAATTAACTTTCGATTAATTATGATCTCGACCGAATCGATTTGTATCGTATTATTTTGTGTCTGTAAATGAATAAGCAAAATATCCTTTTGTACAGGTGGGCAATTTTAATTTTTTACTTATAAATTTTGACTTTTTTAACCTAGGGTAAAACAATATTGATAACAATTTTATCTTTATATTTTATTTACGGCGGAAAGCGGGAAAACTTGAATTATTCTTCTCACATCTAACAACCGCTTATATGTTTCCACTATCATTCTTAACCCTGTCAAAAATATGTCATTATATGGCATTACGCCGATACAATGAAGAAAGGGATCACTGGCAATTATAAAATCTAATAGATTCGTCACACAAATTATCAAAATTAAAATTTACTTTTTTATTGTCTAGAGAAAAACATAGCAAACATTCTTTATAAATTTGACGTTTGATCCGCTTAATGCACTATGTTTAGTTGTCACCTTACGTGATTTAGATAACACATTATAAATATCCTTTTTATTTGATTAATTTATTTGACTCCTAAACGAAATGTTAAATGATATATCTTCAATGCTATGATAAATATAAGTTGAACTCTTGTAGGCATTGTGTACTCCAAATTCTGTTTGTCTCTACTGTTTTCTAATATCTTCCATAATCCAGCTGCCCATAAAAATACACCATTTTTGTGAAAAAGCTATCTATATATATATATATTATGAATTAGTTATATATATATCTATAACTAATCCATAATAACTACATTCGCGAATTCTCTCTTATTGTGGGCGTTCATGAGGTTAATTAGTATGGTTCTTTAATTTTCTTTACATTTCCTTCAGCTAACTTACAAGCGATAACCGGCCGTTACTAAAGGTGCATTATGATTTACAACCTTCATTTACTTATCATACAATCTTATTTAATGTTTCGCAAACAGTTTTTATAATTAACGATTAAGTCTAGATATTAAAATATCGAGGTACCTAACGCTAGCCGTTACAGTTGTGGATATAATGTAATCAACCCTATGGCCGTGAGTTTGTATCCTGCACCAATGAAATAATCGTTAATATTAATTAATTCGATAAGATTTCCTATCTTATCGAATTAATCGATGATATATTTCACAGGAACGTAAAAATATTAACACCAGATGTATTTGCGGGTAGTTATTTAATTAATTATTCCTTGAAATTTGACATTAGTCAAAGAGTATAAAAATATGTTCTGTGTGGAGGTGAGCGTTCGTTGCGTCGGCGTCTGACGCGGCAAAGCGCTAATCGATGCGCGCAGTGCGCTGTCTTCCGACGGCGGCCATTACGCACCTTTATGACCGCCCGGCGCCGCCCGCGCCCCGCGCCCGCTCTAAGGCGAATGACGAATCAATATGCCGCCAACCGACTCAACACTTATTTATTTGACACGATTTATTAGCTGAATGCTTGTAAACTTTTATGCGGCACAGAGGGATGCTTTATGATGGACACGGTAGTGATAAAATTCTATGTTTTCCGCCGTCTACTTTTATTGCGATTGGAGCAGATGTCTGTCGTTGCTGCGGTATTATTCGTAAATTTTAACGGCCCTACGTGTCTGTTCTACCGTTTGGGGTGTCTCGTTTTTGGACGTGACCGGTCATCTGTGGAAATCTTGGCTTCTCGTTGTTCCCCATCTACTTCTACTCTTCACTTGTTGTTCTTTCAATTATTTCGTTTGTCTACTTCAAATACGATAAAAGTCTACCGTAGAACAATACGTTGATAATTATATTGTTCTCTAACTACTAATGAGGTTGCTATAAATAAAAAACTGTGACGGAAGCATGTAATTTTCGCAAATATAGGAAGGAAGGCGCCGTTTCCGGCCTCTTTCGATGGTTTTATGCAAATCGCGGCTATTTGCTTTCTTTTCAGCGACAATTATTCACGGTTGCGGGGCCGCCCTTTAAGAAATTAAAGGTGGTGATACAAAGAAAACACGAAATAGGTGACTCGTGATTGTACCACTTGTATTTTACACACTTGCAAAATCTTTAATATTAATGTAGCATGCTTAACCTTTTTTTTATACTAACCAATATCTATTGTCACAGAAAGGATCTATTGGAAGTTGGGAAAAGAACTTTAAATTCTCGATTTAAAACTCTTATTTATTTCCTATATTTATAAAATCCTTTTCTTTTCAAACGTCGGATACACTACCCTTGTCCACCATATCCAATGATTTAATTACTTTTTTCTTCAAATCTGCTAAGTTTCAAACGAACGGTGTGCACAGGCCACATTCTGTTATACACACCGGACAGACGACAGGACAAACGACTGCAGTCTAATTAATTTCAGAATAAAACACCTCAACTATTTTTCCCTCCCTGTTTCACCGCTAAAATGACATTTATGTGTCTGAGTGACACTTGCAGTTACATTATCCTTTGATATTATTTAAAACACTTATATATACGTATGTACTGACAGGATAAGGATAATTTACTTATAACTTCATGTGTTTTGTATATAAATAACATTAATTTTACACAGTTATTAGGTTCATCCTCTAATACGCGCAGCCGAGGGAATTTTGCAGAAATTGAAACAAACAGATCCAAATGCATAACAGACAAACAATACGAGGCTAATCCGACCTTATCGTAAATTGTCACTTTATGACGTGAGGAGCGATGGAGGGGAAGGCAAATGGTGTTTTCTAATTTCGCCGTCGTTGCCCCGCTAATTCGTGTAAGCAGTTTCTGAACGCGCAAATGTTTCTACTTCACACATCAACAAACCTAAGCCGAGCCGTCACACAGAGCCGTATCATGAAACGGTAAAGTCGATTTTGTACACTTCGCACGCAAATACCTTTTTGTGAAGGCGCAATTTACATACATTTGTTTGTTGGCTTTTTAAATTGTGTATTAGCCGTGCTAATTGCTTTTGCTTAAACATGCCCCATACAGTTTGTCGTAAAGTGTAATCGTCTTTATCGGTTGTTACCACATAACGAATGAAATATGAAACGAATAACATTCTTGTACTACACTAACCTTTCGGCTCGAATTGTATAGAACCTTATAATAAGATCAATTTTCCATGCGGAAATTTGATATGAACTATTATGTAACAAGTCTAAATAAGCTGAGTTTTACAATGTTTAATCGTATGAAGCGCAGGCGCAGGCAATTAATACTCTTCATTAAAAGATTCTTCAATTATTAGTTATTACCTTGAAACACCCGCCATATTGTTGAACATAATAACATGGGAGGCTCTATTGACAAGTATTGATGTTTTTAATCAGATCTTAGGATAGGGCATTAGTATGCGCGCTTGATTTGTGGCCGACCCGTTCATAATTATTGGATTTCGATTTATATATAGTTGAGCCGTGATGATTTATACATTTTTTTTGGGGCCTCAGGTAAGCGATACGTCATTTCAATACACGCATAGACACACGATCGCATCCATTAATGTCCCGGGAGATTAGTAATGTCGTATCGAGTAATGAGATGGCGGGAAATATTGGAAATAACGCGAATAATGAAGGTGTAATAACGCAGCTGTGACGGCCCAAGGCCCATGTCCCGGCAACGTGCTCATTCTTATTTTGTCACGTCAACGAAACCATTGAATGTTTTTGTTAGGAAATATTTGATTTCTTGGTGGTATTAAAGGAATTGATCATAAAAGCTAACATGACGAAATAAATATATGAAAGCTTATCAGCGCTTTGACTTCTCATTAAGCCGTGTTGTTTAATTAATCGGTACGCATAATGCTTGCTAGACGTTTCTGTGGCCTACAGTACCTTCCATGAACAATCTATTAATTTTTATTCATATGTCACGGGATAGGCAGAGACCACCAGCGACCTTCACGTTTTGATTTACTCTTATAATATACAATCTGCTCATAAATATATCCTGTCTTGTTACGTATTAAGTCACATAGATGTTATGTATTTGTTTTAAAAAAAGCGTAATTTCTCTTTAAAAACTTTAAAAACACAATATATTATTACAGTGTAAATTAAATTATAAACAATAAAAAATCTTGGTTTGTGAAATGGTGATTACGTATATAACCAGCTGAATGTTGTGGGTATCTCAGACCGTTCTAGTTTAGAACCTTTAGTCTTAGCTATAAGAAGTTGATTGCTCATTTTGATACTTCTCATCGATTTGAGCTCTTCAGACACTTTCGTGACGAACACAAGTGATCGCTGTTAAGTTCTATGTGTACAAAATATACCTTCATAACATTCATATTGTATGTATTTCCAAAGTAATATGAACCAAATATGATATTACTTAAAATTGTATTCAAATTAGTGTTATAAAATGACCTACATACAGTGTAAACTTCATGTAGCATCACTCGATTTAAAACAAACTCTCTACCGCGTCGAAATCATTTGGTTGGTTTAGCTTGTATTCCATAGAATGATTTTTCTTTGTTCTATTTAACGACCACTATCTATAACTCTATAAAATGCACAGTCCCTTCAGTATCGTTATATATTTTCTTATTAATAGATATTTTTGTTATTAACATTTTCCCAACGTAATACAATGTCGCCAAGTGATGGATTAACGTCACACGAGAATTTCCTTTAAAAACGCAAACAAAGAGCCCGGTAAAATTGCATCCAGCTAATATTCCCTTGCCAATCATCTCGCCGAGTCAATTTTCAATTTTCCCTCTTAATAAGCAAGTCACAGCCTTGCCTGCGAACAAAGACAAGTTCTTTTTTCTCTTTTTTTATTTAGATCGTTTGACCTTTAACATTAGCTATGAATTTTAATTATTCATTAATTATACAATGTTATATAAATTTTAGTGTCTATTAAATAGTTTATCTTTTTCGTTATCTTATGTCTGATAAGATCAATATGTGTCGTAACTTTTCATAGTGCCTCATACAATTTAAATGAAAGGATAATTATTACAACATTTATCAGCAATTTTAAATACCTAACTTACTTATTAAACTTTTATAATGTCGTCAATATTATTATGCTCATATATTATTGTAACTTTTACATATTGTAGAAATATTGTGTATATTTTGTTTTGTATTTATGTGCAAAAAAAATATCTTAAGTGTAAACTTCGAATGAAAAAAATGAAAAAAAAATATGATCGCACTCGTCATATAATAAAGAGTATTATTTTAATAATATCGACGAACATTCTAATTTGAAATATATATATCACGGATATATTGTTGTTAAATTTCATATAGTTAGTATAGAGCAGAGTGGCGCAGTGGAAGCGTGCTGGGCCCATAACCCAGAGGTCCGTGGATCGAAACCACGCTCTGCTATAATCTTTTTTATTTTTTTTAACTTAGTATCATACGCCTTTTAACGATTCACATCAGTAATGAAAGTCAATTTTTTTTTAAAGTTTTCAATAGATCATCGTGCGCCATCTATTGAGAATTTATGGTAAAAGTCATTATATAACATTTACGGGTCTGGTGATCTGCTGATGACTCGAATTAACAGTAAATAAGTATAGAAATAATCTATGTAATTGCGAAGGGCTCGTGACTCGTGAATTCTAGTTCCAACTCCATTAGCCGGCCGTCGCGTGAGATTTATGTCTAATTGAAATCTTGCAGTTATTGTGCCACTGTCTTGATTTATTCACATTGTCGTAATCCCATCATTTCGACGATTCATAGACATTGCTAGAACAACAATTTAATCCTATTTTACTATTAATATACTTACAAACACATGCATTTATAATAACACTTTATTAACTGAGAACTAAAGGTGACTTACTTAAAAAAATAATTATCTATATATCCTAATTTCGGAGTATTTATTCAATTACAAACATTTGGAAATATTTTAAATTAGTTTATTTGTGTACAAAATACATGGTATCTTTATTCACTACCAAGTTGATAGCTGACGGCGATTTCTCAATAATCAATACACGCATACCTAGTCTATCCTCTTATATACTTCCGTATGTACACACAACGATTTTTAAAACTTATTACAAGTCAAACACGAATTCCTTCATACTAAAATTTAGATCGATTGCGGATCGTCGTGTTAGCGGCCTTTTTATTTCAAAGTACTTACTAATTATTTTTATACACATTTCATTCGAAATTCACACCTTCTCAATACAAGGAATTTAACAATATACCTAATTTGCGTATGAATATTTGACTGAAGCTAGCATAATGATAATCCTAAAGTGGGCAAGGTGGTAACACGAGTTGAATGATAAAAAGACAAGAGCACATCAATAACACAGAATCTTAATATAACGCATTGGCATCGAGGTATGCAAAAAGGTGCATCCATTCCGCCATAAATCCGTAACCACGCCTAAATCTAATGAGAACTATAATTGATTCCCTCCCTAGCTGTGCTGTTACTTAGATATATCATTTAAAGGCAACTAGGATTGTAAAAATATAACCTGCAATGCTGTTCGATTTTTAAAGATGCAACAAAATCTTTATAAATTTAATTAATTTAGTGGGTGCATTTAGTTAAACAATCGTGAATACTGGTGGGTTAAATTAGTTACGATTTTAATAAGATTTAATCAAGTAAACTTGTTTCTAATTAAAATCACAAACGGTTACCCATGATTGTTTATGTTCGAACTTTAGCTAACCTGTAAGATTTAGTTAAGGCTGGTCGGTCAAGTGTAACGAATCTCTCCCCGGGGATTGCCTGATTCATTACCAGGAACAAGCATTCTTTAGCACTGCTAAAACAACTATCAATATTAACTCACTTGCACTCTCCACATATCTAAATACAAGATGTTTATAATTGTTGTCAAATCAAAACTATAATACCAAACTCAAAAACAAGCACAATATTGTAAAACAAAACACAAGTATCGCTATAAATCAAGGAACTCGCAAAACGTCCAGGTAACTTATCTTAAAAATTGATACCAATAAATTAGGTGCGGCGCGAAGATTAAGTATTCTGTTTTACCAATCAACCAGGGCCTCGGCTTAATGCAGGAGATCTGTATCTGTTACAAGTATATTACACACACAATGCATTGAAAAAGCTGCCTATCCGTCATTGGTTTATGTGTACAGCCATCATTATTCTACGTCACTGGCCGAGAGAGGAATCATTATAGCGGCCAATCAGAGGCCGTCGCGCGCGCACCCCGTCGTGTTCTTTATGCCACGCATACGCGGGAATATATCAACAATTCAAAAGGGTTTACGTATCTTGTATTCGTCATCGTTAGACTGGCTCTTCCAATAAATAATAGGTATGCCGGTTGAAATTGACCTTTTTTTTATATGTCTGTATCGCTGCTGGAACGTGGATTTGATGTTATGTCTCTTTTAACTTTTTGTCTGTATTTATAATTTGTCACGATCGTTGTTTTCATATCCATACTAATATTATAAATGCGAAAGTAAGTATGTATGTTTGTTACATTTTGACGCTTATACTACTGAACCGATTTCGACGGAAGTTGGTATGGAGATAGACTTAACTTTAGGGAAGGGCATATGGTATATAATTATCGCGAAATAAGGGTCCAACGGTTGAAAGTTTGTATAAAATTTTCCCCAGAACTCTGCATTTATCAGCCGATTTTCCAAATTCCTTTTGTACTTAAACCACGCGGACAAAGTTGCGGGCAAATGCTACTAGTTATATATAAAACAACTGCAATAATTGGGCGTTTTTCTTGAATTATATAAAGTTAAATCGCGTTATGCAGTGGGGTGGTGTCCGCTCACGGTTGCATTGTTTCGCGTCAGTCGGGATCTCCGGTCGAAGCTGAAGGTGACGGGCGGGTCGATCGATTGCGACATCGTTATTAGGACGACAGCCTTTGACGACGAGCTATCAACGCTCTGAGGATGGCTTTGTTTGAAATATTTTATACTTATGTTTGGATTTTAAACATTGAAAAACACTCGTATTTCGTCACAACAGGCTACATTGTTGTTTAGTTTTTTATGATTTTAAGTTTTCACACAACTTATCCATAATAAACAATTCTTATATTGTCTTAATTATTTTTTTGTTGGGGCTAAGGGGCCTGGAAATGAGCCGAAACGTGTTTATTTCCAAAAATGTAATGTACTTAATGAAACAATTGCTATAAGCGTACATTTTTAAAAAAAACACTGCAAAGTAGGAAAAGTGGTATATTTTATAAATTTGTACATTAATACGTTCGCTAAAGACAATTTTCCAATTTCATCTGTTAACTAAAAGCATTATTCCAAGCTTATAATTAAAAAAGCATCCTATAATTAAAAGCTTCCAAGAACGATGTTCTGACAATAATAATGACACCAATAAGACGGCACGGTAATTTGTCATTCCGTCATTTGTCAGCTGTTTGTCAACCACAATGGTGTCAGGCGGCGCGATTGACACGAGTCATAAAGGTCAACACCCAGCGGTGAGCATTTACCATTGTCCAATTCATATAAAGTATCTTTTTCCTATAAGAAATATATACACGTATATAAAGTTTAGCAATTCATAAAGTATGTTATAAACGTACGATATTGATATTTGTAACATTTTATTTCTATTAAATGGACATCAACCTTTATATGAATTGAATAAAACTTATACTCGCGCGTAAATATATTGCATTGTTACGATTGTAATATTCTAGTAATATTGTAGTTAAATAGTATAATAACTTTATTAAATTCGCTTAAAATGGTAGGTTACCCGCTGAGTTTGTTGTGGGCACATTCAGACCGGTATTTTTGAAACACTCTTAGCCTTAGATATAAGAGAGTTAAAACACTAGAGCGCACTTCAATACCTCTCATCGAATTGGTCTCTTCAATATTTTTCTTGAAGTACACAAGTGATCGCTGATACAATGTTAAGTGGGAAACAAATAAATAAATGTATCTATTTATACCTACTATAAACGTCATTGCACGGGATTCTATAATAGGTATATTAAGACTTTACTTTCTTCTTTTTATAACGATGCAAATGTTTATTTAACGGTAAATAGGCATTTTCAATTTCATTTCAAAGCATTTCTAGAAGTAGCAAAGTGATTTATAGCTTAAAGTAATGTCATATTGCAGCATTTCCCTTCGTTTGCCGACCTAGTTGTCAGCAAACAATAATCAAATTCTTTCATAACTCACTCCGACTTAAAGTTAATAGTGTGATAGATGGTTTTATGCAAATACTGGTTTACAACGAAACAAAGTTGTGCCGTAATGAGGAGCTCGGCAGTCGCGGGTCGCGTACATCACGACATAGCGTATTCGAGGCTCACTTTTTGCCCTAGTTCCCCGACCTTATTGAAATATTCATTTATTGCAACACTGATTGTAAATAATTGGTCGTTTTCAGATGCTGTCTCCTCATGACGACGATGACGACAATCATCTATGCATCAAATGCAATGCGACTATTGTAGGACTGGACAATTATGTGAAACATCGAAAAGAACGGTGCGGAAAGTTGAAGAGCGTTGAAAAATCAGTACTCCCAGCTATAGACCCTCTAGAACCCTCATACAGTCTCGGTGCAGATGTTTTCTTCCAATCCTTAGAGCTACAGAGTAGCGTTAAAAAATCATCCTCACTATCAAGACTCACTCCACCAACAGTCATCTACAAAACTAGCTCAGATCGCAAACACACTCATACAATCGCATCAACTTCAACGGATATTCCGAGAATGAGCCCACTGGAAAATAACTTGAGGGGAGAAGATTGGATTGGTGGACATAGTTTAAAACTTGAAACAAGTGAAGATAACCAGATGAAATTAATTAAAGCGGTCGCAAGAATTAGTGGGGCAGCGAAGAAGGATGTAACAAACTCTACATACAACATCAATGCGTATAATGACTTTAAAGATGATTTAGACGAATCAGATGATTCCGAGGAGGACGATGAAGAAGAAACTGCTCATGTAGAGAAATGGAAACCTCCGCCGAATTATACGGGTGGTAAATGGCGCCCAGCATCACCTGATCACGATGCATGGGAGCCTTTGAATATAGATACACACGACCGAGACGAAGACTATGACGCCCCACCTCCAGATTACACGAAAGGCAAGTGGGTGCCAGGACAAGACAAGACTCAAATAATGCAAACTACAATTCAATCTAAAGGTTCAGTACAGTACTGGTGCGGGCCTTGCAACCGTCGTCTTGGTTCCAGAGCTATTTACGATAAGCATCTAATGTCAAATTTACACATGAAAAAAGTCCTTCCCGAACATGAGCTAGAATTCGCCGGTCATTTGCAATCACTTAAAACCATACCTGAGAAACGAACTACTCGGTCCGCATACTTAAATACAGAAGTAAGTCCCAAAAAAAAACAAAAGATACTGGAAACCAAGAAGATATCTAAGAAGAAGAGAAAACGCAAACCTGTTTTCGTACAATGCTCAGGTTGTAAATCGCGTGTAAAAGTCCACCTCATGGGCAAACATTTGATTTCACATTACCATTTTCGAAAAGCTACTGATACGAAAAGCGAAGATTATAAACAGCTCATTTTAAATAATATGGACGCTATAGTCCACCAATCACCATTCCAGTGTAGCCCCTGCAAGTTTTACACGAATTGGCTTTCAAACTTCATGCAACATTGGTATTCTGAAGAACACCAGAAAAATGTGGAGTCTATTAACGGGAGATTCTGGTGTTCGTTCTGTAAATTTGAATGTGAGGCATCTCAAAAGATGCTAGATCATTTATCAAGTTCGGAACATACTGAAGTTGTAGCTGTCATCAATAGATCAATGCCAATCATAATACGAAAGAAGACAGTAATTAAATGTGCGACATGCTTAAATGAATTCCGCTATAATGTTGAAGTGAAAAAACACTGCCTCAAAACAGGACATGTGGTACCGCCTTCCGCGAGCGATATGTGTCAAGAGCTTCATAAGTGTCAGCACTGTAAAAAAAAATTCAAGTCTTCTATTACCCTTTGCTGCCATTTGAAGTCAGAGCATAAAGCCCAAGTATTTTTCTGTATCGTTTGTTCGAAAGTGTTTGATTCGTCTTCCGAAGCGAAGCAACATCGCCAAACGTCCGAACATAGAGTGAGGACTAAGGAAAAGTTGATAGCTCGTGGGCTAAGCACAAAGGATTTAACAAAGAAATGTCCATATTGCCCTGGAAAAGTACTGTTGAGGAACGTTCTTGAACTTCGAGATCACGTAAGACGTGTCCATCCTCATATAAAGAAGAAGTAAGTAATTTTATCTTAATGAATATGTAAGAGCCTCTTATTTACTTTAGAATTCGGTAAGATTTGGAAATATCAGTACACACATTAGGTGAGATTTTATTTGTCAAAAGCATATTTCTTCTTTTACTCCTTTTAGGTGTTCAAAATGCGGGAAAGCGTTCACACTCCCCCAAGAAGTGACCCGTCACATTAGAAGCAACTCTTGCCAGTTTTTAGAGCCGAACTCCGCGAACACAGCCGGCCTTTGGAACTGTAGCCAATGTCTATTTACCACAGACTCACAGGCTGAATGTTTCTTTCACGAAGTCCTTCACACTGAGCCAAATGTCGACGATAAGGAAGCAATAAAATACTCATGTCCACTGTGTAATAAGGTGTTCAAGAAAAAATCATTACGCGATCATTTGAGACAGCATACGTTCGAAAGGCCTTTTGCTTGCACCATTTGTGGTGCTAATTTCACACGTCAGAGCAGTCTCAGTAACCACGTGAAGACTAAACATGACAATAAGGAGCAGTGTACGTCTACTAAGAGCAAAATTACTATAAATTTACGATGTCAAAAATGTAAGAAGAAATGTAGCACCGAGTAAGTATTTTTACTTCACTTTTATTGAGTGTAATGACCGGATAAAATGTGTCGTAATTATACTAAAACCCCAATGCTTTTGGCCCAACCAATTTGTTTAGCCTCAGACTCCTATACTGTATTTAAATTTTGATTTTAAAACTGTGTCATTCTTTTTTGTATTGTTAAAATACTTTTTGAAAGTTATCACTAGTATTACTGAATAGGTACATAGAGCTATTTACAGACGTTTTAATGAATAAGACACGGTTTTTGTTAACATAAATAAAACTCTCGTTTTAAAAAAGACCCTTATTAAATAAGGTTTCTACGAACACATACAGATGAGTATATTTAATATTAGAGTGAAATTTCGCAAATAATAGCGCGCCTTTGATACTAAAATAAAAGACAACTCAACGCGCAGCTATGCGTCTACGCAGTTGATGTCAACATCAATAAAGCGCGAATGGCGGATGCAACCGTGTCAACTGTCACACAATTCCCTCACGACTATCGGGAAACATAATTTGACTCCTGTGTTTTGTCCGACGACGTTTTTATCCTAATAACTATATATCACCGGATGTATATTTAGTAAAGATGTAATCGTACGACTGAAATGTCAGTGCTTATCAAAATTAACCGCTGAAAAATATATCCACTCAATTATTTACATAGTATCTTTATAAATATATATCACGTATTATATAATATTAATTAGGCCAAGGAGTACATGTATATATAAACGCGTATACACTAGCGTTTTACGATTCATATGCCAACCAGCACCTGTCAGGACAATTCATTTTTTGTATTTTCCGACAAGGCAATTCAAGCAATTAGTATGCAATTCGATAGAGTTTTTATATTCTTTATTAAAACTATCTCTATGTAATAAAAATAATGGGAAGTTTAGTCCGTACACTGAAGTTCGTCACCGCCCGCCCTAACGCAATCATTTTATTGAATACATATGTTGCAGGTTGATGTGATATACCAAATGGTATATTCGCTTTGACAGTCTCACGAGAATCATCGTTTCTATAAATATTCGTTGTGATCTGTCCAGTTGCCCGGCATAATTCCTGTCTTGGCCTCTTTCGCATCTCATTTATAAACGTTATTGTGTCATGTTTACTGAATAAATCTCAATTATAGTTCATTCTCGCACTCATATTGTTGACGTGATTCCTTATGTCATAAATTCTTTGATATAACTGTCATTCAACGTAAATTATATGGATTTTGTTTGTATACTGCCAAGTTCTAAATGCATTTCTGGATTGAGAATTTGAGAATGATAATCATTTTCATAATTACCGTAATGATCGCTTACAGAATTAAAAATCTGGTGGGTTGGGAAACGTATTTTTTTTTTATGGGACCGGGCAAATATGCTCCTGTGCAGTATTGCAAGATTTGCTTACTCTGTGACTATTCAATTATATTGTTCGCACTTGACAGTTGAAGTGTAAGTAGGAAACAGTTTTCTTAGGATGAACTTTAAGGAAAGCTCCGTGTGAATCATCGCGGTGATTATGGCAAGTTTAGGAATAAGCGCGAAATGAAAGAGCCATTGAGGGCTGCAAACAGCTCTGATGACCGAACTTGTGCAATAGCTGATGTGCATAACGCTATATGCGGTTACTATGTAGCTTTAACGACTTCGTGAATCCCTCTTTGATATGTTTAGAATAATTATCTTTTCGGAAACCAAAATTTGTTTAAAACAGGTAATCCTTTCGAGTATTTCCATGAGTCATCACAATTTAAGGAAAACTTTGTAGATTTCTTTAGAAGCCATCATTAATAGAGTACAAACATAAAATAAATATTACATTCATTCAATTGATATATTTTAATATATCATTTTAGTTACAATATTATGTTTCGAAAATTATTTCTTCAATTAAAACTTATATTATGGAATATAAACGTTTTCTCTACAAAAAATAAGTATGCATTCCTATTTAAAAAAAAAAAAACAGTCGCATTCCTTGTTACTGGGCATTTTCGAAATAATGCATTTTACGTTGCTGTCTGTATTTATTCTACTGAATTCTACTGTAATACTAGTAATATTATTTTGATCTTTTTGAATAAATATACTAGTTGTTTATATGTCCATGTATTCTAAGTTACTTTTAATTTCAAAATATTTCTTTTTTCAGAGATGAATTGACAAGTCATACAGCTTCGTGCCAGGTTTATCAATTACAATGTACTGAGAATCAGTGTACTTTCATTGCTAGTACGCCCACACAGATGTTTCGGTAAGAGCCACAGATATTTATAATAAATAGTAATTAAAGTAATAATTATAACATTAATTGGTTCTTACGCCATCTGTGAGATGTGAAGGAACTCTGACATATTATCTGGCGATACTCTGTATAGAAGTTATGTAGCTTCGTAAAAATTGCAGATGGCGCTTATCAACAGAAATACATTTTAATTTCATTGATTGATGTTTTATTTTTCAGGCATCGCAAGAGCCACGGTATTGCTAAGGCCCATGAATGTTCGGAATGCAACTTCAAGACTGATCAAATAAGTCATTTGAAGCGACACATGATAACACATAAGGGCCTTAAACCTTATGCGTGTCCCCATTGTAACTTCACTTGTGCTAGTTTGGTATTTATTTTTAAAGTGCATTTTAAATAAAATTACTAAGTTAACTAAACACAATTCTAATGATAATAAAACAGTTTTAATTTAGGCAGAAATGATATATATTTCAATATGAAATATTTAATAGTTATTTTTTTTTAGGAAAATCTACGAAAACATGTGCTAAAAGGAAAAAAACATCCTGGAATGTATCTTTATAGGTGCAAGTCTTGTGAATACTTAACTAATTTAGCAAATGATTTGCGAACTCATTACATTACAATTCACTCAAGAGCGTATAACCTCAAATTGGCTATTGAAGAAGTCAAAAAACAATTATTAACGAAAGATACGTGAAAAGGAATTAAAAATAATGAAACATAATTTTTGTATATGGGAAATAAATATGTAAATTGCGCCATCTCTTATCATTTTTTTACAATCCTATCTTTCATTAGACTTCAATTTTTATCTCGGATAAATAAAGTGCCATCTTCTGGTATGTTATTACATCTTTGATAATGAATAACGTAAAAAAATAATATGGACATAACGAGCATAAGATGAGGAAAATTGACTTTGAAAAAATAATGTAACTGTACCACATTGTTGTCTCTATCTCTAGTCTGTGGAGTGTCATCTGTCAAGTCCACACTGGAGAGCGCAGTGAAGACTGGAGGGAAATATTAAACAATACTGCCTTGTCGATGCGCAGTCGTGTACATGGTGATTTAAAAAAATATTTTTGCCGGTGTATGAATAATATTGATATCGATTTAATTAATGAAAAGGTTATATAATTCAAGTGAATCAAATTTATAGTGAATTCTTACACCACATACGACGGATACATAAGAAAAAATATTATTTGCGCATATTATTATTTGCAATGAATATTTAATTTGCGGTGCAGAAAGTGATATAAATAACCAGCTGAAATGTCCCTCAAGGTAAGTTATCCCCTAAAATTTCAATAGAAATATTTACTTTAAATTTTTCATGACACTTTTAATATTTTAAAATATGGATGGTTTACTACCCACTAACATTATATTAGGTATGACTATCATCATCAAATAGCACCTACAATTAATTTCTTAAATGTAGCACAGATATTTACTTAAATAAAAATTGTACTTACATTTATTTTTGGCATGTATCCTGACAGTTTGTGTAATTTAATCTCAATGTGTTTTTGCTTAGTAACCTTGAGACAGATTTATATTGATTTATGAATTAGACACAATTTTTTAAATTAAGATCTTGTCTGTAATGTTTATTATATTTTCTTACAATTCCTAATATGCAATAATATACAGAAGTTAAAACATAAGATATGCTCTATGAATTATGTAATTGTTGTAGAAATACAATCATATGGAACTACCAATATTTAATTTAAAATATTTATCGTTGTATAGTAATTTAAATAATCCTTTTAATAAAACTACCTTATACATAAACCAACCCAAGTGATCAAGATAAATTTCCTTGCTCTTCAATATTAAATAATGTATTAATTAGGATCAGACTATTGATTTTATTAGTTAAAGAATTAATTTATTGTAAAAACCATAATAAGTTCTTTTTATGTATTTGCAAGTAGCAGTCTGATGTTTCATGACAGTTGCTAGACAGTGTTTAAACCACTACAACACCTGGATGTCGGCATCACATGCAACAACCAGTTTTAAACCTGTTTGCTCTTCCTGCTGATTCAGTATTGCAAACAATATGTAAAAATTACCCAACCAACACTAATTTTATTGTAGATTAAATTTATATTATAATCCTTTAACTTTTTGAACTTCAAAACATTACTCATCATTTAATAAATTCAGAATTTTTTACAAAAAAATATGGGTTTTTCCATATAAAAACGCTATGTAACAGAATATGTCAGAAGTATGTATGTAGTTCGACTGCATTTGTAGGTCGTTTAAATATAAACCTTCCCCTTTCATTCTAACGGGTGAGAGAATCCAGACCACGGCATATTTATCGGTCTAGACTTCACTTTTCTATTTTTAGCTTTAAATTAATTGTATGTGAAATAATGTATTAATAAAACGCGTAACGTAATATTTAAAGAGAATTAGGTAGAGGTCTGTATAAAAGGGGAGCCTCACAATGTAATTTATTAATTTGCAAGGAAGTAGTAATCACAATTCACAAGTAATACAGGTCGATGCCTGACCTTATAATCACGAGATATTTGTGATGCAATCGTTGGAGCGTGGTGCATAGTTGAAACTCTTTACACACGCTTCTACTGTCGGAGAGTTTCGTGTCAGTTCTTCTCGTCCGTTTCATTCATACATATTTACTTTTTCGTTGGCTGTTAAAAAATCATAAATTATAAAGATTGTCATTTTTTATTCGTATATTGAAACTGACAAATCGTCAAACGTCACAGAAGCTTTGTTGTTGCTTTAAACAACAAATGGATGGCCAAATGTCAAGGCAAAAATACAAACGCGATTAATTTACGCCTTATTTGTCAAATAATAACTTCAGTACGTAGGTATTTTATAAGTATTTCTAATTTGTACCAATCCCGCTCACCTGACATGCGTATAATGTTCTTAATTTCTAAATCAGTCCATATCTGGATGTGGATATGTAAAGTATCCGCTATCTCTCTAAATACGATATACTTGTGAGAGTCAAGCGTGAAATGATATGCCTTGTATGGTCTGACGTTGTCGTGCAGGAAAAAAATGAGCTCTAGATGGCGTATTCTAATTAATGGCATTCCCTATTTATTGACATCAATAAAAAAAATATAAGACACCGAAATTTTTCTTCTAAACAATATATAATTGATATAAAATACGTAATAGTACTAATCAATAAGAATCACAGACTATTTCAATGCTTGTATATTCAATTGTGTAAATATAGGCTTTGAAATGAGGTCGTATATGAGGTAACTAAGACAGATTAATTCTTGAACGATTAAATCAAATCTATACGATTTAATTATACGATACGATTGCTTAGGTTATAACTTACCTATTCTTACGTACCATTTCCATAATAGAATTGCACATTTATTGATCCATCAGTCACGACTTACCTAAGTATATAGTTTTATCTACAGCTGACTAGTATTAATGTTTTATATAATTTGCTATATTATTTTCTGTTTCACGATTGTTGTTTAGCTTTGACGTCATTTTTAATATAAAAACCATAAGATACATATTTGAATTAAGAATCATTAAATGTTAAATAAAAGTCATGAGTCATAAGAGATTAGATGTAAAACAGTATTTGTTTTGATTGTGTTATTAATAAATGAACAATTATTAAATAAATATTTTTGTGAGAAAACCAGATATTTTATAACTACACGTGCAAATGACATAAACCGAGTCTCTAAGCAGCTGTGAACATAATTAGCTGTCAGTGAAGTGGCCCTAATTCTCAACTCATGAGTTACCTCGCCTACGATTGCGCAATGCCAGATTTTATGGGCTAACAGCGACCTAGATCTGCTATATTAGATTTAGATTTGTTTTCTGATTACTAAGTTACAACTTTTATTATCCTTATATTCATAGCTTTATTAAAATGGCTACTGGCAGCTTGATTTGCATTGCCTTGTAGCTTATTATAGATCTGATAATGCTAAAAAACACACGTTATTGGTTTAAAAACTTCCCAAAAACAGTAAAATTATTTTCGACTCGAAAGGGCGGTTCACAACTTACAGACAGTTTTCTCCTAAGCCCGATAATACTGTGTGATTTTATAGTTTGTCTTAAAAATTAACTGAATATGTGATTTTATTTATATTTTTTACTAGATTCTTTTTTTAATCTTTATATGTTTCGTTGTACAGAACAACGAAACATATAAATATTAAAGGCCACCAACGCAACCTAAAACAGTCTGGCAGGGAAACAGCGCGGCGACATCAACTCGATAAGCGTTCTGTTCGTTAGCCCCCTTATCTATAAAAATAAAACTTTAGAGCGAATGTTACACTAGTGATTTTAATTATGATTGTAAGCAATGTTTTTTTATAGTTAGTTCGTTAACCGAGTAAATCACAGTCCATACATAAAGCATATAAAAACCTCAAGTGCTAATTATATGACAAGTTTCGTAACGTCATCAGTATTAAAAGCTTATACACCTATGCGGGTAACATTTTAAATGAATGAGTCTTATTTTGTACTTACAGTTTCAAATACTTAAAATATTTATTTACCCACATTTTTATTTCCCATTCCGTAATAGAATCCAAGTTCTACCGATGAAAAACTCTGTACTTTACTGTGCCTTACTTTAATATTATCAATATTGATTGACTTAAATATACACAAATGTAGGTAGTTATATAAAAAAGTTTGCCAACTACAAATATGCCATATTTTATAAAATTTACTTTGTTTATTTTTTAAAATTGTTATTTCTTTATTACGAACATAAAGTTAGTATCTTATAACACAATTTTAATGTGTTGTATAACGACCCTGTTTAAAATCCAAGGCCGAGACGTTTTCCGCGTAAACCTTTGTAATGTTAGAGTAACATGTCTTAGTTTTCACGATTAAATCACCACATGCACGAAGGTTCAACTGAGTTTCTTATATAACCTGGTGTAGAAAATACTCAATGTGGCTTAATTGCGTTGGTCATAGACTCGCATGTTTCGCTTGCATTTGCCTATCATAAGAAATAGTCTTAATTTGTATGTTTCGATCATAACCGTCACGCCGGTAACAAATAATTCCGGAAAAGGGATTAAATCACCAATTAGTATAACAATAACCTCTATGTCCAATCTTACAGTTGAAAACTAGAAAATATTATAATATATTTTTTATGAACCTCCCTACTGGTGAATACGACCTACACGATATGCGATCGATTACGGATTTCCCCCTACGCTTTTCCAAAGCCTCCATTCAACAATAAACCAACTTCTTTTGAAATCTTAAAATGAACGATTTTAATAAATATTTCTTTAACATACGAGGACATTGTTTTTTTATGTGATTAAAAGGAAATCCGTAATCTTTGATTTCCGTGTCGTCTTTGATCTTAATGAGGGAAGTTCGGCAATTTGCTCATAAACTTTTTGTATTTAAGTTCGTCCGGCTCTTAAGTACAAATAAATAATAATTTTTGTCTATATAATGCATTTAAAATATCTAAAGCATGAATTATAGTAAGGAATTAGCAATTTAGCTGTGATTATGACTACCCATCACGATTTTTCAATGAAACAAAGAAACGCGTAATATTAACTTATAAGAATTCAATTATATCGCTTAACGAGTTTATATTGCAGGACTAAAAATTTAGAACATTTGCTGTGACCTTCATATATTCATATACAATATAAAAATACTGGTTAGTATACCACTATCACTTGCCAAGTTATTTATTGCTGTGGGTTAAAGTCAAGGTTTTCCAAATGCCACGACGAAGTAAGGTTAAGCGACAATTTGATAATGTCTGATGAGAATAGCTGATTACTTCCTCTACGCATAAATAGGAGTTACTATTACATTTTGTTATACGACCTTTTTATATTTGTGAAAAGCTAATATCGCATTTGATGTGTTGATTTGAATTGTGTTCTGTTTTTATCTGAACAGATGAAAATAGAAAGATTTACATCTTATAAATGATAGATTGCACAATGTCTTCCGTAGTTCGATGCACTTGCGGCGTGCCCTTACGTTTTTGTGCGGCCGTTGGTTGCACAATGTCAATCTGTTTGTTTACATCGCAATAACAAACACATCCTCTTTTTTGTTTTCATATCTATCTATTATAGTAGCTGACGACTGACATCTATACTATATTTAATAAAACCGGTGAATTCGTAAGTTTTAATTCGTAAGACTCAAATACCAAATTAAATTACTATTTATCGATCGTAGAGTTACGTACAATATACTTTGTTTAAATATTTGAATGTTACTAGTTACTAGCAAATAATAGTTATTAATAAAAACTTTGGTTTAGACGACGCGCTGACGAAACTGCACATTGTTTGAGCAGGTGACAATAAGAATAATTATTTCGCATTTCAATGTTTAGCCTTGTGTTCGATTTGTCACTTATTAGAAAAACATTATCGATACATACAAGGTGAATACTGTTTATGGCGTTTCATGACTTAATTGTAAAAATATTTGTGGTTCGAACTAAAATACGAACAAAGATCTGTTTTAGGACCGAAATCATCTGGCCCAGTCACTATGCCGAGTATGTTCATACAACTTTTTATGTTACATTAATTAATCTGAAAAACTAATCTGATCTTAATTGCAGTATCTTTTAATCACGGCATATTTCAAAATACAGCTGTCAGTAATTATAAACATGTACTATATGTAGAGCATGACCATACATAATAATTGCTTGTTTGGCTTTGAAATTAACATTGTTTTATGTATTTTTTTAATGTTTTGTATAATAACGGTCCTGTTTTTTCTACGACATGTTTTTCATGTATTATTTTTACGTCATGACTCAAATAACTAGAATCGTTTATTGTTTCGCCGGCATTTGAATCTAGGACCGAAGAATTGAAGACTATAGAAGGGTGATTTTAAATTGGCAAGGTGTACTTTTTACTTTTATATCAAAAGCAAACTTTTTTTGTATAGATAATATATATAAAAGAAAATATACTATTTTAATATTCAAATTACCTTGAAAGCGCCATCTACTTTATTAAAAGTAGGTTTCTTACATAACTTAGCAAAAAAGAACAATAACATTGTGTTGGTAACTGTCAAGAACGCCACTCAATAGGGTGACAATATAATTGAATATTCATGTGAAAATCAATATTCATACTGGAAAGTGTTTGCATACTTCGCTATTGTCACGTGATTAGTTTTACCGTTTTTAGAATTGTATATAAAATCAGATTGTTATATATTTATTGTTTATAAGGGCTTGATATGTTTAATTTATAAATCATTTATTATATATTGTTTTTTCTTTACGTTTTTTATAATTTTGTGAAATTTAACTACTGTACAACGTATATTCAATCGTTTTGTTTTTTGCATATGTTTTTACACAATTCATTGTGTGTATTGTAAGTATTAATAATAAACACACAATAGGTATATGTGTATATGAACCGTCGACATATTATAAAAAATTGACTCTCACTCACTCCTTTAAATCGCCAAGTATGTAATATAATCTATATCCTTAAAGACAACGAATTTATAGTTTTACTAGCGACCACAAAAAGTGTAAGACGTGACGGCGGATGTAAACAACTCTCTATTTCTAAAGCACGCTCTAAATTCGGCCAACGAACGAGGTGACTTATCGAAGCTCAGTAAAGCTCTAAATAAGATACTTTTTCAATCTTTTCATAAAGAAGCATAAAGTACCGCATGTAATGTACTAGTATTTTAAAATTGTCCTTCAAACATTTCGCTGCTCTATATTTAATAATAGAACACAAATTATTTTGTCGTATCGGTACGTAACTTGGCAAGATACTTTGGCTGTGATGGAAAAAACTTACGTAAAATATTACCTTAAACAACTTGCGCATCTAACGATTCTTGCCAATGCGATATAAACAATATTACAGTTATGAGAGAATATTATAAATTTCATGGGTAATCCGATGTTGGTACCGTTTCTAATCTTAGTCTAATGTTTTTACAATAAATGTGTGATTTATTGCATAATCGGTTTTGTTATGAGCCATAGCTAATCTTGTTTGTTTTATAAGGAAGCTGTCATTGTGCAACCTATTAAAAAGCAATCGTAGAATTGATAGAAACAATTTCATTGTAATTAAATGTTTGGACACATCAGGCTCCACAAATGCCACGTCATCGATTTAAATGAGAATATTTAGCCACCATATGCCTTAGATAAATCCCGGATTATTTATTTCAAATAGGTAGCAAGGTGTCCTTTATTCTTAGGTATATGAGGAAAGAAAGAAAAATCAATAGGCCTGCATCGAACGCTTGATCTTAAGAAGAATCGCACGCTCAAATCACTTGGCCAACATTTACTGGGCATCACTTAAAAATAATATATTAAAATATTTAGTGACCTTGGATTAGTCCAGAGTATTTTGTATATAAAAGCTGACTGATTGGCATATGACATCAGTTACTTTCTTAAAAGTAAAACGGTGAAATCACAAGGATTCCATGTGTCGCGTCAAAGTGGCCGTAAAGGAGTGCAAACGGTGTCAAATTCATAACTTTCACTCGCAACACGTGCAAATAATGTTTATTATATGACAGAGTGGAAAGTGTATCGTAATCTTAATCACCGGAAAATTCGTCAGATTCCGACAACCGATTCCGTTAATTAACATGTATAGTGTAATGCCAACCGTCACGAAACACGATATAATTAAATACCTATGTAAACTTAAAAAAAATTACATGAATATCCTACTTCATACTTATATATAATAGTGTACATTGACTGTGTTTGAATTTTTACTACTAATCCAGGGTATGTAACATTTAGAATTGCCAATGAACCGAGACAGCCAAATTTTTGATATTGCATGGGGAAGAGGACTAGAAGAGATTTTTCATAATACCTCATCTTCCTTGTTCCACGGTTCCATAACATACAGGGCCTTCGGGTCAGTCTGTGGTTTCGACTGGTCAAAGATCCTTTCTTTACGGTTGGTCCAAATGCATAGGTCTTCCTCGATACAATCAAGTCCACTAGTCGACGATCTTGTCTTGTCGATTGCACGATTAGATGCCGCACTTAAAAAAACACAATGAAAGTATTTAATCGTTCGTGCAATTGTTTCTTAATCTGTTGATGTCTAATTAAAGTAATTAATTAGCAAAAAATAATAGTTTATCCTGTTATGTAAAACACTTATAATGTGTCACGGCCATTTATAGTAAGAACGAACTTCCTTAGACTGAAATAAAGGAAATTATAATTTATAATAAGTATCGGTTGTGGAAATTCCCATCTCTTGGTGCAATAGGCCGTTAGTTGTAAGTGTGAACACGTTACATTGTTTTACACTGAAATTGATATGAAATCTACATTGCTCTCGATGTGGTTACATAAGATATCTAATAATAATGAGATTTGGGTCAATTGTGATCATTGTCTTATTGTACTTTTACCACCTCATAGTTTTAAAAATATCGTCATAAAAGCCACAAGCCTACTTTAAATTTTATTTCACAAAATAGTTTAATTCTCTTATTCATTGTCAATTCATTTGAATCGTATACATAATGAGTTCTTATAATATTACATTATTTAAAAAAAACAACTATTTTAACGGTTATCCTAATTAATAATTGAGGTTATAAATCCCCAAAAATCAATTTTATTTTAACTAAAGCTTAAGGTTCCAAACTACACTGGCTTGAGAAGACTAAAATTTAAATAAAAAAATTACATAAGTATAGAAAATGCTCACACAGTTTGACTCAATGAATGAAGTCTGTTGGTTCACTCTTGGCCTTTGCGTAACTATCATTACGCGACTGCGGTGATAGAGGTCTAAAGATCATTATTTCGTGAAAGCTCGTCAAGATCATCCATCATTTGACATTGTCATACCTAAATTTGTGATATAATTCATAAGTAATTACAATCTTTATTTATTTACAAATATACAAAGGAATAATTTATCCCATGGTCGAAGATGGGAAACAATATACCATCGGTTTCACAATTGGTATCTAATTTATTCAGAATTATCCTCTACCTTTCGATCTTAAAGTAATGTTCGAGAAAACAAAAACTGTAAGAGCTTTAGCCCAAAAATCGATGACATGCGTCAAGCACAAGACCACCTACTCACTTATAAATGGAACAGATGCAGAAATCTGGGCATACATAAAATGTTGAAGTACACTAACCCCAGTCGTGACGCAGCGCGAGCATCCTGAAACCAGTTCTGAAGTCCTGTCTTCAATGGTATACAGGATCGTGAGGTCAAGTAGATGAGTCAAGCGAAAGTTACATTCACAAACACATTGTAATATATTTATAGGTTAGAATTGTATTCATAAATTGTAAATGCATATTTAAGTTTTAATAACGTATACAATTATATTGTTAAGCAGGTGATATTCTTCGATTATAAAATACACTTAGCAACTCAACGTTGGGAGTTATTTAACTCAAATTAAATAATAATATTAGGACAAATTAGATTTTATTGAAATAATTCATGAGCAGACGTACACAGTGCGTGTACGTCGTCGCGTAACGAAAATAAATATTTAATACACGCTCCGTTAGCCCTAAGTTAAGCAAATTTTAGTTAAACTACTGTTAATTATACCTACATACTTAAAATAAATACGTATAAATAAGTATTGAAGATTGAACCCGGGATTTTTTTCTTTATTTGCATAGTATCGCATTCGTCATCCGTTTGTATCTAAAGAAATAACAACTAAGACTATTCCTATACCCATATCATTGGCCATACGAGTCTAAGTGATTGGTAATTACATTAAACGGCTTGCCAGACGATACAATTTCCTTGTCCTCATTACGATCGCAAATTATAGCTTTACCTGGGACGGCTATTGTGTTGTCTTCACAAACCATGTGATAGTATAATTTATTTTGTTGGTTTTCGAATAGATTCTTATATATATAAATAATTAAGAGAGATCTCGATTAATGATGTCAATTGAAGGCTCGTACTCGTGTATGAGTTGTTTCATTTTATTTGCATGTCCTATAATGCGATTATTGATTGTCATACATTTGTAGCTATAAGGCTTACTAATGTAAGAGAAAAGTGTGTTATATGAAAACTGTTGTTAAATGAAGAAACAATTGTTTATGGGAGGTTATGTAACAGATTGATGTAAGACGGTAGTTTTAAGCTGCAGAAGCTTAAAACTACCGTCATATATGCGAAATGTGGAGCTATTGGACAGTTAAAGTGAAGTTCTATGCCATGTGTGGAGGAAAACCAGATGATATATTAGCAATATTATAAAAACGGGTTTGATTTGAGCATAATCCGGTTAGCGTGTGTGATTTGTTGGAACAGTTAATTGTACCGTTGATAGCGTTGCAATTATCCGCTGATGCGATAAATACTCCGAATGACACGGTTTTTGTGCCCATTCAGTTCTTTGTATGGTTAAATGACAATGCACACTCATGTGACTAGGTCGTCAGATATTCCTTTGCAGTTTACAGGATTGCAGAGCTACATAAAAATCATTTAATATTACAATAAAATAACAAGAAATGACAAAATATATTGTATAATCCAAATTAATAAACAGCCAAATTAATTGAAAAAATAACTAAAATTCATAATATATTTGTTGTAATTACAATGACGAAGACAGAGTAAATAGAAATAGAATGTAATTAAAGTAATAAAATATTTATTTTTTTAAATTTCACTGACTCACTCACCCAATGGAGGAGGACAATTTGACGCGTACATTGACTTCGTTATTGTTCCTTCTAGATTATTTTGTGTTACCTTGAAGGCTTTCTGTATTCATGATATACAACTAAAAAAAGTGTTACATTATAACTATATACATAAAATTGCGCCAAATGACGATAACATACTAAGGAATCCTTGTGTTTTCAGAAAGAATCACGCAGTGATGTGCAGTTCCATCTGGCGGCACTGCGTGGTGACTGCGAGCGGCTGCGGCAGCTGCTCGACACTGGCAAAGTGCATATTGACTCGCGTGATCGCGTAAGTGAAATTCTTTTAAACCTTTTTGCTTGGTCAACCGAAAGAAGTTGTGAACCTTTTGACGGTGTCCAATAGAAAACATTACTTAACATCGCATGAAATCCTTCACTTATAATTATTCTGTTATATAATTTTCATTGTTTAGGTCTTATGTTATTGTTATACATGTATGTCTCGTCTTATGTTTGTTTTGTAAATTAGCCTATGACATGTAAAATTTTTAAGAACGTAAAGTAGAAAACAAATTGAAATTTCAGTAGTGTTACTTGTTTATGTAGTCTGCTAAAAGTCCCAAAAGTACCGTAATAATGTCTTGGAAAGTCACAAGTCCGGTATGCTAATATCATCAAAAGTTTGCGACGCAATCCAAATACGCGAGACGTTATAAAATATGTGACTAATAAAGGATAAACTAATACTTTTTTTAATTAAAAAAAATGCTATTGTGTTTGTTGGTAGGTTGAACGTTTTATTAATTAAAAGTTTGAATCAAGTTAATTTTGCTATTGATTATTAACTAATATGAAGCATAATTGATTCAACCGTTCCATTTACTGTAATTTAAAATAAAAATAAAATTTAAAGTTAAAGTTAAAAAACCATCTCCGCAAAACATTCTTCTAATTTCATTCATTTCTAGTGTTGTAAGTAAAAATAACGCGATGTACATTAAATATGCTGCTTGTAAATTGTAGGTTAACGATCTGGAGCAACCGCTATATATAACATATACTTATCCATGTTTCGACACATAGTAAAGTTTAATAGAATATATGGCTCTTACTATATTTAAAATCACTTTTCTCTAAGCACGTGTTATTGGATCGGTCGTTATCATACACTATAGTAGTGTATAGAAAATTATAGATGGTTTAATATTTGATTAACCACCGTATCGATAAAACAAATATTCGAGAAAACTATTGTTTTAGCAACAAAAAAAACAGCTCATTTACTCGTGGTTCGTATTTTACAGATGTTACGTATTTTGTTGGTTTGTGGCTTCGGTAAGTTTCGTGATTTTGAGACGACAATCCGCCATTTAAGGCACCATATAAATTACACACAACTTTTATTATTCAATATGAGCTATAAACACGAGTTTAATAACTACACATGGAAGCCTCTTAAGCCTGGAGGCATTTAGTAAAAATTTCAAAGCATCGTCTGAAAATAATTTTTTGCTCTAACCTTGTACCATGAAGCAGTGAGAATAAAACATTTATGAAGCCTGAAAAGTGCTGGAAACGTGCGAGTGCAGTGTTGAAAACGGCTTCCTGCAAGAAAATTTCAATATTTATAACAGTTTTACTAGATAATACCATTATCATGATGCATTTGCTTAGCGAACCAAATATTTAGACAATTTAATATTGAGTTTCGGCCTTGTAAAAAATATAAAGTATTTATCAAGGTGATGATAATCTTATTTTAAGAATACAAAACTTCCGTAGCTTTGTGTTTAACACACGTGATTCAACTACGATGAAGCATTAATAGGTATATTAACGAAAAATTTAATATTTCGTTCTAAATGCTTCATTTTACTGTCCGGTAAAGAGGTTAGTGTACTGTGGCATAACCTTGAGATACGCGTGACTAATTATGTTTACAGTCTCAAAAATTCCTCGCATATTTCTTAAAATTAAGACGTTATTGTGGTGCTCGTAACTTCGCTGATGTTGCGAAAAAACACTATAACAGTCGTAAAAATCAAATCAAACCTTTTGCGGTTACGTAATGCAATATAATGTATAACTGTGTGTATAATTAGATTTATACTCAAGATCATATTACAAATAAAACAAGTCGAAAACATTTATAACGCTATCTGAGATTTTAAATTCCTAATAGATTGATGTACCGTTTAGTTAACATCCTAAAGTTAAAATCATTTGAGTGCGCGTACTAGTGGTGTGTTTTCATATGAACTTCTTACCATCACCATTTATATACAAGTGCATTAAGTATTAATATAATATAAGTAAAACTTACCTAATATATAAGTATGCTTTATTTGATTTTTTTACACTGATTTATTATTTGTATTTTCAACATTTCTTTTTCATCCCTATATCTTATCTGCGAAACAGTTCTTACGATGCATCTATATTTTCATCTAATACATTCTTCTCTATTTTGTGATATGCCTGTGTGTGTGTGCCACTGTTCTGTGTTTTATTACTTTGTAATGTCCAAGAGCTTTTAAATGTCAATATACCTACGTAAATCATAACCAAATCAAGTTGGTATGTTTTTATAAATTTTGACGTTAATCATATATTATTTTGGCTTATATTTTATAAAATTAACGTTTTGCGATTTCAAATCTGTTTCCTAAAACCAGAAAAAGTTGTCACGGTACATCGCGTTCAGAGATGTCCGTTTCCCTGTAACACGTGAGGCCGCGGGCGACGGAGCGACGCGAATGCATTTCACAATCATTAATATGTTAATCAATTATAATTGCTTCGTCGTATATTGCGAGTTTTATAGAGATACGACATATTGTATGCTCTCTGTTTCTTGAAAATGACATTTTCTAAGCAAATATGAATACTAATGAAACTTAGTTTACTACACTGTTTTCCTTTTATCATCAGTTATCGCACAAATCAAATTAACTGTTTTATATTGTTTTTCGAATCATAGCGATCGATCATTAATCTGCTTTTACATATACCTACAACTCACCCCCTCTCGACCGATAAAGCTATTATTTAGTATAAAGACGTCATCAGTTTTAGATTGTTTTCAGTGTAATTTAGCTATCAAATATATATTTTTACATATGTAATTACAGGATGGTACAACTCCACTGATCCTATCAGCTGCGATGGGTCATACGGAGTGCGTTCGTGAACTGCTGGCGCAGGGCGCCGACCCCGCCTGTTGCAGGACGGTACGTGACTTTGCATTACTAGGGGAAACTAGCTTAGACCATAACGGAACTAAACTGGGCTCTTGAGACATTGATGGCGACACTGTGAATATATTTGAATTATTGTCTAAACTCTAAACAAACAAATTGAATTATTTTACATAAGTACACATTTAATTAGTATAGTAGCGATTGTTATTTATGTAATTTGTAAAATAATTACCTTTATCTATATTTTACTATGTCTTTCAGTTTATTACGATTATATTTATGGTTTGTTTAAAAATTTCATCGACAAACTACAATCAAGGCACTACACACTTATACCATATATATTAAGACTAAAACTGTGTATTAGGTCATTAATACTTTTAAGTTAACTTAAAATAAATAGTTATGTAAGTGTATGTAATGTTAGCATTTTAGCACTGGGCTCCCCTTACCGAATGAGCTTATTCAAAACCATTCACACACTGTGCTAAATTCTATAACAATGGTTCTTTGTTTTATATTCTGCACGATACAATACAACCCTTTAAAGCTCTTATACACGATTAGATGATTGTTTTTTAATGAAATGGAAAACACGTAGAATTAAAAACAGCGATATTCACTATTCGGGTTAATTTTACGTAGTAATTTAAAATTTATATTGAATTTAACAACACTCTGCGATACAAAAGATATATGCGGTTGGGTTAATAAGTACAGTAGGATAAAAATGCTAATAAATCCTAGTTTATAATTTTTTTTAAATTATAATTATACTTACCTTTAACGCTGCCACACTGTGCCCCTTAACATTACATTATATTAGCACATTATTCTAGAAATTGTCTTCAGTATCATACAAAATAGAAGACTGAAATAATATTTTTTTATATTTAGGCGTCTAAATCAAATGATTTGAAAATAAATTCATATAACGATAAGTATTGTGGTCAGACAGGAACATCGGCTTTGTTCTTCGCGGCCCAAGGTGGATTCCTTGACATCGCACAGTTGCTGTTGGACGCTGGAGCATCGATTGACGCACCCTCTTTGGTATGCTATATTTATTTTCTATTTATATTAATAATGAAAATATAACATAGATTTATTAAGATTTTGGTTCGGTAAATTTGTTGGTCAACTATTGCTACCGCTAGATGGCACTTTAACATGACACACGTTAAGCTATATGAAACTAGGTGGCGCTCTGACACCTTTTAATACACACACTGAATTTTAAAATATGTATTTATAAATTGATTATAAGCGTGTTTTTTCCCCGATATGTGGTGTAAGCTGATGGCTATAATATTTACTTTGTAATGTTACTATATTGTACTTTTTCCCCAATTATCAAGTGTTTTGAATTAAAAATATGTTGTTTTACAGGACGGTGGTACACCCTTGTTCGTGGCTTGCCAATGCGGTCACCTTCCAGTCGTCGAAGAACTATTGCGGCGAGAAGCACGAGTCGATGCCTGTATGAAGGTATGCAAACAATTTTGATTGGTACATAATATTTATAAACCGTTTTAAATTAATAACCTAAACTTTATTTCAATCACTATAAAATTAACAACTGTA
Organism: Leptophobia aripa; assembly: GCA_951799465.1. NCBI lineage: Eukaryota > Metazoa > Arthropoda > Insecta > Lepidoptera > Pieridae > Leptophobia > Leptophobia aripa. Next base: position 3,176,508 of record OX637271.1, read on the forward strand.
AATAAGTATTATCCAAATATATACCTAAAAAACGCTTAAGGTTAAATAAATCTGCTTGTTACATGTAGTCCGGATTATAAATTTCTGTGATTTTTTCATTATAATAAGTAAGACATACATACAATTAGGATGGAGCAACGCCCCTCTTCATAGCCGCACAGAATGGGCACGAAGAAGTTTGTGAGATGCTGCTAACACATGGTGCTAGAGTAGACCTCGCTCGTATAGACCGCGCGACGCCGCTGTGGATCGCGGCGCAGTGCGGACACGCGCACGTGGCGCGCACGTTGCTGTCTCACGGCGCACGCGTGGACGTATGCCGACAGGTGATATATTCACACAGACATACATACAAATGTAAAAATAGGATATAAATGACGGAGGAGAAGGACAATATTAATACATACTTTTTAATGTTTTGTTATTTAATGACAATATAAAAATAATGATTGCACCCAAATGACACGGGAATTGTACTGAGGACTCATATATTCAAACTAGGTCGTCAAAATACACAATATCTTATCAAAATAATCAATTCTTTATACAGACAGCATTTTATTTACGCATAAGAATATTCAATGTTTTAGTTAATCTGTTTGTGTAATATGAAAGGGCCTAGCGCCCAACCTGCTTATTTATTGCGAATACATACTTAATGTTTTCAGGATGGCGCAACGCCGTTGTTTAAAGCAGCACATAAAGGTCACGTGGGAGTAGTCCAGGAGCTGCTCAAATATAACTCTAATTTGGGATTACTCCCGGTACGTTGTTATAGAAATTGTCGTTTGTCATTACAAATATTTAGTTACAACAATGGTCACTAGGTGGCGCTTATATAAATAAGTAGAAAGGAAATAATTTTTTAAAATGAGAATCTATGTGATCTGTGCACACGCAGATCTAGCTAAGGAGTATCTATATGCCCGCCGTTTGTATATTCCAAATACAAATATAGCGCCGTTCTTTATTCAAACAACGACAATACTTCTGTTGCCAGAACGGTGAGAGCGCGTTACACGGCGCGGCAATGTTCGGTCAGCTGTCGTGCGTGCGTGTGTTGTCGAGGCGATGCGACCTCGCACTACGGGACGCACGAGGACTAACCGCACTACAGGTGGCAGCGCACGCCGGGAAGAGAGATGTAGTCGCTTATCTATCACGACTTAACTCATAACCGGGACTAAGCATCGATTTTATAAGTCATTAACTAACCCATATCACCTGCAACGATTTTAATTTTGATTTGCGGTTTAAAAACAATGTAAATTCGTTGTTATAACATTTTAAAGTAACAATCGTACATTTTTATCTGTTGTATTTTATTCTGTTTGAAAATTGCTTAATAGTCACAACAAAATTGAAGTAAGTCAAGTGTTTGGGTATTTGAAACCCGGTTGATGCTTTGACGATGAAAATCATCGAATGTATATTTTATTTATAAACTAAGAACGGCCATTACGAGCGAATTATACATTTTAACTAAACTATCATAAAAACTGATTTATTCTATATGAGCTATATATAAATTTAAAACAATATATAACCATTTAGACATAGGGCTAAAAATGTTCCTTATATATTATATACACTGTCCACTTTATGTAATAAATGTAACAATTTATTGTTAATACAAATGTAGACGTTAAGGGTTGTAACTCCACATAGCAAAATCGATCACGTGACCATATAACATTCCCAAGTCACATGTGCCGATAAAACTGTCTCAATACTAATAAATACATATTAAAATATATAGTGCTTTCTAACAGAGGACTGAAGAAGAACATGTGTGTTTATAATTAGTTAAATAGTCATTAATGTTTTAACCACTTTTCCACTTGACAGTACACCATAATAAAACATAATGTATATACTATACAACTTTACTGTAGTGAATTAGTCGCAAGAGCAATTGGTTTAAATTGTATATTTGTATTAAGAAAACCATTCTTCAAGTAATCAATGTTCATAGTGTGTAATACTAATATGTCACGATAGATCCATTTGCCTTAAGTGTACCTCACAGTAGACGCTAAATAGTATATTTTGTCATACATCTCACATTTTTACTGTAAATACTAGTCAGCCGTCTGTTGTAAAGGAATCTCAGTTCGCTCAAAAATATATTATCTCATTGGAAATTATCTGTGTAACTAAATGGTAAGGTTGTTAAATTTTTATTTATGTTAATATAAGTGATTTTTAAAAATAATGAATTTTATTACTATCAGTTGCATAAATACAATTGGAAATATATTTTTCTCATACTGTATTTATGAAATGGTCGAATTATCTAAAATATTCAAATTGCATTTATTTTCGTTCTTATGAAGCAAAAATACTGAATTAATTTCAGTCATGTTTCATTTGAAGACTTACTTTGATGGACCTTTTTATAGCTTCACTTCACACTTGTATAATAAAGATATATAAAATGTTCATCAAGTACGTCATTTAACAAATACTTGGGACATAGCACTATTAGGTTGACTAAGTTAACAACCGGTATGTTATTACGTCTGTCATTTACTACTCATTGTGCAGACTTGTGCAGCTGCTGATAATTCAGCAGCCGATGGTCTATCTTCAGGCTTTGTCTCTGTGGCCGCTTGAAATAGCGCTACTGGTCCACTGTACTCGCTTACTGATATTGATGCAGGTAGTGCCGGGCGAGTTCCTGGAAAAGCCAACCAAAATTTACAATTAAAGATTTCGACATTGGTGAAATATGTCAGAAAATTGTGTGATATCAGCGGAGCTAAAACTTTATACTTTGCTATAGCTTATTATTAGCATTAAAATTAAGATTTATTATTATGCAAATATAAATACAATAACTTTAAATAATTCATTTAAAACTCATAATTGGATAATGTTAAGTTGCCAAAAATGTTCTTCCACTTATGGTACTTACCATACAACTCATAAGAGTTATCCACATAACTTTCATCTAGGCTACCCATACTTTTATCAAAATCTTCTTCGATATTGGTGTGAGGTGGCATCAAGGCCATCATCTCCCATAATGTTAGACCAAAAGACCATACATCTGTCTTGTTGCTGAGGGTACCTCCATGTAGTACTTCGGGAGCGCTCCACGCTTCTGTTCCTGCAATATTTTTATTACAGTTGGTAAGATATAAAACATCATAGCACTTTGTAAGAGATGTAATTCTTGACTATGATTCGATAGTTTACCTAATTAAGCTATTAATGAAAAGTTTTTTGAAAATTTTGAAGGAAAATTAGTAAGGATTAGTTCATATTACAAACCAAAATAAACAGCATTCTCAGCATTATCCTTATTAAATATGCCATTCTCATCAAGAGGCAAAGTTACTCCAAAGTCGCACAACTTGCATACAACAAAATCACCATTCACTAATATATTATATGACTTCAGGTCACCATGTAGAATTTGCATTTTAGTATGTAGATAATCCAGAGCATTACCAATATCAACTGCAACCTAACAAAATTGAGTTATATTAATATAATGTGAAAATGGAAAGGCAAAGACAAATAATTTGAAACAAGATTCCCATATTATATTCAAAACAAAAAGTAGTTAACACAATTATATCTAAATAAGAAGTTTATGTACCTTTATTATACATTTTGGTGGAAAAGCTTCAACACAATCTTCAACCCTCTTTTCAATCATATCACCAAGAGATAAATCACAAACTTCCATACCAAGGTAAAGAATCTTTGTCTTGCCAAATGCTCTGAAGCCCACAATATTTGGATGGGACATTTTCTGTAATAGCTCAGCTTCAGCTTGCAGCCTTTCTGTGTATACTTTATTGGGTTTCACTCGTTTATTGAGCATTTTGAGAGCCCACGGCGATCGTATCTCCCCTTCTTTAGGTGATCGAACCAACTGCATAACAGAAACACCTGTAAGATATTATAACTAGTATTTATTTACAAAACAACACAATTGATTAAAATGTAAATAATTTACGCAATATAACAAATATCTAAAGACTTTCGATACATTCTAATTTCTCTAAAGAGTTTAAATAAGATATTTACCGGTACCGTAGCCAAGGCGATTTAAGAAGGGTGAAGGTGGAATTGCAATTTCACGTCTATCGTTTCCAACAAGCGACACGCACTTTTTGACTGGAGTCTTGAATTCCATAATTTATTAGGTTTATAAGAGATTTCTGCACTGAGTAATCTTTGAAAATTATAATCTCACACTGCGAAATTCCGTTAGGACTTTTAAATGTTTGATATGTCAACTGTCAATATACAACGCACTGTCAATCATGTGTATAATTAACGAAATACAGTTTTCGGTTATTTTGAATAAATTATATTAAATAATAGTATAAAGTAAGATAAAAACATGAAGTAATTTTAGTTGCGCTTAAATTTTACTTATGTCCTAAATATTAATATCATACATCAATGAAGCCGGCGAATATTCGCAAGCTTTTTGATTGCAAATTAAGACATCAGGCCTTTTTCCACAACAATAAAAGTTATTTTATTTTTTTTAGTTTTGTTCAATTTAATTAATTGAGTGTTTAAACAGTTACCTTTTTAACTTCCTCAAAATGTAAATTCTTTTTTTGCGTTGGTACGTCCTTATTAATATGATTATATGATTACCATTATGATATGACGCTTTTGCATGACTTGGTCTCGGGCAGAATAGACTGTACTGCGGTCTACTGGAAAGCATAAACTTTCTGGTACCTATCCCACTCGCAGTCTTGCCTTGTTCCAGGTCCCTCATGCAAGAACAAGCTACGGACAAAACTCTGTCTTGTGTCGTAGAAATTCTTCTCTCACACAGCAACGCCATTGCACACACTAATACACACACACACACACACTTAAATGCTCGTTCTTCACATAATATACTCCACTTGTTCATATGTATATATATATTTTTTTATTTTTTTCTGTTCGTGTTTTTTTTGTTGTTATTGTTTATTCTGATCTTAGATTCTATTTCCGGTTCTATGTTGTAACCTTATTTTGGCTTTATTTTTAATCTATTTTGTGTAAACTTTTTTTGATAAGCTGTATTGGTTTAAGAAATAAAAAAATAAAATAAAATATTTTTTATTTCAACAATTTTTTACGTTTTATTATAACACGGGAACAGGTATATCTTAAAAATAAACTTCATAATACAATGTTTGTGACCTACATGGAATGAATAAAAATACCATTTTTAATTCTACGTATTAAGTATGCATTTTACATATTTTGTTCTCAATTGTCAATTGTTAGTATGTGTTATTACTTATTTTCTAATAGACACCAGTATGTATAACTTTTTACATCCTGTAATATATTACAAACAGTAGACTAATTGTTTTTAATAATATTAGGTTTACGAAAGAAGGATTTATAATATGTAAAATGCATAAGACGGAAAACGGTACTAATAACAATATTGATAATTCGTGTAATCCTGCAGCAGCTAGTAATAAATGAAATCCGGCACAGGTTTCGGATGGAAAACAACACGTGTCCGAAGGCTAATATCCGAATTTGATAGTGATGAGTTAAATGAAAGGATGTAATTCACTGAAAATCATCTTTAATTGTAAATTGCCTCAGTAATAGCAGGGCTATCGCGGCGCATGCGCGTCTAATAATGTGCGCGTACTAACGCAGTGATTTACGAAAATGTCACACACTTTCAGGTGAGATATAATTATTTAGTGCGTTACAGTGTATGGATATCGTAATTATCAGTTTGTATAAGAAAAAAAATGTATCATGTATCACAAAGGATACAATTTGATTAAACTTTAATTTCGATTAATTAAATGTAATTAGGAATTAGAAAATGATTGGAACTTCCAAAAAGTTTTCGACGCTTATTATTTTATTACATTTAGAAGCCGTTGTTTGTTAATTATTTATTACATCTAATATATAAAATTCTCGTGTCACAGTTTTCGTTCCCTTACTCCTCCCAAACGGGTTGACCGATTCTCCTGAGCATATTGAGTAGGTCTGAGAATCGGCCACCATCTGTTTTTAGAGACATTTTTTTTGGCAAAACGACGTTTGTCGGTATCAGCTAGTAAAATATATAATCATGTGTATTATTTATAATCATCAATTACTTAAACGAAGGCAAACTACCGTTCGTGTTATGATTATCATTTATTAGAAGACGAAGGCATTATTACGTGCTAAATGATCATTTAATGTTTAATAATAGTGGTAATTATCAATTATTGTAGGTCTCATTATTTTAAAAGGTTTCTTAATTGTTATAAATGCGTGCATTTATCCCAGAGTGTCTAGTTTCGATTCTGCGTGTATTAATTTAGGCGCAGAAAACCATTGAATGCTCTACATTTTGATGCCTTACTAATTGTAAATTAATCTTCTTAACACGATTTTGTATGGTCTTACTTTTATGGTATCCAATTAAGTAATAAATAGGGCGATAAAACCATAGAGATTATAGACAACTTAAAGATACATAAACTAGATATAGAACCTTACCTTCTTTTGTTGATATACGAACCAGTATCATCATCACACGCAATATATTTCCGGTATATGTATGTTGTACTTATTTTATAAACATTGTATAAGAAATCATAACTCAATGCCTAAGGTAATTAAAACAATGGTTTTATTTTATTTCATTCCAACGATGGGTGACGATAGGTGGGTTTGTTTAGTTGTAATTAATTGTGAGTTGAATTGAAATATGTCGGTAAGGAAGGTTGATAACTTGACCTTTTTTTTAAAACCGTGCGTGACCAACCAAAGCCGCAAAACAACAGACTAACTACTGTTGCATAACTATATGCCAATGTTTAATACCTACTTCAGTTAAAACTGCATTCCTGTCTATTATTAGCTGTATTATAATAACATATTGAATATTTCAGGTTATTGGCAGTCGGTTTCACTGTTGTGCTTTGTCTTATCGGGACACCGGTTAAATCGTTTACGCTTAGTCGTCAACCTAACATTACACTTCAGGATCTATATCCAGAGGACAGCATCGCATTGGAAGTTCGCAATGATATAAGAAGACCAAATGATATCGAGATAACGAAGCAAGATGCCCTAATTCCAACTGAATACATTAAAGATTTTATAACAACGATTCAAGATCAAGCTATCGATAGCAGTATTGATACAACACAAAACATAGAGTTCACTACACAAAACGTTGATCCGACTACGAATGAAGAGACCACGATAATAGAAAGCGACGAAAATCATTCAGATGACAACATATTGAGAAGAATATCGTACCCTACACAGACAGAAAGAAAACATACACCGTCTTGGAAAAAATATACTGTTATTAATAGAAAATTAGTCAATAGTGAAATAAAAGAAAATGGCAAACAAACAGAAGGTATGCTAACCCAAGAGACGGGTGTGCCTCGCCAAGACTCTAAATCTGGAGATATACCGTCGCTAAATCAGATTAAAAATTTTCTTTTTCCATCATCTTTCTTTAAAACCGAGGTTCAAAATGATACTACGGTCGGAGTTACAGAGCAATCTCTAACTAGTTACCCGGAAACATCAGCTGAGTTGACGACTACAGTTAATTCAGCCATTGTTGAATCTAAAAGGGGTGGATTTTTAGATTTCTCTTTAAAGTCACTTTTTGATGACCACAGTGATAAAAAAGATAACTCACAAGAAAATAACATATCTAAGCCTAAAGGCAGAAGACTGAGTTGGCGTTTTGGATCACGCCATCCAGGAAAAGATGAAAACTCGGCGGAGAAGAGCAAAGAAAAGTCACGTTACCGTTTTAGAAATAACAAGGATCGAAAAAAAGATAACAACGATACGAAAGAAAGTAAAGAAGCGTATTCAAGGGAAGTTGACTCAAGGGAGGACTCAGATAAAAGAAAATCACCAACAAATGAGAACGATAACAGCAATGAAAAGTATCGTTATGAATTCAAAGATAAAAATAATGCTGAGCGTAAAGAAACAAATAAAAGCAATAGATACCAAACAGGGTCTAATGAACGAAATCAATATGAAAAGAATAAAGAGACATTAGAAAATAAAGAAGAGAACTTACCATCAAATGATAAAGCTAATTTGAAAAATGACGAACGAATCACAAAAAGTAATCGAAAAGAATTAGTAACTAGTGACGAAAATACTTCTACCGATATAAATATATGGTACACTGATACGACTAAAAAGTCAAATTCCCACGAAAAACAAAAACATGATTTTAAAATACCTAAGCAAAGTAACTCGGAAGAACGAAGAGGTGATCATTCTAAGCATAGAGGTCGTGGTAAATCAGAAAATAGTAATCAAGAAGATTCTCAAGCAAAAACACAAGTCAAAACTTACACAGAAAATAAAAAAGATCTACACAATGAGCATAGAACTGATAAAAACGACAATAGAAACGTAAAAGAGCACGAGACGAATAATTCAAAAAATGTTATTCAAAAGCATGAATATGATAACAAAATTAAGAATAGTACAATGGATTCCTACATGGGTCGTCCGCAGCCGAATAGAGGCCAAACAAAATATGACTTAAAAACGAAAGAAATAAATCAAGAATCAGAAACAAAAAATACTAGAAAAGACAACAAACCAACGTCCCATTATAATATTGAGATTAAAAAAGATAACGATGTTAAAGAAGAAAATAATACTGATAACAAAGTGACAATAGAATATATCAAGAAATTTTTGTCTACCATTGACGAAGAAGAGGAACACGAACATTCCCCTACTATAGAAGAAACTACTACGACAAAACCTACAGACGTTCCAAATATAGTAGCGGTGAATTATTCAACAGATTTAAAATTAAATGACATAGATACAACGACACAATCTTTAAACTATTACGAACCTATTGGAATTCCAAATTTATTAATAACCTTACCCAATCCACGAAATAAAGATGAAACACATGAAAATAGTAAAGTAAGTCAAAATGAATATAAAAATGTCATTGAAACGACAACTGAGTTTGATTACACCGAAAGACGAAAATATGTAACTGACATTAGTAATAACCGGTATAAGCACACGAAAAATATTAAGACCATTGTTCACATGGTAAGTAAAAGTTTAGTAAATTATACATTGTTAGGTTTGATATATCTAATACCTACCGACTTTATTTCAGCACGAAGACAATCGAAGAGAAGAGCTCTTAAAAGAAGAAGTGTTTAATAACAATGAGGAAAACAATGGAAAATTCAATGAAGAGCCCATAACTACTACTCAAACCACGTTTCCTGTTAAAATATATGAGGTAAACCAAAAACCAGACGACGAAAAGTTGAACGTGAAGCCTTTGAGTTTCTTAGACAAATTGAAAACTACAATTTTATATCCGGTTAGTCCTAATTATAAACCACTGAAAAAAATTGAAGTGCAACAACCAAAGTTGTTCGTGAGAGATCCCGACGATAACAGCTGGCGAAATGAAAGTTTGAGCTCCCTAGGGATTGTTTTTAATCCCAAAAACTCTTCTAAGCCTTTCACTCAAGTTTTAAAGAACAAAACAGAAACGGATTGGAATAACTTGATGGAGAAACAAAATAAAAGTGAGACTCCTGACCTGAGAGAAAGATTAGAGAAAATTGCGGAAATGAGAAAATCTAAAAAGAAAAAGACCGATGTTTACGGTAACGTTCTCTATACTGACTACGAAGAAAGTCTGTCAAGAGAAACTAAAGATTCAGAATTTTCTACTTCTACAACAATGGTTCCAACCACAACATTCACAACCACTAGCACATTAGCTCCCTCAATAGAGCCATTAACGTTAAATATTTCTAAATCAGTTCCTAGTCCAACAACGGAGAAACCAAAAAAAGTATTTAATGCAGCCGAATACTACGATACGTCCAACGAAGATGACGCTGACTACTTAACATTGGCCAAAATAGACCTCAAGAAATTTACAGTTCCTTTCCGAAACGACGCTTATGTGACTCCACCTACTTGGCTGGTAACAAACACGGGACAAAGCAACCACAACATAGACGATAGAAAACCTACATTGCAATATTTCCCACCTTTAACCACACATAAGGGTATGTTTAGGGATTACGAAACAGACTTCCACAAAAAAATGGGTGCTTACACGGAAACCGAGCCACCGACAAATGTTTTGCCTGTGTCTTACACAAGACCTTCGTTTCCCATACAGAGTGATATGAAGGAGGGCATCTTCACTCCTTACAATAAAAATTTCAACGAAAAAACAACGGAATTTTTAGATTATGACAAGCCTGGGTATATGACTCAAGCCCCTGTCGTACCCAACGCCAAAGACGGTTACACGGTAGTCACAGATGACGGAAGCTACAACAGAGCGGCTGACGTCATTAAACATTACAGAGATTTCTTGAACGCAGTCGCTAAGGATCACGAGGAAGACATAAACGAAGACTATCTACACACAAAGACTCCAACACATGGTGTCACCGTAACTGATATACACAAAACGAAACCCAAACCAGATCAGGTTGAACATTATGATTATGAAAATGATTTTCGCAATGATGTCTTACAAAGATTTGTACACAATTTTAATCAGAACAGCGAAAGATTCAAATCAAACTTACCGTTATTGTATAACAATAGTGTGATACACGGGAGCGCGGCCGACGGTCGGGATGTGGCTTCATCGCGGGCATACCTCAGTCGGATGCTGACACGCCCTTCGGGTGACTGCGATAATAACGCAACGATGGAGCTGTCACCGGCGTATGAGTTGCACTACTATGTTCCCGAAGAAGAAGAGAAGGAACAAGTGGATTCGAACCCGGCGACGTTGCCCTACAAATACCGGCTTTGAGACTTGTATAAAACAAAGTTGATTGTAATCTGCTTCAACGAATTGCAGATATCGTGTAATAGTTAGTCAAGCGTAACTATTAATACCATTTCGAAGGCGATTGTGCGTCCATGTTATGAAAACGTGGTTAGGTTATTATATATTTATATAAAAAATAAAAAAAATATTTGTAACGTTTAGGAAAACGTGTCAGTACTTTTGTATATAAAGTTCTATTAATATTCGGGGTGTCTGAATAAGTCTTAGTTAATTATGTAGCGTTTCGTAAGATTCATTATAAGCGTAAATTTTCCTTTGCGTGTCTCATTTGAATAATTGTCTAATTGTGATGCCCGAATTATTGTGATAATATATATATGTATGTTAAGTTATTTTTGAGTTTTATTGCATAATAATCAATGATCAAACGACCAATTTAGATGACATTCTTGAATAAAGTTAAAAATTGCCCGGTTCTCTAAATACGGGGTTGTGATAATAAATTTGAAACTTGACTAATATCCTATGTCCCCTTGATGGGGCAGAGGGTGTATACTAGTAATATTAAAGCTTCATAACAGAAATTCAATATTGTATCATAAATAAATACGGTATAAGAGAAGGACAACAAAATAAACAAGACACATTTAAAATACAATTTTATTGATATTTTATTTTAATAGTATGCAAACATCACTCGATCTGTCGATCGCTGCCGGTTAGACGTCACTTTGAGCATAATATAATAATACAATTGCGGGTACTATATTCAACGAGAGCTTAATTAAAATAGTGCAAATGCAAATCTGGGTCCAATAAATAGTTATATTACAAATAAAAGTTATATATATAAAAAAAAAAGAAAAAAAAATTTCATACATGAACACATCTCTCTTTGGGTAAAACAAAAAAAACGGAACACGAATATACAATGGCGAATCATGTGTCCATGAAATAATAAAAATCCAGCCACGCGGTACACGCGCACATAAAAAATTATAAACACTTGTCTAAAGGAACCATACAGTTTTAGATACATTAAGCTGAGTCTTACGAGCTAGGTCCGAATTCTGTAGCCCACCATCCAATGGCACCAATTCTCTTAATAATTCAACAGTTGGCATACATTATTGATTCATTTTACGTATTAGTACCACTGTTGCGTTGTTTAAATTGGACCGGCTCAGTCTACGATTTACACATTACAAAAGAACCACCATTAAATGAACTTGTCACTTAACCCACAAACCGTTATGCACTCTGTGGGGGACAAACACGAATCAACAAATACAAATTGCACAGACAAGTTTAATTGTCTATGACCAACACCACAGACAATTCACGATGCGACACGTCAATTTGTGACAAATGCGGTACGGTGTACTGACACGAGCCTAAACCTATTTTACGGTAGCATAAACAGATGACTAATAAATGATTAAAGCAATGATTACATAGATATTGAACCATCGGCCAAATACGTATATTCATTTTAACACTAGAAGCGAATATGTACACAGGGCCCGCCTCTTCTCTAGCTATACTTGCCTTCAGGCGTCGCTTTACTTGCCATCGGTATATCGAAAGGACGCATCTTAATGTGAAATTAGGCCAGCGTTTATAATCCCGAAGGCAGGCAAGACGCGCCCCCATTCCATTCGTAACATTAGCCAGTCTTTCGTTTACACTACAACTAGACATCACGCACACGTCGCCTCACTCTGTTTATACATATTTTGTCAACCGTAAACGTAAAACCTATGGGCATTGGACTGAAAAGCGAATACGAGATATAAGAATTGACAGTTAGTGGGGAAAATAAAAGAATGTTAAGCCTAAATTGGCACCAGCTTTGGCACCGAGCGCGGTTGAAAAAGCGTGAATAGCAAAGCACCTGTAAATTTCCAACCGAACGGGAACGAGAAAAGTGAACAGCCATCTTGAAATTGGGCTCAAATGTGAAATACGCTTTGAGTGAGTACGCCAATCTCCGTATACTTACAATTTACTTACGTAAAGCTCTAGACGAAGCTTTCCTACACTACATCATTTAAATAGTTTTAAATATTTATACACATTCATGCAGATCTAAAACCTTATGAATAACACGGTTGGTAAGTGTTTTTTTTTGTCTACGTATAGCATTAAACAGGTGAAGATTTAAAACAGTTTGTATGTACTCTATACATACAAGTGTATTAAATGGGGCTAATTCTGATATTATACTCGAATTTAAGTTTTTTTCTCTCTTAGGAATTCAGTGTTTTTTTTTCTGACTGTACTGTATCAGAATCAGTATGCACAAGTACGACAATGACATATATTCTAGTCGTTCGCATATAAGTATACTTATACATATTTTATGCGCAAAACGGTTGAGTAGCGGTAAAATTAAATTATTTGAATTATACATTATTCATAAAAAAAATAAACTAAATCAATAAAGCACTGTCATAAGTGTGTGCTAATTTTACAACAATAAATACTAATCCTTTGTAATTAAATCAATATAAATCATACAGAATTACGTTCAGCATAGAAAGATATGCAATAAAATGAAACGTTTAATACACATCCGTCCGAAATAAATAACAGTAAACTCGGCCATTTTGCACATAACGTCACACTCAGATTCATTCGACTAGCAGGCGTGCCAATGCACTGATTAAAATCTAAAATGCAGTTAAAACACTCCTAACAATACGACAGAAACTACGCATCGAACATTTCGTTGCCAAATTGCCTCAATTCCAAAGCGAGTGCGCGCCTGTCCTTTGGCTCCCAAACAATATTCTTACATATAACAAATCTGGCAACAACTAATTTAAAAAAAAAATCACAAATCTTTGCCCCTTGACGCGCCATTTCTTTTTAACATAGTTATGACAAGGTGTGAGTTAGGCATCGGTCCAAACAATAGGATCATAAAAACCTAGTTTTATTGCCTGATCTCAAGTTTGGTGAGGTACGGAGTGTATGAATGGATTTTCAGAGCTACAAGTAGGTATAAAAAGCTTACATTGGGATTAAAGCAGTAGTAGGAGGGGACAGCAGAGCAGGCGCGCGGCTAGGGAGCACTAGCTGGCGACGTGCTGGGGGGCACGGTGGGGCAGAGCGGCGGGGGGCGGAGGGGAGGAGGCTCCGGGGGGCAAAGGTGTGCCGAAGCTACTGCGGAAGGATTCCTCCATCAGCCGGCAGATTTTGTCACGGTCCGCCTGGAATATATAATCACGCGTTCGTTAGGTTACGGCCACTCATAACAATTTAAGATCAATAAACATATTTAAACTGAAAAATCCATACCTCATGTATGAAGCCGAGTTGCACAAGATCGTGCGCGAGCGCATGTGCCGAGTCACGGCGGGAGACAGCGCACGTGAGTTGACGGTTCATTTTGTCATCCATGCGCAGGAGAATCGTCATCTGTATAACATAATAGTCCTTAAGTCTCGTTTACAAATTCAAAGCAAAAGACCGATAGAAAAAGTCTCTCCCCATTGTATATAAGCAAATCTTCTTTTTACATATAAACAAGGACTGTTTTAAACCTAGAAAAACCTATTGAAGTATTTCAGTATAAGCGATCGCATTCAAACATTAAATCTTGCGTTTTTAAACCTATGGACACTTCCTATTTGTATAAGACACGTCAATTGTATATGCAGAGACGATTTAGTGTCGGTCACACTTTACGCAAAAGAATGTCCCATATCCTAAGGCAAGCTTTGGACTGGAGCCCTCAGGGCCGGCCCGAGCAGACCTGGCGGCGTTCCATGACAGCCATAAACATTGACGTAACTTGGAGTGAGCGAAAGGCATCATAGCAGAATGAATCTGACCTCCGCGGGGCAAAGTAAACAACTCACCAGCAAGTCGGCGACGTCTGCGTCGGGATGGTGCTGCTGCGGCTTGAGCGAGCACATCATGTTCACGACCCGCCGCGTTTCCCTGTCACGTGACCGCGGCTCGGGCGGCGTCGGCGTGCTCTCGGTCGCGGTCCGCGCCCGTCCGCCGCCCGCGGCACGGCGCCCGCCCGACCACCAACCGTACGCGGTTAGCGGGTAGATGCCGTATCTGAAGATTTTAAGTATCACAATACGTCATTATAATTCTGTGTTGGTTATATTAAAAAAACAATTTATCAAGCTTATTTTCGTGCCCGCTACGCCTCAGCTTGGTCGCGTGCGAACAGGCCAACAAAATGTGTCTACGCCCATACATTTAGATAAGACGTTTCAAATATGTATCTTACTAAAAGTGATTTTGACTTTAATAATATCACCCTAATACGAATTAATATTAATAAAATAAGTATTATTATGTATTTTGAACTAGTTAACAACATCAGTAAATTTAGCGACAATATTTTGAAGAACGTCGTTCATTTTGGTCCTTCGATCCAGTTTCACTCACTTTACATCCTCAACGAACTTCTCAAGTTTCTCTGCGTGAGGTGGTAAGTCTCGGGCGTCCAACTCCCTTCGTTCGCCGTCTCTCACACACCAGGCCAAGGCTCCACCGCTGCCACACACCTCGTCCGTTATCGTCTCCGATATGTTGGCTGAAACCATTTATTACATTTTTAATATTGTGTAAGTGATTACTAAGGCAAAAGTATGTGTATACAATTATAATGTCCAATAAACCTTTTTTTGTATTTAAGAGCTATTAGTATCAATTAGTGTTCTATAATATCTCATATTGGTCTTGTCAATATAATATAATACTACTAAGTATGTAGTCGGTAATAGAAAGTTTTGACTGTAATCTTAACAAAAACAACTCCTACAGCTTAACTTTCTAAGCTTTTTGGGCTTTTTGATGCGTTTCACTTACCACTAGTATTGACCAATGTATGCGCAGCGAGAAGTTTAAGCGAGTGGACTTCAAACAGCAGTGGGTGAAATAGAAGCTCACGGGCAGTGGGTCTCTTTGCGGGGTCCTTCTGGATACATCTGAAACAGCCAAAATAAGATTATACTACAGACCATTAACCACAAATGACAGGAAGATTTAATTATGTATTAACACTACAATGTACACTTTCTTAGGATGACAGACGAACTTCGCTATCCACTGCATCTGTGGCATTCTTGTTAGGGTTGCAGTGTCCAGTTTAACATTTCTAATCTCTCTCTCTTTCTCTTGTTTCAATATATAAAATGCGATCATGTATTATGGCGGTTTAAGTAAAATCTCGTATTGTTTTTATTTGAAATTTATATCTCCTATTTGAAGATATTTTTTTTGGAAACAAGAGGCAAGCAAACACCTATAATGCAGAAAATTTATTGATTTTGACCATCTGAAGTTTGTTTTACAACTTAGGGGGACAGACATGCCGCTCGAGCCAAAGAGGCTTGTTTAACTAAACTTGTCATCAGAATACCTATATATAAAATCTTTTTGACGGGTTTCTTCTAGGGATTCAACGGTCCGTGCGATGTGTTCTTCTGTGACGTGGCTGCCAGAATCCCCGTTGCCTTGGATTTCCAAAGCCGCCGTCTCCAACGCACACATACCGAACGAGTAGATGTCCATTGCAGGTGTAACAATCTGTGATGCTGCAATAGGAGAATTTTATATGGAACATTTATTTTTACTATTCACAGATGTGTTTCTATTTATTGGCGTATATGAAGCACTTACATCCGTACTCGGGGGCGACGAGATGCATATTACGCATGTTGTCACGGCAGGTCTTGACGTGGTGGTGTATGGCATCAGGCGCCACTGAACCAATCTTCACCAGGCCATTGTGTTGTATGAAGATTGTATCGCACGTTAAGTTTCCGTGCACTATCGGAGGCTCACAACCGTGTAGGTAGCTGTAACAGTGAGAGGCTGAATTAAGAAAACTTTAAAATTATATTTATTATCGTGTTTAGCACAAGTTAAGCAACTTTTTGATTTCATTAAAGATATATATTCTATATTATAGTATTGTATTAAAGGATGAAAGTGATGGAGCCCCATAACACAAGGTTTTGTATGTATATAAAATATTACGAGATTGTCTATGGGCGGTTTCACCGATATAGTCGCTTTCTCGTTCGCCCGAAAAATTGTATATTTTTGAAACATATATTTTTCAAATTATTTGTGTGTTATCAGTTGATGCCAAATAGCGGTATTTAAAGTACGTTTTGATAAATCTATATTAAAATTGTAATTCTAAAGTTTGTTAAATTTGAAAGCTCTATCATATAAATCATTGATTATAATTGGAATTGGGTTTCTCTTATATAGTCCATTTTTTGAAGACTATTTAACATTTCTATGTATTGATAGTAGGACTAGACATTCCCGATCTATACGAACTAACGAAAATACGATCTATAATTATGTTACAACGATAATTCGAATTATAGACGATCTCTCTATAATTTCAATGCGAGCTAACCGCAGGGAACAGCTAATTGTAAATACCTGAGTGCGGATAAAATTTGTGTGCACCAACGTTTCCAGGCCTGGAGCGGTAACCTTTTCACATTTCGTTTGGTACGTTTCAAAAACTGCTTTAGCGAACCACACGACATAAACTCGGTTATGAATATAACCTGAAAAAATCAAGGAACAGCCGTATAATATTTATATGTTAATTTAACAGTTAATATAATTTGAAAACATCAGCTGCCATAATTACTTTGGCTTACCCTCGGTTTATCGTTGTGCGTGTCAGTCCAGTATCTGTGAAACTTGACGATGTTGGGATGTTCTAATCTGGTGAGATTGTCAAAGACGGCTTGTATCTTGTCCTCTTGCGCCTTAAAGTTTTTGCGCTCAGAGAACTGTACCTCATTCCACACAACTTCCACTCCCTCCTCTGTGTCCATTGCCAGGTGTGCGCAGTCGATGCCGGGCACATCTCGCTGTTCCACCTGGAAAAGCATTCAGTGTTACGTTACTCATGCGAAGTACGAGCCAGAATAATTTCTTTAGTTCTGTTTTAAGTTTATTTTTTTTATTCTGTGTAGTGACTAGTCAAACATTATTTATATATGTTACATACTGACTAGATATTTTTAAAAGAGTTAACAACTATTGTAAAGGTGCTTTGTAAAAGAATTGGCGAATAATTGACGCGAGCAATCTTCCAATTGACCGTGCTCCGAGCTCTTTCAATTATATCTCCCTCGGCACATTCTCTAGACGCAACCACTTTAGCCTTGGATTGCAAAAAAAATCACTCATTTGTCACTTAACCAATACAGTGTACTACTCCATGTAACGTCACTCGATTTGATGAACTCTTTAAAACACCGAAATCAATTGGCTTTGGAATGTTTAACTTGTATTCCATGCAATGATTTTACTTCTATTTCACGACCACCCTTAATAACGCCATAAAATGCACAGGCCCTTCAGTGTCGTTATATAGGGTTTACACTGTACTTCATTAGCCCTCTAATCGAGTCAATGAAGTTACGAACGAAACTGGCAATTGCTGTTATAGCGCAAGTAAGAGTTATGTTAAATGTGCCTTGTTCATTACGAATGCAGCCATTAAATTGATTGATTATTCAACTTTCGATAGATTTATTAAAGAGAAATTGTAGTTGTAGTGTGATCACGAGTCTGGGCATTCATTACCGCTTTCTATTTTCAAGTTTGTCTATAGTGCGATAAATAAAAAAAATACTTATTGCTATTGCTAAGCTTTTCAAGTAATCGATTGCATATATGAATATCATATTTTGACTAGCTGATCCCGACAAACGTCATTTTGCCAAAAAAAAATTCTCTAAAAATAGATCCGATTCTCAGACCTACTCAATATGCTCAGAAAATTTCAGGAGAATCGGTCAACCCGTTTCGGAGGAGTAAGGGAACGAAAACTGTGACACGAGAATTTTATATATGAGAAGATATAGCACTTCGCAGAATTAACATTTGACAACCTACCTGTTAATATTAATTTTAAGTAAAATAACTGCTAGGTATGACTCATGCCTACACACGATTGTCTTACAACTGTAGGTAGGTGGACGATATAGTTAATTTAAGTATTACTTAAATAATTATTAGGACACCAGTAAATTACAGACGTTTTACATAACTTTATCAACAAAGCATTAAAATATTAATAATTCAATACTAAACATAATTGACTAAACCTTTTAAATGCCATAGGTATGTACGAGTGGTAAGATCGTAAAATTCCTCCCATTAACTTGATCTGAAAAAATTAAGAAACATTCTTAAAGAACACTTCTTAAGTTCTTCTATATACGAATCGTTATTACCAAAATATAAATACCTTAATAGATAGCCTAACATAATCTGTAAGTCGACTCGAATCACTTTTAATCGGAATCAACCTATGAAGTATGCATTGAACATACGTACAACATTCGCATTATGATAACACTATCGGTGCACGCGCAGGGTTCATTAGCACTATTATTGCAACACAATGCAACATGACGTGCTCGCCTCCTACGTCACGTGTTTTACACACATTACACAGCTTTTGCGCATTTTTTTTTTGTATTTCGATTGCGGAAGCATACAATGATGGGTGGCCTTGCGACGACGTTAGCACCACAAGTGTTGACGGATGTTATTAAACTAATTTAAATATGTGAATTTTGTCTAACGTGCAATAAGTGAATAAATAGACTTAAGCTTTACAACGAACATCACATTTCGATAGTCTCTCTCAAAATAACATTATATACGCATTTGAATAGCTTTCATCCATAATTATCATTGCGTTCGATCCCGACCCATAGATTTTGTCTTTCTGCGCAGTTAACACTCACTCCTAAGGAAAAGGGCAAACTATCGTGACGTAACCGGTGTGTCGATTATACAATATTAAACAAGGTCACCTTTAAAAAATAATATAAATTAAATGATATTTGTTGATTTATATACAATTTGCAAAAGTTACAACTGATATAAGATAGAGAGAATAGAGCAACTTGCGGCCTTTTCGCTGCCCGCTTGTTCTTTTAAGTAAACATAATAACCAGAAATAACAAAGAAATTTGTAAAGCGAACATTGACTTCTATGATTCTTATTAATGGTTAATATGTAATTTACAAACGATAAACATCTGAAGCTAAAAAACACAATCAATATTAACTGACAAAATACGAGAGCGTCCACATGAAAAACGTTCATAATTTAAGAATTATAAATAAACGAACGATGTCACATCCGACATGTCAAACATGTTGGCGTATATTTATTAAGATGACGTAATTGTGTTTAGAATAGTTGTGATTTATTAGAGCCGCGTGTCCAGGTATTTTCCTGCCATATATGTAACATTCGTCACTGGTACTGCTTGACTTGTAACTGACGTAGGCGCCAGGAATAGAATGTTCCCGAGCACCGGGTGCCTACCGGCCCCGATCAATTTCGATCAAGGTCAATGTCGAGACCTCGAACCATGTTATTTCGCACTCGGCTGACTCCTCTCGATTGCCTAGACATGTTCCAATTCATAGGAAATCTGATTGTGTTGTTATAGTCATTGAAAACGGACAATCAAGTATTCTCTATTAAGAATTTCGAATTAGTTTTATAACTTACATACCATTGTATCACACACGCATTCAAATACACGTTTTAAGTATCTAAGAGTATTTGTCACATTGCCAGCGACTTGAAGGCGCCAGTCAGCTGAAAAGCTAAAACTCATACCTAACTAATAATAGAGAAATGTTTAATAGGTTTCCGGTTTTCTGCACTTCGGTCCGCGTTAGGCAATAACATTGGGTCCAGTAGACATACCCTTTATCGTCTTGAGTCGTCGACCCTGCTGGACCGCGGACTATTCGCAACAATCGTCTGGCAGTTGTCCAATCTATGCACTGGGTATCTAACACCTAGTCGCTGAAATCTATTTCCAACTAACTATGGTTATAACCATTTTAAGCCAACCTTTGATGTTTCAGATGCAACGGAAATGACAAATACGAAGGCCATTGAAAGGCCAGTGACGTTTGAGATGAAAACTGAATAGCATACATTTTATATTCATAGGCCAACATAAAAAGGTTGGTTGTCAGTTAATAATAATAAAATTAACATCTAGTTAGTCATATATTGAATATAAATAGGTTTCAGTTCATTTATCAAACCGCATTATTTGTAAAATCAGAAAAATGGGAGTGTTTTCACACAAGCAAACATTCTGCAATAAGTTATTCTTGGCAGAGCAACTTAAAGCCAACTGGCTATTAATAGAGCCGACCTTACGTACATCCGACACTGTCGATATCTTTTACAATTACATATCAAATACTCTTACAATACTTTTAACTATTTAGATATATAACACCGGTGTGACGTAACATTTTTATCTCCGTAAAGTTCAAATCAGTTTAATGTTAACTTATTATAAAACACTTTTGAATTAAGATGGCGACGACTCATTTAAGCGATTTATCTGTAAGTATAAGTATACTACTATGAGAGATATTTAATGGTGGCAACTCTAATTGCCACCGAGAAAGGTGGTAGGTAATTAAATAGCAGTGGTTTAATAATACCAAATTCGTTACCTTACGTTTTGTCATAACTTAATAACTACTGATTGATTGATTGTGTTACGTATATCGATTTGTAACTGCGATTATAAACGTGTCAATTATACAGCGTTAATTATCAAATATTTATTCTAGAGTTTTCCAAATAATTGTCGTGTAACATCGATTGTGTGGAAATTAGTAACGCAATCGGACAGGTATGTCATAATGTTAATGTATTGACAAACGTGCTTCGACAAATTTCTTAATGATTTTGTTACAAATTATTTATACAAGCTATTCGTTAGCGGTTTTACTTGAGTTAATATGGACATGGACGTGCAAAATATCTCCTGTTAAAGCAATTCACTGTATTGGTATGTCATGAAGCGGTTTTCGGTAAAAATTAATTTCAAATTAGAACGATTAGTTCCCGATATAATCACGTTTGTTCAAATAGCTAAGTAAACTTAAATAAAGCTTATATCTAAAGCTAAGTTTATATCTTAAAGAAGTGACAAAGACAAAAGATATAACGTGACAGAGTATTTAGTTACCTTGGTATAGACTTAATTGACTTAAATCATCACCGATCGTACCTACATTCTACTAATTTGACTAATTCTAGCAAAAAGTTTCTATTAAACTTATTAACACTTAGGCGGCTTCATTATTAGATTTGACGTTACAGGATTTGTTAAGATACAAATCCAATTATCTCTCAATAGTCTATATTTGTCAAACTGTTCTTCCTATATATATGCAAAAATTTCACGCTAAAGTTATTCGTATGAAAAAAAAAAATAACGCTAAATAAATTATCATCCGTGTTTTTGTGGATAACTTTAGCGTGTTTACGGTGCACACGGGTCTAAACGAATAAAACTGTGAATAACAACTAGTTTAACATATTTATTTCCTAGGACTAGAAATGACTTACTAATTACTAATTATCATTTATTAGGGTAGCATTCAAGGCGATTATCTTAATGGAATTATTATTAACCTTATCGGATATAATACTGTTACTAATTCAAGGTTCGTATTGTTGGATAAGTGATAACGATACAGATAACTTCTCGTGTTTAAATCCCTATGGATAGAATTAAAAAATATATATTACTTTACGTCTAAAATACGTAATAATTATTAATTAGTAAACAGATATTATATTCTGTAGTGCCATTTACCATTCGAATGGATGTAAAAAAATATAATTAAATCGCGATTAAATCAGTTGAAGTGGTTTTATTAAGGAAAACAAAAAAAAACTTGTTTAATATAAATATTAATTATTACATTTCATTTAAAGTATAAGGAAAAATAGAGAACATTATACGAATTAGTCGTAATTCTGTATAATTACATATATGTATCACAGTTGGTTTGGTCTACGTGTCTGGAAAGGCTTTTCTAAATAAATATTCTCCCATAAATAACACAACCACCTACTGAGTTTCGAATCGGTCAGTGGAACTTATCCCGTCGGTGAAAGTGTTTCTCGTGACTTACCTGAAACAATGCAATAAACAATTAAGATAAGTGTTACGCGTACTCTCTACGTAATTACAATACTGAGAAACAGTACGTAACCACGAGCATACATTCGTGTAAAAATATTGTAAAGTACCTGATTGAATTTGTGCTGTACAGATCGATAGTAACATATTCTTATGTTTAAATGCGAAGCCCATGTCAGTATTTTACATTCCCAATTTATATATTTCATACGCGAGAGATAAAGTTCATAATAAAAACAGCCTACTCGAGTAACCTTAACGCGACGAAGTTCAGGTGGACAGCCTAGATATAAATATAGGTCACTTGCCGCGGGTTGTCGCCTATGTATATAGCCTCTACTCTATTGGCTATACCATAAACCGCGACAATAGATTTTGTTACCGATATAGTCTATTATGAAATGTGATACTTTGTAGTCGACTTTATCAAATTACATTAGGCGCCTGTCTGCAAGGCGTAGATAATACATAAATATATTAAAATTATAGTAAACAAAAGTTATGATTTAAAAACAATCACAAAGTTCGACCGACAAACATTTGACGAAACTATTTGAAATGTCAAAATATGCGGACAGATCATAAATCTATTATGTCATGCATGAACATGAGAAAAGGTGCTACGAATGAAAGTTCATAAAAGACGTAACAGTTTAAAAAGTTCAAAGTCCGCGATTTTACAGTAAGGTCACTGAACTCGCGATTATTAAGTCATAACTGTTTAGAATTTAGATACTTATTAGCTGAGAATCTGCTAACATTCCGGAAACTTTAAGAAACAGTTTTAGTATAATGGACCATAAAATTATAATTTGCATTAGTCAAGTACGTCATATATTTACGCAAGTGTCGTAAGAAAGACGTACCTATGTATGTGTAGACATACAAAAATATGTTTATAAGCCTTCACATAAACTATGAGATATTAAATATCTATAAGGAAACAGCATTAATCCATTTTATGTATATGCTTAATTTTCTTAGGTATTAAGACTAAAATCCTTACATTGCATTCAGTATAATTATGAAATATACTATAATTATATCTATGAATTAATGAAATTAGTTACTGTTAATCATTCAAATGTTTATACTTATAAAATAATAGCTCGCGACGACGTGGAATCTTTTAAATAATTTAGAATTGTGCTGTGCGACGTTTTACAGAGGAGCTGTATTTAGATATAACCTTAGTGTGAAGTTGATCCTCCAAAAAGTTAAATAAATTAAATGACTTGTTATGCCCTTACATCTATATTTCACGACCTACCTCACAGTAGATGAACGTGACGTCACGCCCCAGCGTTCTATCAGCGCAGCGGGAACACTGGCTGATATCAGATACAGTGTAGTGTGACGTCAAGCTGTGGGCGGCTATTAATCATAGAAGTTCGAGAACGAATCTCTTGCCTGACAAAATACAGCTTATCCGTTTATTTCTCTATCCCGATTTCACTAATACAGACTATGGCGACAGAAGGGCATTTTCAAATAGCGTCATTATTTGAAACGTTTTAATAGAAACTATATATAAAATAAATAGTAAGGAGTCCTAAATAACAGGCTTATTAGTAACTGGTGGGTATTATAGCGTCTTATGTGTAGGAACAAAACAATCGATCATTTTTCGAGCATATTTATTAAAACTGAGATAGGATTACTTTGAAAAATACACCTCAAAGCTTTATTAGTAAAACATTTGACAGTCGTTAGTTTTAGTTAGTTCAGTTTTTTGGTACAGCGCCATACGTATTTTTTCTTTCTCATTTTCTTCTCTTCGTGATTTATAGAACACATGACATTTTAACAAGGTCTAGTCACCCGACAAGTCAATTTTTTTCGGCTTTCATTAAATGCTCACCTCGATAAGATGGACTACGTGATTTATTAACGTTAAGGAATATCAATATATCAAACCTTATCAATCAATACTTATTCTTTCTAATAATTATGTATGCAATAACTATACTTTGGTAGAAATCTCGTCATATAAAAAAGGTATTTGTGTTTTTTTCAAACAATATCTCCGGCGGAATTCTTCTTTAATAATTTCCTATATTGTACATAAGAAATTCCTTAAAAAACATATGTTACCTTTATACGATTTCTTGCAGCGAATAATAAGGAAATATTGTGCTACTCAGATGATATTATAGATGAGCATATTCAACAAGAATTTATGTGAAAGCTATACAAAACTGTTCAAATAACTTTTATACCTGTCAATCAAAAACGATGTAACTTTCTATTATTAAAAAAAATAGCATTTGTCATACGCTTTCAAGCAATCTCAAAATCTTTACTATGTATAGATGATCTCTATCTTGTACATATACAACTCCCAGGTGCCGAGACTATCGGGGTACTGTTCAATACTCAGAAACCAATAACCATTAATCTTAGGAACGCAAAACGTGGGAGTGTTTTAATTTGCAAATACTCGACGCTAACGGTACGGAATCACTTCACTTATACATGCATAATACAAAATATATCTATATCATAAAGGATTGACAAGTGAATATTGTATATGCTTTTCTAACAGAATATAAGCTTAATATTCTTACATAAAATACATTTTTAACGTTACTATTTCCCAAATCTCGTGGGAAATATATAGTACATACCCATCTCGAATAAATCAGTATACGCACGAAAATGCATTAAACATAACCATTTCTCAAACCACCCACTAAACACTGATATAGTGAATTTATACATTGATTACTTGACACGTAAATCATGGATGCATTAAGGCAGTGAATCACTGTTAGGGGCGATGATTCACAGTAGAGCACACTCATTACCATGAAATATACGAGAGAGAGAGAGATACGAAATGCTATTTAATGGCATATACCTTATAATAAAGACGAGCTCTTCTATCTTTATAAATAGAAATAGAAGATATAATAGAGTTCGTAACTTTATAAGGATTTATCGTTATCCAGTTATTCTCTCGATGTTTGATATGCTATGATGATGAAATTCAAAACGTCGAGTTATTAAAACAATTAAATAGCGTTTCAATCGGTTTATCGGTATTTTACCGAACTTAAAGCATTTGTACTATTTTTAACATATCTCAAAGCATTTCCTAATATTAAGCTTTATTATCTTAGCATAAATCTATACGCCCACTAGGGTAGCGTTTAACCGACATTAAAAGAGAAATGTTACAAGCATAAACAGGAATGCATTTCCAAGATAGCCAGGCAATATCATATGACAGCAAAAAGTTAACATCCAGAAGATATGAAAAAGCAATAACACACAAGCCAACGTGCTTGTAATTTCTATCACTTCTCACCATGATTAACACACAATAAATTATAAATTTCGCGTTGACGTTATTCGATACATGATATATGGCCCACAAAAACTTTACGAAAGGGCTATAAATTACAATAAAACGACACCGCGAATGGCACAATACAAATGTGGGCGTAAACCTTAGCCTTGTCTACGTGAAAACCTATCTAAATAAATTCAATCTTACCTTAAAGATGTTAAATAGCATGTTTAGTAGTGTTGCTATAATAAAAAAATAATCTAATTTTGTACACATTACTCAAATTACACCTTAATTGTAACTAAAACCAAATCAAAAAGGTTTGATAATTTGTTTTGTAAAAACGGGTAAATTTTTACAGTAATTATTATTAATTACCTTTGTCTGGCATTTGTTTAGTTTTACAAACAGGAAAAATTTCAATGGAAAGCCAAAATACCTAAAATACATACTACGCGGCCTTAATTCTTCTAAAGGAGCTTATCCTGCTAACCTTATACAATAAAACGTATATAAAAATAATGCTGCTAAGCTGCTCTTTGAATATATTTTTTACCCATTGAATAATTTAGCTTCTATTATTATTATCTTCTAATTTCAGTTCATTATTATTAAGTTTATTAATTCAAACAAAATATATTTGTATACACATCCTTATGAAATAAAAACTAGACGCAACTAAAGTCTAGTATTGTGAATTGTCTGCTCGTCACAGTTCAATGAATCCGTTCAATGCCGTATATAATAGTTTAAAAACCGTAAAATGTTTTGACGCCAAATGATATAAACGTAGATAGAAAAAGGCATATATTCCCATGGGATAATTTTGGCTAGCTATACACATAGGATCTATTTTTAACATCATAAGAAAAATAAAATATTTCATTTCAATTAGACAACGCAATACGAAACGTCGATCTTCACAGACCTAATATGACCATAATACGCCTTAGCTCTTGTTTAGCTGAGTCAGCCACTTTCTCTCGTCTGTAGGTCGTCTGCCGTCTAGCTAGTTCGACCTTATCGCTCCTATAACACTTCCATTCTATTGTCTAGTGATCACAAACGATCCATCGGTACTTTATTCTCATTCGAAAAGATTTTTATTATAGGTTTATACTATGCGACACAAACACTTTTTCAGTTAGTTAATTCAATTCGGGTACCGCACATCTAATGTCTACTTCTCTACATAAAATAATTTATTATTCGCCGAAAATATAACCCAAGATCTCCGTTTTACGGTACTAATCATGGGGAGAATTAGAAAAGTGTCTAACAATAATAAGAATAACACCAAAAATAAACGCATCATCATAATGGATAATTAAAAATAAGCACCAGCTAATTACAATTTATAATTATTTGTTTTAATGTCTGTCTGAATAATTAAGGATGTTCATGAAACTTCAGTAATCAAGGTTAAAATAATGAACAAGAAACAGTAATAACGAGGATAGTTTATGAAACCTATACAAAACACAAATTAAGAGTTAGTACGAGTTTTAACGAATTTGTTTTATTCCTTCCTGTTCATAGTAAATTTTCTCATAAACGCAATAGTCGTGAATAAATAAGTACAATTTTAAGTAGTGTTACCAGAACAAAGGTAAAAAAACGGTTGGTAGAAAATTATATCTTGTCTGAATAACTTACATTTCTAGTCAAACAGAGTTCATGTATCAGGTAACACGCCAGCTAAGTGTTATGTTAAATCGTGACAAGACAAGTATCGACTTGTGTTCGTCGATTCGATAAAACTTGCACTAGCTCCTTTGAATAGGTATCGTGCCCCGCCAAGCCTTCGTGACTAACGTCGCTTTAATATTATAACAACTACTACATCTAATGAGTAACCACAATTCAGATATTACTTCTGTTTAGCGATACACATTTAGACGTTTCTCAGATTTTGTCTGATGGATAAATGGAATATGATGGGATGGTAAATATTAAATTTCACTTATACACACAAATATGCCATTACAGTAACACACACAAAGTAACAAAAAATGTAAGGTACAATAGGCTCTTATTACTTTTCACATAAGCAACTGTAATATTATCATTAGCAATTGGTGAACATCCGATGAGTAAGTGGGCAAAAAATGATGAATGAGTGTGTATTTGACGGATAGAACGGTCAGACAGTTAGAAAGGAGTTGAAGACGTCACGATTATTTTTCATTTGGCCTGATCGTTGTTGATTAAGCAGTTTCGAAACAGGTTGTATACATTGCGTAGACGACGGATTTTAATATTATTTAAGGTATGACAATTGACTAATAAATTGCCTTAATGCACTAATTACAAAAAAAATTCAAATATATATTTATCAAACGTTAACAAACACAACACCTTAAATAATATGAAGTTTAACAAAACAGGCAAAAGAAGAGGATAAATAATTAAAGTCTGTCAATCAATCATCATCGCGTCAAAAAACGGTCTGAGTTCATTATTCCTACTTATTTAATAAACCAATGTTAATTATTCTCAGGAAATGACCTTGTTCCTTAACTAAGAACATAAGTTAATATTTAATCTTAAATGTCTCGATATCATTATAAGAAATAAATAAAATAAAACAAATGTAAAATATTACTTGTTCCTGCTGTGTTTTATGAATCCCGAAACGAACGAACCAAACACGAATATCTGCTACGATTGTGTTGGAGTCTGTCAATAACATGTTCTTATGAAAATTAAATTATTTTTTTAATAAAATATTCGCATTATTGCTGATGAAGATGAAAAAAATATCAGTGTAGAAAGCGATAGTGACTTTTAGTTGCGCAAGCGCCGAATCCGCGGTCAGTGACCGGTGCAGGGAAAGTCGGGTTGCCAAACAATTGGTACTTAATTGTACCTGTGTAGACATGTAACATAATTACAATTTGTTTCATAAAAACAAAATCAATAATGTATTATGTTATACGCAAGATATCCCATTAAAATTGTTATGCCTCAATTATTCTTTCTTTTCTTCTCACATTGCAAAGCAAATTTTACCAAAATTAACACACATGAACTGCTGGATGGTTGGAGACATTCTATGTTAAGTATTAAAACACAGTCAAGTACCTATTCACTATGGCTTTTTATAAAATCTTTAACATTATATAATGACTTACATAGATAATACTAATTTACATACATACATCCCAATAATGTAGCTGAAATTATGTTACCTTTAAGATACAAGAATGTGGAACAAGCTGTTTAAAAATAGTCATATTAAGTCTAAAAGTGTGGTAGGTAATGTCTGCTCTATTCAATGAGTACATTTTTACATCAAAATTGCTCTTTTTATTTTTCAAGACAAAAAATCTTTTTCAAATAGAATTATATCCAATACATTCTCAATCTCTTATTTATCAACTCTTTGATGGTAAGCTTTATATTAAATTTCTGATCTCAAACAGTATAAGTAGTGAAATTACACCCTAATAATCGTTCTTTGATTTTTTTTTTTTTTTATAGAAGAGGGGGCAAACGAGCAGGAGGCCCACCATAAAGGTGAAGTCGCCGCCCATGGACACTCAAGTGGCTGGGAGCTCATGAGTGCGTTGCCGGCCTTTTAGGGATTTATACGCTTTTTTCTTGAAGGACCCTAAGTCGTAGTGGTTCGGAAATACCGTGGCGGGCAGCTTGTTCCATAACGTGGTGGTGCGTGGTAAGAAGTGTCTTACGAAACGCGCAGTGGTGGAACGACAGACATCAAGGTGATACGGGTGGAATTTCGCATTCTGCCTTGATGTCCGAAGATGAAATTTAGCTGCAGGTATTAATCCGAACAACTCCTCCGAACACACCCCATGGTAAATGCGATAGAAGATGCTGAGAGATCCAACATCTCTACGCAGCGCCAAAGGATCAAGCCGGTCGGAGAGTGACTGGTCAGCGACTAATCGAACCGCTCTACGTTGAATGCGATCAAGAGGAAGGAGCTGGTACTGGGGGGCTCCCGCCCAGAGGTGAGAACAATATTCCATGTGGGGCCGAATTTGCGCTTTATAAAGTTGCAAGCGGTGGCCCGGAGTGAAGTATCGTCTCGCCCTACTGAGCACACCAAGCTTTTTAGAGGCAAGTTTAGCCTTTTCTTCCAGATGACCGCGAAACTGAACATTGTCCGATATGTCGACGCCCAGTATTCCGATGCTGGCTGAGGCTTTAAGGAGGGTGTCTTCAAAGAGAGGAGTAGCGACAAAGGGTGTTTTTTTAGTGGAAAACGCGCAAACTTGTGTCTTTTTGGGGTTGAATTGGACTAGGTTAAGTCGTCCCCAGTCCGAGGCTACACTTAGTTGGGTCTCGACTTCAGACACAAGTTTGTTCCGGAACTGATCGACATCAGCCCGAGAAATATTTGCGCGGCCTGTGTATAATGCATCTCCAGTACTATCGTCCGCATAGCAATGAATACTGCTATGCTGCAGCAGATCATTGATATGCAGAAGAAAGAGGGTCGGAGATAAGACACAGCCTTGTGGGACCCCGGCATTCACAGGTTTGAGGTCGGAACAAGCTCCGTCGATAACGACCTTAATGCTCCTATCAGCCAGGAAGCTGGAGATCCAATTGCACAATTTCTCGGGCAACCCATACGCAGGAAGCTTTGAAAGAAGTGCTCTATGCCACACCCGGTCAAAGGCTTTCGCTATGTCAAGACTAACTGCCAGTGCCTCCCCCTTGGACTCTATTGCCTCCGCCCATCTATGAGTTAGGTATACTAGAAGGTCACCCGCTGACCGACCACGCCGGAAGCCATACTGGCTATCGCTAATCAAGTGGTGGCCCTCTAGATACTTCAAGAGCTGGCAATTGATGCTGGATTCCATTATTTTGGAGAACAAGGAAGTTATGGCTATTGGGCGATAGTTTGACGGATCGGAGCGATCGCCTTTTTTAGGGATCGGGTGTACTGAAGCGATCTTCCATCCGTATGGGACGATGCCGAGTGAGTATGAGAACCGGAAGAGACGCGTTAGGACCGGAGCCAACTCAGGAGCACAAGTGCGCAGAACTATCGGAGGGATGCCATCAGGCCCGCTCGACTTATGGACGTCCAAGGAGAATAAAGCCTTGCGGACCGCTCGGATCCGGAATGCAATTTCCGGCATAGAAGTATCACACCGCGGGATTAACGGTGGTGGTTTACCATGGTCATCCAAAGTCGAGTTTGACGCAAAGAGGGTGCCTAAAAGATCAGCCTTCTCTTTCGCAGTATGGGCCAGCGAGTCACCCCTCCCACGCAAAGATGGAATGGACGGCTGACAGAAATTCCCTTGGACAGCTTTGGCCAGAGACCAGAACGCACGAGTCCCAGATGGAAGGCGAGCTAATCTCTCACCAAAACTGGCAATGTGCTCTGACTTTGACTTGGCAATCTCTCGTTTTAAAAACCTAGACGCTGAGTTATATGCTTTTTTAAGTTCGGCGGACTCTAAGCCGCGAGATGACACCGCGTCTGCCCAGGCTCGAAAGCATTCTCGTTTTCGACGTGAAGCCGCCATACAGGAGCGTTTAAACCAGGGCTGAGACTTGCCACCGATCGGCACTGCAGAGAATGGAATAAAGAGTTCCATGCCTTGCAGCACCACCTCGGCGACAGAGTCAGCGGTGACATCTGGAGAATCCGACGAAAAGCATAACAGCCCCCAAGGGTAGGATGCATAGAAGGACCGCATCCCATCCCAATCTGCTGACTTGTAATGCCACACGCGACGACAGCCCTCAAAGCGAGGCCGTGGAGGGCGCGTGGTTGGCACTCTACTCCGGACCACGCAATGGTCCGACGAACCCAAAGGAGGGTCGATGGAGACTTGGTAGTTCTCCGGATGTGAAGTCAGCAGAAGGTCCAACAAAGAAGGTTTATGACCCTCCACATCTGGTATTCGCGTAATCGCAGGGACCATTTGTGTCAGATCATATGCCAAGGCTAAGTCGTGAAAGGATCTGCCCGCGTGATCGGTGGTTTCAGAGCCAAGCCACTCGGCATGGTGGGCATTGAAGTCGCCAAGTATCACGATTTCAGCGGTTGGAACCCTTTCGAGCAAGGAATCTGTCGCCATTTGAATGTGCTCGATGAGTCGGTCAGTTTCGGAATTTCCACTATGGGACCTATACAAGCAGGCGTAGAATCGCGGATGGTCATCGCAGTCTACGCGTAACCATAGGCTAGATAGGTCCACGCCTTCAAGCGTCCCGAGGCGCCGAGAGCAGACATCCTCCCTGACGTACACGCAAACTCCCGCCCGCGGCACAAAGGAATGTTCCAATTTATACCCCGGGTAGGAGAGGTAGGAAGTATCAGCCGGAGAGGATATCTGGGTCTCAGTAAGGAAGAGCAAGGCCGGCTTCGCAGTCTCTAGATGGTGGTGGACTGCGTTGATGTTGGAGTTGAGCCCCCTAATGTTTGAGAAATCCACAGTGAGTGAGATGGGGGACGCCTTGGAAATTTTGCCCTGTTTGCCCCGAGAGCGGTGTTTTTTTTGTAGCGCAGAGTTGCCCCCCCCAGAGTACGAAGGGCAGCCTGTGCGGCCATCAGCGGGTGTTGAACTTCCCGTTGGTGGACGCCCAGAGGAGGATTCTCCACCGCTGACACGAGTGGTACCTCCCTGGGGTAGTTTCTTTTTGTTCTGCACCTTCATTATTTAATTTGGGTAGGGGAAGAGGGATGGGCTCCGGGAATCTCAATCACCGGACGAAACGCAAATACAACAGGTGAAGCCCATTGTACCGCTTCACGCCGGTCTTCAGTAAGACAGTGGTACTGCCCCGGTCGTGCCTGCCCATTCGACTGAAGCCCGAAGGCAACAGTTTGACACTCCCACTAGATGATGCCTTGCTTTACTTTACTTTACTTTATTCACTACCTCATAAGTATTATTGTCCATACCATATTTTGAACAACAATTACAGTAACCCATGTCAGTTTGCTTTATATTTTAGAAGGCATTGCCAATATTGTTTAACCCAATTTATTATTTGTAATATTATAGTTAGTTCTGAACATTCTTGTATTATCAGAATATTGTGATGTAGTTGATAAAATACAAAAACAAACAAATGTCTACATTTGTATTTTCTAAAATATCCAGAGAGTATTAATAATTAATGGTTCAACTCTTTAAGAAATTTTCAAAGAAATGGTGCAAAGATAACAAAAATATTAAATTTTATAAGTAATTCATTAGTACATTTTAAAAATTTGGTTTTATCTGATTAATTGGTTTTAAGTGGAAATACTATGATAAAAATGTTTACTTAAAGTTAATCACATGTTATTTGATGTGTAGTATCTAAGTCAAATGTATGGTTTTAACCCGACATTAATTACCTAATGTCTCCTGTTTGGTTTTTAATGTTCTATTAGTATATGTGAACATAATATACATCTTACAGTATAATACAAGTTTAAATTAACGATATGTAATATTTACATTCCATAGTGAAAAGTATTTATTTTTCAAGATGTTTTTCCAAAAAAAAAGTAATAATCATTAAAAGAAAACTGACATCAACAAGAACGGGTCAGGATATTACGTCTTAGTTATATCTAAATGTATTTCTTAAAAACAGCTGATGACATTACTGTCCTAATTTTCAAATCAATTAGATTAAGATAACGTACCTCTTCCCGTCTTTTCAGCCAGCGGCCGCAAGGACTTTCCTCCAGGATTTCACTTTCATCCTCGGAATCCTCCCCACTTTCCCTGGGCGACTTGCGCTCTTTGTCGATACTCCTGCCGCCCGACATATCACCAATTTTTCAAAACCAAATATACTAACAAGGTGTTCGTTACACTTGATTTCTATCTCACGAATGTTTTCTGAAGAAAAACACTCAGAAATATTTTCAAAATACACTTTTTCTTGTAACTATAACCAAGGTTGCGAGTCCAGACGTCACTGTTTTAAACCAATCCATTATTATAAGCACAACAGATGAAAAATAGATCCATTAAACGTCCTGCAAAAGATACGAGTCCACAGATATGACGACATAAAATGACTAATAATTAAATTAAATAGTCCGCCGGCGAAACTCTCTTCACGAATAAATTCATGATCGCAGATCGACAGTCGACACAAATTACAGACAAAAATACATCTACATTAAACTCCATAGAGTATTGATTACTATTTGACAGAGTACAGAGTTAGGACACATGACATTGACTTCGACCATAGACTATAGTGATTATCTGATTTTGTACAGAAGTAAAACCTGCTTATGGTTTGGATCTCTTCGGAGAGTGTGGCCAACCCAGTCACGACGCATTATTTCACGAATACGCTTTGAGAAAAGTTGCTCGTTGGAGATTATTTTCGGCCAGTAAATACCCATAATATGGCGGCGACAGTGGTTTATGAAAAGTTGGAGCCGACGCGAGATGTCGGCTCGCTATCACTATATAGTACAAAATTTGTAATGCTTCAGTGATCAGTTCATAGATGGCACCAACACCAAAAATATCTTCCTTGGATACTTCTGTCTTGTATTCTTTACCAATGTATAGATGGCGTTAGCAGTAAAGAACAAACAATAATAGTCTGTTGGCACTGTGCAGTTTCTTTTTGTTTCCATTTTTTTATTTTTTGTTTTTTTCTGTTTTATTTGTTTTATAATGAAGACCATTATAACCGACATACTGCCAACGTTAAGAATTAAGAATATAATCAAAACTACCTTTTCCATATTTACAGATATAATAAATATTGATCTATATAAAATCGTTATAAATATTATTTTATGCGTAGGTACGTCGCAATATAATATGGTCGTATTCTAAGAATAGTTTCAAAGAAGTTTTTTGGCGTCGACGCCGATTTTCCCTATATTTGACAAATTGCTTTAATTCTTCTTCCTCATACAAACTGTCAAAACTTTTCACTTCCGTAGTCTACTTGAAAATTCTACTTTGCATCTTATATTTGTTTTGATGTGTGGTAATAAAATAGATAGGAGGGGTTCGCAAAATGTGTGTTATGAACTTTGTTGGCGTGTAGCACTATAAAAATTCTAATAGTGTCATTAATATCCACCAAACCGGTAAATTTTAAAATAAACACTGACACTAAATTTTAATTATTATTGATTTGTGCATCTATTGAATTGACTGTATGATTTACTCATTGCCTACACATTACATTATTAGCTACACATACATTTCATAGCAAAAAATATTTCAATAAAGGACTGAGTTATTCAATTACAAAAAGATGTTTTTAGATTCTTGTATGATACTTCTATTAATAACATTGTAGATTTTATATACTAACTAAACCTTAATTGTTTTCACTATAATTTTTACTTTTCACTTATTATTAATATCAATTAAATGGCACAGAACCATTAAAATTATTAAGGAATTTGATATTTTTTTCTGTTGCTATATATTTTGCTTTATTATTTGGCCTATAAAATTTTAGGTTTCCGGGAACATTGCCAAACGTAGTAACGTTTGCAGCAAGGTATTTCCACAATACGTTATTATTTAAATAGTAGGCTTTCGGGATGGAGCGCTTAGCCTTTTATCTTGGCATTTTTCCAATTGTAATACAAAATTTTAATTGTAATTTATCTTCTGTACGTTTTACATTAAATTTTACACACTCTGCCGTCCGGTTTTTTTTGAGACTGGGCAATATGTTTTTCATATTCTGGCACAAACAGTCAGTTATGAAACATGTTCTGAATAACCCATTAATAAAGAGTTATATACACAGTGCCGTAACGAAATTAAAAAAGCTACATAAAAGTGTATTTGTAAGTATAAAAAAAAAGTCATTACAGTTTGTTAGTATTTGAATTAGTAAGCAAATTTTTAAATATTGTTTTCTTAAACGCTTTCTAATTAAGGCATTCTCTAACACGATCAGTCACATTGAGTTTGTTATAATTTTTAAGGCATCGGGATTTATAATTGTTCAGACAATATTTATTTTATTTATACATAAAATATACA
Organism: Leptophobia aripa; assembly: GCA_951799465.1. Classification (NCBI taxonomy): domain Eukaryota; kingdom Metazoa; phylum Arthropoda; class Insecta; order Lepidoptera; family Pieridae; genus Leptophobia; species Leptophobia aripa. The sequence continues at coordinate 3,212,568 of OX637271.1, forward strand.
TAACAGCGCAAGTATTAAAATAATATTAGTATTAAAATAACTAGAATAATTATGTTCAGGCATCATTAAATTGTCCTACAATAATTTTAAAATCAAAATCAAAAATATCGTTATTCATATAGGTCACCAAGGTGTAGTTATGAATCGTCAACAAAATAAGTTTTAAAAACATAAGTTGAATACTTTCAAGTTTACTACTGTGAAAGAAAAACAAGTGCGGACATGTCATTATTATGAAAGATGGATGCATTGTAAATGCATGCAGCTAATAGAAAATAAAACCAGCTTATCAGAAAAACTAAGACTCAACCTCGCACACTCACTCACACAGAAACACCATTGCACACACTTATACACACGCATACACACACACACACTTAAATGCTCGTTCTTCACATAATATACTGCACTTGTTCATATGTATATATATATTTTTATTTATTTTTTTCTGTTCGTTTTTTTTTTTTGTTGTATAATTTTTTTCTGATCTTGGATTCTATTTTCGATTGTATGTTTTAACCTTATTTTGGCTTTGTTTTAAATCTATGTTTATTGTGTAAACTTTTTGTGATAAGCTGTATAGGTTAAAGAAAAAAAAAATAATAAAAATATAGAAAGGATTTAAAGTTAACGAAGTCGTTTAAGAGACACCTTTTCGTATAATAAAATAATCATTTATTAATGTCTATCTCTCGTCTGATCATTATAAGACTTAACGAGGGGCTGAGCAATCATACGTTGCTGGGTTCAAACTGTTTTACTTCAAAAGTTTCGAGTTAAGGGCGTTATTTGAGTGCAGATTTTTGATGTTAATGTCGCCTGCGATAACGACGAGCGAGTTGCGTTCTAATTAGCATTTGGAGAAATTTAATGGAATTTGGAAAATGTTCATATGCTTTTTTTTAAATATGTAGACATGTTTTTGTGAAACTTTTGTGAGATGTTACTACGGTTAGTTTATGTTCGTGACGAAAATTCATACAAAATAAATTTTAATGTTAATTAATTACCAATTAAAATAATATTTATTTATTTAATGTAAGTTTTAATATAAATATGTTTTATGATTATTAAGATCGTTGAGGAAAATTCTCAGGAACTAAATAGAATTATGAAATAATATTATTTCATAATTACTAGCTCACCCGGCTAACGTTGTTTTGACATATACATAAACATTGCGATGACATTTACTGAAAAAAAATGTGAAGGAGGAATCCTTAAGGGGTATTATGAATGATGTTGGCCGATTTAATCACACCTACTCAATATGGCCACAAAATTTCAGGAGAATCGGTCAAGCTGTTTCGGAAGAGTACGGGAACGAACATAGACGGTTAAACATTAAGATACAATGAATACAAAGCAACATAAAGATGGGCGCTAAATACCTCAGCACTGATTTCCAATGACAACATTAGCCATATATACATAGACATACACATACACAAGAACGCATAAACAAAAAAAAATTATATTAAAGAAAAATTGGTTTCATTTTAAAAATAATGACTTTCCAATTCTAAGTTCTGAACTGACTTTCTGAATATGACATGCTACGCTGGTCATGTCGGAAATGTCAGAAAACATTCGCTACGGATTTGGTAAACTTTGCTACGTAGCTACTAGACGTTGCTACGGATTGGTATCTAGCAAATTGCTTCTTATATGTTGAGAACGAAAATTGATGGTGCAGTTTTCATAAGTTTAACATGTTGCGGTTCAAGAATATATTTTATAATACATTTTTTTCAATTCTACCACCTACTCTAGTATTTGTCATATTTTTGATTCAAGAGTTAATTGTATTGTATGGATAAATGTAATTTAAAATGAAATGCAATGGATTATTTTTAAAGGAAACGAATGCTTATGGCTTCACTGGGACTGTTCGACGATCAAAGGACCAATAATAAAATCAAAGGAAAGAAACTGGTGTAAAGGGGAGAAACATAAAGAAACAAGTATTTGATTTTTTTAATACATTGAATAAACACTTGTATAGCTCAAACGGATAAAAAGAATAAAAACAAAAGAGTTTGATTAATTAAAATCACTAGCCTAATGTTTACAAATAATCTATTTAATATAAAATATAATGTACACGATATTCTGTTTCACGTTAGCTAAGGAAGATTTCATTTTGCATTCTTCGAGAATTTTTTTTTTTTTTTTTTTTTTATGTGAGAGGAGGCAAACGAGCAGGCGGGTCACTTCGAGTGATGTGCCAACCGCCGCCCATGGACACCTGCAACGCCAGGAGGCTTACAAGTGAGTTGCCGGCCTTTAAGAAAGAGGAACGCTCTTTTTTTGAAGGTCCCCAAGTCGTAGCGGATCGGGAATACCTGCGCTGGCAGTTGGTTCCACAAAGAGGTGGTGCGCGGCAGAAACTGCCTTAAAAAACGCACAGTCGTGGAACGCCAGACATCAAGGTGGTACGGATGGAATTTCGTATTCTGCCTTGATGTCCGGTGATGGAATTCCGCTGCAGGTATTAGCCCGAACAATTCATCAGAGCACTCCCCATGATAAATGCGGTAGAAGATGCAGAGGGAGCCTACATCTCTACGCAGAGCCAAAGGATCAAGCCGATTGGAAAGGATGGGGTCGTCGACGATACGAGCCGCTCTGCGTTGGATGCGATCAAATGGAAGGAGCTGGTATTGGGGCGCCCCCGCCCAGAGGTGGGAACAGTACTCCATATGAGGCCGAATTTGCGCTTTATAGAGTTGCAAGCGATGGCCTGATGTGAAATACTGACGCGCCCTGCTGAGAACACCAAGCTTTTTAGAGGCTAACTTAGCCTTACCTTCCAAATGATTGCAGAACTGGACATCGCTCGATATATCGACACCAAGAATTCCAATATTGGCTGAGGCTTTAAGAGGAGTGTTATCGAATAGTGGGGCCACGACAAAGGGATTCTTTTTAGCGGTAAACGCGCAAACCTGGGTCTTCGAGGGGTTAAATTGGACTAAGTTAAGTCGACCCCAATCCGAGACTCCACGCAGTAGAGTCTCGACTTCAGACACAAGTTTGTCCCGACACTGCTCGACATCAACCCGGGAAATATTTGCACGGCCGTGATATAGAGCATCTCCAGTACTGTCATCCGCATAACAATGAAGGCTGCTTAAGTGCAACATATCATTGATATGCAAGAGGAACAGCGTAGGAGAGAGTACACAGCCTTGGGGAACTCCAGCGTTTATGGATTTGAGGTCGGAACATGCACCGTCGACAGCGACCTTGATGTTCCGATCGGCCAAAAAACTGGAGATCCAGTCGCATAACTTCACGGGAAGCCCATATGCTGGAAGTTTTGAGAGAAGCGCCTTGTGCCATACCCGATCAAAGGCCTTTGCTATGTCCAGACTAACCGCCAGTGCTTCCCCTTTAGACTCAACAGCTTCTGCCCATTTATGAGTTAAGAAAACTAGAAGATCACCAGCTGAGCGGCCACGGCGGAAACCGTATTGACGGTCACTAATCAGCTGGCATTCCTCTAGGTAACGAAGGAGCTGGCTGTTGATAACAGTCTCCATTATCTTAGAAAATAAAGGGGTAACAGCTATTGGGCGGTAGTTTGAAGGATCAGAGCGTTCGCCTTTTTTAGGAATCGGGTGAACCAAGGCGGTCTTCCAAGCATTCGGGACAATGCCGAGTGAATAAGAGTGCCGGAAAAGACGCGTCAGGACCGGAGCCAACTCAGGAGCACAAGTGCGCAGCACTATTGGAGGAATACCATCCGGTCCACTCGACTTATGAATATCCAGGGAAGTAAGGGCTTTGCGTACAGCACGAAGCCGAAAAACAATTTCGGGCATCGAGGTATCACACCGCAATAACGTCGGTGGAGTATTCCCGTGGTCATCAATCGTCGAGTTGGACCCGAAAAGAGAGCCTAAAAGATCGGCTTTCTCTTTCGGGGTGTTGGCCATCAGGTTGTTCGCCCCAAGTAGTGGTGGAAGAGAAGGCTTACAGAAGTTACCTTGAACAGCCTTGGCAAGAGACCAGAATGCACGTGTCCCAGAAGGGAGCCGAGCCAGCCTATCACCAATTCTGCTGATGTGAATAGACTTTGCCTTAGCAATGGCACTTTTGAGGGACCTAGAGGCCGAGTTGTATGCTTTTTTAAGAACGCTGGTATTTACATCACGTGATGCTGCCGCTTGAGCCCAGGTACGATAACATTCAAGCTTTCGGCGCGCCGCCATTTTGCAAGACTGTCTGAACCAAGGTTGGGACTTGCCACCGATGGGCACAGCAGAGAAAGGAATAAAAAGCTCCATTCCCTGCAGCACCACATCAGCGACAGAGTCGGCAGCAGCATTCGGATCATCCGACGAAAAACAAATCGGCCCCCACGGGTAGGAAGCAAAAAAGGAGCGCATTCCATCCCAGTCTGCTGACCTATAGTGCCAGACGCGACGACAACCTGCAAAACGAGGTCTAGTGAGTCGCGTTGTTCTTATAGTACTCCGAACAAGGCAGTGATCTGAAGATCCTAATGGGGAATCAACTAATACATGATACCCGTCCGGGTGAGAAGTCAGCAGCAGGTCCAACAGTGAAGGATTATGACCTTCGACATCTGGGATTCTCGTGATCGAGGGCACCATTTGAGTCAGGTCGTAGGCCAAGGCAAAGTCGTGAAATATTCTTCCCGCATAGTCGGTGGTAGTAGAGCCGAGCCAGTCGGTATGGTGGGCGTTAAAATCGCCAAGAACTACGACTTCAGCGGTAGGAACATTTGCAATCAAGGAGTCTGTAGCCGATTGTATGTGCTCCACAAGTCGGTCAATTTCGGCATTACCGCTATGAGACCTATAAAGGCATGCGTAGAATCGCGGATGGTCATCGCAGTCTACGCGGAGCCAAAGAATCGATAGGTCTTTTCCTTCACGAAACGTGAGGCGACGAGAGCAAATGTCATCCCGGACATAGACACACACTCCAGCCCTTGGCAAGAATCTATGTTCTAATTTATAACCAGGGTAGGAGAGGAAAGAGGTGTCGCCAGGAGAAGAAATTTGTGTCTCGGTAAGAAAGAGTAAGGCCGGCAAAGCTGTTTCAAGGTGGTGGTGAACAGCGTTTAAGTTCGAAACAAGCCCCCTCACATTGCAGAAGTCCACAGTAAGCGATGAGGAAGGTGCCAAGTGATGCTTACTCTGTTTGCCCCGACATTTATGAGATTTGTTTTTAGATATGAGCGCAAAATTGCCCCCCCCAGAATACGAAGGGCAGCCTGGGGGCCCAACAACAAAACAGTTAGGTGGACACGCAGGAGGGGATTCTCCACGACAGGTGGTACCCCCCTGGGGTAATTTCTTTTTATTTTGCACCATCATTCAAGTATTTGTTTGGGGGGACAGGGAAGGAGAGGGAATGAGGAGGAAAGGAAAAAAAAAGGAAATGGAGGGTTACAAGAGGGCGGGGAAGGGGAAAGGATGGGCACCGGAAGATCTCACTCACCGAACGAAACGCGAGTACAAAATGAACAAAGTCCAATTGCATCACTTCACGCCGGTTTTCTGTGAGAGAGTGGTATTTCTCCGGCCGTGCCTGCCCATTCGGCTGAAACGCTAAGGTAACAGCATGGCACTCCCACTCTTAAAAGAGTGGGAGTGCCACTCTCTCCACTCTCTTCTTAAGAGAATTCAATATATGCTGTTTTATACGCGTCGTCAGATTATTGCATAATAATATGCTCCTTTGTCTCGGACGATATTGCTCCAACTTTTTTATTTTTCTGAAGATGTCAAGTATTATGCATTTAAAATAAAACCACTACGAAAGTTATGTATGTCATTTCTTTAAGCGCTATTCTGGGATTTTTAGAAATTGTTGTTAAGTTTTTATGACCCATGCAGTGACACTACGCAAGTATCATATAAGTATTCAGTACTCCCGATATACGTATAACCTATATACGATATATGTTAGAATACCATAGGTTAATTTATTTATGTTTAAAATCATTATGATGAACGAACTCACGAGCTCCCAGCCACATGAGTGTCCATGGGCGGCGACTTCACGTTTATGGTGGGCTTCCTGCTCGTTAGCCTCCTCTTCAATAAAAAAACGTCGTTTACGAGTGGCAAGAGCTAATATATCAGTAGAAAAAACAAGTGAGCGTGCGAAGCATCAGTCAATTAAAATTATCGCAGCGTTCTTCGCTCAATACATGTACATACAATACATGTCAGGATCTTTTTTGTAACGGGATCGATAACTGTATTATATAAATTTAGTATTTACGTTTAACTCCTAAGATCGTATATCTTTTGCGGTATAGACGTTTATCATTCAACCAACGTTACAACATTCAATATTCTCTATCGTATTTCATACCAATACGTTAAAAAGTAGTATTAAAAAGGATAGTGTAGTTTTATTTCCATCAAGCGATGCTTCCATCGGGATAAGAATAGTGTGATAACTGACATTTATAGCGGCGTTAAAGTTTATTATTCAGGCGTATAGTGTGTGACATTGTTGACGCGTTCGTAGGAGGATCACGTAACACTCAGATAAAGCTTATTATTCGATATAACGGATTTAATATTGAAAACTTTATGCGTATATTTTCTCATATTATGTAATCGATACCGTTTATTACATGATATGTTATATGAGAAACTTCACTGGTTAAATATATATAAAATTCTTTAATATTTCTTACTCTACACAGAACACTTAGATACACATTCAACTCTGACATGTTGGCGTTAGTAGGATATGTATCTTTTTTTTAATGTACCAACTATATGGATATTGTGTATGTTATTATCAAATATTAATTGAACATTATAAGGATATATGCGACCGCAATACTCAGTCATCGTTGGTGCATAACTTAATTGGATTAACTCCACTGATTATAATTAACGAATTATATCAATTCTGAATACGACGGAAGCTTATTAGATTAAATTATTTAATGTACATTGTATTGAGTAGATGCGTGTCGATTTGAGAAGAGTTTGGGGTAGTTTAAATATATAAGCATTATAATTATAAAGAACACTTTGTTGTTACAAAACAATAGAATAATAATAAAACTTAAAAACTAAAATTATCAAGATATTTTATATATAATAATCTGAAATGCATTATTTAGGCTAGTTATCATTAAGGTACACTGGGTTAGCCTTATTAACAAAAATAAGTACGAGTAACTTGATCATACAAATGATTAGTATATTGCGACATATATGATCTGCATCAACAATCAGAAGGTATGATGACGTCATAGATCCCTGAATAGCGCTAACGAATTTCTTGTTTTTCCCATAATTGGAGCCATACTGTTGGAGCAAATATTATAAACGGGCCTAAGTCAAACATGGTTACAGGCATTAAGGGATTATTGATTGTGAAAATAATATAGGACATTGATTAAAACTATAAGGGGTAGATGTAGTGACGGTTAAGAACTGCCTAGTTGATAGCTCCTGATTCGCCACACCTTTTTGTAAGGAGTCGCAGATATAATATTTTTTTAACTAGTGGTATTCCCTATTTACGAAAAAAAGGCACAAGGGTCAGTCAGGCACCATACCGTTTAAGTGCCAGACTAATTTTTAGTTATAACTACATATACTACAAAAGTAAATTTAGTTAGTAGCAATTAAGAAAATACAACGAAAAAAATACGTACAATATGTATGCATGAATTTTGATATTACATTGAAACTTAATCCCCTTGTTCTCTGTTTGCTCTCATGTAACAACTGTTGAATATTTTAGAATGTTTGTTGTTTAAACTACTGTATGAAACAAGTCTAACTGTTAAATTCACTGAATGTCCTACCACAAACTTATATGGGAACAATGTATTTAAACTATTCTCAAATAATGTCATCAACGTGGATGGATTTCACGAGAATAAAAGCCTTCCCGCTACTAATATTAATATAAAATTTGATTATTTTTATTGTAGCTGTAATTTTTAAATTAAGAATATGTACTATATCCCAAGGCAATCTTTGGACTAAAACCCTAAGGGACGGCGAAAACAAGACCGACCAAAGCAGGCCTGGCGGCGATGTATCATCGCGAAGGCAAAACCATTGGTGTGACTTGGAGCGAACACAAGCTAAAAGCATCAGACGAGCTTGACCTGGAGAAGTGTCATATCAGCCCCGACGTGGGGTTTTAAGACAGAAGTGCTTTTGTGTTGTTAGATTGTGTACACTTTAATTTTATTATGTCAGTATATGTAATGTGCTACATACCTAAATTTCTTAATTGGATATAAAATATTCTTTAACATATGTTATATATAATTATAATCATCAAAGTGAGACTGATATAAAGTTAATATAGGCGTAAAATTAAGTGTGAATCCGAGTCAAGAAATTGGATCTTAACGACGTCCATTACGAGTGGGGGAGACTATAAAATATTACTCCCGCTCAGTGCGTGCTGCGTATAAATACCCTTAAATTTACTCTTACAACTACTTCGCAAAGGACAAAGAAAAGGGCCTTTTTGTGTGCCCGTTCGTTGAGAAAATCAGGTCTCAATTACTGCTGCCCTCTAAAAACACGAATTGTGTTTTACTCCCCTGATAAACAATCTGGTTCTTAATTACTATTAGTAACAATTTAGTTACAGTACCAGTATATATTATTATGTGAATACAAAATGAAACCTCAAGTAGTATAAGCGCGAATAAATACGTAACACTGGTTAAGTATACTAACGCTATGTAAATAATGTTACAAATTCACAGTTAAGTTTATTAAAAACTATATCAATATATTAAAAAAATATATCCTGTATGAATCACAATTCATACCTTTTCCATTTTAAACCCTTTACAGATCTATGACTATCTATGTATTTTTTTACATACTGTGTTTTCAAATAATTTTATCACGATAACGCTAGACCCCAAACATCTTTAGCTCAGCTACAGCTTTCCACCTGTTTTCGTCTCATGTGAATTCTTAAGTCAATGTCACTAAAAACACTATGAAAGACTTATCATACCTTACCTACAAGTAGCAATAAGTTATCTAACAAATTGCACCTATCATACTTAATTGAAATAGAGTTAAACAATTTAATTGTCATAAAACATGCGAATAAAGTTTTCAATTTAATCACTAAATTTTTGAAACAAGTAATCGCGACTACTACAATTAGCCTACGTTGCAAATAAAACATTCAAAATTAATTTCGAGAAAACAGTTGGAAATTGATTACTGAGTAAGCACTTGTCAGTTTATTCAGAGGTCTTGCTGAGTTTTCGAACTAGAAAATACGTACTTGCTATTTAACGAAATCGTACCTAGAAGGTCCTAATATGGTAACTGAATAATTTTGATATAATAGAATATTCTGATAAGGTTTATATATGAAAAGTTATGGTTTTCATATTCGCAATAAAATACTTAGTAGTCCATTTGTTTGAAGTTTTCTAATGCATTAGAAATTTTATACAGATCTATACTAATAATAAGACAGTAAAAATCGAAAATCTGTACATTAAATATTTTTCCAAAAAACTGAAAGGAGGCAATTAAAGAAGAGTCATAGAAACCAAAAAAACAATTTTTGGAATTCTTGTCTGTCTGTCTGTCTGGTACGTTATAACTTCAAAACTACATACTCCCAATTATATGTACTCCAACTTCACAGTTGGATTACATATAATTGGGAGCGTTCTCAAAAGTTTATTTTGTCAAAATCGGTTAAGAGAAAAAGAAGTTATAGTCAATTGAAAATTTACTTCAACCACTGCTTCAAAATTTTTAAACACTTATATTGATTGATTAGTTATATATTGTTAAATATGTTCTAATATAAGTTAATCTTAATATTAAAACTTATGAGAGGTAACAAAAATAACAAATAACGCAGTGCGCGCGGGCGCGGTTGAAGTGTTGAACAATGTGCTCGATAGATGGCGTTGATAAAATTCGTCATCAACCTAGATTTATTTTATTTTTTTATTTCTTAAACCTATACCTAGCTTATCAAAAACAGTTTACACAATAAAAAGAGATTAAAAATAAAGCCAAAACAAGGTTAAAATATAGAACCGGAGATAGAATCTAAGAACAGAAAAAAATAAGTAAAAATATATATACACATGAACAAGTGGAACTATGTGAAGTACGAACATTTTAGTGTGTGTGTGTGTATCAGTGTGTGCAATGGTGTTGCTGCGTGAGTGAGTGTGCGAGGTTGAGTCTTAGTTTTTTTTTTAAGAACTTCTACTTAGGCCAAATATATCCAATAGATCGCGGTATTAAGATACCCCATTGTGTAATGACTACCATGCAGTTCAAACTTTCAATAACGTTTTACCCTATGATTATTTTGAGTAAACACTATATACAAACAAGTAAAAGGAAACGAGTGAAGAGACGTTTATCGTTTGTCCGCATCCATTTTTCCACCTACATTCTTAACGTTAATGAGGTTTACCTTTTATTATTTGGTCAAGCTAATAAGTAAAAACCTCACAAGTACGTATTTCGTACTCATAACTTCGAAAGAATTTTCTTTCAACTCTTAACCGCTGAGGAGTTTTACCTTCCATCATCAGCTCATCCACATCAGTTGACTATCAGATGACTATCAGAATATAAAATTGTCAGAATAGTAGTTGCCTGTACGTTAATTTGAAAGTTGCCCTCGATTTCCCTGAATCATCCGATCCTGTAAAGCTACATCATCCCTGAGTAACACAGGCTATATATAATTCCAATTGTAACAAGATTTTAGCCCGTGAAAGAAAGCCCTGTCGAGATCATTAAAAAACGCTATATACTTAACCAAATTACACGTGGGCGAACCCGCGGGCGGAAATCTAGTATTAAATAATCGTGTAATTTTTTTTATTGCAACTCGTTATTGATTTCAGAAAGAAAAGTTCATACAACTTTAAAGCATAAAAATAATTTATGGTAAAAGCATGCCAAGTCGACTAAAACGTGTTTATGCTCTTAAATTTATTTATTTAAATTTTAATACTAACATTTTCAGTTTTAACAGAACGAACACCTACCTAAAACATTCTAGAATATCTACTTATGGAAAAGTTTCCAATTTAAGCACTCTCTACTCGCTGTTCGAGTATAAATAACTTTTAAACCATACAAATTATCCTGCCATAGAAGCATTTCTTGCTCTAGGTCTTAGGTAGTGGGCAAGGTATATGTATTTGACACACAAGAAAACTCTGTGGTTTAACTTACAGTTTCTTTTAACTTTCACAATTTCCAAAGTATTCCAACTATGCAAATAGTTTTGTTAAATGATCTAATACGTTCCGCAAAATACCAAACAGAAAATATTGCAGTGTTAATTTAAAGAAACAGGGTTTAATTAAGACGCCCCAATTATTTGTTAGAACACTTATAATTCCAAACCTCCTTAGTATAATCAATCGCTTCTCAAGTGTTGTTAAATTACTTTGAATACTCGCAAAATCATTTAATTAACGACTTCAAAATTGAGCCAAATATTTTGCTCCAGTGTCAAATGCTTTATTAATTAATGTCATCGAAGGCGTCATTTAAGACGTACCCTATTAACGTTAAATATATCATAAAGAAAACACATGCGGACAATCTCGGCTATGTATTGTTGTGTCTATTTTGTGTTTTCAACAAGGGCTTGTCAAGAGGGAGGGCTTGTCAAGGCGTTTCAAGAATTTGAGATATACAGTATTGTCAAAATGAAAGGAAACGATTTGTCAAAAATAATATTAATTATGAAAATTCTGACAGTGAAGTGGGCCAAGCACCCAGATAAATAATATTATATTAGCTCAGAAACTGGCGCGATCGTAAACCATCCACTTTACGATGCATAAAATTAACTCACTTAGGACAACGAAACCTACTCAGCTCGATGTTATAATTATATCATAATAACATTCAAAAATAAAACGTCAGTTTAAACTATTATTAGATAGTTAAATTAAAGAATTTTCATCTGAAAAGAATTTAATAATAAAGAAAGTGTATCTGTGTATCTTACACACAATTATTTTAGTTAAATTAAAGAGATAAGGATGACACGGAACGGTACTACCCACAGGAATTATTAACTTTCAAGATTTCCCAGATTTGATATGCTAGCGTTATAATAAATAAAGACAATATTACTATAGTAATAATAATAAACTACTATAATAATAATTAATATTACTTATACAGTAATATACCAATAAGAACATACTACAGTATGAATACATATAAACAAATAACTAAAAAAAAATTATATTGAGTTTGAGTATCAATAATAACATGGTGCACTTCGTAGTTACAAGTTAGTAGACCATAACTACTGTATTAAAAACTGTCGCTATTTGAGTTATTTAATACAGCCATAAGACGACCTAAACTGGTAATATAAATAAGCCAATTTTTATACGATCATATAAAAATTGGCTTTTGACGTAGGCTATTATCATATTGAAGTAATAGTTATCAAAATGTATTTAAAGAATATTTCAATTTTATTAGATTGAGAATCTTCTTATAAGTGTAATACTCGTGTATTTATCATTAATTTAAAAAAAATAACACTTTCAAATGTCAAACAAACTCGTTTTGGCAAACAATTTAATCGGGCAAAACATTGCATATAAATTATAAAGCCAAGTATGTTATAAGAAGCGGTTAGCATTATTACTTATATCAGAAAAGCTTAGCGCAAACCAATCTACCCTCTTCACCTGCCAAATGGTTTGGAAATTGAGACCTCTCTGGAATATCTTGATTATTTTTTTGTTTTGGACAATTGTTTCAGCAAATATAAATAAACAGTAAGAAAAATGTACAAGGAAGTGGTGTTAGGGTCTTTTGGGTCGGAAATGAGTATTTAACGATTTAGTAACAGATAAAAGGTACACAAGAGCTTTGGACTAAAAATATATACAATTTTATTCGTTATAGGCCTAGGAAACATGGGGAAAAGGCCAATGAATTAGTTATGTACTAGTGACGAGTCAAATAAATAAACTATTTCTATAAAGCTTGAGTAAATGCAATGCCTTGTTTCAATTCAAACACATAACCAAGTACGCGGACACCGGTAAGCGAGTTGCGAAGTAACGAGACAAGTCAAAAGTATACACACTCGACCTATATTTCAGAATGTGTGCACCCGCCATTACATAAAAATATTGAGAATAAGTGCTCTCTGAATATATGTTATATAATGGTTTGGCAGTTGGCACACTGTGGATCTAAATTAACTGCGGATAAACAGAATCGCGTTATTAAGGAAGTTGAGCTCGCTCTCGGGACTCCGGGGATGCCGCACGTGTCCTTACAAAACTGGATATCTTACGGTGATATTAATGTAATGTACAAGGAAAGGTTATTTATAATTCTTTCTTTCATTACAAATTGGTTTAAGGCTTTTGTACGTTATCTAAGTAGAAATTACAAGAGACAAAGGCTGAATATAATGTGTTGTTGAATAAAAAATTCATTCGTAATGTAACGTCTATTTATGAGATGAGCTTAATTTCATAATATTCGAGGCTATATATGGATGCTACCCATCACGTGGAACCACTGACTGGGACATTTTCCTTCTCCGGATGTCATATGTCATTATCATGACAAAAAAACAACTTTCACAATTAAAGATTTTTAGTACCATTGATTGATATTAGTACCATCTGTAAATGTATTTTGACTTGAGATACATTTTTTTCTCCATCGCCCCATCTAGAACTATACAACTGGTTTCATACTGTTTATCTCGCATGAATAGTTTCCCGTTCATATCAAAAGTTTTATTCTGAACTCAGCTCACTCGTTCAGCCATAAATATAACCACTTGTAACATATATAGTGCTTTACAAAACTTTGATTAGTTTACAGAACACTTCTGGCCAATTTATTTAATATTCGTTAATAATGCTAATTCATTTTGAATCGGGTCGAAGACCGGCACTTAGAACGGTTCTTATTTGTATGCGAATTAAATTGAAAATAAATAAATAACAACTTAAAACCCAACCCAAACCCAATACAATTCTCTGAGAAAATTCTTTCTTTATTTCATCTTTAAGAAAATTCTTTACTATACATTTCAATGAACAGCTTGCGACAAAGGACAATCCGTAAGAATACTTACGTGAAGATAATCTTTGAATAAAATTGGTATGTAAACAACCTTAAGGCTACGTATTTTCTATATGAATACATAATAAAACACTCCGTACATAACATATTATAGAGAAAACTGTTTGTTTATTTGTTACATTTATAAAATTTAAGAATGTAAGTTTTATAGATCCTGTGTCGAAGAACATTAATCATCATATTTAAAAGATATTTTACGAGCAGTACTATCGTGTTGGTAAAAGCACCATAAAGGATACAGGTTTGTCAGGCTCGTCACGTAAGCTCTATGCTCTCTTATCGCGACCATTAAACTATGTTCATGATAAAGTTATATTTGAAAAATTATAGCTATCGTAAAAGCTGAGACGCAGCCGGTGTAGCGGCACATAAACCCGCAAGCTGGAGAACGGGAAACGCATAAAACTCTTCTTCGAAGTAAATGCATGTCGTTCTTGACTTGCTCAATCAAAATTAATGCTCAGCTTTAAGATCAGACTTACTTTTGTGGATAACACTACGAGTATGTGTTGATGGCATAAAGGACAATAGGAAAACTATAGGTAAACGGTTCAGTAAATGCGCTTTTTAAAACAGAATAACAAATATTTAAAGAAATGGGATATGGCTTACAGTAATAGCATAAATCCGGGGTGACATTAAATATCTAACCTAAGCTCACCATTGCATAATTATCATAAATATGATTTCAACAAGTAGAAGTGTGAAATCTTCATTGTAATTGAATCCCTGTCAATAAACTTGCACGTTAATACGTTTGCAACAATATACCTGTACAAAGTAAACGTATTTAAAGTCAGTTTATAGTTAAATGTAAACAATAGGTGAGACGTACTTAACAGGGCTGATTGGAGCAACTAAAGCTGTTTGAATGTTAATGAGGTGTAAGAAGTCTGGCGGGGACTCTGCATACACAGACACGCACGGTTAGAGTTGTATAAGTGCTTACAAATTGTTATATATAGATAAAACGTATAACATGTCTTTTCCGTTGTCTTTTTTACTGAACGCTGTGCTTAGGTTATTATAGTACTCGGTATGTACTGTATTACTCTGTATTTGACCAGACCAACTGGTAGGGTAGGCGATCGACCCTGAAATCTCCTGCCACCAATAGTCCAATACCTTCAATTATCAGTTCCATTACCTCCCAAAGAAGAGTGGAAGGGAGATGCTCAACGATTGTTATAGATAAACAGTCGGTTATAATCTTTAGTTTTAGAGAATCGGCTTGTTGGTTCTTATACTGTATCCTATTTTTACAAAATTGTTCTTACATATTTATCTCCTTATCTGTTAGACCGGAAAATTAATTATTCACTAAACTAAAAATATAAAAGATATTTTTATTGACATAGGTAACTAAGTTAATTACACTTATGAATCGTCAAGAAAAAACTTTGACTTTTTTGCCAAATGTTCCCAAATCAAGGACGTAGAACTGACTATAAAAATTGACAAGAAACTCCGCCAGTCCTATTAATCGCCCCGCATGTTTAACAGAACGATTGTAATACAAAAAAATACAACCTTTGAGCACCGAATTGGTTTAGAGAGTCCCCTATGCATTTAATAATTAGGAATATAAAAGCAAATAGAGTCTGTCCCGAGTCTCAACATCAGAAATCACGACGCCAACTTTTAGTTTCATCGTTATCTAGTTATTCAATGTTTTAATTCGTTATATCTAAAATAACTACATTAACAATCACTGTAAAAAAATACGTTATAACTCAGGTGTAAGGCAAATTAGAGAAGATGAAGAGACATTATGGTTAGTATATAAATGTTTAATACTTCGTCATAACAACTACGTGCAATTATTTTATTTCAATTTTTGTTTAATTAATATGAAAGATATATTTAAATCATATTTATATGATCAAACGTGTTCGTGAACGGGTGCTACTTGTGGTGACTGGTCGGCCTGGAATTTGTGTTGCTATGCTAATATTTTTTTCCTGGTTTAGTCTCGGTGAACTGTGTGTTTGCGGGTAGTTCTCACGATAACGTAAATGTGTACTCCTATTTAGCTATGCCCACCGATGATAGTAAAGGTAATTTTTTATTGTTTTTATATAATATAGATACTGACGCATTCGATGGTGCATGGTCTTTACAACCGTACTGTAAAACATGCTTCGCGATTTAAAGGAGTGGCGGAGAGTTTCTAGCCAGTTAGCCTTTAAAAAGCTTGGTGTTCTCAGCAGGGCGCGTCAGTATTTCACATCAGGATATCGCTTGCAACTCTATAAAGCGCAAATTCGGCCTCATATGGAGTACTGTTCCCACCTCTGGGCGGGGGCGCCCCAATACCAGCTCCTTCCATCCAACGCAGAGCGGCTCGTATCGTCGACGACCCCATCCTTTCCAATCGGCTAGATCCTTTGGCTCTGCGTAGAGATGTAGGCTCCCTCTGCATCTTCTACCGCATTTATCATGGGGAGGGCTCTGATGAATTGTTCGGGCTAATACCTGCAGCGGAATTCCATCACCGGACATCAAGGCAGAATACGAAATTCCATCCGTACCACCTTGTTGTCTGGCGCTCCACGACTGTGCGTTTTTTAAGGCAGTTTCTGCCGCGCACCACCTCTTTGTGGAACCAACTGCCAGCGCAGGTATTCCCAATCCGCTACGACTTGGGGACCTTCAAAAAAAGAGCGTTCCTCTTCCTTAAAGGCCGGCAACTCACTTGTAAGCCTCCTGGCGTTGCAGGTGTCCATGGGCGGCGGTTGGCACATCACTCGAAGTGACCCGCCTGCTCGTTTGCCTCCTCTCACATAAAAAAAAAAAAAATCTTCTCCTACGCTGCACGCCCTTGGGAACTGGCAGCAAAAGAGGCGAAAATTTTTATAACTTATTTTGTTGATAATTCATAAGTGTACCTTAGTTACCTATGTGAATAAAGATATTTTTTATTATTAACTCGGTCCTGTTATAATAATAGTTTTTTTAATATTATCCGGAGTGTTCCTGATGTAAAATTTGTAATAATTAAATTGTAAAGACTTTCGGTTTTATCTTAAATAAATTAGTATCAGACTATATTGACATATTTTAAAAATGCTAATTAGCATTGCTTTACCAAGACTCAACACGAACATTCTGTGTTACTTAAACAATTTCTTAATTTGGACGTTGTTTGTAAACTCTCCAGCAATTAAAACTTTACCTAACTTAAGAATACTTTATTTTTTATCATATTGTCTAGTATAAAAATTAATTATAAAAACTTTATTAAATTTTCAAGTCTAGTCTTAAATACATTTACCATACAAACAGTGTATAGTAGAGCTATAGAATAAAATGTGATTTCCAAATGTCCTTTTAATACTTTTTGTTTCCCCAGACGGTACGTGTTGTCACAGAATGCATTAAAACAGTCACAACACTGATATATTTTCAATAATATTATGTAGTTTATATAATTATATTTAACCAGGTTTAAGGGTGTTACCTTACCTAAATTTGCGCTTCGCTTCGCCAATGTAGCGGAATAGAATGGAGTGTGAAGCTCCATTTCCTAAATGAACAAAATCATGCATATTTCCTGATGACCATTTTAAAATGATCCAATAATGATTCATTTATTAATGCTTTGTTGCACAGATACTGGTAGTAAACGTATGAGAGCCACGGTGTGCCTTGTCGTCGATGCAAGGCAACCCACTTAGACCAATTAGACAATGGTAGTCATATGTCATATGCTTGATTAGTGCACAGACTACGGCACCATACATATTCTATTCCATTGAAGCAGATACTGAATTGTTAGTAATCTGTGATAGTGACGCCGACAAGCGTTCTGTGTAATTATTGTTTCATGAAGCCTGCTAGTGCACTAATTGAAGTCTGTACGTGTTTCCTTTATCTAAATGTATATACAAATAATATATATATGTATAATAATATCCATTTTAATTATTTAAAAATATGTTTTTTCACAATCGAATTGTTCGCTAGTAATTTTTTGTATCTAATAGACATACATGCACATTTCATTACCATCATGCTATGTTACACATAGTTTGTAACATTAAATGAATTAGTTGATGGTTTATAAACGATTATAATTATGAGAAACTTTTTTCATTATATTGTGGTGTTGTGGGTAGATGACTCCAGACAGCTCTGCCTATTGGCTTTACGATTTCCCGCCATATGTGTTCGCCGACATTATAAAATCATGTACTGCCTTGCCCTCCGCAAAAACTTATCTGGTCGGTCCAGCACCATGCCGTTCCACTGCCACTATCCCAACATGACTTTCATGGCTCATGAAAGTATGTTCTACGAAAGTATATAAATCAATATAAATAGATACAAGTTCAAAATGTTTAGTTTTCCTATTAAATTTCACAAGACTGAAAGCTATAACAGAGTTATCGCTGTGCAAAAAGCTAAGCGATATTGACTGCAAGAGTGCTCGCGTCAGTATGCAGAGTCGAGCCCAATTCATTTATGCGAAAAAGTAACTCTTTGTGCGTTGATGCACTTATGTCGAAAGAGGATTAATAAATTATTAAACAGCTATTGTATTTTGTTAATTGATTTCTTTTAATATCCTTTTAAATAAATTTTCTTACGGACTTTTTGTCACATATGTGACATCTACATACGTATACGTTCCAGCCCATCAAATAATTACACCAAATTCACGTCACGAAACTTTTAACGACCATTGCTTAAAAAAGTTATGTTGACAATTTTGCAAGTTGTGAGAAAGGTGAGTGCTGATGTGTAAGGAACAGGCGAGCGCTCATGCTGCATGCTGTTTGACAGGGTTCTTGTTAAATATGACATTGTTTGTATGACATTTACCATCAACTCCATCACTTACTAGTTGTAATTAGATATATATTGTTTTCTATTCACAAATCTAAGAAAGTATTCATTAATTATGAAGGCGCTTCAATCTTTTGAGAGTGTCAAGAAATGTCAAGAATGACATTGGCGGGTTGACGTTTCTTCACTCTGACACAACTCCGGGCTCTCTTGGCGTGGAACGGAGAAGAACGACGATCATTGGAGTATTTAGATCCGTTCGCATCGCGGCCAAGCAAGTCGTGTTCGGTGGAGTGTCACGTGCCGTTAATTATATTGTTTATTTCTTAACTCATTAACCCCTTTTCCAAACAACCTTATCCTTTATACAACCTACATATCCTATAAACTCTTGTTAAATCTCTGTTCAGTTAATGTACAAGAATATAATTGAGTAGTTTATCTTATGTCGTTATATAATAATATATCAGAGTTTTCTCTAATGTAGAAGTTTTTAAGATATAGACTAAACAGTGGGTTTCCTGGAAAAGATCGCTTATTAGCGATTAGTCCGCCCGTTGCTCTTATATGTATTAACTTATTAATATCAACAACTTCTACTGTTTAAGTGCAATAAAGTGTGAATAAATAAAATAAATAAACATCCACAAATATGTATGAGTTTTTGTATTTTTTTTATATCTAGTGTAGTGTAATCGTGTATAGAGTGATAGTGAAGATTTTAATGTCCAGATCAATATTTTATTTTGATTCAAAATATATTAATCAAGGGTTTCGTTTTCTAAATCTTAATATAAATGTGTTGCAGAAGTTTAATGTAGACCGTTTTTTAAATATTCTCTATGCTACCATGTTTACTATAAATTCTATGCATTAATTTAAAATATTTCTTCTCATTTATATGTTGTGAACATATAAGTTGAGGCAAATAAGTCTTGTGACAGACGCAATATGCTACGTGACTCATATTGGACCCACACGCCCTTTGATCATTAGCGCCGTAACATATGTGATATTCAAAATTATTCAAAGACAAAAAATTCATGTCCTAATAAAAAAAATATATACTGGGCATTTAATTTAAGCTTTACAGTCCTTGTTGATGTTGGATATAAGATCAAAAGCAAGATAATTGAGAAAATATGTGAAGATAAAGAAATTGTATTTTATATTTTATCTAAATACACTGATTTTTTCTTTTTAACATAAACACAATATGCAAACTATATCAGGTCTTGAAAAAACATTGCTTCTAATGTGTAATATTTTCCGCCTTTTTAAAATTCCAGCATTAAGAACTCGATATATATCTATAGAAGAGGGAGCAAGAAAGATGATGCCGTCCATAGATACTGCCATCTGGCGAGAGGGGTTGAGTGGGTTGCCGACATTAAACAAATCATACTTTCTTGAAGGAGCAAAATTCGTATCGGACTACACTACATGACGGACATCGCGGTAATACGATAATATTGAATCTAAAATGTCCGAAGATAAAATAGCACATAAATTTAGACCAATCTAATAAAGCTTTTATTCAAAGACACTTCCTTTACATAGCTTTACAAACATTTCTAAGGAACAAACAAACCTTACCGATTGGAGTACCTGGTATAAATTATCATCAATATTCATGTTTTATAAAATCAGGTTTTGTTTGACTATAATAGCTGAATTCGTTTGGAAATTTCAAACGTTGAGAACTTTTTTTAGTTCTATGTTATTATTTTTATTACAATACACACACATAAAGTGCCATATTTAAAACCAAAATATTACTTGTTACACATACATAAATAAAATAATAATAATTCTATTTTTTAAATATTTTAAGTGTTCATTAATTCCAAATACTGTTTGTGAAATAAATGATAACAGAATATTACGATTATGAAACATAGTTAAGTATTAGTCATATTGAAAGATGAACGATATCTTACCTTCGTCAGTTGTCAGAATTTATTCTCACTAGGGACATAAGCTAAACTTCCCAATAAACGACTTCTAGTTCGGGTCCAGACGACATAATTCCTATTGTTGTTTTAACCGTAATTAAATCAATATTATTTAATGAACCCAAACAAGCCCTATCGTCTGTACTTTAGTATATCATGTTTCCCTAAAAATATTATTGCTACTGGTTGGATAGTCATTTTGCGATATGCAAAGAACGCAACATACAATATGCTGCTCGGCATGACTGGTCAATGTGATATGTTGACCCGATAATACCCCACACCATCACAAACACTAGTCCTGGACAGGAATGTCCAATGACGGTCCTGTCCCACCACCACTCCATCTATCATTATTCTTTTGCGCTGATGACAAACCAAAAGTCGCCTTTTCGTTTTTTTAAGCAGTTTATGTCGCGCGTTCACCCTTTTGTGAATACAGAAATGCACTTGCCAGCCACCGGACCTGTAAGCCATACTCGAAAAATATAGCCTTATCCATTCTTCATTTAATAAATTAAAATATATATTATTGCAGTAATTTCAGAAGTCCAATATTTAATAAATGTGAGAAATGTATTAATATTCTATCTCTATCTATGTCTAGAATTGAGATAAAATTTAATAATGAAAAATTACTTATACATTTTCAGTAATAATGTGGCTAAAAATAAACTATTATTTTTTTAGTTTATTGCGAATATTAAAACGAAGTTCGAGTAAAGTGAACATTGGTTATTACATTCGAACCCTTTTTACTGTGTCGTAAAATTGGCTATCAAATAGGCTTTTCAATAGGCATCAACTTGCGATATAATGCGTAAACGTTTCGATATTTTCATATACCATAGTCATAAATATGATTTTACATGTTTTGCATGAACAGAAAGTTTATATTCACATATAATAACATTTCAACAATGAAACTAACGTAAATTATTTAAATTTATTTACATTACCTGCCGAAACCTAAACTCGCTTATTAAATAATTACCTAAGTCAGTACCGCTGACCCAAAAGCTGGTGGTTTTCTCTCTCAACGCTGCATCGCGATACAGCAAGGAAATACCGCCAGCATTAGGGTACTCAGCCGCAAGGACCAAACGTTTTGAATTTATTTTAGGGTTGCAGTTTAATTGGTTTATTTATTTTTTATTAAAAATAATTAATATCAATTTTAACCTCGACAGTTTCGTTATACATGTATATTATTATTACGTAAATGAAGATTATCTCTCAAGAAGAACTATGTTTTTGAATTATTTTAACTTGCACAATTATTATTATATAAAAACTAGCTAAGTTTACTACTTAAAAATCTGGACGCGTTCTTAGTTAACAGACTGGCTTAAAGTATCTTGGACGGACCGCATACAAAATACAACCGTGATGGGCCTAACGAATACTACTTATGATAGTGAAAGGAAAAAACAAACTGTAATAAGAGTTAGTTGGAGCTTGTACAGTGGATAGAAGATCTAGCTTCAGGTGTCCTCCGATTTCAGAATCTTCGGAAATGGTTTGGTTAAACGATGATCGCCAACCTTCAGGATGAGACGGCACTATAAAAGAATAATATATACTTAACTTGTAACAAATATTTGAAGTGTTTATGTCCTTAAATAAACATTTGTGGTATTTTAAAACCTTCATTATGCATGAATATTTATAGGAAAATGGGAGCCAATTATTGTAATAATGCAGATGTCATCGACCATCTGAACAATAACTACGCTTGACAAATACATGAATATGGCTTTAAATTTTAATTGCATTGTGTTTATTCAATTAGCACTTAATTATGTTTAAATTAAATGGTGTATAAATTAGTTACCAATAAAGGCCAGTTATAGAGCTTTCTACATTACTTAATTTGTACGACTTTCTTTGCCTATAAAATTGATACATAATTTAACGTGAAATAGTATATTTAATATGCAGCCAGGTGTAGGTTGCAACACAAGCTGATTCATTTATTACATAGAAACAACTAACACACATAACATATGCTTTACTAATAATATTAGAATGATTCACAGCACAACTTAAACAACATGAGATTTACAATATTTATTCTCGGAAATGAAATAATATTATTTATGTATAGCTTTATACGTTCTCTGTGTCATATTCGTTTGTATACCGATACCCAACGTTTCATTATATTAATATCAATAATTTATTACAAGCTATGTAGTATGTTAGTTGTACTAATATTACAAAGACGACGATTAAATATGTTTTCAAGTAAAATTAAAATGTAATTATACCTGAAACCCTAATAGTTATATCTTTATTAAAATTTATTTAAATATAATAAAAAAGAAATAAAGTTTATCCAGTGGAAGCTTAAGGCAGTTCATCAATAAACCGCATATTGCCAATCTTACTAAAATAACAAGCACAACGAATAATACATAAAAACCTATGTAAACAATATCGTAAGACTTTTTCGCCTCTAGCCTCTCGCAGTCGCGAAGACGAACGGAGGCGAACTTTACTTGACTTTAGTTCAATACAAAATCCTCGATACTATTTTGCTTTGAGCCATTTGGCTAAGATATTAACAAACGGTCCAAAGGCTATATTATATTATTCCATCCAATTAAGTCCTCCGTCATGTTTTCTCGGAACAATATAGAAAACAAACCTTAATTAGATAATTACACAGTGCTCAGTGATACGAAATGTAAATAAAAGAAAAATTATAAATGAGATTTCTGTACATGATCTCCTTGAGTCTCAACATCTCAATTTCAAAGCAATTACGTTTTTGAATGTTCTTTAAATTGATACACAACATTTTCTGTTTGTAACGAATTTTCTTTTGCCTTGTATTAATGTTTCTTACGTTTTAATTTTAATACAAGGTAGGACAAGCACACTGCCAATGGCAATTCTCAATGCTAAGGACAAGAAGTTTATGTCCTCTGACAGGGATAATGATTTTTCAGGCTCAATAGCGTATTCACGACTTGTGTCAGATCAGTTGACACAAGCCTGACTCATCAGCTACTTGCCAATATATCAACAATCAAGGCATGAAAATAAGGCTGGTTGAAAACCCGTGGTTATTGTTGAAACATGTAATCAACCTTTCATTGTTACCATTTAATTATCTCTTGGCAAAATAGACATAGATAGCATTGGCACATAAGCATACATACATAAAATTTTTATACATAAAAACACAAGATACTCGTATAAGTATTTTTAAAGAAACGTGCGATTTTCAATTGGCCTTCGTGGTTCCAATTAAAAAATTAGATACATTTTATAATTACACAACAAAAAGTGCAAAAATGTAACGGAAGCTGCGAAATAAAATTCGTGACATTTATGACCCTAGTGCAATGTCTGCGAGCACAAATTTCGCTTAAGCAATCCGGAAAATTTTAAATTATATAAATATTTTTCTTTTCACCACAAAACCGTTTGGGTAACTGAGCTTTGGGCTCTTTAAACAATACCGTTTTACATACATAATCCGGGAACTATATAACAGTTGCTTTGTTTACTAAGTTCATCTAATACAGCCTTATGGAATTATATTGATACAACAATATCACGAATGTTATTAATTCGTAGTATTGTCTTATTTGCCATTTTCATTCGCAAACAAAAGGGATACATGGAAAATCTACGCTTCGATAGTTCTTATTTGTATAACATATATTGTGTTCGCCCGTAAATCAATAAACATTCAATATTGTTACTTATTTAATTACGAAATACTTGTGTATAAACATGAAGAAAATTGGATTTATCTTGGATATTTTTTAATATATATGTTGACACTTGAAATGGCTGAAATTGCCGTATTGACGTTTACGTTTACATGACGAAACATCGTAAAGCTCGTGCTAAGTAATATTACAACGAAATAGCCGTGTTGTGTAAATATGACTCGCATTATGAAGCCATTTGTCTTCAAGGAATGTGCAAGGTTCTTTCTCTAAAAATTTAATCAACGCGAAGTTTCGGGTCGCGGGCTTTAAGGGGTGGGGGAAGGGGTGTATATAAAGGCACGATACTGTAAAAGGGTAACCAGAGGTCAGGCCGGGTATGTGAGTATTTTCCGCTGTAGATGTCTTGACCGACTCTTACATCGGTCCGTACCGTAAGTGATTTGTCTTGTATCTTCTTTTTTGAAATTTGATAGGGCTTTATTATTTATAGGTGCTGCGGACAAGAGACTCATTAGTGTGGAAAGCAATAAGCTGTCGTCAGGATAGATTTTAGTAGCTGACAAGGACCAGGACAAGGTCATAGTCATTAAGTCGTTTATATAAAAAAAAAATAAGCTTTTTGAGTACGGTATCACGTTCGAAGATATTGAACGCAAAATGGATGTAGGATTTGTATGGAAAAAATGTCACGTGACCAAGCGTGAGCTAACGTAATTTCCATACAAATTCTTTCAAATGAACACCGTATCGTACGCTCGTAATAACATTATTGGATCGCATACTCGCGTAATGATGTTAAGTTATGTTCGCACCGTCTGTGTTTCGAACAATTTTTATAACGTTACATGAATTAACTATCGTCAAACTTTATATATAGAAAATATAAGTAATCGGGCACAAGAACTAGAAGGTATTTAAATTAGCAATTGTTGATGATGATAAAAGTGTTCGGTGTGATATACACCCCGGAGTTCTTTTTTATAATTTGGCAAATCGCTGACAGAGCAGGTCCGGCTGTATGTGTGCACAGTAGGGTCGGTTCTCGCTTCCCTCACATAAATTGCATTTTTTGAGAGCACTCAGAGCACTAGACTGGACGTAAACCCGTGAATTGTTGCACATTTTATATTAAATTATATTGCATGTGAAGTTTATATTGATATATTAATATTGTAAGTAGTAGTTTCATAAAAAAAACTTATATAGGAAATTGTACGTTTCATAATTATAGACCGAGAGTCTATAGATAAATGTTTGACCATTCAGTTAGCGCGATGGCTACTATGCCGGATCGCAGAATACAGTCCCAGGTTCCAATACCAGTTCGGTCAACATTTATTTGCAAAGAGTTTTATTGGCGTATGTTATAAGTATTTTATGTTTTATGTAGTTTTCCAGTTGAATTAAGACCTACTGTGAGCATCGCATATATCAGAAAGAATAATACAGACATATGAATGATGCATCCATGATGAGGCAAGGTGTAGGAAAATGGACATAAGGATTTACGGAATGGTACCCACGGGATGGAAAGAAAAACAGAGGGAGAGACACGAAGAGAAGGGTATATGATATAAATGATGAGGATAAAAGTGGTCGCCCCCCCACTTTGAACTAGGAGAACAGCAAGAATGAAGAAAGAGCATGATTTTGGAAAAAATGGAGGAGGCCACGGAGGCTAGATAAGACAGCTCTCTAGATAAGACATCTACCACGTTATTATTTACAGTTCAATTAAGATTTTATTTATAATAGATAAAAATTGTAATGGAATTAAGTATTGTATCAGTTATAAAGGCTTTTATTATTAGATTCATTCTAATCCGTCAGAAATCTAAAAAAAATACAGGAAAATGATTTTCTCGTAATCGACTGGGCTGAATGGTTTTTACGACAAGCTCATACCTCTTCCTTCTCGTCTTCTTACAAAGAAGATTTGTATGAACATGTGAAAGTGAAATAGGTAAATCTTCTTCGTAACACTCTTGGCGTGCCGTTGTGACCATCATGCAGTCAGGCTAGCTCACTCATATACTTGACCACACACCGTGGACCTGACCTGATCGGTCTCACTCCTGGGTAATCTGACGGCAGATTGCACGGGCATAGGTAAATAGAAAATAAATAAAATTCTTATTATTCTTATATTTGTTTTTTCTTCTTCTATGCTGCAAGACTCGTCGCAGAAGCGTACTACGACATTCGCCTTTCTAGGCATAGACATAACATCAACGAGATATTAATAGATGGTATTTATAGATAAAGTAAAAGATAATCTAAGAATTCTGGATAATTAAAAAACCTATAATATTACAAAATATTAACTACAAAAAAATTATATTTTACATATATAAACACTGGATCAATGGATCGAAAATGTTATTTCATTGTCTTCGTTGGTTCTTTGTTCTTTTTAGGAAAGTTGTACAAAGTATCAAATATTATTTTTACCATTTTGCCGAAACGTGGTTCTTTACAATTGATTGAACATGTCCAAATAACATTTTCACTTGAACAATTTTCCTTGTATCTTAATGTGTTTGTAACATAAATATTATGGATAAGCTTATAGACAAGTGGTCATCCACTAGGCTATATACCTAAAATTACTAATAAGTTGTTAAATACTTACCCTGGCTCGTAATTTAGAATAGCAGTAGTTAAATAAACAAAATATGACGTTTGAATTTGGAATCTGTCATTTTCATATGATTGTTTTGTAACTTCGCGTCAATATCAATTATTTTACAATTAAAATATTTTGTTATATTAAAATGGAGTGGGTTGATAAAAAGAAGCTTATAGGTAAGGCTTTACTTTTTTTTAGGTATGGCGCCAAATACAATATTAAATTTTTGTGAGATTATATTTATTTTCAAAGCTCTGTAGGATTCTCAATTGGTCTACACAGAGACAACGTGGCAATGAGCATGATCTGTCTTTAGTTTGTTACTTATATTATTTTTTGTCACTTGAATAAATTTATTATTATTCGACGGGTCATTATAGTATATCTAATTATCTATCTAATGGTATCTAGTGTATCCAGATACTATTGTCGAGAAGGTGATTTCGGACCGCATCAGTACTAACGATTGGCCACCATCAAGTTCTAAAGAGTATGGCTTTCTCTAAACCCTATTTTAGGTCTCTCTAGGTTCACTCACACTCGAATAACCTTTGTATATTAAACTGAAACACTGTAATAGCCATAAGTTTTACGTAATAAAAGATAGTATTTTTATTTGTAACAAAAAGTTAGTGTAGTAAACCTTGTTATACAATAATAAATGAAAAATAAACTAATAACTTAAGTATGCAAAAGAAATTCATTCTTTATATTCTTCATTTCAACCACAAAAGAAATATTACATACATTAGGAAAATTTGGGGCGAGACGAATTTGGTATAACCATAATGTGCTAATAATATATTTATACATCAGATATAAATGCTGTCAGAAATTATCTTAAAAGCGCTGTAAGTAAGCTGTGGTAAATCAAGGCAGATACATTTTTTTCTCACAGAGAGCCAAATTGCACCAAGTAATGCCTGCCAAGTGATACCGCTGTACGGCCCATTACTTCTGTTACTCCACGGTAATTTAACAGCAGACAAACTCCTGGCTTACAACCCTACTATTGCGGCCAAAATAGGCACAATAACGCATTAATGTTCCAAGTTTTTATATAAATTATACTAAATAGTCGAGTACGACTTGTGTTGATAAACTATTGTTTTTATGCGACTTGTTGAGATATCGCAAAGTTTGGATTTTAATATATGAAGCATGAATCGAATTTATCGATGCAATAAATAATAATCTTAACTCCTCCGAAGCTTTTCGATGTTGTGTGCATTGTATGATATGATAAACGGCCAATGTCTGTTAATCCACTCCTTAATTTTTGATTTTATTTTTAATCAAAAATACATACATCCCTAAATTTTTACTCTTCTACAACAACCCCTCTTTCTCTAGCATGACATCATTATGTATATGGCAAACTAAGAAAATAAAACTTTATTAATGATTATAATTAAGCGCGTTTAATTCTATAACTAACAAAAATTTCAAGTCACATTTATCTAGTTTTTCTTATTAAGAAAGGGTATAAAAAACAAATGGTACCAATTTTTTATGCATCTGCTTTATTTTAACATCCGTTTCGTCCTAATTTTGTGGTTATAATACCAACTTAAGTAAAATAAAAATTTAAACATTTCCCCCTTAGGAATAAAACATGCATTATATACTAAATGTATATGAAGTTCAACCTCATTACGTAAACATCAAACCATGTCCGTATACGGGTCATACGTGCCGCAAAACATTCACTATCCCCCGTCCTTCGTTGCACTTTACTCGATTTGCAAAACATACTTGTATTACCCCTCTGAACATCCGGTTTACTCACTGTGCCATATTCAGCTAAGTAGGTCCGCTTAATTATTATATATAAACATATAAACTGACGAAAACGGAATGGTATAGTTGGCACCACGAAAGATATTATAAGAATTTTATACAGTACGTCCGTGTCAGTTCTATTAGAAATTTCTTTAAAATTTCCACATAACATTTAAACTCCAGAGTGTGTTAATGCCTGTATATAAAGAAGCTACTAAAAATAATTTAAAGTATGCGAATACTTCAGTGCAAATTTACAATGATTTATAATGAAAACAGAGTAAACTCCATGAAACGTCACTCGAATTAACGACAAACTCTAAAGCGTCAAAATCAATTTGCTTTGGTTCTTTAAGCATAGTATTCCGTACAATCAAAACTCTCCATATAACGGCATAAAATGTTATATAGAGTTTACACTTTATGTTTAAATTACACTATTTAAAATTAGAATAGAAACGGGAGAGATAAGTTCAATAGTGGGTAAGGCGTAGCATGTATGGGGGCAGTATAACGTTGATTCTATGTAGAAATTGCATAAGCGTAGCTTGAGCAATGTACCTGAGCGTTGGGCCCGAGCCAGCCGCTAACGATACCGACTTACCATCATTTGAATAAAATATCATCCAAGGAAATGAAAAAGTTGTGTTTTATGCAGAAGTTGTAGAACTGAGCTAGTGGAAACTTGTATACAATCCTTGAAGCGTATGTTATTATAAGAAAAAGAATTGATTTAGTTTTTTATGATACGGAACTATTTCAATTAATTTTTCGATATTTAAAATCTCCAAATTGTTGATCTAACTTTTCGGATCTTTAAAAACAATTTGATATTCATTAAATGATTTTTGTTACGCTTACTTATGTAAATATTAAATTTCAAATCATATCTAATAACACAGATAATGTAACAATAAAAGTATTTCTATTTGTTTTTATATCCAAGCTATAGAATAAATTAGTCAGGTAATAACTTTTCCCCGAAGTATTTAAGTGATAGACGTTGAATGATATCCTCTGCTGTGATTTACGAGATCTTGTGGATTAGCTGATTAATCTCTCTCGAGTTAGGTACATAAATGTTATTAGTTTGTTCAGGGTACTTTACAACTGTTTCGAATGGCTTTAACTATTAACTGTGTATTAATTCTAATCACCGAGTAAATTTCACGAATAAAATAAAGTTTCTAGATAGATCCGAGTTACTTATGCAGGGGCATGCGAACTTAGAGTAAGCAAATATTGTATAACGTCAGCAATATTATACGACGCTTCTCCGGCAAGTAGTCCTCTCTCAACCATTGCACTATACACCTGTGTATTTGCGTGAAATAAATATCATATAGTTTTACTGTGACTTTTCCTTATTAACTGATAGTGGGCCAGGCAATCAATTAGATAGATACAGAACACGCATTGATTAAATAAACTCCTAATATCCTAAACTTATTATGAAACTAGTAATAATAAAAATGTAAAATTGCATTGAATGCATTTTACTGGATTTACAGGCTATTTGCTCAACTAAAAAAACATTGACGTTCAAGCTTTCCCAAGACGACTACACCACACTTGGGAAACGGTACCTTTAATGTTATGAATACATATGTATTCCCTATAAATACTGCTTTAAATATAATAGAAGTCTGTAGTAATAAAAAAAATTGTCATTAATAAATTTGTCAGTTGGCGCAATGGTAACCAAGCCGTACCATCCCGGGTTCAATGCTGTTAACATTTATGTGACGAGTATACTTGAGGGCTGTAGTTTGGGTGTTACAATATGGTATATATTTGAGGTATATTTCTAGGTAGTGTCGCTTGCCTTGTCTGACAGACCGTCTGTGAAATGTGTCCTAATTTTTATATATCTTTTATTGAATAATATATGTTAAACATAGTCCAGTTTGGTATAATTACTTGTAGAATCAAATTAAACAAATCAAAATAATATAAAGATACCATGATTTTTGATAACACTAAAACTAAATCTGTATGTTCTGTGGCACATTTTAAGAATACGCTCGTTTATTAATTATGGTTTAACTTTATATATTTAGTGTTTCAGCCCTATAAATGAAAAAGAAAGAAAACCTTACATTTTGTGTGTGTATTTTTATATAAAAATTCGCACCAATACAAAAATTATCGCTGCGAGCACAAAATCCAATTGGTAAAATAATATTGGCGTGAGACGGTATCAATTCAGTTAAATGAGCTTTTAAATCAAACAAGACACTCAGGTTTCATATAATATTGATTATAAAATAAACATTATTTTTTATGACCTTTTTCATTAATATAACAAGAACCGTACAAGTTAAATTTACAGCATGATCCTACTAAAGAAAAAGCCTATTAATTCCTTATTTCCCTAATTCCTCAGGGACGCCATTCTGTCTAGGTGAATTTAGGCTATGGCGTGTCTTTATAGACTTAAATATTAAGGTGTCCGTGTTCGGAAAACGCCCGAACCTATTTTTTAAATGAACATTCATCCCTTGAAAGGAATAATAATAATCAGGACACATTTTACATTCGGTTAGCTCCATGTTAAGCGATTTATGGGTAACTGATATATTAACTGCATATACTTATATAATTTAAATAAATAGATATAAAAATACCCAGACAACAGCAATTATGTACAATAATTGATCATACCGGGGATCGAACACACGTTCAGTCCGGAAAAACAATTGTACCCAGTCGTCAATCTTTTAAGGGATGAAAATTTTCAAAC
This sequence comes from Leptophobia aripa, assembly GCA_951799465.1. NCBI lineage: Eukaryota > Metazoa > Arthropoda > Insecta > Lepidoptera > Pieridae > Leptophobia > Leptophobia aripa. The sequence continues at coordinate 3,244,283 of OX637271.1, forward strand.
CAGGGGAGAAAATTATGGACTATAAAGAATCAGAGTGCTGAAAATCTCATTTAAAATTTAAGATTTGACGTTGATGATTTTTTTACACTTATTAATAATACCGCCATCTATAATGGAATCTTAAAGTTTGAGCTTATGTTTGTCAGGTCTTTGATTGATAATACTCATGTCATCTTAGTCAATGACGATATGGTTGTGACGACAGAAGGCTTTAGATTTATTATAAGATGTCGTGATCAGAACTCAGTGAAGAATACACGTTATAATACTATTCATATCTTAGACAACAAATTAACCATAAAGTTAAAGCTAACAAAAACATAAAGAAACATAAAAAATATTTTATACGCTCATTTAACAATGCGATAGTAACTTTACAATTGACTATTATCCTGTTTAATATTAATATAATAAAATTTTAAATACTGAACTTTCACTTCCATTTGAATTGGAAATTTAAATTATATTTTAGTTATAACTTTTAATTATTATTAGGAAAACAAGGCGCTTTTTACTAATGAGTATATAAGCTCAAATCTTTCAAACTGATTTTGTCGATTTAAGAAATAAATGAATAGAAACAACTAATTATAGTATAATTATATTATGTACTGTATATATTTCATACCGTAATTTAATCATATCGTAACAATAAAGTTATTATTCATGTTTAATGTAAGGTAAAACAATGAACTAAAAATGACATGAAAAATGTCTCAGCGTCCGTCTAGCCGGAGCTATAAGTGCTTTAAAACTGAGCTATGGTGATGGACTGCATTTCCATCCCAATGACCGCGCTCTACTAGACTGAAAAATTATCTCGTTCGGCTATTTTGAACTAATAAATCTGAGCTTTGAATCTTGCGACGAACTACTTTGCAATTTTATTTCATTAGTTACAAACGCTTTGACGATAGCGTTGTTATTAATATATCTATACATTTGTGTATGTAATTGTAATTTAATAATTTAATATGTATATGATTAACTATATATATAAATAGGGCGTGGCGTGGTTGATTTCTACATAAATTCTTTTACTATTTCTAACCTGTATCAATCTTGTCAAAGTTCTCTGGAAAGTTAAGGCTGACTAACTCTCGTCCTTAGCCGCTGGTAGGCCAAAATTTTCCGCTTTTGGAATGTTCGTTTTGCGAAAAACTGGCAGCAATAAAGCATACATGCTTTATTCGCACCTTTATTTAGCACCTAAGATACCATAAATTATTCGCCATTCAGTCAGTGGTTTCGAAAAGCGAAAAACATACAAACATTAGTATTTTATTGGCTATATCATCATCGTCTATTTCTGTCTTTGTAAATTGAACTGCAGGGTGCTGAGACCAGTTCGTGGTTAAACAGTAGAACAGCTTACTGTATGCAGGAAGCTAACACAAGGCGCGCGGAAATTACGTACGCTCGCCCACAAGGATTAAAGCTAAGATTACTTTGGTAATATAAAGTTCGCATTGCTCGTGACTCAAGTACATTATTGATGTTTAAATATAAAACTGCATTGTTCCCAATAAAAACTATAAGGAGCGCGACAACATTATGATTTAAGATAACACATAGATTTGGGCTTTGGTAGATAGAAATCTGATTAAGAAAACATATTAAATAAGTCAGAAAGAAACTAAATGATGAGAAAAGTTGTTTATCGTGTAATGCTGCATAGCACCCTATATGCTAAAAATAGGAATGAAATAATTTGTATATTCTATACGAAATCTTTTATAACTTTCAAGTAGTGATAATAAATATTCCGTAGGCGAGCTTCGGAAATACTTTTAATGCGTGTTTACTGTCCTAGATAAAATTGATGAGATACTTCCGGTTCGCGATGTCGGAGATTTTACTTTGACACAAAATATATTTCTACATGTTATATCTAGATGGTGACAAGATATATATTATCTAATATCCACCATCATGTGAACGTCGATGATATTAAAGTCTTTGATAACACGGACCGAGTTGGACGTAAAATACGAAAAAAACATTTGAATCTGTAATTTAGTAACAGTGCGCGTTATATAGTCTTAAGTTAAATAATAAAACACAAAAGTGTCAAAAGTGCCACTTAATAGAGACTATAAGTAGTATTAAGCGACACTTTGAACTGTTAAATATTAGTAAACTAGAATCGACTTAAATTACCTAATTACTTATTTTTCATGTGTCACGCAAGAGTTAAAAAAACATATTATTCAAAGTTTGACACGAATGTGAAAATTGAATAAACGTCAAATCCGTTATATTTCGACATATTTTCAATAATTTCGTATTGAAAGGAAGAAAAATCGTTTTCATAAATAAAAAGGATTACATATTGTTAAAGTTAACAGTAATCGTCTTGCGAAGTATCGATAATATTTATTCTGACGATCTGGATAACTCATTGGGCAATTGAGTGAGTTTGTTATGTCGTTAACCTTATGGATTTATTTTATTTAATATCAGAATTCTGACTCAGCACACAGCGATATCTTTTTATTGTTAGATATAAGCACCCCTATAAATATTTATAACAATAATATTATCTTAGCGTCTACATAGACAGACTAGGTTTATATTAAGACAATCACAGTTTTTGGCTTGTTATGGATATTTATATTCTATCTAATGAAAATTTTTCGTATCTGATATTGGTTAAGGTAAGGAGAGATAAGTGTGAATGGAATTCTTAGATCAGGTAATGGATACATATAGTGCCAATGCCATATGCGCATGGACAAGACGTCGCACTACCTACTTGACGCAAAAATAAATCGCTCGGCGCCATCACACAGCTGGTTTAAATGCCGGTCGAGGTGGAAAAAAGTAAGAAATACGATATAATTATGATATGACGGTGAAGAAAATTGCGAAATATTTTCTTAGTTTAGATTTTGGTTCCGGTGTCAATTTAATATTAGACATTCTCTTAAGGAAATTAATTAACAACCGACACCCACTTTATTAAAACTGTCTGTACTTGATTGCTTTTCGATAAGGCATTTCGAATTCTTTTAGAGAGCCAAACAATGATCTGATAAACTTTGATAAGTTATTTTTTCATCTGTATGATAAATGTTAGAAACGTATGTTTAAAGATAAAACCCGTCAAAATGTAAATCTTAATCTAATTAAAACAATTCAACGTTATATAATTATCATAATATTACGTATAATTTAAATTGTATCATATATCTCAAAGACAATTTTATTATAAAAATACATCTCACTTGAAATACCATCTGGTAGTAGCATTCACAATGACATATTTTTTTAGTACTTTAAGTACTGTATAAAGTATGAATTTGTGCGTATGCAAAAAGTAATTTTTTAACTGATACACATATAAATTTTTTTTTATTTGTATTGGTAATAGTCCATAGAAATTACGATTTTCACTTATTTATTTATTTTCTCACAGATATGATAAAGTGCTTAGAAGAGGCTCCTATGCAGTTCCTATGCAAGTTCCTTGCTTCAGCAATTAAAATATTTTATTTCTAGTTAAAAATACCAAAATCTCAGTTTGTGGTTTTGTTAAATCCAATCAATTCGCATTCGCAAAAAACGCTTGCAAGAAGTTTTGAATTTGAATGGAATCGGTGGCGACGATTTGGCGACTAATAGAGTCCGTCGATATGCTAATTAGAGAAGTTAGATCGCCCACAGAACCGCAGACATTATGTCATTTGTTCACATTGATTACGAATCTAGTAGAAAACCCACGCAAAACTTTACTGTTTCAACTTTTAAATACATTTAGTTGTTAAACAAAGAACGCTTTGTTTTATTAAGCTTACATTATAATGTGTTTCAATTAATTTCATTATTATTTATTTAATTAAATCCTGGTGTTATCCATTCTTAATAAAGTTAAATACACATACGTTATTTTTTTTGACCGCCCTAAAATCTAAACGTAGCTATAGTTGTACATACACAAATATAAGGATAACTAAAAATATCATTTTATTTTATTGCTCATTGCAACATAGTAAACGTGTCTCCCCCCTACAAAACTAGCCTTAAGTCCAGGATATAAATTTTCTTCAGAAGTTGTAAAAGAAAATGCTTTTTCACATTTGACATAGTACGCCATATTTTATTCTGTACTTAAGAACGATATAAAAGGTAGATTACACAATCTGATTTGAAATAAGAATATTTTATCTGTAATAAAAAGCACTGAAGGGAAACAAAACAGGAATATATTGGCATCTCCAGAGCTTTATAAAAGTGTAGTCGTTAAAATAATATTGCTTTGTTAATATATTATGCAAATCCTCCGACAACTTCGTTAAGCAGTATTTACAGTCAATCCCGCTGGATTAAAATATCTGGAGCTTATTAACATGCAGAACTGCCGCTCATGGTTCACCAATATTATTATTATTATTTTTCAAAATTCACAAAAATAAACACATAAATTGTCCTTTTTTGAATTGAATTCAATAAAATGTATATTGTAGTAATTTAACATTTGGAAACGGTTTTTAAAATGTACCATATTAGATTTATTATGTTTAATTAAAAAAATACTTATACAGTCTGCAACTAAATAAAAATTTCCATCCAACTATGAAACTGTGACACCCGAAAGTCGTAAGGAAAACAAAAGAAACCCGCCAACGTACGTAGAAGATGTTATTGTAAAAATTATAACACCCAGGCCGTGGCCACAAGATTCACTCATTATTAAATTGACCGAACCAGAAATCGAACCCGGGATCCCTTATGACATGGTTACCATTCCGCATATTTGTTTATTATAACGATCCTGTTATAATAAACAAAGATTTTAATTTAAAAGTTTAAAAACAATGTCCTTGACTTACAAGATAAACATTAGTTATAACAATTAGTTGTATTTGATAAGACTAAAAACAACTGTAATGATTCAATTTTTAAATTAAATTAAGTAATGAATCTCGTAACAACTGAATTGTATCAGTTACAGAACAATCTGTAGGCGACATGTTGCAGCAAATCCACCAACCCACATCTCATCGTAAGCTTGTAAGCTGCAGCCGAGAATATATTATATAAGTGGTTGCGTAAATCGCTAAGACTCAAGTCAAATATTTTACATGTGAGGCTAATTAAGCTGCGATGTATATAGTGAAATTAACTTAAAATATTGGTTTTGTAGCTAAGGTTAAAGCGTACAATTTAATTTTTTTATTATAGTTTAATGATGTATTTAATGTTTTTATGGATAGTTTTTTGAGGTATCATAAATGTTTCCTGAATAAAACGGTCAAGTTGTTAAAAAAATGTATTTATTATACTTAATACAAGTTAGAATTGTATACCTATAAAATATTATAAGTAACGATGTATTTGTTGAATTTGTTTTTTAATCAAAATAAAAAATCATATTTAACAATAGAGAAATAGTTTAATTTATGTAGTTAATTACGTAAATAATTCATGCAGACTTATTTAAAAAAAGTCTAATTTCTTCACGATTGAAAATGTAATCATACAAAACGCATTGTAGGCTCAAAGACAATTGCTATTAATAAAGAAAATCTTATTATAGGGTTATTTCACGAGTAATAAATAAATGTTTGAACGACAAAGGCAGTATCACAATAGAACCTTTTCCCGGCCTCACGCTATTGTTCCAGTCTCAGCTACAATGTATTATGAATGATCACTCCAGGGGTTAAACGTAGTTAAACGTATTTCAATAAATAATGTTAATGATATATCTTATTAAAAACTTATATGTCAACGCAAATTTATATACTCGTACATACATTACATCTTGCAACCGCCAAGAGATATATACTAATAATTACCCTTATATTTGTATGGTGTGTTTGTCCTAAGTACATATTAAACAGTAAAAATAGTAATAAAATTTCGTAATCATATAATTTGGTCGTAGAAAATATTTCAGAACAGTGTGCTAAGTGTGAGTTATTAAGCGCACACGGTTAAGTAAACTTGAAATTGTATGGAATTGAATAAGCACCTCTAGCGGTTACGCCGACAATTCTATACAAATTCAAGTTGCACAGAGTAATTGATCCAAAAAACGTGGTTACTCATTGTAACGGCTGAATTTTCAAAATATCAACTCACTTTGAATGTATTACATCTCATTTTTCTATAACTTATTAGTTTCACACAAAACCACATGATAAATACAATTATATTGCTATTGTCGGCAGCTACCAAATACCGCCTTCGCTGGTGGCGACAACCACTACAATATTCGAGGTTACCCGCTTAGTAGATTTTTATGACATAATCAGCGTACAGCAAAATCGATTAACACAAAAGTAATATTGATTAATTTAGTTATGATGTGATCTGTCATCAGCGGGCCCTCATATAAATAATGTATTTCATAATATGGTCATGAAAAGAAACGAAGTTCAGGATTTTGTAAGATACCTATCTTACGATACCTGCTTAATGAAGCTGCCTGTCAAGGTATTTGCAACGTATACATTCCCCCCCCCCCCCTATCTTATGAAACGGCCATGGAAATCACGGACAACATGTGCCTTCTGACGCCCATGGGCGGCGATATTACTTAAGATGAGATAAATCTTGCCCCAGAATTTAATTAAAATAATTATTACAAAATGAGGTGAAAAGTCAAACCTGTGATTTCTAAAGAAAACTTTTTCTAAAACTGTAATAAATATCGTTGCTTAATTTTCTTAGCGTGAGCCAAAATAATTATAAAGCAAAAAGAAGTTATCTACGTCTATACGTATCGTGATGAAATTTCAAACAGATTAATCTTAATTAACATTGCATATTAATTAATCTTCGTTTTTTAGTATATCTATACTAATAATAAGACAGCAAAAAAAAATTAAAGTTAAATATGTTCTAATATAAGTTAATCTTAATATTAAAACTTATGAGAGGTAACAAAAATAACAAATAACGCAGTGCGCGCGGGCGCGGTTGAAGTGTTGAACAATGTGCTCGATAGATGGCGTTGATAAAATTCGTCATCAACCTAGATTTATTTTATTTTTTTATTTCTTAAACCTATACAGCTTATCAAAAACAGTTTACACAATAAAAATAGATTAAAAATAAAGCCAAAATAAGGTTAAAATATAGAACCGGAGATAGAATATAAGAACAGAAAAAATAATAACAAAAAAAAATACGAACAGAAAAAAATAAGTAAAAATATATATACACATGAACAAGTGGAACTATGTGAAGTACGAACATTTTAGTGTGCAATGGTGTTGCTGTGTGAGTGAGTGTGCGAGGTTGAGTCTTAGTTTCTTTTTAAAGAACTTCTACTTAGGCCAAATATATTCATCGCGGTATTAAGATGCTCCATTGTGTAATGACTACCATGCACTTCAAACTTTCATTAACGTTTTACCCTATGATTATTTTGAGTGAACACTACTTGTACAAACAAGTAAAAGGAAACGAGTGAAGAGATGTTTATCGTTTGTCCGCATTCATTTTTCCACCTACATCCTTAACGTTAATGAGGTTTACCTTTTATTATTTAGCCAAGGTATTATTAGCTTACTTATGTAATAACCTCACAAGTACGTATTTCGTATTCATAACTTCGTAAGAATTTTCTTTCAACTCTTAACCGCTGAGGAGTTTTACCTTCCATCATCAGCTCATCCACATAAGAAGATGACTATCAGAATATAAAATTGTCAGAATAGTAATTGCCTGAACGTTAATTTGAAAGTTGCCCTCGATTTCCCTGAATCATCCGATCCTGTAAAGCTACATCATCCCTGAGTAACACAGGCTATATATAATTCCAATTGTAACAAGATTTTAGCCCGTAAAAGAAAGCCCTGTCGAGATCATTAAAAAACGCTATATACTTAACCAATTTACACGTGGACAGGACCGGACAGGACCGGACAGGACCGGACAGGACCGGACAGGACCGGACAGGACCGGACAGGACCGGACAGGACCGGACAGGACCGGACAGGACCTGACAGGACCGGACAGGACCGGACAGGACCGGACAGGACCGGACAGGACCGGACAGGACCGGACAGGACCGGACAGGACCGGACAGGACCGGACAGGACCGGACAGGACCGGACAGGACCGGACAGGACCGGACAGGACCGGACAGGACCGGACAGGACCGGACAGGACCGGACAGGACCGGACAGGACCGGACAGGACCGGACAGGACCGGACAGGACCGGACAGGACCGGACAGGACCGGACAGGACCGGACAGGACCGGACAGGACCGGACAGGACCGGACAGGACCGGACAGGACCGGACAGGACCGGACAGGACCGGACAGGACCGGACAGGACCGGACAGGACCGGACAGGACCGGACAGGACCGGACAGGACCGGACAGGACCGGACAGGACCGGACAGGACCGGACAGGACCGGACAGGACCGGACAGGACCGGACAGGACCGGACAGGACCGGACAGGACCGGACAGGACCGGACAGGACCGGACAGGACCGGACAGGACCGGACAGGACCGGACAGGACCGGACAGGACCGGACAGGACCGGACAGGACCGGACAGGACCGGACAGGACCGGACAGGACCGGACAGGACCGGACAGGACCGGACAGGACCGGACAGGACCGGACAGGACCGGACAGGACCGGACAGGACCGGACAGGACCGGACAGGACCGGACAGGACCGGACAGGACCGGACAGGACCGGACAGGACCGGACAGGACCGGACAGGACCGGACAGGACCGGACAGGACCGGACAGGACCGGACAGGACCGGACAGGACCGGACAGGACCGGACAGGACAGGACAGGACAGGACAGGACAGGACAGGACAGGACAGGACAGGACAGGACAGGACAGGACAGGACAGGACAGGACAGGACAGGACAGGACAGGACAGGACAGGACAGGACAGGACAGGACAGGACAGGACAGGACAGGACAGGACAGGACAGGACAGGACAGGACAGGACAGGACAGGACAGGACAGGACAGGACCGGACAGGACAGGACAGGACAGGACAGGACAGGACAGGACAGGACAGGACAGGACAGGACAGGACAGGACAGGACAGGACAGGACAGGACAGGACAGGACAGGACAGGACAGGACAGGACAGGACAGGACAGGACAGGACAGGACAGGACAGGACAGGACAGGACAGGACAGGACAGGACAGGACAGGACAGGACAGGACAGGACAGGACAGGACAGGACAGGACAGGACAGGACAGGACAGGACAGGACAGGACAGGACAGGACAGGACAGGACAGGACAGGACCGGACAGGACCGGACAGGACCGGACAGGACCGGACAGGACCGGACAGGACCGGACAGGACCGGACAGGACCGGACAGGACCGGACAGGACCGGACAGGACCGGACAGGACCGGACAGGACCGGACAGGACCGGACAGGACCGGACAGGACCGGACAGGACCGGACAGGACCGGACAGGACCGGACAGGACCGGACAGGACCGGACAGGACCGGACAGGACCGGACAGGACCGGACAGGACCGGACAGGACCGGACAGGACCGGACAGGACCGGACCGGACAGGACCGGACAGGACCGGACAGGACCGGACAGGACCGGACAGGACCGGACAGGACCGGACAGGACCGGACAGGACCGGACAGGACCGGACAGGACCGGACAGGACCGGACAGGACCGGACAGGACCGGACAGGACCGGACAGGACCGGACAGGACAGGACAGGACAGGACAGGACAGGACAGGACAGGACAGGACAGGACAGGACAGGACAGGACAGGACAGGACAGGACAGGACAGGACAGGACAGGACAGGACAGGACAGGACAGGACAGGACAGGACAGGACAGGACAGGACAGGACAGGACAGGACAGGACAGGACAGGACAGGACAGGACAGGACAGGACAGGACAGGACAGGACAGGACAGGACAGGACAGGACAGGACAGGACAGGACAGGACAGGACAGGACAGGACAGGACAGGACAGGACAGGACAGGACAGGACAGGACAGGACAGGACAGGACAGGACAGGACAGGACAGGACAGGACAGGACAGGACAGGACAGGACAGGACAGGACAAGACAAGACAAGACAAGACAAGACAAGACAAGACAAGACAAGACAAGACAAGACAAGACAAGACAAGACAAGACAAGACAAGACAAGACAAGACGAGACAAGACGAGACAAGACGAGACAAGACGAGACAAGACGAGACAAGACGAGACAAGACAAGACAAGACGAGACAAGACGAGACAAGACGAGACAAGACAAGACAAGACAAGACAAGAGTTAGTTACCATGTGTACCGTGTTCTATAGTCCAAAATTAAGGCATCTGACAATAATAATAAACCCTAAGTAAATAATATACCCTAAGAGTAAATGAACGTTTTTTTTCCTGTTCATATTATAAAAGAAACGTATCTACATATTCTCCACACAGTAAACACATTTAATCTTTGTTTATGTTGTGTCGTCTGCATAGATTACCCTGCTTAGCATACTGATAGCGGGCATAGGGCATAGAACGGGGACATGGAACATTATTTCCCGCCACTTTGTGCCGCGAGTATAAAAGCCATCAGCCCGCCACATTTGGATCTATTTATGCGTCTACAATGGAAATTGAAAGTGAAAATTTAACTAACAATCTTGCCCTTAAAAGATAGTCTTTTTTTAATATCATGATATATATTTCACCTTAGTTTAAATTTATACAAAGCGTAGTGATAACAAAACGTAAACTAACATAGAAAACGCACCCAAATGTTTTTTCAGCATTTGCAAAGCAATTTGACAACGAGAGAAGCGATTGAACTTCTATTTCTTTTTGAATTGTGTGAACTCGACGGAATAAAGAATCTTACACGGCGGGTATGGTAATTTTTAGTTAGTATTGCAGAAAAATCCAATCGTTCGTTTCTCGTTAGTCTTGTAACTGTAAATCTAGGTGATCAGTGCTCTCGCTGTGTGCTTTTGTTTTGCTATCTACTAAGAAAAACTACAGTTTCAAGTGAAAATTTAATTTTTCTGTGCATCAGTGGGGTTCCCGAGAAAACGCCACACCTGCCGGGTCAAAAGACTCAAAGCTCGGTGCCACAATTAATCTTTGTGAAGCCGTCTGGCCGTCGAGGGGCGACAAGTTCAGGTGTGTGTCTAGCTTTACACGCTAGGGCCAGACCATCACAATGATAATTATTGGATTCTCGTGTCCTATGGATTGTAAGATAAGGTCGTCTAACATTTGCTAACGAGTTAATAATATATTTATGTCTAACGAGAAATTAATTAACATGTAATTGTAATCAGTTTCGTAAGAGCTTTATAATTAGATATGGGACTAAATTTAATTGGCGCGTTCTGCGTATTTGTTGCTTTGTGATTAAGAGATTTTAGAAATTTTAATTATATACTTTAATATTATAATATGTAAATTTTTATTTAAGTACCATTTTTTTTTCAAGTTTAATTATATCGTCTTATAAAATATATAGTAGAAAAAGTAAAAAATTAAGACTAAATGTCTCATCCCTGTGCAGTGTGGTCTCAAGAGGGCGCATCTTTGTCGCATCACAGCCGATTATTGCCAGCAATATATCATTGTCTACCTCGTTCCGCAACTAAATCCTTTCATTATACCATCACAATACTTTTTATAAGTCTATGTTATTTCAGTTTTATTTCTAAGGTTTACAAAACTTACCTTTACAAAATATAAATATGAATGGTAATAAATACCAAGTTCGATGCTACTTGTACGAGCATAGACCAGTACTTAAAATAGTAATATAATAGTTTGTAATAATCCAAGAGTTGTGTTTTCCTTGCTCAGCGTATAAGCATCGCGATACAGCGAGGAAATGCCGCCACCATTGTGGGTACTCTGCCCCAGGGACCAAACTTTTTAAATTTGTTTTAAATTACTTATATTAGTTAGGTTAATATTACGAATATTTCGTGTTTGTTTATTTATCCATACTTTAAAGTTTGGTGCAGCGATATGTTTTCTTTATAAATATGTTATATAGTTTGTAAGTAGGTAAGTTATATGTGTCACAATGTTCGTTGCCGTACTCCTCCGAAACTGTTGACCAATTCTTATGAAAATTTGTGATTTTTAATACTCCTTAGTGATAAAGATTGTCCAAGATTCAATTTTTTTTTTGTTTTTTAGAATTTTTTTTAACTAACTTTTTACCCTTTTATCTCTAATATTATTAGTATTGTTTAGTAATTTTATGGCAAAACAACGTTTGCTGGATCAGCTAGTAATATATAAGTATAGTGTAAAGACATCTCGAGTGTTCTCGGTCAGCCACTCAAATGTAGGTACCATTTATAACTCAGGCGTGTCGGTTTTCAAACTGAGGTTTTTCAGGAAAATATTTTTTGTTGTCTTTTAATAATTTCTATGTTGTCTTCCTTACATGATGCTGGTGCATTTCCTTAAAATAAATTTAGTAAATTTATTAATGCATGTACAATCCCAAGTTTAATTTGTACTTTAAGAAAAAAAGAAAAAGAAAGCAATTATAAGTTTGCGGATCGCGAGCGCCTTACAGTCATTTAGATGACTGAAACTCTGCATATATTGTACGAGGCTCATTAAAACTTCCTCGACATGTTTTAGACATGTTTTCCAAAATGGCGATGTCCATCACAATTGATTTTACTATATACACGTCATATAGTTTTTCATAATAATTTTGCCGTATAATATTTGCCGGATTTTAACTGTTTGATCAAGATTTTTTATAGAAGTATGTGTTTATTTCACTTAATCTTAGGATACACGGTTTACAGTTACATATTTATATGCAAACTTAATTTCAATAAAATTTAAATTGCTTAATGCACGACTATTAAATTTGTTGCCCGGACAATTGAGAGGAGAAACATCTTACAATAATCAAACTTACAATAAACAAGAGTTAGTTACCATGTGTACCGTGTTCTATAGTCCAAAATTAAGGCATCTGACAATAATAATAAACCCTAAGTAAATAATATACCCTAAGAGTAAATGAACGTTTTTTTTCCTGTTCATATTATAAAAGAAACGTATCTACATATTCTCCACACAGTAAACACATTTAATCTTTGTTTATGTTGTGTCGTCTGCATAGATTACCCTGCTTAGCATACTGATAGCGGGCATAGGGCATAGAACGGGGACATGGAACATTATTTCCCGCCACTTTGTGCCGCGAGTATAAAAGCCATCAGCCCGCCACATTTGGATCTATTTATGCGTCTACAATGGAAATTGAAAGTGAAAATTTAACTAACAATCTTGCCCTTAAAAGATAGTCTTTTTTTAATATCATGATATATATTTCACCTTAGTTTAAATTTATACAAAGCGTAGTGATAACAAAACGTAAACTAACATAGAAAACGCACCCAAATGTTTTTTCAGCATTTGCAAAGCAATTTGACAACGAGAGAAGCGATTGAACTTCTATTTCTTTTTGAATTGTGTGAACTCGACGGAATAAAGAATCTTACACGGCGGGTATGGTAATTTTTAGTTAGTATTGCAGAAAAATCCAATCGTTCGTTTCTCGTTAGTCTTGTAACTGTAAATCTAGGTGATCAGTGCTCTCGCTGTGTGCTTTTGTTTTGCTATCTACTAAGAAAAACTACAGTTTCAAGTGAAAATTTAATTTTTCTGTGCATCAGTGGGGTTCCCGAGAAAACGCCACACCTGCCGGGTCAAAAGACTCAAAGCTCGGTGCCACAATTAATCTTTGTGAAGCCGTCTGGCCGTCGAGGGGCGACAAGTTCAGGTGTGTGTCTAGCTTTACACGCTAGGGCCAGACCATCACAATGATAATTATTGGATTCTCGTGTCCTATGGATTGTAAGATAAGGTCGTCTAACATTTGCTAACGAGTTAATAATATATTTATGTCTAACGAGAAATTAATTAACATGTAATTGTAATCAGTTTCGTAAGAGCTTTATAATTAGATATGGGACTAAATTTAATTGGCGCGTTCTGCGTATTTGTTGCTTTGTGATTAAGAGATTTTAGAAATTTTAATTATATACTTTAATATTATAATATGTAAATTTTTATTTAAGTACCATTTTTTTTTCAAGTTTAATTATATCGTCTTATAAAATATATAGTAGAAAAAGTAAAAAATTAAGACTAAATGTCTCATCCCTGTGCAGTGTGGTCTCAAGAGGGCGCATCTTTGTCGCATCACAGCCGATTATTGCCAGCAATATATCATTGTCTACCTCGTTCCGCAACTAAATCCTTTCATTATACCATCACAATACTTTTTATAAGTCTATGTTATTTCAGTTTTATTTCTAAGGTTTACAAAACTTACCTTTACAAAATATAAATATGAATGGTAATAAATACCAAGTTCGATGCTACTTGTACGAGCATAGACCAGTACTTAAAATAGTAATATAATAGTTTGTAATAATCCAAGAGTTGTGTTTTCCTTGCTCAGCGTATAAGCATCGCGATACAGCGAGGAAATGCCGCCACCATTGTGGGTACTCTGCCCCAGGGACCAAACTTTTTAAATTTGTTTTAAATTACTTATATTAGTTAGGTTAATATTACGAATATTTCGTGTTTGTTTATTTATCCATACTTTAAAGTTTGGTGCAGCGATATGTTTTCTTTATAAATATGTTATATAGTTTGTAAGTAGGTAAGTTATATGTGTCACAATGTTCGTTGCCGTACTCCTCCGAAACTGTTGACCAATTCTTATGAAAATTTGTGATTTTTAATACTCCTTAGTGATAAAGATTGTCCAAGATTCAATTTTTTTTTTGTTTTTTAGAATTTTTTTTAACTAACTTTTTACCCTTTTATCTCTAATATTATTAGTATTGTTTAGTAATTTTATGGCAAAACAACGTTTGCTGGATCAGCTAGTAATATATAAGTATAGTGTAAAGACATCTCGAGTGTTCTCGGTCAGCCACTCAAATGTAGGTACCATTTATAACTCAGGCGTGTCGGTTTTCAAACTGAGGTTTTTCAGGAAAATATTTTTTGTTGTCTTTTAATAATTTCTATGTTGTCTTCCTTACATGATGCTGGTGCATTTCCTTAAAATAAATTTAGTAAATTTATTAATGCATGTACAATCCCAAGTTTAATTTGTACTTTAAGAAAAAAAGAAAAAGAAAGCAATTATAAGTTTGCGGATCGCGAGCGCCTTACAGTCATTTAGATGACTGAAACTCTGCATATATTGTACGAGGCTCATTAAAACTTCCTCGACATGTTTTAGACATGTTTTCCAAAATGGCGATGTCCATCACAATTGATTTTACTATATACACGTCATATAGTTTTTCATAATAATTTTGCCGTATAATATATAAGGATTTTAACTGTTTAATCAAGATTTTTTATAGAAGTATGTGTTTATTTCACTTAATCTTAGGATACACGGTTTACAGTTACATATTTATATGCAAACTTAATTTCAATAAAATTTAAATTGCTTAATGCACGACTATTAAATTTGTTGCCCGGACAATTGAGAGGAGAAACATCTTACAATAGTTAATTAAGCTAAAAAGATAATAAGTAACAATTTTAAAATTTATCATAATTCTCAATGGACTTAGTCACGTGTTATGTGGGAGTACAAAAACGCGTATTACAATAGTAGTCAAGTACACAATTATGACGAGGAGCAGGGCACCGATCTCACTGTCGACGGATGTACGACCCGACGTCCTGTAAAAGACAAAGACCCAAATCCCGAATAAATTGTCACCACATCGTTGTGGTGACAATTTAGCCCAGACCCCACTGAAATCGCAATTGCCGGCTTAATAACAGCTATTCTAAATATTATCGTAATAAGTTCATATAGCATTCATACATTACCAACGTATGATAAATCCGGTCCGCATGAAATGATAATACATTCAAAATAGATTACGAATAATCAGGGCGTAGATAAGCTGATTATATTTTGGATTTACGTTTTGTTCAATAAAACATTTGCTTTAACTCATTTAACACTCCACATATTAGATTTTAGTTAACTTATTATTGAATTACTACCCATTAAATTATATGCTGGGTTAAATAAATAATACAATATTAATTGCAATTACTAAGAACGTTACCTTACTAGGAATAAACTTTATGCGCGGTTTTTTCATTAATTCGTAATCCAATTTTATTTCAAGACGCATATTATTTATTTGCTTTCGCGTTTCGCACACATTTTAAACGCTAAAGTCGTTGTGTCACTCACTATATAATATATATCAGCTAATATCACTTATAGCTTATAAGTCAATTTATACAAAACTATAATTAATTATGAATGAAATCAGAAATTAAACCAATTCTCTCTCACCTCTGGAGACATCTCAAGCTTAATCGCAGCAGATCGACATGGTGATCTGGGCAGATGAGACGAAGGAAGCCGGTACGACTTGTATCAAGGTAAAACTCGACGAGTCGGATAGAGCGCGATGAAAACTTGCTGTAAAAGCCCTCTGTCCCATCGAGGGGACATAGCTACTTAAGTTTATCACGTTTAGTCATGGAAATAAACTGTCCCAATTTTTTTTCGACTTTGTAAAAAGACAATAAGGACGTACAAATAAAATATAGAAATCCCTTTAGTTAATTGTCCCGCGATGCCTTACGTGACAAGGCGAGATATTCGGAATAATTAATTAATGGTCCAAGAAGGCTTTGTTCATTCACAAACATGAAAATGTAATAAATTACTTAACTTGTCAACAGAACAATAAGTCATTGTGAGAGTTTAAAATTACTTGTAATTCTATTACCTATATGTAATAACATTCCTTAATCGTGTTAGAATATTATAAATTAAAAAGTCTTTTATAATGAATATTAACATATATATAACATTAACTATATTTATAGAATTGAACAAAGATATTTTGAGTTTGAGTTTGAGTTTGAATGAACAAAGTGACAAAATAACTAATTTCTGTGAAAATCCAGTCAGACAACTTCGCATCAATATTCTTATTCGCGTTAATGCATGTATACATTTCAAATTGACTTTAATTAAATGTCAAATTGTAATCTGTCAACCTGTTGTGGTCTCCTGTGTGGAATTATTGCCAAGCACACGTGTGAAGAGTTATTACACTTAAATATAATACAAGAAATGACAACTTACACCTTACGAAACACATTTTTGTAAGGTGTAATGATAATCTATTGTGATTGATTTTGTCAAAATCGGTTAAGAGAAAAAGAAGTTATGGTCAATTGAAAATTTACTTCAACCACTGCTTCAAAATTTTTAAACACTTATATTGATTGATTAGTTATATATTGTTAAATATGTTCTAATATAAGTTAATCTTAATATTAAAACTTATGAGAGGTAAAATAACAAATAACGCAGTGCGCGCGGGCGCGGTTGAAGTGTTGAACAATGTGCTCGATAGATGGCGTTGATAAAGTTCGTCATCAACCTAGATTTATTTAATTTTTTTATTTCTCAAACCTATACAGCTTATCAAAAAAAGTTTACACAATAAAAATAGATTAAAAATAAAGCCAAAATAAGGTTAAAATATAGAACCGGAAATAGAATCTAAGGTCAGAATAAACAATAACAAAAAAAAACACGAACAGAAAAAAATAAATAAAAATATATATACACATGAACAAGTGGAACTATGTGTAGTACGAACATTTTAGTGTGTGAGTGTGTATCAGTTTGTGCAATGGTGTTGCTGTGTGAGTGAGTGTGCGAGGTTGAGTTTTAGTTTTTTTTTAAAGAACTTCTACTTAGGCCAAATATATCCATCGCGGTATTAAGATGCTTCATTGTGTAATGACTACCATGCAGTTCAAACTTTCATTAACGTTTTACCCTATGATTATTTCAAACTAATAACCTTACAAGTACGTATGTCGTACTCATAACTTCGTAAGAATTTTCTTTTAACGCTGAGGAGTTTTACCTTCTATCATCAGCTCATCCACATAAGAAGATGACTATCAGAATATAAAATTGTCAGGAAAATAATTGCCTGTAAGTTAATTTTAAAGTTGCCTTCGATTTCCCTGAATCATCGGATCCTGACTACGGGACTAAAAAAATAGTCATTATCCCTCCTTTTTTATGTAATTAAAATACATCTTTGTAAAAAAGAAACGTTTTTCAACATTAGTCTATACGATGGCTAAGAAGCAACAAAGTTTTTATATGAACTTAAGCCGACTTAGAAACGCTTTATTAACTTATTACAAGAGACAGATGACAGATGACAGATGACAGATGACAGATGACAGATGACAGATGACAGATGACAGATGACAGATGACAGATGACAGATGACAGATGACAGATGACAGATGACAGATGACAGATGACAGGTGACAGATGACAGATGACAGATGACAGATGACAGGTAACAGGTGACAGATGACAGATGACAGATGACAGATGACAGGTGACAGGTGACAGGTGACAGATGACAGATGACAGATGACAGATGACAGGTGACAGATGACAGGTGACAGGTGACAGATGACAGATGACAGATGACAGATGACAGATGACAGATGACAGATGACAGGTGACAGGTGACAGGTGACAGATTACAGGTGACAGATGACAGGTGACAGGTGACAGGTGACAGGTGACAGGTGACAGGTGACAGGTGACAGGTGACAGGTGACAGGTGACAGGTGACAGGTGACAGGTGACAGGTGACAGGTGACAGATGACAGGTGACAGGTGACAGGTGACTGGTGACAGGTGACAGGTGACAGGTGACAGGTGACAGGTGACAGGATACAAATGACAGCCGACATGAGACAAATGACAGAACGGATCTGAACGCGTTTTTCACAGTTGGATTACATATAATTGGGAGCGTTGTCAAAATCGGTTAAGAGAAAAAGAAGTTATGGTCAATTGAAAATTTACTTCAGGCACTGCTTCAAAATTTTTAAACACTTATATTGATTGATTAGTTATATATTGTTAAATATGTTCTAATATAAGTTAATCTTAATATTAAAACTTATGAGAGGTAACAAAAATAACAAATAACGCAGTGCGCACGGGCGCGGTGTTGTACAATGTGCTCCATAGATGGCGTTGCTAAAATTCGTCATCAACCTAGATTTATTTTATTTTTTTATTTCTTAAACCTAAAAAAGTTTACACAATAAAAATAAAGCCAAAATATGGTTAAACATAGAACCGGAAATATAATCTAAGATCAGAATAAACAATAACAAAAAAAAAACACGAACGTTTCATTAACGTTTTACCCTATGATTATTTTGAGTTAACACTACCCATACAAACAAGTAAAAGGAAACGAGTGAAAAGACGTTTGTCATTTGTCCGCATCCATTTTTCTACCTACATCCTTAATCTAATGAGGTTTACCTTTTATTATTCGGTCAAACTAATAACCTTACAAGTACGTATGTCGTACTCATAACTTCGTAAGAATTTTCTTTTAACGCTGAGGAGTTTTACCTTCTATCGTCAGCTCATCCACATAAGAAGATCACTATCAGAATATAAAATTTGCAGAAAAGTAATTGCCTGTAAGTTAATTTGAAATTTATCTCGATTTCCCTGAATCATCGGATCCTGTAAAGCTACATCATCCCTGAGTAACACATAATTTTATATAATTCCAATTGTAACAAGTTTTAGCCCGTGAAAGAAAGTCGAGATCATTAAGAAACGCTATATACTTAACCAAATCACACGTGGGCGAAGCCGCGGGCGGAAAGCTAGTACACTGATAAATCTGAAGTGTATTTTTTTTGTCATTGTAAAGTAATTTTTATTTTCATTCTTGCTTTTTCCTCAATTTATTTTGGGGGTATTAGACACCAATGCTAGGGGCAATAACCACTCACAACCTTGTCTCTTGGGTTCAAACTGTGGCAATAATTAAATTTAACTTGATATGTGCGATGAAAATTTTCAATTTTCAGAAGAATCAACGAAATAATGTAGCGAACTCCTTCTTCCTCTTGAGAGACACCTCTCCATCACTGAGTGTAATATACTTAACTTAATTATAAATTTAATAAATATTTGATATTATTCTTGTTGAAGTTTTTCAAATTTTACTTTAAGCAAAATCATAGTCAAATAATCCTCAGGTATATTTCTCTAGTGGTCTGATCATGTCTGCAAATAAGTCTCTGTGTACTGTAGTGTTATATCGGTCACAATAAGTAATTGACCTACTTGCTTAATTCAATATAATCCGAGCGAACAGTGACGCAAGTTGTGTGCTACAAGTAAGCAAACATACGAGATTTCTGCTAATAGTGTAAGTAATATTAGTTCAATACGGTCACTGGGTCAAATGTTATATTAAATTTAAAAAATTATTCGATATTTACGATTAATGCAAATAAAGCGTCGCACGTGGACCTGGATTGGCAACACTTGACTGGAACCTTCAAGCGAAGGCGGGGCCGTCCCAAACAGACCTGGATACTGTTGCACATGAAGCGAAGGGAGCCGGTAACACTTGGAACCCGACAAGTAAGTCATAAATAAATTTGGTTGATTAATTTTACTTTTTTATATAGACTAGAGCGGTAAATAAGAGTGTGGATGTAACAGGTCTCACGCATCGTCGATAAATATTCGGAACGAACTAACAACAATGAAGCCGGGCTGCCGTCTCGCGAGACGCGCTAATAAGACGCGCATAGTAATTATAAAGACTGCTGGACAGTATGGTAGATGAGCGCAGTATGGTACTAGGAAGTATAAAAAAGATAGACTAAAGCCTGCGGACTGCCAAGCCGCAGCTCAAGTGTAAATAAATTTTACTTTTCTAGTACGTGTACGATCTTAGTTATGCAACATTTGCCTTATTCTCCTCACAAACTGTTTGACACTTTTACGTCAATTCAATAACCAATCGTTCTCTCAGTAAAAGATTGCAACTGGAGTGTCTCGGGCTTTGCGTTTAGGCAGTTATGTAGAAAAAATGTCGAGCCTTGTAATAAAGTTTTAACAGTTTATAAATAATACAGTGGTACAAATGTATTTATTGATCGAGATATATTTTAATCTGTTATTAATGTACTATGGGAACAAGCGGGCTATTCATAGCAAATTTCTTTCACACGTTATTTGGTAGGACTCGGAAAAAATAGTAATCTTGAATGAATTCTATTTTTGTTCAATTATTAAATAATCAAACAAAAAAAACCAACCGTCCCTAGTGTAGTTCCATGAAACTCATTTTACAAAAATACACGTACTATTTATACGTTCTACGAAGGTTTTTCTTATTGTTAAATCTTCGAGTGAGCAGTCAATTTCAAGTCAATAAATAGAGTGGTTGTTTCAGAGGGTTTATTCAGGCATTTGTATCTAAGCGCATTACTTTATAACGATGTCCAACAATTGCAATATCATTTCGCCGACATAACAAAACATTGGAACCATTTTATAAACGGTATAATCCTAATTAACTTTGGTTTTATTAAATAAAAAAATATATAAAAATCTTTAAACTGATTAACTTGAATATTACGTTTGCTTGCTATAAATATGTTTGCAATAAATAATTTGTAAATATTTTGTAACATAATATAAAAACTGCAAAATTTATAAAAAAATATATTATTATTATTATTATTTGTAGGTGTGGGCATTAAGGATGGCTACTTCCAAACATAACAGGGGACCAGACAATCGTTGAATCTTCACTGCGGTATACAAAGGCCGCAGCTGGATAAAGTAAGTAGTCTAACGATGTCATTTACCGCAGCTTGTGTATTGGCTGGCACTCCACCGTAGGAGGGAGGTTTGCAACCTTCTTCCTCCTATGTAGACGACTATAATATTAGCAGCTGCTGGGTGCCCGGTTGAGTGTGAGAGCGACCTCAGGGCCCTCTCAATGTGGTCTAGTAGTTCTACCCGAATTGGTTTTAGTGGGCATTGCCCACCTTGTCTCTGAAAACCAGAGAGAAACCAGCGCGATTTGAGTCCCACATATCCCTTCTCCTATGCGCCTATGATACCAGGGAATGCGATAGTTTAAAGGACCGTTAAACCATCTATAATTATATCCATAAATATGTATTACAATGCAGTAATATAGAAGATTTCCACTGAATGAACACTTTTGATTGAATTCTATAGAATACATCAATTCTGGCGAAAAAAATATCAGCGTAATAAATGTGTAAATCACATTCCCTGAGGCACGGTTAAATCAACGAAGGTCTCCCTGTCAGTACATGTGACGTAGTGACAATTTGGTAACTAAACTTAATTTTGATATCAACCTAATGCTTGTAGGCTAGCCCAACATCACCGCCTCATAATGTGATAACGTCGTATTTGTATGCAAATAACACTCATGTGTATGTAAATGCGGGCCAAGATGTGTGTCAATTTGTCTGTCACGCTTAACGAGGCGACATTACACATTGCTCCTGTTTTCTCATGCCGCTTGTTTGTTGACAATGACATGTGTGTCATAGTTTTAAATCAAAATCTATATATATAAAACTCTTCCGTTACTGAGTGACAGACAACGCACAGCCGAATCTACTTGTAGAAAAAAACTAAAATTTGGCGTGTAGGTTCCTTGAGATGTGTAATGGAGCACTAAGAAAGGATTTTTCGACACGAAACGAAACGAAATGAAATAAAAATTATTTTATATTATATTATATTTATTATTCATTATATTAACAGCATTGCTACACGTGTTTGAGCTGCAAAGGGTTCGTTTAAACCTTTTATTATTATTATTAATAATGTGTATAGACATATATAAACCAAGTCTAGTCTAGCAAGTTTTACATTGTAAAATATTTTGTATTATTAAATTTTGAATTATTTGAATATCGAAGATCTGGCTGCCCACGTAGCGTTAGTACGAAAATGGCGGAAAACCAAAGTTTTTATCTCAACAGATTAAGATACCACTTACAATCATATCGCGTATTTTAAAAGTCTGAACTGGTAATTCAAAACAAGTACTTAAGAGGTAAAAGGAGGTCACAGTAATTTTGTTTACGGAAGAGAAAATTTCTACAATTGAGCTATATTTTAAGAAACAAAATGACCGTACTCATGCTGAAAGCTTTTAAGAAGCTTCCCAACAGAATAGATCGTGGGCATTATCCCACTTCAGTGATGGTTTGATGGTGTTAACTAAAAAGAAGTGGCTGAGCTATATTTTTGTGCAAAATACAATAAAAATAAAATACAATTTAAAAAAATAGTAACAATATTTATAGAAGGATAAATTAATTGCGTACTTTACTATAGAATAATTTTCATTCCTAACATCTTTTTCATCAAAACAAAGATAAAATGGTGCTTTGAGTTAAGATTAATCTCCTTGTTTAAACGGCTTGTTTAATTGCGATTTTTTACATTGCCAAAAAAAACTCACAAATGTATATAAAATAATTCCTTTCAAACACACAGATGCTTTTAAAATCTTTATACCTTTATGGGTTAAATGAAACGTCTGTACCACTTTATTATAATTTAATTAATATAACATCACAATATGACAATTATAATTATTTACACGATATGTACATTTTTACATAATAATAACTGGTATACAAACATTAGCCTTGCTAGAACTTACCTAAACTTAATAAATTCTTCGTTACAACCCTAGGTCGGAACAAATTGTCCCACACCACTGTACACTATACAACACGTGCCGAGTTTCCGTTACCATAACACTGAAACTTGAGAATAACGTCTGACAGAGACGCGACAGGGCTCGTGTCTTGCACCTGTCAGAGGCCTCTTAACTTTAACATACAGAAGACCACTCACACAACACCAACAACATAGAAAATACACAAATACATTTAATTGTTTCATTAATAAATTTGGTCCAAATTACGAACCCACAATACGTGCAATAAGTGAATATTTACTCTTAAGTCCTTATGTTATAGTAGAAACGGCATATTCAGTTACACCTAATTATTATGCTTTGGCTACTTAAGAACGAGCTGGTGACCTTCTGTATGTATTACTCTGTTTATAACTAATCTATGGATACTATGAGCGTATCTTCGTCCAGTAGTGGGGCGGATGGTTCGCGGACGCGACGCGAGGCCCGCACTCAGAGACGTGTGTGAGTTAGGCCGTTGGGCGTTATTAGGGGTGTCAAAGTGGACGGCCGTGTCTCCAGGTGCATAGGCTCGCCGACAGCCAACGATTGTGACGTCACTGCTGTCGATGCTTCAGATCGCGATCCCGCCACGCCTACACCTGTCCGCCTTGCTCCACCACCCGCGCGATTTTGTGCCCTCGCTGTTCCACCACCCTTCTTTCGTGGTATGACACTGTTCTCAACATGTAGAGCTGCATTTACATCTTTACCAGCAGCGCATGTACACGCTTTCAGAAAGCTCTTTTTAAAATTGTCACTCAGAAACGCATAGAGGATCGGATTCATAGCGGAGTTGCTGTAGCTAAAGCAAGCAGCCACTAGAAATACTGTAATAGTAATGCGACTCGCACACTCAGTTGGAGGTGAGTAGATAAGGGCTACTTGAAAAGTCCAGTAGGGAAGCCAACACATTACATATACAGCTATCACGGTGAGGACGAGCCGCGTAACTTTCCGGTGAGACCGTTTCTTCTCTTTTGACTTATTTTTTGGTCCGACCGTCTTTAGTTTTCGAATGACTAGACAATAAAAGATAAAAATGAGAGTTAAAGGCGCCGCAAAGCCGAGAGCGAAAGAATACAGGGTGAATGTTCTTGATCCCTTGTTGAAATCACGCTCGGGCCAGACAATATTACACGACACACCATTCTCGGTTGGTATCAGAGTTGTATACATAAATATAGGTGTCATCACAAGTGCCGAGGCTGTCCAGGCTGTAGCTGCTACAATGCGAGACACAAAGGGTGTGCGGAAGCGGGGTGCAGCTATAGGATGACACACAGCTATATAGCGATCCGCGCTCATAATACAGTGAAAAATGCTACTCGTAAACTGATTTATGCCTGTCGATATCATATATGCCTTACACATGAATCTTCCAAAGGGCCAAGCGCCTCGTGACATAGTTATTATGAGGAAGGGTATGCCTATAAGGAAGCACTCATCTGCGATGGCTAAATTGACAATGTACATATTAGTGACGGTCTGCATCTTGGAGTATCGTAGAACTACGTAGATAACCAGTGTGTTGCCCAGGAGCCCTACAACGCACACAATTGCGTACAGCAATTCAGTGACCACGTACACAACGGGTAGGTTAATATTGGGACAGTTCTCGAATGTGTTGTTGAAGGTGCTGTTGTCATCATACAGATAACCACCGCTGCCATACATCTCCACGTCTTCCAACTCCATCTTCACGGTTTATGTGCCTCTTGTCGATTTAGCAGCAGGTCTATTCACCTGCAAAATATTAAAGAATTAAATGAACATAACTTTTATGCGTTTCTGTTTTGAGCAGGTTTTAATAAATTACATTTTTTTACTGTTAAAGATAAATTTGTATTTATAAGAAATAAGATTCAGCGTAAATAAATGAAGTTGAGATGTTTTGGAACGTTCACCCTTTTACCCTGATTATGTTTCAAAATTAATTAAATTGCTCGTAAAACTGTCCAACCAATTTGAGGGTCTGCGAGTGGCATCAAGTAACCTGTCATAAAATGACATTTATTATTTATCTACTTACATCGTGCAATTATGGATTACTCGGATTATTTCCGGACCCGAATGATCTGAAACCGAAGAACGAGATTTTATATATTATAAATAGATAGATAATTCATAAAAAACGAAGGCACTACATGACGAATGAGATATGTACGCTTGAACCACATGGCCGCTTCAATAGGAAATGTATAATATAAATATATGACAACGTTTGACAGTTTGCTCAAGGTGTAGGAATATTTTAGAGAATGTTTACATAGGTGTGTTCATCGTCCAAACGTCTCATCGATCAGACAACAACATTCCGATATTTTTATATTTTCTTAGAAACAGGTCATATTTATTGGAGCTTTATAATATATTTTTAATTTAAAGTTGTATTTAAATGTGAATAATCACGAGGCCTATGCTTTAAAAGTTTAAAATACTGTAACTGTATGTTTTTTTATTCCTATTCGCATACAAGTTCTTTTTGTGTACCATCCTAAATATTATACGCCGATATGTATAGATTAAAGCTTAATTCGTTAGCTGATACTTTTTTTTATTAACCGTCTCGTTAAAAATTAATTTTTCATGCAAACACTGACCCGTGATATCGAACAAATTGTAAAAAATGTGCTTGTCAGAGCGGTCATATTTGTTTAATAACGGTCAGGCTACTGTACATATAAAACTTAGATAACATTTTTTTATATATTAAGTATACTTACATTATTTATTAGTCCTAAGTTAGGCTAGATTATTATGTCCGGTGTGTTTTCCATAATCAATGAGATAATTAAAAAGAAAACAGTTTTTTTATGAAAAGCGGATCTATTAGGATTCTCTTTAGAAACACTCAAAACGTTTCTAATACTTTTAAGTATTTGGTTTTTTGCTTTTTTTTATTAAAATTGGGTAACCTGTTGGCATGTGTACCTATCCTATATGCATTTTCCTTCCAACTATGCCAACAGAGTCATGATAAAGATAATTTTTAGACGTAATGTAGTGTATGTGAGTTAGATTTGGACAGCTAAAGCGATGTGGTTTTACTACAGAATAGTCTCCACATTCTGTTAGTAGTGAGAAGAATAATATGTCTTAAATTCTATAAAACAACATGTGGATGCAATACTTAAATTTATTTTTGTTTAAGTACGTCCGACGTAATTGTGACTAATTTGTAAAAAGCTCGTGACTGCTTTTAAGCTCTTAAGTCGCCATTGATTCGTTTATGTGTGTAATATTTTTGGTTGCTACGGCGAAGTGATCGAAGATCGAGGTGAAAACGCACAACCCCTTAAATCATTCCAAAATTGTCATACCAATTGTAAATCTATAAATATTGAATATCGTTAAACATTTATTATATATTTCATTGAAATTGTTCATTTAAATTGAACTGTTTACGTTAAATACACACCAATGAGCCGATATATTTGCAAATGTTTATATTTATTTTCCATTAATATGGCAATACTGGTAATTGGTATTGTTTGTTGCTGTTTCAATAGTGTTTAATATTTAGCTTAAACAGGTGAACAATTTATGTCATCGTATCGAAAACAAATCTCACGTTTGTTAATTGAAATGATATATATAAAATATTATTAAAATGTGTTTACCTTTTATGTAGGTCTGAAGATTGCCAACGAGTGTCAATGTGCCGACAGCAACTCACAGCATCTGGAACAATAGCCGCGACATTTAATATAGTTTACTCTGTAAAAACTCCGGAAAAACCTAAAGAAGTAGATTACACGATCCGACACATGTGTTTTCTATGTTTCTTGTTGCTGTTCGTGACTGAATTTATAAGCTATCCATAGCACACAATTGCTTTTTACTACGAAAATACATAACAGACAGAGAGCAGGGCAGCTATGCCACAGCCTCCGTGCTCAATAACTTTTTTTTAATTTTAAAAGTGGTCGTCTATTTTTAATACTAAAGTTAGTCGACAGAATTTAATTTTAGTATTATAACGTCAGACTTGTTCAAACTCCTAAATGTCTATGAAACGTTGCTATGACGATTTCAATAGTCAAAATTAAGTTAATTGCAGACATTTTAGTATTACGATTTTATTTTGTCTTAATATATGTATTTATTTTATGTTGCCTACATAGATATGCTGTGTTAATTATAGCAATGATAGGACTTGAATACTATGAACACATGTAAACCGCAGCCATATTCTATCCTTAACTTCTCGGTATGTCTTAGTCTAAATCTAAGTTTTAGTCTAAGAATGTAGCCTAAGACATGCCGAATGTTTTATGAATTTCCTTTAATGCTAAAAAATGATTTAGAGAAATGAACCCTGTTTTTTATAATTATTGTACCTGCTGATCTATAACTTATGGTAGATGTTGAAAGGCAATAAGATCGAATGATGGTAATAAATAACGTTGCCTGTTTGTTGACATTTCGCACATCCATCACAGCTAATATAATAAACATTGCGCTTGCGCACGCCCACGAACAACGTATTAAATTAAAAATATACCTACAACCTAGTTTTATAAGTCGTATCTTATGTATTATAATTGTGATGTTTTCGACTCGTTTGAATATATATTTGTTATATCAGGGGATAAATGATTAAAAAACTTTCGATTTAGGAGTAAAAACGTTTAAAACGGTTGAAAGGGTGGTCAACGCCCTCGCATCCCTTTTCTCCGAAGGGTCAACTGATCACCGAAAAAGATTTGGCTTATCCCCTCTTGACACCTTTAAAATAACCAATTTGTGAAAATCGTATGTCGTTTCTAGGAATAAAATCTCTGAGCCGATTTTACATTTTCTTAAATTCTCATTTATTCTTTAATTTAAATAGACAATTGAAATCTAATAGAACAATTTGTTTGAATTTAACTTTTCACTATATATTTCAATCAAATAATATTCTAAAAGCATAAGATAATGAAATACGATGACATAGCAACGGTCATTTATTGCGAAGCAGGACAGCTTTTAATAATTCCATAAATCATTTCACTGAATCATTATAATAAAAGCTCTGAGTCAGCTATCTCCAAAACATAAAAACACAATTTGCGCTAACAGCCCGGCCGCCTCCCATCCTTACATCTCTTTGACGTCCGTAAATTTAGAATTGTTTACGCATCACTAACAGTTTAATAATTCTTTGCACGTTAACACTATGCCAAGGAGACGGTGGGCATACAAATATTACTTTTTGTGTGCCTCATTCATTCCATTTCTTGTGAATTAATTTGAACATGCCGGCTACATTTGCGTTGCGCAATAATTATTTCAATACAAATTGTGTCTTAGAAATATATAAACGAAGAATTGAAACTTTAAAACTGGAGCTCGCCGGACTCTTGGCTTTAGGTTACTGAGTCGTACTATATATCAATTAATTGGTTTATATACAATGTTTTGTGCTTCTGCACAATATCGATTTTAGCTCTAATTTGATTGCTAAAGAGCAATGACCTCGCAGACTATACTCGAGTATACCACACTCATGATTGAATTATTACGCAAGTGACAATCAAAGTTTGTATTAATGTATTATCGGCAACGCGCCAAGTCTAAACAAACTGATGTGCAATAGAATCCAGTAAAATTTAACGAGAATACGACACGGTAAATTTGTATTGTCTCCAGCGAATCGGTAAGGACGAGGACAAACAAGTGAAATAATATTAAATGAATACACGAGGACTAGGGCGGGTGGTCGTAAAGTTAAATCTCCATTATTTACGGAGGGCAAAACAGAAACACTACTTTATCGCGTTCTTCAGATACAGGCACGAGCCATCTATGTTCGGTAAACACCATTACTGGGTTATGACTTTAAATTGTCTGCGAATACGTGATTGGCAATATTTTTACAAGTCCAATCTAAAATTAATATAATACAAAGTCTTGGTTATTTAAATCAAAAAGAAATCAAATGTTATTTGTTGTTACTAAGAGTTTATTTACAAATATTATTCGATATATGAAATTGTATTTTAATGACGGCAATTTCGCCATAGATAAAATCGAGACCTGTCACATTATGTCACCGTGATATGTGACACTTGACAGAGCTGACAGGCCGTGACAGGTGGTGACAGAATGGGACGCATTGAATTATCCCTAGGAGTCAGGTGATGCCGATTGATTGGAAGTGTTGATTATGTCATAGTTAGTTCCGATAACTATGACATACTGAATTTCAAATCCAACAGGCTTAATACACATGTTTTAATAAATAAATACTATGTTATGCATACCTATATACACCTATTACATACTAAACTAATGCCCTGAAATCTGTTATCATAATAATAACTACACCATCATAACAAAAACAATTAAAAACTATCACTTAATAATTGATTTAAAAAGAAGAAACAGAGTATAGAAGGCCTTATCGCTAAAAAGTGATTATTTGTAAACTGTTAGTATAATGTTTTCTAATAAATAAATGCACCTAAAAGTGTTTACGTGAGTGAAAGCAATTTGTATCGAGTTTCTAAGTAGATAATTAATAGCTAACAACTGTTCTTTGATCACAAACCTCTCGAACTAGTTTTCTCAGAGCGCACTTTTATTTACTCAAAGTATCAAAGTTTGTAAGTGCACTGTCGGTTAGCGACCCGAGCAGGCGGCCAACTTCATAATACCTCCACCATCTATATAATATATACGTTTGTTTTAACTCACTGCTTTACACTGCTCCTCTTTGAGTACACGAAATAGAGGCGGGCTGCTAGTGCTGCAATGTATAACAAACAAGATTGAAATGCAGTTTGGTTTGCTTGATCCTGCATCAAATCACTTTGTACGTCATTTCGTAAACTTTGTACTTTAAATCTGGGAGTTGAAGTGCAATGGGGCTTACAGATTTTATGTTCCAAGTTTGAGTCATGTTTTCAATATGTTTTAACGGCTCATTACCTTTATATTAGAGTCTTGAGAAATGCAATGATAGTGTTTATGTCATATTATATTTTACTGCTCAGAAACATTAGATAGAATAAAATAAAGCGTGTTTCCAAATACAAGCAATTTATTGCTTACATAAGGACAATCCTTGTATTTTTGTTAACTCACGTATAAAAAGTGAGGCATAATATTAATAACTTACCTACAGTTAATTTTACTATTTTATTTCTGCTAGAGTATCGTAATAATTCAATGTCTCAAAGGAACAACGGGTATC
The DNA here is from genome assembly GCA_951799465.1 of Leptophobia aripa. Taxonomy (NCBI): domain Eukaryota; kingdom Metazoa; phylum Arthropoda; class Insecta; order Lepidoptera; family Pieridae; genus Leptophobia; species Leptophobia aripa. The sequence goes on from OX637271.1 coordinate 3,275,089, forward strand.
AACACGTAAGCCCGTAAAAGTATCCCGAAGGGTCTCCAGTTCTAATAAAACTGCATTCGTGACGGTTATCTGATCTTCAATAGATCAGCATTTATTTTACGATCGACACTTAACGTGTGATCCAGACACATATTTTTTGGATAGTCCCGAATATATTTACGGAGAGAGTCGTTGTGAATGTTGGTTACCGGATGATATGGTGTGACAGCAATAAAGTACAGAGTATTAGTCCTGTAGGAATAGTACTATGTAAACGCTCAACAAGAAGTGTTGTTAAATTAACGTATTAATTTATTTACACTTTATTGCACTTAAACACTAGAAGCAAACGACGTTAATAGATGTTAGTACATATAAGCACAACGGGCGGCCTTGTCGATAATAAGCGATCTCTTCCAGACGACCCACCAAATATATTTATAATATAATATTTACATGGTTGAACATACGAGTGTTTAATGTATGTTCGAAATATCCGCATACTAGCCTGAAGGGCACATGCAGATAGAATCGATTCGAACCATTTCACATGGTTCAGTTGTCATAAAGAGTATTGACTCAGCGAGCAACGCAGCGTAGTACTTTAATTTTTTTCCAATATTACTTTAATAAGATCCTATTTGAATAAAGAATTTCTTCTTGTTGAATTCATAGTAAAATGTATCATTGTAATTGAAGTGGGAAAGTGTAATGTTTGTATAATGTAATTTTCTAGCGAAGTCTTGTTGCAGGTGTATGTTAAGTATTGCGGATTGGTGCAATCAGTTTGTGTATTCTAGTAGCTTGTTGAAAATATAAATGTCTGTTATTTACTTTATTTAGAGATATATTGATATTACAACTAGATTATTAGTGAACAATCTGTATATATTACACAAGTGCCAAGCGCAAACTGTAATGGGAAAATTATTTGATATACTCGTATGGGTTACTTTGTAGATACTCTATATTGTATAGAGGTATGTATGACTTATATATAAGTTGAATTGGTAAACTCATTTTTTTGTATACTTTTGTAAAGTATGTATTTAGCAAACTATTATAAAGTTATAACAAGAATGTTCTTCTCAAAATGCAGTTGCATTTGCGATACCTCGCATATAAATTTATATCTTTTACTAAATATTATAATGGATGAGACCGACCGTCACAAAATTACCAGTTAAAAGCGTACATGTCATAAATCATGTAATTATACTACGCTTTATATTTGATTTATGATTCTAAATACGTCTGATAGTTTCCTATGTTTTGTATGACCTCCTGCTACGGATAAAGTATGTATGCTCCGTCTCAAGACATAGCCTCGGGCTTGACATAGCCAACGGAAATTTCTTTATAGTACTGTCCTTTTCATGTGAACAGTACTTAGACGACAGACGGCAATTACAAGCGGTCAATGTTTATGAAGCCATTTCCTTCTTCAGCTAGATTTACTCGCCAGTCTGCCATACATCTGTGCCCCACACTGTACAAATGGGCGCAGCCACCGTGAACATTTGCACTATTGTTGTCTACTGTCATGATAGCGATTTCACAATTGTAATTTTAATTTTCTCGTTTTCATTGTCAAGGCATTGTGAAGGCTATATAAACATACTTATACAATAGGAGCAGAATTATGTAATAAATGTAATTAATTAAGTAAGCAATGTTACAATCGTAAAATTATATTATTATTAATAAATATAATAAAACCTCGGATTCGGGGGTGTAATAATTGCTTTTTTTGTGTGACAAGAATAGGACAATTCAATGGTTATTGGAAGTTCACTGCCACAAGATAGCGAGGTATTTTTTCTCAAAGTAGCTCAGTAGTTTTCTTTGTGTTTGCGACTACAACTGTATACATTGTACAGCCTTTGTAGAATACTACGAGTGCTACGGCGTAGCACATTGATGGTTTCATTCCTCTACAATGAAATTTACTAAATCAAAAGAATGTAAAATCGATTTTAAATCAACGACTTTGATATATATATGTTCACAACAAACTGAATAAACAACAAGAACATATTAAACTTGTGATGTCCAAAAACAATAATATAATACGATGTGGGCGTTCATTTATGAATAACAAATTAAACACAAACATTCCATTTTAACAAATGCTAATTTTGTATGGAACCGGGAAAATTTATTCTTCTGCAAAACGCTTGACCACTATACAATTATACGGGAGAACGGTTACAACGTAACATAATTATAATTATATATAAGTAATTATTAACTGTCATACATCTATTACCAAGCAACGTAATTCATAATATTACAAACAACCAATAAACAGGTTTATGAATGCTCTAAATAAAGAAATTGAACCAATCAATTAGTTAACTGAAAACTCTGTATTTCAGAGAAAAATGAATTTTCATTGACGTGCTCGTATTTAGTCAAGTGCACGTTGGAAACATACATTCTGCCACTCAGGTTGAAAATGTTTTTCATTACGTTTCGTTTGCAACAACTGTGTAATTTATTGCCTTTGTGCACTGGGTAAAATAAATTACAATACGATGATTTTATTAAATTTTCCGAATGATGGTATTATGCAAAATGATTTAATAAAATCATCTACTTTACAATTATAATGTTGACATTTAAAACATACTTCTAAATCGATTTATAACATATTTAGGAATTATCTCTTTGTTATTGTAATTAGAAATGTGTAGTAATCGCAAAGCCTTTTATAAATTTAGGCAAGGCACATAACTGTAACAATAACAAAGATATAAATACCTACCTTTACTTCCCAAATCAAGAGAGAGCGGACGAGTATCAGTTAGAAAAGAAGCTCTCCACCGCCTATTTATATCCTTAGTTTAAAATAATTGTAATGAGTTCCGACTGTTTTTGTCCAATCTATAAAATGCTTCAACCGTTTTGAATAAGTACAATATTTTAAATATCGGTTCATAAATAAGATAACCTTTCCTGAAACTTTCGTATCTTCCATATAAATTCGAAAGTTTTGTTTTAAATAAGAAGTGATGACTTTAAAATTCACAAAACTCGACCTAATTTGAAACTAAGACTTTGCAACTTTCGTGTTTTTACTCAGTACAGCTTGTACTAAGTACATATCGCACACATATCTCCGACTCCAAAGTTTCTTAATAAGTTCTACAAATTTACAACTCTAGGTTGCTCTCATAATAAACGCTAACAATTAAAACTTCAGTAAAGTATACAAATTAGCTTTAAGTGAAGTTAAGCTTACGATTTGTATTTTGTTCAATGTTGATAAAGCTCTGCTATAAGTGAAATTGTGTGATTTTACTTCCCAAAAGTATTTTTATTATTAGAAGAAAAAATGTTTGCGTCTGAAAACTATGGAACTTCCGGACTTACAGTTACGACACTAAGCTTTTCAAGCTTATAAGTTCAAAACTAACAAGCTCAGCAAAGTTAATTCTATAAAAATAATTGGTAATAAAATTTATGCGTATAATTAAAAAATAAAAAAGTTTAAAGAGGTGTTAATTATGGCTAAAGCACTCGTTAAAACTGACAGGATTTTGCAAATATCAGTATCAAGTTAATGCGTACTTCATCAGACGACCCGCGACCCTCAATCACCCCCTTTTAACCCACAAGGTTTCGATTCTTCAATAATATAGGATTACTGAGAGATTATATTCTACGTAAATGGAATACTTGAGATTTAAATTTTATTATTTGATTAAGACTTTCAATACAAACATTAACGGAATTCCGATGTTTTAAATTAACGCCTTACTTAATTCGGAATTAAAATTTAACGTATACGTAATGAAGAGTTAGAATAAAAACGATCGATTGACTTTAAAAAAAAATATTATCAACTATTTTTATGTCTTTCTATATCTTCATTAAGTCCTATATTAATGTAGGAGCAAATAATTTTATTCAAAATGAAAATTATATGAATTAATTTTAGTTCAAGAATCTAAGATATATATTATGTACAAATAAAACACTTTAATTGAACACGATTCTGAAGCGTGTCTTGTGAAGTGTAATATAAGTAGAGAGGGGTGGGGCGGGGTGTAGGTGTTTCATTTCACGAAACAAACGAGCTCTGAGATTAGAGAACGTGGCGAGAAACGAAGATGTCTCACCTTCATTCTTATATCTTATTTGTATTTAATTATTCGCATCACTGTATAATGAGATTACCATTTGTAAACGCCCGTTGATTGCCTTAGACTTTGTGATTTTAAACGTACGTAATTTTATTTTAACCATACTTGGTAAATCCGTTTTCTGAAGTATGATAGTATTTTTTATTATGGTTCACAACGAAATATTATTTGAAATAAGAATAAGAATCCATGTGTTTTAGGCGTATATAATTTATATAGCGTATTTACCAACAACCTATGCTAACTAAAAACTCAATCAAAACTTTCTAACAAGCAATTAAAACGGATTTTTGTATATATCTAGATCGGATGATCACAGCAGACACTGATGCCGTGTTTAATTCAGTTTACATAACTGAATCGTAAAAATACCTAATCAAGAGGAAGGTAACTTAAAAAAAACGACGAACACGATTTCTATTCTATTCTATTCTACACGAACCTGACCGTCACTGTATTTCGGAACCAATAAAACTTACTGAAGAAAGACCATACCTATCATTTAAAGGCCGACAACGCATTTACGAGACCTCCTTCTCGTTTAACTTGTTTCTTATATAAAATACTATGTAAAAGTTAAGTATTGCAAGTATTTTATTTGTGTGAGTTTTTACGAAGAGCATTATCTACATAAAAATATATCGTTATTTTTCTATTACAGTCGTTGTAAATATTCCATCTAGATATTGTTCGTGATAAAGCCTCTTTTATAACGAGTGAAATCGTGGAGGCAATTAACGGTGTAAAATATTAGCAGGGCGTAGTTTCAATCACGGAAAATAGAATTGCAACCACAGGTACACCACGGACCGCCGGAATAATATAATTTTAATTTTATTATTGTAATGAATATGTTTCATTCAAAATCATTTTTGTTTAAACATGTTTCAAAGTTGTACTATTAAATAATAATTAGGATATATCGAATTTCACGATAAAATGGTTACTATGGCTGGACTGTCGTAAATAATGTATAGAACTTTTGAACAAGTCTTTGTTTATTTATTTTTTGAGAGAGAGATACAATGTTTAAAAGCAAAAGAATACCAGAAATTTAACACACCTGGTTTTTTATGATACCTTTCGTGTTTTTGTAAAATCTATTAATTTTATTCATTTTAGACGGCTAATATGTTTAAAGTTGAATAATATATTACAAATAACAAAGACTTGGATAGATTTCCTAGAAAAGATTTATAGTCTGCGAGACGTGGACTTCCCTTATCTCATTGCGCAATGCATACGTGTTTTATCAAATGACAAAACGTGATAGAAGCTCGTTGTTATGTCGACTCATTGGGTCATTACCCGACATGAGAAAAGGTTTTTATCAACAATGTGGATTGTTATTAATCTATGCGCTATTTTTATTTTACATTAGTATTTTATGTGCAAAAATGACCACGGATTTGTTACGCAGTTAAGAGAAATATCAGACACTTATCTTAAAAATTATCTAAGGAATTATCTAAATTTACCATAAATATTTAAAATATTTCAAAAACATATTATTCTTGGTTGAAGAAATTGTCATATATCTCTGCCAGATAACGTCAACTATTGTACAGAATAGTAAACTGAAGCCATGTATTAACTTCACTTAATAGATATAAGACAACGCCGTTACTCGTACGTTAATTACAATAGGGTAGCACATGAGAGAAGTGCAACGTGAGGGAAGGAGCCTCTCACGTTGGTCCAAGATCACGTGACCGGACACTGCATTACGCACGGGCGGAAACGAGTGGAACATAATATGTAATGGATATCTAGTTCTTCCCTTTATTTTAAATGATTCTTAGATTGATTCACGGTCGTTAAATCCATGCAAATGATTGCTCTCATTTTTGAGTGGGAGTGCCATGCTGTTACTTAGAGTTTCAGCCGAATGGGCAGGCACGGCCGGAGAAATACCACTTTCTCACAGAAAACCGGCGTAAAGTGATACAATTGGACTTTGTTCATTTTGTACTCGCATTTCGTTCAGTGAGTAAGATCTTCCGGTGCCCATCCTTTCCCCTCCCCCGTCCTCTTCCCCTAACCCTCCATTTTCTAATTTTTCTTTAAAGGCCGGCAACGCACTCTCGAGCTCCCAGTCGTGTGAGTGTCTATGGGCGACTCACCTTTATGGTGGGCCTCCTGCTCGCTTTTTTTTTTATCTTCTATAAAAAAACTAAAATCTAAAGCTTAATTGGAACACAGGGCGCCAAGTCTGAATATAATCATCAACACCTTGAAGCCGGGCTTTACACAACTGATTGCATTTCAGGGCACTTTGTGCCGCGCCCTACCCCTATGTGAACGAGTTTGCCCCCATTAAAAATAACTTTTTAAATGAAACATTACTTCCCGATGAATTAAAAGCTTTATTTAAGTATAAACAAATCTGTGTTTAATTGAACAATTATGCTCTTAACAAAGATAAGTTTTCGTTTTAAAAATGTAATTGAGCTTTTTGCTCAAAATATGTTTAAAATGATAATACACCGTGTAATTGATTCGCCATCGGGCATAATTACATGATTTCACGGGACGGATTTCCGCCCTAGATTAAATGAGCTTTACTTTGAGACCACGGAGATGTAGTCAAGCAGCTCAATATGTACAAATAAGCTTTGACACGAAGATAATTAACTGTTTGTATTTGAATCCGTTGCAGCCTATACGTTAAAACCTAGACACTAAAATCTATGAAGAGCTACCCCAAAATGAGCCGTAGGAGATATTGAAATAGAAACCAGCTATTTCATTTCGGTCTAGACTTTGATTGAAGTCTAGACTAACATAATATAAAGCATCTAAACGATGTTCCCATTAACAATTTAGGCCACCAATAAGTGTTTCGGATTTGGACAGAAGGCTCTACATTGTTAAAAAAATAAATATTACAGTCGATAACGCGTGGCCTTATACACTTATTGAAATATTAGGAACAGATCTTGATAGAGAACTGAGTAATCGTTAAAAAAATTGGTGACTATTTTGAATTCTCTGGATACCAACAATTAGTCAAAGGAGCTTATGTGGTTCTCCTTTAACACATACATAGTTGCGCTACACCATATGACTTACCACAATATGTGCCTTTGGGAGTGCTATTTAATAATTAATAACAATTTCATATCGCATTATATAATGAATCCTATTTTTATTTCAATCCTTTTGTTGAAGCTAACAACTACAGTAGTAGTTGCTGATTATGACTAACTTGTCAGGGCGTATATTAATGTCTCACTTTTCTCATTATTTATTAGTCTTACCATCTCAATATGTACTCTTTGTGAATAAATATAATACATATAGTTCATTATTATTTCGTTTAGTAGTTATGAGCTTTTAATTGTACGAAAGCTTAGTCTATGCAGACTTATATTTATTTACACGTTATCGCACTTAAACACTAGAACGTTAATAGATGTACATATAAGAGCAACGGGCGGCCTTATCGCTAATAAGCGATCTCTTCCAAACAACCCACACAATAAAGGAATACTTAAAGTACAATTAGACTTTATATATATATATATATTATGACTTACATTACATTACATAACATGAGTGTGTGAAACTGAGTCAAAATGGCTTTTAGAATTCTAAGCGCTAACTTTTCTGTGTAATTAAAATAACATTTAGCAGTTTAAATTTTTTTAATTATAATTTTAAAAAATCCTTCCTCTAATGTGTCTAAAAAGGTACCAGTGAAAAAAAAACTAAAGAGAAACTGTTCATGCTCCACTGTGTTCCTTTTAGTTCCGTTGACCTACATAGTGAGCCTGTTATATTCGCATTCTTGCTTCGCCAATGAACCCACTTTCGCTGATATCTGGCTCTGGATATTTCCAGAGAGTTATGCTTTTCATAAAGTTCTATATTCACAGTTTTATGACTCTAGAATCTTTTCCTTAACGAAACGTGGAATATTTTGAAATATCCCAATCTATTATTTAATATTAAAATTATATTATTATTAGGGACCGAACTTTTTAAATTTGTTTTAGTTTTGTGTTTTGTTTTATTTTAAGTTATTTATATTCGTTCGGTTAATATTAAGAATGTGTTGTGTTTATTTAATAATCAATTTGGTTTCTTATTTAATTAAAAAATACTGTTAAATAAAAGTGTTCTTCCAAATGTTGATGAGTTAGTGGAAACAGGTTTTTTAAGGATCATAAAGATTGAACTTTTTACAACTAAACAATGCATTACATTATTTACATAACTTGAAATTTCTAGTATTTTGCAATAGTGGTGGCGGTTTATTTAATATTTATTGACCAAAATATTATTTGGCCTCATAATGTTAGATAAGCTAAAAACCAAAAGATTTCCAACAAGTTACACTGCCATTCCAAGAAAAATAAATATTCGATGCCAGGAAAAGTTGTAAAAGTGTTCCGTGGCACCTCAACGTTATTATCATACCTTCCAAGTATCGACTGACAGGACAACTTCGGAAAAACTTCTGTGTGATGTGAATATCGTATTGTTATTTACATTTATATAACTTTGTGATTCTTGTCTATGAATTCAACGTTCTCTTACTTTGTTGATTATTTAATTAGCTCGAGAAGAATATAACTAGAACGTCTAGATATTGAAGCACGTCTACATGTGATGATGTAGTTCCGAAGCTGGACACACACACACAGCATACACACACTCAACACGCCCACCCATTCTATAAATATAGGAGGAGCTTGCTGTAAACCCATAACACAAGGTATCTAAAATATACATTTTATATCTGTGTGCGTTTTATGGCCTTGTGTTTAAAATTAAAAAAAAATTATTTCAATTAACTAAGACCTTGGTTAAGTGGACTGAATGGTCGACCGAATAAGTGGTTTCGAGGTTAAATCCAGCTCTAAAATTATTAAAAGTCTTGTTTCTAAAAAATAGGGGTTGATATATAGAATAATAATTTAAAAGAATTTAGTATCATGTATAACAGTTGTGTCTGTGATCACACTTCTATACAAAAAGAGGATATTTCCTTAATATTCGTAATAGTTGTAACGCAAATATTAACAAGTGCCATCATTTTCTTACTAAATAATATCTTCATTAATTATTGTTTTGTGCAAAAATAATAAGTAATAAACTATCTATTAGTAATAACCTAAAGTATTTTATTACGAATTCAGTGAATAAAATAAAATCTTATAATAAAAATTGTTGCTGAAAAACACAACAAGCTTGTTTACTGACAGCTTCTACTTGCGGATTTCATAGACAAACAAAAGCTAAAACACATCTAATATAATAATAATTGTATTCTTTGTGGCCTTTCTTTTCGTACAATAAAACTAAACTTGAGCAATTAATCTCTTGCGCATGTGCCAATAACAGTGTCGCTAAATAGAAACAAATGATAGTGTGCCTAGCATTGAACATTTTTTTTATTTTGGTACCAGTAACAGTCCAGTATAAAAGATGTTCATAATAAATTAATGAGTTATAAACAAATAGTCCCGAAACGAAATAGCTACATAAAAGTGTGTAAGTAGGATAAGTGCAAGATTTAATTACAGTTTGTTGTTCTTTGAATAAGTAAGAATTTTTTCAAACATAGTTTTCTTAAACGTGTCTAAAGAGTTAGAGATAAATGTATATCTCAATGATTCTTGTTATAAGAAATCCGGATTTATAATTAGATTGAGAAAATATTTATGCGAGGATGGAGGAGTGCAAAAAGTGTTACTTGTGAGGGCCGAGGGCTGTACATGTTTTACAACGCTGTAACGATTTAAACCTTTAAAATTGCTTTAACATAATATGTGGGAATTCTTTAAATGTTAAGTTTTAATGCTGCTGTCTTTGTAGGGAACCCTCGCATTTTTATTGCATAAAAAAAACATACAGTTTTCTTACATTATTGCATAATCATAGAAAAGCAACGGAGTAAATGTAGAGTGTGAACAGCACTGCGCATTTTCCGGAAACAATGGAAAATGCATTAAAAGGCTTTAGAATTAACTAGATCGCTTTGTGTGAGTCGTACATGAGTGTTATGTTTGTTACGTTATGTTAACTGCTACTGTAGAAACAGTATTGTCCCAAAACGTAATAATTTTTATTATACGACGGTTGTAGATGTATAGAAACTCATGCGTAGTCTTATCAACAAAATTATGGTGGCTAATTACTACATTTGAATTTATATATATATATATTGAAATAATATGACAGTAATAGATCTTCTCGGTAAATGCCTTCAGAAGTGGTAGTAACATAAAAGTGTACGATTTAAGTTTCTTCATCACCTACATAGTAATAGTAGTAATTTAATAAAACTATATAAATACAAATAATAAATGTATAATACAATTTAATCACCCAAAAAAAATACAAAACATTTTCTCAATTATAATGATGAGTTTAACATTTTTTCTAAATTTCTTTTTATGCGTGTAAAGATGAAAGAGACTCACAACACATGGGATCCTTGTGTGGGCTTCGACGGTGTATGTTTTTCTTTTTGAAAATAGTAATTACTTAAAGCCGCCCATGAATTTTTATTTACATCAGATTTTGTTTCGTTCACAGACCATGGCAAAAAGCCTAATTGCTATTATTGTTCATACATAGAAAAAGCTTTAAATAAATAATAAAATAATTTTACAATGCAGAATTATATCGTGGTCTTTGACCAGTCATTACAAATAGTACAGTGTAAGATTTAATGTCACTGCTTTACGCACCTATATTATTGTTATTAACTTGAAATCGCTACAAGTTTTTCGTAGCGGCATCTTAATAACCCACTAATATCGTGTGTTTCCTTACTTTTTTCAATATTTTCAGATGATTAAATCAGTTCACTGATTTCAGTATAGCCCTAAATACTTTTGATCTTATAGAATTAAATATATATTCTTAACAATGTTTAGTGTTAAATCAAACTACAAAGATAATAAAAAGTTAGAGCCATCGTAAAGCCATAAAAGCTACTTTGTTTTTTATTTAACAACCGAGTGAATCGAAAAAACTTTGAATAAAGTCGATTTCAACTTTGCGAATTCACGTAATAATTCAGTGACTCGGACAAAATGAAGTAAAAATTGCTCCGTCTGAAGTTAATACGAGTTTTTGACTCGACCCGATGCACTTATACATTTGACGAATACCTATATCAGTTTGATAGCTTTAGGGCTGAGTAAATTCAACTCATCACAAATCTTCGCACGAATTTCTGACTGTCTGATATCCAACAACTAAGACCTTTTCGATCGAGAAATTATTGCAAAATATTTAAATTAATAAAATTACGTTTGGCTCGACTTTTAGAATTAAGAAGTGGTACTCAATTTTTATATTCTCTACAATTTATTAACATTTTCTCAAAAAGAGATAGCTTGTTAGCGACATTAATGACCTAATAAAGTATGATAAAATTTAATGCTCTTAATAAGGTTTAGGCTAGGTTACTTTTTTTTGTTTGTGTCCATAAATTATTGTCTTTAATTTTAACTAGTTATTTGAAATTTCATACATATTGGAACTAATAAAACAAAAAATAAAAAAATCTTAATTTGAAATCAACCACAGATCTTTGCGAGGGATTTATGAACTGCCGAGCTGTGGAATCGGTTTGTAATGGAGCTCTAACCCAGGACTTAATACTTTAAAAAGAGCCTTTTCCCTTATAGGTGGCGTTACATTCTGGGCGTTGTTAGCCCTAATATAAGAAAAAAGACCAATGGCAACTAAAGTAAGAAAGACAGCTAATTAAAATTTGTTGACATCCCTGTTGTGACAGCCAACAGGGGTGGCAATATTTGAGGAGAGTGAACTGTGAATGATAGTTTCTCTTATTATGGAAACATTCGTGCGGAGAATATCCTTAACTTTTTTATTACTTTTGCTATGATATTTATAACGTAAAAATACACACAACTCTTATAAAAGACAATCTAAAAATAAACAAAGAAAATGAGTGAACAAAGACTCTTGCCATTAATAGAAAGTGCATGCTTTATTAAGTGAGTTTTAAGAAAATACTTTCTGCTTAATATGCAAATGTTCTAGAAATATTGTTTTGTTTATACTTCTTCTGCTCTGCTTAATATCAAGTAAACATTTTTGCTTGTTTTATTAATTAAGCAGTTATTGTTTGGTCAGGAATCAAACCGATATAGATAAAAACCTGAACTTTTTTCCAGTTCATATTATAAATAAATGAGTATAGGATTCATTATTTTTTCGAGAATTGACAAATTTTTTCAGACGTTACTTTTATAGGTTTTTAATTAATACCATAATCATGTGCAAAAAAGTACACTTAATCTGAAAGGTTTCTTTTTAATCTTAAATCCCACTCTGTTTGCTTATGGCCTCCGTTTTTATAGATTTTTTCGACTTAATTAATTTATATATTCTCATATATGGCGAGCAATAAACAACTCACTTTCTTAGCATATATATCTTAGGCAAATTAAAATGTATTTAACCTATAGATGACTAATAAATTTACTGGCTCGCTTATATTTATTGTCTCAAATTAATGAAATAGTTACCACCTCATTTTATATCACTTAGTTACAATCTATTTCTAAAAAGACATATTATTCTTCCCTTGAAAGTAATTTTCCGCAATTCTAATGTATATAAAAATCAGCTTACATATTAAACATATCTATTTCAGAGCGGTAAAAAACTTACCAAGTCGAGAATAGCAAACAATACCTTATGTAAAACAGAATCTACGCAGAGTATGCATGTGCACTTCTCTATAAAAACATCGTTCTCTAAAATATTTAGATTGTAATATGCCTTTTATATTTTATTTTGTAACAGGCAATGAGAAGCGGGCCACTTCGAGCAAAGCAAATGCTAACCTAAAATAAATTCTAGGAAGCTTTTAAACACACTTTTAAAATCCGACCAACAATACCGCGTCATCGTCATATATGGGTGAAGCAGTGGGAATGCACAATGATCATCGCGCTTTAACTCGCACTAAGGCTTTTTTCGTCTCATCTTCAACCTATCTATTCAATTTTTTTTTAATTGGCACAACACCCTTAATGTATGAGTTGTAACTTAAATGATATTCTACTTTATTCATATTTATATCTGATTTATATGCATAACGAAAAAGCATGCAAGTAAGATTATTACCGATCTATTTGACATTTCAATAGTGTAATATGACCTAAAACATTGTAAACATTGACAATAGAAGCGTATATTCGTTTTGTATTCCGTATTCAAAGCATACATTATTCCGACGAGCCAAACATGAATACATTCAGCGTCGCGCATTACATTATTATGATTGTCAAGAGGCCAGCGGCCGTCCGCATTAGGTTACGACCGCATTACGGCTTACCGTGTTGTCATAGGAGATAGTGGTATTGCTAATCCTTGAAAATATTCGCTTCGCTATGTCTATAACAGAATCGCTGTGGCACAGCGCATTTTAACCTCCATCATTTATGAAATACATCTGACTATTAAATGTTTGTTGGACTTGGGAAATTAAATTTTATAATAATCCTTCACTGAAAGAATATTATATTTTTAGATATATATGGGTTTACAGCGTTAGCTAACAAGCTATTAAGCTTTTTTTAAGTAACAATACACCACCACATAAGTTAATTTTTTTATGAAACACCCTGTAATGCGGTTCATGCCTTATCTCGACAATATTTTGTTATGTCCATCGCCGACTATTGTTTGTATTGTGTTAACCCCTTGAATAATTTGTGGTTTTATATATATTTTACAAATGAAAAACCTAATCATTTTCAATTGTTGCATAATTATTTCAATAAAAACTATATCATTTAAAAGCATACAGCGTCCACGCCCACGACCCTAATTCTACGGCCCACGCTCTTGTTTTCATTATGTCTTCGTTTGTTTTCTTAGTAACTTCTTAAAGGCTTTTAAATGCTTCATTAAGATTTGACCCACGCATGCATGCGCAATGATACTTGTATATGTATATAACATGAAGGTTTATATAACATAAAGAAAGCATATATAAACAACCATATAGATAACCTATATGGTTGAAGTATTGCAAGTTGAACTGCTACACATGTGGTAGTCAACAGACATTACAGCGTATTTAGAAATTATCCGTTCTTAAATAATATTATTAAATTAATAAAGTCCTAACTAATTTTATATTAGAGGCAATTGGCACTATAAAGGCAATTGAATGATAAATGATATATTATTACAATTAGTTGTCTTTTCATTGCTATGTGTTATAACATATTTATGTACTATACAATACATGGATAGGTTTAAATTTCGAACGAGACATACTAAGCGTATATTTTGTCTTGTTCGTTCAAGTCTTAGACCCATTGCTACGCCAAGTTTTATATAACAAGAATGGAGTTTATTGTGACAAAATATACATATTTATTATGTATTTATAAAAGTAGTACTAAGATATATTAACTGTTGATTCAATATTACATACTTATAAACAATTAGTTAAGCTTTTATCTAAACCATGAAATATCCAAAAAACATATAATATCATTGAAATAGGCCTTGCCCAAGAAAAATATGAAGACTTTTGAAAAATGTATATTAAACTTGTCTTTAGAAATATTAGTTTAGGCTTGAGTGATTGTCTGATAATGTACATTCATTTATTTCTTCATAACTTGTATTATAATATTCCAATATGAAAAGTTTTTTAAGCTTAATAAGAATATATTAAAACCTGATTTTCTCATAGCACAAATTATTATTATAACTATTATTTTTTATGTTTTTTAAATTTAGATTTTCAAGTTTGAACAATTTTGTGTAGTTTTTTAATGTTTTTAAAACATTTATGAATTACGCATCAGACAAACCAAAGGACTATCGTATTGTATAAAATATAATACTTAAAAATATGCTTTTCCGCAAACGATTAGGGACCACGATTGACTATGAGGGTCAATCGTGGTGACGCATGAGGGCAGTGAGAAATCCACTATTTTATTAAAATGTGCACTCCTGTACACTATACACACATAACACCACAAACAGACACATTAAAATATTATTAACAAAACCAAATTATTAAGGACCCCTTTAAATGTACACCAGTAAAGTCGGAAAAGGGAGGTCTGCCAGCCCCTTATGACATGATTGGGACGGTATGGAAAATAAAGGAAAACGATTTAAAAGGACCAGGGTGGGATAGAAAATATGATAAGAGGGGGAAGGAGGTGTAAGAAAAATATAAATGTGAGATCACATTTCATACACGGTCAGTTAGTGCCAAGATAAGCAATTTATAGCTTGTGTTATGGGTGCTAACCCGACATATAAACTACTTTTCTCTTTTTTAAAGGCGTTCAAAAAATAGAATAATTCTTGATCATACTGGGAACCGAACCGGAACAGGATAAATTTAGTGCATCACTTGACGCCGGGTTCCTAGGAAAAACTTCCTGGTATTTCCCGAATTAAGTATTAAACCAGTAAATTAGAAAAGGACTGTTTTAATATACTCTTTTATATTCAAAACAATATTTTATGGCGTAGAAAAAGTTTAATAATACAGTTCAGTAGGTCATCTAGTGAAGCATTAACTCGATGTTCCATACTACAAAATACCGGCCATTCCGAGTTGTGACTCATAAAATCCGAAATAGGAATTCTATTTTCATCGCCACAATATATTGTGAATCAAAATTATAACTCATAAATTGTGCGAATGTTGCGGTCCCAAAGAATTGTATATACTATATAGGTTAAGGACGAGGTTAGCGAGAGGGTAATATGAAATATAGTCCTCTGACTATTAACTAACGGAACTACCTGAGGATTTGTAAGGGTATTGTCTCAGGTACAAATTATTTACAATCAAACGGAAGTCGTACACATATTTATTTATATATAGGATATTAAAATTTCAACTGAATAATCTTGACTGTGGCAGTAATGAAATTGCAATAAAACCGTGACCTGTCTTAAGCTCCGCTAACACATTAACGTCGCTTTGCTTATCATAAAACTGGAAACAAAATACAAAGTTTACATCCATACAACTCTTAATCGCAATTTGAGCGTTCCTTTGTTCTTCGACACACCCGTCGCTAGATGAGTCACTTGATTGAAACCATTTGTTATTAGCTCCAATTAGTTCACACTGGCTTTAAACCCAATTATTATGTTATATTCCGCTTATAAAAATAAATATTTCTTAATACATTCGTTAACTAAATATTAAAATAAAACTTTTCAATGAATATTTCGGGAATTTGTATAAAGCTTTATAAAGCTCACGAAACGTCGTCGTAGTCGAGTCGAGTAGTCGAAATAAGCGCAAATTGCTAACATATTTGTCTGCAATCTGTCTGCATCTGAATTCCCTAATCGGACGTCGATGTCCGTTGTTCCACTACCAAACATTTTGTATGATACTATATTTTTTTTAATATATAGAAGAGTAGAGAAATGAACAAAGTCCTATTGTATCACTTTACGCCGGTTTTTTATAAGAGAGTGGTATTTTTCCGGCCGTACCAGCCCATTCGGCTGAAACTCAACAGCATGGCACTCCCACTCAGAAAACTACCCTATATCTCTCACTATTATCTTTAAACCACGGAACCAGCCTCTATTTTCGAAACAATTCTTTGGCAATGTGGCTCGTTTTCCCATAAAATATATAATGCCATATTGATTAAGCATTAGATAGCATTAGTGTCAAACGTTTACCTTCCAAATAAATGTACGTGCATATTTTAATGATTAACGAATTGTTTAAGTACCATTAAAGCTTAACTAACTACTTTGGATGTTTAGTATAATTTGCTGAATTACGTGTTAATTTACCTTATTTGAAGTGTAATTAGCCCAAATTCGGCAAATAATTCCTAATAATTTGTTAAACGGCTCTTTGATATAAGCCTAGTGAGGTTTATAAGTTTATAGCTCAACTAATTTGAACAGCTATTGTCAAATTTGTTCTAGATACCGGAGTATTATCTCATAGAGATCGGAACATGAGCTTTGTAATTCGTTGCCTAATAAATATAGATTTACACATTTTTTAAGGAAGAGGAGGCAACAACATCACTTCACATTATTTGTTCTCATTTTGCATGTTCCTATTTCTCTATACTAACGTTTAGAGTTTAGTGATGTTATAAAGGTTGAAGCTTAACAAGCATCTTGTAAAGTAAAAAATTTTAAAATCAAAAACGTAAAAGGCGTTTTTGCCAATTCTTGTCGCAGATTGCTACGCACTCTAAGAACTTCCTGTAATTAGAGGTTGAGGGAATACAGAACGGAATTATTTTACGTTAATTTAAATGGTTTATACCCCGTCGATTAGTCCCAAGGGTAGCGATTTATAGCTTGTATTATTGGTGTGGTAGCTGATACATATATATGTATACTATTTATATATACTATTACAACCACAAACATGATGACACACAATTTGTGGCAATTTTCGTCACTGACGCAGAACCCTGACCGAAAGGGTCGCATTGTGTACTCTCAGAGAGATATAACTCTTAGGTATACACGAATACCGTTTGTATAATTCATATGTCTATATTTGATGACTTACTTACTGTAGGAAGAAATATATATATATATAATAAATATATATATATATATTTCTTCCTACAGTAAGTAAGTCATAATAAATATATATATATATATATATATATAGGATTTTTTCTAAAGTAAACATTAGAGTTATTGTTGTTTCAGATATGAACTGCGGTAATCCCTTATGGTGAAGCTTTACATTAGTATAATCCCTACTTCAAAAGTTCTTTACATACTGTATCTGATGAGGTGACCTTAAATAAATATATGATATGAATAAACAAATTTAGTCATTTTTGTAATTTTAAAGATCTATAAGAGATAGGAAAGAGAGGAAATGTGTGCTTTTCTCAAACTGAATATGATTCTCGATCAATTTAAACCTCTGACTGGCAGGCTTAGATAGGACAACCACTAAGCATCACATATTCGTAACGAGCGTTCTACGACGATGTCTACAATAATGAGAAGTATTAAAAAATTATGTTTAAAATGAATCGATATTTTAAAGAAAAATTAAGAAAACTTCATTTAAAAAGTTTGACCTTATTACTTTCCATTCATTGTAAGAATAAGGCAATTTTGCCGTTTGGCATTCTGCCAGTTTTGGGACATACTTCATTCTCCTATTAGCAGCATTTTTTGTGTTACAATTTCTTTGTTTTTTTTTTAAATTACATTATACCTTTTTTATTATTATGATAACGGTGAGTAAACGGAAACTAAACTAATTCATACCAGACAGATTGCAAAGCAAAAAACAGCCAGACAACGATATGACACAAGACATTAATAAAAGCTTAGCTTGTATATTCTTTACATTATTAGATTATTTTTCTTTATTGATTGTTGTTCTTGTTATTTCTCTGCTAGATTTTATTTGAGAAAACTAAACAAGAGTTTTATTAAAATTAAAACGATGCTTGTTATATTTTAAGATATTTTATTGAAATAATAATAACAGATACAACTTTAAAAAAGAGCGTATCCTAAGAGGCCGGCAACGCACTCACAAGCTCCCAGTGAGTGTCTATGGGCGGTGACGTCACCTCTATGGCCTCCAGCTCGTTTATTTGTTTTTTATTTTAATTTTTTTTAAAGAAGAGGGGCTTCTATAAAAAAATCTACTTGCCAGTTTAAAGCTCAGCGTCAACACAGCTTCCATCTGTTTGTAATAATTCCACTAGTTTAAAACCACCCTTGTAATATCTTTATCGAATATTAACTAATATTCGAAGAAGAAAATATTATTTGCTACACTCACGTAAACATAAAAACATACTGAAGAATTTCTTTGGGCGTAGTTTGTGAAAATTAATTGCCTATCAACAATATGTGGAACGCAATATTAACCATGATAAATATAGATGTATTTAACTCAGCATTTTAATATTAGCGCCAGATATTATGAAATAGCCGTGTCTCGGTTGAAAATCTCGTTTATTAATTGACACTCAAAAAGCTATGGAGCAATTATATTTTCAAATACATTTAATGAATGTTGATTGATAGTTAATTAACAATTATTAGGAATTGTCGGCAATTGGCGTCACACCCAGATAAATAATATATCATATGCATATCGATGTTGATATCGAGTGATCTTTGTACTGTATTTATGGCTTGTTCATAATAACCAAACCGATTCGCTCTTAAAGCACAATATTGACTTGATATATACCTTGGTAAGTAATCAAAAATAATACGGTGAGCGAAATTGTAAAGGGAAAAGCAATCTACAAGCGGTGATTGTCTGTAAAATGATAGTGTGGGTAGACAAATAGCATTCAGTGCTTTTTAAATCCTGTCGTTGGATTAAATGTCCAAGCATGTCGTATAATAATAATAAATATATGAAGATTCGATAATTGAATATCAAATATTTAATCAATGTTTTTAGAACACTATTATTGGTATTCAATAGAAAACCTTTTTGTGTGTTCAAATCGTAACCATGTAGTTCATAAGCAATAATTATTTTATTTTTGTGTTAATATTATTATAAATAAATAAATTATATAATATATAGTGAAACAATTTATTAGATAAACATAATAATTTAATACTACTATAAAACACTAAAAATAAAACTTAATTGAAATGTTGTTTCTTGTTATTATAAATAATTTATAATTTTGTTGATGATATATTTTTTATAATGGAATGTATATATATGAACATTATCTATTAATCAAAACACGTTGAATTTTCTTAACTGACTGACTTTTATTTTAAACAGTGTTACAAAGAACACATAGTTGGCGCTACTAATACATTATAAAATTTACATTTTGTTACTACTTATACATATGAATAACAGTTTTCTAGTACTAGTAATACTTTGTGTAAGCCCTATCGAGTAAATCAAATTATGCAGTATATTATGATCTCCGCTTCATTATAATGGTATGAATCTAGTCTCGTTTGAAGCAACAGCTGTACCCGACAGAGGTAATCGTCACGCAATTATAAAATACTTTGTATACTGTTATTAATAATCAAACCATTAGTCATCAGTTTATATTTTTTTAATCTAAATGCTTATAGAAATATAATTATATATGATATTATATAATATTATGTATGATATACATATATATATATATATATATATATATATATATATATATATATATATATATATATATATATATAAAATTTGCCGTAAATCCCTCCAATTCCTAATCTTTACTTAATTGAGAATAAGCCATTTTTATTATCCAGTCAATGCAAGGTGTTTATCACTTGTATACTTCATTTTCCAACAGATCCATAAAGTATTGCGTACTTTAACTGGGATGTTTTATATACCGTTCGATCAGCATGCACTTGGTATATAAACTTAATGTGATTTAGATTGTTGAATATACTACCGCGTATAAAAGTTAACGTTATAAAAGAAATAGAAATGTCATAGTTAAATGAAATGAACGTTCTTACGGCCATGTACAACCAAAGATAATCTATACTATCAGTAGGTTAAGGAAGTTTAATCACTAATCATTTGCGATAGTGGTGAGATTTTGTTTTGGGTGCAATTGTCTTTTGGATATATTATATAAACACAATATTTATATTATAACGATACCCATATAATGTAATAAAGGCTAAATATAAAACATTGATTTAAATACTCAAAAATGTCTAAAAACTGCAGTTTCGTGAACATTTTCGTTCCTTGAAATGAAAGCAAGAAAAATAAGGTGAAACGCTTTGTCCAGCAATATTTAAATATTCCGAAGGCCGTGTTATTGTTAGGTACTTTTAAACTGAATTTTTACGTTCATTTGATAAGTTTTCAACGCTGGAGTTATTCCACGATAAAAGCAATAAATCATAAAAAGGTAAGACAAACCAGCCGTTGTATGTATATTTTGGTTATTATATAACCTGAATTTATTATTTGAATGAATTCAAAGTTAATTTTAAATGAAATTGGGTGATACATCTGTTTAAATATTCCAAAAACATATGTTTTTTTAATTATACCCTCAATACCCTGTAATGCTACTGACAACGCCAAATTATTGCAGACCTTAAAGTTCAAAATGTGATATGTACTCTATAGATGTATTTCTAGAAAACAAACTCTCTAGTTCGGGTACACACTTTTTTAATTAATCGTTTATTTTCGTACGCTCAGTTAAGCGAGAGACAAAACATTTTAATTAATTGAGAATTAAGATTCCATTTTAAGTTTTATAAATACTTAATTTAATCATCCATACACAAGTTGGATTACTTTAAATAACTTTTGTTGTATCAAATTTTTATTAAATAAAATTTCTTGTTTGTAATGAATAAAAAGAAAGCTTTAAAAAAGCTTGTGGTCCGATATTACTCAGTTTAACAATTAAGTGGAATGCACTGTATTGCGTTACTTAGCTAATAAGCTGGCTAAGTCTTAATGCTATTTTGAACAACCTTTTAGTCTGATGGAGTTGCATTGTCAGTCATAATAAAAAGAGTGTTCTCTGTTTAGATTAGCTCATTCTGATGTCCGTCATTTGAATAGTCCACCTATGTATTCTGAGCTTATAATAGAGGGATCGTTTATTTAAAGTTCATGTAAACTTGGTTTATTATAACCAAACTATTAGAAATGATTATAAAAAGCAAGGACTGTAAATTAGTCTCTTGGGATTAGTTATTAGATACTTTATTATAAATATACTTATAGAAACAGTGCAACATATTGTTTATATATATTTAAAAAATCTTAATGTTAATAAAATCGTCTAGTCTCCCAAATGTAAGTATCGTAATTTAAATAATTAGTAATCAATAATTCCCAGCAACATCATCAACGCATTTCAAGATTTCTATAAGCCTACGTCTGATCAAAAGGTCTAATAGACGTACGTCAAGTATTCATATGGTATTGAAGACAATTTATCATTTTGTATCAAAGGGTTCTACTTAAAGTTTGGTCATGAGTGATTGATAGCCGGTTTCCGTTCAATGTGTTGGCACGTTATCAAAAGCCTACAATATATCACGATCTTAAATCTAAAACGTTAATATTCATACATAGATTACTCCTAAATGTATAATTACACTGATTGAAAGCCGTAACAATATTTATTTGTTTATCCGATAAATGAGCAATGCCAGTAGGTTCTCCACTTGTTTGCCGTTGACCGTATACCACTAACAACAAAGCTCTGTATCTTGCACACACAAAACACAATCACAGCTACCGTTATTCTTGTAATTTTTCTTTTTGTGTGTGTATACAGTAGAGATCTTTAATTGTTTTATTTCTGTTTTTTATAAAAAGTTGATTCTGTTAAAAATAAATATTTTCTATAAAATTGTTTTTCAAAGTTATTCGTCGGCTGTATATTATTATTTTTGCAAAGTAATTGATATTCAAACTTCAAGTTCTACCCCACCTCTTCGAGAACCTCCTCAAAATAACAATTTTAGCTGTTCCCGGAATGCTACGTAGGCAAAGCGTAACATAATTATTTATTGTACTTTTTTTTAATAAAAATTATACAAAATTAACAATGTCTAAATAGTACTGTAACGGGAGAGTTTTGAATAATCCAGACTCGAGGATTTTAAAATTTGAATCCTAGGCGGAATTAAAGTATATATATACGAGTTTAAAAGTATCGCTGATAAACTGTTTTTACTATTACATTTATATCGACTCAATGCGCTCAAGTCACCATACCCAACCAAACAGAGCTTTTGATTCAAGGTGCCGGGTTGTAATAATTTGTATTTATTGAATGTTTATAACAAATTATCAATTATGTTAGCATACGAAACACAAGCTGTAAATAAAAAATATTAATAATTTCGAGACTGTTTGAACAATAGTTTTCATTATCATTAAATTTTTGTGAGGCATATGTTTATCTTATCCTTCGGGAAGAGGGGAGGAAACAAACAAACGATAACACTAATCTACATCCACATGGGTTTATGCGAATAATAAAATTCTCAATGTCAATTGTTTCATAGTCTGTGATAAATAACTTATTAGCTTGGTAAGAACGAAAAGCTTTTAAAAAATTATTATTCAGGACAAAGGTTTCATATACTTCAGACTAAAGTCTTGTGCAATGTAACAAATTTACGTTAATAACCGTTTTATTAAAATACAGCGGGGACATTTTATATAAAAGAAATCTTAAATTCGTTTTCAGGTAATTAAAAATATTTAATGCGCCATTGCTGCGCAATATCGCACTAATGGCTGACCATGCGTCGTGCTTGTGAATGGGTGACAACTTATTGTTTCATACAAATATATGATATTTATAATATATTCGTTGGAGCATTGTGTAATTTCAGTTCTTTATATCCGTTTCGTACAACATACTTGATTAAACTGGCAGTAAATGTTAAATTGTTTTTGACGATTCAAAGTGTACAAACGTTACTAATATAAATAAAGTGTTTGTATTATATTATTGACTAATAAACACGACATCTAATTGCATTACAATGTTGGATACAATTAAGAAGCTTCAATATAAAATTCATTTATGACGTAAATATATCTCAATAGCAAAAATTGTCGCTCCATAAATCTCAGTGTTGGCCGCAGGCATGCGCCGTTATGAAAAAATGCGATCTTTTTTAAAACGGACTAAATGAAATTTCTTAACTTTTCATAAGACAACAAATCGGTTGAGTTATAACGCTTTAAAAAAACATATTCCATTAATACATATAATATATTAAATTAATAATCTACTAAGAAATTGAAATTAAAGTAATCAATTAATTTCAACTTTTGTCACAATTAATCATTGATATTAGTATATCGTCAATCTTTAAAGCTTAGTTGAAAAGCTGATCATGCCCGATCAGAAGTGCGACACATATCATTGCTATGAAGTGTGCCCGTTAGAGAAAATTTCCGGTACGCTCACCGCAGATACAAAACTGCAAGCGATGCGGCTCGTAACTGATATTCAGTCTTTAAATAATAGCTGTATCGCCGAAACTATTTCGATAAAACTGTCACGTTGCGTATACCTTGGGTTATTTATTATCTCTGTCGACACTGGGTTGCGCCCACCGTGGTCACTTAGCTCTGTGAAAGATATTATCGTCATAGACTATATTGGAAGTTTGCAATTTACGGGATACAAAATACATCATTGTCTCGCCATTGTTATAACCAACAACTTGATTTATTATTCTCAAGTGTAGTGGACGTTATACTTATGTATTCATATATTATACGTTACAGCTAAGTATGTATTGTTGAATCCCAGCCTTTTTTTAACGTAGCCTCTCTCCTTTTGCTTATATGACAAGTCATTTAGCCGTCATCCCTATTTTGTCTTAATGTCTAGGTTTCTTATTTTTCACAACACCCTTCACTATTTGTACACAGTACGGACTTTAGGTTTTGAGTCACGATTAAGCTCTATCAGATTGTCAACGATCACCTTAACTCAGTTACGGCTAGCGCGCTCATAATCATATCAGCATTTGTCTTACCTCGGACAATCCGTCAATAAGTGTTTCACTGGATATTTGGCACACAAAAGCTCTGCGATTATTAAGCATGGATCCGACTCTGTCCACAATAGCGTTTGTTCAAGACAAAAAATAATAATAAACACGTGACCTTTATCTGTACGCGAATTGTAAACATTCCTTATCCAGTCAGGTCTATTGTATATTAAAGCGTCTATTGTTTATAGAATTGTGGCTTTGTGGCTATTTTTTATCCCATTAAATAAGAACTTATTTTTTTGATAAGCCTAACAAAACCCATCACGTGTATGTTATTTAGTTACAGGTTTCCTTTAATTGATTAAATTTCCGCATAGAATCGTATGTGTAATCACTTGTTAATGTGTCTGAATAGTGTCTGAAGTGCCCAATTCAATGAGAATCGAAATGAGCGCTCCAATGTCAGGCTTATTTCTACGGCTAAGAAGTTTAAAAATAGAGTGATAAGGTCCATAGATTTTCATGGTTGATTAATATTAGATATTTAGGTTAGATCAGGTCTTACGTTTTAATGGTTTTCAGCCATCAGTGCTGAAATAGTTATTTGTTTGCTAGTACGAACGAAATAGTTTTAGAAATAGTTGAATGTAATAACGGCGAAGTAATTTAATAAACGAATCCTCTTGTCCCGACAGACCAATCTGACCAATATTACAAATTTAACTATATAACAATAACTCAATTAACAATGTCAAATACTTTAAACAGAGGGACAGAAGACTGGATTTATTCGTGAATTTATATTTGTGAACGATTTATTTCAATGTTAAGTCAAGATAGTTAATAAGTTCATATGATAAGTTTTTTCTTCGATTTGAAACCTTTTTGCAAGAACTTATTTATGCAAATGTTGTTGATGACATATTCTACATAAAGACGGTGTTAGTCACGTTTCATTTCGAAGAATTTTTTTAACTT
The DNA here is from genome assembly GCA_951799465.1 of Leptophobia aripa. NCBI lineage: Eukaryota > Metazoa > Arthropoda > Insecta > Lepidoptera > Pieridae > Leptophobia > Leptophobia aripa. The sequence continues at coordinate 3,300,648 of OX637271.1, forward strand.
ACTTTTATTCAGTCTACACGAATGTGATTTACTTAGAAAAACTAGATTTTTCAGTAATTAGTGAAATATGGTATATTTATGTAATTCAAGGCAAAGTAGGGCAAACCTCACGGTTTCGGACGATTTCGGACGATAAAATTCTCGTGTCACAGTTTTCGTTCCCTTACTCCTCCGAAACGGGTTGACCGATTCTCCTGAAATTTTCTGAGCATATTGAGTAGGTCTGAGAATCGGCCAACATCTATTTATAGAGACATTTATTTTATTGTTTTTGTCGGGATCAGCTAGTAATTTATTATAAACTTTTAAGAAATCGTACCTACATGTGCTATATTCCATTGTACTTACAAACTGATGAACTTAATATTTAGATTCAACAACAAACAATTATCCATTTAAAATAGGGTTGAGACTTGTTCAACATCAACATAATAAGCGTTATTTTACGGATAATTAAAACTTTAAAATTAAATACTTACGAAATTAAGTTAAAATAACCCGGCATGAACAGCCTCAAACGTGTCAACTAAAAGGGATCGTGATTAACCCAATTAAAAGTTAACTAAGCAGCAAACTCCACATTGTGCCTACTCAGGAGTCATACTTATTACTCCTAATTTATATTGATCCAGTCTCTTATCTTCTCAAACTTGAATCAAAACCTTCACGCAGTATTTGAGAGGTCATGTTATCATTTTTTTTTTATTTATTCAAATCCAAAAACAATTTTTTTTCATACATCTTAATCTATCCGTCATTAAAAACCGCGCAGCAGTTTGTCCATGCCGTTGTTCACACAACTAACCTCATGAAACAAGTGATTTCGAATTTCAAAAAACTATCACAATTCATTGACACCTTTACTTACTTTACTTAACTTTTTTATATAGAGGAGGCACACCATGAAGGTGAAGTCGCCACCCATAGACACTTACGGGGCTGGGAGCTTGTGAGTGCAATGCTAGCCTTTAAGGGAGTGGTACGCTTTTTTCATAAAGGACCCTAAGTCGTATTGGTTCGGAAACTACCTTTGCTTAAAACTCGCATATTAATATTGTATTGAAAGGAAAATTACTTTCGGAAATGATTGTGAACTTCGTCCAAATCCATTTAAAAACAATTTTATTGATATAACAATGGCATAAAGCTGATATTATATTGGAAACCGAACTCCACCCGCAAATCATGTTTTTATAAAAACATTCGATTGCAAACTTTCATTACATTCGTGCCATCAGTAATATATTTTCGCGGATCAAATCAATCCAATTAAACTTTCTGAATATATCCCAAATACGAAGATTGCTTTGACACAGCTAATATGTACATGTATATATCAAGCCTCGAATCGTTTTTAGGTTAAAGTCAAAGGTAAAAGACAATGGTGTTTAAAGTCTCTTTATTTCACAGTTGCTTACTCACAATAAAGTACATAATTCACAGACGTTTTTATTCTTCTCATTGGTAAATAGTTTGACTGGACCACTAATATAGTTCTTAATTAGTGATTCATTTTATAAACCAAATGATTTCTACCATAACCAACATACCTAATGGTTACGTCAGCTCTTTTTTAGTAAAAGGAGCAAACGAGCAGGACACACCATAAGGGTCAAGTCGCCGCCCATAGACACTCGGATATACCGTTATGCGCAGCTGGTGGCCATAAAGTAGCGGTGAATCGGTCGGAAAAAGGTAATCAGCCTTCTATAACTCTAGTATCTTCTTTCTTCCAGTGAATTTTAAACAACGCACATATAAAATCTGTTGGGGTATGGCCGAATTTCAAATTTGGAGCGTCTGGCTTGATAGTGCCACGCTTGAACAACTAAATCCACAATGCTCAAAAAAATATAATACATTATATGTGTGAACATTAAACATCAAACTGTGATACATTTTAATAATTTTATCTTTAAATGGAGGTATAATTCCTGAACATTTGATTTCCATACTGATGCAAGACTGTACACAGAGCAGTAAAGCCTGGGTAAACACGTATGTAAACAGACCGCGCCTCATTCCATCACGTTCCGTTTTCATATCGATTTATGTAAGCTGTGCTCGGGGACAGATATGCCGCAATTCAATTTGATTTAAGTTTGACCTCTCTTTATGTAAGACGCAAAGATAATTTATTGTTTGTCATCCCAATGTATTGCTGAGACATATCAATTTTCAGTTTCTACAAACTACTAAGTTGTAGGATTGATAAAATCCATATAGGATCTGTTGTACAGAAAAAGTTTTATTCAAAAATGAATTCAAACCGTTTTTTCGAAATATTGCAATAAGAGACTAACAAGAATGGACCAATGAGTTCCCTATTAGTAATTATTAAGATTGGGGTTTACATTCTAATTAGTGAAACAAGATTGGTCTTCTTTTCTTGTTTACAAATACCTAAGCTTTAATAGTCCATTTCTTTTATATAGGCATGTAAATTTTCCTCTTTATACTTCTAACACGCTACAAACAGCACAATCCCTATTAGTTCAAATGAATACCTAAATCAAGTCTCAAAGTACGAAATGAACGCTTGGGTCTTGTAGTAAAAATAGAATATTAAAAATATGGGATAGCAATGACATGGCATTCGTAAATTTAACGAAATATGTACTTACAAAACGACAAGTTTATATACAAGCCAAATATTTTTTTAAAGAATAGGCAGACTCAGTGCGTTGCTGGCCATTTAAACTATTTGATTTATTAAAAACCTCTAATTTTTTAAAACACTATTATTATGTTTATATTGATAAAAGATTCATATACGAATATATATATATATATATATATATATAATTCAAGTATAAAATGAAATTGTATAAAATAAGATTAAAATTAAGCAACCTATAAAAGATTCAAAGAAATATTGTTACATTTATAAACCCAATTTAAAAACCTTACAGTTAGTACACATCAAAGCTCTATTAGATTCAATTAGAGAGCTTTGATTAAATATATTAATATTTTTAATTTTTCAACAACTTCATCCCTTTCACTGTTACAAATAACTTAACATAAAATCTCAACGCTCAAAATCATTCGACACGTGTAATTACAGATTAACATATTATATAGCGAATTGATGCTTTACAAAAGGATCGCATGCTATTCAAACTTCATTGTTTCCTTCATCTTGAATTACTTAATTATATATTAATTAAAGCATTTCAGACATTAGTACCTGACGATCTCGTAAACATCAAGAAGATTATTAAACAGAAAGGAGTCATTGTTTCGCTGGGCTTAGAAACAAAACCCTTGATTGACATACAGAGTAAAGTCCACGTAACGTCACTCGATTCTAATGCGTCATAAATAAGTTATTTTTTAATTGGCTTTGGTTGGTTTGTTTTGTATTCCATACAATGATTTTCCGTCTCTCAACGACCACTGTCTACAACGGAATAAAATGCACAATACATTCAGTGTCGTTATATAGAGTTTACACTGTTTATGGTATTAAGTACATTTATTAGATTAGTACTATTAAGATGTCTAAACACATATATGTGTGGACCTGTTGCACTTTGAAGCTGCAGCTGAAGCTAAAGTATTGGCAGAAATTTCGGTGCAGCTTACTGCGGCTTATCGACATTCAGCTGTTTACTACCGGTGGAGCTGTGAACTCGGCACACCAACACGTTCCACTTATACTTAGTTCAAATATAGTTTGATTCTTAAGTCCTTTAACCTCCTTAATCAGACACTTTTATGTCTGTATTCCCCTTTTTATCTAACTACTGATCACGGCTTAAACATTTTTGGCTACTTTTACTTTCTAGAAGAAAAAAATTATAACTTGTTATGTTGCCTAGACTGGTAAATAACAGACAATTTACTCTTATTAATTTAAATGGTAAGACAGACAAGAAAATTGATTATTAATAAGACGAAGACATAAAAAAAAGTCTCCAAAATATTATTGCTTACCAAAGCGTGACTGTTTTTCAGCGAATACCGTTTTTTTTCTTGCGAGTAATTGAATCGAGAGATTTAAATGATTATTATCACCTGATAAATGAGTCCCTACAGGTGCCGAGGTGCGAGTGTTCTCAAACGATGAAGTAATCACAAAATGTGCGAGGTCGCCATCATTCATGATGATTAACTATCCATCGTCTCACCGCCTCACCCCCGACGTTATAAATCACATTTACCGTTCACTGTCAGTATATCGTTCCAAAAAAGTAAAATAATGACGAAACCAAGTTGCATAACGTCAGCGAAATTGTCTTAGACGTGTTTTTTTCCGTAACGTTCACGTTTTCATCACATCGTACGTCTATTTAAAATTATTTTTGCTCAAAAACGTGCACTATATCGTCACGGGCATAGATAACAATAATGGTGTGTCTATCCTAAAATAGCTTTATCGTGATAAGGAGTTGTGTGGCACATTCACCTTCACCTTTGTTGTAGCTCCACTGAATTGTCAATTGTCAATTTCCTTTGATTTTGCTGTGTCGTCGCCCATTGTATTGAGTGAGTAGTCTTGACAGTGAATCGAAGTTTATATGAAACATGAAAGATTCGTACTGATCTTGTAGTCAAATCGAAATTTAGGACTTAACAAGTTTCCCAACAAGGCAACACAAAGGAAACACAAGAAAGGCTAAGACTTTTTTCGGAAGCCTCAAATACCGCCGGCTTTTATTACTTCAATATCGGCCTAGTAAAACGAAGGGTGGTCATTCGCCTTTGTGGCTAGTTTCTTACACAAATAGAAGGCGAGTAGTATCCGAGGAATAAATCTCTTATTACTTACACCCAAGTACCTTTAAAAGAATAATATTCTTCCGAATATATGCTTGGAGCTTTTTTAGGCACAAAGGCTATTTGGAATGAATCAATGAATGCGTTTATTTAAACGTTTGATAACCTTTTTCTTTGATTTAGCTGTAGTAACCCGGCTCACTTTGATACCTCCTGCCAAATAAGGCTACTCGGGCACTTTTTTGACGTACCTACACAAGTGATGATACGAATCTATGTGGAAAAGATATAAATAAATTGAAAATCAGCTAGATGATAGAGACGGCTACAAAGTAACGTTAGTTATCAGTCAATACCATGTGTGACGTACATCAATTTGTAACTGACTCATACATCTACATACGATTTTACGTTTACTCTCAGTACGCTCTCTAATCATAAACATTATACTTATATAGCGTTCTTCTGCTAGAGGACCTCTCCTCTATAATAGAATAATGCAAATGGCGGATAACATAACTGTCATGATACAAATTGAACAAATTTTGTAATTACTTAATTGCGACAGTACGACTTTTGGTCGACGGAGGATCTTCTGACCATTCTATTGTAACGATAGGAAGCGAAGTTATCTTATTGAAGCTAGTGTCAACACATACAATTATATAAACATAATCGTTTATACACACACATAAACATTTACGTATAATGTACATTGGAAGCTACTAGACACCCATAACACAGGAAATATTCTAGTGTGGGGTCCAACATCAGCTATATTGTTACTATAATTTCTGGTTTTAGAAGTAAAGTATTTTGTATTTTATTTATAAAAAATATGTCGTATTATGTCTGTCCTTTGAAACCATAATAACCTTAACACAATATTAATACGTGATTGATTATACACATATCATATTCAAACTCAAATAACGTAAATGTAAGAATAATCCAAAGGAGTCAACAGTTTGACATTGAATGAAAACGGTAATATGTTTTTCAAAAATTATTCATGAGATGGAGATACTAGTAGAGTTTTGATTATGTTATGTCTTTGGTATTATTATTTGTTAAATGGTATTTTTAATGCAAATTTATATATTTACAGAAAATTACTTACTCCTACTATATGTGCAACAAAGTGTTAGTAAATAAATATATATTCCAGGCAAATATTTTTATTATTAATGGAATTCTTACAGCCAGCTTCCTATGTAAAATTAATATATAGGAGCCAAAAATTTAAAAACATTTAAAAACAAATAAAGTAAAACATGTCATCACTAGTGATGTAATAAATGCATGCAACATGCATCATATAAAAATGTAACAGTGTGTGGCAAACCCTTTATAATTTTATATACAAATACATTTCTATTTAAATTGATTTTTATTTATATATTTTCGATTGAAGCCAGCTAAATCCAAAAGTCCAAAGAATACGTGTGTTTTCATCTCGTCACCTGTCACTTTCACGACGTTAAGGCCCTTAAGGAATTCAAATTACGTTCGTATAATATGAATTATCAAATTTACATTTTTACGCTTCATTCGCTGTTGTCAAAGTTATGTAAGAACATACTTCAATGGAATCCTAGTTTTACTCTCGTATTCAATTTTACATGGAATATGACTATATTCACAAGACTTTGTGTTTTGGTAATTACAGTAACGTTTCATAAATTTATCTCGTTCGTATTCATAAAATCGTCAAAATCTTTTTTTTTCAATAAGGTACATAGGACCATCTTGAAACAAGAACAAAGTATCTTCCCCTTAAAATATACAGTAAGTAATATTTGCGTAAAATATTCATAAGTCACAAGGCTACCCTTAAAATACTCATTAGGGTAGTAGTATTAATAATATATTTTTCAAGAGACAATAATATTTTTTTGATATAGATAATAAAATCTATTTTATTCGAACTTTGAAATATTACACTTTACAAAAATTAAATAAACAAACTAATAATATATTTAATAATAGCTTTTGCATATATTACCTCACTACACCATGATAAATAAGTCGTTTGACCCAATTATAAGTTTTAATTAATTAAAATAATTTGCGTTTCATCGCTGACACACTTCGACTTGTTATTTATTATTTATATCGATATGTTTATTGATAAGTCGCTTAAGTAATTCAACCTTTTATATCTATTTTGTGTCAGTCTGAATAATATTGCACTTACATATATGTTTAATCTAGATAAACAATGCGTATAATATATTTCATACAGGTATTTTTGTGTTACGTCTATACGTTTTTTCAAGCAAGTATTATCCGCGACTGACCGTGCCATCAATCGTATATCTTCCTTATCAGAAAGGAAACTTCGAAAAATTGGCACGTCTCAGACCAGAAAACTTACTATGTATGTCAGATGGCAACCTTGCAAAATTATAGGAAAAAAGACGAAGGAATGTATTGGAGTTATTCATAGTTTGTATATCTAACACTATTCGTGTTTTTAAAAGATTTTTAATGCGTGATACTCGCGTAAACAAAAGACGATAATATAATTGTTAACGGTAATTTACCATTTACTAAATAAATCTAGAATATTAATTAAATAAAACTTAGCCTTCCAAATACTACGGCCATAAAATAAACCGCGTAGAGTCTGAAAGAATGCAAACGCGACCCCACTAGTCTCCATATGCGGAATCGTGGGTTACACTCGAAGAGTGTTTTAGTGGGTATGGCTCTCCTCTGAGTAGCAGTGGTTTCCTGGTTAGTGAGTTGAGTCCCACATAAGCCCGTGACTTTTGAGTTGCGGGGAATGCATTCCAAATACTTAAACAAATCTCAAAACTTGCCCTGTGGATAGTGATAAGTAAGAAAGCATACGTTGCGTTCCATTGTGATGTTACGTAAACGATGTATTACGTTACGTATTCCTTTTAAATTCTAGCATCCCATATACATAAAATATATTTATACATACAGTCATAGATTGTATTATAGATATATTATAGATAATGGTTTCATAAGTGATTATCTTCTAGAATAAATAGAACTCATACTAAACGAAACATCACGAATAAACAATAATAATGAATCATTAAAATCACTAAATTTTTATAGTATGTCAAAAAGCTAGTAAGAAGCTGTAACCTTACCACATGACATGTCATACACGACAATCAATGGTTGTAAGTGAGCATTTTTTTTAGTGATTGTCAGATGTTTCTTTAAGGAAACTACTTTAAAGTAAACATTATTGTTGGCTCTAAGGTAAGCAATGTAAATGGGAATTTATTTGTTATTTTACACGGTAATTTGAATACTAATGGATTAGAAAAGAAGTACGGAGAATAATATAAACAGACGAATAAAACATATTTACGATCAGTTACATCTGACTGACAGGTAATGTAAGCGAGAAAATCATCGAGGTTGCCTAATGGGCTGATAAAGACTCGCTCGAAATGCTCCTAAGTGTAACTCAAGGTTATTGTATATTTTATATATAAAAGTAGGGCGTTTTGCCCCTGAGCTTGATTCCGGGAGAAGTAGTTCTGGTGGTTATGGGTAAGCTAAGTGGTAGCCGGGAAAGCTAGTAACGTTCCTAATGTATGGATAAAATTAAGACATAATCATAATAATGTTTAAAATAAGTAACGTAATAAAGGCTCCGAAGTTGCAAATACCTGAATAAACATTTCTTTCCTATTGTTGTCAGGAACCTGCATTTGACATATTTGTTGAGGGCCATTCACTTGAAATATCATGGAATATACACAAAGACTCTCCGGCTACGGATGGCCGATACTTACATAGAAAATTACAGCTTCCGCGTTGTTATTTTTTCTGTTGGTTAGCAAATATATTATGTTTACGAGATAATGACGTATATCATAAACTCATCATAATGATTTATAGTGAAACCCCGAACGAGGACAATACTTTATTTTTAATAGATAATTAATGTATCAGTCATTTTAATTGATGAGCAGCCGTTCTTTCTAATGCGATTGTTAAATTTTCAAAGTGGCACACTTTAGTCACTAGCAATATGTATGTATGATATAGACTTCTATATAGGATTTAGGTAATTTCATTATATTACAAAAAAAATAAAATACAAAATGAAGCTCATTTGATAAAATATCTCAAATTCTGGTTATTAATATTTTTTTCCTACTACTTTGCTGGCTGAGGTACGCTTTCGAACAAGCCTCCGCCGGCAAAGCCCCATTCCGTGTATGATCGCCCTAACTCATCGATTCCTTAGCACTGCACCAGTATGTGACATTTTTATGACAGGGTTAGGAATGGTTTGGTGGACGAATATAAGACTTTATTAGATTTAACTTTATTTTTTTGGCTTCGACCGTAAATTCAAAATACACTTTCTAGGATACTAGTCCAGATGCGTAGGATCACTAAACAAAATACACATTTACACCAATATACCGTTTTTTAAATATTAGAGTAAATTAAAGACTTTTTAAATTTAATTATTGCAAATATGTCGGGGAATGTAATATAACATACAATAACAACAGATTAGTCAGAAATACAGAGAATTTTCAACGTTAAATGCATTACACTCGACTATCACGTACAATAGATCTTTTCAAGTACAGTGTTTGATGTTAAAGCCCGGTTGGAGAGAGGCCAGACGGTCAACTGGTTTGCAGATTTATTCACGATTTGAGAAATTCTATTCCATCTTAATAAAATTTTAGTGGCACACGGTATAAATTTATCTATTGTTAGAGACCTTAATACAGTTCAAACTATTCAAATAAGGGACTCTCTAATAAGTAAATTCAAATAAGAGGCTATTTTTATGTCATTGAATTATTTATTAATTTAATAAAAGGAACAAGATTAGTATATTGAATAATTTTCCTTTTTCCTCAAAAATGTAAGGAAGCCATTTTATTTGTGAAGCATTTTGCGCTTTTAATGATAGACTAACAATTACCGTTAGACTATTTACGTAAGATATTAAATTATAATCTAAAAGCTGATGTGATTTTAATTAATAAAATAAGTTATATCAAAAGGAATAAAATTGATGGTTTGATATTTAGTTGTATAGAAACATTTTTAATTTGGTTTGGGCGCGGATTACTTTTTGTCATTTTCATATCATGTTACCGATCGATCTCTCGCTATATTTTTGTTTAATAAAAGTAGCTTTAAGGGTATACGATAAAGATAGAAATCACTATTTAAAATCCAAATTATTAAGATTTGGCTCCTTATTTACCAACCAGCTTTATTGTTTTTATTTCGAGTTTTATTGTATTAGACTATCATATTAATTATAAAAGAGGTGTACTTAAAAATCACTGTCATTTTGTATACATTTCTGTAATTGGTGTAATTGGTGGTGCAAATGGTCGTTAATTTCTTTTTCCGGAAATAAAATTCTGTCACAAGTGTACAGTCAGAGTTGCCATGACAACGGCGGCACATTTGAATCGCTTCGAGAAAATGTCTTTGAGCTCTCTATTATCTGTCGACAATATCACGCCAAAGAAACTATTCAACGATTCATATGTTACTTTTATGGATATGAGAATTTCTAACAATAGTTGTGAAGTTTGACTAAACTAATTTCTCAGGTTATAATCATTTTGTAATTTTGATACTTATTTTGTCGTTATGCAAGAAGTTCATGAGTATAATATTTCTGTAATTAGTGAAGTCTCGGCATTAAATTGTATGTATTTGATTATGTTTGTATTTATAAACAGGGAATTCATGTTTGGTAAAGGTAAGATAATTTCCTCCTTAATGAAGAGCTTTTAAAGTTGCACACAATTACTCCAACATTAGACATTAATTTAAATTTTTGAAACGGATTAACAAAAGGATCATTCAACGTTGCGCGTAGCTTACAAAACGAGCTCCGATAAAAGCCTTTCCGGAAACCATTGTAAATCGGCCGGTATGGAAATCGCTATTAATTTTTCAAATTGAAAGGAAACCTCACAACTCTGCAGACTTAACGTATTACATATCGCATTTCGAGCTTTCAAATAAAGTTATTCTATGTTATTATTTGTAATGGTTTAGAGTTTTACTTCAAAAAAGTGTTACTTATAACAGGTACTCATGGGTGGCCGTTAGCACTTTACTCGAAGTGACCTCCCTCTCATTTTTCTCGTGTTTCACAGAAAATCAGCGGACTGAATCGATAATTTCATTAATTCCATTTTTCATTATAAATTCATCACTTTAATTATTGCATACTTCATCTCACTGACACAGTATTCACTTTGAGATGAAATCGTCTTGAATAAGGGATCACGTTAAAATAGCTTAATTAAAATGAGGTTTTCCAAGTAATAAATAATTTAATCAAAAGCGAAAGGGAAGGTCTAGCGAAAAACATTAAAAGCTCTACTGTTGATTGCGAGTGGAATCAACGTTCCGTAGACACACTGTATACATTTATCAGTTCCTAGAACCTTACGCAGAGTTGTGACAGCGCTACGGGCTACTTAAGATTTTAATAACTTCACCATAAACCTTCCAATCGGAAGCTTATTTACAGCCTTTTTAACAAGCGAATCGTAAAAGTAGCCGCAACTCATAGACACCCATTTTATTAATGGATGCGTTGCCCGGTTGATGTTCCCGGCGTGCTTGGAAAGGCGTACGCCGTTTTTATTTAAGAATAAAGTTCTCATTGGAAATGTTTACAGTTTTGTGGACTACTAACTGAGTAGAACTGCCAGCTGTCAATCTTTGTATCATGTACACGTATGCCGTGGTATGATAATGTATATCTTTATGTATGTACGTACATACATAAACTATTATGGAACTGTAGTAAGCTATTGTTTAAAATAACCTAGGAAATATTTGTATCCTATTCAAGCGCTATTTTAATAATTATATTATATATTTTTTTAAGAATTACAAAGAAGTTATTGTTCACATTAAATTCTATGTAAACAAATACTCTATGGTATGACTTGGCAGCCAAAAGCAATAGTTGAACATTTATGAAACATCTAAATGTCTGCTTTCACCAATTCTCTTTGAGCAAACAAATAGAAAGTAAATAAAGCGTAGTAAGTGATGGTTTTAAGCTATGGAGGTAAAGGGAGGTTGAGATCCGTAGTGCGTAATGAGTGGTAATCGGATAAATTGCGATAAGATAACGCCCACTTCACATATACGGCGTTACAGGCACAAACAACTTTTGGATATCATTCCAATTCAACAAACATTTACCTGTATTTATTAATAAAGCCTAAAAAACATAACACAAATTGCTTAACGGTAAGACCCAGTTTAAAAAAATTGGGTCTTACCGTTAAAATAATTCTTAAGCATATACGTTAGTTTCTTGGTTTTGTAGTAAATACAATTTCCACGTATATACGCTATATATAACGCCGCTTTGAAAACTTGCGGAACGTCTATTTTAATTGTATTCTGTTGTATATACAATAAAGTGACATAATCCGTTCCATTTTATCACACCGCCGCAAAAACACTCGGCCATCAACAATAAGTGGTTTTTACGGAGTAACAAATTGTTTTATCATGTTTTTAAATTTTAAACAGGCTGGACGAAACGAAATGTTTCATATCGCATGCAAACGAGTGTGATTTACATAAAGGCCGGTTGGACGGATTCGGTCACATTGCGAGATTACAATATTATAAACATTTCCATCTCAATAGGGCGTAAATATTGTGAAACACAAAGTGTGAAATAAAAAAAATTTATAAATTCAAATCCTATATACTTATTTGAAACTGTGTTATATGCAAATATTGAAGAAAGTTATACACCCTAGGAAATCATATTAGCACAAACGAACATACCATACAATTCAAACCTGTGCACAAAGCGCCTTGCATAACACATTTACTTTGGAAACTTCATTAAAATCGTATATAGGTTACGAATACATAACAAAGTAACGCAAATAGCTTTATAAAACATTAAATCGGTTATATTCAAGTATTGCATTAAACTAAACAAACTATTCACAATAGTAAAGTATCGCTATTCTAATAAAACAACAAGACTGCGCTGAATGTTTGAAATAAGTTATGACTTTATAGACTTTAATTAAGTCAGCCAAGACTTACACATTTGTAGGTAGTATGTTGATGAAGTTCTGATTATTAAAAAAGAAAACTTATGACATAAAATATAACTTTTTCATTTTTGTAACAAAATCAAATCGGCAGTGCAAAATAGGTTTAGGGCAAAGTAATCGTTTAAAGCACCGACCCCAGGAATGTCGGTTTAGGTCATACCAGGAACAGGTTCAGTTCTAATAACTATCTTAAAACATATAATAGTTTATTTTGCTATATTTATTATTATTAGCTATGTTTTAAAAATTTGATTTGACTTATATAACTAAATATCTTTTTGTTTTTATAACAAAAAGGTATGTTATAAAAACTATCGTGAAATTTTAATGTCATTACTGCAAACTGCGCTCCACACCCATAGATGCGGTATTTTTTAACGTCGCGTCGGTTTATTAAAAGTGAGTTATGCAATGATGCACGCGACTATACTAAAAAAAAGTTAATGAAAATTTCTGAAAACTGAAATGTTGCACAACCTACAATTTGCATTTATTTGTCAAATATACAGTATCAATAAAACATGAGGGTTCTATTATAATATTTCAAAATAGTCACGATGTTTCATTGTTCGTAGATAAATGTTCAGAAATCGTATACATGCAATTTTAAATTCGATTTAGTCAGAGTATAATCGGTCTGTTTATGAAAACAAAAACCACTTAATTTTATATCGTTCGAAATGGGGATTCATATTTTTTTAATGTCGAGTGGGTTGTAAAAATGCACCTTAAAAATAAACGACATCTATATAATAAATAATGTCATCTAAAACTGTAAGTTTGATCACACCTTGAATGGTGCTTACGCCTTTCAACTGCTAAGCGAATGGACGGTCAGTCAGTTTTTCGATTAACGATCCTCATAACGTAAAATGCATATTAATATGCACAGCACAATAACACAGATTACTATTACATACTAATAAAAAAGGACCAAATTAGAATCAACGCAGACTATACATTTGGTAAGCTAAATACATAAGAATATGTGGATACGAAAAATAATGAAGAATATAACAAACTAAAAGTATATCAAGTGAAGAACGAGCATGAAGTGTGAGTGGGTACTAGTGTGTGTGTGAATGAGTGGATAAGTCAGGTGGATTCTTTGTTCATACTCAAAATATCTTTATTCAAGTAGGTCTTTATAAAGACACTTTTGAATCGTCAATTTTTACACTACCACCGGTTTGGAAGGCAGTTATCTACCGTGGAGAATCGGCATGAAACTCGATAGCTGCCTTTTTAAAATCAACATTTAATACAAAATTATGTTACATACAAATTATAATTCAAGTATCTAAAGCATTGTAAAGTATCGTTGTAAGGTTGCTGTTGAAGGAGTCGAATAATATTCACGTAAAACAATTAAGAATCAATGATCTATAGCAGAACCGGTGCCAACGCAAGCAAACAATGACTAACGTTTTATCACACGTGATTACACACGAGCGATAATATTTACAGTTTACATACAGTAATCCTTCCTCGTGGAAATTATGCGGAAAATTATAATAACCTTCTTACTACAATTACCACTTAAATTACGTTAAGCATCGGTGTTTCTTACAATAATTTGTACATATTAACACCAATATTATATGTATAATGTAAATAATTTTTGTAACTGTATAACGTTATTACGGTATATCATATAGCAATATAACAGAACGTTCTTTTTTTGTTGTCCAACATGTATGTAATAAACCGTCGCTAGTTTCCAAATAAGAATAATTATATCAGTGTCGCCAAAATCCCTTAATAATTCTTGGTATCTGATTACTCCAGCCGCTTCGTTATCTAATATATCAAATTCTCGTGTCACAACGTGTTCGTTTACTCCTCCAAATTGGCTTGACCGTTTCTTCTGAAATTTTGTGATCGTATTGAGTAGGACTGAGAATCGGCTAACATCTATTTTTAAAGAATTTTTTTTTTTGGCAAAACAACGGGTCCAGCTAGTTTTTATATAAAAAGGTCGGTGGTCGTTCTTTGCGATTTTTTTGCATAGTCGTATTGCTCTTTCGGCGAAGTCGAACCGGCCACTTAGGAGAGAGTCGCACGTATAAGTATATTAATATGTTACAATGTATAGTAAGACGATGTTATAGAATGTATAATCATATTTTTACAACCTCTATTGAACAATAAATTCTTTAAAACCTCTTTATGACTAAATTAAATTTTATTTCAACTCACATATTATAATTCTGACAATAGATAATTATATAATAAGCATAATATATATGCAATGAGACATATAATACTTAACTTAAATATACAAATGATAACAACTATAGATAAAATATTCACAAACATAACACACGCGTGAGCCAGTCGAGACGGCCTTATGCTCTATCATTATAAAATCTGTATGATGTTGGAATTAAATTTTAACTACATCAATGTATTAGCATATATTGAAAAGATACAAGCATTAAATAGCAATATTTTGTTTAAAGCGTATACATATACTACTCATCATAGTAACATTCAATTTGTCTTGTACATTATGAACTAATAGTTAATTAAATAAAATACTCAAAGAAATGAAAAAGTTTGGTCCTAGCAACAGAGTACTTACCCCCGCAAGTAGCTATATTAATTTTTTTAATATATAAAAATAAGTTTTATACATAAAAACTAAATGATAATTTCAATAAATAAAAATAACGTAGTCACTTTATGTGACAGTGTGTACTTTTTTGATTCCAATATTGTGGTTAAATAACTTGCTCTAGTATTATTTTTAATATATATTAAAAACAGTGCAAATGCACTATAAACACAAAGTTCATCCTCAAGTAATCTTATATTTGCATAGAAATGTTTAAAGTCATATAATTAAAGCATAGGAATGTGTGTTTAAGTGAATTAAATGGAAATGGTTAGCGAGCGGCTTACGATAACTTTATTGGTTTCTGCAGACGGAGTTCCATACTTATGAACTTCATTATTCCTTAACTATAACTGTATTATACATATTTATTTTTTGAAAAGAAGTCAAGCTTAGTTGTTAGTTAGTTGTAACTTGTTTTATAACAATATGATTAACTAAGACAAAATTGAGAATTACCATTATACAACCCTACATTTATATAGCCTCGAATTCAATTTCTGTGATTAGTTTGATTTGTTTATAGACAAGTAGGTGATCAGCCTTCTGTGCCCGACGCTTTTGATTCTAATATTTATGGACTGGTTTCTCTGACATTTATTTTTAACGCTCCTCCTACATAAAATAATATATTTTAATTTTAATTCATAGAAAGAAAAATACATAAATGATCAGTCGGACGCACTTACTAACTTTCGATAAAGATTTGAACCATATATGTAACAGCAGCTCTTATATGAATTATATAAAAATATAACTGTATTTTCAGTACTAATGAGGTTTACGAGCATTGGCCATTTTCTTACATTGAATTAGGAAATCTATTAATAGTTGTGGATTATCCTTAGGGATAAATTTTCGGATTGAATTCACTGTTAATTCTGTGAGTACTGCTGAGTTATCTCAATTTACTACAATTATCTTGAACGGGAGCCGCGGGCAGTCTCGAACATTCCCGAAGTATTTTGCTTCGTCTTGTTTCTATAAATGCTATTGTATTTCTTTATTTATCGATATCGACAAGACAAATAATACTAATCATATAATAACATACTTGGTTTCGTGTTGATGTATTGTGATATTTTATTTTATATAAATACAAAACGAGTTTTTATATACAACAATAATAAAGCACAAAAAACTTTTTCTTCTGATAAATTTTACTATACGACATTAGAAATATGTTAAAAAAATATTCCGAAAAAAATTTTATTTATACATCAATGTAGTAAATTGACAATTATTTTTGTATACTGCACTACTAAAGATCATTTAGTTCAAACCCTCACACAATTTGGGGGTAGCGGTGGCGATATTGACATATATCTGTAGAGAATCCATTTAGTTAAACCGAAATGGGTGGATTGTCGACCAACCAGACCACTGACTGGTTGGCCTAAACACCACAGTGGTTAAACAAGTATGATGGGTGTGGAATTTAATTAGTTTCTACTAAGGTCTCCAGGTAGTGTACTAGTTTCAGACACAACGGTATACGGGAAAGCAATAAATGTCACGATAGCATATCGTCTCAGTAACTCCGGGCGTAGGACATTGATGAACATGTTATTGCTACCGATTCGATAGATGCCAGCGGCACAGGCCCATTTCTCTCATGTCAGCACATTTATAACTATTATTATACATTTGTTTCGATCGCATACACACCAATAAACTATACGCGTTCTTTATATAATAATACAAATTTTATACGTTTATAATAAATATGGGTCATTTATGAAATTTTCAGATAGAGGTTTAAGAGGTCTTGGGTACAATATACGTGACACGGTATGTTGCGTCACAGTTGACAATGGAAAGATGTTTTTGTACTAATTTGCAACACAATAGTGGAAGGTCGGCGAATGGCCGTGGCCCTTCGCGGCTTAGTTACCACAATACTAATGCCTACATGCAGTCACCCGCCCCAACCCCTATAGAATACCTTTAATGAGTAACGAATGTTCACTTGAACTTAATTTATAATTAATTTTTTAGTATTCCGATAAAAGGTTTTGTGCCACTCAATGTGTTGTGGTAAATGTCATAGTAAAACGATAATATACGTTATACTTACAAAATACAATAATAAAATATTAAATAACAACATCAAATAATATATAGGGTTGATTTTTGTAGTGTGTTGTATTTTAAAATTAATAATGTAAGTAATCTAAGTTATTTAAGGTATAAACGAATGTATAACATTACAAGTAAGTAAAGTTTTTTAACGTGAAAATAGCAGGACAAAATAAAAGCTAGGAAATTTCGTTGTTCTAATGTTTCTGAAATAAAGTCTTGTATTTTTGTTAGGTCGAAAACTTTTAAACCATTCTCGCATTACATAAATCAACGTTCTGTAGTCGATTCTAAATCCAGTCGAACGCTGATTTGACTGTTAATAATAGTAAAAAACAGAAGTTTAAATCCTTTCAAAAGATTTTTTACATAGTTTTAAATATACATATACAGTGTATACGAGTACAATCAGTCTTATATACATCCATATTTATGATTTAGCCAGGGTAAACACTTTGCGGCTTTCAAAAACGACTTACAAATAAAAAAAGGATTATGGATTTACAGTGTTTTGCTTCTTAGGGATTTATCATGAAAATTTCGACCTACGACTGTGTTTTTATCAGACAGAAATTATCAGTCCATCGTGTAACAAGGTGAACTAATGATCCCGCATATACCCGTGCGGTGTAACATATTGCGGAATGTGTTGCTAACTAAATCGGAATTTAAAATAATATATGTATATAAACATATATTATATTTATTCAAATATTTTATAATATGTGTGAGCGACATATCTTAACATTCTATGATTTATATATTTTGACTTTTTTATGACATTTCTTTGATACTTTTACATGATTGTCTTTTTCCTCAAATGGCGACATCTGTCTTATTTAATTTATTTTAAGGTTTATGTACTTTGCATGCCAATTATTTGCAAATGTTGCAACCAAAATGATCCAATAACTACACAAACAATTCCAATAAGTAACATTATATATGTTTTTGAGTGGTTAAACGTCAAAGAGACGAAAGAAGTTTTTATTAAATTATTCAAATATAGAACTTCAATGGAAAATGAATGGGTAACCGGTTACTGAACTATTATTATTAGCTTAGCATTGCGAATTCATTTTGTTCTTCATAATTTATGACTTTGGGTTATAGAAAATTTATTAAACGTACATATAACTTAAAAAAACTTAACTTGATGTAAAATATATTATCGACAAAAAATAGAATAAAAGATAAGAAAGGAAGAGCTTTACTATCCGTACAACAAACAAAGCTTTCGAAACCAATTTGACAAGCTTATTTCAGTTCAAATCTCTTTAAATTTGTATTTTCTAAAGAGAACTTGTTAATATAAATTGAATTAATGAACAGAACAATTTATACTTCACAGATATCGGATGTGTTGGCATCGTCGGATATTGGATATGAGAAGTTTCCCGATAAGCGTAGTGCTGATTGAATCATGTATGTACCTTTAACTAGAATGATAACACAATATATATTACATAGATCTCAGAAGCCCATACAATATTTATTATAAATGTATTAAGGTACATAAAAAACCGTAACACTTAGATTAAATATGACTTTTTATATTTTAATGCTGGGTACTGTTTAGCTTACAGTACTGGTTAGCATATACGAGGTCTGATGTTTCCTTTTGTTAGCCTGGCAAATCCCTGGTTAGTGCTTATGTAGAGAAAGTTATTCGATAGATAAGGCGTTGCCATGGTGACAGCGCTCCTTTCATGTTTCTAATCAGATAAAAGAATGACTCAAGCGGATCCGGGGGGCGTACCAATCGCTCAAATCGTTATGCTAATGCTAAGCAATGAGATAAAAGAAATGTAGCCGCGATTTTCTCGTAAAATAAAAAGAAATCAGCAAATTATATTATTCGTTTAGGTTATAATAATTCATTTACAGTTTCTTTGATTTATTGAATTGTTCCTCAATAAGAGAAATGTTTTATATTGGATCGAAATATATTTAATCAACGTTGTAGAACGAGCGTGCCTTAATTTTATTATATATTATTTTATACTAGCTGATCCCGTTGAAACGTTGTTTTGCCAAAAAAAAATGTCTCTAAAAATAGACGTTGGCCGATTCTCAGTCCTACTCAATATGCTCACAAAATTTCATACGAATCGATCAAGCCGTTTCGGAGGAGTAAAGGAACAAACATTGTGGCACGAGAATTTTACTTATTAGATTACAATTTCGTATTATATGCTATTATAAAATAGTAACTTAATTCGATAATTTAATAATTAAATAATTTGATATAATTAATATAATGAATATATTACTTACCTATCGAAGAGTATTTTAGGTAAATAATCTAAATGCACATAACGTAAAACGTCTATAATGACAATGATATTCCAACAATACAGGTTGTCACTGTACGTAAAATATTGCACTGGCTATAAAGTCGTATAAAGTTTTATGTTGTCCCAATTATAATGCACACGACCGTATTGTGTGAGCGCCGGGCGCTGACTGAAAGATTCAGCGCTGACGATAATTTTGACCGCGCTTTGCTACGACGCTACGGCGTCGTAGCACGTAAAAGTCAAGTAGCAATGTAGAGCTCTGTTTAAATCTGTGGTAAAATTTGCTTAAAATTACTTTTATTAACCAGACAATATAAGCTAATACCATTTAATGTAATATTATAGTATGTTTACACTATGGTACATACATGCGTTTGTCAAACTATGGCTAACTTTCCCGACGCCTCCACTTCACTCAGTATTCACGGTGTGCACTGTGTATGAAGCTGAGTTACTTTTCGTTTCTACTCAAACACTTCAAACAGATTGACTACTTTTTCTTACTCTTCAACTTTTATACTTTAGGTTTATAAGCATTTTCATATATAGTTTTAATAAATATATACAAGTTATTTTTAAGATCGCGCATCTTTATTTGGTGGAACAGTTTTCACTAAAATATAGTCTCAAAGGACGTAAAGAATTATATTTTATTAATTCATTTAAAAATAACGTTGCATAAAGCTCTGTATCACCTTGTGTACTTATTAAGAATGGGTGCTATAAAAAATTCGCAAATACGTATATCTTCTATATATCTTCTACATATATCTACGACAGACTCACAAGAAACACTATTATATAGAAAATATCACAATTAACGAAATATACGCAGAAGAAAGAGAAGTATTAATAAAGCGTAAATTTAGTACCGTATATTTCCAAATAAAAACAAGTTTTTTCATATAAAATTGATTTGTTTGCTGGTATGGCTTCCATCGATGTTATTGAGGTTAATTGTTTTTTTATATAAATAATTTTACATCATAAAGGAGATTTAAAAATATATAGGGGATTACAATCGGATTAAGGTTTGACTGCTATAAATTAATATAACTTTTTCGTCATTTCAGATTAAATTGCTAAACTCCAAAATCTAAATTACACGTGAATGAACAATTTCTTATTTGAAATTTATTTCAGAGAAACATAAAATAATTCTTTATACTAGGAGCTGGACAATACATAATAAAAAGTCTATGCAATTTCTCTAATCGAAAAATTTGATAACCTGAACATGGCGTACGAGAAATACAAGAAATTGTTTTCAGTTTTAAAAAATGATTGTTACCCTTTTCATTCGTAAATCGTTGAAATTATATTTAAATAATACCTATATCAATGTCTGTAAAACTATTTTTGACCAAAATCACTCAGACCCAACCCAAAAACTATTATGAAACCGCGTCGGGTTATGTCGGGTTTGTCTTTTTAGAAATAAAGAATTGTAGTGCCTATTTTTGTATACATACGCCTCGAACTGTATAAATAAATATATATTGTTTATATTTCAATTTTCCTACGCTATTCAATAGAACAATTATAAATAGTTCATTTTTATGGCAAAATTATCAGTTTAGAAATGTGTTAAAGTTTTTAGTGTGTAATTATTATCTTCAAGCTTTGAAGTCTATTTTGCAAGTCAAAATGATTTACATCATTTGAAAGCCTCATATGATTGACTAATTAAAAGACTATATAAAACATACTTAGGAAATGTTTCATTATTTGATATTTGAAGAAGAAATTACACACATAAGATTGTCAATCAATCGATGTGTCGACTGCACAATTCTGGTCTAGATTGCGAAGGATAATTGTTTCCTGCACTCTGACAGCTTGTTTTATTGCACCGCCCCAGCTTTTAAATTAACCCAAAGACTTCTCATATTATCTCAAAATGGTGGAATGAAACGTGCTTTTGATTAATATATTTTTACTAACGAGCGTTAGAGCGTAGTAACCATGTTAAAAAAGAAAATTATAAGGTTTAAGAAATTGAAACATAAATATTACTAATCCATATTGCCCTATTTACCTAGTTTATGGCAGGCGGTAATCAGCGACGATTGATTACTGCTCAATCAGTATCTGTAGCTTGCTCATCAAATACCATATTAATCATTGGGCATTTGATTAACGTAATTATATAAAATATCCCTAACTGATATCAGTATGACCATACGATTTTTTGGACTGACAATAAAAGTTATTCAAAGTATCATAGTAGATAAGTATATTGTGTGTGTATTGTATATGTATATGAGGAGACGAATCTCTTTAAAAAAAATTATCATTGATTTACAATTTTCAGGTCTAATTTGAAATATATATTTTAGTGGTACGGGATTTGTTTAATATCAGAAAGTATGACATGAAAATCTAAGTACTGCGATCCAATTGAATCTTGGCCTCCGATACGAGCAAGCGTTAAAAATATTATAAATTTCTAGCTAAGCATGAGGAATTGTCGTAACTATTTCTAATATTACATAATACAGCAAACCAATATGCAATGGAGAAATATCTCTTTAGCCACAATAGCGGAGCAGAGCGCAGGGCGCGCCACCTAGCAGTGCGGGGGGGCAAGCATTGTGCTCGATCAGCTGCCTTAATTGGGAATTCTTGAGCCCGTCACACGCAGCAAATACTCAAAACCTAGATAGTTTCGCTTCATCGTGCCGTATGACTGTCTTAACGAGCACCATCGAACATTCCAGCATTGCTTAAATTATTATTTTTTAATCTCCTGATATAGAAATAAAACATTAAAGTTTCTAATTATAACGTCCGGTTTAATATAGTGTGTAATTTGTGCGAGTTATCAATGCAATATTTATTTTTTTAACGAACATATAAAAGTATTTTTTACATTCTCTCGAGCACTCTTGTGTAATAAACTGACATTCTAGTATGTACATTATACAAACAAAATTAGGAAAGTGTTCTCCAAAAATGTTCTTTATACCCTTTATATGTTTCAAGATCCCATAACTACCAATTAAACATAAATTTATTGTTTTCCTCATAAATAGATTTCTTTTTTTTTAATAGTTATTAGTTATGATAGTTGTATAGGCAGCCTGGCTTCCAGCCCACGCCTATTGAATGCACTTCCGTTACTCGTATTTACTTTTAAAATTGAAATCCATCATCAAACAGATCTATCATACTCTCTCTATTCCCCAGTTATATTTTTAATATACTATATATTGTCAGCACATACTTATTATATAGTCTTACATATATTAACCTCTGTCAGTTTTGAGATCAAAGGTTGTTAAAACTAAAGTTATTAAAATTTTGCAACATTCATGAAAACTTGCTTAGTCTTAGGCTTTTCACTCTTGCGTTTTCTGACAAATTGTGTTAAGCTATAATTAAAAGCATCGTATAGTGTTTTCATCAATTACTTATGGGTAAGCATATGGACTGACTACTGATTAAGGTTTTATAAATATAGGAGAGCTGACAGTACAATTTATATAGAATCAATCCACAGATGATTTAAGAATTTTAAAAAAGTACGTATTTTTATTAAATTGACTGACTGAAAATCACAGTTTTCCATAAAAAGACTTGTTTTTGACGTCTCATTTAAAAGGGTAGTATTATTTATTCAGAGACCGGCTAATTTGAACGGATAATAAAGTAGGAATCAAATTTTTTAAACGTTTCAAAGGTGAAATTTCTTTTGATGAATGACTTTAATCTTTGGAGAGGTTCGTCGTGAGTCTTATCATTGAATAGTTACTTAGGCAAGGTTATATTGAATATACTTAAATATAATACAAAATACTTTATTTGAAAATAATTTGGAAGTTACAGTAATAAAGAGGCTGCTGCACCCCACTCTAGTATATTTCCTGTGTTGTGTCAAGTCTCTTCTGAAGTGCATAGTAAAAGTGTACGTATATGTGTCTGTTTATGTTCTAACACTCGCTTCAATAAGATTCCTCTCTGGGTTAGGATGGTTAGAAGCTTCTCCGTGAATTCTCCGAGAATATATTTATTATAATTCAAAATCTCTTGTCCAGGCTTTAATACCCCGTTAACTCGATATGACTCGCCTGGGCGTTGCCTCCTGTTACATTAATAAAAATCTTAAAAAAAACATACCTAGTTGAAAAGACAGCTTTTTGATTTCACAATTTTACTAGATATTGTATTTGCGTGGCATCTGCTCCTCGACAGCACGTCAGCCTGAAATGAGTGCGTAGGTGAGCTGGCATTATAAAAATAATATATGAATTTTCGGTACCCTCTGCCCTTTCGTCTAGTACTCAAATGTCGCGACGTTCGCGACCTTCCCTTAACCTTTATATCTTTGCAAATATACACTTCGCGTATCCTGTATACTTGCTTGTTTACCGTGACATAATATTGAACTAATTTCAACGGATTAGTGGGAAGTAAATCGGATGACTGGGTTCGAACTCGGGCCAAACCAATTTTGTTATTAAATGAAGAAACCGAGTATCAGACTCGGATTAATAATGGAACACCGAAAAAGTGCTTGTCTATTTGGAATTTGGTATATATTTAGAATATGATATGTTTTTATGACTAATGTATCCGGTCTCTAGCCCTAACACGAGTTTGATATAGGTAAAATAATCTCAAATATTTGTATGAGAAATTATTATTTTTCAACAAGTGTGTGGCGACAATTCGACGGCTAACCCTATCGTGGATACAGTTAATCACGTCGGAATATTAATTTCATGTAGTAATACAAGATTTCTTGTATTTAAGGTATGAGTATATTCAAGTTACCATCGACTGAATTACAAATATATTAATTTTATTTAAATTTTATAGATATTTTATTAAAGAAAACAATTGAGAACTAGAAATTGTGGTCTCAATTCAACGCGGCTAAGACAATAAGACGAGCAATACAATATAATATGAGTATCAAAGGAAACTATAATATTTGCTCATAAAATTTAACAACGCTTTCAAGTAACCAATGCAAACTTTGCAAAATCCATTTTGTTAATAGCACTAAAAGATGCAAATCTGAAACTAAATGAAGACTCCATTGCCCCAAAGCTCTTTCTTCCATTCTACCTAATCACCTTGAATTCTTAATGGCAAAACTTACAATTAACAAAAGTCTCCTATATAACCTTCGTATCATATTCCTACTGTCTGGTCTTTTCTAACTATCGCCACATTTTATTACTGTAGCATTTTTCATTTTTATTTATATTCTCTATCTCCAACATGGTATGTACGATATGAATGGTATATTAGCAGTTACAATGTATATTATATATTATTTAATTATGAAAACTATTTGATTTTGATTAACTATTTTTAATATATAAAATATATTGACCACGTTTACCTATATACATATATATATTACACATATACCTTATATGGGTTAATTTGAAAAATGTGCCGATTTGAAAATAAATTTATTTACATTTATTTATTTACACTTTATTACCCTAGAAGCAAATGACTTTAACAGATGTTAGTACATATAAGAGCAACGGGCGGCCTTATCGCTAATAAGCGATCTCTTCCAGACAACCCACAGACATTTAGGTATGCAGCAACAATCAAGACGATGACGTCAACGATTCTGAAAGTTCTATCTAGATTGAGAGACCGCTAAGCATACCATATAGACAAATTCACGAACTTAGCCACTGGGGCCGGCCACTCAGTGGCTTCGACGGGTGGATAACCTCCTTTTTCGGCATACCTTCCTTCCTTCACAAATCATATAGCATTAATTTTTTAGCATAACACAAAAATATTAAAACTGTTGCGACCTTAAACCTAATGACGGTTTTTCTACACAATAAAATATGTAACGCGACTGTCTTACTTCGACCACGATTGCTACGAAATGTTAAAAAAATCGAATATCATATATTATTTTATTTATAATTTAAATCGGCTTACTTAACGAAGCAAAGAGCAGGAAAGACCTTTCAAGCTTCTGATTGGATCTATTGTGACCTTATTTAAATTTTGACTTAATTCAATTAGTCACTTAATGGCTTAGAATTTTTAATAATGGACTCTGACGCTGTAGAAAATTTGTAAGAGAAAGTTTATTTTGCACAACAACAATGCACGTATTTCACTGGCCAGTGGCATTTAGATACATACAAATTCTAAACTATTTAGTTGTTTAACACAACATTTTTAACTAATAACATTTAATAAGTTATTTTTAGATAAACTTATGTGGAAGCAATCATCTGGAAAAGGTTAACGTAATAAAGTACATGACTAGCGTTAGTGGTAACGTATGGACCATTCATCACTATCCGGAGCCGAGATTGATTTATGAGCCGAATAGTGGGCACACTCACAGCCTCACAACCGGTCACTCGTTCACAAATCTATCATTCAGAACATAACAGCTGCCCACATCGGGAAACAGGAAGGTTCCGGCTGAATTATAATGATCCCATTAAGTAACATTAGATAATGTCCATTTTGTTTTTATCTTAAACAAAACAAACATATTTATAAAAGGTATACAGGTAAAGGTAATACAAACGATAGTCGACGATTTATTAAATTAATTGCCGCAACCAATAAAACCGAACTTGCAATACAGTCATTGCAATTTCGATTCGGTTTTTGGGGTTGTTCAAAACAACTTAACATATTGTCGAAATAGTTTCGCGAACCAATTCAATCAGTGGTGTCGCCGTGCGTCAATCTGACACAATATTTGCGTCTCGTGACGTCACCAACCGATTTCCACACAAACAAACACTAACAGAACCAACTCGAAGGCTGTTCGCGCCTCTGAGCCGTGCTTCTGAAGCTTAGACACTTTTGTAAGACGAATTAGAGATGGCTAATGTCGTTTGATTTCTTTCTTGTAATCAAGAAGTTTGTATCACGCATATATCAATGTATTCTAATAGTCAGCCGTAATGATTAAAATTCACTTAAAAAACTAATACGTTTTCATATTTCGATATCATATTCTGATTTTACTTTTGCTGTATAGCAGGAGAATAAATTATCATCACTGGAATTATTATGTCATACTTTCTAGATTTTTTAACAAAAATTGTTAGGAAAACGCACGTAAATAAGTAATCCAATGAAAAAACAAAGATTTACTGCTCAAGCCTGTTCTCTGGAACAGAAGCCGTATCAGGCAGTAACTCTGAACAAGGAAAATATTCATGGTTCCGTAGAGCCGCGTCAAAAGTCAAAATTGGTAATTGATTTGAGAAAAAACAAAATTTTCCTCTGACAGCTGGGCTATAAATCAATTAAATTGTCGTGAACACGACTAGCGCTAGGGATGGTACGTTCAACGTAATTTTACAATATTTTATATTAATGTAATAGATATTTATTTTATAAATAAATTTCTCCACAATAATAAACAAAAATCTACTTAAGTAGCCGCCATTACACGAAATCAAGAGTCTTTAAAAATAATAATAATAATATTTTTTGTTTGAGTATTACTCATTTTTCTTGTTCCTTTATACATGGACAAATCCAGGGGCGTACTCATAAGTACGCACCTGGATTTGTCATGACACTAGAACTATGGTTCTAGCTTTTCAAAAATAATACACTAGTGTTGTACGCTACTTGACAATGTATGTATGTATTTTTAATACATTTTGTCTGAACAATCCCTTCAGTTTGACAGTTTTAGTTTTAAATAAGTAAGATTTTAAATGAGATTTTGTAATATAATTTTTGTGTTCTGTATTATGTTAAATTAATCAAGCGAATGAGATTGGGATGTGAGTGTATTCGGCCTATGGGTTTGACACATTATTTTGAATGTTACACCCCTAGACAGAGCAGCGTCAGCAAGCCGCCCGTGTGCGCGCCCGGCGCCCTCCGGCCCAACTTAAGAACCAAGTCAACTCTACGTTATCAAAATTCATGACAGTCGCTTACTGTCTCCGCTAATTACCGAACACTTGTTATTCAGTATTAACGTAAAAGCCAAGCGATCGTTTAACCTTAAAAAGGGTAAAACCTCTCTGAACGTTTAAGCTGCGAAAAACTCGAATTCTTGAATTATAAGGTCTTTATTACACGACTTATTATTATGAATATTTTTTATTGTATAAATTATTTTAATTTAATTTTAAATTAATAATAATAATGGCACGATTAAAAAATATTTCATATAATGTGTTCAGTACATTATCGCCATCTATTAGAGAATTACAATATTGCTGTATTGCGTTTAGCGACATCTAGCGACGATTACGCTAACTATTACCGAGTTCGTCTCATAAAACTGTGGGCGTTAAATTGCTACGTTGATATAATATTAATACCAAAAAATAACAACAGGTGGCGCTACTTTTGTATGTAATGTTATTAGTATTCTCAATACTCAGTTGTATTATTGCTTTTTTTAATTTAAAATATCCTGTTTGTAATAAAAATGCCATTTTGTCAAAAATACATTATTATTTTCAGTACAGGAATTGTTATTATCAAAAAGTTTTAAACTTTTATCAAGCCAAATTCTTAACACTTTACGAAATCTATAACAAATAGGTGAGATGGCATAATTTTTCAGCTCAACTGGTTCTTCAGACTATACTTATAATTTAAAGCATCGCCACATTTATGGCCCTTTATTTATAGGGCTGCAAATTAGACTACATTAACTATTAAAAAATTCTAGTTTTGTATCACTTTAAAAGTTATAAACAAATGTTCTTTTATGTCCTAGAATCTATCCTGTCTAAATAATATTAGGCGAAGGAGGGGCTTGAGAACACTGGGAGGGGCGTCAGTTGCGAACAGGTGACGACAGACGGGAGGTGACAGGTCACACTGATAAACAAATGATAATAGCGAAGTTAACACTGGAGTGTAGTTTTCTAGAAAAAACATTGATTGCTAGACGTTATTATTACATTCAATTTCGATAAAATGCTGCTTATTGCGCTAGAAATTAGACTTTTGTATGCCCTTGTTGGAATACTTTGTAGTTGGATCCATTTTTACATAACTTTATTTATATTCTTATAGCCTAGGTTCCAGTTAAAGACAGGTTATACAAGATGAACTAATTAAAATGCCAATAGGCTTCTGATACTTTTTCAATAATCGCCTGTACAATTTTCATTATAATATTTACACTTAAAATAATATAACAAGGCAGTCGAATGCATACGATTTTTACGCATTTACATATATTAGATAAGTAGATCATAATAACGCCTACCTGTTATTTTAAAAGTTCATAATATTATTTCCATACTTATAGTAATTACCAATACTAGTAACCAAACTATATAGCAGTCTATATATGTTTAGTAAAAAAAATGTTAGATTATATCAATAATTACAATTACAACTTGTTGATTTTGCCACTAGTTGCTCATCAGACCCTTTGGTATCGTTTCTGAGTCCCGTCGATCGGCCGTGACCTCTCGCGACACAGTATTCGGCTGTCCGTCTGTGTATGTGTTGTTGTATATCGACATTGTCACGGGCAAACATAAAATTGGTCTTAATTAGCGATGACTATGATGTATTTAAATATGGTACACGTAAAGTCAGATCTATTAACATATAAAAGATCTAATTTCACTGTTACACTTGAAATGCACTTGATTGGTGTATCTAGTTAAAATAGCAATAAGATTGTATAATGAATTAAAACTTTTTTTTAATTACTTTTTTTATATATAACATTCGATATTGTCTTATTAACTTTTATATCCTCGGATGGAGAGAGATACTATGTACATCATTAAATACTATGGTACGAAATGTTTAAAATCGGAACCAGTTATTTCAAAATATGCCGTTTCTATATTAACGATGACACGCACACATGGAGTATTGCTATCAGCACCTCGACGCATTATAATGAGACACAATTCGTACTAAATGTGTTTTTATAAACATGAAATAGATTTGGATTAACAATATATTAGAAAGCAGATGTTTAGAAAGTCAATTCTTGTTTTTTATTTTAATCATCTGGAAAATTGAGAAGTATTTTTTATAATATCTGTGTGACCCAAGTCTTCTTAGTACCTAATTTGGGAGAAGATCACTTTTACTATGAACAGATAGGTACCACATCGACAGCAGGTACCACAAATTTTGTTCGAACATTTAACTGTTGTAAAAACATTACGCACGAAGAAAAACGAGACAATAGTATAAGTGAAATTGATTG
Source organism: Leptophobia aripa (assembly GCA_951799465.1). Taxonomy (NCBI): domain Eukaryota; kingdom Metazoa; phylum Arthropoda; class Insecta; order Lepidoptera; family Pieridae; genus Leptophobia; species Leptophobia aripa. The sequence goes on from OX637271.1 coordinate 3,330,624, forward strand.
CACTATAAAAACCATAAAATAATTGTACTACTCATTACCAAACAGATTATATAAGTGTCCCGAATTTTAAAAGGACCAGTATCCTCTCCAGGATAAACATTGTTTTTCAAAGTTAATGGCCCTTATCTCAGTCGTTATCATTCGTCATAAATCGAGTTATCACTGTCACAGAAATAGAGCGTCCAATATTTATACATAATCACTGATCGAAAAATAACAAACACCACCCGATAACATAGTGACCCGAGAAGCTGTCGAGCCATTCTCGCCTTTACCGTGTCAGTAAAAAGGCGTCAGTGGCATGCGGCCCCAGCCGACGATACCCGCTGCCCCTTGGCCCGCACCACACCAGCTATCAGCGTTATCGAAAGGTCGCGCCCGCCATGGCGCAATTGATTCTCCTCGAAAACAGATCACTTACAATTATCCTTACTTTGTATGGATTAATCGGCAAATAGGCTATATACATGCCAAGCATTTTTTCTAGTTTTTTATTGCTATTAATGAATTAGTCTACAAAAAAATGTTGATAAGAAAAACCCGATTATATCATATTGTCGGTACACTGTAATATCAAATGGTGTCGATAAATTTTAGATATGTAGGGCAGAGAATGGGGATGCTTGCTCTAGGTCAGTGGGTCGCAGCGCGTACCTACATGTGTTATGAAAACTAACATCAGACCCTTAAGCTCTACTTAACTATATTATTTGCTTTGTATTAAGATTCTTATTCACTTCCCAACAATCGATAAACGTTCAGTGAGCATACCGTTCCGTATGTTTGTTCAAGTGTACCTCGGCGCCAAATCGCCCCCACTCTTGTTAATGTGTGATTGTGTAAACCTTGTGACTTCAACTGTTATTGTAACAGTGAATTATATTTTTCATTTATTTCGCTATTCACATCATTTTTAACTAAAAAAATATTTTTGTTGCACTGAAAACGATTAACAGGCACATAATTTGAATCGAATGATTCAATTGAATTGGAGGTTAGAAATGTATAATTAACCTATACTAGTTAAGGTTAAATATAGCCAATACAGTTTTATTTTTATTGGTGTTCATTTTAATTCTAAATAAGTCCTTAGACACAATTTTAAATATACAAATCTAAACCTGAACTTTAATTTCTACCAACAAACAAGTAAACTGTAGGTTAGAAATCCTAAGAAGGTACCCAGAAATAGAACCTATGAAATACGCTTCTAGCGATATAGCTCTTCCGATTCCTGCTGCAGATTGACTTCGCTTCTTTTTTCTTAACCCCCCCCCCCCTCATTTCTGTAAATTATCTCCTCTTACCCCATTAATTTCCCAGAAATAACAGACAGCAGACCTCCTGGAGTTATTACTTTGTTTTAATAACCCCTTTGCCTGTTTGCCACTTATTCCATAAAAAGATAATTAATGAAAAATTTAACGGGTAAATGTTTGCGGGCTTACAGGGCCTAAAAAGGTTGTGAATGCGGGTAAAACCGCGGAGAACTTGTGCTTTATAAAGTATCGTTTAGTTCTGATCTTAACTCATTAGAATGTCTCAATTATATATGAAAGCATAAGATAACATAAAGAACATTTTGAAATAGCTCATCGCCTTATCAGTCATTACCAAACACCACAATAAAGGATTCACTGTGATGAAGAATCCCTTTTTTCTATTAAATGTTTAAACAACACATTTAACAGAGACAATTGACTGCCAAATTATAGATTTCATACAACCTTGCTTTTTTACAAACTTGGGCTTATTTACTACAGCGATTTATTTAAATGCATCAGGTCAAGCTAGTCACGATTTAGGTGAACCGGTTCAGTACAATCGTGAGACCATAAGCCATTCGCAAACACTGCCGCATTATCTATAACCATTCTAAATAATATTATTACCAATATTATTTGTTGTTGTATCCTGAATCATATGTGTAAAACCAGCAAGGACAGCGCAGTGTATGTCACGTTGTTCACGAGGTGCTACGTTTATAAATATAGAACCATTTGCACATTGCGCGGGCGCAACCTGCATCGGTATTAGTTAACGTTTAGTGAAATTTATCTTTTCATATATTTTTTTCCTCTTCAAGACTGCCATCAGTCAAGATAGACTACTATCAGTTAGACTGGGGGATATATTCATTATAACTAACCACAATTTCTTTTGATTACACCGTCAAATAGAATAAAAAATAAATAGAAAGAAATATGGTCTCCATAATTACTGTAATGTTATATAGTAGTACTGTATAGTAGAATGCAACAATGGTGTTACGTGTCGTACATGGAGTAAAGAATGTGTTGCCAGATACATTCGATTTCAAGTATTTAAACACCGGTTTAATAAGTTTTCGTAAATATTTGACTCCAACGTCTAAATAGTTAAAGGCTTCCGTTATTAGCAATAGATAAATATTTGAGTGCACCTGTAAAAAGTGTACGAGTGACGCATAGAGCAGAACTGCATTCCAGTGCTGAGTGATACCGGCCTCGCCTCCACCGCCACGGCCAACTAGTCGCGGTGAGACTACACACTAGAACATTTCTTGTACCTCAAAGTTTCCACAAATCAACACACAAAACAATTACCCCAACCTTCTTCGTTGTTTTTGCTGAGAATTTTCACACATTCACTATTCCTAAAAATGAACGAGACTTTAATAAGAAAAAAGTGTACTTTTGTTTAATATATTTATTTTCAGGCATGGCAACAGTTTTCGTATAACAATTGGTTGGTTTAACTTGAATCACTTACTCCATCATCTGTGAGTCAATGAGGATTGAAATGCGCCGGACACCTGGCACCTTGTGGCAACGATATCGACGTATGACGTCACGTTATAAAATATAGTCTAAAGACATATTGACTGTCACCAAGGGATTGGATTCATCTCCCTTTATACCAATTATATAGCTGTAATAAAATGGTTTGTAAAGACACTTATTGTAAGGCGCGTTAGTAACTGGCGCATAAATCATTACGTGACAAGTGAATCAATAGTTTAATCTTTGTATAAAGTGATAGCTATTAACGCTGTAGCCTATACTTAGCATAATAACCGCTCAATTTTGACACTCACTTCCGCTCGATACTTGTCGAATTCTTGGTCGTTTAGTACCTTCATAGCTCACGATATTTTTATTTAACTGAGAGTGACTGGACCTGCCGCTAATCGACGAGCAACCATACTGATGCTGATGAGCTGTGGATATTTTAGATGGTGAAATTCCAAAAAAATATATGTTTTATTAATACGTATTTTTATTAATTTTGTTTGATGTAATATGTGATAATTTTAGCACCTATGTGCCATGGTATGAATACATTCCTAATCTATTGGATTCTATCGTTTATTTAAAACAGAGGCTCGTCTTCGACCTTCGCGTTATGCTAAATGTTGCCGTACACTTAACCACAAAAGTTTCGCTGTCTAAATATTCGAGCGCCATACGCCGTTACTAACAACTTGCGCCGTCGAGCTCACATTCGAAGCCAACGAATAAAAAATAAATGCTTAATTTACCCATAAAAACTCAACAGGCAGACGTGTTTACAAAAAATTTAGTATTATATTTCATTTTCCAGGTTCCTACACTATTCAAAGTTAGAATACATTACAGCAAGATATTATAATGATTAGAATTAATGTTCCGATAATTCACGACAGATGTTGACATGAGCCTTATTACCATGCATTATGGTTGATAATTGTCATTCACTCATTGCATGTTGGAGAGGAAACATAATTTTCGACAGCCACGACGTGTGCGTAATTAGGGTTGACTGCTGACGGCGACTTTACGTGGACGCGCTGATGAACAAGGGCCATGTAATTAAGTAGGGACCAACACAATTCCTGTAGGGAGCTTCAGTTACGAAGAAGATGTAATATAACTCCGCAAAGGTGAGTATCGTCTCGTATGTATATCAAACATCGTGTATACTCTGTTACGAAAATATAACAGAATTTCGTAATGTTAACAGCCCTGCGCGGGCGACGCCACGTGCTCGAGTGTCGCGCCCTATGGTTCATTGCTCAGCGCATTCTCACAGTGAAGCGGGCCTGCCGGCACACAGTGAACACGTGTCTGCAAACCTACTAACTGTTACGTCTTACACAACTGTAATTTTTAAGTAACGGTCATTTTACATTCTTATATGGAGATACAAATTGAATCTACTATAAAGATTTTAACTGTTTGGGCGAATGACGTCAGTTTTACCTAAGCTGATGTTATAATTGAAATACTTGTAAGAAACATATATCTAGAATCTCCCTTACTTATGACGGAATATTAATGTGAAACGTAATAATGTTTAATATCTTCTAAAAATAAAATTTATATTATTTTTAGAAGTGGGTGTATGTCCCAACACAATTTTAATATAAATGCCGCCAGTAGCAGTAACAGTGTACCGGGTTCGAGATTGTTTAGCAATATTCAAAGTGTTTATGGACATAGATAAGGTGGTGTATGAGAAGGGAACAGTCATAAACTATTCAAAACACGCATCAATCACACTATTTCGGCGCGCAGTAAACAAATATAAGTATCTATTTGCGACTGAACACAATGTTCGGACGCTGACCGGCTTGGCCGTCAGCCACACGGCTGAATTCACACAAAATAAAGAAAATTCTTTTGTTGCTCTCATAATAAGCTATTAAGGATTGTTCTATTAGTTTGCCATGTCCACCATTTATTGAATTATATTGAATGATTATACCGATTAGAATGTTCACTATATGTATAATTATTTTAAGAGTAAATTTCTTTGCAAATTAATGTACCCTAAAAACATCTATATAGTCTTCTATATTTTTAGCTGCTCTAAAAAAATCTATCTGTCTGGCCATAAATTACTGCCTTTTTCGTGTCGCTTGGAGCGGTCATGATTGTCATTAGGACAGAGGATTTGTTCAGGAAGGTAGTTCGTTGCTGAGTTATCTAAGCCATGAGGCTACTGACACTTCTTGTGCCGGTTACAGATACCGGGACGGCTACAGCCTTCTGATAGTTGGGAGAATAAAAGGGGTCTTACCAAATATTTGCACACTTATACAAAAAAACTAAATACATACTACTGTTATATACTGAGTTTACGTATTATTTTTATAATATGAAACTCAAAAGTATGAAGTATGTTTTTGTTAAGACTTTGTGTTATTATGTTTTTGCCAACAAAAACGCAAGAAACGCTTGAAACACTTTTTACAACCCACGTCGGTATGATAATCTATGGAGAAATGTTTGTCAAGCAAACGCAATAAGGCTAATGCTGTTGTCCTGCGACCCACAAGCCGACCCCGAAACGCACACACATTGATGCCGACAACAAGCCTGTCACATCAAGTCGTATGTTTCTTTAATTCAATTTCAGTTATTAAACTGTATTAATATGTGTATAACACCTACATATAGTAAAACTTATTAAACTGTAGCTCACACATAACGATATTTAACGAGTTATGACGTATTTCTAAGTCATTAAATAAAAATAAAATATACAAACTTGAAACTATATAGAAAGTCTTACACATATTAAAAGTACAAATAGACATTACGTAAAACTGGTATTTTAATCGAAAAGTCAAAGTTAACAGTTTTCGTAATTTAGTTGCGTTGTCGAAAAGCCTTCGAGGTTAATTAACTAATAACGCGTCGGTAACGTACAGAGGCGCGGCCCTCGGCCTCGCCCTCCCTGATGCAGCTACCCTGGTATCCATTTCAAATATAATAAACAAGTTTTTTATCGCCATATTTATATTACTACTACTGATCGGTTGTATAATAAAACGGAGACTTAAGTTCCGATACTTGTTGGAATCCTAATAATTCTTATAGAAAATAGATGATCCCGGTGATTTCCCCGTAAAAGAAATATTACATTGGTCCTTGTGGTAGAGTACCCATAATGCTGGCGGCATTTCCCCACTGTATCGCGATACTTATACGTTGAGCGTGAAAAACACCAGCTCGTCGGTCACCGCCTGGTGACCGACGAGCTGGTGTTAATTACACCTACCTACTTAATTATTAACTAAACCCCAAATGCCTATTATTTCATCGATATAATGATATTGTTTTATTAAATAAAGATAAATTAGAGAATTAGTTAGCACTGTGTTATTATACTGAAGTTTTTATTGAAAAACATGTGTATAAATTAAATTTAAGACTCTAGATATAGATCGCGCTATATTTGAGCTTTAATAAGTTTAGTTAAAGTAATCAGGGCTTATGTACTACTTAACAATGTGCACTTCTTTATGTCGTTTTATATTCATTATTCAGTTTATGTGTTAATAAATGATTACTTCTTGCATACATTAGCGCTTGATATCCAAATAACATTTACTATTAACTAAAATAATACAATACTTTTTATTAATGTTAAGCTGTTTCAAAAGGAAGCTAGTCTAGAATGTGATAAAACATAGATTATAGCGCAAAAAAAATGTTTCATTTTGTTTGGTATGATTGACCGAGGGATGTCGGGGGAGCGCCCTCACAAACATCAGTAACGCAGCCCTGGGTGACCAACAGCCCTAGCCCTAATTATAATTTAACTGTCGTAGATTGTCCCATTAGTCTGTTTTATGACGAACCCATTGGCTCACATGAGTTCATTACATGTTGTGTTAAAATAATTAATCTATTATGGTGCGTTGTTTCATGATGTTAGTGGCATAATTTGTTGTTGATTTAAGGTTTATTATTACAACGTGTGACAGAAGTTTTATGCGTGTAGATTTGTGCTGAGTGCGGAGTTCAAAACTCCGGCTGCACACCGTATCATGCGCATGTAGAACTGCTCGTAGATGCAGGTGAAGTTCACGAAAAGAGTGTGTAGTTTGAATGAATAGTAGTTCTAAAAAGAAGATTATTATGATGTCAGAGAAAATATTTGTCTTAAATAAACAAACTTTGAGAATGCATTTGTAGTAAATATTGAAATGTCCAAATTACTGTCCAAATTTTTAATGACATACGAGCGTATGGTAAATTCGATTTGTATTTTATATAGAAATATTTATCCACGTCTGGTTTTAAAAACGACGTTAATATAAAAATAATTATTAATTAAATGCGAATCTGAGATAGACATGATGCATTTCACATATTATAACACATTTCTTTAGCTTAGTTGTAAACGTAGCCCGATCTTATTTGCAAGTTAATTGAGCGATTCGTTGCCTTCACAACGTCACACGCACACAAGTTTGTGTTGTTTGTGTGTGTTATATATGTTAACTTGTCACGTGTTTGTGTATCTATATTATTTTGTACAATAGCAATTCGTTTCGATCTATAGGTTTGTTAGATAGTTCAGATCCGTTACGGGTTTTCTCCAAAACCAAATTTTCTCTCAAAATTACCTTTATGCATGTAGCCATCAAATGACAACAGAGAGACCTCGTGACCCGGAGCCGATAGGCAGGTCAGCAGTGTGGACTATCTGTGTAAATACATTACTCTTATCTGTGCATGCACACTCAGTTGCATAGTACATTTAATTATTGTAATAATTTAAAATAATTTGATAAGTATATATTTGTGAAAAAGCAACAATACGGCTACGTTAAGAATGTTATAAATGAGTTATTAAAACAGAATAACATCGACATTAGTAAGGAAATTAGAAAAAACATATAATTCCATAAGTAGGCATATCTCAGCTAAACTGTCCGACAAAAATTCAACGTATTATATTCATATTCATACGATATTTAGATCTCGCAACAATGCTACCAATGCACCTAAAAACAGAACAATATGTTTTATTAAACAGATACATATATATTTGTACGCCTTCAGCAATTTGCATCAACTATATTGACACTAAAAACCTATTATTTGGGCATGGCAACCCTGTATATTGTATAGCTTACATGTGTGCAAGTGTGATAAGAGGTCGCACGATAACCCACGAGGACGAGAGCCGCTCTGCACACACGTCGATCGTGTCCACGTCGCAAGTTAAAATTAACTTAAATTATTATTGAACAAAAATGTTTTTTATACCATACTGTTGTATGTTAGAGACTTAAAGCTTTGTACGAATGAATTAGAAGAACCTTTATATATTATAAAGAAGCGTAATTGTCTCATGACTCGACGTTTAACGCCTATCAACACGTGTGTATAGTAATGTACAATGTATGTTAATAGCTGAGTGAACAAAGTTTTATCATGGTGTAACGAATTATTACTTATAGGACAAAGCTTACGTGTTAAAAATATCTTAAAAGTTAATAATTCATTATTAATACAATGTCATGGAGGCTAATCTAGGTCGAGAAAAATTTATATTTTTGAGTTGGCCTTTTTTATGTTTGGAATTAAATCTTCATGCCTAATGTTTTCTGTATTTAAACAATACATTCTTTTTAAACAATTCTTGATACGCAACAAATATTGGAAAAGTTTTATAAAAATTAAATAGATAAATATTAAGATGTAAAATTTACGCTGCTTCTACTAACGTTTAGTATTTTTATTTTTATAACTGTTTGAGTATGTGTTAGATAACTGGTAGCTCGCAAGTACCTGCGCACGAGTGTATCCGGCCAATGTGATCGCTAACGAAGGAAGAATTGGCGATAATTGTGGTGCAAACATCGATCAGTTCATCGACACTATTATACTCGACGCATAAATAGATACGACAATTATATATCAAATTATACTTAATCATTAATTATTACCGTCGCGCCTACAACCTATTTTTCAGGAATGATTTCAGCTTTCGTGTAGTTTGAAGGTGCGGCGTGTTTGGAGGGCTCATGGGGTTTGAGGGGGTGAAAGAGGAATAATTGTCACAATAAACAGTCCGTAATGGAGTGGAACCGCGCCCGGCCGCCTAATTAGTGGAATGGACACCAGGGCCGTTACACCTTGAATATTCATGAATAGCTAAAAATAAACTTAATAATTTCTAATTAGTTATAGGCCTATACATAGGTGTTTATTTTCACAGCCAGTGAATAAAAAGGCTTCTAAAGTGTATCAAAATAAACTGGAAAGCTGTTTGTGAATTTATTTCTTTGAATCTACAAATAAAACGTGAACTTTTTTAATGAATGCTTTTAAATTAAGCTTTTGAAGTAAGCAAGAGTGCAGCCCTAAGCTCGCTTGGGTCGTTTTGACAACTTTCTGTATTCACATTTGGGCACAGCTCGCGATCAGGTCCTATGTATGTCAATCATTTCCTTTTCATGTTTTTGCATCAGTCATCTGTAACGCGAAACGTTACACTATAAAAAAGTTTCGTTTAACTAATTTACAAAAAAACAACCACAACTAACGGAGGTACCAAATAACATCTATGCTTTACTTAAGCGGTATTAACAGTATATATTTGTCTCCAAGTGACCCTGTTTGCGTCCCAGTGCGCAGTGGCCGGTGCAACAGGTACGTGCAACAAGTGTTGAGCTTTAACCCGTATGCAACCGGTCTCGATTCTTCATTAATACATTCGGCAGGTGACTCTACGCACTGGCTTCATAGATACCAGACCAGTATAAGATTATACCTGTATTTATCCGTTAAACCTAATAACCACAAGGCCCCTTATAGTTCAGTCGAAACTTTTTAAACTTACATCGCGTACATGGGAATCGGTCACATAAATTCTAAAAAAGAACCAGGCGAGATTTGAATGTCAATTATATTCTTGATATTATATTGGTCGCATTGATAATTGATTAATGGTCAAAACAATAAGTTGCTCAGTTCGCCGTTTGCAAGGTGCCATTCAGAAAAAAAATCACAAGTCTAACTATGTGTTTGCATAGCTACAAGGTTGTACGGACCACACTCCCCAAGTACCTGCGTCACATTTATTGAGTAACATCTGTATCAAAACAAAATTAACCTTGTGCTAAAACTAGTTAATTAAATTGTTACTAATGAATAGGCAACGATCAATCTTACAAATTACAAGTTTATACATTTTCGAAATAATATTATATTAAATTTCCATATTTGTAAAAAAATATTTATATTTGCTAACACATGGATTAATCAAAAAAAGTATTCGTGGATTTAATCAGATGTAATAGGATGAGCAGTTTAAAATTTATTTCTACGTATCGTAGATGCGCATACTTTAATTATATGAATTATATTAATTCATTTAAATAATATGAGAGATCCATCACCCACGACCGGTGGATCAACAATGTGTAAGTATTATAAGATTAAACGTGTCCAACGACCTCTTTACGGAGAAAAACCGTTACCTCTTTGGTTTCAAGTTCGGCAAAAACTTGTTGCCAAAACACGAAATCGCGCTGAGCTCAGAGTACCAGGTTCGAGGCGTTGTTTTTATTTATTTAATTCGAACACGCTCACCGAATGAATTGCAGTCGAAGGAGCGTGTAAAGCTAGTAATTAGGGCAGCCAACGGCATAAATAAGTACGCCAAGTTTAATATGATTCTTTTAATACCAATTCAAATACATAATTAAAACGTGTTTTTTTTTCATTCTTAGGCGTTAGTGCACTTGGAAGGCAGTGTAAGTAATTATAGACTCATTGCAATGATACTGTTTATCGGAGTTTTGCTAGTAGTAGTGTGAGTTGAGTAGTGACGTAAAGGATTGTGTATGGATAATCCACGTCAAGTCTGTATTTAAGTCTAAAACCGATCTCATAACTTTTTCATAAGATGCAATTGTAATTACCGCTAATTGTGCACATACGCTTAGATATCAAGGTAAAAACGCACACCGCTTCTGTTGTCGGGTGAAAGCTGAAAAGATTATGACGACTTAAAATTCTTAATTTCATAACACAACTTGTAAATGGCATCGCGCGTGAAACAAACCTAGCGTGGCTCGCCTGACGCTTCGTCTCATGAATAAATCATTAATTTTTATTTTAATTTACGCCAACAGCACACATTCAAAGGCCACCCAATCACTAACGTACATTTGTAGTCAAAGAACTATAGTTTTTAAAAGTCATATGAACAGACAAACTTTTTAATTAAGGTAGATAGATTATGTATACGAAAGCATTACTACTACTACTAGAGTCCTAAGGCCCCACGTCGGAGCATAGGGCAGATATGACCCTACTCCATTCTGCTATGTCTATGGCCTTTCCTCTAAGCTCACTCCAAGTCACACCCATATGATTGGCTTCAGTCCAAAGTTTGCCTTGGGATATGGGACGGATCTCTGCGCAAAGTATGACAGAACCAGCTCCATTTACGACGCCGAATCTGCACATCAACAGGATCTTCGTGGCACATCCTCCAGAGATCTATACTGCTGATAGTGTTTGGCGTAGGCATACTAAAAGCTTTATCCAAATTTTCCAAATCCAAATGCATTCTTATTATCGTTTGGAAAATTTTGTTTTAAAAAGATATGCCGAGGTCGACGGTTCAGCTAACAACAAGATTGTGAGCGTTATACAACGAAATATTAATAATTAGGTAAAAATATTTACATAACGAGTCTGCGTGGACACTGTGCGTTACGTCTTATAGAAATCTACAAAACTCTCACAATTCTGTAGGTAGGCGTAGGGCAAATTCATCTCGGCGGCTGTTTAAATTAAAATGAAAATAATAATCATTATAATTCAGGTTCGTGATAACATTCAAATCGTTTTAAAGCTTATCAATATTATTTAAATGTTATTATCTGTAACGATTTTACTTTTGAATACTACAAATACTAAAGTTTTGGTTTAAGTAACAATGCTGTCGAATTTCAAATCCTTATACATATATATCATAGATTGATAAAACTGTTTCGGCTGATATGGTTTAAATTTAGGTCATTTACGCTGTAAAAAGTTTGACGTAAACGAATGAATAAAGTATTGTTGCAATTGGCCCTTTGGTAATAGTCAAATATGGCGTGTCATTTATTGTTATAATAATCACTTTGCTCCGTACTTATCCTATTAACTCATTATATTTACGTAATAACAGATCTTTGCTGTTGGCTTAGCAGTTATGGGACCTTGGTTGAACGTTTAAGATCCCACAATTTTTGTATTCATAGAAACTAATATCTTACAAAGATCTCTAAACATCTGCGTGCAGATAGAAAATACTTAATAGATACAATCTATGGTCTAGGTCTGTTAAGAATTGTGGCATCAGCTTCATCTAATTTAGTTTATTATTGTGTCAAATTTAAGCAATAACTTATTTTATATTAAACTTGCGTTATATGTGTAAATATATGTAAAAGAATTTGTGATGTTGCGATGTCCAGTCCGGAGTTTATCCACACATCGATAACACTCTTCGCATTTTTATAAGAAAGACGTAGCATGTCGTTCTCACAGTATATATACGTGGGAACAGCTTCATATGAATTGAATTAAGAACAAAAAACTTCTAAGTAAAAATACAGAGCCAAAAAGTTCTATATTAATTTGAATTTTCCAATTAGTCTTACGAGCCCCGGTAGGTAATGCATTCATGGGACACCTAAAAAGTAGTCTGCCTGCCTGGACAGCCAATCTGCTTTTTTCAAATGTTATTTTGAAATTATTGTCTGTTTCAAACTACTTATAATGCCATTGAGAACACGACAACATTTAGACTTAACTAATAAGGTAAACATTATGCAGATGATGGCTTACCATAAATAATAATTAATTAATAATTTATCTGACGTGTACGGTAGATCAGTCGCCTTAATATTAAGGAAAAGGACTAATTCCATGTTATGTTGCATAACGTAATGTTTGTTCATACTTCGCCAATCACAGAGCTCTTCCGTTAAATATTCTTATGTAATCCAGTACCAAACAGTTGTCAATGACTCCATGGCTGTGTTTTGATAAGGCTGGTTTCTCGTACCCGGTTTATAGGTTGAAAATAATATATAACCCTTTGCTATATATATATATTTTTTAAATATATGAAATTATTTTTGTTTACAAATATTAAAGAAGTTTTAAGTCAATAATAAGGCTTAATGGGGAACATAGTAATAATATAATGTACATATCGTACAAATTTCACATAACTATGAACTATCAAGTGGCATTAGTTAATTAGTAACAATACTGACACTGAAGATAAAATGAAACAAAATATATAGAGAATTTTTTATTAGTATTTATAACATGATGAGTTGAATTAACTAATGGTTTCTTAAATAATTGAAAATAGCATAAATTTAAACGAGTAAAGTTCTCAAGGTAAACCATAGAGGCGATGAGCAAAGTCCATGTCGCGTTGGCTTTACCTGAAAATAATAAAATTTTGTATAAAATATCATCACATTAGATTATTTTGTTATACGGACGTAGATTTTGATTTAAAAAAACATATAAATATTTGCGGCGACATCATCTGTATTTATTTATTACCATTATTTAGTTAGATTTATTTTACTCATGCCTTCTTTCTTGTACTAAAGTAAATATAAATGATTATTTATTTTATATTAATATTTCCAATCCAAGGATTCAGTCTATGTGACTGGCGCCATTGCAGGTTAAGAGGACTAAAAATAACTGTGAAAAACAAACTGCTAGTCACGGTAAATATTTATTATTTACCTATAACTGCCGAGTACACAACAACTATAATTACATAACTGCCGTTAAATTCTTCGCTCTGGCTTTAACCATCTAATTAATTTACCAGTTAATCATTTCAATGATTTATATTATATAGCTAAAACATTAATAGACTTTTTTATCTGATGTGAGGCACTAGACTATTCTTATTAATATATGCTAGTTCATTGTATGTGAATAGTTGTTTTTGGCGTTAATGTTGCTTGCGTTAGTCATAAGCCAACTTGTTACTTTATTTCTTTATGACATTAGCTAAAATGAAAGTATTTACAATAGGTAAATAGTAGAAACCTTTGGAAAAACTTAAAGGTTAAAGTCAATTATATTTTATGATTACATGTCGATGTAAATATGTCTTTGAGACTTGCTTTTCAGAAATCATCAATTGAATTTTTTTCTATGCAATGTCTATTTCTATGTAATTCTAGAAACATTCATTATAAACTATGCTTTTATGTGTGGTCATTATTTATACTTGATCTATAAGGAAATATTTAGTTTAAGTTAGTATAAATCAACCTTTATCTTCGTTTTAAACATGTGTCAGCTAAGCTTATAAGTTATACGCTTGATTGACAGTTGACAAGACAGACCCGTACAGTCTTAATCCAATGAAACAACTTGATCCCATGCAGAAGAATCATTCAAAACTAAGGCATATGCTTTTGGTCAGTCTACTATTTTGAATAAGGTAACAGACAGTAGAAACATATATTCTAGAGCATTGTGTTTATCTAATAATAGAAGAGTCAGACAATTTTGTTTCTGAAATGTTTCATTTACATTTTAAACTCGACATACTTTAAAAACACGAAATGAACCGTTGGAGTACGTGTTAACCAGCAATACCAAATCATTAATTATATTGACTATAGACAAGAACACTCCTCAACCCGCGCTCAGCCTTATAAACGTACAGCTAATTACACAAATTTCGAAATATAATGGAATATGTATTTAAAATTCAAATTATTCAATCTCTGCATATTTACGAGTTAAACGTTAAAGCGATGGAATTAAATTTTAAAAGGTCAGAACTGTACTTATTAATTATTTATGATTCCGTATTATGTTATGGTTACTATAGCGTGTTATAGTGTTAAAGATTCTTTAGATATTAAATAATAAGTAAAGGGATATCTGGAAATATGTATGCGATAAGATCTTGCCGTTATCTGTTTATCTGTGTGCTGGATAGAGTCCTGACTAGGGTTGTGGTGAGGGGCTAGGGGGGTAATGGCGACCGGATATTGGCTTCGAACGGTAGGCAACAAGTTATCGCCCTGGAGATATTTTATCGTATTACAGAAGTTGCTAATGAAAACAATGATAGCGTCTCATATCTTGCTGGTAATAAATGTTGCGGCTAAGAGTAATCAGCTTTTGGTTTAGCAAAATATATATTTTTGATATTTAGCCTATGTCTCGGCGCCGTAGTACCAATAAATACCTAATAACTTCTGTCTATCGGAACGTAAAACTAGTTATTCAATTAGTTACACGTAATGTGATGTTGTTGATTCTAAATTGATCTATTTCAATTTCGATGATTACTCGCGCGATATTAATTTTACTATTATATATTTTTTTAAGTAAGAAAGCATTCATAAGTTCGTTCGTTACATTTGCACATTTATCAATACATACGTCGCAAAAGAACTGTTAAAATATAAGTTTCTATTTTGTGTCCATGATACTAAGTAATATATACTCTATGGGTATCACTAAAAGACAATTGTTGTACTATAAAACCTTTAATTTATTTTAAGTAAATTCCACTTAATCCAATAACTCTAACAAGAATATATGTAATTTAATTTATAACAAAATAGCTTTTGAGTAGGTTGATTTGAATAAGCTTTGAGCAAACATTTATCGCGATAAATCGGCTACCGTACGATACAGCCGATAGCGGCAACACTTTTGCGTGTCCTAGAACTATACGAGGGATACATATTATGAAGTTGTGATTTCATATAGGTACATCATTTTTTTAAACTTTATTTGAGGAAAGAAATTCTGTGTCATCAGAAGAGGTTATATTTTCCTGTTTGGGAGTTTTAAAAATAAAATAACACACACCTCTTAGCACATAGCGACTGCCTAGAAAACGGCAAGCCTGGAACAGCAGACAGGCAGGTGCGCAGTACAGCGACCTCTCTCCGTGACATTTACCGCCCGCGTCTGCGCAGCGCCGCACCTTGCGAAGACCAGTGCACGCAGCTCTACACGCTAACTTGAAACATCCCTAACCATCATAGAAATAGCTATTATTAGTAACATTTATAACGTTAAGCGGTGTTACTAAGCGCGATATTAAACTATTATTTACCTTAAGTTATATGACATATATTCTGAGCATTGTTTTACGACATATAATATTGTGTGTGAATTGAAGATCAACAGATGATACTAATTTTAAGCGGATACCTAACGTAATACAATTGATTAATGTAAATTGATTAGTCACTATAGCTTAAGGAACTGTTAAGAAGCCGACATAAGGTTTTATTAGGCATAGAAATATTTGTTATATGTGCATATGTGTTGTTTCTACCGTGCACAAACAAAATAACATGAGTATGGAAATGCGGTAATAAATTGAATGTTATGAGAAGTTTAAAAATTTAAATATTAAGGCTGTTGTGTGAAAAGGTGCGTGGTCGTTGAAGTCTTTTAAAGGCGCTCACTACTTTACCTTTATTTTATGAGGCTTAAAGACATTTAAGGCTTATCCCGGTTTATAAAGTTTCTTCGACTATATCTCGTAATAGTAGAATTAAATTGTTATTTAATCTACAATTTTACAGTCCTAACCAGTTATTAAGAAATAAACAAATAATGTCGACGTTAATAAATTTATACATAAGAAGAGAATAAAAGCAGAATTCTGACATATACGTACTTCATTTCAAGCAAAGTATTATAGGCAAAGCAACTAAGAAAGCATTTCATTATTTTTTTTTAATTTTGTAAGAAAGTGGATCTAATTAAAACCAAACAAACCTATCACATATACATCTCATTGTAACCAAAAAAATTGTATATTATTAACAAATGCTTATACATGCAATACATAATATGTTATATGGGTTAGATATAGCTGTCCCTAGAGAGACGACAGTTGAACGTCGACGCGGGTCAATGACCGGCTCCGGTGGGAGTTATTTTTATTTTATAAATTGTAATAAAATGGACATTTGCATACAAGATATGCGACTCTCGTTATGTGTACCGCGTAGGCTGACAAGACACAGTTCCGAGCTTCGCCCGTGTTAGTCCGTTATTACCTACATTCAAATTTGAAAGCAATTTTTATTCTATATTTTACAACGTCATCTTCAATTCGGCTTTGTTATTTTAATTGTCAGTAGCACAATTTTGTATTAATTGTTTATTTTAAATTTCTTTTCGGTAGATGACTGCCTTCCGAACCGGTGGTAGTGTAAAAATTGACGATTCAAAAGTGTCTTTGATTAAAGATCTACTTGAATGATCTATTCATTTCTCATTGTAACTGTATTAGTGTATTTCGGAAGTCATGATGTTAATAATTGTATTTTACGCATTATCAATAAATGTAGGTAATCTCTGATTAGCCTAAATATTTATCAAATGTATTGGATTTATGATAAAACTGAAAAATTTCAGTAATTCTGTTAATTTATCAATATTATTCACTTAGTTGCAAAGTATAATTACCGTTCCTGAAGGCCCGACGGAAGGAGCGGCTATCAGCCACCTCATGGTGAAGATATAAAGGAGTTCAGCACTGTTACAAAAATATTTCTTATCTAATTTGATACGGCCAGTAATCAATTCAGCAACGTGCAGCAATCGCACATACATGTGGATACACAATACACCTATGCAGACTTTTTATTATCCTAACAGATGAAGGCGTAAAAAATTCTAACAAATATTACACCAACACAAAGAAGATTGCTCAATCTTATTTATAAAAAAAATCCTTTCTTCTTCTTCAGCATTGAATTTCTGGCTTAAGCATCATCTTTTTTAGCGATCATTAAATAAGTTATAACGTGGCGGGGGCATCAAGTGGTCAAGTAAGGTGAGGTGGTTTAAAAATGTAAATACATGTATCGAAGCCGTCGGTGATTGGGGACAGGTCGGACGGGTCGCCGCTTCACACGCACTATGCCTCGCTCGCACTATATAACCACCACCTTAATGATATCTTTATAGGTACACTTCTCGTATTTTAATTTAACGATGCCAGTAGTGTTTCATTAAAAATTTTGTATATACACACAACAAATAATTACAAGTCTTATTCACATGATATAATATACTTTACAAAGTAGCGTAGACGCACAGCGCAGTCAGTAGCCGTCGTTCGTTACGTCTCAGAACCGGTAGCATTACGATATTAAATACGGAATATGAAATCGATTGGATCGAGATTAATTGCAGGAACGTTAATCGACGTGTAACGATGTTACACGCTCGAACTTCGTCTTTATTTCTATTTATATTTACATTCTAAATATAATGTACAAGCATAACATGAGCGTGACACAGCGACGCGATAACGAGGCATCCGCGGACCCAGTAGTGAGTTGTCATAACGAACAACAGCTATTTTTTTTTTTTTTTTTTTTATAGAAGAGGGGGCAAACGAGCAGGCGGCCCACCATAAAGGTGAAACCGCCGCCCATAGACACTCACGCGGCTGGTAGCTCGTGAGTGCGTTGCCGGCCTTTAAAGGAAAATTAGGAAATGGGGGGGTAGGGGAAGGGAAAGGATGGGCACCGGAAGATCTCACTCACCGAACGAAACGCGAGTACAAAATGAACAAAGTCCAATTGCATCACTTTACGCCGGTTTTCTGTGAGAGAGTGGTATTTCTCCGGCCGTGCCTGCCCATTCGGCTGAAACTCTAAGTAACAGCATGGCATACAATGCCTCTAATACAATTATAAACATATTTTTTGTTTTCACAGAAGCGAGTTCGTCTTGGCAAACTTAAGCATTTTAAAGACTAAGATTGAATTCGTTATTTATCGATAAATTTGGGCACCGCGATTTCACATTTTATTAAATTGGTGTCATTATCATACAAAATATGTTGAAAACATGTTTCTAGAACACAAGATAATGTGGAACGGTGGAACTACGAGTTTGTGAACGAGTTTTTAAAGATGATACTGACAAATAGTTTGGAGTCAATAGATTTTTACAATTATACGATACGATTTATCAAAATATAACTGCGTTAAGGGCTTTTGATGGCAGTACAAAAATAAACTGTCAACGTATTATATCTATAAATGCTATTAAGTCAAGCAAAACAAGAAATTTACTGCAAAATTAAAAACAGGGGTTGCCTGCAGTTCTATGAGCAAGTTAGGTTGGGTTAGGTTATAAATTATTGCAATATGTAACACAAGCTCATTTAAAAAATAATTGATGAATTTGAATAAGATAATATGAGGAAAAACAGTATTTGAGAGACAGCGACTCAATAGAATTCAATCAAATATGTAAACTACGATAAGCCTTCAAATATTTAAGAATAAAACAATCATTATCATCATTTGCTCAGATTTAATGAATTTATCGATTCACAGGAAAAATTGCGATTTTAAACTTTAGATACCTACGGTGTTTATGATAATTAACTTAATATGAAGGTATTGGATCTTTTTCAAGAATTTGCAGGGACATTAACAACATTGTGTGAGCGTCGGTTTGCGGCGCCGTTATAAATAGCATAGCCCTGCTCCTAGATCAGCGGTCCGAGGGCCTGGGCCGAGCTACCCTTACACAATTTTATTATATTATAGTATTGATCAATTATGCCTCCAGTATGGGGACGCATGGTGACGTCATCGCCTGAAATACCCGCGTGGCCGAGGCGGGCCCGCGATGCTCCCGGAACGATGCTCGACAGAATAAAACCGGCCGCAGTGCCAAACCCGCGGTCAACGACTCCCGAAATAGATGCATACCGCGTGTCCCGCGCACCTATAGGAAATTAAGAACCGGTCGCCGCGGCGACACTCCCGCCTCGATGAGAATTCGATTTGAAAGCGGAATCCACCTGAACAATTAATGTAGTAAAGCTTTCTCCAATCTCGCGGGTCCACGCGGCCGCAGCGTGCCCATCGCCGCCCGAGCTCTGATAGCTTGACCCTCGACACCTCCAGATAGCACCATATCTGCCGTCATATTCTTATTTCTTTGGCTAGCGCCAGCTCGCGAACCACAGCGGATATAATAAGTAATTAAAGCAACACAAGGTTGAATTTAAATGATCTGAAATCAGCACCACTACAAAAACCAACGAATGTCGGGCCTTGACCCACATCTTCGTGTTCGAAGTCAAAACTTTCCACATACTGTTGAATAATTCAATGTTTCTCGAGTGCTATTATCATCAGTCATCTTGAAATCAACATTGTCTGGAGAAGCCGCCGGCACCTCCAAAATAAGTCTTTCTGCTATCCAAATACTCTTAAAGATGAAGCGTTGACAGCATTAATTCAATACGAACTTAACACCAATCTATCTGATCTTCGATAGTTCAGACATTGCTATTAATGCCACTAAAAACGTATGAAATATTAATTAAGCTGGATTCACCCTAAGATCCACATTCCTAGTGTTTTCAAACTTATGCTGTAAAAAATGCAGTGAAGAGCGCAAGTTACGTTATTTTAAACAGTCTCTTATTATTGCTTGCCGATTGCTCGGTGCAAATTATTTTAATTAGTTGAGTGAGTAGCGCGGGGCCTTCGCCCTCACCGCGCACCGCGCCCCGCAAGCCCGCGCCACACGACACGCACGATACCATCAACATGATTAATTATTAACGTATTTATGACTATCCAACACGCCTATAATTTAATAACCTTAATTCATCGTTACTATTATAATTATTTTTAAAAATGACAAATTAACAATTACTTTAGGTATGACCTCTTCACTGCATTTAATAAAAAATTGAAATGAAAGTTTTAAAAAAAATACATTAGAACGACACCTCTTCTTAGCCTCTAATCTCTTTTTTATATTATGAAGCTCCACTTACGGTTGTATGGTCTATAACATTAATGTATAACATGTGTTAAAATCGTCACTACGCGGTCGCATGACAGCATGTTAACGCTGGTAATGTATGTAGGACGTGGCAAGACATGCGGGCGCCGGTGGCAGCGTCCTTCACCGCCAGGCCTACCTGTAGCTGCAGAAGTTCGGTCCAGCAGCATAATCAGACACCACGCGGTCATCTGACCGTTGGACTCGAACCGGTTCCACTTGAATATAGCTGCGAAGACATCGTTGAATTCGGAGGGCGGACGACATCTTTACCTGACAGTATTAGAAGATAACGGACTCTAATGCTGCCCGGTAAGATGCTAACCGCGCCTCCGCTGGTTTCTAGTAAAATCGAGCAGACGCGAGACGAAATAACAACATCGTGCACTAAGCACAACAACGCGGCAGCGACTGAACAACTAACGCAAGGTGGCGGGCGCGCTCAGCCGGAGGCGGCGCCCTGCCCCGCCCCACGCCCCACCCGCCGCAGCACCCTCGGCTACCAGAGCCTACGGCCGCTGACATCGCTCATGAACTGCCTTAGTCGATTTTTATTACAATGGGGCATTCGGATTACGTAATTTTTTAGGTTACTGTATTTCATGCATTTGTTTTAACTAAAACGGATAGAGAATTAAACAAAATAAATGTTTGTGTTGTATATGTAATTTGAATTTCCACAACTGATAACTTTGCCGGTAGATAAAGTAGATCGTTTTAGTTATAAGTAATTAAAAGTATGTTATACAATAAAACGTACTCACCTATTACCAACATATTTTATTATCCTAATCACACACATAAAGTACAAATCATTCTAGATAGGTGCTTATCTATTGACTTTATCCTAAACTCTGATAAATCTGAAAATTGGTTTTATATCTTACATTTTGCTTTTGGAGATATGCGGAAATGGTATATTACTTCATCCGATAAATTACAGATAAAATTACATTTAATAATGCAATAGGTTTAAAATGACATTAATCGAAATGTGCTCCTCTTAAATTGAACACTAAATTTAAACAAAGTCACATTTTTTTAAGTTATAAAAGTTATTAGAGTGAGCGTGATTATGATATGTTAACTGTGTCAAATGCATTTATGATTTTTTTTCTTTTACATTATATTAAAAAGTTGAGGTGATTACCAAACGGTAAGGTAACCTAACTTCACAAGTCAATTTAAATATGTTGAGTGATCCTGCGGGTTCCATGTTTACAATAATAACGAATATAAAATCTATCGCCGGAAATCTTTACTTTTAGTTAGTTGTTTTTATGAAGTTTACAGTGTTCTATTGATTAGATATCCAATAGTATTACATACCTACTTGAAATATACTACGTTTTGGTGGCCTTTATACCATGCCACTACATCCCCACTCCAAAAATGTAATTTTCTTACCAAATAGTGAATACATAATTAAACTAATATCTGTATATTTTATGTCTAAGTATTTTTAATATATTATTATCTATTATTTTATGTATCCTATGAACCTACTTTATTTTATTACTTTCATCAATGTGACTGTTATAATATACCTACGAATCTTGATTTGGTGAGCAAAATGAAGTGTTCTAATAAATCACCGGTTACATAAATGGCACGAAAGGTGTACTGGATTGTCCAGTACTAAATGCGAAGAGTCCTTTATACCGCTGATGACCTTGAGTTTTTCAAAAATAATCGAAATCAATTTAAATAAAAACCTAAAATATAAATTTAGGTTGAATTATAAATTTTATTTTCAATTTTTTATTATTACTATAAAAATACACAGGAAATATTATGTCACAAACTTTGGTACCCGTGAACTTAATAATAATAGATTTATAGCTGCAATAAATATTGATTCATAGAAGTGATACGATAATGCCTAAGAATGCGCTATGAAGCCAAACTAAAAGTTTTAAATGGGAATATTGGTACCAACAAATTAAAAAGGTCTCTAGTCCTGTGGCTGACTTAGACTAAACTTTTTTTTTAGGTGACATTTATTTACACATGTTCACGTGGTTATTGTTATACAAATTTCTATAGCGTTTAGATGGTACAGTCTGTCAAACATTAACTTTTGGCCCCCAAACGATTCCTTGTTGTAAAATGTGTTGTGTAGTTTATGATAAATAATTATTGTGGTGATAAATTATGGTACAAGGTTCTTAAAAAAATGGACTTTCTATAAACGTCACATGTATATAAAGTTAGTTCGATTTGTTGTTTTTAGCCCTGAGTGGTCTCTTTGTCATGGACTAGACATGCAATATTTTTATCTGTGGTATCAAAATCAAAAACATTATTGACTATGGTAGTATATGACTCTATGGTTTAAACAATCTATAGGTTTTGGTTTCATTACCATAAAGTCTTCTAATTTCTAAAATTCCATTATTTGTTGTATATCTGTGACCAAGCGGTTTGTGTGTGTACAATTATTTATACATACACTATACAAGTTATTTTACTTCTTTTAACAATTACTTAGGTGCATTTAAATATTGTTTTTAATGCTTATAGTGTAAAAAGTTTCATTGACGCAAGCTAGTGTATAAATATAAGCTAAATCTTGTTCGACATTTTTGTTTCTTGAAGAGAAAATGCTGTAAAATATCAAAGGTATTGCAAAGCAAAATGGCACAAAGGTTTCCAGCCGGGGGACCGAGCGCGCCCCCAACTAGCCCCATGCCTCAGCAACGTTACCCAGGCCCTGCTCAGCCGCAACCTTCTCCTGCTATGCCTCCCAGACCTTACACGCAACCTAACTTCCCAGTAAGTATTTAATTTACTGGAGGGCGGAGTGTGTCTAGTTTATTCCCTTGAGTAATTTTTACTTTTACTTAATACAAGGTGTGTGATTAACTCTGTAATTTACTATTTGAAAACTGATATTATAAATGAGACCTCTAAGGCTGTGTATGTGCTGGTCAATTACTAAAAAATAAGTTTTATGGCCTTAGTTATATTCAAAATGTATGGCAAGATTACAAAGTGTATACTATTGATATTTTTCAAAAATTGGCTAAAATAACTCTGTGTCATTTACAACATGAGTTAGTCTTACTTACAATATTCCTTATTAAAGCAGTATAATAGTATATATTAAAATGACTTAATTCATATGATAAGTTGCCTTGAAAGGGTGAGATGTAAACAAAAGTTTGTTATATATTCAACTTTTAAAGATCTGCATACAGTAAATAGGTATTTCTATAGTGACCATTTCCTGTAGGAAAATAGAGTTCAGTGAACAAATAAGTTTAATTTATGATACAGATCATAAACTGCCTATGAAATTGAAATGCCATCTCTACAATCTACAGATTTTCTAAATAAATGCTATGATTAGGTTGAATTTTAAGTGTACACTGGCTCGAAGTCGACCAGGTTGACTGGCTCAACTTGCCTTGCTCACTTTTACACACTTGTTGGGATGGGACGGTTAGCAAAAGTTAACCGTAAAACTTTTGCTAACCTAAAACCCAATTTCATCAAACATTAAGCTTATAAAAATCTGTAGTTTGTGGTCATAACAATAAATGAATTAAACAAACTTTCAGATAAAATTCAAGGCTCAAAATAAGACTCTTTTTTATCCATAGTAATTATGTTTTTTTTCATTTACAGCAACGCAGTGGATTTACGCCACCTCCCGCAGGTGCAGGGCCAGTGGGCGTTGGCAATGCTAGGGTCGCGTATGCTGGAGCAGGTGCCCCAGCTGTTCCGCCGCCTGCACCCTACGGCGGAGCCCCTCCGCGCCCAGTTGTACCACCTGCCCCCACCAAGAGACCACCAGACGCGCGCCCGCCCTTACCGCCGCAACAACGTCCACAACATTATGCTGGGTGAACTCTCTCTCGAATTACTTTAGTATCTAATAGGGATTCTAAGGAAAATAAAGATTTTTCATTTTTTTTTCTACACTGAACAACAATTTATGTGTACGCCAATTTTTCTTGGTAAATATTTGTAAGGAAATAGATTGAAATCTTTCCCACTCTAATTGATGAGAAATTCTATTACAATAGTTGATTTACTTGAATAAAGACATACTGATATATAAATGGGCCTAAGTTAAATCTGGAAAACAAATAGTTTATTATAGACTCCATGCTTACATAGTCTGGGACAATGCTTTCATATAGTTTTTTTTTAAATATATTTATGTATAATAAAGTTTCTACATCAATATATTATAATATATAAACTTCATTTAATAAAACATTTTTCAGATTTAATTGAGGCCAAGAGTCCTCTCTGGGCACAGCTGCACATGCTTACAAGTTTAGTTAACCCATAGGTTAAAACATAATAAAATATTTTTTCCCATTTATATACATATATTAAAAAGCTTTTTTTTTTAAATCTGTAGTATTTGAGTATGCCATAATTATTTATTGAATTATCCGTTGCTGATAAGGAATAATTTGTTTGCAGTGAGGGTTACGGAGCCGGCGGCAAACGCAAAAAACGATTGGCGGACAAGATACTGCCGCAAAAGGTGCGAGATCTCGTGCCGGAGTCCCAAGCCTACATGGATCTGCTGACTTTTGAGAGAAAGTTGGATGCAACTATTATGCGCAAGCGTCTTGACATACAGGAGGCTCTCAAACGTCCCATGAAACAAAAACGCAAGCTTCGCATTTTTATTTCAAATACATTCTATCCAGGTAAATACATAGAACATTTTTCAATGAAATGGTGACAAAAAACTGAAACTGTATAAATATTGGCATACTTAATAGATGAAAGATAATGTCACCTACAAAACAAATGTATAAAAGATTTTTTATATATTATTAAGTAAAACGGAGGTCAGTAATGGGTTATAATAATTTATTTATATTAATTTTATATTATAATATAGTAAATATTGAGGCATAAATATGAAATAAGAACAGTTGTTAATTCATTACATTGAACTCACCCGAAAGTATGAAAAAGTTCAAAAATTGAAAACTTTAAAGTTTTCTAAATCGCGTATTACTCGTTTCAGGTCAGGGTGAGAACGCGGTGGCTTCGTGGGAACTACGTGTTGAAGGGAGACTGCTCGACGATTCCAAGGGTGATCCCAACAAAGTGAAGCGCAAATTCTCTTCGTTTTTTAAGTCGCTCGTGATCGAGCTGGACAAGGAGCTGTACGGACCCGACAATCATTTGGTAGAATGGCACCGCACGCTTAGCACCCAGGAAACGGACGGATTCCAGGTAAAGCGTCCCGGCTACAAGAACGTGCGCTGCACTATTCTACTGCTGCTCGACTATCAGCCACTCCAGTTCAAGCTGGACGGGCGGCTGGCAAGATTGCTGGGCGTGCACACGCAGGCGAGACCTGTCATTGTCAACGCCCTGTGGCAATACGTGCACACCCACCGCCTGCAGGACCCGCGCGAGCGTGAATACGTGCTCTGTGACAAGTATCTGGAGCAGATCTTCGGCTGCCCGCGTCTGAAGCTGGCCGAGATCCCGGCGCGCCTGGCTCCTCTGCTGCACGCACCCGACCCGATCGTCATCAACCACCTCATCTCGGTGGAGCCCCCGCATGACGCCAAGCAGACGGCCTGCTATGACATCGACGTCGAGGTCGACGACACGCTCAAGGCGCAGATGAACGCCTTCCTGCTGTCCACCGCTAACCAGCACGAGATACAGGGGCTCGACGCCAAGATCCACGAAACTGTCGACACGATCAACCAGCTCAAGACCAACCGCGAGTTCTTCCTCAGTTTTGGCAAGGACCCGCAGCAGTTCACGCAGAAGTGGCTGTTGAGTCAGGCGCGAGATCTAAAGACGCTGAGTGGGGGTGGCGGGGGCAACCCTGAAGAGGAGCGAAGGGCAGCGTTCTACGCGCAGCCCTGGAGCGGCGAAGGGGCCGCGCGCTATTTGCATCATCGCCTCGCAGCGCGTCGCAAGGACCTGGACGCCGCCTTGCACCCAATGCACCCTTCGCACTCGGCGCATCTCACCCGCCTCTGAGGGACGC
This sequence comes from Leptophobia aripa, assembly GCA_951799465.1. Taxonomy (NCBI): domain Eukaryota; kingdom Metazoa; phylum Arthropoda; class Insecta; order Lepidoptera; family Pieridae; genus Leptophobia; species Leptophobia aripa. Next base: position 3,357,231 of record OX637271.1, read on the forward strand.
GGCTAAATCCTACGGATGTCGTATCTTTGTATTAAACAATTAAACATTTTATAATCATTCATTACTTATCCTTGATCGTACTCAAAAATATTGATTCCATAAACAGTCCATGCAATTACATCAAAAATCTGAGGTCAAACAACAATATCCAAGATTATGCCATTTAAACTTAACCATTGGCCAATAAGCCTTTTTGTCAAATATGCTAAGTAAACATTTCCTTAAAAGCGTTGTATGCATAAGTGACATCATACCAGAACTTGTAATATGGAAGTGTTAATTTTATGTATAAAATAAATTAATACAGCAGACAAAAGTCTTATCGTTTAAATGCGTTCCCGCTTCCGTGACTGTTTAAATTTGCGAGATTTATCTCGGTGTAAGATTTATTGCGGTGTAATTAGGAAGATGAGATAGCGTTTAGATTGTACTCAAGAACTATATGGGCATGACGCTGCGGCAAATCGACGCTGAGATGTCTACACACTTGCATTTGGACGATACAGTACAAGGTAATCCATATAAAATACCGTCTTAAATATTTATTTGCATAAAAAATATCCACGATACGATACGCAATTGTTATTATATAAAAATTATATTAACAGTACAAGTTGAATATAAATTTGGCAGGTGAATGCAGAATCGGTGAAAAGGATGGCAGGGTAGAAATATGGCGTGTGCTGACAAGCGAATTGGTGTCAACCGCGATGTTGGTCCTGCTGTCTTGCCTTCCAGCGTGTGCTGAACCTTTACCAATGCTTCACCGCGCATTTGCCGCGGGTCTTACCGTGGCGTTACTTGTTCAGTGCTTTGATCACATATCAGGCGCGCACATGAACCCTGCTATCACGCTGACATCACTGTTGAGCGGACATGTTAGAATGGCACGCGGTGTAGGAATGATGACAGCTCAAGCGGTAGGTGCGGTAGCTGGTGGCTCAGCGGCAGCGTTGTTGGGCTCTGGCTCCGCTTACTGCGTGACGATGCCGAGTGGTTCAGTGTGGCGTGCTGTGGCTGTTGAAGCAGTGTGCACTTGCTGCCTGGCGCTGGCCAACCTAAGCGCGTGGGATCGGCGTAACCAAAATTGGCACGATTCGTGGCCACTACGCATCGGGCTCGCTGTATCAGCGTTAACACTTGCTGCGGTACATTTTACTTAATCTACTTATATGAAAATCAATATGTTTACTTATTATAAGATTAGAGTTTATGTGGGTTGTCTGGAAGAGATCGCTTATTAGCGATAAGGACGCCCGTTGCTCTTATATGTACTAACATATGTTAATGTCATTTGCTTCTAGTGTTTAAGTGCGATAAAGTGTAAAATATTTTTTTTAAATCAAAGTCATTTTTACAGATCGTTACATTGTCCATACATAGAAGTTATAATATGATTATATGTTGTACTCGTTAACCAAAGACAACATAATTCTAAGGCAAATCTAGTTCTATAAACTTTATTACCATTTGTATATCTATTTATTAGTCTTGGCTGATTTGCTGTGCATATAAATTTGTGTTAAGTTAAAGATAACTTTTCAACGGAGATACACATATGAGCCTAATACATACCGGCGGACACAATAAAATATTAGAAGCTTGTCATCACCAGTATAGTACTTGCTGTATTCCAGGGTGAAATATCTGGGGCTAGCTTTAACCCACTCCGCAGTTTCGCGCCTGCATTGCTTTCAGCCCACTGGGAACATCATTGGGTGAGTGTCACCGACATACATCAGTTTTGCCTTCATATAAAACTATGTTGTGATCAGCAGAAATATATCCGATGTACTTGTGTATTCATAAGTTAATATCAAAGGTATTCCAAATTCGAGGCTTTCAAATCGAAACTGAAAAAAATATTTACGTCGAGAAAGGAAGAATTATTACATAAAAGATATTAATTAATAAAGATCGTATATGATTTCAATATTCTTTATTCGAATGATATATACATTATGTTCAAGTGAAAACAGTGTTAAAAATAATGTTAGTGTTTAATTGACACTTAAATCTTGTTTCGAAATATATCATTTTATTGTTTAAGTTACATAAAGATAGAAACAGACTATATTTTTTTTGTTTTGCACTAAACGAGGGGTGTATTTCTAGGTTTACTGGGTAGGACCGCTAGGTGGCGCGTTGGCAGCTACGGCCCTTTACATGGGCCTATGGCGGCCATAGTGACTTACAACGCAACACAGGTACGTACTAGCATATTATTTATACTGAGGCAAATAAATATCAAAACTCCTTTAGTACTCTTTTATAATATGTCATAACTATGTCTTGTTTTGACATTTAAACTGACAGGCTCATGCAATATTCATTCCACAATTCGGTACATTCATTTTATAGTCGATTTTTATTATTATATTTATTCCATAGCATATAAGTAACCTTACTAGCGACATAAACTTGACGTATTGCGGCGTTATTTTTTTTTTTTTAAATGTTATTAATTTCTACGTGATCAGACGGGAAAGGACTACTTAATTAATTTAAAATAATGCGACCTGCATTTTCACCGTGTGCCATAGGTTTGTATATTTAATATAGATTCTTATAACCCAGGCTAAACAGCTAGACTAATTACGGAACATTCTTTCTTGATTTGACTTCGACGAACAAGTTTTACCTAAACCAACGTGTGGGATTTTAGAATTTTAAATCTATTTATAGTCGCGGACTCAGTTGGGAACACAATGAGAAAAAATAGTCTCGTTTAGAATTCCCTTAATATATTCTATAATACTATCGACTGCTGTATATAACTTGTATTTGGCCGATCTTATAAGAATTGCGAGTATTTCATACAACACGAAACTAAGAACAACGCCATCTATATTAAATATTTGTTGACTTTATACCAATGCTTTGTTGTATTAGTTATGATGTTTGTAACTATATATTTAATACAACAAAAATCTTTGTTTTTATTTATTTACACTTTGTTGTATACAAAAGAAATTAAGGTAAAACCTTTAATAATTATAAGATCAACCGACCTATCGCTCACATCGATCTCTTCCAGGCAACGATAAGCCTTGATGCATTTCCAAAATTCTATGCAAAACAATATAACATTAGCAATACGATTCGAAAATACACCAATAAATCGAATCCCATAAAAGGTAGACCACAAAAATGGCGTCGGGCGCGACCACCAGCATCATTAAACTTCCTATTTTATTGATATATTGCACCATTTCGCCACATGTCCTAAATTGTTATTTATTTTCATATATTTCATAACGATTTGAATCTCCCGTTGTATTTGAGCGACACTATTTATGGTGGCCGGCGCTTAACCTCAACCGCCACGCATCTTGTTATTGTCTTCGCCTATCTTTTGTTTAGTTTGAATACATTACATTTCTGAAATAATTAATTTTGGTCTCAGCCTCCGTTTCACATATTACCGAGGACTCATAATAAACTCTACGAGGTTACTAGCTGTATAACTGATACGGGTGAAAATCATGTTAATTTTAAACTATTTTCAAATTCGAAAGAAAACCTCTTTAAGTACTCGTATTTTGTAATTGAGTTTATAACGAAGTATAAACTCAATTACAAAATACGGGCCGCTTCAAAAATACAGTAATGAAAAAAAATATTTAGAGAAATGAAACCCGTCCGGTAAGACAGATTTCTATGAGGGCTTTCGGACTTTGACTTAATCTTAGACATTGTTGTATTTTAGATAACTTCAATAGGCTATGTACTGATTACGTAGTAATGGATTCTAATACCTACCTAATGTTATTGTTTATTCTTTCTTTTGTGTATTACATATATTCTGTATTGAAAGTAATGAAATAAACATGAAAATAGGCGCGAAATTATTTAATTGATGCTAAAGAAAGCACTCGTACGCTGATATTGCAGATGATAGCAGAGTGATATTTTCACTTATTGAACAAGCTATGAGCATGAGCTTAATTTATATTAAAAACAGATAATATAGCTAAACAAATAAATACAATATCTTTTAAATCAAATTGAGACTTCATCCATAAGTAAATTTAGTATAATTTACTTTATCTGTAGTCACCCAATTTCATTGGGCATCATCTTATTATATTAACTATATTTAAGTTTGATCAGATAAATTGTTGTCTGATACAGGATGTTAAAGAAACACTCCAACCGAAAACGAAACCATGGAATGAATATAGCTCATTAAACCTTGTATTTTATAATTAAGCCCTATATACAACCATAACAAATCATTTTAATTTAAACATAAATGACTCATTGTCTATTTTTATAATTTGGGTGACAATCTTAATAGATTGTTATAGACACGGGAAAGGCTGCGTATCGAACCGATCGGCCGATTTGGCTGTTAATGAGTTGCCGGAGTCGCCACGCTCATTATTGAACGACGTAATTAGCAGCTTCCGGGCAGGACAACGTTTCTGATAAAGTGTGTTTGCCAAATGTGACTGACGGCCGACGGACACACGACATACTTCAAGCTGTGTCTATACACACGACTAAAACAATATGAGTACAAGCTCACCCAGTCAACGTTTGGAATGCGCAGGCGCAGGTGACAAGTTCAATTGAGTAACATAGAATCAGCTACTCTTTAACACCTTAATACACCATAGGACAAGTCAGTATCTATAATAATTCTCGAGCTGTTGTTATTGAACGATAGCCTGGTACACCTCTGACCTCTGATAACAGATATTTGAATATGTTCATCAAATTGAACAAATACAAAATGTATCAGTTATTTATAAATTACGTAAAATATGTAATCGGAAAGAGTTAACCTTGTGATATCATGTTTCCCACGTATAGGAAACCGTAAAATAGCAAGCGAACGTATAAGAGAAATAACACATTTAAAGAGTTAGGGCTTATTTTGATCTATTAGATAGTTATATATCTCATTCTCTGAGCAATGCCAAGCACCCCGGTGCTGCAAGAGATGGGGGGCGGGCGGGGAGAGTAGTCGATAGTATTGGTCTTGGCGGAGGCGCGGATATCGCTTCGCTAGTTGTTTACGCGCTGCCACACATTACACAGCCCTAACACCGCTGTGCTGACAGTTGACACCCTCTGCCGTACGAGGTCTACATTCACGCCCGATGGCCACAGACGGTCAGTACTCCTTGTCACCCATTAACACCCTTTAAAAGCTCGACAGCCGTATATAAGAAATTATAGTTTTTTTTAATAATGTTATTGTTTTTAGCTTTTCTATACACGTATTTGATAAATGTCCAAAAATATATTTTTCGTTGATATCATTATTTGCCTTATAAAATGATTTTGTTAAATTTGTAAAATTACCTAAATGTACCGTATTTGAATGATATAATATATTCAAGGTCGATCTGTTAAACTGGTTATGCGTATGTTAGTAAATAACATTGCAGAACAGCAGCCGTCTAAAAATTACTCTTTCAATCCATGTTGAATAGCTTAGCAAAAAGGATCTAAGGGGGCTAATATTCGACGAGGGGTCGCTTACCCTACACCTTTTTTACCGTCTAGTCTATACAAAATTAAGTTATGTAAATATTATGATTAGATAAATATTCATTATTTAAACGCGCTACGTTTGTATGACTTGAAAAGCTATCCGCGGGGCATCGAGCCACGGCGACTAAGGTCACATGAAACACCTATTACAATAAGTACCGCTCACCTACTTTGTAATTAAATTAATAATGAGTTATTATTATTATATTACATAGATTGGCCACAACTTCCTGACCCTTATTACGTTACGCAATTATTAAAGCATATGCCAACTTTGTCCGATTATCAGGAAATTAAATGAATACATTTTTAGTATTGGTATGCCGAATATGTAATGTCGCTTTTAAACGTAATATTTGCAGTGTTAAGGTCAGATAAATGTTAATATATTCAAGTGAATTTTTCACAAATTTCAAAATACTTCAATGCTGTTTTGTTTTCAAAATAAAATTTCTTACGGTTTTTAATGTTACTTATGCGATTATAATTTCAAAAATTATAATTACTTACTAAAGTGTGACTATTTGCACAGATACAGGTGCGTGCGCATGGGTGGGAAAATGGTGGCGCGCACTTTTAGCAGAGGTGGTGGCCACAGCCTTGCTTGTGGGACTAGGCGCTGCCGCTCTATTACCTCCCGGTGCACCGCTATCGCACCCTGCGCTAGCGTTCGGTTTCCTCGTCGTCGCCCTCATCGAGGCTTTCGGTGGGGTGTCAGGTGCCCACATGAACCCGGCCGTGACACTGGCAGCGTCGTTGGCTGGACGACTGCCGTGGGTCGCGACAGTGCCTTATATGGTAGCGCAAGTGATCGGTGCCACGCTCGGATTCGAGGCCCTCATGCTATTATCACCTGCGACGTACTTTGCCAGCGGACCGGTGGGTGGGACGGCGCCAGGAGCGGGCGTTGGCGCGATTGGCGCAGCGTTGCTTGAGGCGCTCTTGACGGGAACACTGGTGTTGACGGCTTGTGGTATATGGCAGGCGGAGGATGCAGGTCGCGTCGATCCGGCGGCATCCTTAAAGCTTGGTTTGGTAGTGGCGGGTCTTATCTACGCGGGTGGACCTCTCACGGGTGCCAGTCTTAATCCGGCGCGTAGTTTTGCCCCCGCCCTCCTGCAGGGTTTCACTGCCGACCATTGGGTGAGTACAGACAGAGTTTGTCAATTCATAAATTTATTAAAATATTAATGTTAATCAGTCCATGCTTAAGATCGTTAGTTCCTATTTATAATATGCTGTTGGTATACTGCTTGCGCTTGATAACTCATTTGGAACTAATCTATCGGTATTTTGAAAGTCTGTATACTGTATAGTAATATTATTAAACAGAAGAATTTCGATGATAGCACAATTTTGATGTGTGAATTGCTAAAAATATTTAAGTTAATTATTAAATTTTTGAGTAAGGCAATCGATGATATGCATATCATATATGTGATGTTACGCTACTTTTAATGCGAGAAAAACTTTAAGAACCGTTGGGTAAATTTTTATCTATTAAGGACATTCTGAATTATGAAAAAATAATAATACTCAAAACAACGTTATTCGCCAAGCGGTTTTAATAACATGATAAATAACACACATCACAGTTATTAACTTTTTAATTAAATTGTCAATAACCTCTGATGTTCCTTATATTCATGTAAGTATCTAGTAAGGCTTAGGAAATGTAATGATAAAAAAGAATATCTTTAACCCTTTCACAAAAATCAATTAGCGGTCAAATTCCCTAATATTAGCGGACTAACCTCCAACATGTTTACAGGTGTACTGGTTGGGTCCGCTAGGTGGCGCAGCGATTGCTTCCCTACTTCAGCGCGCACTTCATCCTCCCGCCCCACGACCCCTGTGTCCCGAAGACCTGCCCTTACACGACAAAGCCGAGGCCTAGCGCCCATACAATTTTGTATAATATTCTTGTACATATTCTTACATTACATGGAAATAAACATTTTAAATTTAATACAAATTTTACTGTAAACACGTTTCTTAAAGACATCATATTTAATAGGCCTAGAGTTGTTTGATAATACACTTGTAGTGTACTACCTAAAGTTTTCAAGATTACTCAGAAATGTGTATAAGGTTTTTAATTTTATATCTTTCTAGTGTCATTTTGAATTATCTGTTATGCAATATTTAAATTATAAGGAAAGGATTCAATCAATTTTGACAGAACCAAGAAATATTAAAATATTTGAACATTGATAAAACACACACATTTGAGACTAAGAAATATATAATGTGATATACATTAAGCATTTCTATTCAATCCACATGAGATGAGATTGGGAAATTCAATAAACTACAAATTTAAAAATTGCTTCGACATTTATTAAAACTTAAATAAAATCAAATATTTTACAATCCTAATTATAGTTAGTATTATATGGGATGCTCATAATCTCTTAAGGATGCGTCTCTTGTCTTTGGCGAGAGGCTGTTGCGTGCGACGCTCGCGTTTTGCTCGCGGAGCAGACGGCTCGGCTGCTGAGGCGGGCGGCGCAGGGCCTGAGGCAGCGTCTGGTCGCGCGTGAATATCCGTATAGAGCTTTGCTCGAGCAAAGTAATCGTCGTATCTATCACGGAGTAGCGCTGCTGCGTCAGCATTCAGCGCTGAATCAGGGTTGGGCGCGATAAGTAGGCACTTGACTGCAAGCAATGCGTGCTCAAGCCCTAACTCAGGTCGCCAGTCGCGCTTCAGTGTGTTGACGCAGACTTCGCCAGTGGACGACACGTTGGGATGGAAGACACGAGTAAGGAAGTAGGCACGTGGCGGCGCCGTCGGGAACTCTCGCCCTAGGACCAGTCGCACACGGAACGAGCCGCCGGCATAAGGCGTCTCAGCTGAAAAATATAATACTTGTGAGTTAATTAATTAGAAAATATGAATCATGAAGCCCTTGAAATGTTAAGCGTGATGTTGGCTTGCCATATTGTAACATAGGAATGGTGAAGAAATAGTAATTGGATGGTAAATATAATAAATTTGATAAATTTTCTAAGATATTTAAAGTTTAAGGTTTTCAAACATGTTTTAAACAGCTAAAACTACTTTTTGGAAATCATGAATAAAATTTTACCTGCCTAACATTATATGATTTGTTAAGATTGATTGATAATTGATGCCTAAATCTATTTCTAATGAATCTAAGTATTACTACCAAAATTAGTAAATGCATACCATACCTACACATTGTTTAAGTAATTACCCAAATAATATACATTGGCTTTAGTAGGAATAATTCAAATCTGGCTCAAGTTTAAGAATCTCTCCAATAATTATGAGCCCACATAAAAATTACATTGGATATTGGTAAAAGCGTGTTCTACATTCCTTTGCATAAACAAGCATAATTTCTTTATTTTTAAGGTATACAAGTCTATTTGTTTTAGCTTACATTCATATTTCTGTATTTAATATGTTGTTTTGATACAGAAACCTTTAAGTAATTGCAGAGTAAAAATTACTACCCTAAAAATCACTGTTACCTAACCCTACCTACTATTTTAATAATTTATAGATATTTATTCAAACTTTAGGGTCTTTTATCCATGTAGTTTTGGTTTTTATCTTGTATCCAAGATTCGTCAATCAAATGAAACTAATTGAACAATCTTAGTATGACAAAAATGATTTGTTATATAATCATATCAAGATACTGCTGCGGCTAGGAAATGAATTGTTCTGGTCCTAAATTTGTTATTAATTAATGTTAATCACTGCAGAAAGGTAATTTTTAAAATGATAACTCAGTGGAGTGAGTTTCTTGTTGGTTCTTGTCAGTTGAGGTTTTGTGAACCCATGTAAACTTATGTTTAGTGACATTCAAAAGAGGGTTGTTAATATTCTTAATGGCAAAAGAATTTTAGACTTAACTAATTTCTTATTAGTAAAAGTTTTCCATATCAAAACAGTTTATTTTAGTGACCACGACTCAGTAGAAACTAAGAGGTATTTTAATTTTTAGTTATATCAGTTCAAATTCCCTTCGTAAAAGAAAAAGATATATTTTAAGTTCGAAGTTCCAATACCTGATACTACCCCAATTATGACCTGTTAATGAGACTTAAATACTTGCAAATGACCTCTTCAATGTGACCTTCTCCCCTTTCAAGGTATGTGTCGAGATGCTGTTCATTAGTATAGATGTAACTCACCAGGACCGTCGATAAGCGCGACAACGTCCGTGAGATCGTCGTCTCGCAGCAGCAGCTTGATACCAGCAGGTGGATTAGCCGCCAGCCGCCGCAACTCGCGAGTCACGCCGCGCAGCACCTGCGGGCACACGTTCTCCACATTCGACATCACGCCCAGCGCTTCACCATCACTAGCCACCAGACGCCACTCCAACCGCCAACGTTTTATGTCACTTGCCGCTAGTTATGCTTCGTCTAGATTTTTAAAGCTTTCTTCTTGGCTAAAACTGTATGTTTATTCCTATTAGGAATATAACAGTTTGTTTAATAACTTATAACGACTAACGACAAAACACAATTATATTTATGATTTTTTTAAATTTTCTGTTTTAATTTAGTCTGGGCGAGCAAGTATATATTTACTGTGTTTATACTTTATGCTATTGTAAGTGTCAAGTCTTATAGACTTATAGAGAATAGACAAACTATGGTTTTAAGATAGCACAAAGTAAAAAGTGATTTAATAATTTAATTACGTTTTCTATGGAAAAACACCTTTTTGGATATTGAAAATGTTGACAAATTCGACAAGTATAGCTAGGAGTGGCTCTTAATGGAAATTATTAGCTATATTTTACTTTTACAGATTTTATAGTTAGTCTACATATAAAACAGTTTCATGAAAAATGCATCTTTGAATTATTTTGTGGTGGTAATGGTAATGGTAACTAAAATAAAGTGATTTATTATTAGATCCATCAAGTAAAATCTTAGTTGTGACTCGTGACAATTCAAAAATGTTCAGATATTATCTATGCTTCAGATTTAGTTTTAACCAATAGCCAATAGGTTTACTGCTTATGCTGTCTGCACAAAGAAATAATTACACTTTTTGTCAGTCTGTACTACATTCTGTACTTCCTATATCAAAAATCAAAATATTTTCAAGAAGTTATTAAGTCTTACTTAATGTAAATAATGTTAAAGTAAGTTTGAAGTATGTATTGGTGGCAAATCAAAAAATAACATTATATCTGTATCTGTGTGTTAAGTTCTTGTCGTTACAATAATAAAAGTACAGAGCGATAAGGTATAAATGTCTTTCAGTAAAACAATCGACTCGGAGAGTTCGGAATTGGAAAGCAGCCACAGCAGTGAAATCCAGAAACTTCCAACGAAACGGTTCCGTGTAGGGGTCTCCTTACTTCGAATATATGGGGAAAGTGACCCGCGCGCCCGCTGTTATGTAGCAGTGGACCCGCATCGGCGTGTTAGTTGGCTGGAACAACGGCTGCGCAAGCTCCTGGTGTTAACTGAACCATTTGTGCTTCGATCCCGTGGACATTTGCTCCCGAGTGCTGAGAGACTCACTATTATTTGTACAGATGACCCAGTGGAGTTAGTATACTCTATTACTTGTCCTCCTACACAATATTAGATCCTTAAAAACATATTTTATTATTAGCGTTAACCTATAACCTAATTATAAGTGGATTTTATTATTAAATAGTGTATTTTTGCAAATTGACTTCACCAGAATTGATTTTGTTAATTTAACTTTTTTAAAACTGGTTAGCTGAAAGGTTATAGTCATTATTAGTAGTATTTAACAATAATTTTATTTCTTGCAGAGTGTATCCAATTACCAGAGATTTAACAACAAATGGAGAGTCTGTCAAGGCAAGTTTTTCCATTGAATTATAACAAAAACAAATAGTTTAGCCATTTTGATTTATTTTTTGATAAACTTGTATATACCTATCTTATCCAACGGTGGCCTAGATTTAATTTTTGATTACACACATATTGATTAGTTATTTAAATGTATTGTGAAGAAAAGACTTACATAGGGTTTAAGAAAAATAAAATTTTATAAAACTTCTTTATTATTAACTTATTTTAGAAATGTGCAGGAGCATGAATTTTATCATTAACAACATTTATTTATCATAGTTTTATGGACAATACATTTCCTAATCGCATATTATTGTTTTCAGAAATCTGACAGTCATATAGCTGTACCCCAATCTTCACTTGATGTAACTGATGGAGAAAAATCAAAAAGAGAAACTGGTTTACACTTAAATTCTTTTCATACCATGGAACAGACTGAGTCCATTCAAGAGACTGAAGACAGTAGAGATCTTGAATCCTATAAAGAAAGAGCACTTGCAATGTTAGTCAACAATTGTTCTCAGGTTAGCCAAAGTGATGAACAGGATAATACAGATAACATTTGGATGATGGAAGATTTTTCAAACGCTAACATGTGCACAAAGCGTAAGAGAGTGCGTCGGAGGAAACGAAAAAACAACCTTTTATCTGACTGTCCTGGTGATACTTGGGAAAATACAACTTCAGCTTCAGGGCGCGCGCCTCGCCTTGTAGAGGCATTGCCTGGACTTACTGCAGAATAAACTGTTTTATAAGGCTGTACATTATTTTAAATGCTTGATTATTATTTCGATGTAGAGTTATGTGATTAAAGGTAGATGTCAGAAAAACTGTTAAGAAAACAGACAAAGTATTTAGAAAAAAGTATATTAAATTTAAGTTATACTTTTATCATGTATATTAACATACATATAAATTTAAAATGACAATGATTTATATTTTTATAGGATTACAATTAGAAATTCACAATATGTACGCAAATTTTTTAAATAATATTTCAACACAATGCCGCATGCAAAATAAAATATCTAATAGTATGAAGCAATTATTTAAAAAAGTAATTTATACAAGTTTAAATTACATAAAAATTGCAGTCTTATACGAGAATAAAACTTTAACGGATACATTTAAATCCCGTAAACGTTAGTGATTGGACTTGCATTAAAATTACAAATCAAAAATACAATTTTATGTCAAAAAATTATTTAAAATCAAGATAAACCTAAGGCGGATCAGTAAAAACAAAATAAGGCCTGAATGACTTCTATATAAAATGTCTATTTAGCACAGATGTACAAACAAATGATGTTTAAAGGGACCAATATTTGTCTTTAAAAATCAATAGTAATTCAGCCAGTCCTGAGAAATTCAACCACTCAGCCGCAGAGGCGAGAGTAATACATTAAAACTTATAAATTAAACATATACGCATTAATATAATCGCCTTGCGCGTCGGGCGCTTTCGGTTGTACGACGGAGGCGAGAGTAGTTTCCATCTCTTTCTTTCGCTTCCTATTTTTCTTGTCCCAGGGCGCGTATGGGATTTTAAGATGGACGGTTTGTATGTGTAGTTTGACAGCGCTACTTTGTGTAAAGCGGCGTCCACAATGCTGACATTCATAACGCTTTTCACCAGTGTGCACCTTTAAAATAAAAAAAAATGATAACGTAGAAATAAAATATATATAAATGAAATAGCATTTTTAATAGTAACACTATTAGCGCTAATTATAAATATATCAACTCGTCTCTATACAAGTAATTTATTATATTTAATTATACTCACGACAATGTGCCGATCTCGGTTGCTGACCATACTGAATCGACGATCGCAGTACGGACAGGCGTATGGCTTTTCGCGAGTGTGCGTACGCATGTGAACCATGAGGTTAGCGTATTGCTGAAATAATTGCAACATATGTAGGACATAAATTAAAAAAGAATATAAGCACACACAGACATTTCCGGTGATATTTTTTTTAAAAAATTTTATCAATCAAAATAAATTGTATTTTTTTTTAGAAAATTAAGTATTGAATATCGTTGGATCAGACCTACGATTTTTGTTTAAATTATTATTTATTTCATTAATTTATTAATACCTTTGTGGTGTGTCCGCATATATCACACATATACCGCTTGAGATATTCTGCACCAGGATGCTCCGATTCGTAGTGTTTGCGAGCTTGAACGTCGTTTGATAAGTACTTCTTACACTGCAATAAACCATATATATAACCATATATATATATATAACATTAATATTTTTAAAGGTTAAACAATTAAAACTATTTAACAAATTTTTAACTTCATCTATTATGATTTATGACTTAGATTTAATTACACTTATACACAACCAAGTGTCTTAATGAAAATTCAACCTAACGAAATTCACAAAAAAAAAACAATGTTTTTAAGTTGAGACTAGAATTAAAGTTTAATAATATACTCACAATATCACAGTTGCCGGCGGTAGATATACCATTATTGAGAACCTCCGAGATATCCCTCCGAGGCCGACCCCGCGGTCGCGAACCCGTCTTGCCGTTCGCGAACGTTTCTTCGCCACGCGACGTTTTTATTGAACTGAAATAATATATGCTTTTAGACTGTTTGGCCTCGGGGAACAATGAGAATCGTGGAGAATCTCGGGTTCGCATTCCGGCACGGTCAATTATTGTGTAAACAATGTTTACTTGTGTTCTATGATATTATTTTATAAGTAGAATAATACGCAAGCGTTTAATTTTTTTAAATTCGTTTTATAATTGCGTAGATAAAGGTTAGTTTAGTATGTTTTTTGTGTCCATTTATTCTTTGCTTTTGATATTAACTATTTATTTTAAAAAAATATATGTTTCTTTTTCATGTGTATTTAAATATACATTCTGTATTGGAACAAATAAAAAAACACTCTGTATTCCGTGACAATGTCACCTTTGTCAAAAAAACAAAATATTTAATTTACATAATAGCAACGAAAATGTCTATATTACAGCTCCATAGCTACAAAACAACCGCAGCGACATCTATGATCTGCTACAACCATTACGATGACGTCATCGATCCGCAACGCCATTCTTCCTAAACACAGCAATTTATCTTAATATATCTCCTATTAAGTCGATTATTTCATTTATATATGTCTGAGGGTTAAACCATAGACTTTAGAAGAATTATATTTAGATATTATTAAAAAAGGTATTTTTTAATTTACTTACAGATTGGTTGACGCGTGCTTATTCGAGCTACCAAAGTGTGTGACGTATGCAGCCTCAGTCTGAAACTGTAGTCGACACTCGGCGCAGTATAAAGAGCTCGTCGTTTCAATATCTGTCTGCAATTTTGTGCTCGCGTCCATTTCCTATGGGGAAAAAATTAATTAATTTTTGTGTACAGATTTTACGCACACAACGTAAGGTTTACCGAGATCAGTGACATTTTTAACCTTTAAGATACATCATCTTAATAAACGTTTTATATAGAAATCATATTGTATTTGATTCACACGTTCGGTATTGAAATTTATTTATATATTCATAAGCCTTAAGGAGAAAAAAATATATTGAAATCTAACAACTAATAAATAACTTTAATATTAAAATAACACTTATCTAACGGATTTAAAAGCGATTTTATTATACACTAGCTTTCCGCCCGCGGCTTCGCCCACTGGTAATTTGGTTAAGTATATAGGGTTTTTAATGATCTTGACACGGCTTTCTTTCACGGGCTAAAATCTTGTTACAATTGGAATTATATATAGCCTGTGTTACTCAGGGATGATATAGCTTTACAGGATCAAAAGATTCAGGAAAATCTTAACTTACAGGCAATTACTTTTCTGATTTTTTTTTATTCTGATAGACATCTTCTTATGAGGATGAGCTGATGATGGAAGGTAAAACTCCTCAGTGGTTAAGAGTTGAAAGAAAATTCTTACGAAGTTATGAGTACGAAATTCGTACTTGTGAGGTTATTACTTATTAGCATTAATAGCTTGACCAAACAATAAAAGGTAAACCTCATTAAGTTTAAGGATGTAGGTAGAAAAATGCATGCGGACTAACGACAAACGTCCCTTCACTCGTTTATGAAAGTTTGAACTGCATGGTAGTCATTACACAATGGAGCATCTTAATACCGCGATCTAGGTTGATGACGAATTTTATCAACGCCATCTATCGAGCACATTGTTCAACACTTCAACCGCGCCCGCGCGCACTGCGTTATTTGTTATTTTGTTACCTCTCATAAGTTTTAAGATTAACTTATATTAGAACATATTTAACAATATATAACTAATCAATGAATATAAGTGTTTAAAAATTTTGAAGCAGTGGTTGAAGTAAATTTTCAATTGACCATAACTTCTTTTTCTCTTAACCGATTTTGACAAAATAAACTTTTGACAACGCTCCCAATTATATGTAATCCGTTCAGTACTTTTGAAGTTATAACGTACCAGACAGACAGACAAGAATTCCAAAAGTTGTTTTTTTTGGTTTCTATGACTCTTCTTTAAAGGATTAATTGCCTCCTTTCAGTTTTTTGGAAAAATATTGAATGTACAGACATTCCATTTTTACTGTCTTATTATAAGTATAGATAAGTCTAATAAATAATTAAAACATTTCGCAAAGTACTGCCAGACTATAAAACAGAGTCTCAGATGCGATTCCCGGTACAGTAGATATGCTAAAACCTTGCTAACGGACATTACGTCATACATGTCCGGATAAATACTAATACCGCCTTTAAATCCGCTTTATCAATGCCATACGGATATCACGCATAAATTATAAATATAGAAGACACGTTTACATAATAAAAAATTGCTTATTAGTAATGTACCTCTTTTGTATGAGCGATCTTCTTGTGGCAATACAAACCGGATTCGCTTACAAAACTGTGTCCGCATATCGTGCATACAAATGTGGACGGATGTTTTATACGTATATGAGTTAACCGGGTTGAAGCTTTTCTGAAATACATTGAAAAAAAAAATTATATCTGTTAAGTTAGCATAGATTAACATGTTGATTTATCTATGTGTAAAATTATTGTATTAGTTTTTAAACTTACACAAATTCCTTATTACAATGCGGACACGAGTACGTAACATTTTTATGCCATCGGTAATGCATTTTCGCTTGGCCTCTGAAAGTAATCAGATTAAATATGTAGAAGAGAATGAAAACTCCTATATTACAATTCAAAATATAAACAAACAGTCACCTGCAGAAACAAGTGAAAGGACATTCCTGACAGGCATACTTGTTAATATGGCTCCTTGCCATATGTTTGTAAATCTGTCTTGTATTTTTCACATACACCTTGCACACGTCACATTGGTATTGACCCGATATTGCCTGAATATTATCAAAATATTATTGAGCATCCTTTCCCTTCCCCTCCTAGACCAATTCCTCGTCCGCACAATTCTAGCAAAGTATGGCAACACACCAGGGTTCAAGGGAGGCGGTGATCACTTCATTTTGCCCCTCCTTCTTGTCATCCCTTGTACCATAAATACAAATATTGGACATGACTTATGGTCACCTTTTAAACAATAGTTCTCTTTCTAGTTGACAAATATTGATTTAATATAAGTAACCTATATATCCAACACTGTAAACCTAGCACTGCTGTTTTAAAGGTAACATCTTATATGAAATTAATACACACCGGGTCATGTTTCTTCATATGTTTATCATAAGTAGACGGTTCTCGAAAGCCTTTATAACATAATTCACATTTGAACGGTGACTCTATGTAGTTCTTTGACTGCTGTCGCTCTCTTACGAGTCTATATTGATCCTCTTGACTAACAGGTAAGCAAATAGGGAAATCTGTAGGCAGCCTTTTTCTCTTCTGTGGTGTGTGGGATTCATTTTTTGCTTTTCTCTTTCCAAGTTTTGACTTGGGAATGTCTTTATGATGATTCCAAATATAATGTGACTTTGCTGATGTCCTGCAATGGTTCATAATAAGCTAATATAAGATCAAGGTTTAGCAATTAAGGTTTTACTCTTAGGATTACCAAATTTATATTTATGAAGTATAATATCTCATTGCTTACATAATTAATTAAGCTGTCTTTAACACCAACCATATAAGAATAACAAGGAATTAAATACAAAAACTTAGTATCAGTAATTTATCAAACAAATGAAAACATTTGTTTACACATAAAAGTGTTATTTTAAGGATTACATGATCACAGTTTTTATTATGTCTGTCTGCACTTATAAGTTAAGGAGTTTTCATAACAAAATGTAACATTTATAAATATTTCAGTAATAATTATGAAATACTCGCAATCTACATGTAATGTGGAGTTTGATTAGTTATATTTTGAATCAAATTGTAAAACAAAAGTTATGTGACTTTTGTTTGTTTGATATATAAAGGTAATTTAGCATTTAAACTAGGTTTCTTACCTATCAAAATTAACCTCTGGGCATTTTTTACATAGGTACTTGTATGAATGTTTCCCAGAAATATGAGTCTTCAATTGAAATGATGTCTTGTAATAAAAATTACATAAGTCACAAAAATAAGAACCGCTTAAATTCTGAAATCATATTAATATGGGTAAATACTAATAAATGTAAGGTAATATAAAAAAATACTTAATTACTTATTACAGTATGTAGAGTAAAAGGGGATTCCCTCTTAATATTACAATATTTACAGTACAATATTATATATTTCATTAACTTTGAAGAAATTTGAGAAAAACATTGCTAATAATTTAACATCAATTATAAAATAATGTGGTATGGAAGAAATTATTACATTATACATTCAGCCATTTCACAACTTACACTATCATGCATTCTCATATGCACTTTTAGACGAGCCTCTGTATAATAAGAGTTTCCACATATTTCACACTGAAACTTTCCTTGAGACAACATTTTATATATCTCTACAACTGCTTCCGATTCTTTTCTGGATATTGGTGTAACAACTGCAAAATCTTCCTCTAAGTTGGTGCCATCAACGTCATCATTATTTTGTGAGTTATCATTAAAATAAAAATCATCAGATACTAAGTCATCAACTAAATTGTTATATACATTAGCTTCATTGACAACAGCATTCTCTACATTATGGTCTTGAGGAACTTCATCACATAAGATACTATACTGCAATGTTTGTATTTTGTTACATTTAAGGGGTACACGACTTTTTTTCAACCATTTAAATTTAACAACCTCATATTTAACTCTTGGATTTTCTGTTGCCAAATATGATAAAGATGGATTGATTTTAAGTACTTTTTTATTCAATTCTTTTAAAACTTTCTCAGTGACCTGAAACCATTAAATCATAACAACATTAGTTTTTATCCTCTGTTATATGTAATCCAGTAATAAATGTTAATAGTATACTTAAGTTTATAATTTTTAAATAAAATGTTGACACTGTTTTTACTATAAGTATCTTGTATACCACAAATCAATCATTTGATGGAATCACAAAGTTTTGGCTTAAATTAAAGCTAATCTTAACACTTAATACAAAATATTTTTCTTACTTCATAATTTGTATTTAATACTTCCAGTAATGTATAATATGCTCTTTGACACTTATTCCTGAACTTTATAAATTTTTTGATGTATGCTGCACACTCAAAGCAAAGATGATGTGGTAAACCAGTCTCTGGGTTTGTCTGAAAAATAGTTTTAATTGGAATATAAAATATAATCAATAATATAGCAATGACTTATTTTAGACTAGTTGTTTGATGCTTTGCAAGAACAGTTTTTACAATAAAGACTTGAAGTGTAAAAATAATAATAACCATATATATTGATGCATTTTAAACTGTAGAAAGAAGTATTGATACAGTTTTCATATCTTGTAAAATTCAAAAATCTTATAAAACAGTTGCGTTATTTATAAATAAATTTATTTTCGATATAAACAAAACAAACCTTCAGACCGGAAATAAGATTGTATTCATGTCTCAATTGGCCACTGTCTATATTCACGAATTTCACCTTAGTACTTAAGCATACAGTACATGCTTTTAAATTTAACATATTATTGACTTCGTTTTAATGTTTCATATTTCAATATATTTTTTAAAAAGTATGGATTTTGTTTAAACAATAATCTGCATTCTGCAAGTTCTCCAGAGTAGACATCCAAATACAATGTTACATTCACAGATTACTCATTGATCCCAAAAGTATGGTCTGTATTTTTTAAAAAAAGGATAAAAACCTTGCCTTTTAGATTCAGGGATTGTAACCATATTTTGAGCTATGTATATTTAAAATTAATGAAGAAATGCATCATTTAAAATATTAATTAAGATGATCTGACAAGAAAAGCAGTGTTGTTTTTGTTCTTTTGAATTATACTATATAGAACTCCGTAACACTCCTCAGTTTAAATGATTACTTATTACAGTAAACACTTTACGAAAATATAATTTGTGGCACAATACTGAGAAAAGAATTATTCTTTTTTTTTTATAGAAGAGGGGGCAAACGAGCAGGAGGCCCACCATAAAGGTGTGAGTCGCCGCCCATGGACACTCATGTGGCTGGGAGCTCATGAGTGCGTGGCCGGCCTTTTAGGGATTTGTTCGCTTTTTTCTTGAAGGACCCTAAGTCGTATTGGTTCAGAAATACCGTGGCGGGCAGCTTGTTCCATAACGTGGTGGTGCGTAGTAAGAAATGTCTTACGAAACGCGCGTGGTGGAACGGCAGGCATCAAGGTGATACGGGTGGAATTTCGCATTCTGCCTTGATGTCCGAAGATGAAATTTATTTGCAGGTTTAATTTAATTTAATTAATTCGAACAACTCCTCCGAACACTTCCCATGGTAAATGCGATAAATGCTGAGAGATGAAACATCTCTACGCAGCGCGAAAGGATCAAGCCCGTCGTAGAGTGACTGGTCAGCGACTATTCGAACCACTCTACGTTGAATGCGATCAAGAGGAAGGAGCTGGTACTGGAGGGCTCCCGCCCAGAGGTGAGAACAATATTCCATATAGGGCCGAATTTGCGCTTTATAAAGTTTCTGTAGTGAGTGGCCACAGATAAAAAATTGCCAGAGCAAACTTCTAGGACCATTATTGTTATTAACATGTAGTAAATGTACATTCGTATTTCCCACTGAAATGAAAAAGGGAGTTCAGCAATGTTTATTAAATATTAAATTATAGTTTGCCTGGGCTTATACTTCACAATAGACTGCACTTTAATAAATTAGGAGATTAGTTTTATATAGTATAAATTAATCAAGATGTGGGGTTTTTATCCCGGAAAATATTATGTTATGTAATGTAGCTTCTTGTGATATTCCAAGCAAAATTAAGTTTGTCTAATTGTATTTTTTTATTATATAGTTAAAATAAAAACACAACCAACATTTCTGCAATTACAATAAATATCCATATTTTATTTTACCACTTTTGAATATTAAAATAATGAAGAGCACTTTTCTTTAATGCCAGAAACACTGCCTTAATTTTATACTAAACTATGCAATTCTATTACATTTATTCCATCACATTTTGCTTTTTCTGAATGTTATTTATTCTTGAGTATAGTTGTAATCTTTCAATTCTTTCTTTCTTTCAATCTGTTTTTAGATTCCTTTAAAAGTAATTTCTCTGGTGGTGTATGTGTCGATAGTATCATTGGCCATAGAAACAAAGTATAGAATCTTGTAAGTAAAAGCTGCATAGATTCTTTAAATATACGATTATGGTTCATACATTCCTTTAGAGATTGTACTGCATTACTAAGTTGAGTTTCCTTAACAGAATTCATTAGTTTTCTACAGCCTGTGATAGTTGCATAATTGGGTGGAAGAATAAAGTGATTTGGGCCTAATGTGTTACTACCCCAAATGTCAGGACATTTAATACTACTTGTAGGGTCACTTACTTTTCTAGAGTAAGACTTTTTCATTGTTCGATATATATGATTATGGTCCTTAAGTAAATCAGGATATTCTTCACATATTGTACTTTGTAAAAATTTATTTTTATTTAATTTGGCTTGGAGTAAAATCAGAATTTGTTTCACAAGATTAATATTAGTACCACTATGTTTTTCAGGTAAAGGTTCTGTTTCCTGATCACTATTTTCTGATGTTTCTTGTTCATTGGCTTTAGGAATTGCCTTATATTTTTGCTGTTCATCTATTTTTATTTGCTCCTTAACCAGAAGACTAATAATTTCATCTTCAATCTTATCTTCTGGGGATTCCTGGTTGACTTCTTTATCTTTTTTGTCACGCAGTTCTAATTCAAGTCGTTTTTTCAAATTATCAATTGCTTTATTTAAACTGTCTGAACTACATCCACGCTTTATTTGTCTTGATCCTCTCCTAGGTGCATTTACAATGTTAACATTAGGATGCCGAGCCATCCACTTTTCCAACACCAAATACCTAGCCCTAACGTGATTTCTATTCTTATGTGGAAAGTATTCAGCTATCTTCCAGAAGTTTCGAGGACAATCTTGATTTGCTGCTAATTGCATCAATTTTGTATCTTCATCTACAGTCCATACTGCTGACATTCTTCTTTGAGATAACACTTCATAACGAACACGACACTGAGACATACTTCGTCCTGGCAAATAAAATGTCATCCTTTTAAAATCAGGACCATATTTTTCAACAAAGGTTAGAATTATGGCATCTTCTTCAGGAATAAATCTTCCTTTCCTTTCCTGAGTAAGCCGTAAATACTTGTTGTAAACTTGCACTTTTGTACGATTTTCCATAGATGCTGCCACTTTTGCCCATGGGATAGAATTTCCAATTTTAAAATAATCAACTAACCTTTTTAAATATTCCTCTTCTTCTCTAGTCCACTTTCGTGTGACTTGTGATTTCATTGTGTTACTCCGAACTGAAATAAAGCACTGGAACTGTGAACGACCACTATTTAATTCTTCTGCAATAGAGTCCCAACCCTGATAGTTTGATTTATGTGCTATATCTAGTAACCTCTGTGTCTCAGTTTCGGACCAACACTTTTTATTTATTGATGGATGTAAAAATAATTTCCACATTGCTTTATACTCATGAGGCTTGTGTCTTAAATTAACTAAACTTGCAACATAATTCCAATCATATTCCTCATCAATTGGTAAAGCTAAATCCAGAAGTGACTTGTTTTTTATTTGTCTCATCTCAACTTTTAGTTGAGTTATTTGGCCTTTCAAACTTGTATTTGTTTTAGCTTTTCGACAAAGATTGTTGAGCTTGGAATTTATTTCTGTTGTTTTAATTTTTTCTGACACTGAATGCATTATTTTCACAAATAAATCTTTGTTGCAAAGTGTCCAACCAACCCCAGATTGTATAGTTGTATAATCAAACACATCAATATGCCTTTTTAGAAAACTATCTTTGTTTTCTGGAGGAGCAAAGCCATTCTTATCTTTAAAATAGGGTTTACCACAAATTATATGGTGAAAAGTACCAGCTGGTAGTTTATCTACTGTAACCATATTTTGTACTACTTGTAAACGTTGACGGCATTCTCGAAGGCGTTGGTGTAGCTTAGTTTCTAAAACTTGAAGTTTATGATCATATAACTTATTAAAAGCTATTGCAGTGTCGATTTCTGTAATATCGTCGTTTAAACTGTCGGATATGGAAACCTTAGTATTAATAGAGTATTGAGATGTGCCTCTACTAGGACCAGCATCGTTATCTGCCAAGGCTGCATTCAATTTGCGTAAATCTTCTAGCTCTGCATCTTCATCAGATTCGATTTCTATATCCATATCGCTCATTATGGGATACGTATAGAATAGTAAGAATGAATAATCTACAAATTATCGCTTTTGATATTGTAGTATTAGTATGTTATACAGGTTTAGAGGTACTTATTGCCATCCGTACTCAAACAAGTCTCATTTAAGTTCACATAAATCAATATGAATTCAAAAAAAAATATATTCAACTACCTATTTATTTAGAACAGTCAACTAAGAACAAATTTAGAAATTAATAATACCATTATCTAGTACTTGCCATCTGATAGTTGACAGTAAACACTCAGTCAAGTAAAACTACCAGATGCTGTGACTGTAGCTGTCAGATGCAGAGTTCACTGTGATTTTACTGTTCTCTGAAGTTGAAAATTTGAATCCGAAGTTTTGTACCTTTAAATTCGCGCACAACCCAGATCTCGATGCAAATTAAGCTTTAAATATATAATATGTAAAAAGGTCTTAACATGAAAGAGCCTGGTGTAATCAGAAAATTAAATGAAGAAGTAGTAAATCGCATTGCAGCCGGAGAAATAGTACAAAGACCCGCCAATGCTTTAAAAGAGTTAATCGAAAATAGGCAAGAATTACTTTCTATTTTTAAAGATTTTTACTATCAGCAAAGATAATGTTGTCAATTTAATGTTATTTATTTTCTTTAGCTTAGATGCAAAAGCTACCAATATTATTATAACGGTTAAAGCAGGAGGTTTAAAATATTTACAGGTAACTTAAATTTATTCTTAGAAAGAATTAATTTATAGATGAGTTGTACCTTGGCTTAACAAAAACTTCTTTGGTAAGTGTATTGTTTAATTGTTGCAGATTCAAGATAATGGAACTGGTATAACATATGAGGATCTCAATATTGTTTGTGAAAGGTTTACTACATCAAAGCTACGAGAATATGAGGATCTGCAAGTTATTGCTACATATGGGTTTAGAGGAGAGGCATTGGCCAGCATAAGTCATATAGCACATCTCAGTATTCTTACTAAAACTGCTTGCAGCAAATGTGCATATAAGTATGAATTTTTTAATCTTCACAATACCTAATACACAATCATAATGAACTTAGATTATATTTTGTATTATTTAAGACTACAGAATATAGATTATTTAGTATTAACTAACAATAATAATAAAACAAAAAAACACTACGGTCACAAAAAAATAAAACCTAACATTAACATGATATCCTATGTCATAACCAAGATTAAGAAACAAAGGACAGGTGGCTTTTTAGCTGAAACCTAACCTCTTCCAGGCAACTGAAGAAATCAGAATCTAGAATAAGAAGTGATGATAATAATAATATTAACAATACATCAGCTGGCATGTTTTAATTGAAACGGGAACACAGAAATAAAAAATTGTTAATTTCTTTACGTAGTTTAATGTTTAATCAAATTTCTATAATTAAATAAAATGGCTAGGTAATTAATTACAGAAAATTTTAAAATTTTAGGGCATCTTATGAGAACGGAAATCTGAAAGGACTTCCAAAACCATGCGCTGGCAATAATGGTACTCAAATAACAGTTGAAGACTTGTTCTACAATGTTTTAGCAAGAAAGCGTGCATTGAGAAGCCCTAATGAAGAATACACTCACATAATGGAGGTGGTGGGTGGCTATGCTATACACAACAGTCATGTTGGGTTCACCTTAAAGAAATTTGGTGAAAATACAGATATAAAGACACCAATTAATTCCTCTGTTGTTGAGAATGTTAGAATTGTAAGTACATATATTTTCTGTATTATAAACTCTTTTTCACCCTCACAAAGCTAAAAATACCAACTATGGTATAAAGATATTACGCTTACAAGATTTTTTGAATGTACTGTGAGATAACAGTATCATACCCATAGCTATTTAATACAGTACAGTAGTAATGAACATAACATAATAAAGTTTGCTTAACAGAATTTTTGCACAGATACATGGCAACTCAATAGCTCGGGAGCTTTTGGAAATAGAATTGAAAGATGAATCCCTGAAGATGTCTGTACATGGATATATCACGAATGTCAACTATTCTAATAAAAAAGGCACCTTACTTCTTTTTATTAATCATCGGCTGGTGAACTGTGTATGTATGTACATTTATTTAGTAGACTTAATGTCACATTCTTTACTTATAACACAAGTAATTATTCTCTTAAACTGAAATCTTAATTCAGTCAATATTTAAGAATGTATAGATAATAAATTATCTATAAATTCAAGTTCAATTGTTTTTTTATATTAAATTAAATAATTGACCTCAAAGCACTCTTGTTACAGCAATACGAAAAGCATTGGATGCTGTATATTCAACATATTTACCAAAAAATGGACATTCCTTTGTATATCTCAGTATTGAATTAGGTAAGAATAGATACCACAAGACAGCAATTGGCAAATATACCAATATTCAATACTACAAAAACAGTCAACAAATACATTTAAAATGTATTTTACCGCCAATATTTCAAGACTTTAATATGAGTTGTGATAAAGAATGTAATTTTAATGCACTTTTAGACCCTCGAAATGTAGATGTCAATGTTCATCCAACAAAGCATGAAGTACAGTTCCTGTATGAGGAACAAGTGGTTGATAGGATACGGTGTTGTGTAGAAAGTAAACTTATCAGCTGCAACTCATCGCGGGTTATGTATACACAGGTAATATTTAATTAAAATAATAATAATAAATAGTGCTGTATATAGTCATTATTGGGAGAAGCATGTTGTTATCGAAAAATTAAAACAAAACCTTGCTTTCAAAGAACCATTCATAATAGGTAATTTCTGTATCTGTATCTAAACACACACTAAATATAGCTAGTGGAATTATATTAAATAGAAATGTTATAGGCAAGACTTCCGGGCGCGACAGCTGTTGAAGATATCGTCAAAAAAACAACAGATGGCGCTAAAGTGTATGCTAAAGATTTGGTTCGAGTGAATTGTGATACTCAAAAAATTGATAAATATTTTAAAGTCCCAGCTAAAAGCGATGTGAATCCGAATGAAAACGACATAGAGATGAAAGATATTGAAATTAAAGAAACCCAGGTAGAAATAAGGACGGAGTCGGAGAGTAAAACAGAACTTAGCAACCCAGAAGAACAAATACCAGATGTGGAAATGGAAAACTCGCAAAGAGAGACCGAGTCAAATAGATGGAAAGATATTAACATAAATGATGGGAATCTAAGTTACATAGATCCAAAAGAATCATTCAAAACCAGACAATTCAAATATGAGAGGGTAGAAACGAAATTGACTAGTGTTAAACAATTGAGGGTAGCCATAGAAGATAGAGTCAGTAAGAATTTAAGAGAAATTTTGGCTAATTTAATATTTATCGCCTGCATTGATTGTCACAAATCGCTCATTCAACATTCCACAAAGTTGTACCTGTGTGATACAACTAGAATCGCGTAAGTTTTTCATTTATAAAAATTAAAACACGAAATAATAATAGAAAACACAATAAATATATTTAAACATAATATATTATGTATTATTAACTTCATACATAATAATACAATTCACTATGTTACTATGTATGTTCTTTTTTAATTTTAGTTTTTACCGCTTTCATATATTGTTTATACAGACGCAGGACCTGTTGTGTTCCGCTGGGTGCCTGGTGGAGTGCGAAAGCGTCCCCAGGGCCCTTTCAATGCGGTCTTGTAGGTTTACCCGAGGTGGTTTTAGTGGGTATTGCCCACCTCGTCTCTAAAAAGCAGAGCGTGGGTTGAGTCCCACATATCCCTTATCCTTTGGGACCAGGGAATGCGGAAATGCATTTCCACCTCGGAAAAAAGGCCCTGTTGTGTTAACTAAAAATACATTGGTTAAAGTATTATAACTAGTTTTATATGTGTAAAGCTTTCATATTACATATTTACTAGTTAAACTATACAGACTTCACATTGATTATTTTTTACGAAACGTTTTCAGTGAAGAGCTATTTTACGAAACGTTATTGTACGACTTTCAAAACTTTGGCCTCATCAAGATGTCAAACCCACTGCCTTTGGAGGAATTATTTGTTTTGGGCCTCAACACCAATAAAACCGATACAGATGAAGGTATATTAAATCATATTTATCAACTACCTTCATTATTTCTTCTGCCTTTAAGTGCTTTTCCGGATTGAAGGCATATAAAGTGTCCATACAAATTTATGAGACAGACATTAAAATGCGTCACCTAAGTATTTAAATTGTTTAAATATTTGGCGGTAAAACAAAAGTTTTGTAGCTGTTTGTCTCAAATGTAAATATAATTTCTGAAAGCAGTATTATCAAGTTCACTTTTTTTTAATCTTCATTGTTTAAGGTGATCTGCGATCAATGGCGAAAGAAATGACAAAGCTCCTGTTAACAAAGAAATCGATGATGTTGGAGTATTTCTCAATAGAATTTAGTGATGATGGAGAATTGTTGGCTCTACCTTTACTCATTGGTGAGTTATGGAAACCATCACCATGCAAAAAGATGTGTGTTAAGACTGAAAACCAATGATCAAGTATTATTGATTCCAATGATTGAACTTATGGCCTATCTAATGGCATACCTTCAATTCAAAACTTTCATTTATTTACACTGTTTACAGTAGAAGTAGATGATGTTAATACATATAAGAGCAACGGGCGGCCTTATCGCTAATAAGCGACCTCTTCCAGGCAACCCACAAAATGAAAAGAATACTTAAAAATAAAATATATTGGATATAGTATATAAATATAAACATACCAATATAGTCGCAATATTAAATAATAGTTTCTCTTTTCAGACGGCCACACGCCATTCATGGGCGCGCTGCCCACTTATCTCGTTCGGCTAGTCACTGAAGTTAACTGGGATTCCGAAAAAGAATGTTTCGATACATTAAGTAGACAAACAGCCATATTTTATTCCCAACCGAATCCAGATGACAACGACAATGTTACGAAAACGGAATTTTGGAAACAGGAACATATAATTTTCCCAGCGATACGGCGATACTTCCTGCCCCCCACGAGCTTTGTGGATTCCGGTGCCATATTACAAATTGCCAGTTTGAATGATCTCTATAAAGTGTTTGAGCGATGCTAAGCAAAATAAATCTTATGTTTTTATTTTACGCTAATTATTTTGTTTTTAAATATAAAAGTTTATAAATTTTATGTTTGCAGACATAATTTTTAAAAGTTCCCTGAAAATTTATGGAAACGACGATTTTACCGTACGGATCAAATCTACAGACTAGCTTTTATGAAAACTGCATATAAAAACCAAACATTTATTAATCAGGTATCAACCACATAATTAGGATGTACAACTAATAATGGATCATCTTCGACTTCCTGTTCAGACTTTGGAGTCGCCTTCAGGCCAGATGTTGACAGAGGGATTATCACTTGGTCCTGAAACATAATTAATCAAATTAAAGAAAACGTTTTCCTAAAATGAATGAAGTATGCTATATAGTTCCTTATTTCTACTATTTTAACAAAAAAAATCACAGAAACCTTTTAATTGGTTTACTAGACCTAATTTAAATACAATAAACAACAGAGTAACTGGTCTGCTTAATCAGTACTCACATGGTACATGAGTCGGTCAATGACCTTTTCGACCAGCGTCTTCCTATCAACCAGTTCGTCTTCAGTCTCTATCTGCCCTTGACCCACCAACTGCTCCAAATACCAGCTCACCACAGCACTCTTGTGCATACCAGCGCTTTCTTCGCCTGAAATACATAAATATTTTTGTTAATTTAATTATAGTATATTTCACTTTTCGAACTCCATCTAAGAATACATAAGTAGATAAGGATAAATAAGAAGTCATATTTATTTATTACCTCTATTCTCAGCTTCCGCTTCCTCTTTTCTCATATAAACAATGATCATATTACTCAATGACTTGTACTCCTCGAATGATAAAGTCAATTTCTTCTTTGGCGCTGAATCGCTGGTTACCGTCTCACTTTCTGTAATTATAAGTATAAAAATCAAAATGAATTTATCACATTATTAAGAAGTTCCCTTTAACATCTTGATCAAACAATCTCCCCAAAATAATCCAAGAGACTATTAAGATTATCTTTTAGACCAACGACATATTCAGGCCTTGCGCCATCAAGAATTAAAATCATTTAACGACCTTATATTATATTGTTATAATATTATATTATATAGTGTAAGTAAAAAATAATAATAGTTAATTGGATTTACCTGTTGTGGCTGGTGTATCTACGTCCATGCTAGGCTCATATTGCGGCTCCTCCTCGTCTAGATGAATGTCTGGCTGCTCCACGCGTATTATGGATTTGTTAAGCAATCTGAAATGTGTACCAAGACTCTTACTATTTGGTTTATTGGGCGTGATTTAGAAAAATCGTGAAAGAAAAATTAGAAAAAGCAAGTTCTTGAAAAATTTAATTTCGTTAGGCAAAGAAATGATTTTGTTTGGGACATTGACGCTTGAGCTGGTCAGATAGTTTTTTTTATAAAGTTATATATTTTATTTATACACTCTAAGTTATATATTATATTTGGAAAACGTTTTAAATGAAAGATTTAATGTTTTAATAGCATTCTTAGTACTTTTCATGAAGTTATAGAAATTAATTAGCGTCGAACATTTCATTTAGAAGATTTACTTACAATGTTTTTACAGTCTCGTAAAATTTTCAAATTACCTGTATGCCTCGTGTACGTGATGAGTGCCAACTTGGCCGCTACAATGCATTTTCGCCAGAGCTTCGGATAATCGAATCATTGACTCCAACTGTCGAACTGTGATTCGCCAGGAACCAGCACCGCCATCACGTGAACGCAGTACTGAGTAGTACTCGACTAAGACTTTACCAGCTTCCTGAAGATGTAAACAGTCACATATGTTCTCTTAACAAAAAATGTAAGTATACTCAGTATAGTGGGACCAAGTGAAGCCTTACGGGCTTTTGTGAAATTGTCAGTTTAATAATTTGTACAGAGAGTAACTTACCTCAGTAATAATAGGTTTAAAAGATCTCGAGAAAGCTATGTATCGCAACAGATCTTCTCTGGAGTATACACAATCGTACGTTTCCTCTTTGTTACAGTGAAGATCGACGATACGCCTTGCTATTGCGTAGTCTACCTGAAAATGTTTAGATGATTGTTTTAATAATTTAAATAATATGAGCCGCAAATTAAAATAAATGATTTCTAAGGTAAAATTTCCGTGTCACAATGTTAGTTACCGTACTCCTCCGAAACGGCTTGACCGATTTTTATGAGAATCGGCCAACCTCTATTTCCATACCCCTAAGTGATAAGGATTGTTCATCCTTAAATTTTTTAACGATTTTTTTTTGTTTCTAATTGTTTATATTGTGGCATTAAAAAATACATACAATATATATTGTATATATTTAAGTATCACAATCGATTCTAGAATATAGTCTCAACTAAATCTGAATAGTATCAACAGAGTTTTTAATATTTCATAATTAAATTTTCATAAAAAACTTAATTATTTACTGTACCATGCACTTACCATTTCGCTGGTCTCATCAATAAGTATGAAGAAGAGGTCAAAGCGGGACATAATAGGGGCGCTGAGCGCGACATTTTGTTGCAGGCTCTTGGCTCGGTCGTATCGCCCTCCGATGGGGTTGGCAGCCGCCAGAATTGATGTACGTGCGTTGAGGGTTGCCCGAACACCTGCCTGCAAGTATTATTTCAATTTATAATAAAAATGTGAGTTTGAAAACCGAGAAAATTTAAATTTAATCCATGTTATGTTTAACTGAATAGTTTAATTATAATGAGGATAACGATAATTCATAAGCACTGTAATTTTTATAATAAAAAAACTTTTCTATAATTAACGAGCGAGGGGGAAAATACCTTAGCAATCGAGATGGTCTGCTGCTCCATAGCTTCGTGAATTGCGACCTGATCTCCAGGATCCATTTTGTCGAACTCGTCAATGCAGCACACGCCATTATCTGCCAACATCAGTGCCCCGGCTTCGATCACGAAGTCAAAGGATTCTTCGTCCTGAAAAATTATTTATTTTGTTATGGCTATGAAAAATATAAGGCTAATCAGCTTTGAGAGAACCCTTATAATGTATTATTTCATTATAAATAATTTTCAAACTAAGGATTTTGATGAAACTTAAGTTTAATTAAAATCAGTTTAACTGTTTTTAAGATTGTACTTGATGTTATATTTACTTATTTGTTCGGACCAACCACACAACTGAGCCGTCCACTTTTGCCTATTATTGTTTTAAGTTTGTAGGCAATAAAAATATTATTAACACTAGAATAAATTTAAAAGTCCCTTGTGGCAAAGATTCCCACTTTCAGAGAGAAGTATCAATTACATTTACTCTCAAAAAAATATATTATAAGATGCTGGATTTCAATCACAATACCTTGACCACAGCAGCAGTGAGACCGGCAGCTGAAGAGGCCTTTCCACTTGTATAGACAGCTCTTGGTGATATCTCGCTCACTTGTTTTAATAACTGAGACTTGGCAGTACTTGGATCGCCTACTATGCAAACGTTGATATCGCCACGGAGGGTAGTCGCTAATTAAAGTAGTTTTATTTATTTATTAATACATTAAAATAAAAAGTACATTAAAGTCAGACATACACACATTTGAAATTAGTAGTAGTTAAGAATGGTAAACTAAAAAAACTTCTTCCCTTATTAAGAGTTGCTTGAATTCACAATTTCAACAAAATAATTTTTTTTTAAATATAAAAGTAGAGAATGGTTAATTATGGTTATAATTAAAATCTCAATCATAGGCTGTTTTAATACTTGATAGATTCGGTAAAATACCTTCTATTGTAGTCTTAGCAACACCGCCAAACAGCATAAGTAGGATTCCTCTCTTTACTTCATTATTGCCATGTATACTTGGAAAAAGACTTGCAATCAAATTGTTGTATAGATTACGATCTCTTGACATCTCATACACCTTAAATGTTACATTTTATTTAATTTAGATTTTATGATCTAGATATACAATTGTAATATTTAAAAAAAGAACTGTTGGCTTTTTCTAAACCTTTGTAATACCTTGTCCCACTCTTTATCTGTCATCTGTTTTCTCATGTCTTCAGTTGTTAGATCATCGGCAGCAAGATCAGCAGTACCAAACCTACGGGATGTAGCTTGAACACTGCATGCAAGAAATGCTGTCCTGAAAAATTTTAGTATAAACTTTACTTAAAGCTTAATTTAAAGCCACCATACTAGAAGAAACAGTGTGTCCTGAGTTTGTATACCAGTACAGTCACAATTTTCACGACAAAGTCATTTCAGTCTCCCACTAATAAGTGTATTTTATTTTGTTGAAAATGTGTAAGAAAATATATTAAACTTTTTTTTTCTTCTGGTTTCTAACCAACCATTATGATCATATTCAAAAAGCAATAAAGAATAAAACTTACTTGTAATGCAATTCCCGTACCCCCAAAGCCTTCAATCCTTTAATACCCTCCATTTGCCCTTCATTTGCCAACTTGGTCCGGGTAGTTAATTCAGCTTTAGCACCAGGCATTGACAAAGAACCAACATCAGGTACAACAATGAGTGTGCCTGTAAAATCATATCTGTCGCCAGCCTAAAACAGTTTTACTATTATAGAAAAGAAAAATTAAATTAAGTCTACATATTATGAATTTCTCTTGTCTTTCTATAAGCAAGAATATTACTTCAATTACGACGCCTTTATAGATAAACCTTTTTTTCACCTGTACAGATTCTACAGCTTCTGCTCTAAGAATAACTTCCAGTGAACGTGGAATACACCCACGTGGTAACTCTGCTTGAGTTTCTTGTACGCGAATTTTTTGAAAGTCCACAAATACCGATTTGTCTGCATCCAACATAAAACGTCGGCGATTTGCACATACTGGGTTGCGACATATAGTAGGTATTGTATACTAAAACATTAAAATATTCAAATCATAGTAAATTAACATAAATACTAATATGTATTTAAAATAGAGCTAAAGAGTTTTGTTTACTTGACTGAACTAATCTCAGTCCAATCAGGAATGGAAGGATTCCATTATTTAATTATTTTCTGTTTTAATGTGCAGCTTTTGTGCTTTACACGGTAGTTTTTTTTAATTAAGGCTACATCACACTACTACTTAGAATTTGACAAGTTACAGAAATAGTAAAAATTGTCACCTTATAACTTATAAAATAAGTGTATACACTGTATTTGAGTGTAAGTACTAGGAGCTACAGTAAATAGTAATAATGTAATAATATTAAAGTATTATTTATATACTTCAATATTAAAATTTAAGGCTAAATAAGAAAAATGGCAAGTACCTTAAATTGTTGTTCAACATTTTTAATAACAGTTTGACAGTCCAAGCATACAAAAGTACCCATAACCAGTTCTGGATGAACAGGGTGAGTTCGTACAATTTGTCCTGATATTCTTATAAGAGTTCCTATTTTAGTTGTTGTCAACTCTCTGACCCTGTGCCTTGTTGGAACATCAACAAATGACACATAGCATTCTTTATGTTGCAATTCCTTCTTAATACCACTTTCTGCTAAACTTAATACATAATTTAAAATCGCCTGGTTTAAGAAAGGATAAATTCTATAATACTCTTCAATAATTGTAGTGGCAAGGTTTTGGTTGTATTTTTCAACATCATCAAAGCTAACTTCTAATGTGCTCAGTTCAGGTTTCAGTAGCTCTTTAGCTTGTTTTTCATATTTTAATTCATTGTCTTCTTTGAAACTGAAACAATTGTTTAATTTATAAAACATAACCCTTTATTTTAGGTGTCAATTTGTATTTTATTGTATTTTAACAACTACTTACTCTTCCAAGAAATCTTGGAACAGTTTCTGGCATCGAACACCAACTTCATCTTTTACTTGACTTTGTGTTGCATAGGTATCCGCTACATCCATGTCAATGCTTGTTTGTTATGAATTTTAAAAATGACGGATTCTTTGATTTAGTTTAATTGTTAGAATTTAGAGTATAAAGTAACAATAATATGTAAAATTTACGAAAGCTTTAAGATAGATCTAATTTGTTTGAACAAAAGTAAACAACAACCTTACGCTTTACGATTTACACTCGCTACTCGCTAGTAGCTACATAAATTGACAAGTAAAACTATTTGAGCGGGAAAACTTTGTTTCAAAGACAAGAAATACAACAAACATTTTTAATCGTAGATATAAATACTTTTCCTCACATCACAACTGACAACAGTCTAATCGTTTATACATAGATTATACTACTTACACAGTTATAATTCTTTCTGACTCAGGAGTGAGTAATAATTTGAAAATCGCCTTTCACATTATGTCAATACTAACTTTGAAGTTGTTTACAAATTTTAATTTTCAAATTACGAAATACTAAGTTCAAACAACAATTACAGCACAATACGAAATTCGAATATTAATTTCTTAAAACTCTAGGGCTTAGAAATTTCATGCTAACATCTGCCCGGCATCCTGATGGAAGAAGATAGACTAGCATTTCTTTACAAAGCTGCCACTATATTATCCCAAAATCAAAATAAAGGTTATGATATCCTCAGGAGCCACTACATGTAAGTACAATATACACTAACAACTTAGTAAAGAGGTAATTTCAAAAAGAGACGTATACTAAAAAGTTCACAATTTCTTTTTAGTATGAGATGCCCTGAACTAAGATCTTCAAAAGAAACATTTTCTGGACGGTTAAATAAAGAAAGATGTTCTTATTGCTGTTTGGAATGGAATAAGAATGAAAAACTTAGGGTAAGGATGGTCTATATTAAATAATTTGAATATGCAGCATCCTTAAGCATTTACAATAATTATTGGTTTTTAAACCTTGATAACCTGGTGCAACTTTTCAGGTAAAAACTACAAAATTGTCTAGAAGACAAAAAACAAGAATAAAGTATAAAAAGAACAAAATTATTCTTGGTTCAAAGGAAGTGGTATGTTGAAACTTTTGCTATATATAAATTTATACTTTTACTATATATATTATTAATAGCTTTTAAGTAATGTTAATAGATTTAAATAACATAGCTAGTGAAAATAATTTATATTTAATTGGGTTATTTTTCAGGAAAGAGTATGCTCTTTGTGTGGCAATACTTCTACAGTATATGTAGTCAAATTAAATGATAAAATGAAAACTGATACTACAGTTGTAGTAAAAGATCAAATAAAGAAACCAATTGTAAAAAAGGAACTGAATGTCCGACCTTTAAATGTTTATACTAACATAAGGGAAGTGTTTTCATTGAAAAATGAACACAATAAAGTTACATCTGATTTAGTTCCAGTAAAAATTAACAACAACAAAAAGAAAAAAGATAGATTTGCTGGTTTGTGCCAAAAAGCTGTTATAGATGCTGCTAAAAGGAAAAAGGTTGATGAAAAACAGAACAAACTAAATTTGTTCTTAAAACCATCATTATGAAATAAATTGGTCTATCTATATAAAATGTATATAATTACATTTCTCCTTATATTTTATGAATGATCATAATATGAATATCCATAACATTAGTGTTTGTATGGCCAGTAACAATGTGTAGTTCACCATTTCTAAACTTTTTATAAAAACTGTATGAATCATTATTATTCAAAAATGTTGTAACATCTAGATTTTCTTTTCTTGCGTCGCTGACTAAATTACTATAGCTAATTGCGCCAGCTGCATCTGTAGGGCCATCTATGCCATCAGTACCAGCACTTAAAAAATATACAACATGGTGTGACAAACTATCCTTATTTTCATGTAATAATAATGACAATTCTAATGGGAACTGTTGATTCCTTCCCCCTTTTCCTCTTCCCGTTACTTCTACAGTGGTCTCTCCACCAAATATAAGACAAATGTCTCCTTTAATGTCAACTGCATTTAAAACATTTAAATTATTCAATATAATTGGTAGGTCTAGTTTCCTAACATCAGATTTAAGTGTTTCAAAATCAATTTTACTTATACTGAAATCACAAAACTTCTTTGCTAGCATATAATATTGCTGAGCTAGATGTTTTACATTGCCTGTAATTGTATATGATAGTGCTATGGGGAAATATTGTAATTCCATTGCTAGATCAACTGCAGCATCTATGCTAGATTTATTTGAGCCTATAATATAGTTATACACATTTTCATGTGGAAATGATGTACAAATATTATTATTTTCTATTACACTTAAAACAGATGAAGGAAGGTCTTCAAACAAGTGATATTTTTTAATAATATTAATTGCATCTGTGGGTGAATCTTTATTTTCAACAGTGGGCCCACTAGCTATAAGGTCTAAAGGATCACCCACAACATCAGACAAAATTAGTGTCAGTATCTTAGCTGGTTGTGCTTCAAGTGCTAATTGACCTCCTTTTATATCTGATATAGCTTTTCTCACTACATTTAATTCTTTGATATCGGCACCACAGTTTGCCAGCGTTTTTATTAATGTAATCTTTTGTTCTAGAGTGATTGGTGGTTTTGGCAATGGCAATAAAGCAGATCCACCACCTGAAATCAGTACTATAACAAAGTCATTTAGGCACAATTTAGAAAGTAAAGATTTCACTTTTTTGCTAGTATTTTCAGCATTTTCATCAGGTAAATTATCTTTTGCTCCCTCTATATATTTTAGGTTACTTTTAATAAATCCTGATTCGCTTAAATTTCCCTTAGGTACACTTACATAGCCACCTTTAATTTTTGAAGTTAAGATGCTTTCTACTTCAATTGCCATATTTTTTACAGCTTTCCCACAACCAATTACATACACGCTTTTATCCTTTAAGTTAAAGTTATTATTAAAAATATTTAATTGTTCCGTAAGTGGGTTGTATTTTAAATATTTTTTGATAAGACGATCTGGTAAAGCAGCAGTAAAGCTAGTTTTATATATTTTCATTAAATGTTCAAAATTAGCATGTTTTGCCATCCTTGTTATTTTTTTGCAAGCACTTATATTAAAACAATAAAGCAGTGATAAGATAAATAAAATTCTAAAAAGTTAGTTTTCTCGAATTAGAAATGGTAACACCCGTTAATGACATATTTTACATTTGGCGACAACTTAACTTATTAGTTCTTGTTTCTTTACTATTGAGTATTGACGTTATTAAGTACTATTAAGTAGTATTGTTAGTTGCTACTTGCTGGGCACTGACGTTTCTTGAAAGACTAATATAATGTTTACTATCTCAAAATAATAAAATAAAACCAATAACTGAAAACAATTAACCATTGGTTTTTAAACATTTTATTTTTTGCGGCAGTTAGCACTTCACTCAGTGTGTGCCTCGCGAAATGTTTCCTAAAATAAATGTTTTCTATACAATCGTAATTTGAGAATTTAAGATCACAGGCTAGAGAGTAGAGTTAAGAGTTAGGACTAGAGAGTTGTTCATTCTATGATTCATAAATCTGGATTTTGTTTAGTTAAAGGCGGTGTTCTTTTCATAAGACTTGAAAGCGAAAGTAAATAGGTTTTGTTTTTTCCAAAATGTTAATTCCGTCGATAATAAGGTATCAATGTAATCTGTGCTGTTACACGTTACATGTTTTTTTGTCTTGTTACTTGGTTGTTAGGCCGTACCCTTACCGTTAAGCATGTTTGAACAAGTCGCCGTAAAATTGTAAAAGAACTCCAGAATTGCATTATGTGATAAATGCCTTGAGATTCAACATATTTAAGTATTATAAACAAGATTTTAAAGATGTATTTGAACCTCCAAGATAAAGTAAGATGTTGTGTCGCGTTGATAAATTTTATATTATCAATGGTTGCTCATCATGGTTATTTAAAGTTATACCAATAAAGCTCTTTGGAAAAACTATAACATACAAGCATTTAAGAAGTGTGAAAACTATAGTTTACAGTATGAGAGTACAGCATTTCATTTTTGCAAGTCTAATTAAAATATGGAACTATGACATAGATTTTATTTAAATTGATTATTGCGCAGACTATTTTATTTTCCATGTTAGTATATAAATTTTTTTTTGCAGAAGCTATCTATTATTTGCCTTAACTTTTACGTAACATTATTTTTGGAAGTGAGTGGCCATGTTTTTCCTATAAAAAAGTACAGAAATTGACAGTTCGACGTGCGATAATCAAATATAAGCCTAGTCTTACTGTCTAGTTTAAGAAAGAAATCCAAAAAACGTTTATTCTTTTGACTTTGTAAGACTCGGAGATGCGAAAAGCAGAGATTGGTTACTTACGACTTACTTATGGGCGTTACTTACGACAGAGGAAGAAGTTGGCGTTGGCGATCGGTAATTCAAAGTTCCCAGGTTAGGCGATAGATGGCATAGATGTTAGCGTTCAGGTGGCGAGGTCAATATTGAATGAGCGAGAGTATTTTCGCACTTTATAACATGAGCGTCACGAGAATTATGTGCTAATTAAGATTTATAAATTTTACTCCTTAGTAGGGCAAGCTGAGCTTTATGGTATGGGAGTTACCGCCACTGTACACAACCCACCAGGGATGGGATATGGGGGTGTTGACTATCGGCCATGAACTACTGTGGAGAAGGGAAGCTTGTGTGTTGTTGTTGTAAGGAACTCTTATTGTAATAGTAGGATAAGGTATAGGAAGAGGGGTGTAAGGGTTTGTTAGCTGCTGGGTATCTCACTCATCACACAAAACACCACTTCAAAATGGTCAACCTATTTTATCATATTACACAGGTTTTCTTACTGGACTTCCGAAAACAACAACAATATTAGATTTAATATATATAAATATAAAACAATTATTGTTATATCTATGTTTATTACATCCTAGCATGTGTTTTAAAATCTAATTAGCCTTTTGGAAGTATTCCTTGCTTTCCTTAGGGTTAGGTTTAATGGTGTCTGCATTGCCATCTGGGTTCCAATTGGCGGGGCAAACTGTTAAAAAAATTACAAATTTATCAACACTACTAAGTGTGCGCCTCTCAAGTGTTCTTACGAACCAATGGAGCCTTAAAAACGCAAATTTGTATAAAATCCTGTTTTTCGTGCAACATTACAAAAGTTTTAATGTTGTCACTCCATTCATTTCTAAGTCAATAATATTTTAAGTAATTTTTAACTAATAGAACACTAATAATGTAAATCAATATATACATTGGATCATTGTTACCTTCACCATGTTTATCAGCAAACTGGAATGCTTTGACCAATCGGAGAGTCTCCTCTACTGATCTGCCAACTGGCAAGTCGTTGACCGACATATGTCTTAGTATGCCTTCTCTATCAATTATAAACAAACCTGTGGAGAATGTATTGTTTTGATATGTGCTTATAGATATGTTTTAAGTCTATAGTTTTGTTGTTATTTTAACGCTGGCAATGTTCATGGAAACATTTCAATGGACAATAGATCTTTTGCATTACTTAAAATTAAATATTCATGTCTGACATATGCAACATTTTTGTCTTACCTCTCAGAGCAAACCCATCATCTAAAAGAACATCATAGTCTTGTGATATTGTCTTTTTGTAATCAGCTAACAGTGGTATGTCTAATTTTCCTAATCCGCCATCCTAAAATAAATAATGTCATATAATATATAGAATAAAAGTGCATTTGAAAACTTTAATTTTTCAGTAGCCTTAAAATATTTAAGTTGGGGAAAATATTATAAATTTAATTTAAAATTCAGGATATTTTAGTGAGGTAATTTTTTGAGGGTATAATTATTAATTACCTTTCTTGGAGTGTTAACCCAGGCTAAGTGGCTAAACTGTGAGTCTGTGGAGACACCAATTACTTGACAGTCAATGCTTGCAAAGTCTTTTGCTTTATCACTAAATGCTATCAGTTCAGTTGGGCAAACAAATGTGCTGAAAAAGTTGAACTTATAAAAGCTTATTTAATATTTTCATACAAAGTATACAAAAATAAGTTAATTGTGTTAAGCTTTACTATTTTAAATAGTGTACTATAGAGAATACTCTTGGAAAGAAAAACAAGAATACTCACAAATCTAATGGATAAAATACCAGGACAACATATTTCCCAGAGAAATCAGCAAGTTTCAATTGATTGAACTCTCCATTAACAACTGCTGTTGCCGCAAAATCTGGGGCTTGCTTTTGAACTTTGGGGGAAAATGCAGCAGCACCTGAATAAGACAGATCAATTTTTATATAAAATAATTGGGTTTAATTAAGTTATTAGAACATAATTTAAAAAAAATTGAGCATTATTAATTGAAACATTGAAAATTTATGAAAAGTCTATTGTATAAATAGGATAGTATCAAAACCCCCAAGTAATTTGAATACAATAGATACACTTCTAAAAAGAAATAAATTTGGTTTCTATATTTACATATCTACCAAGACAATCAGTTAACAGGTAATTTGTTTTAATAAAATTGAATCACTTCTAACTGGCACAAGGTGTTATTGATTTTTTGATATTAATCATAATTGTTAATTTGCATGGTTTAAAAAATCTATTTATATTTTAGTCAAAATTATTTATTAGAAAATAATGTTAATTGTTATTTTTTATTTATTAACATTTACAAACAAATTGTTACAGTATCGTACATAAAATACACTACAGATAAACCATTCAATGGTTTTGGTTGTAATGTACGTCTATCACACGCATAGGATCTTTATGAAATAATTACATTACCTAATTAAAAATCAAAGGTCAAGAATAGCAGAGATAGTTACAGAATAGAAAAATATAATTTTAGGTGTAACCTAAA
This sequence comes from Leptophobia aripa, assembly GCA_951799465.1. NCBI lineage: Eukaryota > Metazoa > Arthropoda > Insecta > Lepidoptera > Pieridae > Leptophobia > Leptophobia aripa. The sequence continues at coordinate 3,398,066 of OX637271.1, forward strand.
TATACTTAAGACTATTAAAAAAATATTAATTAATTTACTCACTAGTAGAGAAGTTTTTTGAGAAGGAAAATGCCGGCGTTAGGACCTATAAAAACAAATGTACGAAATACATAACACTTTTTAGTTTCACAAATAGAAATGTTGATAAGAACTAACCCTGCGAACACATTGCTTGATTAGAAAAGACATTTTGAGTGTAAAAAAATAAACTGAAAACTTTCCTATGTTCTAAAATTCCTTGAACCTTTTCCTTGATCGTTCTTCAGAATTTAGTCTTCACTCTTCAGTCTTCAGTATTCTCGGTTTTCAAATCACATTTGAGAAATGACAACTGACATCAGTAAAGTGTTAGTTACGCTAGCAGTGACTTGCGTAATGTCAGCGATGAGCGACGTTAGGGTTATATTAAAGTAGAAAATGAAATGTAAAATTTTATCATGTTGTTTTATATAATAATATAAAATAAATTTAATATACAAATATTAAAAATAATATACAAAATAAATTTTGGCATTTTCTTCAAAATCTCTCTTTTCTTTAAATTATCTTTCAAATATCTCTTTTAATAGTTCTCACCGGATCCTTTCTCAAAATACATATATTTTTTACAAAGAATTACAAAAAACCTTTAGTTTATTGTTATGAAAATAATAAGTTCTATAAACTGAATACAATTAATACTTATACTTTGGTCGATGCCCAGACTACTGGATTATTTAAAATAAGACATTTTAGACAATGCAGTCATAATTGTAAGATACATTAGGTTATATGGCTGAAAAATACCAACAACAAAGAAAGCTTAAAATTTAGTGGCTAGCTTACTTCGGTCATAAGCACTGAGCTGAATATTTGAATAACCGAACGAGCCGATTTTATGAAAGATGAGTTTTAAAAATAGTTACTTGAATTTTGAACGTTCTAATCTATCCTTTTGAGCGAGAACTAGAATATTTCCGATGCAGGAAATTATACGGAAGAAGATTGATTAAAAGCTCGACTTGAAATTATGACAGCTTTGACACGCCTCCATGTACTATGGATATGAGAAAAACATTTTTATGTTATATAGGTTATCATCCATTATACTTACATATAAAGTACAAAATATATAACAATTTAAGAGTACAGATTTTTAGACTTTAAATAGAAAAATAGAAAACACATTTATTTGTACATACACAAGGTAAAACTCAATAACACTATAAGTAAAATAAAAACAGACAATTATAATTTTAATATCTTGGAATAGAGTAGATACCTTTTTATTTTATTCCCGTATTATGCTCTGAACATGCATAGGTAATCTATTTGGTGAACGAAGAACAGTAATTTTTTAAAATTGTTATTTTATCTAGCACACTAGCTTACGTGAAGCATTTTTTTCTTTTTGAATAATCCATATACTCGACCTCGTTACCATTTTGTCATAAATATAAATTTATTTTGAAATAAACTTAATCCTAGAGTATTAAAATCAAACAAACGTGCAAATGGGTAAATATTTTCAAAGCACTGCTCTGCATAAATAGTATGCGTTTCTGAGAGCGCTCGCCTGTGTATGATAAATATTATTTGCATTTTTAATACAGGCACGCCTCGTTGTTGCACGCATAGAGCGATTGTTTAAAAAAATATAGAAATTAATGTACCTTTTATCTATTTTTATTCAGGTTTGTCTCTTTACTAGGTACATCTTATATTTTCAACATACACTCCCAAGATCGTATGTAAGGCTCTTTAATTAAAACACACGTTAAAAGCATACACATATATAATTCACTATGAATATATGAAATTTATAGTCTTCGATATATAATTGAATGTTATTGTTGATTATTATTTCAATTAAATGTGTAATTAACAAACATAACTGCTCAATTCATTAATTAACGCGACACGTTCTTGTTACTTGCTAAATATTTTCGTTATTTGATAATTTAATGGTTCAATGCGTGCGATTGTTTTGAAATTAATTGAACCTCAATTAATTATTTTGTGGGCGTAACTAAAGAAACGCTATCGGATAAACCGAATATAGTAATGGAGGTACGTACATGAATAAGCAAAGCGTTTAGAGCCCCAAGGAGAATATATGTAGACGCCCTATCCTATCGAAGGGACATAGGATCTTCAGTCAGTTAAAATAATAGTAGATTTTGTCAAGTATCACGTGCCTAAAGGCGGATACAATGGTGCCATAAAAACGGTTTGACTTACAAAATAATTCCCCAGTCACGTCACTGCGCGAAAATTAGGCACTTCCGATCACCGCCACGCTTTCCATAAGAACGTGTTTTAATAGAGGTTAATTAAACCATCACTGACGGCTGCTTTCTATAATGTATAATGGTACTAATTATAATTATAATTTATGTATAATTCGTGTTAGTTAATTGGACGTTGCAACCATTTGATTAAAAAGTTTATTTCAACAATATTGTTAGAGCTTTTGTCTATAAGTTTTATAGCTGTAACGCAACTATCTATTTATTTTGATAACAATTAACATTTGTGACTTTTTTGTAATGTAGTTCGAGATAGTATCTTTGTATTTAAAACTAATGCTTTATAACTAAATAATAATCCCGCGATCCGCCGAGCCCTTACCCTGCTGAACATTAGCTTCAGCAACACATATTTGTCAGCCAATGCCTTTTTTAAAAGACTATTCTCGCTGTCCGTAACAATATCAGTGATATCTTTTCCTGTAGGAATTGCATGGGAAATATATTAAGATAGTGACATTGTAATATGTGGTCATAAATAACATTCTTACTAAAATCAAATCCACATACAACCAACAATCCTGTTTATCTTAAGACTTCAGAGAATGCCTCACCAATCTTGTGATTATGTCCGAACTCGTAAAGTCGACGCTAAGCGTTTAAACTTTCGTCTTAGCTTTGTGCTAGTAGTTATCAAACTAAGCTATTAAATTACCCATTAGCATTTACGCAAAAGTCAACATGACATAATATCAAATTAGCATTAATCCTTTTGCGTATTCTCTAGACTTTTGATTATAAAGATTATAAAGTTTTGTCTGTTAAAAAATTTAGCTTTTTGTAAGATTTATTTATATATATATATGTATATATGTATGTCTCGAAAGTTTAGATACTGTTATATTTCTTTGTTTTGTGTGATTAGGTGCGACTAGTTTTTATTAGTTCAGCTAAAAGGTAATTCGTATATATTTGTATACATTCATTGACAGTACGAAGTTCGCCGGGTCAGCTAGTTTAAAATAAATCTTTTGTGAATATGACCGACATCAACCCGCATTTAATTATACGATGCATGATATAAATAAATAATGAATAGCGCACTGTTATAATTTCAGAATTATGGTGTGTAAATCAACTCTGCAAGTGCTTTGCACCCTATATAAACGGATGGATTGAATTAATTTGCTTACATCACGCCGCTAAATGGGTTAATGTTTTGAGGAAGTAGCTAAAGTTACTTGGTGCATTACTTAATTAAACATTTATGTATTTTTGGTTTACCTAAATTAGTAAAAACCTGTAAATTTTCCTCATATTCTTGAATTCTATGAAGCTTAATGAAAACCTAATAGATTGTATTGGATTACCATGTTTATGTAAATAATAAAAAAAGGTTAATATTAAGTTAGTTATATTGATTTATGTTATCGGTACAAACAAATTACGAACTTTAAACCATTTTTTATAATAAGTTCGAAATAAAAAACAAGAGAAGGAATCAACTACCAAAAATTGAAATTTCAAAAGCGAACGTCTTTTTGTTTGAATTATTACATACCAAGTAGTAATAGAAGTACATATTATAAAGACATTATTTAAGTGTTTAAGAAATGTTGTTTCACATCAATTAAGATGTGAAATTCGTTCATGTAATATAATGAAAATCTTAAAGCATTCACGAATAACGAAAATGTAAAGTTTGGTACATTTGTTGAGTTTCCTCTGAAATGTACACAGTAAGAGTAATTTTATTCGAGCACGTTTACACTCATGCCTCAAGTAGCATAGACATGTTTGACATTGCTTATATACGGGGTTTACGAAAATTGATAGCATTTTAACCGCAATTAAACTAAAATATGATCATTTGAAGATTTAAAATTTAGTTTTTAAATTTAGTAGTTAACCAACCTAGTTGGTTGGTGAATTGAACATAGCAACAAATACTGCGTCGACGAAATTAGCCTTTACCAAAATTATTATTATTATAAAAATCTTTGTTTTAGCTTTTTTGTTATGATTTAATTTGTAGAAAGATATTTGAAATGAATATTATTTATTTATTAAGACTTACTTGCTTTATCTTTATAAACACACATAAGTTAAATAAAAATTCGGAGAGCAACTGGCGGTTTTATCGCTTTGAGTGATCTCTTGGCAAACATTATTATATCTATTATAACTTATTTTACCTATTGCTAGCCAAACGAAATATGATGTAGCTAGGATATATATGCTTCTAAAATTTAAGAGGTGTTATAAAGTAATACTTATAGTTTAATTTAATTACTGGTACTTCAATGACAAATCCGTCGTAATTTTAGCAAGACGACTTAAAACAATGTTTTACTGAGGAAGTTGCGACTTGGGGGATTGTGACGCGAAGTATTATTCCTTTTGCGAGTTTTTTTTGAATTATAAAGATTTACGCTACGGAAATATAAATATTAACTTGTTCGTATTAACATGTTACAAGACTGTCCATCTTGTGCGGACCAACTGGCTCTCTCAAGAGGCGAAAGACGGTTAATGACATGGAAAGGTAAAAATACCTGTAATTCCTTAGGTGAGCCTTCTACACAGCATATGGAGCAATTGTAAGCTTCCTAGCGTTACAGGTGTCCATGGGCAGCGGTTAGCACATCACTCGAAGTGACCTTGATGCTCGTTTGCCTCTTGTTACATTTAAAAAATTGGCAGTGGTAAATTGGCAATCAATGATCGCTAATGACTTCCGAGGCTATTTATTAAAAAATAAAACAAGAGTGATCATCCAGAGTTTTAAGATTTGGGATGAAAGGGACGGAAGTTTGACCACTTTTCAATAATAAATTGGTTTTACTTTCAATTTGTTTACGATAATTTTTCCATTAAAATGTTATTTGCGAGCTTTACAAAATATTTCATATAGTTTTAGATCTACCATTTTTATAAGATTAAAATTAATAAAAAGTAAAATACACTTATGGAACAAACGACTCTTAGAGTAGAGAATCGTTCGCTTACCTATGAACACTTCATCGTGTTATCAAAGAAATTTAATTAAAACGTAACTTTGCGTATGAATGACGTTCCAGAACTCCGTAGTTTACTAGAACTCCATTATCTGTATTTCTTAGTGATTATCATAAACCTCATCTTTCTATAAAAGTTTAATATAAAGTGTAAATTGAACTTATGCAGGCTGCGATAAGCGTAAAACGCTATTTAATAACTCTTAAGTACTCCACCAACTGTTATAACGAAACCGTTTTATAATTAATTTATAACTGTAGACTACAAAAGGTCAAAGTACAAGAGTCTTTTCTCCAACTTTAAAATTTGGTCCCATTGCAGTAGAGACTTTTGGATACTGAGATACAAATGCAGGCAGGCGCCAACTCTATTTAATAATTAAGTAGGCGCCTGTTAATTAAGTAATGACCCAAGAGCTGCTTCACTCGCTCAACGTATAAGCATCGTATTAAAGTGATGAAAAATCGCCAGCATATCGATAACTCTGCCTAAGGAATAACCTGTTTAAATTAAGGTTAATAAAATATATTATTTAATATAGTAATATATTTTCACGTTCGGTATCTATAAAATAGCAATATTTCACATAATTTGAAACTATATAATATATGCAGGTATTGTGATTTGTTTAATTATAATTACTTTAATAGTTTAATACAAAAAAGTATCTTTTAGTTAGGTTTATGTCTGGACGAAGGTGTGAAATTAAGTTTGTAGTCAGTTGGATTAGGAGGGACTCTCCCAAGTCTAAGGGTTATGTGTAGACTTACTAAGATACAAGTTTGGGAAAGGGTTGATTTTATAATACAGTAGAGAAATCGAGGGCTGAATCGAGAAATCTTTGATGTTCCAGGTTACTTGTGCACAGGCGCTTATTAAGGAATTAAGTAGGCGCCAGGTAGTCAGTATAGTTTGTTATAGTTTTGTTTTTTTTTAAGTTTTAATAGTTTAAGAATGTTTATGTTATCTATCAGTATGCTTTTGTTATATTACAATTAATGAAAAGAATATATTTAATTTATTTAATATAAAATGAATTAATAATTATAACAAATATACACTTGTTAGCTTTCATTTTTCTTGAAAGGCTTTGAAGGCTTTTTGTTTCGTCAAATTATTTTGTTGATTGTAAAGAAGTAATATTAACAACACTGTCATCGTAAATTGTAATTTTGTTTATCCATAATTCCCTCGTACACTAATATTTTTGAAGCGTATAAAAATTACTCATTCAAATATTAGCTCAAGTAAGATTCCATTTCGCTAAAAGTAATTTCAAGGCGTTGTGGAGTAAATAATATTTATCCTTGTTGTTTTTTAATTTTTTTTCTGTCACAGCCCGTGGAGAAATCAACAGAGTCCACTTTAAATGAGATGTTGATTAATGTTTGGCATAAAATGAAACTTTACTGGTTTTTAAATGTAGATTTAATATGTTTTTTTAACTAACTACAATGTTTATTTTCATTTGCATATTAATGATTATATAAATGAAGATTTCATTACAGTTTTCGGTGTATTAGCTATTAGATATTGTCATTAAACATATGTCAAATAACAATGTAAGCCGAAACGTGTAATATTCTGGTTTAATTGTATGTTGCCAGGTTCTATTACATTATAAACGATGTAAGAACGAATATTCGTTGCATTCAAAAATAAAATATTTTATGCATTTACGCCATAAAATAGTGCATAAAAATTTATTAACACAAAAAAAATCGTGCAAGAATATTTCTTTCGGAATAGCTCGCTTCGGGACTAATTTTGTTATAAAAACGTATATAGATATTAATTATATCAACACATTAGAGATGTTTTTTTAAACAACTATATAAATCATATAGGTTTATCATACTCATACACACTGCAGTTAGTTCTTAAGTTTTCAGGCTTTGTTTTCCATTAATAATAATTTTGTGAATTGTGCAGAAAACTTGTACAATGCTCAAAGTAAAACATTACACATACAAAATAATATTTTATGAACATTTAATAAAATAGTATTAAAGCATAAATCGAGTTATTTCAGTGTGCATAATGATACTACAGTATCTCCGAGCACTGAATCCAGTGAAATGAAAACACGTATCGAAATGCCAACAAACAACACACAAAAAACGTTAAAAAAGTGATTCCCTTAAACAGACATTGACGTAATTTTGGATTAGATAAAAAAGGCGTGAAATTTTACACAAGAATAATAATAAAAAAACAAATATGTCGATAAAAATGTTATATAACTGAATTCCGCCATTATTGACAGAAATAATTGTCTAAAGACGTACAAAGATTTGATGCAATTTTGTATTTTGTATGAAGTATTTTTTTGTCTTATAAAAAATTGTGAACGGTTATTTCGTATTTTGAATTCTACTTCTTTATTTATTTGAAACTTTTATTGCTTAATAGAATTACGTTATAAATAGAGCTTATCTCATTATTTATGCCAGTGAAACACTATTCTTAAACGCTTATTGTGTTAATAAACTATATCTTCGTATGCTCTCCGCATTATTGCAAAGCACTGAATACTTAACGACCTGTGAAATTCTTTTTTCCACTCTAACAAGTCACCTGTGACTACAAAGAATTTAATTAGCAACGCAATTTCTACTACAATTCCCGTAATCCTCTTAGCAACACGGAATTAATTCTTGTAATTAGAAAGATTTGCTTTTTCAAAATCTTACAGGTTTTAACCTAATTGCGTGAAACAAAACACAGAGAAACCTGCATATGCCTTGTAATGAGCTTACAGAACTACGTACTGCCATCTTTTTACTAGATTTCTAGAATCAGCAACCAAAACCAGGGGCAAAGGTATTATAAACTTTAAGCTCGTAGCTTTGGTCCCCAAATGAAACATCGTATAAAATAACATGCATTCAAAAACTTTATAAGCATATGAATTCCTTACCGGCTTCACAGCAAATTGACCTTTATTTATATGAAACTAGGATGTGCATTGCGTAGCCATAAATTTGGTAATATTGTGGAGTTTCAGATGTTTGTACGTTGCCTAATAATAATAGAAAATGTTTCATAAGTCACAACTTCGTAATATAAAACAATGGATTGTTCTGTTATGGGAATGTTACCGAAAAATTAATGTTTATCAGAATCAGTCATCTAACTATATGAAATATACAAGAATCGATTTATTTTTGAGTATTATCTCACCTTAGACACACACCTAGGTCACACCTCCTAATGGACATAATAAAACAGAGACATAAATTCTGTACCATACATTGCAGTCTTAAAAAAAATAAACTGTTAACTCACTGTGCCTTACTAACTTGATCAATGCATCGTTTAAATATTTATTAATTATGAAACTCAATGAAATATTAACTTAATTTTCAATTATTATAATATATTTTAATTATTTTAAATTAATTAAATGTAAAGTCATTTTCTAACCTATCCTAATACAGTGACATAACAAAAACATATGAAATCTATTACTGTTTAGTTACACTTAAAAAGATATTCATATATGCCATGTACACCACGCTACTACGCCGTAGTACAGCGTAGAGGCACTGTAGCATTTGACTAGTATATATGCTTGCAATATACAAGGATAAAAAAAACTAATTTTGCGAATAAATCACACGCGTTGCCAACTTTTAGCTTCAAACTACTGAATGATGTGGTTTATATCAGCTTAAGAATTTGTATATCAGTAGCGTTCATTCACTTAATGTTCCTAACTTTCTTTAATACATGGAAAAAAGTCAATTTTCGCGGTTTGGTCGGATAAAATGTGTTGAAAACTTTAATAATTTCAATAATAATACAAACTACTCAAACCGTAAAGCATGAAATTGTCGGAAATGGGAAATTGACTTGGAAGAAAATTCTTTATAATACCAACTTTATTGCTTCCATGAACGTACCTGAAAATAATTGAAGTACCTATCCGATCTTTAAACATTTTCTAGCTAAGTACTTTTTATTGCGGGATTTACTGGGCTCTTAAGGAAAATACCTAAGATATACGTTGCACACAAATATATTGTCTTGTGCTTATCGTAATTTCATCGTCCTCGTCTATTTATTAGATCCATATCTGGACTTAGGCCTCCTACAAATCGACAAGCATTGGGAATTTTACAACCATATATAGCCTACATAAAGCATTTATGTAACAATGTAATTGAAATCTCGCATTATGAATAAAATATGTATTCGATACATTTTATATATATTACGTATATTATTAAATATCTCATGTCTTATTACAATCACAATGCCTTTAAGTTTCCGCATAAGGAAAACTAGCCGTATTAAAATGATCCCAAAATGTTAGTCGTAAAATATCTATAGTTCTACACAATTATTCTTCAATCAGTTCTTCTATTCACGCATTAAACATACATTTATTACAATACTTATTTACATAAGCATTTAGTATGAAAAAGTTATTGGATAATCGTTTGGGTTTGCTTAATTTTAAAAATGATTAAAATTTTCTAACTGTCAAAAGAATACTGGTAGGATTGCTAGCGTAGCTTAGATAAAAATAAAAGGACTCGAGAGTAAGTCATCTTAAAGAGGGAGGAAATTAAAACGACTCGAACAACTTTTCTCGTGTAAATGACAATTTAGCCAATTCTCTTTAGACTTGATTTTATTTTATAATCTGTTGAGTTACTTACATTTATGAAACTAGTTACTTATATATTGTGAACATTATATAGTTTTAAACTCATTAATGCTAATCATTTCTATGGCTTAGAATCTATTAATTATCATAATAATATGAAATATCAATAATAATATGAAAAATATCTTCAATTTTATAGTAACTAAAAATGCAAATAGTCTCAATTTATTAATCGATACGAGAAGTCACCTTTGATTATATAATGAAAACTGAGACTCATCCATCTTCAAAAGAGTTATACTTAATTATTTGAAAAGCAAATAGAAACATTCCTTTATCAATGCTCACAGGGTATACAAATGGGCTGGATGTTACAGAATTTCAAAGCGTGCCAGCATTCAAGCGAAAGGGTCAAAGGAGGTGATATTGAAAATATGATATTAAAAGATTCATTCATGTGTTTATTGAGGAAAAGAGACTCACGGATGAACTAATTTAATAACATACTTTATATGCAAACGAATATATATATATATTTTTTAAATATACCATATAAGTTATTGAATTCAAATTATAATCAAAATGAACTAATTATGTGTTCTTAAGTAAAATCAGTGTTCGACAAATTGTTGAACTGAGTGGTTGTACGTTCAATCCCGGCCGGCAGGATGGAGTTATATTACAATTAAAACCAGCTTCTAGAGTGAAGGTACACATCGCGATAAAAATGTATTAACGTAGTATCTATACACCTTTTCTTAAAATGGGAAAATATTTTTAGCATACCCTACGCGCCGCAATTGCTTGTTGTGAAGGGTTATGTCGGACCAGCTGTGTCTACCCTCTAAAAGTCCACGGTGCCACCAAAGATTACTCTAGAGGGGATACCGTAATAGCGGAGTCTTGTCCATGTCACCTGTTTATATAGCTTAGAAGTATAAGTATCCTGTTACAAGACAATATATAAATATAGATAAATAAACTTTCTGTTGTTAAACGAGTATTTATATTATTAACATGTAAGGAATGACAATGTAAGGAGTATTTGGCATCGTTCACCGGTTCTGGACTAGTGAGCTGCGAATATAAATGATGCACCTTAACCGTAACACACAACTAATTTGTTTGAAGTTGATTTATTTTAAAGTCTACCCATCTTTGACAGTTAAGGTAGATGCTTTATTTATGTAACCTTTGTGCCAATTAAGCCAAAATAATTGTCATTTCTCAGGGAATATACTAGCCTTTTGTATCATGTGCGTTTACAATTAAATCTCAGTATAAATGTGTTGGATAAATGAAAATGTATTTCTTTCCGCTAAAATAGCACTGTATTATTGAACCAACTTATTCGAACTGAACAGGTTCACTTTGTTTTATTTGAAAACTTTGCATGAAATCGCATCAATTCACATTGAATTTGATATTAGAATCGAAACTATAACTGTTCATTCATTCGTCTTGTTACTATTCGATCATATCATTATTTTATTATATTTTCCCATTTTTAAGCTACGGTGTAAAACTTTTACTATATGAGACTCTGTTGGGTTTTGAATGTGTCCTACAGTGACTACTCCTAAAGTTTTTTGACCATAACTGTGGTTTCTGTATTATGTCGCTTTTACGATGTAAATAGTTTTTTTTAAGGAAAAAGACCCAAGTATGAAGCAATGGTAATACAATTGTTATGAGCTCAAGTTCCTCGAATATTACTTGAGTTTAATTGATTTCGTATGTTTGTTTTAATTTCCTTTTCAAATCTTCTACTACACATTAACCACTGGGCTACTTAACGATTTGTTATATTCAGTATAATGCCTTTGACGTTTCCTAATCAACGTTAGACGGCCTCCCCTCGTTGTTGTTATTGTGTTCGCTAATCGAGATAAGGTCTTGATTTATCTTGGGTTAAAAATATAAATGAATCGATAACTGTTTTTTTAAATTGTGCGCAAGGGTCTACTCTATTTAAACCGCGCTAGACAAATTCATAAAATAACGAAACATACTACTTTACTGAACACGTTTATACTTTGTTATATACACAAAGAAGACTTATTTATTTGTGTAATATATGTATCCTGTAGTGAGATCTGTTATCTACCCAAAATGTAAGTAATAAACATTGGAATTTGGAATAATCAATATTTTAAAAATATTATTTCTATAGATCTGATAAGTAATTGAAATATATTATTTTAATTCTTTCCTCCTGAACGTGTTTAAGGGATAAGATAAGTTCCCGCTTAGAGAGCCTCGTTTTATAATATCAGGTCTCCGCAAATTATTTTTATCGCGCCTATTTTAAGGGTTGCCAATAAATATAACGATCTTATTAACTCTATAAAAATAGTTGCAGAAGTGAGGTAAAGGAATTTTAATATCGGATTACATTATAAAACCGGAAGGAATTTAATCAGGTGATTTGGAAAACTTTAACTGAACTGAACCAAAAGAAAAGAAAATTAAATGGAAAAAATACTTTTTACATAAACAGTTACTTATTTATGTCGCCCGATTATTATTCGAAGCAAAATGAGCGAGTTACAACCCTACCTGTAGAAGAAAATGGCGCCAATTCACGGCACGGCAGTAGACTGTGCGGCGCCGATGCCAAAGGCCACTAGTTGAGTGCGACAAGTTCAAGATCGGAGCGTTGCAGGACATTTGAAAATCGAACTGTTCTCTATTTAAATTAATAATAATTTTACTGTAATTTATTGTCTGTGGGAATTTATTAATGACGTTTTTCTTGTGGTTTTCACGTGTGAGTTTTAGTGCATCTGTTTACTTACGAGTCTTGTTTCGCACTCATGGTTATTTGGAATAAGGTAACTTATTTTAAGTTGCAAGTTTTAATTTAATTGTAAGTAATAAATATTACACCTAATTAATTACTTAGTTTCTTTTTATTTTCTTGAATAGTTCAGTGGTAAAGAGTGACAATTAATGTAGATATAATCTTACTATTACTGGAACTAAAACATTTTTACGTTACAGAATCTAATACTGTATTATAAAATAAAGGATATTTCAAAAATAAAAGGTTATCCGCACATAATCACGGCCAATATTAATATTTTTTTACAACATTTAACATTTACTCAACACCAATGTATAAAAATACTAAATTATATTTACATTCGTTTGTTATTTACACTTACGCCCCGAGCATAAAAAGCGTAGTAAATTTTAAATACTGTCTTTCAAAGCGAATAAAATCTTTTTTGGCCCAACGAAGTGCTAAGTAGGACAGTATTAGCTATTCACACGAATCTCACGTTTTAAATTCAGAATTTCAGTTCAAAAATGCCATTTCTTTATTTGAGCATTTTAAATAAAATTTGAAACGGAAAATAGGTTTCATATATTTTCTGCTCCCACACTTAATATATACTTAATAGTATATACTTAGTATATACTTAAGTAATAGATAAAAAGGGCTAAGATTTGATATATTGCATTTCATAAAAGCAATTGCAATTACTTAATCGAAGGAATGCAATTTTGTGATATGTAAAGCTTGTACTTTTTAAAATTAGTACGTAACAATTTATACATCATGCTCTTTGCACTATTAATTCTTACGGCAAAGGAAACCATTTAACAAGAAATTCTCTGATATACAGGTTGCATTTGTTCTAATACTTACTAATTTAAAGTCCCTATATTGCAAAACGATACCTACAATTAAAAAACAATGTTTCATGTACTGATAAACGATATGTTTATTACCTATATCTTTGGGTCAATTACGTAAATTTTTGAGCAGAAATTAACGGGTCTATTGAGATATCTTCTTTATTTCAAGCATTATGAAACTTTAGATGATTTCTATCAATTACATAATAAATATATGTATAATATAAACTACTTTATTGTCTCTTTAATTTGCTGGACTATTACAATTTCTTTTTTAAATTGTCTTTCAAGCCTTATAGTGTTTTATACAGAAAAAATGAATATATGTCGGAATAAATACAATAAATCAGAGCAGGTGCAGAATATGTGAATGGCTGACAAATTGAAATTCACAGCTTTGTCGCCACAATCCATATAGAAAACTTCGCCTTTGTGCCGCAAAATAGGTTATTGTGGGTCATCTTGCGGATCTAGATTTATTTATTGAAAAGGAGCGTTTTAACACCCCAACCGAAATTACTATTTTAGAGGTTTGCCTTTTTTAGAAACACCAACACTGACTATTGTAATTTATTTTTTAGTTGATAACATAGTATAGAAAAATGTATGAGCAGGCTAGCATAGGCATTGTGTGGTTCAACTTTTAATATTGTTACCAAGTTTTTCATGTTGATTGTATTTTTGAAGGAATTTAAAATGTTTTTATATACACCCAAAATTGAATGATTGAATATTTTAGTGCAATATCGAAACATACTAATTACTTTTGGCTTTGATAAGCTGGTTTAGAATCTAACCATTGATAAGGATTGATAAAAAAGCACCAGAAATATCGAGTTCTTTATATAGTAATAAATTTTCGTAAAGGCATTATAGATATTTTTATGTAGTACTTGCGTTAACAAAAGATAATTAAAACAAAAGCTAATAATTATTGGGATGTATTAGAGTGAAATATAATATTTTTAAATTTATGTATTTTTAATGAATGGTGTAATTGACATTTAACTTAATTTTTTTCCGATTTTGGTTAGACATTTTTTCGGAAATTTTGCATAAGGATAATTAGAATTTCCTGATATTACTTAAAGTTTTATAATAAAACATGACTTAGAGTCTTTAATATATAATACGACTCGCGCAACCGATTAATAGCCTATATGCTGAACAATAAAATAACAGATGTATGCGTACGTATAATCGGTTCAGGAGTTCGTAGGGTTACGTGGCCTTACAGAACATATATTTTTAGATTGACTATGCTTTTAAAGAGAGTATTTCTTATTTTAAATACAAATTAATAGTAATAGTTACTATTAATTATTTTAATCGAGTAAAAAGCATAAGGGTACACAAAAGGCAGCTTTTAGCATATTATTTCACTTCATAAAACTAGAACAATGCACTTAAGTCATTTTAATGTCGTATCTTTAAAATGAAAACTTTGAAAAGTTCAATTTCAATTAGCCACGTAACCTTTGTTAAGTTTTTTTATTTTTTTTTTTATTTATTTATTCAAATCCAAATACAATTTTTTTCACTTAATCTATACGGCATTAAAAACCGCGCAACGGTTTGTCCATGCCGTTGTTCACTCAACTAACCTTATCCAACCAGAAGTGCGAAGAGGACACCCACCCTATCCCGCGTCATCCCCACGTTGCATCAAAAACATGCCTTTTAAAAACTGCTTGGTTTTTTCGGGTGCAGACAACAGTTTAGCGTGGGTGCCCGAGTCTAATTTATTGAGATAAAGGGGGTAGGAGATACTCCCTCGTGCGCTCGCCGTAGCTGTTGTTGCAACGAGGCACTACGTATCTGGGCATGTAGTTTAACATGCGCAGGTACTGTGGCCTCTCGCAGAACTTCAGCGAGTTCACGTGGTGCATCTCCTCGCACACCAGAAAATATTGCGCCTTCTGTCTAATGCTCATGATTTTGCAATACTCAAACAGAGCCCCCTCGTCGTGTTTACTTTTTATCCCGTTGGGGACAATGGTTTTAAGTATTCGAACTTGCAGGTTGTGGATATCTTTCATGTAAGTTTTGTATGTTCTTCCATAACTGCTAAGCCCGTATCCTATGATTGAATCCGCCAACGCGTTGTACAACATTCTGAGAGTCGGGAAGGGAAGCTTATGTTTGAGTATTGCGAATCTGGCTAGGATTGCTCTCAGCTTAATACACACATAATCAATATGAGATCTCCAGTTAAATTTTTTATCTATAATTAAACCTAGGTATTTACACGTTTCAACCGCCTCTATGTCCTTAACATTTGCAGTTTGAGCGCTCCCCAGAATGCAGACACTTGTGCCCATGCGCGCGTATCCTCGGCCCGTATGTGGTTCGAGAGTGGGGGGAACGGATGTACATGAACTTCGTTTTATTAAAATTTATTGCGAGGCCTATGTCATGCGCCCACTCACACAGTAGGTCGAAGGTACGCTGCATGGCATCCTGTGCAGCTTCAAGGTCTTTGTCCGCAACCACGATACATGTGTCGTCTGCAAATTGGTATAGGGAGGACTCCTCTATGGCCTTGTGCATATCATTGCTGTACAATAGATATTCTGTAGGCCCGAGGACAGATCCTTGGGCCGTGCCCTGTTCTGTTTGGAGTAATTTGCTGAATATACTATTTATCTTTACGGTTGTGTGTCGATTTCTATGATAGTCTTTAAGAAGGTTGAGAGGAGGGCCTTCTATACCATTTTGCGAGTATTTTTTGTAAAGAATATCAAATTTTATAGTTTCGAACGCCTTACTGAAGTCGACAAAAATTGCCAGGACCCGATATTTCTTATTTAGTAGTGAGTTTACGTCGTTGGTAAACTTAGCTAGTAACTGGCATGTGTTTTTATTTTTTTGAAAACCATACTGTCTGTCATTTATAATATTATTTATCGTTAGATATTTTTGCAACTCCCGTCCCAAATATTTTTCCATAATTTTATTAATGCATGACAATATGGTGATAGGTCTGTAATTATTAAAATCGTTATGTTTCCCTTTTTTGTATATAGGCCTTATCACGCCTTATCACGGCCTTATCACGGTTTTTAGTGTGTCTGGATAGTTACAGGTTTTGATAGATGAATTAATTAAATGTGCTATTACCGGGGCGATGTACTTACTTGTTTTTTGTATGTGAGTGGCATGTATTCCATCGTAACCCGGGCTTTTTCAATGATCAATTTGATTAATAATTGATGTGATGTCCCCTATAGTAGCTTTTTTTAGTCAGTAAAAAGTTACATTTCGTATGTATTTAAATTTGAGTGATTTAAAGATTTTATTATTAAGAATTTAACAGTTTTATTAACATTTAATTTTCATACTCTGAAGAGAAAATAAATATGATTTTCCTTAACGACCTAGTTTTTCATCAATTAATGTCAAAGGAAATAATTATTGTTTTGATTACTTTTTAATAATATTTCAGCGATTATGACCTTTCTAATAAACATTTAATAAGGTTAAGTTAGAAGAGAATTTTAAGATGTTCGATTATTACAAATGTTATAATTATGAACTTGGCTGAAGTGGAGCGTGCAGAAATTATTGTAAGGTTTTTTTGGTTCATTTGTTCCTTAAAGGCATATACCAAAAAGTGATTATGAAACAGAATTAGGAACGACTCATCGCTTGTTAGTCCCCAGAGAATCAAACCCGACCATTGTTTATTATTGTGTTAAGAAACAATTGAATGTAATTGCATGTATAATAATTATATATACACGTATACAATTATATATATAACAATACTAGCTTTCCCCCCGCGGCTACGCCCACGTGTAATTTGGTTAAGTATATAGAGTTTTTTAATGATCTCGACAGGGTTTTCTTTCAGAGCCTAAAAAAAGACTCATAGATGGTGAATTCTAATGGTAAATGTTTGAAAACAATTCTGTAGTTTTGAAGTTTATCGATTGCATTATGTATAGAAACATATAAAAAAAATATTGTTCCTCGTTCATTACACATCCCAAGGAACCTACATGCCAAATTTCAGCTTTTTACTACTAGTAGTTTCAGCTGTGCGTTGTTTTCAGTCACTTACTTATCAGTTATCAGTATCTATATAGATATATATATATATACTTAGTCTGGCCATAAATACTGTTACTATTCAAAAAAAGAAAATATTACGTTTGAATTTGGAATCTGTCATTTTTATATGATTGCTTGATGTGTTTTCTTATTTTCGCGCCATTATATTGTTAAATATTTTGTTATATTAAAATGGAGTGGGGTGATAAAGAGAACCGAATCGCTGTGATTGCCTTACATAAAGTAGGTATGGAGAAAAGTGCAATTTTTAAAACCCTCCACCCGCTTGGTATTAGTCAAATGTTTGTTTACCGGGCTATTGTTAGGTACAATGATACCTCCTCTGTTTGTGACAGAAAAAGATCTGGCCGTCCACGTACCGTTCGTGTGAAAAAGGTGATTAAAGCAGTTAGGTAAAGAATTCGAAGAAATCCTGTCCGTAAGCAAAAGATTTTATCTCGGGAGATGAAGATAGCTCCTAGAACCATGTCGCGTATATTAAAAGATGACTTAGGACTTGCAGCCTATAAGAGACGTACTGGTCACTTCTTAACTGATAATTTAAAGAAGAATAGGGTGGTAAAATCCAAACAACTACTTAAGCGGTACGCAAAGGGAGGTCACAAAAAAAAATTGTTTACGGATGAGAAAATTTTTACAATTGAGCAGTATTTTAATAAACAAAATGACCGTATTTATGCTGGAAGCTCTAAAGAAGCTTCGCAATTAGTAAACAGAGTACAACGTGGGCATTATCCCACTTCAGTGATGGTTTGGTGGGGTGTTAGCTATGAAGGGGTGACTGAGCCATATTTTTGTGAAAAAGGTATTAAAACGTCGGCACAAGTTTATCAAAATACCATTCTTGAGACGGTAGTTAAGCCTTTAACTAACACCATGTTCAATAACAAAGAATGGTGCTTTCAACAAGACTCGGCACCGGGTCATAGAGCTCGATCCACCCAATCTTGGTTGAAAACTAACGTTCCGGACTTTATCAGCACTGAAAACTGGCCGTCGTCAAGTCCTGACCTAAATCCATTGGATTATGATTTATGGTCAGTTTTAGAGAGTAAGGCTTGCTCTAAACGCCATGATAATTTGGAGTCCCTAAAACGATCCATTCGGTTGGCAGTGAAGAATTTTCCTCTAGAAAGAGTTCGTGCTGCTATTGATAACTGGCCTCAACGTTTAAAAGACTGTATTGCAGCCAATGGAGACCACTTCGAATAAACATTGTATATTTTTAATAGTTATATATTGATGTATTAAACTAACTCACTATGAAAGGAATAAATGTTACGTATAAAAAAAAAATCGTGCTTTTCTTTATAACAATATTTATGGCAAGACTAAGTAGATAACTCGATAAATAAGTTCTATTAACATGCACACCGCGATATATTCTACTTTAGTATTTCTTATAACGTAAGGAACTATTATCAGGCTCTGTTCTCATCTAAAATAAGCATAAGACAAGAAAATGTCCTTCTATACCAATAATATTGTAATTTGGATATTTTCTAACGGAAGCATTGTTTAAAGCTCGTAGCAATACACTTTTAAAATGAATAATCCATAATTTAAACATTTCACAAATTATAAAATAATGAATGCGATCCGATTTTACTCGTTGTGGTGAAGCCTCTAATTAATTAGTAAATTTATGAACATTGCATTACACGTTTTGTGTTTATATTTGAATGTATTTCCAATGATGTATCAATAAATTACCTAATAACAGTGTTTCGGTTACATGCATATTTGTGTTTTAATCAGGTGTATCTGTATTATTAAAAATATATATTTTTCCATATCAAAAAAATATTTCAATTTATAGCGTTGAACCATAAAAGTTCGTTTAAAAACGTTTAACATACAAGACATTAATTTATTGTATATGGCGCGAAAATCGATGCAAGTATTTTGAATATTATTTTTATATAAAAATATAATAATGTAAAAGTTGTTTTAAGCTTGATATCTATGTGTTTGTAAAATGCTGCAAGTGCAAAAAAGTTTTTAATATATTCAACGTGAGAGGCTTCACTCCCTTGACTCTGACAAAGGTCTCGGCAAGAAGCTGCACACTTTTCTGTGCCTATCCATTCGTTGGCTTTTAGTCGAAGCCACCACACTATCAATGTAACGCTACCGGGTATTTAGTTACATTGAATTTCAATTAGTTTTTCTAATATACTGTCGAGAACAGTTGTGGCGGACCGCAATATCGCGAGCACGTGCAACCGCAAACCGTGTACGTGCCTAGTACGTACTCGGGTCAATTCATAAAGCAAATAATCACGGATTTACGAATGGAAAATAATAGATATGATTTAGGTGTTATTTATATACTAAAAGAGAAAAATGTTTTAAAATTCACCGTATATAAACCAAATCTGTCTTATTATTAAACGAAAACTCAATTCCGGAGTGTTGAACAGAGGATTCCGGGTTCGATCTCCGGTATGGTATTATCGTAGTATGTATTTATTTAAAGTATATAATATAAAGATTGTCAGTTGTGTTAGCAAGTATAACACAAGTTACAAATCGCATAGCTTGAGTTTTACTAACCATGTATGAAATATAGACATACGAGTACTCGTATTTAAAAATAAATAACAGAATTGATGAATGAAAAAATAACAAATCATACTATTCACTAGTCAGTTAACTTTTGAACAGTAAATTGAAACGATGCGCAACTTCGTGTATTATTATTAGTACTAGTACTACTAATAATATTAACCATATCCCTAATAGTCATACTACTAACTAGGCACTAGGTAAACAATTGTGGGTGACATATTTTAGCAGATGTTTTAAGAATTTTATAGAAGCATGTAAATTTACGAATGCGTATAATATAAGAGATTTTATTATTACGCCTACGTTTCATAATTAGTACCGTTAATATATCAGTTACGGTGAGACGGAGTTGAATATATGGGCAAGGTGACACAATAAATCCCTAAAAGCATCAATGCACTCTGAATATAAAGCGATGATTGCAATAACTTATTGTCGTTCGATCGAATGGATTAATGTACTGCCGATTCGAAATAATTGCCAATCAGCTTTCTATTCATACAATATAATGTTATTGTAACGTTTCTTTCAATTTGCATGAGAATTGTACAAGTATAAAAAAATATCCAGAGAAGTTCATTGTACTATTTTCTTTTGCCCTACATTTACCCTTAATAACTAAACAAATAAGCTTCCTGTTCTGAACTTAGGGACGACAATAAACAAAATATTGAGAATTGGCCGTTTCAATTATTATTGTTAACGCTATGATGAAAAAATGGGTTTGATGAGTACGTCAATTAAAACCGGGGCTAAAGACTGTTCTTTTAGGAGTCCAATTAAATAAAGCAAACCATAAAGATTTTTGTATGTTTTGTTGTGATTCGCTTATGATAATTTAAATCACAATTATAAGCTCGTCTTAACCCCTAGTGTTTTTTTGGAGTCATATGTGTTGCTTTTTTTAAATAATAAGAAATACAATTGTCACGAATTTTACTTATCAAGTATCAAAAGACCAGCTGGAATAGCTCCATCGCAAGTATTTGTAGAGATTACCTATACGATTTCACCACTGAATCATATATGTATATGTACATCACTCTGTTAAGAATCATCTTAAAGCGTAACTCTTTAATTCCACCCTAGGTAGTAATTTAGTGAAATTAGTTCTACGATTATGTAAACACGACAACAGGGTACGGTTTAACTTAGTATGTTAAGTCTCCGAGAGAAACGTTCGACTTTAATGCGTACGATTACAATGCGATTCTAAAAGTCGTAGGGTATATTATACCAGAAGAATATATTAAACTCCCAAACTGAAACTAAGTAGCGAAAACTCTCAACAAAGCATTCTGAATATACCAACACCTATCTAGACAAACAAGTTTGTATCTAGAATATTTTTAAACTACCGGGTAAACCTAATTGTATAGTATAATAGCTTGAACCTTATATATGATTTTCATTTATTTTGCGTTGCTCTAATAAACGTAAATCTATAGGTTGTATTCATCGGGTCCGTGAAGCTACTTGTGTGGTAATCATATGGGTAGAGACTGCGAGTGAAAGGAGGGAGAGTCTTTCGCTAGTTCTTTTGTCTATTGATTCGTGAAGTGACTGTAAATACTTCTGTAGTCATCAACTCTTTTATTCTTTACTTCCTTTATACATATTTATTTATAAGCGTTCTTATTGTAATACGATTTACACGCTTTGATTTGTATGCCGAGTAGTTTAAATTAAACGAGACTCTCCGAACCCCATTTGTTTGGCTGATGGAATTGACCAGTGGCAACTGGATGGACACAAAAGCGAAAAGTAAAGCTTACATTTTTTGGATTTGGGAATTGGCAGTAAATTCAATTAAAGAGTCAAAAATACTATTATACGATTCAAGTGTAAGAAATCTAGTTATGCAAATAGGTTTTTTATATAATGCTTTTAAAGTTTGTGGATATTACCGCTAGCGTATAATGAAACCACCATTATCGTGTCGTTAGATGTCGTCATAATCATTAGACGGAATACCAGTTTCGCTTACAGACTGGGTTTGCTTGTCTTCATTACTTTACAACTGTTTAAATTTTTAAAACATTATGCTAAAGCACTTTAAGTGTTTTAAATTATCTACTGTTTCACAATTCAAAAACATGTCGTATCATGTGTCGTATCAGTTTGATCTACTAAGCCAGCTTGACCTAACTAGGATTAATGTAACATAAGATTTACACGACATAATCTCACTGTCGTGTGTGGATTATACAGGAAAGTACTAGTTAATGACGAAATTACGTATATGTTATCTGTGGTAAAAAATCAGCATAGGTTTCGTAATGTGTGATAATGAAAATATTCATTCGTCACGAATATTGAATTTTGATAATAATGTTTTGCCAGTTGACGTTTTTACCTGTGTCTTATTCTTTTACATGTGTAAAGATGTATTTTCATTTTTATACAACCAATTCCTGAAGTAACGAGTTTTGAAATTGATTCTTAATATCTATTTTGAAACATCGTTACGGGACTTATTTGGTGCGGGATTAGAAAAATTGGTTTTTAGAACCTTACGAAAAATAATATAATGGGAAAACAAATGTATGATCGTGTTATTTAACTAAAACTTTATTAAAAATAACACTTTATATAATAATTATTATATGGAAGTTTAAACAAATATTTCAATAGTTTAGTTTAGTTTTAATAAATATTTCAAAATATATTGTGATATATTGCGATATTCCGACTGAGTTCATAAGGAACTTGAGTTTATTTTTAACCTTTATTATGAAAATCAACTGGAAACAAATTTTTATTTATTAATCTATATATATAGAAACTAGAATTTGTAGAAACACCGTTTAACAATTAAGAAGGGTTAGACCAAAGCTTTCAAGTTTGCGCTCTTTTATTCTTTTTCGTCGGGTATTAAAATATAATGTTAGTCAATAAAAAATAACAATATAACAGGCAAAACATGTCAAATATTACAATACACAACTAACAGCTCTCATTTATGTTGACACGTTAATAACAAAACGAAAAAATGTTGGAAATTACGTGCCTCACTGAAGAGAAATTCACCCATATATTTTTTGTTATGCTAAATGTATTAAAAAATTGACACTGAACATTATGTATTCTGAAACTGCACATTCATTGACTGTTAGGCGGAATGAAGTTCGCCGGGTAAGCTCGCTACTTATAAATGATTGATCAAATCCTATGCATATAAAGAAAGGCAACGATAAGA
Source organism: Leptophobia aripa (assembly GCA_951799465.1). Taxonomy (NCBI): domain Eukaryota; kingdom Metazoa; phylum Arthropoda; class Insecta; order Lepidoptera; family Pieridae; genus Leptophobia; species Leptophobia aripa. The sequence goes on from OX637271.1 coordinate 3,421,416, forward strand.
TTTGATTAATTTAGTATTACATAACAAAAGAATTTCTGTTTCTTATTAAAGGAACCACTAGTTTGAATATAAAGAAAATATATGTTTTAATAAAATATAATTGAGAAATAGGGTGTTTTCACAATCCACGCTTATCGTGATAAAATTCATGAATAATCTCATGTGCTAATTAAATTTTGGATTATATAGGAGATTCTTAATTATAAACTGCATCCCCTGACTTCGTTGTCTTTAGATTCGCTTTCCGTCGTTTGACAGCAAATTAATTGAAAGTTAAATCAATGGAATATGCGTAAGTTTTTCAATTTAAACTTAACAAAACTTAAGAACTTGACAACATCTCTATTTGAACCTTTGAAACTTGAACTTTATTCAATCAAGGACTTCATAATAAATTGCGTACACTTGAGTATTATAAAAAATCATGGCTTTATTAAAAAACAGGTTTTAATAGAGCCGTAAATGTTATGTGTAATGTGAATTCAATTATTTCAGGCATACGAAAATTCTATGAAAAGTTATTGGCACAAAAATTAAATTGTATGAATATATCTATTATTTTTGCAAACTCTGTGAAACAAGCAAAACTCAATGAAGTAAATCCAAAGATTTCCTCGTTATTTAACTTTTGATTAACTTGAATTAATGAATATTTATGTTTAGATGTCAATTTTAGGACAGTGAAAACTTCACAATAATTTTATTATTGTAATGTAATTGTCTCGCCTGTTCTGTTTGTCCCTATTATATATTGTAGTCTACCGTCTCCTATATATAGAAAACAAATTTCCTGTAAGTAAATAACAAAGCTATTTTAAAATTGAACATTACTAGTTTTCCAAAAACTTTCAAGCGAGGTAAAGTTTGTTACTACTTATTACTTAAATAGTATTTTTTTTAAATGCAACAAACTACAAATTATGCTAATTACTAAGCTGTTAAGATCTCGACTTGGATTCTTGCCAACATGGCTGGCTTAATGAATAATACATGATTAAGATTCAAGATAGACATCTGTGCGGCCGCAAATAATAGAAAATAATAAAATGAAATTTAAAAGGTACTTATTATATTTCTCAATGGATTTTCTATTAAAATTAAAACTCTATGACTTATTATGTATGCGTAGGTGATCATCAGGTATTTGACGGGTTTAAATTTTTTGTAAAAAAAATACGTTTCTTTGTTTAGAATATCAGATATAATATTAAAATACCTTCGAAATTTTTAAATTGAGAACTGAACCGGAAATCAATATATTTAAATTAAATTGCTTTAATTTTTAATTAATGGCATGATTTCGTAAACTTAGTGTAAAGTTGTAATTGATACGACACATGAAGATGTATACCGTTCATATCAGTTTAAAGTTAGTATCGGAAAACTGGAAACAAATGTATGCAATTAAGAAAAGTTTACCTTTAAATGTCTACTCATTTTGTACGGCCATTATTGTTCGAGCTTTTTAATGTAGCTTTAATATAAAGTACTTTAAAACTTTCATTTTTAACTGCATAGTTAAAATCGTCTTATAGTATGAATTTTATTATTTATGTGTATTTTGCAAATTAAATTTTTATCATACATAAAGAGTATGTGTATCGTAAACAACTATAGGTTCAGACACTGACTCTGTTTTTAAAACCATTTATTTTCAGTGAAATTGCAATATATTTAAGAATATTTATAATGTCTATAGTTAAAACATATATATATATGTATTTTGGGACATGAGATAATAGAATATTTAAATACCGTCACCGATGTGCTCATAAAATAATTCAATAACTTCAGTTTTGATAGATGTAAGTGAATTTTTCTTCACGTGTTTTGCGATTATGCTGAAAAAAATTTGTAATTACTTTTACCCAAACATCTTGACAGAGCTTTTGTTAAATAAGTATTTGTATTTGATATTATATTTCAGTTCGTAAAGAAGTACAACAAATACACACAGACTCAAAATATTTGAGTAAAGACTTGAACGTTTTTATGAAATATGGTTAAATGAATATTAAAAACGATGGCATACTACGTTTGATTGTAATTGTCATTCCTTAACCAATAACAAAGGCCTGTCATGATTTTATTATCTTTGTAATAAGAAATGATTTTGTTGTATTGTTTTGACGACTCAGTTGACGCTATGCTATCGGACTGCAGCAGAGGGCCACATTTACGACATGGCCATACTTGGTATACGTTTAAATTATAATTATATGTATATCAATTGTGTTAGCTCTTTAATGAAAGCCATAAATCGTGTATCTTGGGGTTAACCGATGATGTATGAAATGATTCCCAAATTTTTATTTACTCACTCTTTCATTCTAGGCACATCAAATGTTGATGTTATTATGTAAATATGTGTGTAATTATGAAGGCATTTTCTTTATTATGAAATTTTATTTATTATTTATGAAACAGTTTCATAAATCTTGTTACATCCAGACGAATAATTAAATATAAATATAAGTTCTTTGTACTGCGAACGAATTGTCTTCTATATACAAATAAGTATCAAGAAAATAATTTTAATATAATTTCATATATACGAGACCTTTTTTTTTGAAAAAAAAAAAAATAATACTATTTTATAATCTGTGCTTCTTATATTATATATATAAGAATATGTGCCTCTTATATATACTCGTATAATATTAGGTTGTGTTCGTTGATATATACTATTGCTATATATTAATATTCTGCTGATAATATATTTGTACAAAATAATTTTAGGTTGTGTCTATTGTTTATGTATTAAAAATGTGTTCGTAACACATATAAGGGTTGAGATAGACTATATGCCTGAGCTCAAGAAAATCGAATGTATATTTTGTAATCATTAATTGAGTTATGTTAACCGAATATTTATTATTTTTATTTATTGCACTTTTACAGTTGAAGTAGACGATGTTTTAGATGTTATTACATATAAGAGCAACTAGCGGCCTTTTCGCTTATAAGCCATCTCTTCCAGGCAACCTTTATTTTGTATAAAAAAATACTTAAAATACAATTTGTCTGGTGCAAAAGCAGCGAAGTATACAAAAAAATACAAAAACAAAACACAACATACATTGAATTCAGTGAAACTAAAAAAAAATAAGCTAATTTAAATCTAAAACTATAAATAATTACAATTTGGACAACAAATGCTTTTGAAGAACATTTTGCCAAATATTATAGCGTATTGTTCATTAATTTATTTAAAAGAACAATAAACTGTTTTTTCATTATTCTCGACACGACTTGGTAATGTTAGGTTAGGTTAATAAATTTAATAAATAATGCTTTAAGCCTAAAAAAATCACTGGAAGTACTGGAAGTTTGATTGTTTTGTTTATATTCATTTATTCATCTAAGGCCCTAATGACATCATTCGTTATACAGTATTAATGTATTAAGTTTTTATTGTTATTTCTATCAAAAACTGTTTTAAAGTTCGTAACCAGTATTACTTTTTCTTATGACAATTGCCTGGAATAGATCGCTAGCTCGATAAGGTATATTTCCCTCCAAAACAGTCAAGTCAGTCTCTATAGTGTTTGTTATGCATCGGAGTAAATATAAATAATTCTGGTCTAGTTTCGTTTAAGCCAAATTATTGCAGTATTTATGAACGGTTAATATAGATATAACTATGAACCAAAACTAGTTTAATGGATAATTTCGTAATAGCCAAACCACAATTCAAACTAAAGCCGACCTGTCTACGGTTCTGTTACCATAATTGGCGATTCAACCCTAAATTCATGTTTGCTTAAATCGTGTAAATTATAATTATTATTTTAAGTAATTACTCAATAAAATGTATTTGTTTCAAAGCATTCATAACTATAGTAAATTAATGTTATCGTATAAAACCATCGGTTGGTTTTTGAACATACACTGTATATATGGTAGGTGGACTGGAATTTAACGAAACGAAGTGACTGGAATTGGTGGACTGGAATTTAACAAAAAAGTCCTCTGAAAAAAAATTAAGGATTGATATTACAAACCAAAGTGTAAAGGATTGACGTAGACAATCATATCTATGTTTTCGTATGACTTAGCATACAACTCTTGAAGACAAAAGTGTCTTTATACAATGATTGAAGTCTTTAAAGAAGGTCGCCTCAATAAATCTTTCAATATTCGCCTATTGCTTTGCATGCTAAAATACAATACGTTAGCTTCTTCGTCTTCTCTTTGAATAACAGACTATACACACAACACCACAGGAAGTATATTATTAAAAGCAAAATATTGCCAAGAATAGTTTACAACGTCATATCCCTAAATTCGTTTAAAAAGTATTTTTATTATTTTTTGTTTTAGTATAATTTAAAGAATAAGCCAAATTGTGTTCCCCTGTTTCCTAAAGCGCTCATTTACCTGGTTAAGGTTTATTAATTGTTTGAAACTAATTGTTAATTACAAATTAGATTCTGTAATATTAACGAAGGCCCAAACATAGGGTATTTGACACGTAGCGGTATTTAACACGACTTCCAATTGTTAATAGGTATTTATATTGCTAGGAAACAGGTACCTTGTCTAAGGCAAATTTTAAGTGGTTTACAATTTCTATTTATAACTTTGATTATCTTCAAAAGTTATTGAAGCGCGTAGTTTTACGAGGTAATTAATACTATATCACCCACACATAATATACATAAGATTAAAGTGAAAAGCAATAATTCGCTGGTTCAACATACTCGAGGATTATATATACACACATATACAAAACATATTTGTCGTATCTTTGTATATTTTTTAAATATTAGGATTGTTTATTAAGATTTAGAAGAGAACTATATATTTGAATGAATGTTCTTTAATCACAATAACAGAAAGAAACGATTGGCTCATTTTTTCTTTTTGTCATGTGAAATTCAGAACGTGTTGCCGAGTACAATACATTTTTTCGACAGTTACAATTTTTTACTTTTATAGCTACATTTTCGCATACATAATGGATTTCGTCAGTGGTTCACATTTTCATTCTGCGTTTATAGAAAACTTATCACGTATTGCCTCAAAATGGCTTTACTGGATTGCTCCTGGATTTAGTATTGCCGAAAAACATTTCAGTCTATACCTACGTTTTAGAACACTTTTGCTTGCTTTGCTATTCGTAATATATTTTTTATCTAAAACTATATAGACTTTAAGTTTGGAAATTAAAATTCTATATTTAAATTTTATAAATTTAACTTTTCAAACACAATTTTGCTCATTTTGATATTCCTTAATACCAATCAAATAATTGTAATTGGAAAACAATATTTTAGTATTAATTAAAAAGGAGTTATAGAGGTTACTCATTAATTTTATAGGTTATGTACAAGGTAGTTTTATACGGTTGTTTTATGTCCAAAATAGGAAATGACAAATAATAAGAGCTGATGTAATATCCAATCATCCTACGTAATTCACAAGGCGGCCTCAACTTTTCAATCTTCGTAAGCAAATTTGTATCCAGTGGAGCACACTTGATTAGTTTACCGAAGGCCAAGTATTCTAGATAGCAAAATTTATCTGTCGCCTAGAATAAGAACTACTTTTTAACTCTACAATTCACAATAGCTTTGACATCGCACAGACTTTTCAATATGTGTATTTTACTTAACGAATATTTGAAATATAAAAAAAATATAGTACTAATGTTTTATACATAGTGCCTATGTTTAAAATTTGGTTTAAACTTTGGTATCACGTTAACTGATAAGCTACTTTTAAAGGAGGTCACCCTCTAATGCTCTAAGACAGATGCCCGTGTTCTGGAGGATTACAACACATGCATCAAAGTCCTATTTTTATGATTTCCATTCGAAATTGCCGCACAGGTTAAAATATCTTACATTTATTTTACAAGACTGGAGGCTGAACTTCGTTTCTCAAACAAAAGGGGTCGTTGTATAAACAAAAATGAAAGGAAATCTTTGTTAACCCTTTGTCCTTATCCCCTTTCCGTTGAAGACGTGACAATGTAAATATATTCCCAAATATATCTATTCTGAGAGTTGAAAAGAGGCATATCCGATTGTTTTACGATATTAATCAAAAAATAAGAAATATACATTGCTGAATAGATTTATAGGTCTCACCTATATTGCAATAAAAATAAGCCTTATTGAATTCACCTCTAGGTTTGCTCGCCACTAAGCCCGTGCTGAGCTGTAAAGTGGCCAACAGTGATCAGTGATCCCATTCAAAAAAATAATTACACTTTTAGTATTTCTAGATAAAAGTTACTCGTATACGCAGTTTGATATAATATATGTGTCGTGTAAAAGTTGTTTAATATTTAACCCGTAAGAGATAAATCAAAGGATAAATTACATGAACTACATGTTAAAACTCGCATGTTTCGCTGATATTTTAATCTTAATTTACGTTGATAATGTTTGAAAGACTAATTCAAAAATGTTATTTTATATATTTTGCATTAAAAGAGTATGTTTAAAACATGTTATGATACAGTTTGTAAAATAAATGCATAACTGTTTGATTGAAATAAATTATATTTTATACGTGAAAAATATTTTGTATAGACAGGAGTGGAAAAAAACAACGGCGGAGTAGAGAATTGATGTTGTTTTCATACAATTTATTTTGCACGTGAATAGGTTTTAGTATTAAGCCTTCAGGCGTTGTCAAATTGAGATTAACATGTCCTATCGTATAAATTGGTTTTAACCAGGGCAGATAAATGAAAGATTGCGTCAAGAATACTTTGAATGAAATATTAATAAATTTCCAACTACATTAAATAATAGAATCTCTGTTGGAATTTCTCATGTTCAAATATTTTATTAAGGACTAGGTTTTTTATTCATAAATTAAAAAAAAAACTTTTCGATTGTAGATATAAGGATACTTTTATAATATAATTTAATAAATCATTTAAATTAGAAATAAATAAATATAAAGTGTATTACAATTCACCAATTTACTTACAATTTAATATTTTTAACAATTTTAAAAAGCTTACTATTGTATAAATTTCTGTAATAATTCTTTTATCATATTATTATTATTTTAAATTGTATTTAAGTCACGAAAAATAGTGCTTAGTTAGTAGTCGTACCTTAGTGTAATAGCTTTTGTAATTTAGCCGGTTCCGACAAATAGTTATTGTTATTTGCTTTCACATACTTAAGGGTTGTTTACTTTGAGCTGTGTACACTTTGGGGGTTTCTGTTTTAACACCAGGCTTATCTTTGAATATTTATATTTATTTTTTCATTTATTTTTTATGTAATGTTTAGTAAAACCGTAAACATAATAATACTTCATTTTTTATTGTTTAATATATAAAAGTCTCGTGTCCAACGTGTTCGATCCCGTACTCCTCCGAAACGGCTTGGTCGAATCTCATGAAATTTTGTGAGCATATTGAGTGAGGTCTGACAACCGGCCAACATCTAATTTTAGAGACATTTTTTTTATTATGTAACTTTAAAAAATACAAACTCTAAATGTTTACGCTTTTATCACCAACTAATAATTAAAATATTTCTATTTAAAATTCGCATACAAGTTATTATTTCTGTAAGCTTAAGGTCACCGTTTCTGTATCAATTCGAAACAGATATCTTTTTTCTGGGACTCGACTATCGACCAAGTTTACGATACGTATATTAAAAATCTGCAAAGCATTTACCACCGAAGTAGTCAATTATAAATCACTTCATCCTATTACCTATACCTAGTACCTAAATAAATAGAATACCTAATAAAGTAAATAAAAGGACTTAACCGTAACACAAATATATAAAATGACTTTTTGTTTGCTGTTAGTACATTAACAGTGATTTAACGTATGTATACAATAATCACAAACAGTAAAAGTTTATTTGTCGTGAAGCCGCGTAGACCGGAAAGCCATTTTATTTTAACTAACGGTGTATTTACGACGATGGCCTTTATGACCTCATTTTTCACTTCAATTCACTATCGAAGCATGCACCATTGCGTTTATTGTTAGTATATTGTACATTCCTGTTTGGCACAACATTTTGGCTAATGTTTATAATGTAAACTTTATATAACGACACTAAAGGGACTGTGAATTTTATGCCGTAATAGGGAGTGCTAGTTAAATTGAGAGTAGAACTAGAATACAAGCTCAGTACGTACCAAATCCAATTGATTTTGACACTTTAGAGATTTGACTGACGTTACATGGAGTTTATACGGTACACTACGTTATTCATTACTATCACATGCAAACGTCACTCATGAATGTATATATTCTAGTCCCATTTATTTCTTTACAGAGTACTCGTATATGTAATTTATGGGAGCTACTCTCAAACATGGTTCTGTTATTCATTGCACGACTTGCAAAAGACCCAACTCAGTTACAGAATCATACTTTTAATTTTATAATTTTACTAGTTACGGCCTACGGTATAATTGCAAGAATGTCGTCTATCTGGATCGCCCTGAACTTCACTTCCCTTTACATTCTACTTTGTAGTCCCTGACAGTTTTCCTTTGGTTTTTTACTAACGATGAAGATTTATGAAACGTTCATATGTTGGTATGTATATTTCTATGTAGCCTATATCGATTACTGCGCATGTTACCGTCGTTGACATTCATTTTGAATACAAGCTTCCCTTTGCCTTAGCACCCACATAAATTAGTCAGTTAGTGTTATTAAGGAGACCTTTTAAAGTAATCATGTCTAGTAAACATTTTAAAGTTTGTCAATACAAAGTACCAACACCAACAAAGCTTTTTATCTTCTGACCTGCCCTAGTTTCGAGTAGTCCTATACGTGGCTATAAAGTGTTATTTATATGGAAATATCGAGATTTTTTATATGGATTGTGAATTTTTTAACCCTGCAATAGATTTTCTTTGCGAGTTCGAGGTCGTTTACTTTTTATTGTAGCCCCGTTATCAAACATACAGTCATACAATCCTGTAATACACACTCACAACCAAAATCGTTATTGTGAGTTAAGATACATTTTGGAATTATATAATTAAAAATAGTACGAAATGGGATTATGTGGCGATAAGAAATCTTAAGACCTTTATCGCGTGTTATGGTAGTATACAAAACTCTTATGAAAGTTAATACGATAAATTTTTGTAACTAAAGATTGTTATATAACGTTGCCGACCGGCATTGTGCAAAGGAGTTCATAACTGGCAACTTGACTTTTTTTCAAATAAGATAGCAGGACATTCGAGACTGCGTACTGCCATGAGAGCACTTCATGGTTCAACTAGTTCAACGGATGCGTTGTTGATATTAATAATTGACTTAGACCAGTTATAGTTAATAGACATAACTAGTGTTAATTCCTCCGTATATTATCTTGTAAGAACGTACTATTTCTACCTAAGAATAAATATATTTTCCACTCGTATTCAAATTAGCTAAATGTATAACTATTATTTTCTTAGTGAATTTTATTCATAGCAAATCAATATTTAATCGTAATCAATACACTAAAGAAATCGATATTGCTGCATTCAAAGAAAGAACCTTTAAGTGAGCTTATAAATAACATTCAATCCTTACCTTACCCGTTTACTTTAAACATTTTTATAGCCTATAGGCTATACTTTATTGCTCCATGGCTGACGTCTTACTAATGGTTGCGGCGTAGGAAATAGGAAACTATTTATTAACTGTTTATAAAAGGAGGACATATATTTTATCGTTCTCCGAAAAAACTTTATCATTGAATGTGCGTGTCACGGAACTTTTTATGACAGATAAATAGGCTTTAAAAGTTATTTTTTGTAATTTTATTTCGTTGTTTATAGTTTTATACTCTATTTATATATTCTATGGTTCCTTGTTGCTTGATGTTATGCCTTAATAATACAATGTATGTGGCTTTCGACACCCTTTAAATTATTTATTATAACAGACATAGATAAAAACACATTTTTCTCAAACAAAATCGTTTGTAAAAAATTAACGGTCCTATGGGACATTTTGAACTAAAGCCATTAAAATGGCAATCCCGGATGTCAAATGATTTTACTTAGATATACATAATATTGTGTTTTCTATATCTGTTGTAGTTTTCGCTATGTATCTGAGAGCGATAAGACCGCCAGTTGTTCACATAATTTTGATTTATTTCTTGTGTAAGTAATACAAAAAACAAAAAATTCTAATTTTATGCATCAAAATTAGTGGTTTAACGTCGGTTAAAAATAGGATTTTCTTGATTAATTAAAAGCGATAAGATTAAGTCCGAAGCTAAAATCCAAATCCAAAATTCAAATCCATTATATATAACTCTTGTGAAGGCTAAATCTTCTTAAATCTATATGCTTAATTAATAAAGAAACCGGCCTTTGATTTCATTCGTTCCCTTTTTTTCGTTAAGTATACTCTATAGTCTATTGTGATAAAAATAAATAACTTCGGTAATAATTTTCGGTATATTTCATTATAGTATAGTAGATATTTAAATAATGTTATTTTAAAAAAATATGATACAATTATGATATTCAAACGTGTCAATAAAAGATCTCGTACTCCCCGGGGCTGTGAACGTGTTGTAACATAAACAAAACGTGAGAGATCTTTATGATCTGAAAGATATTTGTGTTAGTCGTTACGTTATTTTATTTGTTACATTTATTCAACATTGTAGCTTCCTTTTAATAAAAAAGATTACACTCGTCTGCCAGAATGATCGCAGATTGCATTTTATTTTTATTTTATTTTATTACATCTGTCCCCAAAACTTTATGTGCTAAATATATTAAAAAACAATAAACTTAAAAGATAATAAAACAAGGTATACACACAAAACAAATTAATTATGGAACTTGAAACATCGTATTGATGTTCGTACATGCAGAATATATTCATCAACTTCCCCAAACACTCTCCATGTTAAACGTAAGAGAAGATGTTGGACTTAACATCTCTACGCTGCGTCAAAGGATAAAGACGGAAAGTGGTGTTTTGAAGGTGTTTTGAACCTCTTTTCGTAGAAAGCGATTAAGAGTGGGGTTCTAGCTCTTGCTAGCTACTTGTAGCTGCTTGTTCTAGTTCTAGCTATTGTTGAAATCTTGTCAAGGGCTAATTTTTCATGCAACAACCCATGAAATAATTGGACTCTATAATATATATTAAAAAATTGCTAGTACTTTGCTTCTATATTTACTTGGATATAAGAAAATTGTGTTAACGAAATAACTTATATTATGTTAAAAATGTAATATGAAAAAAGATGTGTGAAGTTTGGAAACTAATTTGCTTTAGTCCGGTTGAATTAGATTTAATTTTTGTGATATTGCTTTCCTAATTCTTCATAGACTGGTTTAATATCAATTTAATTAGTCTCCGTTTATAACGATTAAAACTAAAAGCTTTTACCCCAGATTAATAACGTTTTAATTAAATACCTTGGAAGATCGGAAGATAAGAGGTAAAACTATTAAAGTAGAATTATGGTACCGCCATACCGTGCCGTAAACGTAAAAATATAATCATTTTAAACTGTATTGAAAATAGATAAACCATGTATGTATTTATGTTTTAAATAAATATTATGTTAAGTTTTCTTTAATTTTAAGTTTGGTTATTTAAATTCCACAATAAGATCCGAATAAAAAGGCTATATTATTATTATAAACAAAAAAAGTGTTTTTGATAGATTTAAGAGTTAAAAAGGTCAATCATACGATACTTTTTTTATTTTTAGTTTATTGTGAGAGATAAGACTCTGATAGAAATTTCTTTCATTTATTATTACCATAATTTACACAATAATAAGTAAAAAAATAATCAATTTCGACATTTTTGATGAGCAATTAAATGTAGTAGTGCTTTTACGGGCCACTGATTGGAAGCAAAAACAATGTAAGCCTCTTTTGCACTTTAGTAAATACGTCCGTATCTTTCAGCTATAGAGATCACTCGGAATTAACTTCGGCTTATCTTACAAATACTTTAGTAACGCATTATAACATAGAAATTAAAAGCAAATTCAATTATTTAACAATTGATATTACTTCATAATAACGTAAACAAAACAACCTTCTCTATAAATTACAATGAATATATCAGTTTTATTTTAATTCACTCATCACTCGAATATATTGCGCCGACATGTGTGTTATCTTTTATGTAATACGTACTTCACATATTTTAAAATACAATTACCTCTATTATATTGAATAAAATTAATTGTAACCATTATAAGGTTCTATATATATGGCATAATTAAATACAAATAATAGAGATTAACTGAATCTTCAACGTGTCTAACCCGCTTGGCACACTTTCAATCTATAAGTGGGCCAACACAAGTGTCGCGCTTTTAAGCTCACACCAGGGACATACATTTAAAACGCACAAACGGTTAACTACCACTACTATTTACTATTACTACTATTATGCTTATACATAATTTAAGTTATACATTTAAAAAAAAATAGTTTTACCGGCTCGTGCTACGCCATGTGGATCTTGTAGATTTTAGATTTGTATTAATTATAAATTCATTTAAAGCTAAGACCAAATTTGTCACTAAATATAGAAGCAGATGCGGGCCTGACTGATTCGATGTATGTTTGATATGTAAGAAATGAGAACGTTATTCCGCCTTTCAAATGAGAATTCTGTTGCTTTGATGAAGACAGATGCTTATCATTTACTGAAACATATGCTAATATTTACAGGGTTCTTTATTAGCTTTATTTATATGCCAAAGTGAAGGCAATAATTCAACCGTGGCGGCATTCATAATTGAAATAAATATTTTATACTAATCAGAGTTTTAGCTATAACTATTATGTAACGAGAGGAAGGTGAGTGAGGAGGTGTTTGCCTTAACCTACATGTAATTTGTTAGCGACGAAATAGATTAAGAAGTTAGAGTAGGAAGCAGCAATGCAGGCAAGAAATAGGCTCCCCATGGGCTGTTTTTCAAAACAAATATTTATTATTTGAATGATTATTATTAAAAGACCACAAGACTTTACTTTCCTGAAATATTCCCTTGTTCGGTTTTTTTCATCACGATATGTTCGACACGATCGTTTACACCATGGTAAGGAAACTTACCCAATTAATACTCAACCCTAATATGCAATTACAACTTCTAAAACTCTCTCGGTTGAACGTAATGTGATTGGCAGTGCAAAATGAGTTCAAAGATGTAGGTGAGAAAATGCAGTGAGCTGTTAACACACCGACTATCGATTTTTTGTCATTCATCCCTCACGTGAATAAACTTACACAAGTTATCAGTCTCTTTGATTAGACTAAAATATTGTCTAGTAATTATAAAAACATATGCGAATGTTTTCCACAGATGAAAAAGTTATACCAAATAAACATCACCTTGAACCTCAATTATTCTAAATAGATTGAAAAAACTGATTTCGCTCACGTAACCAGCCATTAAACGACATTTTAGGTAATTGCTTAATTAAGTGGGGATGCAAACAAGATTTACGCTGTGTCACGATTTTCGTTAATTAGACTGGATTAATATTTATGTATGTAAAATAATTAAGCTTCACGGCGTTACTGGTCATCACGGAGTGTGTTTAAGTGATCCGATTTCCCCCTGCCACATAATATATGACTAGTTTTGAATAAAACTAACAAATATCTCCATATAAATGGACTTTAAAATCAAATCCACGTAATGCATAAGACTTGCATAGGTGTGTAAAGTCGCACGCTTTACCAGATTACAGCATAATTTCATCTAAAATAAATTTAAACTCAATGAATAAATCGAAAATGACTTAACTGTAATTTTAGACTAATGAATCATAGGTACCTATAAAGGCATAAATTATTGTTTTATTTATTAATTTTTTCACACCAAAAACACATATACAAACGTACAAAAGTTTTTACGAAAAAAATAATAAAAACAAACAAAAAAAACTTGTTTTGCTAAGATGCTACACAAACGAAGTCGCTGGTACTAGCTAGTGTGTAATATATACGATATCTCATCAAAATCCTGTGGACGATGTAAGGAAATTTTAAGTGTAGTGGGGCTTACAATCTTGGCTCTTAAAGGTCCCCTTAGAATTGTACCAATTAAGCAAAAACCCTATCGATCGCGGTTATTCGAGACATTATTTTAATCTGAGAACCCTTATTGAGCCTAAATTTAACGCTAATACCCTGCCTTATTACAAGCCCAAAGGTGGTTCGTACGTTAATTATCATACCGAGATTATTAGAACCACACTCAGCCACGGATCCAAGTATCAAATTCGAATGTTTACTTCTACAATACCTTTTACCTATTAGAATAACAAAGAAACCGTTATTCAATAGGAAATATGCGATTGCCAACAAATTCTTATAATATGTATGTTGACCGTGAGGTTGACAGTCTGGCATGGTCATAACTGCATAAGTCCCCATATTTGCTTACTTTAGACTTACTGACTCTTTCATTCAATTCGTAAATCGTGTTTCATATTCATTTAATGAGTTATTTGATACTACTTTTAAACATTTGAGAAATCGCCAAGTTTATAAAGCGATCGACAATAGGGCGTAATAATTTTCACAACCGCTTAAATGTTGATCCCGAGAGGATAATTCTTAATTCTCTATTCTCACAAACCCCGAGAGTCCTCTGAGAAGTCAATTTTTTTGATATAATTGGCGACCCTCTGTAACTTACTTTCTAACTTTTACGGGTACACGTAAAAGTTAAGATAAAACTTTTATTACATTAGAAGGTTCATTATGTTCATTAGTCTGTGGAGAGCACGGGATATTGGTAAGCTTACATGAGAATTTTATGTTATCTCTAATAATTTAAGCTTTACTATATATTGTATTCACTTGGGTTCTGTTTAATTAACGATTCGTAAATTCAAGATAATAAACTATTGGAGACGGTCCAACTTATTGACATTGTATAGACAGCTCAAGGCTATGTCGAGGTTACCAGCCTACTATTTATTACATATTTTTATGTAACAGAGTTGAGGATAAGTGCCAATTAAAATAATTATACAAGTTTAAGATTCAAATAAAGTCCAGTGAAGGAGTAGCGTTGGATTGGAATGGACGGGCCATATCGTTTATGAAACTCCAATCATCTGGAATCAAACATTGCTTTATAGATTTTATAAATAACTTCTGTGTGATCTGTACGTTTGGACATGGTTTCCTTCAAACAACTGTAGAATACTAGAATCATTTCAATTGAAAATAATATGTTTATGAATTCTATTGGAGTTTGTTTACAAATATAGTTATAATAGTAGATTACCTAACGAACGAACAATAAAGAGAAATGCATGTCTATTACAAAATAAGCAAGTGCAGCTCATTTATTACGTCAATTTATATATATAATTTTAAGATAATTCTAATACGATACTATAATTATCATTAGTTGTGGTACACTTTATTTTAAGTGTTATCGTAAATTTATTTTTTTATAGTTTTGCGCGCTTCACTTTAAATGATTTTCTGTTTGGTAATCGCGTATTTTAACAGCCCAAGGTTTCTATATCTAATATGTACCTAATGTACCTCTATTTGGCAATTAAATTGTTTTATGAACCAATTAGCAAAAGCTTTAGTCGATTAAAATAACTTTCTTTATTTCCATACACAGAAAATACATCTTTCCTTCTTCGTAACGCGTATGTATATAAAATTGTACAGAATGTTCGTCTACAATGCAAAGGATTTTAATTTGTGCAAAAGATGTTTAGGTATTTAGACAAAAAGCTAAGTGATCTTTAAATATAAGTTGGAAATATCGCTGTGTTGTGAACGCTTTGCAAAATATTTCCGATGAGAAAGTTAAAAACACATGTTTGGTCACAGTGAAACGGATAACGACTGCTCGGGACTGCTGAAAATCTGTGGTATCGATATCACTTTTTGCATTCTGAGCAGATTCTCGTTTAGAGCAGACTCGCGGCCTACTGCACTAATGCAATATGTTCATGTAGTTTATATTTCAAAACAGTCACAGTTTTGTTTACACGTATGTATCTGCTAAAATCTTCAACGTTAATATTAATCAATCAAGTTAATAAAGCTTAGGGTTATTTTATTGTGTTGTTGCATTCCTAATTGCACGTGCTAATATATTTGTTTTCTTATCTTTGTTAAAATCGAGTGGTAAAGAGAATGGTACAATATAAAAATGAAGATGTGCACATAAATATGTTATCTTGAATTATTTCGAAGTTGAGATTAATAATGTTGAGTTATTCTAACACTTCTTAAGTTACAAAGTTCGAAACAAAGAATTATTAAGATAGAATAAGAACAAAGATAGTGTTACATGAACTGTATGATGGATCTTGTTTGATTAGTTATGATCATAGTAGTTACTTAGATCATCAAAAGTAAAACATCGAATGTCTTATAATTATTTTGTTTGAGTTTTATACAATAAAAATATAACAAATGTAAGTTTTTGTATAATTCGTTTCATTTTAAGGTTTATATTTTTAACCAGTAAAGTATTTATGATCCTCCTACTTACGACTCAGTTAAGGCGTATATAATGCGAAGGTTAAATTAAAAAATTACAAATATTATATGATTAATAATAACTTGAGGTGTAGCACACACCCCAGGATCTTAGTTTCAGTTTTGGTATGCAGTTTCTTACATAACGTTATATTTGTTTATAGACCAATAGGTAATTAGTCTTATAATTATTTGCTCGATTCTAAGGTGTAAGACATGATGGTTTCTTAACAATGTTTGCTTTTACTGAAAGTGCATTTGTTATTATAAATATAGCCGAGATCGAACTAACAACCTTATGGTTTATCATCCCTTGTACCATTAGCTAAAACGATTATTTCTCTTATATTCTTTCAGAGACATTGATTATAATAGTCTCAAGATGACGACTATATCCAATAGACAATTGTCACGTGAAAGCTCTATTGGCTCTCAAGAGATTTCCTTTTCTCGGTATGAAACGATTCTTTTGACACTTAATGTTTAAAACTCGCAAATCTTACATAATATTGACATTATTATAAAAACGAAAAATCTGAGAATGAAAAACCACTGTTTGAAACATACTACGTTGACGGATTGTTTATGATACGAATTGAATTAGATACAATTAACATTATTTGATTAATTTTTGTTGGAACTGTTATCATTTTCAATGTTGTGTACCGTGTAGCAACAAAAAGGCAACACGAATATTTAAATTATAAATTAATCAAACTTAGACTTATATTTCCATAGGACAGATCATATTCAGAGGAACAAGCAGCAATCAGCACTCGTTCGTTACATTAAAACCTAAAAAAATCAGTAAGAATTTTATAAAAATAAATTCTTTATAATTCTAAAAAAAAAACATATCTGCATATGTTACAGTAAGCTTTCAAACTGTATGCTTACAATACTAAATTTATTATATTAATAAAAATACTAAAAGATGGAGAGGCCGATCGGTTAACGAGGATGAATCACTTTGTACCCACAGCCACTCTTGGGAATAAATGGACTAAAATGGAAATATTGTCCCGTGCAATGTTTATTTTCCGTTTTACAAGGTTTTGTTTACGGTGTTTTATTTTTATAGATACAACTCATTGTCAGACTTTCTATTTGATTTAACACAGCTTTCCAAGCGATTTAAAATAGTGGCAGAGAGTTTCATACGAGTACTTCACTTCCGCACTGCCTTGATTTAAACCAAATGAAACTAGTCAAAGTCAAATCTTTTGATTCAGTAAGGTAAATAGGGCCATTTTGAATCGTAGTCGGGTCCAAAGGGAAGAAACTAAGTTTTGTTGGTTATACACTATTTTTGGAGGAAGGTTTGGCACAAGTTTTTGGCAAGTAAAAGAAATACGATTTCCTTCGAATTCTTCCTACGAATCGATCTTTTTTTTAATTATTCGACGTGTCATAAGTGTAAGAATAAACCAATATAAATAAAGCAAATATTCATTTATAAGAATTTCACATAATTAACTAATTCATGACACATTTATTAACATATGGACATTTAACATAAACATTCTTAATATTAACCTAATAGAAATTAAAATGGATCGCCGGTAATGACTACCAGGCGCCTACTTAATAATAATAATAATTTTAATTCATTAGTATTTTTGGTCCTATGATATTCCGATATCTGTATGAACAATTAGTTATTAAAAAGTTACCGTATAATTAAAATACGGTACGAAGATATGTGTGGGTAATTTGAAATTGAATTATCAACAATCCAGTGTACTCAAATTAATTAAAGTTTTGGACTACGTGTCTTTAAATCAGATTAACTGGCTCATATAAATTAGTTAAATTCAATTTAAGTAATTGTTAGAAATTATATTTTTTTAAACTTGACATAAGATCATCCAAAACCGAAGAGATTTCTTGTTAACTAATATATCCTTATCGGCTCCTTATAGGCTTATAGGCCCCAAGTGGCTAAATTACCGAAATGAAAGCCGAGATGAGCTTTAGACAAATTATTTTCATGAAAAAGGATAAATTGTATGTTTTCGTAAGCTTATCGGTAAGGGTATGGGTTTGCGTGACTTGGATGTGGTTACAACCAATAACTTTTCTACAAGAATCTTACTGCTTTTACGAACTATTGACGTCAAACTTGTATAAATACGAAAAATTAAAGAATACTATGATATTACAAAGTACTTTCATGTATATATGATTATTATTTCAACCATAACAATAATAATAAAAAATTCAAAAGGTTCACAATTCTCTACTCCAAATAGGCAAATATCAAAGTTGGAGGAAAGACCTTGATGCGCACAAGTCCACAGGCGCTAATTAAGGAATTAAGTAGGCGCCTGGTAGTCAGTACCGGGGAACCAAAAGCAGGTGTTATCCTTGCTCAACGTATAAGCATCGCGATGCGGCGAGGAAATGCCGCCAGCATTATGGGTACTCTGCCACAAGGATCAAACTTTAAAAATTTATTTTAGTATTGTATTTTAATTTAATTATTATACAATATTCCAGAAATATATTTAATTATTCAATGAGACTTAATGTTGTATTAATGAACAATGTGACAAAGCGTTGTCATTAATATTGTTGAGATTTAACTAGCTAATGTCAGTCATAAATATTAACAACCAATAAAACTCTTGGGAATATCGTTACAATTAAATTAACAGTCCGTTTTATATGTTCTAAAATGTAATTTTTATCGTTTATTTACTGCTTTAGTATTTTAATTAATTAAGTAAATTATAAGTCCCTCATTTTTATATTTAGTTTTTAAGTTATTATTTATTAGTATATGGTAGTGTATAAGGCTGCCCGTTGCTCTTATATGTACTAAAATCTATTAACAGTATTTACTTCTACTGATTTTCTGCAACACAAATGAATAAATGTAACGTACCGTGGATCAAACCCGGAACCGTCTGTTGACTCTCTGGCATAGTAACGATATTTGAATACAAATATTCGAAAATTTGTGCCATCACACTACCAATAACTAATACATAAAAAAATAACGTATTAATTATTCACATGTCTGTGACATCGCTTGTATCCTACATATGTCGAATAAGTTTAATATACGGATCTCGGAATATTTTCCACAAACGTCATATTTTGACGTAGAGGAGAAAAATCCGCTTCCTTACATTTTTTCAGGTTCCAAGTTATTTCACCTTTTGATCTTATTATACACTTAATGTGTGAGCTTCAAAATGTAAGCCCCTGATTTTGGCTGCTTTCTTTATATACAATTAATTAATGTACATTTACTTATTTAGAAAATAATAAGTGTTTTTGTATTCATCTTTGAGTCTGTTTAATATTCTGCACTATAGAAATTCCATAAGGGTTGCGGCAGATTGCCTCGTCACTTGAACGTTCTTGAGATCCATTCAAATTCTCAATTCGGGCTACCCTTTGTGTATAGTAAGAGCTATTTGACAGGCGATATTGTTGTCTGTGTTGCCTAAATTATTACTCTGACGGCCAATTGCGTCAAAATCGAGTTAATTATCCAAAACGATATGTAATATTGGTTCTTATACATAAACTTTACTATAATTTTACATTTAATTTTGGTATAGAAAACATATTTTAGTACAAATGAAAGTGATACTTTATCCTCTATTAATTAACGTTACACGGTAAGATAACACAAGTGCTATAGGACTGTATGCTATTATTAATGTGGGTGGTTTAAGTCTGTATAAAGTATGTTTTCACCTCAGGTTTCTTAGGTTTGATGGCTAAACTCATTCTTTCCCTCCCTGAAATTCCATTATATTTAATCTGATAGTCTTTTCAAATTTTCGATAATGATATTTAATGTGTTTTGTTTCTCTGTACGTCGTATTGAATAAGTAAACAAAATCGATCTTTCCTGTTTACAAATAATTGTAACAAAGCACCAAATGTTTGGGGTTTTTATGCAAATAATACTGTTTGTATGTTTCATATAGAAAATGTATTTTGCATACAATTTATTCACATTCTTTATTATTATTAAAAAATATTTATAATATAAATTTGTTTAGAGTGTGCTTTAACCGAACCCTGAATGTATTAAGTAATATATCTAATCTATATATATATAATCTATCTTACCAGAAAGCATAGGTGTTTGGAAAATTAGATTAATTAGAGAGAAAAAAACGGTACATGACATTTCAGATACGTAATATCAAATGACTAACTTAACCTAATATTGCGTCGAAGCATGATGAATATTAAATCAATAACTCATAATATAAATAAACAATCTTATTAACGTATAACGTATTACTGTTATTTTATTTATTTATTTAATAAGGCACACCAACAACACACATACAAACATAACCCGAACAAAATTACAAAAAAAAACCACACAAGGCATATATGTGCATAAATTATAGGGATGCACAGCATTACAGGTATACAATTTTAAAAAACAATCATCTATAAAACATTTTTTGCTACCATAAGCTTTCAAAGTAGAAACATTTTTATATATGCAAGAAATATATATCAAATGCAATATTGTGAGGATAAATTTGAACCACTTGTAGTCTATTCGATAAGCGCCAGCTTGCAAGTCGAAATCCTCGTCCACGTGAAACCCATCTGTCTTCATCGTCTTCAATTCAACAAAACCTCTCGAAACAAATGTATACAGATTTATTTTATTTGAAACTACTTCAACTTTGGGCTAAATTTGGTTTTATATTTTATTGGTTTTTGTGCATATATGGAAATAGAGTTCATTTGTAAATGTTGATAACAAAAGTGGTTGCCATAGTAACCATTTATTTCAGTTATTAGAATATAATTAATAATAGATTCCGGTAGAGGTTTTTTAAATGTTACGTATGGATTAAAAATCAAACGTATTTCATTTAATAACAAAAAGCAACCAGAATAGAAAATGTAAATTACAACCAAGGAAAAAATACCCATTCACCACCTGAATAAGTTTTGATTCATTAATTAATGCCTCTTTAAATATTAACATAAGCTTGTCCCAAAGGCTCTCTTCGAAAAGGCTAATAAATATTATTTTGTAACGTGTATTAAGTTGAAAGAAATACATCATTCTGACTTTTGGATAGAATAACAATCTTTTTTCGTGACATGTCATTCGATAGAAATATTATTAAATCAACGTACAATTTTAAAGTAGCACAAACAATTAAATGTGTGATGTTAGTTTGATGTATAAATAAATTCAATTTATGCAGGGCTCCGTAAAGTGTAAAACCTCATTTTTCGAGTTTTTTGGAATTGTTTGATATAAAGTAACCATAAAAAGGTTAAGGTTTGCCTCCGCTGAACGGAAGGTAGATGACGATATCCTAAACAAATTAAAAAAATCCAAGTTAAACACGATAGAACTACGAACGTCATGAATTATTAATGAGACTATGATTAAAATATATCGAAACATGGCAGTTCAAAATTATCTTAAGCCTGTGGGATGAGAATAGCTTATTTCGCAACGTCAAATTCATACGTAATATAAATTGGATTTTAAATATAACTTATTTATGTAACAGAAACAACCTTCTTTTAGAAATGTATACACTCATATATATAATATAAATTATTATATTAAAAAGTATTTAGGTAAAATAATAGGAGATAGATACTATATATAATGTCATAAAGTCGAGTTTATACACGTTAATTAATTTAAATCTTACTAATTAAATCCGCTCATGTTCCACTATTGCTGCACATTTAAAAAGTTCTCTCTCGAACTAATACTATTAAGAAATTTTTGTTAGCAGCTTTTTATAATCTATTCGTTTAATTCAAATATTTTTTTTAGAAATGACCAAAGGAGATGGACTCGAGGTGGCAGATATGGCGTGTCGATGGTTTCCTGTTGAAAGGCGACACAAAGATTTAAGACATGCCTAAACATAAAATAGAATAAAATGGAGTCCAATTATGTTACTCCGAGTAATGTAAGTATTTACTTTTTAAAGACTTTTAAAGTGTAGATATAAAAAAACAGCCTTTAGTATTGGAATTACCAAAAATAACTTCGTAATAGTTTAGAAATCTTTAGCGAAGTTTTCTCTATCTAACCTTTTAACTTGCTGGGTTAAATTATTAATTCGAAAGTTGAACCCAAACCATACGGGTTATCTGTACGTAAGTACTAAGCCCTGAAGTAGCTGAGTATAGTTGATATAAGGAATACTGACTTTATTAGAAAATAGAAGAGCCATTTCATAATACTTATCTATCCTATTTCAACATATGATGTAATACATTATTTAACTACAATTTCACTAAAATACGCACAGTTTTCGCTTTGTAACCTCAAATCCCGGTTAAAACAGAGTAGTTGTCACCGCACCAATCAGAACATGTGTTAAATTCGATATGTCAGCGTGTTTCGAAGGGATTACATCACACCGCAATTAAAATTTTATATTTGACTTTTAATTGTAAAATTGGTTCTCAACTTTACCAAATTAATTTCCGAAAACGATTATCGTATTGTTGGTGATTTTTACGGTAAAATTAACCTGCAAATGGCAGTAAAGCTTATGTAATCTTACATGTTTATTTCTGGACGCAGGCATACCGCATAAAGCCACATTTTTATCGATGACATACTGTATAATACAATAATGTAACAATCGTATCATTGATCAATTCATGAAATCACCAGCAAATGGACAATTTCATTTCGTTGTTTTTTCAAATTTGTCTACTCAGACTAAATAATGTAATATGACCTTATGACCCCTATGATTATGTAAATTAAGTATGCACATTGTAATGAATCTAAAAACTAACGGCAGAAGATGCTCCAGCTGCCAGCAGAAATATTTCTGAATCGCCATTCATGTCGCTTATTCTATTAAACGACGACAATTTAACTGTAAGCCTACCGGCGTTGTAGGTGTCTAATGGCATCAGTTCTACGCGATCCACTAGCACATTTGCTGGCATTAAAAAAAGCAAAAAGTGTATTTATAGAAGAGGGGGCAAATGAGCAGGAGAACCACCATAAAGGTGAAGTCGCCGCCCATAGACACTCACGCAGCTGGGTGCTCGTGAGTGCATTGCCGGCCTTTAAAGGAAAATTAGGAAATGGAGGGGTAGCGGAAGAGGAAGGGGGAGGGATGTGCAACGGAAGATCTCACTCACCGAAAGAAACGCGAGTACAAAATGAAGAAAGTCCAATTGCATCACTTTATGCCGGTTTTCTGTGAGAGAGTGGTATTTCTCCGGCCGTGCCTGCCCATTCGGCTGAAACTCTATGTTACACCATGACACTCCCACTCAAATGATATGACTCTAGAATTTTTAATATTTAAGGGTTATCTTAGTGGATTTTTATTAGTAATTTTATACAAAAGGTTTACTCTTTGTTGTTTGTATAAAAATATATTTCAATTTTCTGCATTCAACGTGTATTAAAAGCCGAGGGGTGATCAAGGCTTTCAATGAGACTATTCAATGAATATGTATGCTATCTGATTTACAAGTTAACATATTGGTTACATTATCACTGCACGCAATTTTGCACTATTACCTTAAAGTAATAGGTGTGAATTTAGTGTAACAGTGAGTTAATTAATCAATGCCGATTGTTGTTAAGGTATACACGCTCGAATAGCGTGCAGCTTTTGTAAATGAACGGTAAAGCTTTGTTTACTTACTACTTGAATTATTACAGCGTTGAAGGATTTCTCGTCGATTTTTCGTGAAAAACTCTTTTTACACTTAGAGTGATATGAACAGACCAAAATGAATGAATTACCTTTTACGATATTTTTATTGGATTTTAATTTCAATTCTTATGTATACTGATAAAAACCAGGCTATTATAGTAATATTATAATAAATAGCGTATTTATTAAACTTTTGTCCAAATACTTTGGTGATTGAAATTGTTGGTCCAATGATGCATTTTGTTTTCGCAGGATTAACTTGTGGTAGTAGTCTGTATATTTAAGTAAAATTTAATAAACAAGTCTTTAGTCAAAATTACATACTATTACCAGAATTATGTTATGAAATAAGCCTCGAATATTTTCACAATTATACAGTTCTATAAATGTGAAAGTTACAGAGGGATAATTGTAGTACAATCTCTATAAATTTAAATATACGAACTTTTAAAACGAGATAAGTAGTTATAACAGAAGATTGTCCATCTGGAAAAGATAACCTGTCTGTCTGCCTTTTAATCTTACCTGAATATCTTTTTCTATAAATTGAATGAAATAATGTTTTTTAGTATCACGGTGTCTGCGAAATTCTTCAAGAAATTTTCATATAAATGAAATATTAACTCGAGAAAATTCTAATACGTATTTGTTTAGCAAAGTTTTATGTTCAAGTATCCAAGAAGGAAACTTTTGACGCATTCGTAACTTCATAATATTTGAGTTTTAACTTTAAGAAGTCTGTCTTAATTTTCAGATCGTCTCATCTTAATTTATGTAAATTATACAGGGATAAAACTTTAAGCTACTTTGTTAGTATCAAAGACAAAATCATCAAGCACACGTCGATATTATATATTTAGGCCTGAACCCATATATAACCAAATATATATTGCAAAAATATGAGTACACTTTATTAAGATTATTGTTAACCTAAATATTGTTAGGAAAAAAAAGTTATACTGTTAAGGAAAAGAGACGTAGATATCTTATACGGTTACGAGATTACGTAACCGTTTACTACGCCGTAGACATTAAAAATGTGATTGTTTTTCAGGCGATTGAAACAAATGAAACGATCATACAATATGAAGACGGCGAAGACCCGGATGCAGTCACCCTTCTGTCGATATTAGTAGTTGGTAAGTCAAATCGTTTTTATCAAATAGAAAAATCCCACCTAAAAAGAACGTGTTGGTTTTATACAGCTGTCCATTAGGGGTTGGCATTGTCTGCTTACCCACATAAAAAACAACAAACAAATTCTTCGGTGATTTTACGAAAAAATGTGTTTGGTTTTCATTTCAAATTTGATAGAAAATGTTTTTAAAAGATTACACCTTCCGATTCCAAAAACTACACCTATGGTTTTCTTTGCTCTTTTCTTTTTTTCCAGAAATGCTAATACAATGGAATATATATATGATTGATTATAATAAATGTTCCTGTATAAAAATTATACGCCACTAAAATGTTACGTTTTAATTATAGAGCCGTTCAATACTATTAGTAATAGACAATAATTTATATAATTGTTTACAGTATTGCTACAGTTGACTTTACCACTACTCAACCGCTTATTAGTACAATGGCAAATGAATTATTATTTAGTAGTGTTTCTGTTTATAAGCCTACGGACTTATGACAAAGACAAGTTATTTAAAAGAATAAGTAATTTAATTTATTATAGTAAATTTTGCATGAATTAAAAATATTATTAGTATTAATATATCATGTCAGAAGAGAAATTCATGTTAGATTAGTTAGGGCCAGTGTTTAATGGATCCTGTGTATATTCATTTCAAAAATGGTATGTATGTATTAAGAAACTCTTGGTCGATTAATTTAAAGGCCGCCCCAATGTATATTCATTTTCGTCTATGTATAGCTTTTGATCTGTAACTTCAAATATTGAATTCAAAATATAACATTTTTTTTTACAAACAATGACAAATTGTATACGTAACGCATACTTTAACCTATTGTACATCCCTTGAGGTTCTTTGTTATCTGTTATATTCACAAGAGTCATTAGAAGAGTCTTATTACACAATGAAAATCGCGTTGCCTAGAAAAAATATCTTAAAAATTAGTTAAAGTATATTAATGCCAACAAGATCAAGATGTCGTAAATAATTCGTCGGCTTGTGATGGCTCGCCTCAAATGTAATTTTAGTTGGTAATATTATTTTTATTATTGTTATTATAAAGTTTTCATTTTTGAGTTTGAGTTCCTAAGTTATTGCTATGCATGTCTATTTTTTGGTCCTTGTTTTGTAATTGTCTGTAAGATGTGCATTAGAGACCTATTTATAAAAAAATAAAATAAATAAAACATTTTTACGTATAATTTGGTAGCCTTGGGATTTGGTTTCAAAAATAATAATTTATAGAATGCGTATAAATCAATCCAAACATAAATCTTTCTGACTATAATCTGAGTAATGCTAATAATAATTATTAAATAAATTACACGTGGCTTGTTCCACATAAGGGATTAGCCTAATGCCTGACCTTATTTCACTTAAAGATAAAGTGCATCCATTGACTTGGGAATTGTCCATAAGTATGCTTGATATATAATGTAGTATAATCATTGTCGTATAGTAACCACCTTATCGCTGATTTCTATCGGAGTAATAATTATTATTTATGCATTGAGTTGTTATTGCTAAGTAACTCTGTAATAAAGGATTTAAAACATATTCAATACGAGTATACTCGTAAGTAGACATGCAATGCTTTCATTTCGAACTAAATTCATAATTGTCCGATGTATTTCTGCCCGGAAAGTACTTATTTTAAAAAATCTTTTTCGCATCTACATTCTTTTTATTTGTTCTAGGAACATTCCTCTCACTTCTCATATTTGTGAGCGCGGCGGGGAACATTCTTGTCTGCATCGCGATTTACACAGACCGAGGGTTGAGAAGAATAGGAAACTTGTTTCTTGCCTCATTAGCAATTGCTGATATGTTGGTGGCAGCTGCTGTTATGACATTCGCTGGTGTTAATGACTTGCTGGGGTGAGTCAGTGCAGAAATCTATAGTAAAATCCGTAAAGTTTATCGTTATGTAGACATGTCCATGATTAGCTTTTTTATAATTGACACGTCAGTAATGATCGTATGGATATGAATTAATTGCAAAAACCACCATAGAAAGCCATAAATATAAAATAATCCTATAAAAAATTCTAATAAAATAAGAAATATTATTATTCTCTATATACTAACGATTTTACAAACAATTTTAATATGAATTAAAACAGTACGAACGATGTTACTTCAATAATTAGTAAATAAAAAATCATTATTGAATCATGTGTAATGATATCGTAGGCAACTCCAGTGGGTGATATATTCAGTCTCAATATAATGCAATTATTTTCGCCCTCCCGTTCCTGAAATATCATTACGAATTCCGTGGTTCCGGGAATTTATTCGGAAGACCTATTTCATTTCTTGCCTACGTTATTACAACATTAATTTAATTATGAAAATAATTTTGCTTGTTTTATTTCATCTGTCCTGATTTGACAAAAAAATCTAGATCTGTTTTTAACACCATTACACTCAAATTAATTGCTCGTTCCTTAAAATACTTGATTTTGTCATATTCTTGTTTTTATTCTTATATATATTGGCATATTTATTTGTTCTATGTTTTGAACCTATTATGGACTTGTTTGATTCTTGAAGAAAGAAAAGAATAAACCCTATATCCGGTATATCGGCTTTGAGACCGAAACATTAGACATTCAATCATCGAAGCTTCCTAGTATACTTAAGTGTTATAATGTGCCTTATTCTCTGGACATTAATTCGTAAATTCATTGTAATATATATGGACGAAATTTACTGTGAAATTACAAAGACGAAAAGTTGATTTACTGTTTTAAGTTAGATTCTTAATTTTATTTGGTTTAAAATACAAAGTTTTGTAGGTACTGGGTATTTGGTGAGCAGTTCTGTGATACGTGGGTGGCGTGTGACGTTATGTGCTCGACTGCATCCATCCTTAACCTCTGCGCAATATCCCTTGATAGATATATTCATATTAAGGATCCCCTGAGGTAAGAGGTCAAACAAAAAAAATCAAACTGTTTTATGTAACTTCTATTTATGATTTTATATTCTTCTCCTATTTACCTAAGCGAAGTATATAATAATCCATATAATTCAATCTGTAAATTACTATATAAATTATGCTAATGATTTTCATACATATTAGCTGGTCAAAGACTATTTATGTTCAAAGACCTACAAAAGCTGTTCACTATTTTATGCATTAACACTAACAAACATACCCGATTTTCTACACAATTACTTAATATGACATAGAAATATCGAGCAGCCGATTCTTAATTAAAGTTAACTTCACACCTGTGAAAAGATTTATAGTTCCTGAACGATTTTTGAAAACTTCTGCTATTTATTTAAGAGAAACTGCAATCATTTCTTAATTGAATCTAATCAAATATATGATTAATGACGTTACTTATGTAGTTTTATTAATAATAGCATAATAATTGGATTTTATATTCTATTATTGAATATACCACAAGGGAACCACAGACGCATATCGTACTAGATTAATTTGATTTTCTATTATTATATCATAATTTGAAATTATCGCTCAGTATGGAAACAATTGTGATCGAAGCGTCATCATTGTATTTTTTTAGATACGGCCGTTGGGTAACTCGCAAAGTGGCAATTATCACCATTATTCTTATATGGTTGCTGGCAGTTATGGTTAGCTTCCTTCCCATATCATTGGGATTACATAGACCGCCCGATGAGATCGTCACCACAACTGAGAAGCCCCCACGTTACCCCACGTGTGCACTGGTTTTGACGCCCACATACGCTGTGGTCTCAAGCTGTATATCTTTTATTCTGCCGTGCATTGTCATGATCAGTATATACTGCAGGTAAGATCTATATACAATATTGACTTGTATGTGATTGAACACATAAACTGGTATTTAATTTGAACTAGGTAGTTGAAATTAAATTATCGTAGTACGATAACAAGTAACATAAGTTAATAAGATTTAATTCGTATAAAAGAGTAGTCAAGTATGTTAAAATATAATAAAAGATCTTTGAATAAAATTATTGAAATTGTTTATAAAGAGCAATATTATAATAATATAATTAAATTTTATATTTTTTCCTATTTCAATTAAAATTCCTTTCGTTTACAGATTTGATTTTAAATACTGAATATATGAAAACAAGTTTAACAAACTTCCCATTTCAGACTATACTGCTACGCCCAAAAGCACGTGAAATCAATCCGCGCCGTTACCCGGACCGTCCAG
This sequence comes from Leptophobia aripa, assembly GCA_951799465.1. Classification (NCBI taxonomy): domain Eukaryota; kingdom Metazoa; phylum Arthropoda; class Insecta; order Lepidoptera; family Pieridae; genus Leptophobia; species Leptophobia aripa. The sequence continues at coordinate 3,450,862 of OX637271.1, forward strand.
TTACCGGATAACCGGACGAAATCAGTCCGTACACGAGTCCATACACACGTACATTCGTCCCCATATCACGTATCCGATCATAAGGCGGCAATCACTGTTGGTATCATTATGGGTGTGTTTCTACTGTGCTGGGTACCTTTCTTTTGTGTGAATATCGTTGCTGCATTCTGCAAGACTTGCATACCAGGTAATTTTTATTTTTTTTAAAAGCCAGTTCTGTGTACGATGTAACGTTATAGTAATTGAATGGTATATGAGTTATTGAATATTGTCCTTGTACATGTAAGGGGCAGTCCTAACACAATAAGTATTGGTTGGTGTTTAGTGTAAAAAAAAGTATTTTTAAGTACCCATTCCGATACAAAATAAAGTAATGAAGACGTTGCAAGTAAGCTATATTAACTGGTAATAATAGTGATAGGTAATAATATAATTTCAATAATTCAAATTATAAGAATTATTCAGAGTCGATTTTTTTTAGAAACGTATTTATTTTTTATTTATGCTTGAATGATAAAAGACAAATCAGCTTTCTTCAATTTTCTTCAAAATTATATTGTAAGTATAACATAAAATGTTAAGTGAGATTATATTTTCCTGCGCCAGGTGATTAATGAGTGAGGCAGACGAGCGGAAGTTTTATCGTTAATGATACAGAACATTTCTCATTTTTAGTTTCACAACACGTTTTCCTTAACTTTAACATAACTTTCTCAAAAGTGTGTAATTTTTTTTATGATTATTACGTGACAAATTCTTTTGTGAGTGCTTTAAAGTAGATTTACTTATTTGCCTGTAATATACTTTTGTTTAGATCGCGTTGGAGATAAATACTATGTTTTTGAATATTAAACAAGTATATAGTGAAAAATAACATTATTAATTACGAAGATTAATCCATGATCGCCACTGAGGTCAAAGCACAGAAATTCCCATTACTCGAGTTACCTCAGTTCGGAATTTTTTGATTTATTTGGTCAAACTTTTTGATTCTACAATTAGGCTTCAGAAACTGTAGGGCCTTTTAAAGTCTTGTGAAAGGGTTGTTTGGGTAGAAGGGGTTTTCTTATTTCTAAATGGATAAAGTTGGCATCTTAAAATAGCATTTGTTGAGTTTTCCTTTTGACTTCTTTGATGGTTTACGAGTTATTAAGACCGATCCGAATCAAATACAGGGTTTGGGAGACTGCTTATCTGCTTATCTTATGCAATGACATCCAAAAAGAAGACGCAGTAAACTAAACCAATGTTAATTATTAGTAAGGAAATTAACTCCACAACATAATAGAACCTTTTATATTTGAAGAGCAAGACAACACCCATATGATATTAACAAAAAAAATGTCAGAAAAAAGAAAATGTCACTCATCTGAATTTAAAATATGTATCAGGTAAAACAATTTCAATATTATTATATGTTTTCTTTATTGTTATTTGTTACAGATCTAGCATTTAAAATCCTTACATGGCTCGGCTACTCCAACTCAGCATTCAACCCAATAATATACTCAATATTCAACACAGAATTTCGGGAGGCCTTTAAAAAGATCCTAACCTCAAGATATCCGCCATGTTGTGGATACCAAACCGTTCGCGCCAATACACCAACGAGAAATGACAACTTCGTCACAGACTATGGAACTAAAACTCTTGTCGTAAGACGAAGTGGTTCTCTTGGTCTGTCTGGGGTTGACCCAACGCCTAGATCTTCAGCGGAGTCGGTTAAGCCATTACGCGAATACCACATTTGACAAGAAGATGGGAGTAGCAATAACGGGCTACTCGATAAAAGTGATGTAGTATAATTTCACAGATAACGAAAACCCGGCATCTAAAATTATTGATATGTTTAATCTATAGTATTAACTGTAAGGAACTAAGAAAAAGTATTTTATCTGTACATAGATTATATTAAATTAATTCTAATGTGTATGAGATGTATCGTTGCTATATTAAATTTTTATCTACCTATATATACCAAAGACTTAAGTATACTTAAAAATATCCCTATTCACTATTATTAGTATTTAAAATTTCCTGTGATACTTTTGTAAATACATTTTAGACTGTAAATTGTATTTATAATTTATTTAAATTATTAAAGTACCTATTATACTCATTACTATAAATTCATTTCCTGGCATCTACAATTAGACATACTATATGTTCGAGCCGCGGTAAGTTAGAAACTATGTAGTTTTGTTATCTATCTATGTAGATAAAAAACATAATAATAATCACATATGTGTTAGTTTGATAGTTGGTAAGGTAAAGCTAAGATTTTCATGTACTCGTAAGTGAATTAAATAAAAACATTTGTCATAATGTCAAAAAGGTTTAAAAGTGTTGAAATGCTAAACCCCATATATAATGTTGATAATTTATCTAATTATCATGCATTGTGTTCTGTCACTGTACAGTCGTATTGTCACATTGTTTTATTCATTCATTTGTTTATCAACAGATAACATCCAAAAAAACAATCTGTAAACGCTAAAGCTATGCAATTTGCAAACTCATTCAACTTAACGATAGTTATGTTAAGTTTATTACAAATGAGTTTGTATATTGCTTTATTAAAGTATACAGTGGCTACTAGGGACACATCATCGACCGAGTAAATGGTATATGTGGTGATAAAAGTTAGATTTTCTTTAAATTTACATAAATATGATTTCAGTCCATGCGTATATTTTTTTCTTTTTTCGAGGCGTAAATCCACTTTTGCATTCCCTAGTCCCAAAGGGGACGATACGTGGAACTAAACCCACGCTGGCGTCTGCTTTTCAGAGATGCCGTGGATATTACCCACTAAAACCACATTACCTATATAACAGTATTCAAACCTAAGTGATAAACATTAACCGACATTTGTGATTAATGTAAAATAAATAAAATAAAACATATTCTAATGTTAGTAATAACGTAACTTTCCTAAAACTAAAAACATACTCAGCTGCAGGCAGCGCCTACTATACTTAAATCAGATATAGGTATTATCGAAATTGTTTATTACGTGTTTAATAAGCTACATAAGCTGTCGATTTAAGAATATTAAGTAACAAAGCAATATTAGGCTTGTTTAATATGCCAAGCACGAGATTTATTTAATAAAAAACACATAATGAATAATCTGTTATCGTTTCTAATTATCTAACAGATACTGATTTTCAGACACCGTAAGAAGTCTCTAACATAACTATAGCGAAATGTAGCACGCCAAAAAACTCTGTTTTTTTAAATTTACAACCCTCAAAATAATAAGAGGGTTAGGGAAACACTCCCGTGATCATGACGATTGATGATGGGACGAAATTAAAATAGTCCTGATTTAATAAAAAAAAAATCTAACATTATGGTTACATTCGAAGTATATTATGGTTTCGTTATCATTTCCCAACCATACTGGATATAATTAAAACGAGAGAGGCTTATATCTTCATTTAAGTAACACTTACACGTTTTCAGACGTTCCTTTTAGGCAATATTTGTTCTTCATTCTTGTATCTTCGAGTTAAAAAAAACTCGTGTTTGGCAGTTAGTACATATAGAAGATTAGGATTAAGGTGCATTTAATAAGCGCATTATTAATAAATATAAAAAAGGGGGAAAAGCGCTAAGAATATTATTAGTTATGTATAACATATATTTGTTTAGAGAATATTAATGATTCGTGTTATTTATTTGTCATTTTATTGTAGTTGCCATAGTTTAATGTGTACATGACGATGAATCTGCTTTCCAGACCGTTTTAGATTGTATTTAGATAAATCTACTGCATTTAATGAAGATTTAAATGTTTAATATACCACCGCGATATAAAAAAATATTAAGTCGTAAAATCTCATATACGTTGAGTGTCATTTAAAAGCCACCACGATTTGGACGTCAGATAAACAATAAATTGACGCAGAAATTTTATTATTTTTATTATTATGATTACGAACTGTCAAGCTAAAAATCAAGCGTCTTTAAATATATTGCAAATATGAAAATGTTGAATGTGAAAGAATAACCCGTTAAAAGCCTTATGTCAATAACGTTGCACGATGAGAACTATGAATGACAGTTTACGTGAGATGCATAAATGCTGTAGAGCATATTGGAACTTTGTATTGTTCATTACTATGTAAAGTATTATTGTATCAAAAATGAGTTGCATATTTCTAATTAATAACTACTTAGTAAGTTCTTAAACAATAATAATATTGAAATAGTTATACACAACTTTAACGTGCTTAGTTTACGTTAAGTTTATTTAAAAAGTTGGTCTATTAAGTTACCGTTTGTGGCAAGAAACTTTTAAGCTCAATTGTAATTTATTAATGTTGTTTTGCTACTGCAGACTTCAATATCTTAAAAGCCCAGACGGCGCATAACTAAATTCATTGATTGTAGCTGTCTATGAAGTAATCTTTATAGGGTGATAACTATGACTTAAAAAATCGATTATAAAAAATCGTAATTGATAATAATGTCACTGAAACTTTTGATTTTTTTATAGGCTACGAATAACCATCCGTACTATTTAGGTTCAGCCAAACAGAGTAGTAATTAATACCAAAATTAATAAATTGTTTGAAATTATTACCTTAAATATACCGATATTTTTGCATGTTTTGCGTTGACTATTAATAAGTTTGTTTAATGTGATAATGGACTCTTTCATCTTTGACTGTGTTAATAATTTCACTTTTTTTAGAGAAAAATTCAAATATTGTCAACTTTACAATGATACTTGGATACCCGACCAGAAAATTTAATATTAACCGCTTAGTTACAGAGAAAATTTAATTTTATACTCTTTTTGATTAATCACTCGCTTCATAATCTGATTTTAACGACGTCTTGTCAACGTTGCTAAATTTTACCACAAGATTAATACAAGCGGGATTTAAATCAAAATGAACTGGCGGAAATTACTTCCGTTTGTACATTTTCCTTATATCTATCCTGTGATTACTATAGCAAAGAGATTATCATCATGGTATTATGTTATATCTATGGTATGAAAACAAAAGACAAATTGTATATGTATTTTTAGTGACATACAGTATTACTGAATGTGAATAAATATCTTGATGCCTTGGTGGCTTGAAACATATTGAAAATTATCTTCGTCAGAGACAGTAATAAAAAAAATCTTTAGGGGCAGTGTAAAAACTACTAGAAGTATCTATACATTTAGACAATTTCTGCCTGGCGCAATTGCTTTAATTGTCGTAAAAAAGGGTTTTTAAAGGGTTAAATTAACACGATTTACATCTTTCGTAACATGTACTAGATATATATTACAATATTGTTAATTTTTCGCAGATTCCTCGTCAAATATCAATAAAATTCTTAGTTATGTAGCGATTAAATACATTTGTATTATAAAAAATATGTGTTAGATTATGATTCCAACGTTAAAATTAGATTTACCGACCGTTAGTTTAATTTACAAGCAATTTAAAGTATTAGAATTTCCATCCACCTATGTTAAAATGCACATGGTATGCATTAATATTTAAAATAACTATATCATGTCCGATCTTATTCTCTTTTTGTAAATATTTAATACAATTTCATTGATATATATTTTATTTGAAGGTTGTAAATATTTTTTCTATAATCTCTGGATTGCGAGCTTTCTACGTTGCGGCAGTTCTTGTACTTGAGAATTCTAGTCAATAAATATTATATGAAAATATTGCGGTGTTTTATTTATAACTGAAACAAAGGAGAGTGTATTTCATTTATTGAAACTGCTGTATAAACATGTAATGTAAGTGATTTCAAAACGAAGGTTTGCTTATAAAAAAATGTCATATAATACCTTATTCATTTTATTGACATAATTAAATCTGACTGTTGTATACGTCTGATATTCTTACCGAGTATGGTATGCGAATGAAATACTGCAACAAAAATGTATATAAGTATTATTATTATTTTGTTTATTATAAACTTTAAAATGTTATTTTTATTATTTAATCTATATTTAGAGTATACAATTCATATTTGAAAGGAAAAAGGCAGCATATTTTAGAACATAATTTCATTGTACAATCTTTAATCCAAAGGCTTTTAGCATAACCGGGTTTTTCACAGTAATAATATCGAGTCTTGAATTAATAGGCGATGCAATTCCAGACAGGGGCCTTGACTATCGTAGTTTTTTAAATTAGTGTATAGTATACATTAGTATTTAGAAAACTATGACAGTTATGCAATTTTCACTTTGATATTGTATTGTGGCAGCTTTAATGTGAAAGTAAAACAAATATTCTTTGGATATAAAACTGCAAAGTACCCACTAGATATGTAAGTCGTAAGAACTGTACAAAGTTTTCCTCCACTACATTAAGTTACAAGTTTGATTTAGGGCCCACGATCCAGGGCCCCAATTGTCGCAAAATATTACTTCTTAAAACAAGACATGTTTATATAAGCATATACAAGTTTTATTGACTTACGAACAATTTTAGAACAATTGTTCAATTAAGTTTACTAGTACTATTGCAGATTTCATTACCTGTAAAATATTTAGATTTTACTTTGAAAATAGCATTTAAAAATGGTTTGTGGCTCCAAGAGAACTTTGTTTATCCAGTACAACCCTGGCGTGAGCTTTGTTCCGGCGGAAGTTCGTAAATCCGAGGCTTCGCTCTACTATGTGGAACAATAGATTTTTAATATATTTCAACTTTGTACTTCCCAGAGCTTTATAGGTTATAAGCGTGTTTAAACACCTGAATACAGTGTTAGTATCAGGTTGTACTAAATATGTTTAATTATATTTTAAATTATTATTCAATGTTGTAATAACGTTCTTCGTCATTGTTAACCTATTCAGAAGGCAGTGAATCTTACTGTTATTTGCAAACCGTAATGTCCAATTTTCTAGTAGGTTTAGCTAAATATCAGTTTTTACAACTTAGAATCAAATTAATAGAGTTATAAATCTATAAAGTTGAAGTGATTCAGTTTTCAAAATGAGAAAAGTTCTAAAACACTTCCATTGAGAAATATTAAATTACTTTTAATTGTGAATATTTTAAATCAATTCCTTATAATGTTAAGGAAAAATTCTCAAAACAGATGAATTACTTGGTGCGGAAATAACGAAGATGATTGTCTGAATTGCTAAATTGCGTCGGAAGGTATTTTTATTTCTTTTAGATTTTACTTTATTACACGAGAGTGTCCAACTCGGAAGCAGTTATCTTACAATGTTACGGATTTAAATAATAGGATCAAGTATGGTAAACGTTTGTCAGCTATATAAAAAAATTTACAATATTTTATGGATTTATAGACTATTTTGTTATTTGAATTGAAAAAACAGATGAACAAAATCTAATCTAAGGATGATGTGTGCATTAAATAGATAAACGACTTTCTTAGTACGGAGTCCTGATACGCCAATAATTATATAATGTCCTACATTTGTATATAATATTGGTACCAAACGTCCAATATCCAGTTTAATTTGGATCAACATTAATGGCTTCTCAATCTAATGGATTAATCATGAAATTGCTCAATCTATTCTGTATGACGTCACGTGTATTTAGGTTTATTGAAAAATTACCTTCAGCTATTGTCATACAAATAACTATTACCAATTACCTGAGACATGACTTTGTTTTGTTTGGTTTGACGTGACCATTGAATACTGAAGAATAAAATTTAATAGATGATATATGTTTATACGAGTTTTATATATGTTTGTTTGGAAAAACAGTTTGTTTTGTTTTTATTATTATTATATATAAAGATTGATAGTTGAACTAGCCGGAGCATGGTGATAGCAGCTCTTTACAACCATTCTGTAGAACATACTTGACGATATAAGGGAATGGCAGAGAGCTTCTTGCCCTTGATTTAAGATATGGCAGTAAAAGTAACGTAATTCAATGATTTATAAGTATAAAAATAATGAAAGATTACAATCGATCGATCAATTACAATAACTAATAACTAATTACAGCATTCATTGGTTTCAATCTAATAATTCCCACTGTTCCACGCGTTTGTTACAAAAACCCAGTATACGTTCACCCCAAGAAATCTCTAATATAACCCAAATGTTTGTTAAGCAGTTTCGAGGTATCTTTAATAGGCCAGATACTTATGTTTTTAGTAGTATGAAAATGCCACTCAATAAAATAAAACCTTTCATGTGTAAAAGTTTTGTGCCTAACAAACCAGTCTCGAGTCTATATTTTTCACTCCGCTGAACAACATATGACGTATGTAAGCGATACAAGGTAATCGTACCATCGATTTATTTAATTTGTAAAGAATAACCAACATCAATTATCTATCTAGCTATGTCACTGCTAACACTGATATTTAATTACATATTTTAGAATTAAATATTTTCTATAAAGTCTTTAGAAAGTAGACAGAAAAAAGGTATTACAGAAGTAAACAGAAAAAAGGTAACACTAAAACTAAGCAATTCTTTTAGTTGCTAATGACAACATAGACCCTTGTAATTACAAGGTTTTTAACAACGCCATCTCAGTCTTACTTACGCATCTGTACGACAAAATTAATACAACAAAAAACTCAAGTATTGTCTTAAATAAAATGTTTATGTAAAATGTATGGTACGTTAGGTGTGTTAATATAATATTATTTATAATAGGTTTCTTTGAAAAATGTGAATATTAATTCAATAATAGACAAATAGTGTTTTTCACATTTATATCAATTTTAACACTATTTCCGCGGTGTGACACATTTTGTCAGAAACTCGTTACGCGACGGACGTTTTAGGCAAAATTATATTAATATTGATCGGGCAGACGTGACATGATGTAATTTCTCCTTTAGGACCCTTAAAATTAACTTAACAAGAATTTGTACGTTCAAATTAAATGTGGCAATATTATTATTTGATTCTGGTTTATGTATTTAAAATATCATAATTAGAACACCTACACGTATAATGTACACTTTACGCTTCCTAAACTGTTTTTTATATGTTCACAAACTGAAATTCTCTTAACTAGAAGAATTTCAGTTTGTTAATGTTAGTTTTTCCATGGTTAGTCGTTTGAACTGTTTGGTGGAGTCCTAAAATATTTTCATTAAAATAAAGCCATTAAAAACAATATATTGTGTGTTGTTATAAAAATAATAATAAAGCGAAGGAATTTTTATGAAGCACTATTAAATATCAACACAAACACTTAGTCCACGTTACGATAATATATTCTTGTCAGGAAAGCTTACGATACCAGTTCAATACTGGATTAATTAGTGATATATAGAGGATATATATTTGTCAAAGACGTGCCTTGCATTAATGCAGCTACAAAATTAATTATACCGATTATTTTATTTGAAATAGTGTAGTGATATTGCATAATAGTGTATTGTGTCTGAAATATATTCATTTCTAGATAATGTCATGCAAATACGTCGTGTATTTTTGGAACATGACCGATTATTTATATGTGCCAATAGTTCAATATTTAAGTAGCAATATTGAAATGTTTATTTTTAAATAACATGTTGTTAATTAAAGTTACAGAAGTTTCCTTGTAATTGTTTCGAATCGTTCAAAGTGTCAAACATTTTGATTTTATGAAATAGATCGATCGGATCCTTATCGTCGGTGACCTTTTAGAGTTAATTACTTTCGTTAAAATTGACATAATACACGAACCAATCATAACTTTAGGGCTTCAAAGCTTACATCAAAGTCACATGTCATAGGGGCACGTCGACATAACAAATATGAGGTTAAGCCTTTTAAAAGGGATTATTTGTTAAATAAAAAATAACTAAGTTTCTTATGTATTGTATAACCGGTCAGAAACTGTTAAAGAATCGTTAAAGTATATTTTGCAGTAGCGTATTTGCCGGCAAAACTTTTTTTACGTGGGTAATTACGCAAACCCTCCGCAGCGCACTGTCTACCCACTAAAACTAAACACGTTATGCAAAGTATTCTTGGATTCAATTCAACAAGCTGGATAAAGGTCATTAAAGTAAATTTCAATTTAGTTTTCGCACTGCCTAACAATGTTTAGGTGGGTCAAAGTGCGAGGCGTTTTCAGTATGAATAGAAATGAAACGGAACCTAAATAAGCTGACTAAAATAAAAGTTATGGAATTAATTAAAGGTTTAGTTTTGAAGAACACGCCACTTCTGTGGAAGATTCGATTATTACTTCAAGGTTCCAACTTTTCAATCTAACTTTCCACGCTCATCTCGTTTTCTTTAAGGATATCATCAAATTTGATAAATATTTTCTCAATTTCATATTCCAATATACCATATGCTTTCCTTCCGCTGTTTATTACATTATTCTTATCTGAACTAGGTAAGTAACTTATTATTATAGACATTTTGTTATTTTAATTCACGGAAATCTGCCAACATAAGTAAGCAAACACTTAGTAAAAACAAACATATATAATTGATTTACCATATTTGATATCTTATACCCAAGAATTAATAATTAAGCTCAGCATAATTACAAATAACAATGGTTTGTATTAAACCTCTAATCTAAGACCATAATAGAAAATTCGTCACATAACTTCAATAACATAATTAACCTCAAATTTTCTTTAGCCCCAAGCGATATAATTGTTCATAGGAAAATAATCCTGAATAGCGAGACTTAAAGTCTATTTTTCCGAACCCAATTTTGTGTGTGAATGGTTACAATACTCTTTTGTTCGTCTATCTAAGGCCTTCAGGCGCTTATTTACGCTGTCAAAAATATTTTTGAAATGTCTGACACCTCTTCGAAGCAGGTAGGTATATAATTGTATTGTTACGAATTTATTTTCACTCAAAAGCCTTAATACAATCTTTTACATCTCATCTCTTAATACATCTTAAGACTAATGACTTCATTGCTCCTGAATTGCGCTACCGAAGCTCTTTCGACCGCAAAGCATGTATACTACTCGACCTTATTGGCAAGATATTATGTAAAAAAATAGATAAAAATTAACTGCAACTTTTGTTAAGACATCTTAATGACAGTTAATTATATAACGGTTAGTAAACGTCAAAGTCAAAATATCTTGATTCATTAAGGTACATAGGACCATTTTGTATCGTCCAAAATCTAAATCTATATTGAATTAAATTATATTTTATATAAATAAAAATCTTTGCGACGCAGCATCTTACACCTCAAATTATTAAAATTATTAAATTACACTCAAATTAACTTAAAAAAGCTTAAAAAATCCTTCTGAAAAATACCCTAAAACCTTTTTGATCTGACATACATAAATAAGAATCAGTGAAATAAATGGATAATGGATAACTATTCTATATTTTTCAAATTAATTAAAATTTCTTGCCGGTTCTTCTCGGTAGATGACTGCCTTCCGAACCGGTGGTAGTGTAAAAATTGACGATTCAAAAGTGTCTTTATAAAGAGCTACTTAAATAAAGATATTTTGAGTTTGAGTTTATAAAATATTGTAGACAACGCGTGCTTGTGCGTGAGGCTGTATAACAATGGATTTTATTCTATATGCATAATTAACACTTGCTCTTACGCTAAACGGAAACATTGTATCGACTTGTCATTACCTGCGACTGTCTTCTTTTCTATTAATAAAAAAATATATTGGAGAAACGGAATGCGGAGCCAACCCACGTCTACGGTTTTAGTGTCACTGGAATATTATGGAGTTACAGTTAGAAAATGAGTCAACGTTCGTTATTTAATGTGATTTTATGACATTAATCAACAAATATTGCAATCGCGGTATTTCGTTTCAACTTTTAATTATAGACTCGGTCTGGCAAACATACACTCCAATTAAAAAGCTCGTCAGTAAACTTCTGTTTTCAATTCACAGAATGTTAAGTGAAAAACTTTTTTATAAAGACATATATGCATAACATTTGAGAGGTAAATAAATGTACACTCGACTGTCGATCGAATGTCTATTACAGTATAGTTAGCGAAATATATAATAATAAATCTTTAGCTAGAATCCGTCCAAAATTAAATTCAAATTTCATCTATCCTTACAAACTTTACTTACCAAAAACAAACTTAAAAAAAACCTTAAAAATCATATTTAAAGTTAAAAAACTTGAAAAGAGCCAATTTAAAAAAAATAAACTTAAAAAATCAAACTTGCTTTTTCCCACTGTATTGCAGACCTTATACGTTGCAGACTTAGATTTAAATTACCAGATATTGCTCCCAGTTTGTTAAATATACATATCGTAAGGATACTGAATCATTACTGAATTTCGTGGGTCACTACACAAGTTCCTGTAGTCCCCCTGTCTTCGGGAACTCTCAAAGCCTGAAACCCGTAAAGGCTTTGTCATAATTGGTCGCGGACACGAGTCCGGTATACTCTGCCAGAGTAGAAGCACTTCAGATATAAGAATTGTAGAGTTCTTTTAATAATATTGGTGTTAAGTATGAAATTCATAATTTTAACATAAAATTTAAATGAGTTCTTTTTTTAAACTAACGTATTTATTTAATCAAAATATTTAGCGTCGGAAATCGTTTTCAAAAATTACTCGAATTTTCTAAGTATCCATCTACCTTATCTATGATAAATAAAAAACAACCGAAAGTCGATAATCGAATTTTAAATCATGTGAAAAAAGTTTTGCTCAAATATGTCAAACCATGAAGGTTCTATGACAAAGAAATACTTGCAAAAAGGCTATGTTATTAATATATAGTAGGGGATTATATAACATAAACCTTATATGCATTGGAGATGGTAGAATGATAAATTGAGTTTATTAAGCACAAATAAAATTCACATCTAAAAAACAATTTCAATTATCACCAAGTCACAGATAGCTTAAACGAAAAACTAATTTACAAACTTGAGACAAAGAGTTCTTTTATCTTCTTATCGGGTTATTTAGTGATGTTAGGTTAATTGCAATGTTGTTGATTTGTTTGATTTGGACGGTGATCTGATACACTCTTAGTCTTCTTTGACTTGCTCTGTAATTAGGATTTTTTTTAATTACATCTCGTCTTGTGATATATGATATCAAACAATCATTTCAAAAACCACCTTAAAAAAATGCACTACTCTTTTACGTGTTTGAAATATTATTTAAAATAAATCATTGAATACGTTTTATTAAAAAAAAATCTCTCATTGACTGTTTAATCTCTTACTCTTAATTTATTAAGTCTAACAACCTTACACACACTTGTCTATATGATTTGAAGATACATAATGTTATAGTAACAGAAAATATCGATAAAACTTTTAATTTAAAAGCACGTACAAACATAATTTTAAAAAGTGTTTTCCCAAAAAACTGTTAACAAAACCACACCAAAGCTGTCCACTTTATTAAACTTCGGAATGGTTAGAGCTTAAAACGTTTCTAGTTGTTTGACATTGACGTCACGTGCTGCATTCAGTTTTTAAATTAAACTTCTCAAATCGTAAACATTAAAGAGAAAGATTAAAACGAATAAAGGATCCAAATTCAACTGAGATATTTGGTTTTCGTTCAATGCTTGATTTATAATGGCACTTAGGGGATTTGTAGGAAAAACGTTTTACGGCTGCCAGAAAATCCTATTGTAGGATTACAAACCTTTTCACGCACACTTTTTTATTATTTATTTTAAATTACACGAAGTATTAACCTTATGGTTTAGCTTAAGCTACCAGCTACCGGTCCGGTCCGGGACCGATCCAAAGACTCATTTCGATAACGTATAATGCATCTCATTGTCCTAAAGTCAAGTCCTCCGGTTCAATAGTTCAAATATTATACATAAATGACTATTGAAAGAGAAAAAAAAATAAAAAAATTATTTAAACCACATGATGGGAAGTACCTCACTTCTAATATTTGGTTATCCATATTCTAATTTACCAGTTGTCAGAGTCAGCACTTTGCTCCACTTGAAGTTAATCAAAATCTTAAGGGGTTGTAGTGCTACTTATTATTAGTAGGCTATAGTAGCCCGTGTTTCTCAAACATATAGAACAAATGGAGTGCCCGACTGTGTCATGGTGATTATGTTTTTTTTGTTATGTATTAAGGATAAAAACAATAATTAATGTGTTACAATATAACATTATTGATTATAGCTCTGTGATACGAAATAACAAATAACATACAAGATATATGTAGATTTTTGGTAAATTTTAAATCAATACATTTCCTCGCTAATTGTAATGAATTCTTTGTTTCTTTAGCTATCAAGTGGTACAATATAGAGACATATTCACGTCGAATCTTAAATTATTTATTTTTTATACTTTATCATATTTACCTGCAAGTAAACTAAACAAACTGTAAGAAGCAACGTTCTTTAACTAAGTTATTACAGTTGTCAAGTCAAATTACGAGTCACGGCTAACAAAGTTAATAATGTCAATCATGTGTTACTTATAAGTTAATTAAAGCTCTTAGTGACATTCATTAAGATTCGCTGTGTTATTTAAATTTGAATATTAAGATTGCGGAGTGCACTAAGGATTACAATTTTGCGTCTGTTCATTTCAAGTCATCAAGATACACACAGTCAATGACGCTATCGTTTTTGTCTTTTATTAATATTCTTCGTCGCTTACAAGTGCTTTTTGTACCAATAAATATGTGTGCAAAAGTTATATGAAATCATCTCTGGTGATGCCATATGCGAATATTATTTATTTATTTACTACATATGTATAACTATATTATACCGACATGTTATTTTCTTATAGCTATGGTATTTAGTAAATATACTTTAACCACGATTTAAAACCTTAACTAAAATATTGTCAACCACGTTGCTATATTTTTGGAAGCTAGGCAATCAATGGGCAATACTAGTCATGCTGAGAATGATTATTCTGACCGTCATTTACATGTTATTATATGCATAATAATAAGAAAGAAAGAATGACGTTTATTAGGACACACATACGGAAAATACAACAACACAATAGGTCAATTAAAAAATCATACAAATGTGAGAATTTATGCATAAATATATGGTAATATTTTAAAAGATGAACTAAATAAAAATATGTTATTGTTGCAAAGGCCGTGGGTGTGCACCAAATGTGATACTGGTGATATTGGTGTGGAAAAATACCACGTCACCGATTTCTAGCAGCACCTAGCAGTCGTCGCAATCGGCTACACGGTGTATAAGTGTGATTGTAAAGACAATTTAAATTAAAAAAAGAAGGGAAGAATAGATAATGTCTGACTTATAACATAACTAAATTGCGTATAATTTTGGGATATAAATTGATTGTTAATAAATTATAAAAACCTTATGTCTTTATATTATTTAATGTGGTGTAAGTTTTTATTTTAAATTTTATTTAAAACAAAAATTATTATATACATATGAAGTATGACTTATGAGATTTGACTTTAGACTAATATTCGTCTTGAAACGGTTTTTTGTATCAATGTCAAAACTAACATCTATACCGTCTTGGTCTAGTTTACGACAAACTATTTGAATGTATATTAATGACATGAATCGTCATCTAAGACAGAGTTCCCCAAACTATTTTGTGTGGTAGACCCCTTGCCATGTTTTTCCGTGTTGGCTAGACCGCCTACTTACCTGATATTGATTTCCTATAAATTTCTAACTGTAGTGAAGATAAACACTAATGTTAATAACTTTAAGTAAAAGCACAAGTGTTAATTTATACATTTATTAATTGAATTTAAATTAAAACTATTCAATATAATATTTTGTATCTGTTATATACCTTCGTAATATTAAATAAACATAAAAACCACAAAGCGAATACCAACATCCTACAACTTAAACAATTTAATAAACATATATAATATTTTTTTTAATTCATTGATACTATAATAAATAATGTATATGTTTTGATATTATAAGATATTATGATTTAAGTAAATAGGTACTATCAGTGTATGTGATGAAATCTACTATCGCGGACCACCATTTTCATTTCATGGACACCCAAATTTTATTTTTCGCTGAAGGGGTTGTTACCCTTTGCAAGTTATCATAGAACCCTAGGGGTCTATATAGACCAATTTGGGAATCACTGATCTAAGATCATGCTGAGATGAGTGATGTTGTGATGTGTTGTATAATTTTTGTTTGCATTAAGTACTTTAGGTAACTAATAATATTCATAACTTCCCATACCATAACAGTGTTATTTAAGTTACAACATGGGTGTCTAGCTACGTTTAGTTAAACCTGCATCACCGTTTAAGCCGTAATATAAATCCGACCAATTTTGTATTAGCACAATAAATCACTACGTGACGGTGCTGGTGACCTGGATACTCACTCACCTCGTCATCCCTCCGATATAATTAGTAACCCACAGGAGTTATTTTAATTCTACGTCAATATATTGCTTTATACTAGCTTCCGTCCTGGCTTCATTCAGTATTTACGATTTAGTTCTTTCATATATATATTTTTTAAATTATACATATATTTTGTGTATTTAAGTACGTGTTACATAAAAATGTATCTATGTATGTTGTTTAAAGGTGTTTTTGTAAAAAGTTCATGCAGACCGACATGTCGATATGAATGTTATACGAAATGCTCATTTTTATTACTGAAATGGCCAGTTTATTTTTAGTTTTTTTTTCCTAGTTCATTAAGCAGTATAGGTGATATATAATAATATAATAAGACACATTCATCGGTTACATTTCTAGTAAATACTAGCATAAACATGCTACAATTGTAAATACGTTTGCAATAACGAATTTAAGCTATAAGTCGCTTCCATCGTTCGGTCGGAAATCGATTTAGGAAATTCCTTTCTTTGGTGAGAATAACTGTTGGACTCTTGTCTACAAAATACACAACACATTTTTACTTCAATATGGGATTTACATTCATAAAGATGGCATGCCCTCTACCATGAACAATAATAAAAATATATGAAATTTTCATCACAAAACAGTATTAACGGTACATTTCCGATATTTCCTTATGGTTGCTATTCTATAATTTTATTCTAAACAATATCCAATCAAGCTTTGGTGGTTGTTGTGAGATGATTGAATCGCAAACACAGTACAAGGCGGCCTGATTGAACAACGCTGTATTCGGATGTTGTTTGGACCTTATAAGTGACAAGCTGACCTCTCATTGAGATGCAATCAACAAAAATTAACACAATTCAAACTCTTAGTATTTTACTTTGCCACAATTATACAAAATCAAGTAATCATTCGGTTCTTTAATTGTCTTATATATGGTACTCACTGTCGATATTTAAAAAGTACACAAGTTAAGTATTAAAAAAGCGTAATGTTTCTATATGACTTTTTTTAATAACGTTTATTTCTAAATCGCGTAGTCTCTGCGGGTTGCTGTTTGTGCCAAACGAGTAAGTATAAATAGCTTATACGACCAAAAATAGCAGTAGCAAAAGTGGTAGATCCGTTATGTAGGGTTAAACAATATAATAAAACTATAAATCTACAATTTATTTGAACACATTCATACAAGTACTTTTCAACGCGCAAATACGCCAAAATATATACATATTTTAAAATATCATTACAATTAAGCCAAGGTTTTTCCATTCTACCTCCAATAATATTGCTCTATTAATAGTAACAAAGAATTTCCGTTTTGCGTACGACATTGATTAACAGTTATACATTATGACTGACAATTACTTGTGTATAGGAAAATTAATTATTGTTTGTATATTTAATACCCCGTCAACTGAATCCCACTCATCAATTAGACAAACATTCGACACCTCAACAATATCACTATAGTTCATCAAACAAATTGGAGAAACCGAGTTTACTGTACTTAAATAGTGGTTCAACATATGTAAATAAATTTACACTAGGGAATTTAAAAAATAATTAGTCACAGGTGTTCGCAAATATTGTGATTTGGATATTTGAATGTAACTGTCTGAGAAAATTCGATCTTAAATATTTAAACTATTTCAGCATATGACCGCGTTTAAGTCTAATACTGAACAGTAGTAGTGGATACATTATACTATACTTTAAATAACATGGTATAATACAAACAAATGTTATAATTGTGTCATACTGATTTATAAGTGCTTCATGTTGCTAGGAAGAGCTTTGTGTAGCTCCTCCTTGCAAAACATCATCTTGATCCATAAAATGGCAAAGAGTTCACTGTGAGGCTGCTCTTAGCGCCCGCTTCGGGCTCTTGATTACAAATACATTATTACCTAATACCGAAACTAAATAAGACTTGTTATTGTTTTTTTCACTGAATATTCTATGGACTACAAGTTTTGCATCAGCTTTTAGTTGATCGCCTGTTTTGTTACTCAAAATGCAAACCGTTCTTGACTCTTGAGTGAAACGTTTGATAGATAAATTAATTGACACACAAATAATTTATATGATAAAACATATTTATATATAAAACAATAAAATTAAGCTAAGATTCCATTGCCTACATGGAGCGCTTTATAAAATCCAACTGCCTAAATTTAAATGTCATATATACTATACATATATAGAAATAACTATTTAGAAGTGTTTTAGTATTGTTTTGTGATCTCATTAAAAGTAAGTAAAAAATTAATATAAAAAGCATTAATTACTGATAAAAGCCAGCCAGTATATTAATTGCACTCAATTTAACGAAGCGGTTATTTAATCACGTGTTATTTATTGTTCATCCATATGTTCACTATAGACGAATACTATTTTATTTTAAAATTAAGCATTACTTAGAATATTAGTTTGACGATTTGTATAGAAAAATAAATTCAACTTAATAAAATGTACCAGAGAGTCCCATGAGTACAATTCTCAAATTTAATACTCTCCCAGAATATATTGAAAATCTTTCAAAGGTAAGGTCTGACCACAGAGATCCCTACGGTAAATGTATCCTTAATTATTAAATGTAATTAGGATTGAAATTTAAAAGGTAAATGCGAACCTTGCATATAGTTATTTTGTGGTTGCTTCTTTCAAAGGTACATTTCTATTATTGATTTTTGAATATTTTATGTAAGAGGAGGCAAACGAGCAGGCGGGTCACTTAGAGTGATGTGTTAACCACCGCCCATGGACACCTGTACCGTCAGGAGGCATACAGGTGGATATCCGGCGTTTAAGGAAGAGGAACGCTACCTTTTGAAGGTCGCCAAGTAGTAGCGGCTCGGGAATACCTGCGCTGGCAGTTGGTTCCAAAAAGAGGTGGTAAGCGGCAGAAACTGCCTTAAAACAGAGCTCTGCGGTGGATGCGAATTAACGGAAGGAGCTGGTATTGAGGTGCCCCAGCCCGGAGGTGGGAAAAGTACAAATATAATATATATTAATTAATATTTCATTTATATTTGTCATACTTATGATCCTATATCCCCTCGGTAGGGCAGAGGGCATCCACAGAAAATCTTCATCGGCTTTATACGACGCTACGCCTTTTATCTCATTCCAAGTATTTTTTTCAGAATTATATAAAAGGGCAAACGAGCAAGAGCCACATGGCCACAAAGTCATCGCCGCCCATATTTACGTTTCTCATATTTACGTTCTACTTATCAAAAAGAAGCCTAGTTGCAATATGAACAATATGCGCAGTATTATAAGTTTCTGGTTTTTATATAACGTACATTGGCATATAATTAAAAAATATATATTGAATACCTTATGTACAGTTACATAATAGACTGAGTTACTTTTCATTCCGGGCGTTCGAAGTTAGCTGACATTTCACAATTGCAAAGTTGCAAGGTGGATTGCAGCTTTCAATTTGCACTTTTATTATGCAATTGTTTTTACCCACAGAAAAGCTTGTAATTTCAAGAACAATGTCATTGATTGTCTTTGTTTATAAATATGTACGTTAGTAATATAATCTGGTCATCAGCCTTCTGTGCCTAATAAGTATAAGATTTGAAATGCCGGTTTAGTTAATAGAAATAATAATCCGTTGGTCCAGGATTAAACCCACAATTTCGCGCGCTTGAAAAGCCATGACGACTGTTTTAGAAAATATCGTATTCATGTTTTAATACAAAATATCAAATAGAAAATTCGAAGAGTTATTTAGGACCAAACTATTTATTTTATTTCCTTGAAAGTAATCTCTGTCACAGCAAGTTAAAACAAACAATACGAGTAGAAGTTCTAATAGAAAAAGTTAGTTTTAAAAGGTAGAATGACATTTTAACTTTGTACTTCACGCCACAGATTACATTATTAGTTACAGCGCCCCAACCTTTATTCAATAATCTATGGTCAGAGTTCCTAATGGATTTCTGGTATCAAATTGGTGAACATTTAGCTGTGATACACTTACAGACTGACGAAAGAGTTAATACATATTCTTATGATATTGGTATTAACAAGTAACTTTATTCGTTAATATGTACTTTTCGTACGTCATTTTTGAACGTCAAAAGATTTAAGAGGATAATTATAATTCCCGTCTAAGCCCAAAAACGTTTTGATAGATAATCACAATATACAGTTATGAAATTTGTAAGGAATATTTTGTAACAGGACCAGTAGCAACGGCACAATGATAAGAAATTAAAGTCAAATTAATTTATTGTAACCAAACAAGAATCGGAATAAAATTTAATATAAACACTTCTAAGAATAGCACATCTCATGGCAGTTCTGTATGAGGCAACTTAGAAGGGACTTCAAGTACAGAACCTACTCAGCCATTGTTCGTTCGCAACCGATAACTACCTTCCTTTGTTTGAGCTTCATTTCAGTGCACTTAAAGTGAAATCTTCGTTTATTATCAACATAATAAAACAAGTGGGGGCTGATCATGTGATTGCTAGATGACTGCTTAACTAATTTTAGCAGGCTTTTGCAGTGGTAGGCCAAAATCAGAGGCTTATCTAATCACAGGCGCTTATTAAGGAATTAAGTACGCGCCTGGTTGTCACTACCGGCGACCCATGAGCTGGTGCTGTTCTCACTCAACGAATAATCATAGCGATACAGCGAGGAAATGCCGCCAGCTTTATTGGTATACTGCCACAAGGATCAAACATTTTGAATTTATTTTAGTGTTGTATTTTAATTTGATTAACATAAATATAATTACAAATTATGTATTATATTAATATCGCCGTCAAAGAGTTTCAAAATAAAAAGCAAGTCGACTGAACGTTTACGAATATACTGGTTATTTGAATTTTGAACCCTGCGTAGTTCAAATATTTATTAAAAGTCCTATTCGTTTTGCAATTTTGCTGGATTGTAAAGGCATTTCCCTCTACGGCATCAAAAAATTCAAGTGAGTTTATTTTCAATTTTTATATTTTTATAGACATAACTTACATTTTAAAATATTATCTAGAGACTAATTCAGTTTTTAAATATACTATAAGAGTTTATTATCACAGTCATTAGGCTTGTTATAAATACTGTTTATATATTTTTAATATAGCAACTCCTAAAATATAATAATATAATATATCTTATAAAGTCAAGTAAAAACATGTAATATTAATACTTAAATTATACATATTCGTTATTGTAGGATTCCTAAATATAAATCCTGGTATAAATAGCTTATCGAATCGATTTAACTTTGTTCAATGGATGCAGAATCGGTGCTCATGGGTGCGTGTAAACATTGCGTTTGCCAAAATTGAGACTTGAGTTTGGTTCAATAGATTTCAGTGCAATATGCTTATTTATTTTGTACATAAATTTCCAAAGGTTTTATATTATTTATAAGTATTTATATTTTGTATTATAATTTAGCAGTGTTGGAGAAATTTTGAAACGTTAAAGTGTTGGAACGGATTGGCCACGAGCGCGCTCTTATGCTCACAGTAAAGATATGAAAGATCTCATACTTGGGCCATATTCTTCGGCATTAACAATACAGCATTATGCAGTTGATAATTATGGGAAAGGCAGTCGGTAGAAGGAAGGCTGGCAGAAGGAAGAAGTCGTATTCGGGTATGGACTGGAATAGCTAGAGCTAGAGCTCTGCAGAGCTATTTCATATTTTCAGAGGCTGCCGGGCAGCTGATTGCCAACCTTCACTTGTTGGTAAGGCACTCTTAGAAGAAGAAGGCGAAATTTCAAGCTAGATCTCGCGTTCGAACCAAGATTTTCCTCTCTCTGTACGCAACTTATACGACGGCAGACATTGTAAGGAAACCGGCCTGTTTTAGTCTGATAACACACTTTTCATGATTGATCGAAAATATCGATCGTTCTTTATAGAAACATTTTTTTTTCCATTGTAGTATAAAACAATCATTGACTATGAGCAAATGTGTTTTGAAAATGATCAAGAAATCTGTTGTCAATACACATTTAGTATTGTAGAGACAACGGATTGTTTTATTAATTATAATCGGATATAATAACATAATAATAAATAAAATTACAAAATAAATAACATAAGATATTAATAACTTTGAGCAAACCTCTTTCGGCCTACAAATATTTCGAGTTGAAAATTGACGAGGGTTATGTACGGTGTGAATCACTTAGGTTATTACTTAATATGTAAGGAACTCTCAAAGAAATAAATATTTATTTCTTACTTAACCTAGGGGACCAAAGTAAGTGCACAAACTTCTTGAATATTAACCAGCAATTAACGCTGAAGCTCCGACAAGTCCTTCTACATGTAAGGGGTGGTAAGGATTTTATTTCAACACTAAGAACTTTATGTTACGTTTTTACCCGGAAGAGATCTATTTTTGGCGAAAAGGTTAATTTTAACTCCATAGTTTTATTGTTTTGTGTTTTGCATTAAACGGTCAATAAAATGTATGTTTGCATTAATTGAGTAATTTTAAAAATATTTATTTTGATAGTTTCATCATACTGTATAGTATATACTATCAGTACTTACTGACCTTGGGCAGATGTAATAAAACATTATACAGATTTCAAAAAAATATGTTATATTTTATACAATTTCTCGAGTATTAGATCGATATTCTGAAAAGAAACCTCATTTTCAAAATTCTAAAACTTATCTTAATATAAAATGATTCCCTATCAAGCTTAACAGCGTCTAGCAAGTTTTATCAAAACGCGATTAACATATTTGAAACTTGATAACTTTATAGCTTAAATGTCATCGAATCCTTTTAAAGATATTGTTATATGGATTTCTAAAAATATTTGTTTCCAAATAAATATTTCCCCCCCGAAATCTAGAAATCCGGTACGTATACACGTTACGTATCCGTTTATCTACTGCAACTCCGTGCTACCTTCAATCTTTTGCCGTCCAAAAGCACTTTACCGCCTTCCTACCCCGTATATTATTTTGTTCTAAGCTCATGTCAGCTTAAAAGCCTTGAAACTTAAAAGTACCGTATCGTATGATCATTAACACGAAATAATTAAAAAGCAATTTCTACTCAATAGTAGACAGACAAAGCGTTGATAGCACGCACGCTCGTTTAAAAATCGAACATTTTTGAACTTTATACTCGTGCGAAGCTGCCAATCGCTGGCGTTTATTGGACAAAATAAATCCCCTCATTTAAGATTTATGTCAGCCGTGATTTTAACCGATATTATACTTTAGATAATTATACGTTGTCATGCCAAAATATATTTCTTACCGTAAATATATTTTATAATTTATTCATAAATAAACAATAATAAAGCTGCGATTGACAGAACGATAGTATTCCCTGGCGGTACATTGTCTGATAGCGTCTATGTATAAAGATTGCTCTTCTTCGTAAATAATACATTCGATATTTCTTGATCAGATAGAATCGTATCTCTGAAAAGAATCAGCGATAATTGTACAATTAGACTGCCAATAATACACGTTTCAGTTTATCAGTCGGCTGTCACATCTAAAGGTACGTAATACTTCAAATAGCATTTAAAGGAGCATACACACTTATTGTTAAAGTATTGAACTTATGTTTTTAAACTTATTTTAGGACAATTCAATTATTCTAGTTAATTTAATAGTAATTGTTATAGTTGCGCGGATACATTGAGTTTTTCGTGTGAAAATTATAATAAATGCGGTACTACAGGGCCCTTGTTGAAAATGTATGTCAGTGAACAACGCAAACTTCACGTTTACAGTGTAAAGTGTAAGCGATACCTTATTTACACTTGAGTGAACACCCCGAAATTGGAGTGGCAGGTTACCGGTACAATTTGTACTCTACGTTCAAAAGCCTATTTGATTCACTTATCAATTTCCTGGACGCAATAAATTAATATATTTTTGCAAGCTATGAACACTGGAAGGGAGTTTGTGAAATAAATGTGATTAATATTTTTATGCATGTATTATATATTGATTTATTAAAGTTCAATTGCTTTATTCTCAGGCTTATAAAATGTGACTGATGTCGGATTTATAATATATTTTACATTAAAAAGGCTCGTTTAGGAACGTAACACAAATAAGAGCGTATTATTCAAATACAAGCTGTTCATTGCTTTAATGGAAACACAATACTTGTATACAATTAAAACCTATGGTAAAGCAATAAATATTTCTTTTTTAAAATATCGATACAGTAAGTGAAATAATAGTAAGATAAGATTTTTTACGCAATTAGATAGAATGATTATCGTTCGTTTAATACGAATTTTAAGTTTTTCCACCTTCAGTAGACAAATGTAGGTGGGACATTTAAATACTTTCACAAAGATATACCCATGTCAAAGCAGTTGAACTAAGGGTTCCGGCTACAAAGCGTTTGTCATCGGGCGCATAATACGAGTACGTAGACTGAGCAAGAATACAATAAACGTTCAGTAGTTTTTTTAATATGAAACCATTTCTGTAACTCGTAAACTGTGTATGAAATATGCCTTAAGGATAGGTCCAGTTTCCTTTATGTTATATACCTATCATTTATGTTTTTCTTCTGATATTGTTATTCATCTATATTGTATGCGAACACGCTTTTTTATAAACCTGCATAAAGTTTATAAGCTTAGGGATATAAGAAATTCATCCACTTTGAATTAGCTAACATAATTAAGCATTGAACAAGGAACATGGTGAACAATGATTATTTCTACACTAGCCGTTTTGGTTAAAATTCTTAATTCCAGCATTAAAATAATTTATTACGAAAAAGTATTCGTTTCATTAGCTAATGTTTAACCCACAAAGGCCACTACAAATTTAGAAGGTGCTTGAAAAAAGCTCGGTCACTTTTATAGCTGCAGTATAATTTTGTGAAACTAATAAATTTCAGTAACATGTTGCATATAAAATGAATTAAACTCTGCTTTGTTATTTAAATATCGCATAGTAGCGTAGCGTATAAAGTTAAATCTATTTAGACTAATTAGAATCGATGAGATCATCTCAAGGGAACTTTTGTATTCATGTATTCACCTTCCATTAACTTTACCAATATTCACTTGTATTTGTAACAGAAACAAAAGTTTAAGAAACATAAATGCATTAACACATACATTTACATACATTTACATACATGTATTCTTTTTGTGGCAATTTATTATTTGTTTTTCTGTGTTTAACTATTCATTTTGACATTTTTATGTTTCTAATGTAATTGATGTGTATGTGTGTGAAGTATGTTATTGTGTTTTTTATATGTATTAGCATACATTCTGGATTGGAACTAAAATCAAAAAGTCAATCCTACAAATAAATTTATATAATGAATACAATATTGGATGAAAAAAATATTGATTAGGAGTCTGTCCCATTACTGGTGACCCAAGTTGCTGGTGCTTTACTTGCTCAGCTTTATAAGCATCATTGGTCATAATGGGCACATTGCCACCAGGATCTAACTTTTTAAATTTATTGTATTTAATCGTTATAATAAGTTTCTTTATTTTAATTCTCTTATATACTTTTATAACATTATATTATGATTTCTGTATATTTATATTTAAAAGCGTATACCGTATAAACCAAATTATACAAAAATAAAATGAATCTGTTACTTTTCCCAAAAATAATACACATTCTTCGGTCGAAATGGCGATCGTGTAAGCTCGAATTATTATAATCCAGCTTATCTACTTACTGCAGATTACTTTCACGTCGCACACTTGAAATAGCCCAAACAATATTCTTTTTATAAGAACGAACCATATTAAGTTGATTTTTGGAAATTATAATGTAATAAAATTCACTACAAGTTACACATACATATAATATCTATAAAGGCTTTCAAATTAGTTTCATTTCGATAATTTATTATAACTCTAAGGCTGATTGATAAATGCCGTTGAACCAATTAAATTTTGTTCATATCAATAATACAATTAAATAATCATTTACTTTATATGTAAAAACATTCCGTAGTTCCGTAAGGGTAAACTGTGAACAGGAGGGAAAACTGTCATATGCGATGTGTCTCAACTGATTTGTCCCTTATTTAATAAAAATTTCGGTTGTATTTGGCTACTGGTATTTCAATTAATAATTTTTTTAACTAAATTCTATATAATACTGGTTTGAAAATGGTATAAAATTGAAATGGTTAATAAATATCTATTCAGAAAATAGACACATTATTTATAAAAAAACTAAGGAGACCCAGATAAATATCACCTCTCTGTTTAACTTACTGCATTAAAGCGAGAATAAAGAAGACAAATAATGATTGAAGCAACTTCTCACGCGAATCCTACAGTAATTTACTAAAGTCGGACCCAATTTGCGACAGGAATGGCAATTGTTGGGAACAAATGAGTGCCTCAAAATGCGGGTAGGTTACTGAATTGATTTCTTATATTTTTTACGGGCGTGTAGTCTCTTTAATTATTTGATATACCATATTTACTCTCTTAGGCTTTATTAATATTATATTAAAAGTGCTTCTTGTCTTTTCACTTTAGTACGTTAGTTAAAAACACCTGTGTCTCAAAATTTCAAATCACCTTATATTTAAGGCTGGTTTTTAAAAGCAGATTTTAGTACTCTTGTAAGCTTCATTAAAAAATGGTTTGTTACAGAGTCTATCTCATTATATTTAAATTGACATACAAGATATATGTTTTAATTTCGGAAATTTCAAAAAAATACTCTGCCAACATAAAATTACATACAACCTTATGTCATAACACTATTGTTGATTTTCGAAAAGTAATTTTACATAAACCCGAGGGAAATATACGAAAATGGATTTCAATCACATTCACTACGACATTTATGTAAAGGAATCTTTCATTTACTAGTATAAAAGTAGGTGAATTTATTATATTTTTTATAATATATATATATGGTAGATAGAAAATAAGAAAGGGTCAAAGTACAAAAGTCTATCATCCAACTTTAATTTTGTTCCTTGGAGTGGAGACTTTCGACAAGTGCACAAGCGCTTATTAAATAATTAAGTAGGCTCCTGGTAGACAGTACCGGTGATCCAAGAGCTAGTGCTTTTCTCGCTCAGCGTATAAGCATTGCGATTCAGCGAGGAAATGCCGCCAGCATTATGGATACATTGCCGCAAGAACCAAACTTTTAAAATTTGATTTAATTTTGTGGTTTATTAATATTATAGTATCATTTTAACAAAATTCCCGAATAACGTATTGGAATTTCGCTGTGTAATTCAAATTATCACAAAATTTCAACAAGTCAAATTATGAAGCTTGATATGTTGGAAATGTGTATCGCTTGAACGTTGTATAATTCTAAAACCAATGCACGAAGCATTTACTCAATTATACGATTTATTGACGACTCAGTTGGACCAATTATTGTTAGGATTCTACATTCGATTCTCTGTATGGTCTATAATTATTTGCCGACCCTTAATTGGTCTGGATGGTATAATATATTTATATAAAATATATATGTGACTTTATATCTTGTATAGTACGCAAGCATATACTTAGTCTGGCCATAAATACTGTTACTATTCAAAAAAAGAAAATATTACGTTTGAATTTGGAATCTGTCATTTTTATATGATTGCTTGATGTGTTTTCTTATTTTCGCGCCATTATATTGTTAAATATTTTGTTATATTAAAATGGAGTGGGGTGATAAAGAGAACCGAATCGCTGTGATTGCCTTACATAAAGTAGGTATGGAGAAAAGTGCAATTTTTAAAACCCTCCACCCGCTTGGTATTAGTCAAATGTTTGTTTACCGGGCTATTGATAGGTACAATGATACCTCCTCTGTTTGTGACAGAAAAAGATCTGGCCGTCCACGTACCGTTCGTGTGAAAAAGGTGATTAAAGCAGTTAGGGAAAGAATTCGAAGAAATCCTGTCCGTAAGCAAAAGATTTTATCTCGGGAGATGAAGATAGCTCCTAGAACCATGTCGCGTATATTAAAAGATGACTTAGGACTTGCAGCCTATAAGAGACGTACTGGTCACTTCTTAACTGATAATTTAAAGAAGAATAGGGTGGTAAAATCCAAACAACTACTTAAGCGGTACGCAAAGGGAGGTCACAAAAAAATTTTGTTTACGGATGAGAAAATTTTTACAATTGAGCAGTATTTTAATAAACAAAATGACCGTATTTATGCTGGAAGCTCTAAAGAAGCTTCGCAATTAGTAAACAGAGTACAACGTGGGCATTATCCCACTTCAGTGATGGTTTGGTGGGGTGTTAGCTATGAAGGGGTGACTGAGCCATATTTTTGTGAAAAAGGTATTAAAACGTCGGCACAAGTTTATCAAAATACCATTCTTGAGACGGTAGTTAAGCCTTTAACTAACACCATGTTCAATAACAAAGAATGGTGCTTTCAACAAGACTCGGCACCGGGTCATAGAGCTCGATCCACCCAATCTTGGTTGAAAACTAACGTTCCGGACTTTATCAGCACTGAAAACTGGCCGTCGTCAAGTCCTGACCTAAATCCATTGGATTATGATTTATGGTCAGTTTTAGAGAGTAAGGCTTGCTCTAAACGCCATGATAATTTGGAGTCCCTAAAAGGATCCATTCGGTTGGCAGTGAAGAATTTTCCTCTAGAAAGAGTTCGTGCTGCTATTGATAACTGGCCTCAACGTTTAAAAGACTGTATTGCAGCCAATGGAGACCACTTTGAATAAACATTGTATATTTTTAATAGTTATATATTGATGTATTAAACTAACTCACTATGAAAGGAATAAATGTTACGTATAAAAAAAAATCGTGCTTTTCTTTATAACAATATTTATGGCAAGACTAAGTATATAGTTATACTAGCTGATCCCGAGAAACGTCGTTTTGCCAAAAAAAAAAATGTCTCTAAAAATAGATGTTGGCCGATTCTCAGACCTACTCAATAGGCTCAGAAAATTTCAGGAGAATCAGTCAACCCATTTAGGAGGAGTAAGGGAACGAAAACTGTGACACGAGAATTTTATATATTAGATCATGGTTAAAAGATCCCATTTTAGAATGTCGCCAAAAGCACGACATATAATGTCATGACATGTATATTGTCAAACAGTATGACAATACGTTTTCAAATTATATTTACAAATGTAAAAATATTATAAGATTTAACTTATCCTATGAATTTCGGTATATATATAATTTCCTAACTATTTTAATAAAGGTACAGATGAAAGATTGACAAATGTATTTTACTTGGCATACAAAAATAGACTTTACTTAAATTATTTCCAGTTAAGTGTCTAAATATTATTATAAACTCAAGTAGCTAGAGTTCGCAATATATATGATGAAGCGTTACAATAGTGATATTGATTTAATTCGAAACTTGTCCGTACTAATTTTGAATCAATTCGAGCTAGTTTGAGCGTATTTCAGTTCAGTTTCGCATCAGATCTTCTATTTATTTTGCAGACTGTATACCAGGGGTTGCTTGCATAATAACTTTACAGTATTCAACTGGATTAGTTAATTGTATTTTAAAATTCAAAGTTGTTCCTTATATTTTCTCATCCTTAGTCCTCGTCCTTGTTCGAAACTCAGTACCAACAGTGACCAACTGGCTGATAGAAAGGGATCAGGGGCAAGTCTGCTGGGTGGTCATGGTCAGTTGTACATGCCAACTAGGATGTGGTAGGTCCCATATTATCTTACTAATCCGTTTTTGTGGCAACGCCAGTCAACTAACACCTGACTAGATTAATAATGATAAACATTCGACAACCCTAGTGGTACATGAAGGCGTATATTATTTTAAGCCGATTACTCTTTTGTATCAGAAATGTTTAAAATCGAGTACCGTATATTATTTATTAAGGAAGACCGAGCTTTTTACAAAAAAAAACAGAAAAAAATAACAAAAAAGCTTATATAGAACATATATCGAACAAATTGTGTAGTTATATATTCATTTTTTTTCTTATATGTATATACAATTATAAAGTTTATATTATAATGTTATAAACTGCATAAAATCTCGTATTAAATTAATTATTTTATTATTTATTTTGTGTGATAAAATTGTAATTTATTTAAGGTTAGTAAATGTCCCAGGAGCCAATTACCTACCTGCAGCGCCTTTGAATCTATTATCTCAGACCCCGCTTCAATCGAGACTTCAATCTTATCCCTCAATATAATACCTAGATGAGTACACAGTATACCATTAATGTATATTGGTATATCTTATATATAGAAGACGATAGCGACATATACGATCTGGTAGCTATAGAC
This sequence comes from Leptophobia aripa, assembly GCA_951799465.1. NCBI lineage: Eukaryota > Metazoa > Arthropoda > Insecta > Lepidoptera > Pieridae > Leptophobia > Leptophobia aripa. The sequence continues at coordinate 3,481,370 of OX637271.1, forward strand.
GTTATCGATCCTACTACTTGACAATGAAGTGCTCGTAAACATTCAGGATGCTTTTCGATTGGAGAAAATGAACCCCTTCCTTGCTCTACAAGACCTTTCAGGCTATACGTTTATAGACTTTCTTCTTAAAGGATCCTGCGTTGTATTAATTAGAAAATACCGTGGCGGTCAGCTGGTTTTATTATGTAGTGGTGCGTGGTATGAAGTGTCTTACGAAACGCACACTGGTGGAGACACCTGTATCAGGTGGAATTTCGTATTCTGATAATATTTTATACCATTTGGTGATGTGTTTATTACGTAATTGTTTATATCAATGGAAATCTGACATTTTACGTCTCAATTAATCATGAGTCTGCTCCAGATATTTATGTTCAGAATACCACTCGATGTACATCTTAAACTGCAAATCAAAGGCTTCGGATTGTTATTGGCAATTAACTGGTCTTCTTCGTCACTTAAACTAATACATTCCTACATTCACAAAAATTGAAGAATTGTTCATGTATTTTGTTGTCCTTGTGTTTAATAATTTGCATTCCTGTGATGCAAAATGTGATTTAAGGCGTAAATGACTTTTACATAAATAACAATATGGCATAGATGTGGACGTCTAAAAGTGATTGTTTTTGTTCGATGAAACTTGCACTAACTTACGCTTTATAGAAAATGCATTGAACAAAAATATAAAATTTTTAATGGTAAGTTTTCCTTTCACAAACTCATTGGATTTAGTTGATTAGTATAGAACGGAGATTGCAATTAAAATAGAGGTAACCTCAGTATTTATTAGCTAAAACATCTCCAAAGTATTGTTAGTATAAACATTATACGTATTAATTACGATTCAGGATTAGGATAATATTTAATTTAAATTCAGGGAGCTGCTTTCATTTGACACAATTTAAACTTTTAAGTTATCCTATTTTACAATATTTTCGTAAGCCTTTATGATATATATACATAATATCATACACACGATAATAAATTATATTTCTATAGACGTGTTGCAAAATTATGATGAAGCCATATCAGCTCTCTTAAAATCAAAACCAAATTAAAGGTTTATATATTGATGCTTGATGATGATAAGCCGGCTTATACTGAATCATAGCATAGGTGTAACCTCCATTGGTGTTGGTCTCGCGCAGCTCTTCTCCAAATGTAACAGTCTCCATAGTCTTCCCATGTAGTTCGCTGCCGTCACATATCTTAACTTATGAATGGTAATGAATTTATAAACAAAATAGCGTAGACTAGACAAGAAGAATTGGTTAAAAAACTTTTCTTCCACTTACTTACCTTTAAATATCACTACACAAAAACTGCTCACGCGCTCAATACTGTGTAAAAATAACGTGGTTGTTCTTAAGCATATATTACGAGTACGAAATTCGTGGTAAGTCTTTGAAATGGATTTTCGAGTCATTGATGTGGATAACCCTCGTCAAACTATGGATTGTCGGTCACACATTCAGTTAGGGTCCATTATTTTCGCATTTTGAACAAAATACATCAAAGGCCATTTATTTGGCTGCGACGCTATGAATGTATCATTTTTTTGCTAAAGACGTAAAGTAAATATAGAGTATAATATTACAGTATTTTATTATACATGTTTCAGTTTACTCAGACTACATATCTGTAGCTGTAAATACAAGAAGATTGTTTTAATTATTGAAATAACGGAGGTCCCAAACAGTCTAATTTCGAGCCTCAACTTGTTCTCAATAAGCTTTAAATGACTAACAAATCTAAGGCTCAAAACTATTTCCATAATAATTTCAAAAGTCATCTAAATTTAAATAGAAATAGTATTATAAAAAAGCGAACAATTAAGCTGGCGCAACGGAATGGTCAGGGCATTCGCAACGGGAAATAGAAACGTAATCGTGTTGGCTCGGACCGTGTCTGGCTTACAACTTTGCATCGATTTACTGTGAAATTTTAGTGACTCTTACCATTTAAACAGTTGTAAAAATATGTTAGCATAGAAACTACGCTCGAGTGTGCATTTGTGGAATTTTCTTTATCAATTGCACATACGGTCTATAACACCTGAGAACCGCCAGATATATAAAAAATAATAGCATTGCATTCTGTATCTTTGATGCTACATATTTAAATTATTTATTTTGTAAATATCGTAGCAGTGATTAGTGTTTTTCATTGAAAATGACATCACCAAACGTCAAAAGAGAAAACTTTGAATAGAAGCCTCACGACCCGTCCCTGAACAAAAGGTACCTAAAAAGACGAGCTTATTACGATTACATTTATGGTTTTAAGAAATCTGTTTGCTTTAAATAATTCATATTTCTTATTTCAGTTGCAAAGGAAATAGAAAAATTCTAGAAGTGCGGTATTTAAAATAAATCTATTCAAACTTATTCCTTTAATTAATGTTCGAATAAATTTTAAAAAAATAAATAAATTCTCAAAGATTAGATTTTTACACTACACGAAGACATTATTTTTACGGATGACACTTATAGCATCGATTTGAAGTTAAATTAATATAAAAGCTAAACCTCCTCCCACTACATATCTATATCTATAATTAAATATTCACTTCAATTTAAGAATAATTTCGGTGTAACAGAATAAAGGTCTTTTTAAATCTTGTATATGTCGAAAGCTTTCATACAGACTTCGTTATCAAGTTTTGAGTTTGTTCATCAAGCACAAAATAAACATTGGCGTAATTTAGAATATTTGTCGTAAAATATTCATCTCTCTATAGGAGACGAAAACGTGTTAGCTTAGCATTATCTAACTGAATTTTAATATTTCGGTTATGTGAAATAATCTTTACTCACCTTGTTGTAGTACACCTACTATAGAAAATAATGATTAGAGTTAGGTGCTTGGTGTGGTAAAACCGGAAGAATATGAAATACAATTCAGTTATAAGTTACAGTGTACAGTTATCAAGTGAGTCATACAGACATTACGATTAGATTAGCGGTATAGCAGTAGTAATGTTTGACTTAAATTCGTTGAAAAAAAAACCCATTCCAAAGGCTTCCGATAGCTGCTTCTTTTATCAAAGTGATGAGTCATCAATTAGGCTGTAATCGGATTCTAGGGTTGTATTTACACTGGGTGTTTTAATAAGTTTTTCTATTAAATGCTTAATTCCTTTTTTAAACCATACTCCTTAGTTTCCGGTGGCTATGTGAACAAGACTGGTTGAAATATTATAAAAAATTCTTTAACGAATAAAATACGTATAAATGGGGCGATGTTTTGTTTCGGAAGCTCGCGGCTTGTTTGTCTATGTTAAATAATAAGTCAATTAGTTACTAAAATAAATTTATAACTTTATATATTGTTATTATTTACTTAACTCGCCATTTCAAGTGTGGTTTAAAAACATAACGGCTTTCGCAATGGATAAAGCAGTAAATGACTTCTGTTTGATACTGGTAAACACTTATCTGGCTATTATTATTTATCTAAGAACCCATCTTCGATCTTAAGTCATTTTGGTGGTTCCTAGATTTCATCAAAGATTTCTATAGTGGTCGTGACAGTCGTTTACAAATAACTGAACCAAAGGGCACCTTTACTCATGTATTAATGATAATTCTATGAGATTAGGTATTTACACTAATTTCTGGTTATATATTCTTAACATGAAATTATCCAGTGTACCACGTCTTTACATTGTAGGAATATTTCGTGGTAGAAATATTCACAGCTCGACGTCCAACAACCTCTTGTTCTAATAAGTTCACTTAGATTAATGAAGCTTTCACTCATTCATTTTAATTAAAAAATATTCCAACAAAAGTTTCACAAAAAATCCACGAGTTGATTTTATTGAAAATAGTATTTTTATTTAAAATTAAATATTTTATTTGAATCACGCAAATTCACTGACTCCGTTGAAACATTTTCAACTAATTGTGTCTAGATTTTTAATGAGTTACCAAAATAATTGGTTTAAAAATGTTGTTTTTGTTTGATTGCTAAGTGATGTTTTATTATTTAAATCACAAGTTTTATTATTTAAGGCACAGTATTAGAGAGCGCTAAGATATGAAAACTGTTAATAATAAAAAACAATTATAAGACTTTGTTAATAATACAAAAAAAATTATGTATCTATTAACGCAGACACAAAGCTTGGATTGAAAATAGTGTTCTATTGGAATAAACGTGCACGAATATATTCTACATTCATTCTACTTGCTGATACTGTTAAAGGTACGTTGAATGTTTTGATTTAAAATTGATATGAATCAATTGGAAAAACAAATACAATGTTTTAACAGTTATAATATTTTTTTAAAAACAAATATCTCCTCAGTGTAAATACGCCCATTTGAACATTGCGGGAATTATGTGCTAATTAAGATAAAACGATATACGTTTTTCTTCTCAATAGCGCAAACCAGGCTTTTAGGCTTGTATGGTAGTCTGTCTATGATGATGATTCAGTTGGCACATAGCCGGACTATTGAACCCTCTGTTGTGGGAACATCTCACATACAACTTGGAATTCAAGTCCCAGTTAACCTCAATTACAATTATGAGATGACCATATATATTCGCCAGTCTGAGTTTATATTATTTATTTATAATATGATAAATTGTAAAAGTAAAAAGTATAAAAGCGCTTATTGGGGCGAAACATGTGTTTAATATATTCTTTCTTATTATAATAATGACATTTCATTGATTTATTGCATATGCAGAATATAGTTAAACAATTAAGTCTTTCAATTAAGAAAAAGCTTAAATCCAAATTATACAGAAGGTAACTTTGAACATTCCCGTTTTAAGAACAGCAATGAATTTAATTTATACAATCGTAAGGAGAATCTCATTATACAAGCTACTTAGAAATAAAGAAAACTCAAAAGGTAAAAATTACGCTAAGAAGGCTTTTGTTGAATTTGCTTATTCAATTGAGAATGTTACTCTCAATTAGACTCGGTTGCGTATAGTTATTAAGAATATAACATTTGAATAAACTTATTTGAAATACAAATACGTAAAAAGTTCTAACACTTTTGCTTAGTTAAAGTAAAATCGATGAAATATTACTTATTAGTCTTCATATTTTAATAGAAAATATTTATATAATAAATATATATATTAAATTTCATATTCATTGTTTAAGTGTAATTTTAATGTTATTTTTCTCATGGAGGGTTATACATTGTAGAAAAAAATGTTTTCTCTTTTTTAAGGCCCAACAGCGCACATGTTAAATATGTGTCAAGATCTGAGAGATGAGAGATACATACATACTTTTAATCTTGCGGGATCTTGAAATGCGACAAAATCCTCGAAATGTCTGTGATTAATAATTTGAAAGCTTACAAGGAGAACATTTAAAACAGCATGTTCAAAGAACGTTATTTTGAATTATGATTGCATTTTATTAATTTCCAAAAATGTTAACATGTAGTTTCTTCGTTACGATTTACATCTACATAGTATCAAATAACCTTCTTATTTAAGTTTAGTTAGGATCTAGTTTTTACCTATAACAAATAAAACTTAAATCCAACCAAATTCAACCTCTAGGATTTACGTAATACTATATTTATCTGCAAGGTTTTAAGACAGTCTGTATATAGAATTAAATATTTCAGAGCAACTTCATGCAAAGCTTCTCTTTAGTTTGAGTCGTGTAGACCTAAGAATAAATAGATATTAGTACACAAGAAAAAACTGAATAAAACTTCAAACTATGTACTTTAAACAATTGAAGAAGATTGATTCGTTCATCAAAGTGCCTACTAGCGCCATTACTTGTATCCCGATGCTTCTTAGCTAAAGAAAACCGATTTAGTGTTACTGATATAGGACGCCTACTTAATTATAGCAATACTTTATTATTATTCTATTATTTAAGAAATAAAATACACCATGTCCAAGAGTCTTTTCTCCAAAAGGTACTGAACAATTAAAATAACAGGTTGTTAAGCTCCTATTCTTATATCTTTTATGTTTGAATAAGCAAATTCATTCTTTTCAATATGAATACTATGAAACTTTAAATTTTTATTATAATTTACTTAAATTTTAACTTTAAATTTGAACGTCACTAAAACTAAGTTTGCATGAGTTAACTGCGTAATTTTATGGTTAACTTGTAAAATATGTATAGATCGTTAATATCAAGCAAGTCTATTGTTTTAATATCTATGGTAAGACGATAACTATATGTTAAACAAGACGAACTAAGTCCAAACTCTTAGGGGTCTTTAATCTTTAAGCGCGAAACAGTTTCGTCGAGAATGCAGCAGTAAAGCCTTATTCAAACAATTGAATTATTTATTCTACTAGTATTTTCTGAAGAGTAGTATTTTATTACTATATTTCGAAGCAAAACCTGGCACGCTAAAATATTTATTGAGCTTTTTTATGTTACACATTGTAAACACGGTTAGCTTTAAAGTAGCGATTTACGAGCTTGTGTTATGTGGTAATAATTGTATTTTAAATATACAATATATAACATTCAAACCACAGCCAACATATATGTTCATTAGACAATTTGACTATTATACTGGGAACCGAATCCGGAGGCCTCCGTCTCGTATGTTGGTATACTGTCGTATAGTTATAATTCGTAACAGTTTATTATTGCATAATTTGAATGATGGATGTTGCTTGAGTTGCAGAGAAGAATTACCAATACTTGATTGAGTAAATTACATATATTTTAGAACTATGGGCTTCATTTTGGAAACTTGTTATTGATAAAGCAAGAAATTACAACTATTTAAGTTAAACCCAAAATTTAAATTATTATGTTAAGCAAAAAAAAAAAATCGCGATGGAGGATTGCTGTGGATGCCCTCTGCCCCATCAAAGGGATATAGATCATAAGTAAGTCAAGATATAATTATAATACTCATTATGACAAATATAAATACAGCGGTGTAATAAAACTGGTTTTTTATTGGAGTATCTATGGATATCGATTAAATTTCAAACAAAAAAGTATTTATTGTATAGATATGGTATTTTATTGTCAGCGGAACTTATCGATTGATATTTGGGGCCGCACCCTTATTTTCTCTATTCTTTCATTTTCCGCTGGTCTGAAAAAATGCATGTAACCATTATGTAACAAGATTTTTACATCAGCAGGATTTTTTTTCATATCTGGTATACCAAATTATAAGTATCGATCGATCGATTTGTGAAATTGAGATGAATTTAAACCTATGTATACTTAAAATATGTTTTTTATGAAATGTTATTAGATATTTGTATTCAGACCTACCCATCAGGATGACTTATCCAGGATATTTTTCTTTCAATGATGTCGAAGCCTCGCTCTTTAGGAGGAAGGCTACACTGCCTTCTGCTACCTTTTCTAAAAATATTAAAATACTCGTTTTTATTTATTATTCGTATAATTTTGTCCTACGTGTACTGTACGTGGCTGATAAGCGGAAGATTACGACGTGGCTTTCATCACTAAAATAACAGTTGATGTCCGTTGAGAAACGGTTTTGTGTGTTTCCTATAAAAAAATCAACTCGTTACACTTACACGCCTTCATGGATAACACAATCCAGAAATACTCCATTACACTGTGTACTGGTAAACAGGTAGGGTCCCTCGCACTCCAGGTTGTCTGTCACCATGAACACGGAGGCTATACCGATCAACACTTCTCGAGAGCCCACCCAGGTAACCAAGGGACCGCCGTGGTCGTTCTAAAAGTTTTCAACAAAATATTATATTATCAAGCAGGATTTCCAAACCCACACACAAATATATGTAGTTCAAAACGGAAATTGTTTAAAATCAAAAACACTTGCTGCTTTTCCTCGGTAGTATGAGTATACCTTATGTAAAGAGTGATGGAAGTATTAACTAGTATATATGTACTAATATATATGTACTAGTATATAATAGTGAAGCCTGGAATACTTGTATTTTGAACTACCTGACATATCCCATGTCTTCGAGTACCGATCGTCTGGTTACCTAAAAGCGTGACATTGTTCAACTTCCTTCTTGTTTCATCACTTTTATTGATTACTTCTTCTTTACCATTTGCACATTGTAGATACTCCTAAAACATAATTATGTCATGACCCCGACCTCACATGGTTAGCCCCAATGCAAGCGATTTATAATTTGTGTTACGGATGATAACACATCTCATAAACTACATACATATTATTATACTTTAAATAATTACATCTTAAATACCGACCAACAAAGATGTTCATCACATAAGTGTTGACGGTACAGTGAAATAAATACCAGGGTTTAAACCCGGGGTCCTGTGTTCGGCAATCGGTACCATTGCGCCAAACTAGTCTTCAAAGAATATAATTAATACGGCAGTTTAACCATGTTACTTATATTTGGTAATCGTAGTCGATTGTACGAGTGAGCGGAAAAGAAGAACATCAAGAGATGGAAAAACATTCATACCACCCCATCAACCAAAAGCTTCTGATAAACACACCCATCAGCCACAGGCTTCGACTTTGTAATAATCTCTCCTCTATCGTTCAAATTACCAGCTGAATATGTACAGATCATGTATTTGCTTATTACTTTGCTCATTTCCACAGAATAATGCTCCTTACACCTGTTTTTATCGTAAATCCGTGTTGGTGAATAGCGTATTGTGTCTTGGTTGTAATCTGCGTGGTCCGTTTCCTGAATGTTAACATTTTTTACAAACACAAAACTTTACTGTGTTATGTGTGGTATCGTAAAAAATCTATTAATCCTTACATGCTATTCATACATATTTATTACTCGCGAAAGTAATTATACCTAATTAAAATAGATCTGCGGTCGCAATATGATTTTCGGTCCACGGAGGAGCTTCTAACCATCCTATCATAAAGCGAAGTCATTTTATTGAACATACACTAGTCATTTTATTAAATTTAAGTATTTGTTATTTCAAAATACAAATTTATTGCTTTATCTGCAATCTTACCTGTCTCCACTTTTTCAGATGCCCCCAACCCATGACGATAGCATCCGTTCCAGCTTCTTGATACTTCGGCTCATAATTTATAGGTATTGTGGTTGGTATGTATGTGCAGTACGTTTTGTACGACTGGTCATTAAAATCGAATGGCGATTCTACCTTTACTAGTGCTATGTCAATATAAGACCACTTTTCGATGTGTTCGTAGTCTAAGTCGTAAGCTGTAATAGTTATTTTAAATATTAAACAGGATAATATTAACAATAATGTATTGGTATTTTTGCAATAATCTTATCAGTTCTCCCAGGTATTATTGTATTGAATTTGTTTAAACATTAAAAACATTTTTAATAATAACAATAGATCATGCATGTAATAGTTAATATTATAATCTCTTATCCTACCGATGTGTCTGGTAGAGGGATTAGTCATAAGTGTTACGCTAATTAAAATGACAATTTCACCAGAAGAAATAAGTTTCTTAATAAATTTTAAAATAGATATTCATTTTTTTGCTGTTTTTTGTTTGAATGTTATTAGAACAGGAGGTAGAGTGGGAGGAATTAAAAAATAATAAACAACTTTTACTATATACGGGGGCATTTACAAGCAAGCTTCTTGTAAGCAGTCATTTTTCGCATTTTATTATAATATCTAATAATTTGTGAACATTTGTTCCTTGTATGTTAAATGTGTGGCTCAATAATTTGTTGGCAAACTGCCAATAATCATTTTAAATAAGATTGACGATAGCAAGCGACATTGATGGAGTGAAGGTTATTTTGTTTCACAAGCTTTGTGTATTTCTTACCAAACTTAATTAGGTCACGACTAATAATAGGTTACAAATTGATATGATAAAAATTGTATAATCCAAAAATATCTATATTTTCGACATATTGGATATGCGATTTGAATGTATGTGTGTATAAAACAAAATGGTAAACTTTTTCTTTATAAAGACAACATATCGCTTTCCAGAATATTTAATAAATACTAACTGTTTTACTGGAAATACTAATAATTAATACTAATAATTATCTTTAAGATATTAAAGTTTCATGCATAATGTGAATGTTAAATAAGTTTCTACCTTCAAATCTTTTTATTCAGTAAGATACGTAAGACCATTTGAATCATACCATCTTATAGTCTTAATATAAATGACTGCGCCTGTTCGTACGCGACCAAGCTGAGAAGAAGCAGGAAAGAAACTTAGCTTTGTTGTTTTTTTGGTGATGATCCTTGTCCACAGTTTGGTGGCTGTAAGCTCGAGCTTATTTGACTATAAAATAAAAAATCTTACTTCTAGGCACGCAAGTAAAGACGACTTTCTTCTTCTTAGTCTTCGTACACTCGTCGCTGTTCAGCTCATTTGGTTTGACGTATTTATTATATCCAGCTATAACATACATATGGCGTACGTCTTCGACACATGCGGCTGATGTCACCACAAACCACTTGGTTACAATTGCCCCACCACAGAGCCAGAAGTCATATTTTTGTGGGGACATAGGCGCCTTTGTTAAGTATACCTTGAAATACAAATATTTTGCCTTAAGAGATTAGTTTCGCGACAAATTAATGAAAAACATCATATTTAATATACAGACACTTCTTTGTGTAACTCAAAGTCAATATTTGTATTTGGAATTCAAACAATAAATAATTATATTATATAATGAACTGAGAGCTTACTGTGTAAGGTTTGTGAACACTAAGTTTCTCGCCATCTTTGATTCGTCGCTGTGACAGACCCACTGGAATAACATTTAAATGTGATAATAAATGTTATTTAGTAGAATGCGTTTAAATTAGCGTATTATGCATAAAAAAATATTTACTATCTATAACTGAAAAATTTAGAAGGTTGTCTGTAGCTTCAGGGGTAAATTATCACGCGTTTTTACCTCTGACGTTACATTTCTTTTAGAAATAAATGCTTTATGATAACATAACTCTGTAATAATTTACCCATTTTGGTTTTCCATTTAAGCATTTGCAATTTCATGCTTGAATACCATTCCGATATTATCCGATTACTAAAGAAAATGGAAAATGTTATTGAAACCCTTATAAAACTTTTGGATTCTACGCGTTTGTTATTAATAAAGTTATGAAACTTCGCACATAACGCTCAACGAAGAAGCATGCATTCAAATTGTATAATAAAATTTAAAGTTAAAAATGTCATAAGTATTTTTTAATGAAAATCTCGTATTCTATGCAATTTAAATATAGAACTAATAATATCAATTGTGACCTATGCTTAATTGTGCTTGTAAATAAAGTTTACTTGCCCCCAAGCAATGTTGCACTGATGACACAACTCAGTAATAATTTAGACATTATTTCATCATAGCATTTGCAATAACACGCTCGACTGGCATTCTGAAATAACCGTATGAATGAAGAATAGTTATTTTTTTAACACAATATTGATAACATGGCGATGCTTGCCTATAAATAAACTGTTTACGATCACAAATATAACAGAAATATTCATTTTAATAATTATTACATAATTTTATGCACTAATTATACAACAAGATTCTTGTCCACTGCAAAATTTTTCTTACAAATGAGATGTCTCTATTTAAATATCATTCCCGATATTTAACAAGGTCCTTACAGTTTCAGCCAATGGAAACTTAATCCCAATTTCATGATGCAAATTGGCTCTTATCCTATTTATTCAATACCCTAATGATTGGATTTCATACGAAATGGTCACTTGAGTTTATTACATGAATGCGATTGACTTGGGCCAAAGTACTAGAGTAGTTCACGCGATGTTGCTCGCGTATTTTATTTTATTCATAAAACTTCTTACTGAAATTGGCTATTTGTTTAGAAACCATTAAATTTATAATTAATATTGGGACTTAAAACGTGACTATAACTGCTCCCAAAATTATGAAGTAATGTTTTCCAGGTTAGAGAAAATGTCGTTTCTGATCAAAGTCAAAATGTCTTTATTGATTAAGGTACATAGGAACTTGTTGAATCGTCTTAAATGTAAGTGATTCTAAGCCTGTTCGTACGCGCTTGGTTGATTTTTTTTGGAAATGATCCTAGTACACTTTTTGAAGCAAGGCTAAGCTGGAGCTTATTCATTCCCAAACTTTTTCATCATCAAAATAATCTGACAATTCATAAAATGCTTTTTCTAAAAGTTTTCGTTAGACTACTTTTTAAATTTACTAGTAACTAAGTAAGTTTTGTCAGTAGACAAAATCAAATTGTTTGGGTTTTTGTTATAGGCCGTACACTTGAAATGAATTGCCAACTTTATACAGCCTAATAGTGGGAACAGCAAGCTTATTCTTATTCTCGTATTGAGACTATGATGGTCACAATTTTTTTTTCTATACTGATACTGATCTATATCTCTAAATACATCATTCCAGCTTTAACACTGCAAGCTTCGGGCCAACCCATTGAGGTGAACACAATTACCTTTCCTGGCAATTATAATCGAAAACTTTGTCTATGTAAGGCTTTTTATATGATTAATATTTTTAATATATAATTTTTCAAACATACCTTAAAAACCCAATAATAATATAGTTAGTTATAAAAATATGAAATTCCCAATGTACGATTGGGAATCTGTGAAGAAATATTTTATATAAAAATGATGACACAATAATCCTTGACACTGGGCAGACTCACACATAGATCATGTTTTCATTAGCCTCTGTACTTTCCAAATTATCTATAGATAATTTATAAATACCAAGAACAACTTCTTGATAATAAGGACAAATATTTGGTATCAAAGATAATATAAAGAAAACTGCCAATAACCTATAAGAAATTTTATTTTACAGTTTAACAGTATCCTGATATCACGTACCACTTATTATACAAAAGTGAATCCAGAAGTACATTATCTTACAAAATTAACATTTATACTTAAACTATGCTAAAATCGGTTATAAAAATGTATGGAATATATTTTTTTAACGATTATTTCTAAAAAATATAAAACACGTTTCGTACATAAAATAGATTTATTTAAAGACATCTTTTAAATATAATGTACAAAAACTGAAAACACCGGAGAATATTTAAAATTTACAATATTTAAAAAAGAACAAAATTCAGGGTCACCCTAAACTTAATATTAGATTTTTAGTTGAATTTTTGTACATTATAGTTTCTATGATACCAATTCGGATCCTAAATAAAAGTGTATTGTTATCCAGTTCTAATTGTAGGTATATGAGCGAGACACCAATACCTCGTATGGCAAAGTGTCAGAATTTGTATGTTGCGCAATTTCGTTGACTTGAGTTCTATTGCTAAAAATCACCCGAGTCAACCGACCGTTTAAACCTAGTTTATTTATTCAAACATTTCAGTAAAATCGTTAACACGTCGGTAAGCCTAACATTGAACAATAGAGAGCTACCTAAAGATATTTAGAATCATTAATATTCAGTCAAAAAAGGAAAATTAATAAACCTTCGTCAGAGTTAAATTCACTGAATTCAACCACGTGAGTAACGTGCCATGGTTGCCATGGTTACGATACTTATTAAAATCAAAATATTTTCGACTCTGAGTGCGGTCGTTAATTGTAGCTTTTGCAATTTAGACGAAAAATAACTGACGAAGATTTAAAAGTCAAGAAGCTAAACTAGAACGTATGGAATTCGAGTATCACCGTAATAATAACATTTTAATTATCGATCAACTCTGCTGTGACCGTTTGATTGTTGCCGTTCGTATTAGTATTAACTTCTATCTATATATTTTTAATCAAATCTATAAACGTAATCCGATCATATTCATACACAGCAGAGTTAAGCAAAAATTCGATACGGTCTTTGAAATATGAAGTTTTATGTATATTGAGCGAATTAAAAGTGAATAAAAGACAAACGCTACATATAATGGAAAATATTACTTGCAATCTATTAACCAGCAACGTAAATCACAAATATATTCCACAAGTTAAACGTCCCTGGTTTATTGTTTTTTTTATTATTAAATATTATTTCCAATTAACAAATGTGGTAACTTGTTTAAATATTCGCGTATTAAACTAAAAAGACGCTTCGGCAATGGCGCGTGAGCATTGCTTTCAGCCGTCTCACATCTTTCTATACTCTATATAAAACAAATTCACATTTATCTAAATATAAAATGTATATGGAAACTTTGAGAATTTTGTGTAACATACAAATCACTTTTAACTTTTCTAAAATTCTAACACTCGTTTATTAAAAAAAAAAAAACATTTATATTGGTGTCTTCCCCCTTTCAAAAGCGATCACAGTATAAGAGCAACAGTTTCACCGATACGACGAGGAACGTCTGCAATTTCTCGCGATATCCTGAAAGCATTCCTCGCAGACACGCACCGGCTTCATTTGGCCGTATCGCGGCAAAGGTACTGAGTTTGAACTGCACGAAGCACAGAATACTTTGCCTGAAAAAAACAATAGAAAACAATTATATGCACGTCATATAAATATTTCAATAGTTAAGATAATCTTGCCTAACTTTTCGCTTCATGCTCACACCATTTCAAAGGACAAAATTAAAGAGGAAAATTTAGTATCCATACATGCGAAAGTAACTCTTGTCTGTATGTTTCGCTTAAACTACTAAACCGATTTCGATGAAATTCGGTATGGATATATACTAAACTTTAAGGAAGTTTTTAACGCAAAAAGAAGGGTTGACGGGGGTGAAATATATAAACGGATTTTTGCAAATTCAGCTTGTATTTAAAGTCACGGGCAAAAGCTACTAGTAATGTCAATACATGTGTAAGCCACCTATAATCTTTCTAAAAGAAAGCCTTTTTTAGTAATGACTTAACACTATATATAATAATACACTATTAGTAGGTTATTCAAGATATACACACCGCAGTTACGACAATGATGGCGTCGTCTGAACGCGGTGAAATGTGCGGTACAACGCATACAGGCAGCAGCTGCGATATCAGGAACCCACTCCGGAGCACGCTCTACCAGTACGTTTTCGTCTCTACCGCTGAAATCATTTTTTTATTATCAAATTCGTCAACGAAACAACTATCATAAATAAAAACTAAATTTGTTATCATAATGGTCCTTCGATCCGGAGAAATGTTATGAAAAACTGTCATACCTTAAAGTGAGATCGCCGGTAGAGACGGATCCTTGTAAGTTCCCAGCATCAGACTTTCGTCTACTCTCATTGGCTGTTGCATTGATAGTTGTTGAATTCACTGTATTCCTCCTTTCAATGTGCCCTTCTGACGGCGAATCTGAATTGCTATCTGCGTATACCTCTTCCGCTGAATATACACTGTCGAATGAACTACCTGAAAGATATATATTTTTAATGATGTATATTTTATATAGCTTGAGATTCTACAATGTCAGCAATTCAATATTTTTAGATAACTGAGTATCGAAATGAATAGAAAAACAAAAGCTTTTTTATAATTCAACATTACCATTTTGTATAATTTGGTCCTCGGTAGGCTGGTATTCAATGGTGGGTGGATCTTCCTTCTCTGGTGGCGCATCGTTGGTCTGGTTCATAAGAAACACCGCTTTCAGTATGTTTCGTAAGTCTGCAGCAAAGTTGGTCTGCAACTGATCAGCTACGCCCGCAATACAGACGAACAAACGATGTATTAGATCTTCGCTCGATCTAAAATTACAAATGGCACCTATTCATATTTGATAATTGAATACACAAACCAAATATCTCAAGCGCATTTTTATAGTATCATGGCAGAGTGGATACATGGCAGTTGGGGTATCGGGTCAGACGGACAGAGTGGTATGATATTTTAAGTACCTATGTAAGTATGAAATATGATGTGAAGAAAAAAGCAAATGCTTATATCGTATTCTAGTATGCTAAAGTATTTTTACTCGTATACGAACTTGAACTTAGCCCTAGCTTGATGTCTGTCAGCTAACTCTTGCGCCTGCAATGCCAAAGCTATTTGCTCGTCGTCCGCGCATTCTGAGGTGCCGCACGATGTGCCGCTGAAAATATTAAAAAATAAATAGTTATATCTTTAATACTTAAGAAATGATATCAGATTTTCGTTAAAAGTCTAATTAGATGTATTCCTTATGAATAAAAACCAAATTGGTTGCCTTGAATTACCTCTCGTCAACAAAATGGTCCAAATTCAACTTGAGCGGTGTATTTTGAGCGTGTCGACTGTCCAATGTAACCATACCGGGTGACCATTTCTTCTTTTTACTCTTCCCACCACTCTTTCTCTTCTTCCTACTTGTATTTTGAGAAGTGTTCAGCGGGTTCGCGGATTCAGTACTCTCTTCTACTACAGAGTTCAGATTCTTATCGGATACTCTCTGTCGGCGTAATTCTACAGAACATAATAATGCAATTTAATTAGTAAAAATGTACAATATTTATAACATAGTTTGTAAATTTATTACTTTATATTGGACATATTGTTGTAAGGTCAACGATATTTCAACATAACATATAAATGTATATATACCTGTAATAACTTCTTCTATTGTCCTAAACTCTTCTTGATCACTATTAGAATTCCAATTATTTACATGTGAACTTTCGCCATTCAACCTATCTATCACAATTTCAGACGAGCCAGCTTCGTTCTTCTGTTCGTCACTCTCCTTATAATTAATATTAACATCGAATTCCTCATTAACCCTGTTTTCAATAAAACTACTCTTTTTATTTTGGTCGGCATCCGGCGATCTGTCCAGACTGGTGTTTTCTGTACTAACGCCAGAATCAACTGGCGATTCGTGATCACTCTCATACCCTAAGATAAATTTAACCCTATCATCTTCCTTCGCCGAATGAAAACTGGCATTATCTTCACTTTCATCTTCTATTATATTCCTAAATTCCTCATTTGTTAGTAATAAAGAGCTCAAATTAACGTTTGCTATGCTAATATTAGTATTTACAATCTCCGCTTCCAAATCTGGCATCAGCAGTAAGTCGTTTGGTAGGTTTTCGTCATCTTGGTTGAAAACGGCAGAATTATTGTGCGACAGGGACGCCAATACGACAGGTTCTTGGCTGATCGCGTTTGGTATTAAATATCCATGACTAGTGCTGGGCAAACAGCTCAGTTGCTCGTTTCGGGGTCCAGCGAATCCGAACGCCTCAGATTCGTTTGTCAGTGTGACGTCATTCGTTGAGTACGAATGCATCTGATCCAGAATGTCCACATCACTAACGATTGACGACAATCGATCTGCGATTTCTGTGACTTGTTCGTTCAGCGATGTGACCAGTTCTTGGTCTGGTATTTGTCTATTGTCTGTGGATGCTGCGTTTATTAGGAGAGGGTCGAATGTCATAAGGCCATTGGTTGATAGGTTTCGTATTGAGGATAGATCGGTGTCTCTACTAATTTTTCTAGATCTCTCTGTGTCGCTGGTTTGGAAGGTGTCTATGCTAGCTGTGTCTGTATGTATGTCTGTCTCTTCTGTTTCGTCTGTGACCACGTTCAGACGTCTGAGGCCATCTATGATTGGTGTCATAACCTCAATATTGTCAGGAAGGTAATCTGCGTCGGTTATTGTCGGTTCACTGGAACTGAAAATATTAAGTATTAGCCTACCTTAGAGGACAGATAAATTACAAACAAAAATCGATATATCAGTATATTACCTTGGTTGTGTGTATACATCGCGGCAATGCGCATGATCAGCATAAAACTTCGAGACAAATTCACCGATGTCAGGATAGCACGAATCGCCCGACGAATCCTCCACTATAAAGATATATTTCACGTACAAACAAAACACGTTTGGCTATTTCTCAACCTTTTCCAAATTGACAAAAAGTTAACCAACTAGTAAACAAATATACAATATCACAGACCCTAAGGCCAAGACACATCTGGCTCATTTTTATTTTAATTTGATTGCTTGATAGAAATCTACAAGGGGCAGAAGTGTTACATCCATACCTGGCGGCAGTTCCAAGCCGGCAAGACAGGCGACATCTTCGTTGGTACACAGCAGTCTCTCCAAGGCCATCAGCTCGCGACGGTCGAGAGTCCACAGTAATGATCGGATCTTGTGTAACAGTGTGCGGAATGGACGGAACATGTCCGACATCTCTTCTGCAAATTGTGGGATACGCGTGAGTGACTCTATGTAAAACAACTTGATTAACTTCATACGGAATGCAGTATTTTAGAATTACAGTGGAAATGTTGTCTAACCACTCGAAACAAGGTTTCAAAGTTTAAATAAGAGTCACTTTTAAAACTTCAAGAATTAGTTAAATTCCAAAGAAAATATTGGAGCTAGATTTTTATGATTACATACGAATAAACTATTGGATAAATTACCTGGAGACTTGTCAATGGATAGCGGTCCACTGGAGTATATGAGTAGGCCGCTAACAATAGATAGTCGAGGTACGGCGAACATTAACGCAGGGTCGTATGAATCCACCTGAAGGTTGACAACCGTTATTAAAAAGAGTTATATTTGGGCTTTTTTAAATCAAAATACCTTTTTTTTTAAATCTGTAGTTTATAGATATTGAATTAAAACCAGAACCTTTAACTCCAAACGTAAAAAACATATTTTTTTTAATTTCAAAACTGTAATATTGTCTGATTTAGCATGTATGGGCACAATATGAACTTGAAGTTATCTATAATTGCAATAAAGTTGGCGCCACTCGTTCGCCTTGATGTGATTGTTATATCCAGCTAACTTATACGAATTACGTAAATTTCTCAATATTTTTATATCGACTTTTTTATAGTAAATCCAATTATATTTTAAGTAAAGAAATATTTTAGCTACCTGCTCCTGTGTTAGAAGATTGTGTTTAAGTGCCCTCCGCAAACTCTCAGAGAATAACACGCAGATAAGCTGCTGAGCTTCGAATTCGTGAGGGGTCTTCACCGTAACCATTGCGCTGACATAGCATAGCTCGAACTCGGCAAACAATCTGTAAAGATTTTTAAATATAATATAGAGTTTATTCACTCTCCATCTGCCAAGTAGTTGATAGAAGTCGGTTTTAGTAGACAAATATATTATTTTAAGGGTAATTTGAACAGTTACCACCGACATTTTTAACGCGCAAACAACAACATTAGCCGATTAATTTATGATTAACATATGCTTTAGAAATATATTTTTTACAGTAACAAAACAGATATATCTTATATAATAAAAAATACACATGTGAATTAACTAAGACTTTTTCACAGATAAATACAATAGTAGATAAATCGCAAAGTAAAAATACAACATTGATACACGATAGATATGGGCAAAGTTTGTCCGTACAAAGTTCGAAATCAGGTAAATACAATAGTCATACAATAAAACTAACAGCGATTGCAATGACTATATTAACGTCGATTAAATCTCCTTAATATATAGCTACCTATAAATTACGATGTATAAAACCACCACTTAAAAATATTATACCTGTCAAAAATACGTAGACTCTCGTGCAACATATCGTCATGGTCTTGCAAGGCCAGGCCGCGCGGTCGTAGACACTGCTCGCGCAGAAGAGACCGGACCGTTTCCAGACTGCGCGTGAGAGCCTTGGCCAAGGGACGCATAGCCGCCGACTCCTCTTCGCGGTTCATTATAGAAGAACCAGCTGCCAGACACTGAATTTAGAGATAAAAACTATTAAAAAAATGGCTTCATTAAATATTTATTTATAAAAGTTTAAGAGTAAATAATGATTTCCATCAATCTTAAACTGATTCCTATTCCAAGATATATATACAACTAAACTAATCAAATATACAACTGCATAATTTGATGTGTAAAAACTACCACAAAATAATGTTATTTTTGACTAATATAACTTTAAAAACCTACCTCAGCGCCGAACCAGAGCTGTCCAGCGAGGTTATCCTGTAACACGTCCTCTGGAAACTTCACACGGAATCCCCGCGCCACCCGCTCGTCGCCAAGCACCTGGTCCATTATCTGACTAGTTATGTTTAACACTCGGTCCTGAAATATTTTAGAAATAATGATATTTTCTACTAAATAGTACTAATAGCCTCGGGCAATCTTTTACCACTTTCTGTCAACAATTATTATGCTTAAAGGTACGTAATAATATTTCACGAATAATTATGTACCTACTACATACACAATAATTGCACTCACTCGCAATAATAAGTAATAACTTATATAAACCTTGGAAGAGCTCGGTTCTAGAGCCGGCTTAATGTGTTTGTACTTTTTTTTTTTATGACAACGTAAAAGGCTAACCTATTGTGTGTTCAGTACGATTGTGAATCAACAATATATCTATCTAGTCCAACACACGTAGACACGAATCATATGTCATGGTGTTTAATCCGATTATCCAAACACAATTCAACGGACCTTCTGTTTTACTTTATCACCCCCTGGAGTATATATATATATATATATATATATACTGATATTGGAAAAAATTGTTTCACACATTCAAAACATTTGCTACGAAACCGCTGTTCATAAACACCAAGGAATTCACTTATAAATTTCAACCTATATTCTACCTACACTGGAAGTATAGTAGTTGACAACCTTTTGGAATGCGCACATGTAATGCATCAATCAAAATACATGTATAATGAAAAATATACAGCTGTTCTCAGCGTAGTTACATTCATGAGTCGCGTGCGCAGAACCAGTTACAATAAACACGTGACTAACGTTCACTGCATTGTATCAAATATCTACAATAACATGTCATTGGATTTACTATAAAACTATGGGTTTATCTGCAGCAGAGATAAAAAGTATGGGTAATCCAGGCAAGTGAATCATACTTAATAGATTTCAGTAAAGATATTAAAAATCATGTCGCAGATATATCAAACTAAATGATGCGTAAAACAAACAACAGACTGATTATAATCATAACATAACTTTTAGTTAAGTAGATCAATTCGCGGTACTTAAAAATCATTTGTACATGTAAAAACTATTACACAACGAGATATACGAACTAATTTTACGACATCTAGGTTCAAATAATTTAGTTTCATAACACGGCCCTTAGTATACGAGTATATGACGAATCAATTTGCCCAATGACGAACTGTCCAACACAGGGTCCCGCTTTCGATTCTCGGTATGTAACCTAAGAGGTAACCTTAGAGTTGAGAATCGCACACTCAATATTTTTAAAGTGTTCTCCTTTAATTAATATTATGCATTTAGCACAATTATAGCAGCCGTGTATGGCTCAATTGATTCGTGTTTCATCAAAGCAATATGACGTGATCATATTTACGTATTTTTCCGCATTTAATCGTATAACTCGCCCTTTCCTTATTCGCGTTGCTGTCGTAGTAGTTAGTAGAAAATTTGAGTTCGCCATATAAAGGTCAATTATAAAAAATATGTGTGAGATTTTTTGCTCCTTGCATGTCTTATAAACTGTGGAATTAAACAAATTTTTATTGCTTGCATAATAATACCAGACCTTTATTAGATATTATAATAAAACCTAGTTGAATTTTTTTCAATATGTAAATGATATTTTAGGATCCAAAAATACTAATTCTATTTCATGAAACTCAAATGGACAGAGTGACGTCGCGGCTGCAACTAGTTTCATTTATTTATAGATGTTGCAAATATAATAAGATAACATCATAGATAAACAAAGACTTTTATCAACACGGATGAGTTGAATTGATAGCAAATGAAAGTTTGTTTCTTTTATTTAAATTGTGCTAATAAATGTGTGGTATACATATTAAGAAATTGTAATTTTTAAGCATTCATTCACTATGACTCTTATGGTTTCTACGTAAAAAGTGATAAAATATAAGTTCTTTTATTTACTGAAATTTACTCTACTTGAAGTCAAGCAGACCAATATTAAAGTTTATTTATCACTTGACGTTAACAAATTGGTATTAACTCGTGATATAAAACCTGTTTTCTAGATTCCTGTCTATGCCTTATCGATAAATTTATAATTGTAACTATCAAAACAGATTAACAACCTCATTTCATATGTTATGCAGAATTTTTAAATCAGTCTTCTATGCTAGGCGTCCAATTGTCTACAACGTGCCGGTTAAGAAACAATGTTTTCTAACACTGTGTTATTGTTCTTTTCTGCTTATTCAAATAACTGATATGTACTTCTATTAAAAGGAAATGAACCAACATTTAATAATAACATTGTATACATACACCTTTAAAACTTTAGGTTCTTAGTTCAATTAGTCATGCGCTTCTGATTTGGTGATTCTAGAACGTTCATTTGATTCAATGAACTGTGAAACGTGAATCATTCTTGTTGCTAGATCAATAGTTTCAAATTGAAAGCTGGAGTTAGGAGTTCGATACAATAAAAAGATAACTAATATTAATGTTAAAAAGGAGCACTTTGTGATAGTAGCAAAATATACTTATATATAAAAATAATTAGGAAGTCCTTCAAAAAAATTTACCCACTGCATAATAATTTTCAATAATAGTAAATGATAAGATACTATGAGTAGTCGGCACTCGGAAAATTTATACCTTTCTAAACATGTTGTCAAACCATTTTTCTATAAAGTTTGTAGCCGTATCTCAAGTAGTGAAATTCGTATTTTTATAAAACATAAAAAAAGCACAAAGCAATCGTCACGCTGTATTATCTCGACCTCCAATGGGTGATTCATACAAACCAAATATGCATTCAAGGTACGTTTGGATAAACGCTGTATGGGCTGATTGTCTACCCACTTTACATGCAAGATAATAATACAATTAACTAAACATAACACATATAAGTCCAAGCATAATATTTGCGTCCTAATTATTTTCATTATCGTTTGAATAGGTCAAACAATTTTGATTTGTTGTTGTTGGTTATGTCCTTGGTATTGAAAAAGAAATAAAACACATAAGTTGAATAAATGACAGCGAAAGATTGTGGTTAGGGAATAGGTAAAAATATGACGTCATACGAGGCTACGCGGTTTCACTATGAAACCACACTATGAAAATACTAAAATAAGGTCTATTTGTCTATTGGTGAAATGGTGCGACCCGTCACAATCGAACGAAACACACAATAGGTGAGCCATTCGTTGTAAATTCTCCATGGAACAGGCTTGGTATATTAACAGGGATAGTGGCAGTTGGAACTACAGGATATCCATTTTTCACAGAGCTGCTCTGTTTATCCTACAATTTGTAACGATTCAGAACGACGCATGTTCGCACCTCCGTTTAATTTCAAATAATAAATCGTATTTTTTTTATAAAGAAAATTATTTATGCGTAAGTATTGTTAGAGTCCTCAATAGAAGTAGACTTTTCAGGCCAACGCAAAGGAAGTTTTTAATTAGACTTATACATATGAAATTGAAAGGGCACTTATCACGAAACATCGAAAACAACGACGACATGCAAAATTAAATTTGCCAGAAAGGTAGGCAATAGTTAACAAGTTCGTTCGTCGAACTTTGCCAACACACAAAAGCACTCTAGTAAGTTTATGAGTAGCATTAGCTTACAATTTTATTTTGTAAAAGAACTTAACAGTACTACTGCTAGTTTTCTTATATCACCGTCACAAAGACAATTATGGTTTTTTGTGCAAAACTATACGAACGATCTATCTACATTATTACCGGATAACATAAATGCGTAAAAACAAATTGGCCGCTATTTTTTGTAAAATATTTACAAAACTACGAAGTTATCTCTTCAAATATTCATTGGTATCAAGTAACTTCACTACATTGGCATGGCACCATGGCTTATATACTTATATGCTCTAGCATATAAGTTGTATATAGGACCTTCCCGGTAACCAATCCATTGAACCACACTCCTATTATTTCATATTTATTTATGTGAATCGTTTTGATATTCTAATACAGTATGAATCAATGATCATCATACACACACGTTTCTTATAAACAGTCGTACCCAATTTGCAAGTTACAAAGAACGCTATCAAAGTTGACATATTTTCGGATTAGCGGTAAACTTATTTTTATTTTGATAAGCTTTAAGGGAAAAACACAATAAATAAAGACCGAGAATGTACGACAATTAAACCTGTGAATCAATCGAAGAAGCCGTATCAATCGTAGATCCAAAAATCGACCTACTGTATCGCCAAATCTTCCAATCAAATAACTTATATAATTTGATTCAATAATGAAACAGTACGCGATTACAATTCAACCACATATTTTGGAATGCACTATGCGTTATACGAAAAACCAACCATGACGATAGTTTGACATTACTAATAAACGTTAAAAATTTTGGTTTGAGTCAATAATTTATTTCGAAATAAAACAAAAGTTATTATTTCGCGAATAATGCACTAAATATCATCCAAACATTTTTGAATGTGGCCCTTTTCTTGAAGTTTGTTAAATTCAACATATTAAACGCTGGCCTAAAAGGTTAACTTATTGGTAAATCTCCAAACCTGCGCATGACGGAGTTGGTTGACAAGTGTAGAGCACCTCTCGGGATCTTTTCTGCCATCAAACGAATCTAGCTCAGCAGCTATCATGTTCAACGCGTCGTCCGCGAAAAAAAACTGCGCCAGGAGCGATCGGTCATCCCTCTGAAAATCATTATTTACAAGTTACATATAATATATTTTAAAGTCACATAGTCTATATCAGGTACTAGCAAGTCTGGTTGTAGTCCAACCACCAGTAAGGCTCTTCGAAACCCATCATTGCAAATTTCAATTTATAGGTAAATACTCGGCACTGGGAATACTCTACTTGCACTAATGAGTAAAATTTATTGAAAAAAATAACTCCTGCAGTTGCTATAAAGCTGCAAATAGCTTCTATATATTGACAAACTATTGCACTATACGTAATATATTATGCAATAAAGGCCATGATATTTAATTATTCCAATAGATTTAATTATTATATTAATTTCTATGACTATGATTTATCTTGGTCAAGTAACCTTATGACGTATTTTATTTGAATTATCCGCGATATGCAGTCATCTTAACATACAAAAAAATCTCAATATAAGAGCTTATGCTTACTTCATGAATAAACTAATCGGGGTTTCAATCTCGTAGCAGAGATTAGCGCCGTGTTAAACAAATAAAATACAGTAACTAAGAGTAAATTGCGAGTCAATACTAAATAAAATTAGTATTTACTGCTAAATTACATTTAATCATACAGTTTTAATTACATACAATCAACTGTTTTCAACTGATTAACAACGAAAGTCTATATTGTTTCTTTGTTATTTCGTTCGTTTATACGATAATATAAACACGGCGCATAGTACAAAACCGATAAAATTAAAAACATAACGTAAATAATTTCGGGCCTAAATCACTTGTACATTCACAGCTCTTGTTTACTTGCCATTTGCACTTAACCCAATCAAAACACCTTCCACTCTGAACTAAACACACCCGCACTCCAATACGATACATACTTTACGTATACTCTTGCACAAAACGTATACAAACAGTGCTTCCTTCACGTCCATTTCCTTCGGCGATATACGCAAAACTGGCTCTACCGGCTCACTTAAGAACTAAGTTTAAATAACAATATTTAAAATTCAGGAAACCAAAAAACTACACCCAGCGAGGTGATTGTGCATGCGCATATAAAAAGGCCAAGGAGTACTAGGTACACCTGCTACATTTAATGCAGCTGAACATATTAAAACATCGCTAAAATTTATTAAATTTTGTTTTTCCTTTAACATTGAATATATTTGTAGACTGGTTGATATAATATGTATTTATTCAAATATATACAGTATATATAGTTTATCAGTTATGATAATACTCTTAACATAAGCTATAAATTTCTTACCTTAGGGCTGGTAAGCCTTGGTTCGGTTAAACGTGTGTGATATTTGTTCCATAATAATTATTTTTACATCTTTTGCATTCGGTCATATTTTTAGTTTAATTATATTAAAGGTAAAATATACAACTACTATATCTGAAATAATGGTAGATATACACTGGCACACTAAACATTGAGAAACATGCTTATTGTAGTTCAAAGGAATCGTGTGTATGAATAATTAAATTATACATTTTTAAGAAATGTATACACAGTTCTCATGATTGTTGTATTTGACGTTTAACAGCCAATGCTGAGAGCGTGTTAAAGAACCTTGTTATTGATTAATAAAAAAGCACATTACGTGTTTTTTGATATAGATGTTGTATAGAAGCCGATTACATTCAAATATTTCCCAATGTATGAAAAACATTACAAAGGGATATACGGTCAGGCTCTCGCCACGCCTTGATGGTTTCCTGTAATATCACAAGATATTACATGATTCAATCAACACGATACGAGTATTGTTTAACTAGCTACTCATACATTAACATTAAAAAATAAAAACCCGAAACCCCTTACAATTGTCGCATTATTGAATATATAGGACATACCATTATATATCCGTATTATAATCCGATGAATGACGATGACATAATTTGATAAGAGGGAAAAACAGAATCATCAGGACCTCTTTGAAAATTAAAAAGAATAGTCTAGTGATAATGTATCAATACACATATAAATAAACATTATATTCCGCGTGGCAAAATTGAATAGAAAAATGTATAAAACGCGTTAAAGCGTTTTATGAACTCAACAGAGATAAGTAATAATATGCCTTTACCGGTCTACTGATCAGTTACAGTCTAGCGATTGAGATGTAGGAAATATGATCTATGGTTCAACCCACATAATATACCACAAGCTTGTGCGTTAGGCTTTCTCAAAAGTGACCTAGTCTTGATGTATATATACATACAAAATTATATATAGTTACATTCTCACTCAGACGAGATTTGGATCCAGGACATTACAATTTACTTACAAAGTTTAGAAAGTAAATTTTAGCCATTGTGTTTACGACGCCCTTTTAATAGTGAATTAATCGATTACATATGATCAACTTAAGATAATAATTACATATTATTCTGTATAAAACCTTGAGTAATCATAAATACCTAATTGATATTATCCCATTCACCGAGAATGCAAAACCGCTTTGAATTATTATATTTTTAACTTATAAGACCTTGATCTTTCATTTGAATATTTATCTGTCCTGCCCTTTTGAAAGGCACATTTGTGTTGATAGATGACGACACAGTTATCAATATTTTAATTTGCAACACCGGCTGCAATATTACAACGAAAATATACAGAAAAATTGCAGAACGTATTTAAGGATCCTTATTATGAATTTTTCTTCACCATCGGGCCGCTACAACCCCTGAGTGATATTCCCTTTAGTGATTTTAAAGTTTATTTTTCACTTAATTAGACATATACCGGATTTTCTTATACTTTATGCACCTATATAACTCGTATTATTGAATCAAAAGTGAAATATTTTTCAAGATTAGTCAAGATATACCTACCTACCAACGAAAATATTCAATTTTAACGTTGCGGTCAACGATCTATATATAAAGGTATCTGGGGTCTAAGCACTGGGATCGACATTATTGGGTTCCTAACCCCATACAAAAGTGCACTCAACTTAAAAATTTACACACACAAAGATGAAGATCGAAACTTTTAAGCTCGAAGATATGAAACACTTTTAAAAGCTAGTAGTAAGATTATACTGATTCAAATAAAAACATATTATAAATTATAATATTTAAATTAAATAAAAATATATTGATAATTTATATTTCAATTGAATTATAGTAGGAGTTAGCTTAACTCTAATGTTTTCAAAATAACTTGTGTTTTACACAGTCTTAACTATATCTAAACTCATCTGTCTATTTTCTATTCAACATTATCACAACCTTCGACACAAAAAGAACAAATTGCATAGAAAAAGGGTTTAATTAGTTTGAATTAGTTTTTATAAATATTGAAACATTTTAAAAATGATAAAGTCATAGTTTATCTTGTACTGTACAAAATAAGAAATAATTTACAAGAAATATTTCCAACTGATTTGTATGTACGCCTAAAATAAGGTTTCGGTCATTCACACCCGTGGGGAACGAGGAATGTCAGAATGTCACGCAAAAACCAACCCCACACCACACCTGCCGTTATTCCAATACTTATATTATAAAAGTATATATATATAATTTTTTTAAATTGTAAAAGTGTAAGAGGCCATAATTAGAAATGAACAAATTATTACTTTTGAATTTGGTATCTGTAGTTTTTATAGGATTGTTCATTGTGTTCTCTTATTTTCGCGCCAACATATTGTAAAATAATATATTTTGATATTAAATAGAGTGGGATGATAGGGAGAGCAAAATCGCTGTGATTGTATTACACTAAATATGAGGACAAAATACAAAACCTAAATCCTCTATAACGGTCTATAAAATGGTACATTGAGTATGATAGTTTTCGTACGTTAAAATGATATGAAAGCAGTAGAGGTAGGAATCCTAAGAAATCCTGTCCAAAAGAAAAATACTCTATCTCAGGAAGGTAACATCGAGAACAATGTCGCGTGTTTAGGAGACTTAAGAGACTTGCTATAAGAGACGCATAGGTAATTTCTTGACTGATATTGAAAGAAAAACAATTCGGTTGTTAACAACTTCTCAACAAGCAAAGAGAGGGTCAGAACAATTAGATTAGAAAGACAGTAGTTAAACCAATTATGCTCAATAACCAAGAATGGTCCTTTCAGCGAAACTTGGAGCCGGGTCATAAAGCTCGATCCACCCATCTTGTTAGAACGTTTCGAACTTGTACCCAAAGACTGGGCGTCATCATCATCTTAATCCACTGGATCATGATTTATAGTCAGTTTAAGAAAGTAAGGCTTGCTCCAAACGCCATGATAATTTGGAGCCCCTAAAACAATCCTTACGATTAACCGTGAAGAATTTTATTATAGAAAAGTGTGTTCTGCTATTAATAACTAAGTCCGTGGAGATCATTTCCCTGCAGTGACATATGTTCTGCTTTAATGTTTTTGTAATTATGTTAATACATGTTTAATAACTAACATACTAATAAATAAATAGTTATTTATCTTTGTAACCTACATGGCAATATATTGCTATAAAGGCTATATAAACTAAATCGGACTAGTCCTTACATATTTATCAATAAAGAAGGGTTGAATAAGAAAAACTTTCACATTTCAACTTAACTAGTTTTTTTATGAGTAGTAAGTATAGACAACCTTCAAACGAACCTTAGGGCGTGCTGAATGGCCCAACTGTCGCCGCTAAGTTCAAGGTTGTTCAGGCATGGAGGCTTCAGTGGTTATCAAAGGCCTTTTTCTCTAGGGTTTAATGCATACTCCCAGCGAAAGTATATGATTAGTCTAGTTCCATTGAACAAACTTTATTAATACCGAAGTATATATTATGTATATTAATGCCTTAGGTTATAGTCACAACCATATATAACATAGTGAAATCAAATAACTCATTTACACGAAGGTATATTTTATTATTCAATACTTTTAACTTAAACAAATCGCTGCTCGTTCTATTCTAGAATAGTCATTACTTACCTATCGGTTTCCAACCCCTAATAGGGCCTTAATAAAGAATTGCCTTTTCTTTACGCTAGTTTATAAATTATCTTGGAAGCATTAGACAAGTTATAAACATAATGTAATTGAAAGGTAATAAAAGTTATATTAATCAAACAATGCACAGACCATTCAAATAGATTTACCGAAATCTGACGATAGGTAATTGGTGCACATATTTTTCAAACATGAGCATTGAATATTACGATTGATGCGTTACAAACGCGCATTTACTTACCACAATATCAACTTTCCTTTTATCTTAAAATAGTACAATATTACATCACACGCGATTCGTAACATTGTAATGAGTGCACGTGTATTTATGAGATAAGCATGATAATATTTATTCACATCATACGAACTGCACAATGTAATTTTCCATCTTTTATCATCGATGAAATAATTTTCACGTATAATAAAGTTAAGGAAACAAATCAATGTATACCCTTTATGCTACAAATATATGATTTATTACAACCGCATTATCTCAGTACTTCAATCACCTCACTATTCAAATGTAAAATCAAAAGTAAACACTTTTATATAACTATTGTGTTTTAAATTAAACATTGTATTATCAGAATATCAAAGATAAATAAATATAAGTATCTTTATTTGACGTGAAATTAATCTACATATTTAATATGGATTAAATTTCAAGTAACTTAGACACGTGAAAGCCTCATTCGTTGTTTCGACACATCTCGATACATGTGTGTGACATCATCGATTGGATAATACCTAGGGTGCATAACAAGACGTATGCTTATACGTAAACCTTATAAATACCTGCTTTCGTACTAATATTACATATATTAATTAGTGAATGAGTTTATTATTTTTTAAATAAAACACATTTAAAATAAAAGGCATACAAAGAATAACTTTTAAGCACTTTTAGACTTCACTATACACAACAACATCGCGCACCATATATAATAATATACGGACACTTTCACACTATAGATATATATATCTATATTGTATGTACTATTATTGGCTTACGTTATAAAATTGAGACATGCATTAAGTTAAGTTATTAAGTCCCGCAAGCGACACATGTCTCAACACGATCCTATGCCTGTAGATTAAATGCGAATTTGATTTCATGCCACTCTATAATATAGTATAGGTCCTTATAACATAGTAGTATAGTCTGAAAAGATCTTGACAGTATATCAATAACCTAATTAACCTTCGTTATGTATCTGACAAATTATAATTATTCTTTCTTTATGTATCTGATAAACAGAGTTATAATAATATTGTTTATTTACTTCATGTTTTATTTTCTAAAATATAATACATATGTTTCACACACAACACATATTTCTTTTTCTAAATTTGCACTAAACTGCTGTTTAGTACAGTTTCACTAAACTTCGATAATTCTAAGTGTTCAAAACGGAAACAAAACAAAACCTAGAGATTAGTCTCTTTCTGTCAAATGATGATGAAAACAACAAACTTGCTCCCTTACCGGTACCGGGTTTGTATCACAAGTGAGGTTTGTTAAATTGGAGTACATTTTACAACCATTAGAGCCTTAATAAAAGTTCACCTACATTTCCTTAGTTCCCAGTATTGTCACGTTTACTTAAATGATCCTTAATTCATTATTAATTACTACATAAGCAATAATAGCTGTTCCGTGTCATAACCGTGAGGTTTTATTGTTGTATTATAACTGATAGAAGATCTAGGCTATCTATAAGTATAGACAAAAGAAATAAAATATACAACTAAAAACTAACGACCGCCTTCTTGAACTAACCGTATTTGGTACAACTTGAAGACTCTTTAGAAAATAACGACTATAAAATGCACTTGCGATAGGAAAATCTGCGAATCAACGACTGATGACGTTCTAGATTACGATAGGGATTTCAATAGTTTTTAATACTATGCTTCTATAGAGGTACAAATCGAGTATTATTTTCCAGCATGAATACATATTCGGTGTTAGGAATTAAATCATATATTCAGCATTTGCTAGTATGAAGTGAGGTCCAAGATTGTTAGGTAACAGTTAACTTCTGATGTTTCTTACATTAACAAAGGCTCTATTAGTCATATTATCAGTCTTACGATTTACATTATAAATGCTATTTATGAAAGTACCTCTGGTGTATGCATCTATATTAAACTCGTCACGAAGTCAGGACACTTTAAACATCCATAAAAGCCAATAATAGCGCCATTGAAAACAAATTGCGTACCAAATAAAACCAGTTCGACCAAAAAAAACAACGAAATCGAAAGTCTCACTGTCGCCATTGACGGCCGATTCGCAGTAGAAAGTTTATCACGGCTACGGCATTTTAACTAATACAATCCTTACAAGCGACTTTGACCACAGGGGCCTTTCCTTTGCCGGTTTTATAAAATCTTTTACATTTCTTTATAAATCACTCAAAGAGAATTTCTGAATTGGATTCTCTTTTTCTATTACAATAACTATTTGGTTTCGGGCTAGAGAATTATGTTTATATCTAGTACGCGAAGAATACATATTCTTGGTGGTTGTTACATATTTTCCTTCAACTATGATAAAATCTATCATCGATAATCTATCAATTTATAATACATTTACGTTGTGTGGTATTAAATATAAAAAAGTATTAATATTTTTAAAATTATTTCAACTGGCGAACCGTGACAACAAATCCCATTAACAAGTTACATTAATCAAGTTTCAATAAAACCATGTAATTTCAAAGTAATAAATTTACTTATGGTGCAATCCTTCATGATATCCATTTCCTGTCCTGTAAAGATGATGAACTGCATGAAGACAGGACTGCACAAAAAAACGATTGTAAATCATCCTCTCTAGACGCATCACTGACTGCGACACTCGGATATGAGTCTGAGAATTTCTTTGACAGTAACATAACCTATGAGTTCCACGTTCTGAGTTTGATTACCACCAAGAGAAAATTTACTGTATTTTATAAAAACGATTTATTCTCGAAAAACACAAAACATCCAAGCAAATCGAATTTGTATTTTTGGTTATGTTATTGTTTTCATATTTGGTATGCTGTTGTTTTGTAATATAATATTACATAAAATTTAAAAAAAAACTATATTACTTTGTCATATATTCAAACTTTTCGTTTGGGACAAATAACGTTTTCCATTGTGGATGTCCACCAAAGAAACTCCATCATCAAGTAAGTAGATTGAGGTACGCAATCTCGACACGTCTTTGTTTCATGAAAGTGCAAAACTGCGCTCGCGTCCCCTTTGCAACAAGTAATCATCACTTTGTTAATATCAATTGGATGCACGATCGGCTTCTGACCTCGACATTGAGCCACAGGACATCTCAAATGTCTTTTTTAAATAAAGACAATATCAAGTATGTTGAAATTCCACAAGATTTGGTATTTTGTAAGGTTTACAAACATTAATAAAATACCAATCCCTGAAAATCTCTAATTTGAATAATTAATCAATTTTACCATTGCATAGAAAGTCAATTTTTGTATTCAAATTGAATTTGATTTATATTCAATAATAACGAATACATTTATTGACTACAATATATAAACTACTTAAATACGATAAAAACATTAAGGACCTTGGAGAACATTATCACCCAGGAGATATTCAGTTTATACCCAATGATTAAACCAATGATATTTAACTAACACTTTGTGCTTTTTTAAGGTGTGGACTGTATATAACCTGTAGATCCCATTGGAACAAACATTGGTGTAAATTATAAAAGTAAAAAATGACAAAGGTAAGCTAAGAATGATTTACATATTACTATACATTCTAAGTATTGTCTGCTATGTCAAAAACAATCATTCTGATAACTAAGCTAGTGTGCATGCACATTAACAATGAACTGATAACACAGACAGCATGCTGTATCTTCTGAGATAGAACATGTATCAACAGAAGATACAATTTCATGTAAAAATATATCAGGTGTTTCCATAAGTGACACGTTGCCACATTAGTCTATAATTTGTTAAGTGCCAGAAGGTCACTTTTATATATATTTACCTTCTTCGTTAGAACTTAGAAAGACACTTTAATGCATCTTTCACTTTGATGAACAAGGACAAAAACTTTACAAAACAATATATGGAGTCGATAACAAATTATTATAATGTATTCCTTAGTTTTGTTTAGTATGTCGCAAACTAGCCTCGCCTTTTCATTGAAGCCAATCCATGAATATTTATTTATAAACAAATGTTTTCTAACATATTCTATGAGTTGAAATTTTAAAAATTATTGGAGTTTTAAAGGCAAATATTAGTATTTGCCTTGCCTTGCAAACTTTCTAAAATAATAATAAGTTGCCTTAAATAACCTAAATTACATACTACATAATGTAAATATTTTGTTAACTATTATCACTAGGTATGGTTTTGTTATCAACAATGTCTCTTCTAAGTAAGTATTTATAACATAAAATAATTAGCACTTTAATTGATTATAATTATTTTATATAAATTGGTTACAATGGTGAAAACCATTTTAATTATATTTCTGTGTGTGGTATAAGAAGGAACATGATCAGTTTATAAGGATGTATAAATTTAGACAGCAATGTTATTCATATTTGTTGGTGTTATAAAACTATAACCAAAAGATACAATAACTTGAAAAATAAATCGGTACTAAATAACTACCTAAGATAAACAGTTAAGTTATCAGCACTCATAATTGCCCAAATGAAAACTGAATTTGTATATCAATAAAATATAAATGAATTAAAAAATAACTTAATATATTTCCATAATTATAATAATCCATTTTTGTATGACCCTTTTCCAGGATGTTATCCTATTATGACGTTTTCCTAATTTTTTGTGATTTTAAGTGAGTGGTCTCTTATTTTGTATACATTTAAAATGTCATAACATAACTATTAATAATGTAGGTTTAATGTCTACAGAATAATAAACAATATAGAATAAAGTAATTAAGGATAAGCATAAACCTACTTTCAGAAAGCTAATGCCTGTATTTTAGTTATAAAACCATAAACCATGACGTAATCGGAAACAATAGCTATCGCGAAATAAAACAACTGCTGTGGCAAATAGAAAAGGAAATAACTTTAGCCCCGATGTGCAATGGGTAGGTAAAACTATTGGAAGTATTTAGCAATCGTACTTGATGCGTGGTAACAAAGAAATCAGTGTTGCAAAGTTAATTTACAGATAACGAGACGAGGAAGATTTAAAACAAAGTACATGAAACGAAGAATATGGTGATATTGAATCAAGAAAGGTTTGAAATAAAAGAGAAACTACTACAATGTTTTGACATTACCTTTGGTTTATAGAACCATTTTCTGAGAGACTCCATCGGACCAGTTTTGTACAACAACCTCATAAGAACACCTCACAACACACTTGCACACATTATAAAATTTAAGCACAAAAATTCAACACGCAGATGAATGTGAAAACAATTTCGTTATTATTTACGTCAAAACACAGAAAGCGGACATGTTCAGCGAAACGCGTTTACTATTCACATTTCACGTAAGAACTTTGATTGAAGAATGAATTTTTTTTTGATCAATGTTGCCGTTAAATTTGCATTATGCCGTACTGTGGATAAATGTTATTGACTAATAATACAGTATTATAATAACTTTAAGTCATTTTTTTACATTAACTTAAGCATAATAAAGTCTATTTTTGTTTGTTAATTCATATTATCCTATTTACATTTGATATAGGATAAAACATTATTTTTGTATTTGCCATTTAATTAGTAATCATCTTATGTCTGGCAACAATCAATGAGTTATTGCAACAAATTCATAGTATGAACTGTGATCGTATTTTCCCCACGAATGACCGGTGACATAAGTCAATGTCAACTTTTTGTAACCGTTCCTTAAAATCTCGTTCATACGTTCATTCAATGAGGAAAAAATTGTTATATCGAAAATCTTACTACTATAATAGTCAAAATTTCTTACAAACATAATCGATGTATTTAAAGGTTTATTAATAGAATAAAAAAGTGGAAGTAATAGGCACTTTCTACTTTTTTAAGCAATTGTAACAAATGTTACTAGAGGGCAGCATTTTCAATTATTTCACTATTCTAATTGAATATTTTTTTGGATCAATGCGTTATGTGGCTTTAATAAAAATCATTTTAATAAAATTAATTAAGTAAGTTGACAACGTTGAGTATTTCACAGTATTTGTCAACGATAGACATATCAACTCAATATTATATAATAATAGCCACAAAAAGCTATCTGATAACACAAGAGATTTAATTTAATTTTTGTGACTCCAATTCAAAAATTTGAGTGACGTAGGGGGAGAGAGTATTTGGACGCGTTTGTCTTAAAAATATGTTCAAAGATAGCTTCTGCGTTGGTGGACCGATTCCAAAAATTGTCAAATGTTTGGAATCCATTTCGTACGTTAATTTTTGAATCTAATTAGGGATCTTCCTTCAAAATTGATTAAGTTTACTTTAAATAAAGGCTACTGTTTATTAATTATTTACTCATAACGCACACTTAAATATAATTCAGGAAATTAGAGCAAACCTCGATTTTTTAAAATATATATCTATAGAAATCCAATAGAATGGATTAAAAACGACTAAAATAAATACTATATTGGTTTGTAATAAGTAATTTACTGGAGTAGATTTTCCTTTCTTAGTTTTAAATCTATAAAAAGTAAACAATTATCTTATACCTACAAATCATAGGTACACTACATTATAATTGCTAGTTTTTCGTTTTGATCATTTTTATAGCTGTGTACAGTATAATAGCAATTGAATATAAGTCTTTGTCTTCCTACGAAAACAGGAAATCAAAGCACTTCAACAGAATGTAACTAATATTTTGTCATCGGCCGTTTTACATTTAGTTTTACGTTACAAAAGAAAAATATCTTACAACTAACGAGTTGGGATATTCTATTTCAAATTTAGAGGTTAAGGATAACCTTTGCGTAGGATTTTTATATACATTTTCCTCAAGGACATTCAGCTGGCAGGTACATACATTTTTGACAATAAACTAATATTATAATTAATATCTGCGACGTAGGACCACAGTTACCACAGGATTTCACAAGACCAAGAAGGAAATCCTGGCGTGGTATATGGCTATAATAATAGACATCAATGTTCAGTATTGACTAATAATTATGTTTTGCAGTGGGCTTTTTGAATACATACTTAAGCAATGAAAGTTGGTTTTGCTATTCATCATACTTTTTATATATTATACTTCTAAAAACTACAACTTATCATTCTAAATATCGTGTGAAGCATAACCCAAGAGGTGTATTTCGAATCGTATATCATTTTGTTGGCAAACTAGAAATATATATTTCGATATTTTCAAAGTAAACCAAGGGTGGGGCCGATCATTTGATTCTCGAGTTAATTATATAATTAATAGTCTACATAACCCATTGAACCACCAATAATAATTACAATATTTAATTTGTATATTTATAATTAACTAGCAATTGCCCGCGTCTTTCATTACGTAATATTTCTTTATCACGAATATTTGGTGTAATTTTATTTTTAGTTGTTTTGTATACTGTGTAATTTTTAGTTATAAAAGTTAAACCAAAGTAAAGTACACACAGTAACCAAATATCATGATATCGTTATGAATAACACATTAAATGATCTAATTAATTTAAAATCCACCTTTTTTCTATAAATAAATTAATTTTTACTTAATATAATATCAATAAAGTAATTCTTACTTAATTCCTTCTAATATTCTTTACTGTTTAAAATTATTTATATATAATTATTGTTTCCGAATATTTCGCGTGGGATTATAGTCCTGGCGAACTGCGACGTCGCGTCTCAATGCGTATAAAAGAAAGGGGTTGATGGCGATAAGCCTAGTCAGTTGGAGAGGTGGCTCGGAAATAGTTGTGTTAAAGGTAAGCTGTAGTATATAACAAAATTACAATTTATAATTCACATATTAATTTTCAGTAATTATTATTTTTTTTTTTTGATAGGGAAATATATTTATAATTGTATTATTAATATCATCAACACCGAGTGACTATACAGGAGATTGAAAAAGTTTTCGTCGTCCTTAAACTTAAATTATGATATTGCAAAAATTGCTAAAATTAAAAATCTTTAAACACTTCATCAGAAGCGTTATTATGATTGTAAGCTGAACAACAGTTAAACAAAAGTTATATATTTCAATTTTTTTTGCATATATAAAGATATTTTAATTTTTCATGTAACAGTGCTATAGTGTTTTTAAGACTTACATCTCAGATACATTTTATGTTTTTTTTAAAAGGTTTCTTTGTTTTGGCGGTATTTGAAGAGTCTGAGAGGGCTGATAAGTTATTACTAATTAACATTAATATTTAGGCCTCATTAAATATTCGCTCCTTTGTCATACACGGGCAACGTCTTAAAAGCACATTTCAATAATAACTCTAACCTAGATAAGCAAGATACGGAGTTTAGTTTAAAAGCAACACTTCAAAATTTAGACGATACGCAAAAAAACATATTACAGATGAAAAAAATTGCAGTTATATTAAGTTGTTCAAGGCAACAACCCGTCAATGAAGCGAAACATTTATTTCTGCGCTTGTTTATTAGATCTTGTAGCAAGCCTTTCACCGCGATTTGAACTTGGGAATATGTGTTAAACACTAAGCCAACATGGCAGTTATAACATAAATATGACATTTCCCATTGTGATAACAATAACGAGGATCTGAATTCAAAGAAAACTGTATCATTATTTTGTTTGCAATGTGATACGTCACATCAAACATGTTCACGATAATAAGACTTTAAGAATAAGGTTTTCTTCTTTTATAACAGCTTTTGCTATCAGACCAAGGAGATATAGCGACTCACAAGTTTTCCCATGAATTTTTTTAATCCGGTACCATCTTTCTATATTCATCTAATATGCATAGACAGTGAATACAATAAACAGTATGTTAAGCACACAAATGGCTGATCACCTAAATATGTATAACAAGTTGGAAACGAAAGAAACGTATTCAATCGAGACGCATTATTTTACCTATTCAGACATTTTCATTACCAGGGGAAAACATTTTTTAACAGGCTTTGCCCACAAACAGCAATCGAGTGTTTGTGGAAATGACGAAAGGAAACAGTAAGCGAATGTCATTCGCATACTTGCTTCATTATTCCATACTATAGTATCTATTGAGTAAAATTTACCATTCGAAAATGACCACGCCACTGAGTTTCTCGCTGTGAGAAGAACCCATAGGTTCTTCTCAGCTCAGGCGCTCAGTGAACCCTTGTAAACTTAGCTTTAGTGATGTTCAAAAGGGACAATCACTAGGCTATTTGAATAAAAAAGTATTACTTACACCTTAGGCCCTTTTGTAGTGAGTGTGATGTAGAAATTTCACCGAGCATCCGATATTTAAATAATGTTTTCTAGTATTTATGAAATTTACTTTAAATAGTTTTAATAGTCTAACTGTACGGATTTATACTTTACCATATTTTTAGCAATAGATTGAATAGAATGAACATCGTTATTATCTCAAGTTATTTGTAAATTAAAAAGGGTGTTTCATAATTATAGAGCAGAGGGACATTGAGAAGAAAATGAGGCCTCTGAGGCGTTTCATTATTTGCGTTTTAACACCTGAACGGAAAATTACTGGCTATATTTAGCCGTAGGAATTTAAAAATAGAATTTCTTTTAATTTAAATTAAGAATCTATGACAAATAAAATACGCAAAGTATTGTGCATGCTTTCTCGGTTATTTTACGATACTTTTAAAAGTATTTCCCTTTTATTTAGTATGTGCTCTATATGTTTTGTGTTAAAAAATATACCGTACTGTATTTGTATTGTGTATTTGTTTAAACTATAAATTTCCTAATTACATTTGAAGTCTGATTTTCACTCCACAAAATACTACTAAACAGAATAATATAATTTTTTAAAAATACAAGTTTAAATTTAGAATGACAAAGAACCTTTCTTTGCGCTGCACATCAAGGTAATAGAAGAAAAACATTATAGAATATGGTGTAATGTGTGACAATATTTTGTGTATTCTGTGGGAGCGTGACACGGTGGGTAGGAGTATTTTTTTAAAATTGTTTAGTATTTAAGTATTTTAGAAACTGTTAGTAGTATTATAATATAATACTACTAACAGTAGACCACATTATTCAATACTTAGGTAGCTTGTTATTAGAATAATTTCCGTTCTTAAATGTTGCTTGGGTAGGATGTAACTTTTAATTACTAATCCAAGTAATTAATAACTTACGTGCACTAGGATATTTCAATAATACTCTGGTAATGACATTTATAAGTTATTACCGTAATGAAGTATGTTAAAGATATTATTTTCAGGTAATACACGTTTTTAAACTTTTATGAAAATATATAATACTTTTAACAGGTGCCATTTTTATTTGTGAAACCTTAACATTATAGTCTGAGTAGACCATTTTATACCAATTCCAGGGTTAGCCTTGGTAAAGAAAAGTCCGCTTAGAAAGTTTATGGCGAAAGGCTTATGGGATACGTGGCACATATAATATTGAAATAATCAAAGTCAATTAATTGCCTTAGACTCCAAAGCGATGCCAGCCAGCATCTGAAATTCGCCATGTATGGCCATCTCGACAATCAATGTCTGTTCGTCGTCAGAGTGTGGAGACATCGCATTCGTATTCACGTCGCAGAATATTTAAAATGAAACATGTTTAAATCGGTTGACTATTTCGTTCCAACTTTTTATTTTTAACAATAAAAATGAATCCCACAGGACGGTTTTTGACTTATTTTAAGTCATAAACATTGTTGTATACAAAGCAAGTCTCTCTCTAAAATAGCGTCCGTTAGGTGTACTTAAAAACCCTGAACAGATTAAACTGTTCACAAAAACGCGAATATTG
Source organism: Leptophobia aripa (assembly GCA_951799465.1). Taxonomy (NCBI): domain Eukaryota; kingdom Metazoa; phylum Arthropoda; class Insecta; order Lepidoptera; family Pieridae; genus Leptophobia; species Leptophobia aripa. The sequence continues at coordinate 3,521,730 of OX637271.1, forward strand.
TTCATACTCGGGACTATTGTTTGTCTGTTTTACGATCTATATTTGATAAAAGTATCAAATTTATATATTTGCTTCAGAGTGATTTTATACATAGTACCTAGATTTTAAGTATTAAGGAGGTGGCACACTTACCAAATATAACAAATTCATAGTTCTTATTGCGTCAGACTTTAAAGTAATATGATAGTTATATATCTAGTCTATGTGTCGCCGTTAATTGAGTTTTCAATTTGCATGTATAATTAATTTAAAAAGTGCAATGTTATATTGAAAAAACACAATAACTCTTGATGACGGATCGTTCTAGCTGAACCATCGTATAAATGACATTTAAATTATTATTACAATTAAGAAGACTTACTGAATTAGGACAAACAAGTATGTCTCTCTTTACAGCCGTTAAAATGACGAATATCACCGTTCTCGTCATAGCCGTGGTCTTAACCACTGTAGCATCACAGACATTCCAGTACTCCCGAGGGTGGACCAATGGAAAGAGGGCTCATGCGAGTGAACAACCCTTAGATCAGATCCTGACTCCATGCCAGCTTCAGAAGTTAAAATATTTATTGCAGGGAAAGACGTTTACAGATCGGGTATAGTATATTTATTTTTCAGAGCGACGATTTCTTTGTAAATTTTTTGATCTGTATGCAAGTTATTTTAGCATTTTCAATCTTGAGATTAAAACACAGCGTTGTACTCCATGTATCATAAGACTCATTGTTTGTATTGTTATGGTACTAACTTACTACTGCCACATTGGGACAGAGGGCAGAGAGGCTTTTTATATAATGATGTTAATTACAAAGATCTAATAATTATTTGTTGACTGTTTAACATACCTACGTTAGACTTTAATATACAGTTGTTTATTGTTATTAATACCATAATTATTATTTATACTTTATAGTATTTAGTGGTTTCGCCACGAAATATTTTTCATATAATAAAGTGCTTTAGTAGGTGTAAATGATATTTTTTTTAAATTTTTTACAGTTATTAATACCATGTGACTACACGGACGAAGACCCTGAGCAGAGACAAAGATTACAATCACGTGTCCAGGATTCCCTCTCCGAATATCGTTAAACACTTTTGAAAAAATGTTCTCGCAATGATTTAAGTCTTCGACCGTCCCGCAATGACCTTGAGGACCATAATATTTAAATTAGTTGGTTATGTGCTAATGTTTTTATAATTTGCTATTTAATTTATGTTACTACCCACCGTAATTTGTAACAATAATGAAGTAAACAATAAACTATATACATATAACTATATATACAAAGTATATTATGTAATTGAATGTTTATATTAGGGAATAAAATTCAATAGATCATACAACCAAAAAGTAACATTTCCTTTTTCCATGACAATTTATTAAAAAATAGTCGAAATGTGAATAAATTCTGTGAATTTGTTTTAAGTTTTATTTAAGTAGAATCTTATTCAAAACTCTCGGAAATGCATAATAATGTTATTTCATTTTATTAAAAAATCAAAATATCTTATTCATATTTTTGTTACTGAAATTGGTATGACTTAACAAAAAACCTAAACTTTATTTGTCAACACATACTATTATTTTGATAGATTATATTCAACCTCTTTATAATACTACATGGATTAAAATAATGCTTAGGGGCTGAATTAGGCATTGTTACATTCTCTGAAGTATTAAAGCCAACAGTCACATGTACATTACCTAGATTGGTAGTCACGAATAAAAACTACTAAAATATGTTAAAACGGCGTTTATATTCAAATTTAATCTAATATATAATATAATTATAAGACCCTACAATATTGATTCGAATAATTGTGGTAAAATGATTCAATTTAGGAATAATAATTCCTTGCTAAAGAATATGCAAATGCTAACAGTGTAATAATTTAATCATTTTGTGTGTTTTTTGGTAAAGTTAATATGAATAAAACAAACATAATTAAATTAAGCGCCATCTGCCGAATATATTTAAAACTATATGTACGATGCATGTTGAAATTAACGCCACCTAGCTTTCATTAATAACTTTACTATTACTACTTTTTACTTCACACTTTTCAAACAGATGGCGTGTTTCGCAGTTTTATAATAAATGTATATAATTTCGAAAACCGATCAGTATTACTTTATAATACTAAAGATAACATTTGTAAAAGAGTTTATTGAATGAACTATTTCTTTTTCTTTGTTACATACCACGATTTAGTTCATTTTTAAAAAATCTGATCAGTACTTTATTTCGCGACTGTACACGAAAACAAGTTTTTGCATTTATCCATCGCCCAATAGATAAGGTAGAATTAATCATCATTATTTATTTAGGTACATAATACAACATAAATAATTTTGGTAAAATCATTTTTATTTTGTTTAGCGATGGACCAATCTAATTATATAGGTTTACCATATATTACATTTATATACAATAAATTATACCTTATGGTTAATCATCAACAATCATTGAAAATTAAACTTTAAACTCACTAGACAAAATCTATCTTTGTCAAAACCATATCGTGTCTATACAGTATTTGTGGTAATTTGTGCACCATCTATCATTTGTAACAAGCATCATTACTAGCATATTAAAGTTGGATACATAAAATTAACTTTCGATTTCTTGTATTAGTGCTGTGATGTATATCGACATTCATAGTCGATAAGAAATTTCAAGTTACGTTTTTAAACAATAAAACGTATGATAGTATGGGTTACTTATGATACCTATTTAATTTTCGGTGAAAAGAATCAATAATAATAGTCGTTAACTTATGTTTAGTTAATAACTATCATTGTTTAATTATAGAGTAATGCATCATGTTTAAACCGGAGGTCCATTAAATGAATTAAACAACTGACACAATACTTAATAATGCCTTGTTTTGTTGCGACACTTGTTATGGACATTCTCTTAAACCTTTTAATCTTCATAGGTTCATTATGAGTCGACGGTTACTTAAACTCTATATAACGACACTGAAGGGACATGTGCATTTTATGGCGTTATATTGCCTGGTCTTTAAATGGAGAGATGAAAAATGAGAATTAGAATAAAAGCTATACCAACCAAAGCCAATTGATTTCGACGCTTTAGAGAGTATGTCTTTAAATCGAGTGATGTAAAATGAAGTTTATACTGTATTTAGGTTGTAATCAGAATTAATTTGAGAAACTACAACCTTTATAAAACATATTACATATATCTGTCACGAAAACACCAAGTATGCTCAACAAAGATCATACTAATTCGACCCGGGACATTGTATATGGCAGTATTTTTATAGTGATTTTTTATAGAGGAGGGGTCAAACAACCCCCATAATACACCATACACCATACAGGGAATACACCATAAAGGTGAAGTCGCCGCTCATAGACACGTATCTGAAAGCTCGTGATAGCGTTGCAGGCCTTTTAGGAAAGCTCTTTTCAAGAACTACCCTCTTATGAGTCTTATGAGTTCGGAAATACCGTGGCGGGCAGGTCGTTGTATGAATTGATTATTTTATAAGACAATTGCTTTTATCGTTGTTCCCTTACAATTGTTAATTATTTAACCTTTCAGATGAAAGCGTAAACATCAAATGGCATAAAGTTGTTTTATCCAATATATTTTTAGAACTACAATATTGTAGAAATTAATATCGCATGTCTGCAAGTTGAATAGGCGATACTCAACTTTATGCAGCCTGACTCAATTAGATTGCTAGTGATGTGCAATTTATGGAATATATCGATGTATTGAATTGCATTTTGTAAACCTTTATACTGTTTTATTGTAGTAATACCGTAATTTATAATTGAGTTTCTGGAATTTGGAATACTCTGTATTCCAAAAAATATAATTTTGCATTGAATAATATCTTCGAGCTTGTATAAAGATTTCGATAGATGATAGCCAAATCTGAAGCATTGATTAATTTATTTATAAGTAACTTCTCGGCGAGTTAAATACGCGTAATGAGAAAAAAGTAACTTGAGATTATATTTATATACTAGGCGTTAACAATCACATAATGTAAATTAAATTAACGTATTATTTTAAAAATGTGTTTTTCGTTTACACAGTTCCTTATTTTTTCTCTGTAATAGATATGGTGATAAAAAATCAGACAACACTACAAAAAATAATTAAAACAACACTAAACGCTCGTTTTACGGTTAAGTTTTTATCGATACGGTATCTACACTATCTTATGATTCTATCGGAAGAATGAGATCGCAAGAAATCCGTTGAAGCATGGCACAATCAGATCCCAAACTGACCAATCATAACAGGGGAGGGTGGCAACAACGAACCACGGACTCCTCCGATTGGCCGAAATTATTCACGAGGTTACAATTTGAAAAAAGAACACAATTGATTGCCTTTTTCAACTCTCGTTAAACGAAAAAAGACGAGAGCCGAATAAAAATGATTTATTATACGTGCGATAACTTTTTAACTTATTGAACATTAATGACTCCTGATTTTGCGCCTACGTTTTTAAATTTGTATGGCGTTTATTTTTATAAATGCTTTTGCATTTGACGTTGTCATGAATAAATGATCTACGTAATTGATTTTGATTTTACTCCTACGCAATGCAATTTAAATAGATTAGAAACGTCTCTTTGGTCCAACCGCGAAAAGTCAATTAGAACCGACTTCCCCGATTGGATATTGATCTAAAAACCTTAAGTGTCAAGGTCTCCAAAGTCTAAACAACGATATATCGAAAGTCTGTAAAAACTGTAATTGTAAAAATGTCTACAGATACAATTATTTTTTATACGACTCCCACTAATACAACATAAGTTATAACTAAGAAGAATAAATTAATACGATTAGAATCATGAAATCTACCATATATAGAAATACTTTAAAGAAAAATAAATGTTTCGCGCGACTACTACTGCTTAATACTAAAATGTTCCGACCCAATTATATCAGGCTGGTAACGCCACAAAGCCGATTTAGCCTTTTCGCGACTGTGACACCGACTGGTACCGTACGTTGTGATTAGTGTTAAATAGTCATTGTCAATAGTTACTATTTGTTAAACAACTTAATGTATGTGACGCGGCCTCTGTTAATGGTCACTAAGCCAGACTACTGAGCCTACAATCCGTTTTTTTTGGAGTGGAATCTCACTGTTTGCCTGGAGGCCTTTAGCTCGGCACAGGCGTTAGCAAGCCTTGATTAGCGTTTTTTGCCATGACTAAGGCAAGAGCGTCTCCTTCGAGACCTCTGGCCGTCACTGCGAGAGTTCCCATACACCTGTCACCTTATATAGCTCTCTTGGTAGTGAGGTTGATAGGACATTACGCCATTATGGCCATAACTTCCTGGATAACTTCCAGTCTTACCATCTCCAGCACCTCTCCACTATAGATCTATAAATCGACTATAAACCGCTACCGTGCGTCCGCTACCGTTAGTCACTGACGTAAGTCAAATATCATATTATTGCTACATTAAAACAGACAACCGAGGCACGGATCGGATCGGCTGTTTTTTTAAGGTAAATTATGAGACATATAAACATACATGTAAACAATGCGGGTACAACTCATTTACATTTTATTTGAACAAGATAAGATGCAAGCTGAACCTATGTTGGGATGACTTGATTTAATCCTAGGGTCTGTTTTGATTGACCCATTACAATAAAAATTATGCTTCTTCTTAAATTATTTACTTTGTCATAATTTGTTTAACTACATAATTCATGCAGAGAGAACGTATTCTTATTTTTATTTTATTTATTAATATGAATTTACCTTAACCTAATATCTTAAGAATGTATCTTATATCCAAATAATAGCATTAAGTACATTTGCATATAATAAATATATTTTTAACATTTTTACAATTTAATATGTATATCCTTTCTTATATCTAAAGCCTTACTCCTGAAGCCTTATTCCACATCTCTCCTGTCCGTGGGCAGTGATACCGATACGATATCGTGACGACTTTATTTCGCGACGACCACGCGATTTATTATAGCAAGGGCGATAAGAAGTGCTCCATATTGTCAAGTGTGAATCTTAGTATGCAAATATATTACGTTTCAATGTATTTCATGCTTAGCGTTTTATATATTCGCATAATCTTGATATTATAGTTATTTTGGTAATAGGCCTTCAATGAGGCCTCGACATGTTGGATACTGTGAAGCAAATTAAAATAAAGACAGTACCTTTTAAATTATTATTCATAAAAAAATTCTTGCTCTGTCTTACTACTAAAATCTTATATTTCACAAATCCAAGATCTATGCATATTTCGAATATATAAAGCAGCGAGATATGTATTGTACACTTTACAAATTGTTCAATATTTAAAATAAAAGGGGTCTCAGAACATTAATATGTTTATCACGCTTTCATTTAAATACCTTTGGCTTGTAAAACGTAAACCACTGTATAGCAACAAGTAAGTTTCTTGTATAAAAAGTCACCAAAAAAAACCTTAAGGTATTGCACCTTATATCTTATATAATCATAGTTTATTACGGCCTGTATCATATATATATATATATATATATATATATATATATCCTGTTTATGTATTACTCGACTTTTACGTTAATAAAAAGTAACTCTATTTTTAATCTATAAAACGCATTGTTGGAACACAAATAAATGGTGTTTTACAATAGATGAGTTTAACCAAATCATCAAATTTCGCGTGCCAAACCTCCGTGCAGCAAATATTAGCCGCTTAAGCTATAAAACTATGGCATTTTTGCAATAAAAATTAAGGGTGTTTTTACTAAAGATAAGTTTGAGCATATCATTATAAATCGCGTGCCAAACTTTCGTGCAGCCATACAGAGGCTATAATAAAGTTTGAAAAGAACATAATATTAAATAGCTTTTAACATTCCACTGGTTATCTTAATGTGTCTCCGAGACATTTATATTTAGTTCGATACGTGTTCAGTGTTTACCTTTTTGCCTCATTATCACTATTTCACTTTATGCATTTTGTTTGTTTGAGGTCCGTTTGACACATTTAAAAATGTAAACTATAATTTTAAAATAAACATACATGTTCACGTATCAATGTGATACTAAGTTATGAAACTTTCAATTTTAACTTTCTTTTAAAAGGACTTTTATTTCAGTTAATTATACACACTAATTATTAAATAAACACAAAACATTCTTAATATTAACCTAACTAATATAAGTAACTTAAAATAAAACAAATCACAAAACTAAAACAAATTTAAACAGTTTGGTCCCTGTGGCAGAGTACCTACAATGCTGGTAGTACAGCATTTAGGGTTTAATGTGATATTACTAATTATGTCTTTACAATAATAAGTTTAACTTCAGTTTAAATAAATTGGTAAGTGACATATTTTGGTAGTTGGTACTCAGACTTTTGTCATCCCTTTTGAGAATAAAGGCAGAAACTTTTTTTATCACATCCTAAATACAATTTGCGAGAACAAACAAATAACTAAACATTAATTACAACGTCTACAATAAGAGGTTTATTTGTGATTTTTTGAGTCTAGACGATGTTAAATGATTTAAATGTCTAGTAAATAAATGTCAGCTTCAATTAACAATTTTTTTGAAAAAAGAAATATGTACAGAACCCGCGATTTGGTTTGAGATTCTCGCTTAATGGGGGGTTGAGTGATTTGTGGCCATTTCGATCTCCTATTGAATGCCTTAAAACCTTTTAAGTTTTAACTTTAGCCAGATAACGAGTTATAAACGAAATTAATTGTTATAAAACATGTTTCACTTAAAATTCAATTCATTTATATATTAAATGATAATTGTGAAAATATTTTTGATCGGATGTTAAATATGGTTGGAGTTGGAGTGCGACATTTAATCTTTCACAAGTATAACATTGTTACTTTTAACCAGCTATTACATAACTTAAATTAAATTTAAATATATTAAGAAATTTTATTTATATTCCTACCTAAAAATGTTCTTTTCTATGAGAATTCCATTTGTCCAAAATATATATATCTAAGTATATAAATCTAACAGATTATACTTAAAATGCATTATAACTCATATTTATACATTTAGTGTGGTTTATTTTACCTCTTAATTAAATATAATTGCATTGCATTATTTAATGAATATGTAATAAAATCGGTACATTATTGAAAGTGATAGTGGAAATTATCACCGATAAACTATATAATTCATTCTTTTTAGTATAATTCGTAATTATGAACACAGAAAAAGATTAAATGTTGTCATAAATTAACTTACACAATATTTTACTTTCTATATAAAATTTAAATAATTAAACTTAAAATAAATCAGGTTTTTAGGTAGCAGTTCTAGTAGGTAGCATTTACTCGCTGTACCGAGATGCTTGAATAGCGAGAGAAGCGTCAGGTCTTGGGTCATCAGTACTAACTACCGGGACCTACAAAATTTGCTTAATAAGCGCATATTCTGTACTCCAAAGCGAATGCACCAGGTATTGTCTTATAATTTAAAACTTTTGAGTAAATATACGTACTACATGATTGAGTAAAACCAAATAGAAGCATGGTACGGAGTGCCCATGATTCTTCTATCTTACTGGACTTTTCCCCAACAGGCTAAACAAATTATTAACAGCACAAAAGTTATGAGACCCACTCCATGTATTGTTTCTTCGTATAATGGTATAACTGCTCAATAGTATAGCACCTAAATACACCTCGCTATGATATAATTTTTATGAGTGTAAACATTATAGATGGATGTAGTAGTGTTGATACTTGGATGTCATTATATAATATTAAGATACTGTTATTGTTTTTGTAAATCATAAGCGCATTTTAAAAAGATTTTTAAAACAAATTTATTTGTAAGAGATGTGAGTGATGTACAAAGATGAATAAAAATGTAAAAAACTGTAACCTGCGAGCCTATAGGAATTGTCATACCAGTTCTTGTGTTAATTTTTTTAGTTTATATAAAAAAAATACAATTTTGATCAATGCATGAATCAAAATGACTGTAGTTTTATGTCCCTCCTTTTATCATAACTGCGTTAAAGTAGAATATTAAAACCACTCGGTCTGAATACAAAGGTTCATCCAAAAGTGTTCGCAGCGACGTGCGCCGCTTACAAAAGGCATCATAGCGCACCCCTAGTAAAGTGTATTGTTATCTTATTTGTCGGGGACATTTACGAGCCTGCGGCAGCCATTCCTTACCCTTCGAGCGTATGATAGGGTTGCCACACTTTATATAATATAGAGATTAAAGGAGTTTTGAGGAAATGGTACGAAAGTACTTTCCTTTGGTGGCTTTTTTATACTAATAGTCTTATAAGACATTGAAATATTCGTTTGAAATTAATCTTTGACATGCAATTGTATTTGTACAGCTAATACAATGCCTTTAACTTTTCTAAATATCAATGGTTATTATAATGTTAATTACATTTTAATTTTTAATATAAATATATAGTATTAACAATATTACTAGTTTTATTTTATAAAAGTATTATTGAAATCTAAGTAATGCATATTTTGTTTTTGAAAATTATCCTACCACGCCTTAATACATGGGCTGCCTACAATACACGATTACAGATGAAAATGTATTATGCGATGCGGTTTGGTTACAACTCGATTTGCGTCGACCCACATAATATTATAACGCCTGTGATATGAATCAGCCATGGAATCTGTAAGTAGATTGTACTTGCTATGTAACGATTGAAAGTATAGAAAAATGTTTTAATTCGTCAACACATTTAATACATACAAATTTAAATAACAAGTATAAAACTTTAAAAAAAATTAAATCAAATTTAGAATGTTTTGTCGAGTTTAAATGAGTTAAAATATGATAATATATTTTTTCATTAATGTATTTAGTTGCAACCTAGAAAGGTAGACTGCAGACGTGCCCAATACGTAGAAAAGATTTAAGAAGTTTTTTGAAAAATATATCTAAAATTAGCAGTGTAGAACATGGAGATGAAGGATATATCTAATATTATTTTAATATCAATATTTAAATTTATTTATTTATAAATAGGCAAAGCCATAAAACACACAAAAAAACTAAATAATAATAAATTTTCTTAAATCTAACAACCGCTTTCTGTCATAAAAATGTCACACTATGTTTCCGAGTTAAGAAAACGATTAATTATCATCATGCGCGGAATGTGGCTTTGCTGGCGGAGTCTTGTCCGCAACCGATCCTCAGCCAGCAATGGATGTCTTCTGAGCCGGAAAAGATTTCTCAGTAATTACTTAGAAGATACAACTTTTCAATTATCGCCAAAGATGTTCGAACAACCCTCAGAGCATGCTTTACCACTATTCTAAAAACTGGGTAATACTTATAGTAAAAGCCATTCGATGTTATGAACCATTTTATTGGTAAGTTAGGGGCTTAAGTAACTAGTAAGGACAATTGGAAACCGATGTGTGGCTTAAGTAATTAAATAGTGACATTTCAACAATTACTATAGTAATCCAAAGTTAACATTTTCTTCATAGTGTTTTAATTTTGGTATTTGGGAAGTTTGCATCTTCCATCCAACAGAATGTATCCTTGACTTGACAAACTAACACTAAGGTTCCTGCAATGATGTCGAGATATTGTTTATCAACGGACGGACAATAGATAGGATTTTTTATGGAACATGAGGCAAATTAGATGCGTCACTTTGGGGAAGTGCTAACGGCCGCCCATGGACACCTGTAAAGCCAGGAGGCTTACAAGTGAGTGGCCGACCTTTAAATATACTATAAAACGATCAAAAAAATATTATTTCTCAACTATCTAAAGCCTAGCCTAGCCTACATCTCTAGCCCAGTATCCATATTTTGTTAAAGACTTAACCGATATAAAATCAACTGATTTATTTCATAAGGTAATCGTAATTAATAAATTCGTGTGTACACTCAAGCTAAATATGCAACATCGTTAATTTAAATAAGAAATTGTCAATTATATGTGAAGCAAAACCGCATTGCTAGTTAATAATATAATAAAATTGATCACCGTCAGATGGGCCAAATGTAATTATCGTTTAATCGGCGCGTGCCATTAAATTTACCATCGCTGTAATTTAATTACTTTGTATAATCAATTTGTTTTCGTTATACTTATCTGTGATGGTACTATTTACAGTACTAGGTAGTTAGATTCTAGTGGTAGTCTTAGTCCATACAATTTTGACAGTAGCGCCGCAATTTTGACAAATAACAGTAAAGTAAATTAAACAGCAAGTGTTTATTTTTAAGTATAATAATGAATATTAATAAATGGAGTATTTTAATTTTTAGCTAAGGTATTTTAATTAAGTAACGCATTAAGTATTTTAAGATAATAGTACAAAAGACTAGCAATGGGTAGATATAACATCTTAACTTTATGACACTTCTATAGTCTAGCGCCCCTTTTTAATTCGTCAAACAAGCCCAGATAACGTCCCCTAACTCAATTATAACTCAATATCGTACCCTCATTGTACCAATGAGAATATGAAAACACTTTGCGGCTTAGTATACGCTGTGAAAGATGAGTTTTATTGTTTTTGAATTGTAATATATGTTAATAATGTTTTATTGTTCACAATTTTTACCTTACGTTAAAATTGATTTGTTTTATATGTATACAACACAATTTATTTTGATATTAAAATGTGTATTAGGTTCACTGTATTCAACACACTATTTTAATACACTGTCTAACAGTATTCAGTCCGTTTATATGGGGAAACTCGTGCAATATAATATCTTACAACGCCATCTACATTCTACGTGACATAACTATTAAATTATTAGTTCTCAGCAATGTTTTCAGTGACAGTAATATTTTTCAGGGTGCTGAAAAGTAATATATACAATGTGTAACATATACGATCGTAAATATTATATTCATTCCATCATTTTGAGCTGTTGTTTGAATTATTGTTTGACAGTAATAAAAAAAACAAACAATAAAACAATCTGTTACGCAAACAAACAAAACAATTGCGCAACCACTTGTGACTGCAGTGTGTGGCGATGGTTAATGTTTTACTAGGGCTGTGACAAGTGACAACTTAACGTCGCGTGCCATTTTAAAAATATTCTTTTATTTGTTAGCTAATATAAAAATATTACTTTTGTGGTTTGAAGATGTAAGGACAACGCACCTTCAATATGCTCACTATAAATAGAAAATTGTCAACATATTTGCTATTTATATTATTCATCATGCAATAAAACTTCATAATATAATATTATTATACGAGAATAGATATGTATATACGAATAAAAAGAAAGTCTCAGAGCTAGATGTTATCAGCCCTACGTGGCAGCGTGTATTAGGGGTGTGATAAAATTATATTAAAATGACTATCCACCCTTGTATAACCCATCTGATCGTTCGATGCATTAATATAATAGGACTGAATTAAATATTAATCTATTTATTTTGTCATTTAGATAAAAATCGTTATCTTGTATCGTGTTTAAGTGAATCATTGCAATTCGTGTAATGTTAATTTAAGATCAATATTCTTAATTTCCGCCATTTTAGTGTTGTTTAAATTTTGACACTATTACTAATCTCAAATTCAAAAATTAAATTTTAATCTTATCTTATAATCTTATCTTTGAATTTAATGGATGAATATTTTATTATTTTGTGGCTTAGTTAGAACTAGGGTTTAACTACTTCGACGTTATTAAGACTGGAACTACCTATGCAAAGTGTGTTTGTTACCATAGTAACCATGGTAATGGTGACAATGGTTTAAGCTGAAATATAATTTATGAAACAAACCGTTCCTCTATACACTATGGTCGTTAAAATCCCATTGTAGTAGATAAATAATCTTGTAGATTTAAGCTAAGTTCGCTAAAATATTGCGTATTTTTTAGAAATATAACATTTATATATTGAACGGCACGTGGTGTCATCATCAGTCAATTCTGTATCCATCATGGCTGCCGAGCTATCGTGGGTAGGTAGGTGGTCAAGTAGACTTAAAACCACGTGTTGAATTAACAATGTACGATTATTATCTTCACAAATATAAACAGAATTATGATCATCAATTTATAATTAATTGGGACACAGTGACTTCACCGAACACGTCTTGCTTGGGCACGATGCGAACGGATCTTAATCCTCCAATGATCGTGGTTCTTCTCCTTTCCAACGCTTAACACCAAGAGAACCCGGGGTTTCGTCAGATTGAAGACGCGTCAATCCACCATTGTCATTCTTGACGTTTCTTGACACTCTCATAACCTCTAAATAAGACATTATGTCTGATGACGTCATTCAGACTAGCAAATTCATTGAAGAAATTTATCACGAATGAATTGAATACAAAGCAAATACACAAACAAATGTTTTTATTGTTAAAATTTTCCGCCTCATCAATTACAAGCGAATCAAACTATGCGTGAGAAATTCAATAGACCATTTCGCAATGGGCACATACCCCATGCCCCTAATTTATATCTCTTTTGAACAAGATGTTAGCTATTGAGTAATGTCAAGTGCAACTGCAGATTATGGGAATCACGCCTCGACAACAAGGCTAAAACAGCCTATATCATTAACTATTTTATTGCAAAAACCACTTTATACCAACGTGCTTAAGTAAATATTGTCCTGTTATACCCAAGCGTATAAACAATTACTGTAATACATGATGTAAGGTATTAAGTTCGATAGTAGAAATGTTCTATTTTAAACATTATCACGTTAGAATAGAGATGGTTTTTAATTGTAAGAAATAATCAATATCAAACAACAGTTAACACTGGTGATCCCCAGAGAGTTTAGACTCAAACCCCAAAGTGGGGCGGCACTTGTTAGTTTGGGAATTACAAAGTATTGGGGAGGCTTTATGAGTTAATAAAAAGTGGAAATTGGTGTGCTGTGAGGGATTCACTTTGATGATTTCATTGTTTGCATTTTTGGTACGTAAATATGAAACTCAATTGTTAAGTGTATGAAGAGTCGTATAACGAAGTCTACGGTTCGATGTTCTGTAATCATATGTATCGTCGCGGTCGCCATTTTGAGTTTTCAGGGATCAGACAGAAATTGAAGGCGAAGGCTTTCATGTATTTGAAGCACAAAAACTAGTCAGATTTAGTCAGTAGTATTTAAATAAAAATAATCTAAGAGTATCAAAAAAAGGTGAACTTCAGCCGGCGGTATTGTGGCTACTAAGCATCAGGCAATGTTAATTGAAAGTCATTCCGGTAATTCATTGAAAGCCAAGCATTCACTGTTCTAGTCGTAATAAGTATTGCTTAACTTCTAAAAATCAGTTACAACACATAACTAAGAAACACACTAGCGTGGGAGCTCAGATAGTTTCACGGGTGACGATTTACAAACATACATAATTCCTCTCTAGAGATTCAAGGGATTAACAACCATATCACTTGACCCCTCTCATAACATAAATTCATATAAACGTGACTAAACATGCAGTAGCCGAATGTCTAGTTATATTGGACACAATTATTCGCACGGAAATTTGATATTTTTGATATATCAATTTTGATCACAATTATGATTACGAGGGAGATTAGTGATGGTTTGAAATCGCCAGAGACACAGAAATGTACTGCTTACTTTGCTGACAGTAAACTAACGCGCGTGTGAAGCGATTATTATTGACGTACCTAACCTAGCAAGTGTTTTGTTTTTTTTATTAGTCTAAAACAGATCGTATGCTTATTAATACTATGGGACAAAAGAGTTACAAATAATACATCCCAACAAATGACATTAGAACAAATGTATATGAAAACAGAAACAGTCGTTCAAAACAGTTCAAAATTTTAATAAAAGTATTCTAAGTATCTAAAACTAACATAACCTTACTATATTACGGAGATAAGATAATATAAGAATGTTTGTCTAGAGTTTCCAGGTCTTGCGCGTTACCGTGTAAGGGTTAATTCTAAATAATTTATCATAGATATAGACTTTTGTTACTGAAATTTTGTGCTACAAGGTATAGTTGCACAGGCTCCGATGAATATTGAAACCATAATAAAACACAACTGTTGATTGTTGGTATGAAAGTACCAACTTAAGGATATTATCGCTAGACATTTATTGGACAAAGTCTAACTATAAAATATCGATAAAAATAAAATTCATTGAAAATAAAATAAACCTGCATATTGTTGGTAAAATCGGTTAAGGGAAATAATTTCGACAGTAGCTCTATACATCCAAGTGTTGACATCTTCTGAATATTTGAGAGCAAGACGTGGGTCAACTGTCATCTGTCAATGTCATTTAACTTTAAATTCACTCTTTCGTAGGGGGCATAAAAGCGTTATCGAGTTGGGGCGATAATAATGGGGAAGAGAATTTTTAAATTTCTGTTTAAATATTTAATGACACTGGACTCGGTTAGTGCGCTTAAAACGGTGAAAGTTAAAATGAACAAGCTGCAGATTATAAATCATGCTTTTCATCATATTTTTGTTTACATACATAAATTACCAATTATTTCCCAAAAAAATATCTAAAGAAACGAAAAAAATATAGAAATTGATCACCTTATTTGTACTATAACTTATTTTTATCCGTCAAAGTCGCCTCACTTAAAGCCCAAGTAGTATAATTGTTTAGTGTTGGTTAATGTAAAAGACGAAGAAAGGTCCTGCTGAAATAAATATTTGCCGTATATTGAAATTTCACACCTGTTATTATTTATACTTCATTTTAAGTGCAATTAATATTTACTATATGGCTTATTTTTATATTTTTTTACTTAATTTGACATTTTCACCTTATGCAACACATATAAGTGTTTAGGGCGGTTTAATACAACTGCGGTCCCGTAATGAGTCGGGGAAGGATCCTCGTTTGTTGTACACTGCTCTGAAATATTATGGATGAGACATTCAGTATAACGTAAACGGTCTGAGGATTTGAACTATTTACGTAAGAACTCATATTATTCTTGAAGGCTCTAGCCAGTACTACATACTATAGATAAAACAGAATTTAATAGAGTTGTTGTTTTGAGATACAAGCTATATTTTGCTTTGAGATGAGAGTATGATTTGAGATACGAGGAGTCACACTGTCTAACAGTTTCTCCCATCTCAGACTAGACGTTTTACATTTCTGCAATATTCTAAATGGGAGGAAGAAACAAACCTCCTTGAACAGACGACTTTTTTTCCATTTATTTGAAATGGAATATTGCTTAGCAATACAAACAATTTAACATACGAAAATGTTACGGAATGAATTAAACACTTATGTAAGTACATGTTCTGTAAGAAAATTTCGAGGCGTTTTAATTTTACCATTGTCATTTGTCACATCCACATATACCGCTGCATGTTTCGCTCAAATTACGCCCGCGTGCTGGATTATATTTGATGCGGTGCTAATCAGTCTCACTTACCGGCTAATTGCTTTCCGCATACAGGTATATAACAGGTATCATACCGATGGCAATGTTTTCGTTCTAACAGTTTTGTATGGACAGAATGTTTGACATTCACTCACGTTAAACTGTTGTCTTCTTCCGGCAACAGTAAACAGATTTTAAAAACAATTCTATGCACCGAGAGATAGCGTGAGTATCCTCTCATTTAAAGTATAAAGTACAAATTATACGAATTATACTTACACACTAATTATTATAATTATAAGTGTTGCAAAGATAGACGAACAGACGTTTACGTAATTTTTTTAGGCGGAGAGAGCTTTTTTGAATGAAAAATAAAGAAATAGTAAATATATAAAATCTTTAAAGTGTAATAATCTTTAAGTATGTACCGATGAGCCTTTAACACGGTCGCCTTTAAGTCTAAGAGATGGCAAATTCCCCGCGAGATGTTTAAGTACTTGCAACTGTCTGTAAATATAAATATAATCTGTAAATGGAAAGAATTGGATAGAAAGAGTTAAGCTTTACCAATAGACTATTCCTATACATCAGCGTAGATAAAGATACTAATAACAAACATAGCGTGACCAAAAATACATTAATCAGTCTCAGTCAATCAGATTGACATGTCTTGCACTGACGAATACAACCGAATATTTCTGTCAACGTCGCAATGATACTTAAACCACAATTATAGAATGACGGCCTGTTTGGCACATTATTATTCCATATTAAATATCAGTGTAATTAATTAATAATTAGAATAAAGAGATATTAAAATGGATATATAATTTACTTTCTACCAACTAATAACATTTATTCACGTCAGGACTGCCATATACAAACCTTGGTGGTTTAAAACAATATATAATTTGAATCTAGACTTAGAATTTTTTTAACAGTATATATTTTTAAAAAATGTAAAGATTTTTTTAACATGAGAAATCAAAATAGTGATCGTTAGTATCATAATAATAAAAACTATAGCAAATCCAATTATCCAAAAGGTGCATAGATAAACTGACATGGCTATACGACTAACACGCTATAATAATTATTGAGCGACAAGTCTCAAGTTCGATTCCCCGCAGTTCGTTTTAAACTAATTCGGAGTCACGCGATCATTAAATGAAAGAAAAAAGATAAAGTTAACATATGTAAATTTAAACTTGTTATTAATCAACTTGTTTTAATTCGTCTTTGAATGTATTAAAGTGGATTTGTCCAAATAAGTGCTAAGTGTCATTTTTGATTATAATGATTTATAGTACTAAATTTATAAAAAAAATCTAAGTCTAAGTTCTAACAAGAAAACAATTTGATTGTAATGCTGCAAAGTATATTGGTAATCATAACATTTAGTTATTGCTTATTCTGTATAAGTTGTGTACCCATGGTACGGTGCTCATGATTTTCCTACACTACGTTAAAGAAGTAGAAAAATATGGTTATTATCCAGTCCAATCTAATCAAAAAATTGGTTAAAATAACAGCAGAGTAAAATAAAAAAAAAACTAAATTAACATGTCTAAAATAACGTATCTATTAAAATATGCCTTCTTCTATTTTATATGAATATATTGATGCCGATATATTAAATAAGATGAATGAATGATCATTTGATTCGAAGACTACTTCTTCGACGGAGATTCATCCACTTGCGTTTGGGCAAAGCTTTGAATAAATATTGTGTTAATATTCTAGAGTCTTATATAAACACGTCGTCGCATAAATTCGATAGCATAAAGATAAACCGAAAAGTGTTTCAAAAATACCCCTAAACGTTTCAAACGACTACGAAACCTCAAATTAGTTTAAAAAAAATAAAATGACAAACTATCGTATTCGAATAAACGAAATCGATTTAAATGATTTCCGTCCAAACGCTCGATTTAACGACAGTTCGGTGATATAACTTATACAGAGTGTTCAGAATTTCTGACAGTTTGCTGACTGTAGTCCACTCTAAAGAAGACATGATGATAATTCGAAGAGTCTTAGGAAATATTAAAATCTATTGTCACTTAGTTGTGTCAAGCCAGGTACACCAAGGACGCTAAATTGCTTTTATACGTATGAAAAATAAATCAGCTAGGTCTGCTTAATGCACGGCTTATACTTGTCACTAGAACATATAAATGTAGTTGTTCATAGAAATAAGCTACATATTAATGTTACATATAATGTGATATTATGCATACCTGGAATCATTACCAAGCTGAGTTTCTTCTCAGCTAGGTCGCGTTCGAACATGCGTAGAATCACTTAGATTAAAGACGTTTCAAAATGTCCTATGTGACCTACCGTAAGTGAATGAAGATATTTTGACTTTGACCTTTGAATTTATTCATTTAGTATAAAATTGTTTTAGTAGCATTATGATATTAGTGAATCCCCTGTATAGTCCTTAGTAATCTAACATTAATGATCTGCGGTGTAAGGATAATAGTTATACGTGACTTCTGTGCCGTTATTAGGGACTTTTTTGTTACTAATGGGTTGCATTCGGGACTATTTCAATTGCGGTTTTGAGTTTATGAAAATAACTTTAATGGAGACAATTTAAAATTTTAATATTTGTGACTTTTGCTTAAACCGTTTGCGTTATTATCTTGGATCAATTTAAGACTTGAATTATGAAAATCGATATTCAAATTGTTATTGTCCTCTACTAAATTATTAAATTGAGGTTTGGGCTGTGTAAGGTTGAATTTCTGAGCCACTTAATATGATTCTGACCCTCAGTCTAGTAAACTTTAAATGTTTGTGAAAGTGTGATATTTAACGCTTAATACCCTGCAGGCATTTATAATTTATTTATCAATAACTAGGGACAAACATAAAGTACATTTTTTAAAATTACGCCTTTCAATTCCTTGTAAGTAGGCTTAAATAAATATTATTATGGTCTGTTATATAGCTTAGTGGTTAACTCATACAATGAATATATTGAGTTTTAGTAATTATTTACTTTGGAGAACAAAGGGGACTCAACTAAGGTTATATCTAAATATTATTAAAGAATTAAAATCAAAGTTGCTCCTTCAAACGAATTTTCCATATAGAATAGTACCCACGATCACTAGTGTACGTCAAAGTATCAAAGTGAGCAGTCCGATGTTCAACTTTCTTCTATTATGCTACGAAGGATTTAATTTCTATATGTACCTTTGTTTATTAAAACACTGAATGTAAATTGAATATTAATTCAATATATATTATAATTATTTGGTTTTATATTCTTAGACCTCAAACCCTACTTAGGATAACTTAAACGTTAAAAGTACTTAAAAACTGATCGGATACTTGATAAATAATGAAATAGACGTAATTTTTTTTATTGATACATACATAATAGTTAGTTGTATATATTAACTCTATTAAACTTTCGGTTCTCACATAGTTTCTCCTAATAGTTTTATGTAGATTTAGACTATACAAGCCCAAGAAATATCAGGAGATGAGATTAATTAATTCGGAGATATAATATCGTATGTGAAGTAATCAGATTTTCCACCACTAAAACATTACCATGTAACATATTTCTCTGTTTTTAATTTAATCTTAGCGATATGTTTGTCGCGGAGCTTGCCAAAGATATAACGAGAAACTAAAGATTTTTGCTTTGATTAACGTATCTCATGAACAATCTTCTTGACTACTTTTAAAGAAGAAAGAGTTTTGTTGCAGGTGGAAAAGACCACAAGTAGTTCCAGTGCTCACAAAGGTAACTAGTGTCCTGCAAGTAGTCTGTATACTCTTTACTAGTATTTTGTATTGTTACTTCATTTTATGCCTCTGTTCGCGGCGTATTTGTCTATAACCCATGGTTTAAATATTACAGCATGTTGTAGGAACTGTTTTTTAATAAAATAAAATATATATTTATTCATTTAATGTAACGTTGCTCAAAATATACACAGGCGTTTCTACACTTTACATTGAATAGATTACATTAGCTATTTCTAACTAAAAGAACACATCATCTTCAAACATTTTATATGTTGATAATTTTGTCTATATTTTGTAATATATAAGAGTGTTTAATAAAATTGATGTAACACAGTATGGCTATTTAATATATAAATATGGTACTGGTAATGTTTAATTAGGAATATATATTAAATTGTTTTAATTCTTAGTATGAACATTTTCATAGTTGATACAATGTATCAACCCTGTGTAACACATAAAAAGAGCGTTTTGAGTTTTCATAATGAAAAAGCTAGAATCCATAAGCGAAGCTACAGGCAATATATACATTTTGTCTTGTCGTTGCCACAATTGACATTGTTATAATTACATAATATACTAATAAGGAATAATTGTATTGTGTAATTTACAATTTTAAATACTTATAGAACGTATTCAATAAATTACATTCGTAAAAACATTGAGTTTAAAGGAAAAAAACTTTATTCAGTTTCATATTGATTCTTAACTAGTTAAATTATGATACATTAAAATGTTATTTACAATTTTATATATTTTTGTATTGATTATGTATTTAATATCTAATAATAACTATAATAATACTGTTTTTGTAATATAAACATTAAATTAGTATAAAATTATACTACATACGGTAGAGCCGTTTCTACACTACATTTGAAGCAATTTTAAGTACTAGGTCGTTATTTACACATTTTTACATTGAGATGTATAAAGTTATGTTAAATGATATCACTTAATAACGTAGTTTTATATTGTATATAATGATGGTGAGGCCGCTTCTAACCACATAACTTTGACACAGAAATATTATTGTTAAGTTAGGTGTAGATGTATATTATTCCGGCTAATATTTGTCTGGGTCATGTTCGATAATATTGAGGAAACACTATCATAGAAGCATATATAATTTTATATCAAAGAATTCAGCATATCGGTGAGGCGACGGGCGGCGGATGCGCTGCCGGCGCTGTGTTAGGCGGGTTAATGAATGAGCCGTGGTTTCCAGTCCAAGGTTGTAAATTTTGTAAAGCGCTTAACGCTGTGTTGGATGCTTGTTGAGACCCGGCATTTTGTTGGTAATGAAGCGCTGACAGCGATGCACCAGGCGGTGGTTCAGGTATATATCCCTTGCTCAGCGCTTCAGCTTGAAGTGAAAGCATTAAGCGGTTAGCTGCCTGACGTTCCGCTTCTCGCTCTTCAGCTGTTTGGCGTCTGTAACAAAAAATAATAATAAACAAACTTATAATATATATATTTTTTAATACACCTAAATTTTTACGACCTAACCTTTACCATAATTATGGACTGTAGCGCGTCTTGTGTAAACAAAGATGGTAAGTACAAATGACACCGCTACAATGTGGGAATTATTGGCAAGTCTGTGGAACATCTATTTAAATTGCCAATTGCAATTCCATATATAATCATATTGTATACGCACAGAATATCGAAAATATACTAAGTGGTAACTCAAGCCATAATTATTGTACATTATAACATCATCAATGAAGAAACGATGAAAATCTTAAAGCCGCTTTTAGCGTTAAATGGAGTAACGTTCATTAGCTGAAAGTGGTGTCAAGTGCATCAGTAAAGTTGGAGACCCCACTTAACATAATACAGACGACTGAATTATTTATAAACTCGTTGGATTTGTCGCTCGTTTAGCGAGGAGCACGTTGACATTTTACTTAGATAATTTTAAAATTTTACTTTTTTATATACTAAGTTAACGATTTTTTACATTAGAATAATATTTATTAGGTCAATTGCAATGAAGACGCGTTGGCCAAACCAGCGGATACCAATAAATATATTTAATTTCGCGTGAGCGAAGTAATATATAATAATGACATAGGCCCTAAATATATCTGAAATAGAATTATTGCAGAGCCCTTTCATACTGAATCACCTTCCACGCAACAACTGCCTATGCCCAGTCTCTTCAAACTAACTCTGTTTAAATTTAAATCTCCAATGAGAATATATAGATTAAAATAATCCTTTATGTAAATAATCATTTTTATATTACACTGGTTTAATTTATTGTTTAGTTCAGAGAAGCTAAGTTAATTTTTATTGCACTTTGTTACTATTTTCTTTTAAATTTGCGATACTTCTAATTAATAAATGTTAAGGGTACGATTTTAACCCCATTACACTAAAAGAAGTAACGCCTTAATAAAGTATCCACTATCTAATGCTAATTCATCATTCCTATTTAAATATTTTTGTAATCGGACAAGTTTATTTTCAACAGCCCTAGAGCGTAAGCTTCCCGGTAAGTAAGCTTATTAATAAAAGGTAATCAATACAAAAAAAAAATATGACTGGACTATTTGTGACCAAATCATCTCACCATACAACTCCAATATACAATTACTCGATTACAAACAGTTAACGGAATTAACCATTATAACTGAAAGTCTCAAGACTGTTAAAATAACTTCTATGTACGGTAGCCATTTATTTTCAATATAGAAACAAAACACGGCAAACTTGATGTAAAACTTATTTATCCGATAACACTAATTGACATAATTCAAGTCGTATTAACCGGGTCTTATTTGAAATCTCTGCGTTGAGTTTAATACATAATTAAGTCTACCAATATAACTGTTGTGAATTGTTTTGAATAATATGATATATGGATCTGTATGTTTCTAAAAATAATAATTTCGTCGTATAATATTATAAACATTATCATTTCACATAAGGACCAAACTTTTTAAATTTGTCTTAGTTTTGTTTATTATTCTTTGTTATTTGTAATAACATTTAATATTTTATTTTTTTTCGTTATTAAGAACATGTTTTATAAAATAATTGACTGTTTGTGACAAAATAAAATTTTCAATAAATAAGAGTTAATCATTATGATTTTTTTTTATTATACACCTATATAGAAATTTAACAAGTATAAATCAATAATAAGTAGATAAATAGTCATAATATGTTCATTCAATTAACGAACATATGTTAAGCCCGTCCATAATAAATGCAATAAGTTTCAACGTATTATAATTTATAGATTAGTAAAACTAAATTCATTTCAGATTTGCATAAAACAATCTTTGTCGAAGACAATGTGTTTGAATATCGGCGAAACAATTATTGGTTACGTTTTTTACCTTCTAACGAATGAAATGAGATAAAGGTTTTGTGGGCCTACAACACTCAGCGGGACAGTCCAAAGGTTAAATCTTGAGCTAATAAATAGAGTAGTGTAGTTCTGTAACCTATGTATGTGTTATATCCAACGTTAAAATGCGAATTTTCTTTACAACCATGTTATAATCGAAAACATCTTTCTTAGTTAAAATACATTTTCAACGGTGTGAGAATCAACGAAAGACGTGTGACGTAACCTTGTGTTATATTGTGATAGGACAAAATACGGAACGGAACATCATGATTACATCCTATGTACATATCAGGCTTACTAGTGTTATAGTATGGATTTGTAATAATGATGGCAGGCCATGCGTCGTTCTCATGAACGGATGCTACTTGTGGTGACTTAAAGGAATGGCGGAGTGTTTCTTCCTCGTTCTTCTTGTCCGCTCAATGTTGTTGTATTGGGAACTTGCAGTAAATGCAGTAATTGTACGGATTTTTTTTGACGATTTAAAAGTGTAAGGAAGTTACCGTTCATGCCGTCCGTGCACTCTCGCAATAAAAGATTGGGAGTGTGTTGCTGTGGTCTTTTACGAACATTCCATACTTACAGAAGCCAAATTGGTTCGAATATACATAGATTGCACTTGGTAGTGGAAGGTGATGAGAAATTCTTTAAGAAATGCATGGAGGTATTATGGAGAAATTTCCTTTAACTTTTCGGTTTAAGCAAAATTCGTAAGTTAACTTTGAGCTGTTCTTAAATAAAATTATATTGAAAAAGATAAAATTATATTGAAAATCATACTATTAGATAGCTTGTCTTTATCCTGCGCAAGCGCCTACATTAGTAACGATCAAGGCATATACATAAACTGCTGTATCGCACTAATTAAGATAGCTCCTTACAGAGTGGTCCACATTAATTTGCATAGTAAAACCAGTTTGTGCAATTCTAGCATTTATCACATACGAATTAGGTTTATTATTCATTTAAGGTTATGTTAGTAATAAATAACGCTTTTAGTATGATATCGCACGTTGTCGAATGACCTAAGTGACTCAATTAGGTTTATCGTAATCATGGAAATCGGAATAATGATAACGATTTTTCAAGTTCATTAAATTGGATTTGATTTTTCAAAAGGGCTTTATAGTGTAAGGTGACATGCCTAATACAGAATTTGTGTAACTCCGCACTTTAACAATTATTCTTAATAACAAAAGTATTGACGGATAAACGTATGTTCCAAGTATTTACTACTTTTTAAGTATTCCGGAGACCGCTGTGGTGTGAAAATGGGTAAATTAAAGGGAAAAGGAGGGTAGGGGAAAGTATTGGACTTCACTTTCCGCACAAAACGCGATTACCACATGATAAACCTATTGCATTGCCGGTTTTATGATCTGTTCTTTAACGTGGCATAATTGTATAATTAAATATGTTATAGCTTCCTCAATAAATAGTTAATATACGCAGCATTCCCTCCGACTAAATAAGTAGTTATTGAACGCGTTCAAGTTCAAACAAACTGTCTAAAATGCCAGCTATCGTTAGCGACTATAACTATGAATTAGTATACATATAACTGTGAAGGTAGAAATAACCGTTATGTAATTAAAATATTTGTTAAGATAGGCTTAGGGGGATTTCAATTAGGGGTGGCAATAATTCACCAACTTTAAAGCGAGAGAATTTGTGCCAAATTCATTCCCCTGTCAGTTTTAATTAACTTATTAGTAGTTCTCAGTTCCTCAGTTCTCTCTAACAATATACATATGTATAGTAAGATATAAAGAAGGACAAGGAATACATCTTTTGTTAATTTTGTAACCGCTTAAAAGTTTTCTTACAGGCAACCTTGTGCAAGGGAAAACTGAAAGCCACGTGTTTATGTACAATTTTTTTTAATTAGCACATATATACATAGTGTCTTTAGTGACCTGCAGCATACATAAAAAGTTACTTGTTTCCAGTGTTCAGTAAATAACGTATTAAAACAATACTATCTAAACGTATGTACGTAGCAGGCTGTCATTGTTAAATGTTAATTAATGATTGAACAAAGTGCAAAGTCTATTATCGGGGAGAACTTTATTATACTGGTAAATTAACGAACTAGTGTTGTGAAATTATTATCGATATATGTTTAGAAAACACTGTTACAGCTGTACCGTGTAGACTGTAGAGTGTGAGTCAGTAGAATATATTCTTAGCAGAAGTAGTACAATAATATGTTAAATTACAGTAAAAATCGTATGAGTTTTATTATCTGTGTCAGTGAAACATATGATGTCATTCAAATAAGCAAGGTAGATTAATCGTGTATATAAATAAAAATATAAGATAATTATGTTTTATCCTGATTGCTTATGTATGTCAAATTTATTTTCCAAATTATTTTTATGTATTATTATCTGTTATGTATGATATAAACCATTGCAAAGTTTGCCGTACACAAAAATGTACAATATTTATTGCGATTTTTATTCTATCGATACAATTTCCCATCACCAGCCTGTTGGGGTAAACCACTTTAAGCCGCCGCCTTTATAATTAGATAACGCAAAGTACAATAAAACTTTCCTTAAATAAGCCAAACGCTGCGGCTGGCAATTACGAATTTCATCCTGATTATTTTACAAGCAGTTTAAAATTAATTTTATGGTGATTTTAAGGGGTTCTGTGAATATTTTTATGAGTTATGTTTGACATTAACTTATGGCAGATATCTCAACACAGAACATTCTAAAACAGTAATTTTATATGTAATATATTCTTCTATTAATCACTGTTTATATTTAACTGTGTATGTTTGTAATTTTACTCTCATATTTATTTATTATTTTGTTTTTGATATAGGCTATTCTTATTCAGATAGGGGCACAAATCATAATAAATTCATAAAGTCTGGGGTCGTAAAGTGTGACCGATAATACCTTCTCTATTGTGACGAAACCTGTAACCAAATAATTGCACATCCTGTGATATATATAATTATTGTATAATAACTGAAACAATTATATAGCAAGTACAACAATTATATTACAAACAAAAAGGCCAGTAAAAATACGTTGCTTATGAATAAAGACTTATTTCCAGCCGTCAAAACAATACAATAAATCCCAAGAACACTTTAAAACTTCCGAGATGAATCTTAAAAACCTTATAAATAACGGATGAGGTGAATGTATAATGAACTTTTCCGTTCAACCTCTCGCAATTCAGAAGTTTTCATAATAACTGTTTTATTTAGATGATTTGCAGTTTCAAAACTGAAAACGGATGTTTTTTATATAAATTTTCGCAATCTCGCCTTTATTAGTGAGATATCGCCAACGGCCATTAAGTGTCGTACACAAGACATACACAAGTTTTATGATATCTAAATTATTATTTTTATTAAGTAGGCTAGGTATTCGGCACCGGTAATCCAAGAGCTTTCCTCGCACAGTATCAGCATCGTGACATCGAGAAAATGCTGCTATAAGGGCAATTTACGACAAAGACCAAACTTTTAAATTTTAAACTAACTTACGTACGTGAAGGCTTTTCTTTTATTTACTAAATTTACTACTTAAACTTTACTTTTATCACTGGGGATTAATGGAATATATGACCGTTTCTAAATTAGTAATTAAAATATCGATTAAGAAAAATGATCCCTCTAATTAGATATAATAAAAGAAAAACATCTCATTAAAGTTCATAATTCATTAAAAAAATATATTTTATGCAATAGTTTACGACTTTGTCAAGCCATACACTATTGCGTTATAAGCTGATTGAAACAAAAGTACTGAACTACGTAAATTAAAGAGCACGCAACAGTAAACTGTTTAGACGTTGTTCCCTGACGTCTTGTATCAATCGTGATACGGATTTGTTTCGTAATTCCGAAGGAGACAACCTACAAGCAACAATTATACTAACGACACTCAATTCTTCTTAAAAGAATTGCCCTAAGCGACAAAAACTGTAGCAATCATTTTAAAGCTTACACCTATAAGATAAGACGGATAATTCAATGAATAGGACAGCAACTGGGAAATTAACAGGCCTAAAATCAAGAGGGAAAATGTTTCCTTTAGTAAGGAGTGTAAGCACTGTTTTTATAGAACAATCGTGTCCCCCTAATTCGGGGAGTTTTAATATTCACTTATACAAAGGAAAGGAATTACGGTAGGAAATGAAACAGGGCAAGTAAATAAATAAGGAGTCTCCTCCCCTTGGGTTACAGTGTGTTAGATGTGGTTCGATCGGAATTCGATTTGTTAAAATTACGCTTCGAATGCCTTTGAGAGTGTGAGAATAGGATTCCCTTTGATCAGTATTTTTTTAATTTTATAGAATCTGTTATTTTTTCAAATGAAAATAGACGTACCATTCAACAATAAAAGAACTTTGTAAAAGAAGGTTGTATAACGCAACTATCTAACTGGACGATTCTCTTTCATCCGCTGTTTTATTAATCGTATTAACAATATCTACCACTAATATTGATAAACAACAAAAATCTAAATTTATACAATATATACCTTACAATGCAATACAACTGAGTTCAAGAAAAATATACTTAAAACAAAGAAAACATAAACTAAAATAAATGAAGCCTCTCTTACAGAGACTCACGTAAAGGAGCGTAAAATAAACCTTAAGAGGCATAGTAAAAGTCACAAAAATAGGCAATAAACTTGCAACGTACAATACATGTAAAAAGGCGAACGTTCGTCTTTCCACTGTGGTTAATAATTGATGAGCTAAACTGCCGAGTTGTGTTCCTCATACAATATTTATCTCCCCAGCTACCCTGTGTTACCGCCTGCTTTAGCTATACTATGTATAAAGATTTAATTGGCTTGCTATTGTAACAACGATGCCACTTTTTACAAGGGGCCACTAATAGCTTAGCACTTTTCATGCTATGAGAATTTGTCGTTGTATGATTTTCTATACTAAAATTATGAAGCAACCAGTAACATTCTGTAGAAAGTAAAATTAGGTGGTTATTTGTCGATAATAACGTTTTTAGAATTTTTATAATTATGAATTTAAAAAAGAAATGTATAAAATATGTAATACGAGTATATAATAAGTCTTGACGCAATGGACGCCAAAGCAGATAAGGCTTAGATGACGTCAAGTTATGGCGATATCATCGAAGAAGACCTGAAAACTATTTATAATAGTTTGGAGCACCGATGGGTTAAAAAAATTTGTAATATGTCAAAAAAGTAATCGTATTGTACAATATAATAATTTAAATATTGATAAACAAAATCATACAAAGTGGGAAATAAAAACCGTTATTAAAATAAAAAATCTGACATTTGATTTAATCATGCCATTTTAAAATAATTTCCTAATAAAATTTAATAGCGTGCTTAAAATAGATTTGCCATAAATGATGTAAATTACTATGTGCGAATGTTATCGAATATTTATGAGGATTAATTAGGTGTTAATGGATTCTGGCACTAAAATCTGCATCTAGAATTTGCAACTTGATCGTGTTTGAAGGCTTGTTATGAAGTTTAAATAATCATTTTTATGACAAGTATTATGTTGGACGTTTTATATGTCGTGTATGTTTTGTATCTTTAATGTGATATACCGAATAATTTTGCGAATTTGAAGAGAGCTGAAGTGCATTTAATTCTTATAGATATATTATGTTGTTTTATATACATTTTTACTACTTAAGATTTGAGAAAAAGTTAATTCGATAAGAATGTAACTTCTTCTTAAGTATTTCTGAAACAGGTAATCGGTTATTCAATCTCATAATTTTTCAAGTGAACTTTGAATAATAGTTTATCATTATATCTATTATAATAAATTAATATGATAGCGAGTTACGCATACAATATCTTTTATCGATATATCATACGTCTTGTCACATCCTTATCTAAATGTAATAGAGTATAGAATATCACTGTAATACTTTAAGGCATTGTTTATGGAATTTATAACATTTATATTGTCTTTGTTCTCAACAATTTAATGTTTATTGGTTTTGATTTAAAAAAAATGTTTAATAAAATATTTTTTAAAACCTAAAATATTCTTTTTTGAATGTTAAAGCTTAAAAGAAATTGACGGTATCAATTTATTAAGTAAAAAATATGACATTAGAGAGAATAAAATAACTAATAATAGAACTTAAAGATAAACAAATATCATTTCTCATAGATAACTGACAATTAATTATTGCAAGAATATGTATTTTCTAATCGATTTTCGATGACATTTTGAATTATCATTTATTTAAAGAGGTTTTATACCGGTTTATTATCTGTGCGATTTTAAATTTTGTGCGCTTAAGATCAATTTAATAAAACATTTGTAATAAGATGTTATTTTTGCGCACACTTTTAATATTTTTATTTGTATAAAATTAATTTATGTTTTGTATTTTTCTCAAAAGATCTTTTTGATTATAATTATTAGTATTTAATTAATTACGATGCTTAAATTAGTTTTGTTAAATTAGGATTAAATTATTATAAAATATATGTGTAATAATCATATACTATATATAATAAATATTTAGTTTACTCGACGATTCACAAATGCTATAAAATATTCGAATGCGATAAATAATTCAAACCGAAGCCAATATTAGTTTACATTTTTTACTACCTGTTTGCGTTGAACAGACAATGATCTGCCATTGTTGTGATAACACCAACTTAGACAAGCGATAACGTCCATTACAGACGCCTAATAAGTAATACGATGAGACGTGATAAATTGAATGAATACTTGATATACCACCTCCGAGCTTAAATGGTCACTGGTTTAATGGGTTGACGGCGTTTGGATGTTTCATTTTTTAAATGTTAAATGCAATATTTTCGGATTAGTTAGGATTTAAAATTTTGTATCCAACAAGATGATTGTTATTGTCAAGATTCTATGTTACTAAAAGTCTTCGGTATGTAATATATTTCACCATAAATTCAATTTCACATTATTAGAGCGTGGTGTATAATAGACCAGCGATAAAAATATCATGCTAGATCGTATTCTAGTATTTGTAGGTGTAATCTAAAATTAACTTAAACAAAAGCCTATCGACGCTCGAATCACAAATATCCTTTTTTTCTCAAAAGCAGTGGCTTGGCGCCGTTCGTATCGAAAGTTTGTTATCTGTGCCCAACACAAACAGCGCTTGTCCATTAGTAATCTGTGCCACCAACACGACCACTAGTAGTGTATCACATGGTCTCGGAATTTTGTAGCGTTCCATTTTTAAATTCCATATGGTGTCATTACAATAGTAAAGTGATTTATTTTAGTGATATTTTAATTAACAAGTAATTCTGTCCACTGATAACTGTATAAAAGTATATTGCGTCTGACGTAAAACATAAATATATGGCTAAAATCGCATGAGGCTACCATTAGTTACTTGGTGACGCAACCAGTCAATTAAAACAAATTTGCCGGTCATACAAGAAAAAAAGGTTATATACATAGACAAGTAAGTGTAGAGGCTGCTGCGCCTAACAACACGACCTACAAACGATGTTTGTTTGTAGGTGAATTCTATAAAAAATATTTACCGAAAAATCGTCGTTGCATTAACATTTCATAGTTTTAATTGTATTTAAACCCACCTCCATTTCGTCCTCCGATTCTGGAACCAGGTTTTAACTTGAGCGTCAGTCATCTTCAAGGTCTTAGCAAGAGAGGCTCGTTCCGCCGAAGCCAAATACTTCTGTTTGTGAAACCTCTTTTCTAATTCAGCTATCTGCATCCTTGTGAATGAAGTCCTTGGTTTTTTGCGTTTTGGAGGTGTTCTGTTCTGGTACGGGTGACCGATCCGTCGCGTGATTGGAAACGAAGCTGTAATTAAAATAATTCGATTTATGAAAATATTATTGAAACAAGCCAAGCAATGCATCAATGATTTCTCGAAAAATACATTGCAATATTTTAAAATTATTTCATGTTCATAATTCAATATTATCCATTATAAAAAAAAATTGTTATATAACAATTGAGTCATTTAACTATTTGTATCTATTTACAACTGTGAAACTGTTATCGTTGCGATATAGCGCTTTTCAAAATCATTCTAGAGATGATTGCGCTACCGGGTACCTACTGGGTACCCAGTTAAGTTAAAAAGTATTTTAAAATAATCGATATCTAACGTAACGTTTCTTAACATAATAATCTTATGGATTATTGTTACTAATTTCATTGTCATTATCTTGAATTGGCTTATCCATTGTCTAACAAAACAATAATTCGTTTTCTTATCAAAAATCTGCACAACCCATAGATTATAAAATCTTAATGCATACATTAACATAAGAATAACATCAGCTATCGTAATTACATCAGTTAATAAGATATTACATAGAAATCAAGATAATATTACATGAATAAATAAAAATTCCATCAAATATAAATTGCTACAAATCATAGTTGGTATGCAATCATGGCTCAGATTAAATTGCTTGAAAATGCTTAAACGGAATTGTAAACTATTTTGTATATAGATTTACTGTATGTTGATTGTGAAAAATTTATTCATTATATATATGTACGGTAATGTATAGTTGTTTTTAATTTTCTAGTATGAATGATTGTTACGTTCCTAATTGTTTTTTTTTTTATTTTGTGTGTTTTTGAATGGACGCTTGAGGCAAGCTCAATTTGACAGAAAAGAGTACGGTCATTTAATGTAATATTTTATCTCAAAAAAAATATTTCATATTATAAGCTATAGTTTACAAATGAAATTTGTTAACTGGCAAGTAAAATATAATTTCTATTTTATCGATATATTAATGAGAATAAATTGCGATATTTTCAATATTGTTGCCAGTATCATAATAAATCCTTTCACTAGTTTAATATATATCAGAAATGTTAATTTAACGATTTTGCTAAGTATATTTCATTGATAAGGAGAATCGGCGTTTTATCAAATTAAAACGAAAACAAGTTGGTAGGATAATAGACAGCACGGAGCTATATCATTGTTAAAATATTGTATTAAAATATTACTATTAGACAGTTAACCACAGCACGTAATTTCAAAATTAAATTACCTAATTGCCATAGTATTTAAGGCAATACCAATGAAAATCGTGTACGCGTTTCATATTTTCAAAAATAGAATCCCATTAAATAGCGCGCTCCCATTGGTCTGGAGACGTAATGGCGGCTTCACGTGACCACAATAAATGTAATTTGTAAGGGTGCATGATACATGGATGTTTTAAGACAATGTAAAATTGAACTTAATAACCAGGGTTTGCAATATTTATGAACGTTAAATAACTTTACCTATTTAGATTGTCGCGTCAAAGGAATTCATGTTTTATATTTTATTATACTTTTAAAGTGATCACTTATAAATTAATTAGAATGTTCTTTGTAATAACACGATCCAGGACCGTCTAGGCATTTATGGCAGACAAAGCAGTTTTATTTAATACAGTGATTATACAATACTGACTGTATTCTGTTACAATGTAATATTATATGTTCAAACGATAGTGAAATGCTACAATTTTCTTTCATGCAGTAATTGAAAAAGCAAGCATTAAGAAACACAAACCATATTTATAGCAACGCATGAATCATCTCCTAACCAGATTACGACCTACCAAATCGTATTAAACCACCCTTTTCCACCCCGACACGCTATGTAGTAACTTTGTGTGTTTATTGGACAATTTTATTTGTTTTTATGCAGACTATTCAACACACCCTTTATAATATATTGATAACTAACCATATTGGGTCTACCTATATTAAGTTTTAAAACAAAAAGTAGTGGGTAGTCATGATTTAGGACAGTTTTCTTATTTAAAAATATCAATCGGTGAACATCGCTCGATGTTCACAGATTGAAATTTTTATTTAATTTGTATATAGTATTTTAAACTCTAAATGTTGATTTTTTTTTTAAATTCTTAAATTTTACGTTTGATCATTTTGCTTTTAAATTGCTTAACACTACCAATGATCATGAATTACGAAAACTCAATAGATTAATTAAATATAATACAAAATAATTCAAACATATAAAACACTTGAAGTATCACCTAAAGATGCAATATTAAAATGTTTCATAATCAGAATAAATACGAATTCAAGAAGCTATAATAGACAAAGAAGGTCGCTCGTTAAATAAAACTCAAAAAGAGCGCGTAATTGCTTTACAATTATATCCCTAATATAATGGGCTGGAAAAATTAACAAACAAATTAACTTTGAAAGGGTTTAACCTTTTATTCCTTTCCCTAATCCTTTTATTATACCATCCCTCGGGACAACCCTCCTTCACTTCTCATTGTCTATGATTTATCATATTCAAATTTCGAATGATATTCAATTGTGCTTGAAGGATATGTTTGTTCGTCCACAAGCTGATTTAAATAATTTTGTTGTTATACATAATGATTATATATATTACTTAGTCTTGCCATAAATATTGTTATAAAGAAAAGCACGATTTTTTTTTTATACGTAACATTTATTCCTTTCATAGTGAGTTAGTTTAATACATCAATATATAACTATTAAAAATATACAATGTTTATTCGAAGTGGTCTCCATTGGCTGCAATACAGTCTTTTAAACGTTGAGGCCAGTTATCAATAGCAGCACGAACTCTTTCTAGAGGAAAATTCTTCACTGCCAACCGAATGGATCGTTTTAGGGACTCCAAATTATCATGGCGTTTAGAGCAAGCCTTACTCTCTAAAACTGACCATAAATCATAATCCAATGGATTTAGGTCAGGACTTGACGACGGCCAGTTTTCAGTGCTGATAAAGTCCGGAACGTTAGTTTTCAACCAAGATTGGGTGGATCGAGCTCTATGACCCGGTGCCGAGTCTTGTTGAAAGCACCATTCTTTGTTATTGAACATGGTGTTAGTTAAAGGCTTAACTACCGTCTCAAGAATGGTATTTTGATAAACTTGTGCCGACGTTTTAATACCTTTTTCACAAAAATATGGCTCAGTCACCCCTTCATAGCTAACACCCCACCAAACCATCACTGAAGTGGGATAATGCCCACGTTGTACTCTGTTTACTAATTGCGAAGCTTCTTTAGAGCTTCCAGCATAAATACGGTCATTTTGTTTATTAAAATACTGCTCAATTGTAAAAATTTTCTCATCCGTAAACAAAATTTTTTTGTGACCTCCCTTTGCGTACCGCTTAAGTAGTTGTTTGGATTTTACCACCCTATTCTTCTTTAAATTATCAGTTAAGAAGTGACCAGTACGTCTCTTATAGGCTGCAAGTCCTAAGTCATCTTTTAATATACGCGACATGGTTCTAGGAGCTATCTTCATCTCCCGAGATAAAATCTTTTGCTTACGGACAGGATTTCTTCGAATTCTTTCCCTAACTGCTTTAATCACCTTTTTCACACGAACGGTACGTGGACGGCCAGATCTTTTTCTGTCACAAACAGAGGAGGTATCATTGTACCTATCAATAGCCCGGTAAACAAACATTTGACTAATACCAAGCGGGTGGAGGGTTTTAAAAATTGCACTTTTCTCCATACCTACTTTATGTAAGGCAATCACAGCGATTCGGTTCTCTTTATCACCCCACTCCATTTTAATATAACAAAATATTAAACAATATAATGGCGCGAAAATAAGAAAACACATCAAGCAATCATATAAAAATGACAGATTCCAAATTCAAACGTAATATTTTCTTTTTTTGAATAGTAACAGTATTTATGGCCAGACTAAGTATATGTGTTTAGTAGAAGTATATAAGTGTGTGTAGAAGCATTCGAAATTTAATATTAATAATAAGTTTAGGTTCCATCTTCCTCTAATTATATAGTTAAATTACAACAAGGCACCTATAGGCTTCCACCCACGTGAGAGTATATCAGCGACTTCCCTTTTATGGTATGCCTCCTGCTCGTTCGTGTATCTTCAATGAAAAAAAATAGTTTGTTTAAGTAATCTATCGGTGCTATCGGTTCAAATTGGAAAAAAAATGTTTTGTGTTGGATTTCTGGTAATCGAGAAACGTTTTACGGGAGTGTTATATTTTTTGCGCATAGGGGTAGAATCTGCTGGGGTCTTAATTGACACGGTTGAATACCAGAGAACAGCTAGTGTTTTAAGTGTAAAAAAATATTTGGCATGCGACAAGTTTCATGTTATTTGGGGCGTACATTTTTCTTTTTAGAAAAATATTTAACAGGTTTATCAATACATTAGTATTTGAAAGTTGTATTGCCAAGTACTTTTGGACATAGGTGACATGCACCTAATTAAACCTGCATACAAGTGGTTGAATCCGTACTTCGCATGTGCTTAGGCGATGTACCGTTAAACATTATATATATAAATTGCTTTTTTATTTATATCAAATACATGTAACTAATTTGTCTAGTCTAAATAAATGTAATACTGTATTGTTAAAGTAGTTTGGATACTATCTTCACACGCATAGGTTTATCTCTAATTACAACAACTGGTTTTCTGTTAATTGTGTAACCTGTGTGCTAATTGTGTTTGATAGTTTTTCTTAATAATTGTTTTTATATAATTATCTATCTTTGCAAATGTAGACCGTGGATTGTATATTTATATACTGTATACCAACATTTTAGCAATAAGATTTGATTTAAGAGTGAAATAAAGCAAACACTTAGCGTTTGCATCACTGTTTCATTGCTATTAAAATTGTCCTTTAAATTTTTTCTATAAATTCCCCAACCGTTTGTATAACACCAATTGCAACAGTGCACTTCAACTGAATATTTCACGAGACACAATTGAAGTTACTACGTGTATCACTTTAAATATGTATGAGATTTTGGCCGGTCATTTTTTGCCGGTCCATTTCGCCTTTTTGACCGTCGGCTCGGATAATTGAGATGTATGTGATTGCAATGTGTGATTGCGTTTTTATAGGGTGTTTACGTTAAAGGGTTGAAAATGTGTAATAAATCTTAAATTGTTTAGACTTATATATGTACGTTTCACATATTGTTTGTATACAAGATCTAGGTTAAGTGTTTTTTTTAATCTAATATATAAACTCAAACTCAAAATATCTTTATTCAAGTTGGTCTTTATAATTTGGTATTTACACTTTTGAATCGTGAATTTTTACACTCCCACCGGTTCAGAAGGCAGTCATCTACCGAGGAGAACCGGCAAGAAACTCGATAAACGTCTCGTATCACAATGTTTATTCCTTTATTCCTCCGAAACGGCTTGACCGATTCTCATGAATTTTTGTGAGCATATTGAGTAGGTCTGAGAATCGGTCAACATCTATTTTTAGAGACATTTATTTTTTGGCAAAGCAACGTTTGTCGGGTTCAGCTAGTGTTGATATAAGATACGATATTTGAATTATTTATTCATCTTCAAAACAGTGATGTAAGTAGGAATAATTTATTATATTTCTCTTAAACGTCCTGATAAAATCCTCTGCATAATTATTAGAAATTGAAACACAAAAAAACTTTATTCAAGTCTTTATAAAGGACACTTTTGATTCGTTATTTAAATATTACCACCGGTTCGGAAGGTTTATTAGTTAGTTGTTTTTTTATTAAGTTTATAAGCCAAATGTATTAAATTATATCTAAATGTATTATTGTATTGTTGTTCTTCAGTCAACATACAAAACATTTATGAATTTTTCTTACATTAAGACAACAAAACGAATCAGCTCGAGATGTTTATAATAAAAATTTCGACGTGTTTAAGCCAAACAAACAGAACGTTTAATAATTCATGGGTGAAGTTTAGCTTGAAGTGCAGACAAATGTGACCATCTGAGTGATGGAGCGAGCGGCGGTAATCCCAGGTGACAGACTCCAATTAGATGGTGAGCATTCATCTTCACCCTCAATTTTATGCTGTATAAAAATCGGATTAAAATATATGAAATTGTTCTTACTGCTGGACCCGTGGATAACTTTAGTTTGTTTTATACTTATTAATTCTATTAGATTCTGTTTTGTAAAAAATATGAAGTTCATTTTAAATAACTTAGTTTAAGTTTATGGTTTAAGTAAATGCCGACGATTGAATATCAAAGTAATCGAAGTTTAGAGTGTTTCGTTTAAGTTTAAGGCTATATTTTTAACGAATTAAAAAACTCTAAATCAGACAATATTTATAACTACAAAATGGTGTTGTGTGATGTTAGTTGTACACATAGAAATGAAAGTGCTATCGGTGTACAGTCAGAACCCAGACACTATAAGTTCATGAAGTTCAATAGCTATTTAATAATTGGCTTATAGACAATGAAGTATGACGTCATCTAACAACAAAATAGCAACAAGCTCTTGCAATTGACCAGTAGTCTAAGTGTATAATTAGTAACATCTAATAATAAGTAATAACTGTATGTTATATATCATATATTAAAGCCAGGCCCGTGAAAAAGCCGCACAGATTACAAATTCCATCAAAACAATCGAGCAAATGACGTGAGAACCTCATTACAAACACGCCACCTCATAAAATATTTTGTCCCATGTCATCGCTACACGGCTTAATTGCAGATGATCCTCCCAAATGAAAAATTAAATTTGTATATTTTCTTTTGAAATTATTCATAATTCGGTGTGCGTGTTTTAAATTGAAGTTTGTAAGATTAGTGGTCAGTAGTAAGGTAGTATAAAAAAATATGTTTTTGTCTTTTCAAGATATACGTAGAAAACATTATATTCCTCTAGTATTTAATCTCCTTCGTGCCTTAGACGTTTCTTTTAAGCCTAGCCAAGGTCAGCTACCATAACTCATAACTATTGATTATTAAAGTAATTGTACTGAAATATATAAGCACAGTAGAGCACATATATACACACAAAGAATATTTGTCTGGGAGAGTGCAAGTAAGTGATGTTTGTACCAACAGAGAGCTTTTTAATTTTGAATCTATATTTCAATAACTTTATAAGTGTAGTGCACAAAATTAATCATCTATATTGAATATATTCAACATGTAAATATCTGAAAGCCACAATATAATATTTTAGGCGCCGCCCGCCCAAACCATATATTTTCACGTTTGAAATATTGCTTCTTTTATAACCTAGCACGTTATGGATTGGCGATGAAATATAACAGCTTACGGTTTTTATGGAAGTTTTTTATAAGAAACTATGTCGACAATGTTACGATATAAAACTTTATTAATAATACACGTTTCAATAAAGACGAAATGCATTATCAATTTACCATGTATGGGTAATGCCTTACCAACTTATTTTACATATAATATTAACTTACAATGAAGATTAATCATACCCTAGCTAATTACAAGGTTACTATATTCATTTAATCACGATTTCAATTAGTAAATTGGGTTTTATAAAAATTGTGTACCTTGTAACTCTTTAATGAAGAAACTTCTCTAATCTTAGGGCACACATCGCTTTTGGTAATAAATATGTAATGAGCAATTAGTTTATATAGAATTGAAAAACTACGAATGTTGATATATATATATGGAATACATATGAACCTTTAAAATTTTGTTCTGTGTATGAAAAAGCGTGGATGTTTGCTAAGCATTAGAGAATTTTACATAGCGTAGTGATCAGTGAGTCATCTAACACTTGTTTTAAATTGGTAAAACAATACATTCTTTGTAATATTTAACGGTTATACAGAACCCTTTCAGCCCTAAAGGTGTTAAGAGAATATCAACGCATATCATCGCACTGAAAAGATCGTACCGAATTTTCATAACATGACGTTCCCGAGGGAAATGTCGAGAAAGGCTTTGCGGGAATATGATCGTGTATCGATGATTTTGCTTTTCGAATAGAATATGTGTATTATGATTATACCTGCTTGCTATTGGTACTATTTATTTAATTTATTCAATGATCAGAACAGCGGTAGTGGGTGGATGGTGAGCGGGTGACTCGAATCGGTCATTATGTAAAAGTCTAAATAGTTGGTAAAGCCTTTTTAACACGCAAATCTTTATCGAATGTTGAATAAGAACTGGAGAACACCATACTATATAAGCTTATAATACCATATTATTATTATTATTGCAAGAAGCTTGATATACAAAAATATTAAATTTTATTTAATATTTGCGTTTAGTAACAGATTAAGATGTATTAATAAAATCTTGTAGTTATTAAAATATCTTTAATACCTTGATTGGTAGATTTATTACGTAATCAAGGCTTTATTGACACAAATGACTATAAACAATATTGTAAAGCAATTACGTACGAACAGCTATTAATTATTATACATAACCGTCGGCTTAGTTCAAACGGTAACATGAGGTTTAAAAATTCAATTAAGGATGGATTTAGCGTAGTTTTTATAACAGTTTAAGAATTTAATATTGTTTATTGTTCTTAAATAAATAGCGGTTATATTACATATAATACAATTTGTACAATTATTAGTGAAATATGAGAGTAAACGTTATAAATCTAAAGAATACTCTCTTTTTTTAAAGTAACTAAATAAAAACTTGCTAGAAATTGTGTTACTTAGTTTTCTATAATGACCTAATCAGTTTTCATATCTAGCACAAATTACAATTTTAATGAAGTAAGCGTAATTTACAAATATTAAACACAGCTAGATAATATACATGGAAATCCGATTTTACGTTTGTCCATAATTTAAAACATGAATCAACTCTATCTTGTCACATTATGATATCGAAGGTTCTCATAGCGTTTTGTATGATAATCCAATATGAACGATTCCATGCACTCCTAAAACTACTGTTTTCAATTAAATTATAATGTCCTGAAAGAATATCACGACATACTTGCTCATAATTACGCTGCAAATCGTGGCGGCTGCGAATTGAAATGGATTTTATTATATTACAAATTACTTTTGTTATTACCTATTTACAATGTAAAATACACTCAAATGTAATTGTATTAAAGTTGAATTTAGTTCAAAGTTGTAAAAACCACAATTCAAGGCTTTTGACATTACGTATTAATTCATGGTATGGTAAAGAATTAAATGTTGAATTTAAATTTGCACAATAATATCGCGTATTGCCAGTAGTTTGACAAACAAAACTATAATGTAATTCTATTATAATCGCAAGATAACTATTAAGTAGTGCGATCTGTAACAGGAAATGCTAACCATAACTGCGATTATTTCACTCTCCATTGATTTCTAAACTGTTGCAAGTTTTATTATAAGTCTAAAGGTGATTGGACTGATATTTAATATTCACAAATCATTCAACATTCTGATAATAATCAGAATATTACTATCTACCTCTATCTCTTTTTTTATTATCTACAACTGCAGATAATATAAAAAATGTTTATAGTTTGAAGTGCACTATGCTGTTTTTTTATTCATTTCAAAGCTAGCTAACCTAGTGCATAACAATGGTTTATTTTTAAGGTATAATCAGGCAGTGTCGCTTAACTTTCATATATTAAAATTTAGAGATAGCATGGACATGTTTGTTTTATTTGTGAAAATGCACTGCATTAGGACACACCCCACAAAGATGAGAATCAGTGAGATTTTCTGGCGAATTATAAAGATTTTGATAGGTTTAACTAAGATTGTTTTTGTAACTATGAAAATAATAAGCAAATCGAACATATTTTATTGTTAAATATAATAGCGTCTAAACCAGTCAGTTAGCACTTCGTGTTGAGCAGCTAAGTGACCGCAAACGGAACCTAAGCAGTCAGTTTAGATACGCTCCAGATAGCACAATTTTCTTGTACCACAGATTATGCTATCAAACGATTATTTAAAGGTACACGACCCTGTGGATTATTATTGACAATAAAACTACTTAAAACAAACTGATTGATTGACATTTTATTAATTGATCAACTGCAAATTTAATGTTAAGCATTTGTTGCATCAAGTGATACAAAATGATTTTGGTATAATTATATCATACGATTTAATTGCTACCCTCAATATAATATTTTGTACACTGTAAAGTATCTACAAAATTACATAATTAACCTTAGACGATGCAAATTTCATGAAAATATACGAAATTAATTAATATGTTTAATTATAGTGAGATAGATTAAAACAAAATAAGTGATTTAATTTAATATGTACTAAAAAGTTTATTTGTTTATTTGCACATTATCTATGTCTAAAATAGTTTTAAGCAAAGCAAAAGCGATGTATTTGACAACATATAAAAAATAAATCGTTTGGAGCGGATGTTCTTATTTCAAATGTCAAATTATTGGCGCTAAGATGACAAAGGAGTTCCGTGTCCAGAGTTGCCAATTCACGCAACTATCTCAATTACAGTCCGCACTTCCGTTGCGGTCGAAAAAAACAACACGGGAGGTCCACACGCGTTGTATTTACAACAAATTTGATTTTAGCTGTGTCAATGACCAATTCTCATGTTTCTTAAGCACCCTTAATTGTTTTAATAATGTTTTATCACGCTGGTTGGTATAAATATATTTATAAAAGGGACCAGCTATAGGAGGCTATGTACACTTTTAAGTAAGAAATCTCGCTCGCAACATTAGGAACAACCTAGTTAGTTGCTATTAAGCGTACTTACTTTATAAATAGTGTAAACGTCGTCGGTTTTTTATAACCTACCAATCACTTAATTTGAATAGCTAATTGCTAACACAGTCAAAATGTTATTCACTGAGTAGATCAGTGAATAAATTACCTACTATATGTCAGTGTGTTTGCCATGCCAACACCGATTAGCTACTTACACGTTGAAAAACATTTTTTTTTATAGAAAAAAGTTCAAATTACGACTGTTCGACGCTCGGCGCGACAAATTATAACGTAGGCGTCTCGAGAGAAACAAAAAAGGCAAAAAAATCTATAATAGTTTACCCAAAAAACCGTCCTTTGATAGTGACACACGCAACTGATAATTCCGAATATTGCCACTTTTCAAAGGATTAAAAAAAAGTTTTATTTTTAATCTGTATTCGGTTACAGATTTACATAGGTGCATACTTTAAGTGATTTATCGTTTTGAGATTACAATTCGAAATTTAAAAGGTTTACATTTGACATTATGGGACCGATAATTCCTTTGCATTTGCGATTTGATTATTGTTTTGTGTTGGTTGTCAGGAGTCTCGGTAAAAATAATTTATTTCATACGTAATAACCTAATTTTATTAGTGAAACATTAAACGCTAAGTTATATTTGTTCTATGTTATGTATTAAAACTTCCAAATACTAAGTTCAATGTCTATTCGGCCCTGTGTTTTTAAAGAATGTTTTTACAAAGTAGTTACATTGCTTTAGCTTACACATTTATAAGACCTTAAGAAGTTAATTTGCATACAAATGTGATCACCACAATCAGAAAAAAAAAATCAAATAAATTAGGCCTCTCAGTTACTATATCTAGTTTAAACGACGCATAAACACGCATGTTCGGACATGAAAAAAAGAGTATAGAAACGTTTTTTTTATAATTTTGAGGCTTACTATTTTTATTAAATGAATGACTATTTATTTGCTAAAGGAAATGACGGCCTATTAAATCGATTCTTGTAGTCTAATAAGTCTAGGTGGCTACGAAACTATTTCTTAATTAACAGAGGTTTCCCCGCATCCTAATAGATATTATTATCTTTGATATACCTACCTCAATATAAAATATTATTACGCATTTTAATTTTATTAAAACATAACATGATCTACGCCACTTAATAAAAATTACTCACCATTTAATCTATCCTTAACAACTTGATGTGCAAAGGCAGCAGCGGCTGCCTGCCTCATGGGATCCAGAGCCACTCCCCAAGCTCCCAACGCACCCAAGGCTCTATGAGCTGGCACCCTCACTACCCCGGGGTTACTGGAAAACCCATACCCTCCACCAATACCTAACCCAGGCCGTAATAACAACCCAGAGTTCGTATACATAGGGTTATGGCTGAAATTCAAAGCTAAATTGTCTTTCCCATCATCCCTGGCACTTTCAGACTCTGTGTCCTGATCACTTCTTTCGTCACTCTCACCAGAATTACGCTTGTCTATGTCAAATTGTTTTCCTAATAGTCTCGATATGCTAAATGGTAAGTTGACCCGCGGCTGGGTTTCGGTGATATGAGGTGAGTCGCGGTACCTGTCATGGTAGTCTGAGTCGTGGTCATCGGAACCACTTCTATCGCACTGGCCAGAAAGTCTGCTGTCAGAATCTACGTTTATCTCCTCCTGATCATCATCAGAATGTAACGACGACATTTTTCAACACTTGCACTAATGTTCACAAAAACATTTCTAAATTTCGAACACAATTGACAATGTTTGAATTCCGAACACTCGATTCGCGCGCAATGACAGAATGAGCCAATCAGCCCCACCTCTTCAAACGATAGTTTGTCCGCAACTCAACTATGCCCGTTGAGTGGAACAGTTACCGACAAAAGCTTAATATGATTTCCAAACAAAACTCGTTTGGACTCTGTAACTTTAACGGAGTCATTCTGTCCTTCTCTATCCCGTTCCCGCCTTAGCTCATTCACCCCTTAGCTCATTGCACAGAGGAAATAAAACTTTGACGAAACACAATAAAGTATAGTGTCAAATTGTACATTGGTTTACTTGGGACCTTTTGTCTGGTAACATTAAAACAAACAACATTGTCGGGTTATTTCATAGAGCGAGACGTATATAAGCTTAAATGTCCATACCAGTACATCCAAAAGAGATAGTTATATGTACACGTGGGCGTGGCTTCAAAAGCGCAGTTTAAATCCAGTTATGGACTTATGGTCTGACAAATGGTGTACATATTAGGGGGGCAATGTTAGAAACTATTTTTGAATCTTTTAAGACAGTTAAATTATTTACGTTCGGCGGTCGAGTGGGTTATAGACAATGCACTTTATAATAAAATAGGGCCCAGGTTTCATGTTATTGAGATAAGTAATAATGTATTGTGAAGATAACTGTTTTATTCTATTGGTTTTGACAGCTGAAGTGGTTAAGGATAGGAACGATAGACATTGGACATTAATGCTTATTGTTCAATTTAAAATAGACATTGTACAGGAATCCATATTGGATTTTGTTGATGAATTATTTGACGCGTTGATAATGTAGTGAATGAGTTTGTTTTGATTGATGATTATAAATATAGTTAGGTCGGTTGATAACTTAAACATGACGCTTTAAAACTTTCCGGTGAATTAGTAGGACTTAATTAATGTAATTAATCTGATTTAAATAAGTTCACCAGTTGGTTTAGAATTTAGTTAATTAGGTTCATATTCTTAAATTACAGGGTTTATATGATCGTTTATCTGTATAGAGAGTTTAATAATTACTTCAATGACACAGCCACAAAAATATTTTGTTTTTTTTTCTTT
Source organism: Leptophobia aripa (assembly GCA_951799465.1). Classification (NCBI taxonomy): domain Eukaryota; kingdom Metazoa; phylum Arthropoda; class Insecta; order Lepidoptera; family Pieridae; genus Leptophobia; species Leptophobia aripa. The sequence continues at coordinate 3,566,518 of OX637271.1, forward strand.
TTTTCCACAGTCTGAAGGCTATATCAATTGTCATATCAAAATGTTATTTATCTTCAACGTAGAATTGTGTCAGCGATCCTAGTCTTGTGTCAATTACATGAAAGGTATTGAAGTGTGCAGAGTGTTTAACTTTCTTCTTATATCTAAGGCTATGAGAGTTCCCAAATAGACTGATCTGATAAGATACTCATAACTACGCTATAATATTTTGAAACGTGATCATGAAAATACAATATTTTGGAATGTACTTTTTTGTACTCAGTATTTAACGGTCGGAACTAGCATTGAATTCAAGCCAAGCAAAAAGGTATGGACTGTACAAAATTACGCTTTTTCAGTTTTATCAATATAACTCATTTTTTTACATTTCTGAACACCTATTTAAAAAAATAGCCCTATTTTTTATTCACACCATGAACATTTTAATTCATGTACATACACTTGAAACTTTTAACCCTGCCAGTGCAAGGTAAGGAAGGTAAGTAAGGAATTTAAGAAAAATGTTAGTAAGCTTAGTCTATAAATAATAGACTTTTTTGAAGTAGGATTAAGATGCGAACCATTGCGCGCTAACAGCTGATAGCAAACAGCGAATTTTAAAAGTAGGTAGGTTACAAAATTAAAATAATTATTACTACGATCATATGACTTCTATCCCCAAAAAGAGAGTTGTTTGCCACCCGTAGTAGGGCTATGGAATATTTTAAAAAATATTGATAATTAATTCTTTCTTATCAATTAATTCTTTTGATTTCAGTTAGAAGTCAGTTAACAAAGAACCTACAAATGTTGGTATGTACCAAGTCATTTCTTTTTTTAAATTAAAAAGCCATTGTGAATTTAATCGTATATTGTTCAAGCGTAAAACTTAAGATTGCAATGAAATGTTTGCTAATTTTAGTATTCCTATTATGTGTAAAACTTGGTAAGTTTAAACATTTTATTAAATATGTACAATTTATTTTTAAATTAATTCAAATTACTGATACATCTTAAAATGAAGGATTTCCTCACAATACATCATATGTGGACACGATGAGGCATTTGTCACACACAAGACGAATACTACGAGGTAGTGAAGTTGGTGATACTAGACCATATATGGTGAGTATGCTAAAGTAATTTAATTAAGTGAAGATAGTGTTCGTTTTAAAAACCTACGCTTTTGATCTTTGATGGGCAATCTAAACACACAATGTAGTAATAGTATTATGCATAATAAATACATAAAGAATTCATTTATATATGGTCACCTTTGTAAAGGTTAGTCGTTTTTGTCTTAGCCCTTGCTTTTTTGCCTTAGGTATACCTACGCCCTGCCGCCACAGAAACAAAAGTCGATGCAAACTGGTTGTGCGGTGGTGTGATAGTCGACGCCCAATATGTTTTGACCTCCGCTGCATGTATTGAAAATGTCAAACATTTTTATGTCGTATCTGGAACACACAGGTGAATTTGTTAAGGATGTGAAACTTTAGAATATAGGTCTAAAGAGTTTTATATTATAATTCAGCAGAAACATAAACAATCACTACACTACTCAAGCTGGAGCAACAATGAATTATAACAATTTTATTTAAATTCCCAGAAAATGTTCACATCTAAGTGTGGAATGATTTCGATGAAATACATCGAAACTATTGTATGTTTTACATAACCAGTGTAAATATAATATTCTGTGATATGGTTGCGAATTGCGAAAGCAATTTTTCATTATATTGTGTCAGTTGGCTGAGAGCCCTTATAGAGAGCGGTAGTCCATACAATTTATTCATGATTTAATGACAAATACTGATTGGCTTACAATAAGTGTTTAAAGATAATTCTAATACTGATTACATACACATTTTTACAATAAAGAACAGCCAAAAAACCAGGAAAATCCCAACTGATAACAATATAAACAACACCAAGAAAAACATTAACCAAGATTTTTGTTAAAAAAATATTTTTGCAACCAGGTGGATACCAAAAGACGACAACGACGAATGTGTGAGAAACGGTGCAAAGAAAGCAACTTGGAAATGCGTTCCACAGAGTGAGTTGGACCATATGAAATCAAAACTGTGTCGAACTTGATTTTTTTATGAAATAGCCGGCGTTACCGCTAGTGGCGCTCATACAAATTCAAGTTTACATTAACATAACTGACATCATATTGTTTTCTTCAGATTATATCTTCGACGGCAATAACTTTGACAACATCCAATGGATGATTGGTGACATTGCGATCGTTAGAGTTGAGGATAACTTCAACTTTGAGAAGAGAGTTAGAGGGTGCGACTTCGTACCTAATGTCATATCTTACAACAACCGCAGCGAGGACCTGGAAAACGCTGGAACTGTTGCCTCTATTGCTGGTTGGGGCTCTGTGGATAACTTTGGTGATGTATGTACGAGTATATAGTTTTAAAGTTAAATTAAAATCAACAGATAGCATAAGCCCAAGTATGGTCTTGCACTGGTCTGGCTTTTAGATCTAGACCCCAACTAATAACCACCTCTGTAAAGGTGGACCATCGGAGTATATCAAATTTAAAATTAATGTTTTTTATATAATAGTTAACAGTAGGACGTACTTGTATAATTTTGTCTGTCTCTTTCAGTTATATGGTAGAATGTCCGATAATTCCCCGGAATTACTCGAAACTGATGTAGTCCTTATCTCAAAGAAGAGTTGTAAAAACCGCTGGCCAGAGAGATATCATCACATAATTGATGGAAATATGGTCTGCGCTAAGGACAGCACTGATGATAACATGAATGAGCTTTGCTTGGTAAGGACACTGTTTATGGAGTTTATTTATAGTCGTGAATATATCTTTTATCGAAGAGGTGGCAAACGAAATGGTATCAATATTTAATAATAATAATCTGTTTAAACAGATAAAGAACTACTGAGCCGACTAAGTAAGTTAATATCAAATGCAAGTGTGGTGTGTTTTTTTAAGAATCAAGAAATACGTTGTAAGGAATTGGTCGATTCGGATGAATTGGAGGAAACTCGACGTTTTGTCGTAGAACCTAACTCCCTCAGAGTGCACACAGCAAGTCATAATAAAACACGACGCTCAAAGGTTATATCTGGAGGCTTTTGTGAGGTATGTTAACATGTGTAGCGACATCTAGGATCTGCAGCTACAAAGCATAAACAAAGTGAAAAATAGAAAACGCAATTTTCTTCTTTACACTGGCTAAACCAATTAAATACAGTATCGGGTTATCTACATACTATTTGTGGACGTAGTACGAAACGTAAACGTAACGTAAATGCTCACTCAATCTTACCGACACAAAAAAATATAATCCATTATTGCACCTATTTTTAAATCCACAATAAATTTTAATTCTAGAGATAATTCTTGTATTTTCAGAATGACCATGGAGGTCCATTAGTTGTGGGTTACGGAACTGGGGCTATGGTGGTAGGAGTTATATCCGCTTGTCAGACTGCTAATGTAACACAGAAGTGTTATGGACCCTATTTATACACTAGCGTCTGGAATAACAGACATCTCATACAGTGTGCCATCAACAAGAATACGCCGTATGTATGATTTAATTAATAATACAAGTTAGATAAAAAGATTTATAAAATATACAAAAAAACATGCAAAATGCCTTAATTACGCCTTATTAGCTTAAATCATAAATTAAAATAACAATTCTACATTAATGTTTTTAGCGCAACCTGTAAATTACTTTTGAGGACCGCAAAAACGCGTGAAACAGTGTTTGATTGGAACAGGCATCCAGATGGGTACAGTTATATATATATATATATTGTTATACTTATTACCAAACTTTATATTTCTTTTGTTAATAGAATATTATTATTATTATTCGCAATTATTAGCAATCGTAATGTAAGTGGTTTGCCTTTTAAAATGCAAAACTTTTATATAATTTCAGCAAAGCAAAGAGCGAAATTAAGAGGTCGGATCCTATTGATGTTCCGCAACAAAAGCCAAAAGGTTATATTAAAAGACACAAAAACATGAAACATATTTCGAAGAAAAGTTAAATTTAATATAGATTCCAAAACTAAATATATCTTGTTTGATTTTTAATTAAATTATAGAATGCTAATATATATTGATTTTATTTTTCTTTTAAGTATTTGGTGCAAAGCCATCTGTCGGAATTTAGACTAACTACGCTAGTATGCAGTAGAATACAAATGCTGTTTTGTCCTTATTATTACACATTTTTTTAAATTCTTGAGTTTGCATTTATAATATACTGGAACAAAATAACGTTCTTAAATTATGGATTAATCAATAAAAAAATCCACTCCAGTTTTTTGAGGAAAATAACAAAAATAATTATTATTTTTGTTACAAGTAGAAAATATCGATATATCATCTACATCAAAAAATAAATTTCTATGGTTTAACAACATTTAACACTGACGTGACGGTCAGTCTATTGATAAATGTCTAGCTATTCAAAATTTAAGTTTATCTGTGGGAGTAGAATGACATATGCTTCAACTGTACTCTACTTGATCTGTAGTCTTGATTATTGGCGCCATTCATATACGGACGAAAAATATAACGCAGAATAAGTTAAATTTTAGTGTAATTAATATCGTAGACGAAGTTAAAGATGGTACGAACATTAAAAAAAAAACATTTCTAGTTATACCTGCTAATAATTTAGAGTAACAAATGTTTATTTTTTAAATTTAAACTGAAGATTTCATAAAAACTTGATTTATTAATAACGATTAAGTTTTTCAAAGAGCGTGAAATTATTGCCGATTACGTGATGAAGTAAAATTCAATTATTAAAAAATATGATTGCATAAAAATGTTTATTTTCTGTTACTTGTTTTTTACAAATATTCTTGGTTAGTATCGCTAGTGTCATAAACGTAGTGTTCAATTAGTGAAATAACTTGATGCAAAAATATTATTATAATAGTGTCTGTCATTGAAAACTTAAACTGAATTGGCAAATTAGCCAGATATTGTGTAATAAAAAAAAATCATAGCTAAACTACTTGCGTTACGTTTTCAGAATCAGAATCTATACAAATTGCAACAAAAATACCGGAAAATGTTGAAAATTTATTGAAGTCGAATATAAGCGATTTGCAGCGGCTTGTAAACGGAACAAGAAGGATTATCAACGGGGATGATGTCAGAAACGATAGGCCATACATGGTGCATATAAAAATATATTTTCTGGTTAATGTACAGACCCTCTGAAGAAAATAATTGTCATCTTCTAATTTTACTAACCATATATTTTTGTTTTTTTAATATTTTCATTGTTATAAGATGTATGTTCAATCATCGCATCAAATTTCACGTTTTATTACATATTATAAATTTTGTAGGTATACCTAAGACTGCCATCAAATAATCCAAGATATAAAGACTACAGGCGATGGGTATGTGGCGGAGTAATAATACATGATGAGTATATTTTGACGTCAGCTGCTTGTATCGAGGATGCTAAGCAGTTCTATGTAGTGTCTGGGACCTATAGGTAACTCACAAACCGACTAATATTTCATATTTTACCGGCAACGCACTCTCGAGCTTCCAGCCATGTGAGTGTCTATGGGCGGCGACTTCACCTTTATGGTGGGCCTCCTGCTCGTTAGCCCCACCTTCTATAAAATAAAAATATATATATATATATATATATATATAAATACGATTGCTTTTTTTAAAACTAAATGATACTTGGAAATCATAATGTAGTCGTGTTGTTTTAGATATAGCGAGGAAGATGATCGTTATAGTAATCAGTGTATAAAGAATGGGGCTAAAAAGGCTATCTGGAAATGTGTACCTCGAAGTAAGTTCCATTTCTAGATAACAGAATCAGTTTATTCAAAAAATTAAAACGAATTTACAATTAATTAAGTTAATCTGAACGCCCAAGAATTGTGTATTCCATATTTATTTGACTATTGGAAAAGCGAACGCAAACAAAAAATACCGGCACTTTTTTATCATGTAATTTTTCTCGTATTGTCTGTCTAATAAATACGAATTTCAAACCCTTTTAAAAAAAACATGTTTAATATATTTAGACTATATATTTGATGGTCATGAAAACGACAATATCCGATGGATGAATAACGACATCGCAATCGTTAAAGTGGAGGATGAATTCGATTTCACCCGTCGGGTACGAGGATGCGATTTTGTGCCAAAACCGATTTGCTATAATAATATTACGAGTCGATTAGAGAACCCTGGAACTATTGCGTCGATTGCTGGTTGGGGGAGTACCTCTAAGTATAATGATGTAAGATATTTTTATAGTATCTACTAATTCAGCATTTCAGCTTGTCATAGATATTAGTTATGGTTTGTAGAAATACAATACCAACACAAAATTCTCTTTAATAAAAATCATTGCCAGATGTAAGAATGCCTGATTTAACAATTTTTTTCAAAGTGAGATTATTAATTTTCAGAAGTAAATAGTTACTTACGTATTTATGATTCTTCAATTGATTTAAGTATTATCGGTTGTAATCCATTAAGCATTTAGTTTCATATAGATAATCAATTCAGCACTATTTAAGCCTGAATTAATTTTTAGCCATATTTTTTATATCGTATCATAATCATTTTGATGATGTAGATTTTTGATTGATAGTCATTCAAATGATGTATGCACTAAACATTAAAATTCCAGTGGGTGAACCAAAGAAGTGGTGTAACACAAGACTTATTGGAGACCAATGTCGTAATCGTACCTAAATCTAGATGTAAGCACCGTTGGGGAGCGCGCTATCACAATATCATAGACAATTACATGATATGCACAAAGGATACCATAGCAGAGCTCAGTGAGGCCTGTCAGGTATTTTATGACAAATTTTCAGCTGAGCGGTAGTGTCTCGGTGTTGCCAGTTGAAATTGCAACACAGCATAAGTCTACTAAGCTTTTAAGAATTTATAGTTGACTATGTATAGGGAATTATAAATAGTTAAGTATTAAACTTTGACGAAGGATTGTGTACATGTGTGTATCAATCAAATAAAAACAGATGACTAAGCCACGCATAATGGTGTTCGATTGTTGCTATATTCTAAAATCTTATAATTTTATTAATTAAAAAGATTCATACGATAGTTTTTTGTACATATATTTTTATTTACCGCTAGGAAAAATACTCAGAGTGCACCGACATAATGTACTCTGGTGAGTTAGACTCGGAGGACGCAAGACGGGCGAACGTAAATGATACATTAGTACACAACTCGATGCATGAGTCATGGAGACGACAGAAGGCAAGCAGTGGCGGTTTCTGTGAAGTATGCATATTTTATTAAAGTTTAATTTTTGACGGAAATTTTAACATTACACCGTTGGCATTTAGTAATCAATCTACATTTGTAATTATTAACATGAAATTTAGCCGTAGTATATTTAAATTGATCTATTAATATTTTAAAACCTAAAACTTAAAATTAAACTAATATAAAACTTACTTATCAAAATTATATAAAAAAAGGCTAAGCTTATGCCACAGGTATTTGCTAGTAGTGTCCAACGTCTGTTGGGCGACCCGTATTTTGTGTTTTTTGTTCTTTTTCATAACTTGTAGAATGATCACGGCGGACCCTTGGTCCACGGAACTGGGTTAAATTCAGTGGTAATTGGCGTGATATCAGCATGTCTAGTTAACGAAAAGACTAACAAATGCCATGGACCTTACCTTTACACTAGCGTCTTTAAGAACCGGATCCTCATCAACTGTGCTATATATAAGGATGTCAAGTATGCGAAGTTGTTATGCTAAAGTTCTATTTTATTCTATTTAACATTCATACTTTTATTAAAAAAATTAACACTTAAAATTAATAGTATTATATAGTTCGAGTATATTCTTGGCTTAAAAGCACGATAGGAAATCGCAGTTTCTGAGTAAAACCATTCGTAGATCATGTATCATATTTTCGTAGATCTTCTAGAGATTCGTTTCTTTTTGCTATTAAATTATTGTCTTTTTATTATCACCCAATCAGCGTCCACAGATGGACATTATTTTGTGGAATTATGTGTCTATCGATGTCTATGCTCCCATCTTTATTTGTAGTTGTCAAAATGTAACGTAGAATTTCATTTTAGAGGCGATTGCTCAAAGCTCTTTCGGACAAGTGAGACTCATATAGAAGAAGAGATCAGTTGGGTCAATCATCCTGACGGGTATATTTTTTTAAATTATTGACTTATGAAATCCTATTTTGTTTTTAGTATGTCTAAGATATAAAGGAAAAAACTTTAACAGACTAAGTGAATATAAAAAAGGGTTTATTTCAGTAAAAGTAATTAAACTTCTATCTTGCTATCTAGGCAGTGGTTCTACACTGGGAGCGGAACTGTAAAATAGAAAATATTTTGTCTTTTCAGTCCCGCCAAGAATGAAATTGCGAAAATTAGACGCAACGAAGATCAAGTTAATAACACAAACTTAAAACCGACGCCTCATGATAAAATAATCCAACATGGCGGTGTTATACTAAGAACTTCGGATAGTAAAGAAAATTTCAACAATGTCACAAATTAATTATGCAACGAAATACAGACTTTTAAATTCTGTCCTTCTTTTAATCAATTAACTGACATATGGTCATATAGCCCAAAGGTATGCGATATCTTGTGCTGATGCTAACACAATTGATGAACAGCATACACCTATACTATATCATATAATACAGTACATGTAAATTTTAGAAAAAGCATTTTAAACATTTTTGACAGATTATTTTGATGATGAAAACGTTTGGGAATGAATTAGCTTCAGCTTCGCCTTGCTTCAAAAAGTGTACTGGAATCATTTCCAAAAAAAAATTTTACCAAGCCGAGTTTCTTGCCTGCTTCTTCTCAGCTTGGTCGCGTACGAACGGGCGTATAATCACTTAGATTTAAGACGATTCAAAATGGTCCTATGTACCTTAATTAATAAAGATATTTTCACTTTGACATATTTCTTACTATATACTATATAGATCTCAGCCAACAAATATATATTTATTTATTTTACACTTTATCGCACTTAAACACTAGAAGCAAATGACATTAACAGATGTTAGTACATATAAGTGCAACGGGCGGCCTTATCGCTAATAAGCGATCTCTTCCAGACAACCCACTTATATACATCACACTTGTTGACGATACCATGTCTAATCAGTAGAGACGACGCCCATCTTTATTTTATAAGGTCCAATGCCTAATAATATGAGACTTTTGAGAAGACTTACAAATTTCACACACAAACAGACAATTAGATTAGATCATAAAATGTTAGTAAAAATAACAAGAATATACATGAAAACAAATACAGTAACCGGCTTATCTTAGATTGTCTAAGGGCCAAGAACGCCGATCATTTACAGATTTCTTTGTAAAAATTAGAATAGAAGGCGATTATTGGAGGCCAACCTTAGACTGTAGCGCCACTGGATTATTATTGTTTAAAGTTAGTCAACTTTTTTAAAATAAATAGTTATTTTTATCAAGTAGAATGTTTTGCGAGGTTTGATTTAGTCTTTAATGGAAATCCTAGTCATTAATAGGTAGATGTTAATAATACGTCTAATCTAATGTGTAACGGTCAGTCGTTTGTGTAAGTCGAATGCCTAAAATTCATGCTGAATTTCAACATACCTACAAAATATAACCATACATATATAAAATATACTATAATTTTTGGTATTCGTCCTTGGGGGCTTAAATTTTTTAAATAACACAGGTTGCAAACAAAAATCGTTGACTTAACTCATAAATTAATAATTAAATTTCAATTATATCGTAAAATAACTTGCTTCACGAATCACACCGTGAAATTGAAAAAAATAAAATAATAACTTGTAGTTCCCTTTCATAATTAATAACCAGCTATGAAGTATTATACATTATTTATTTGTATATTTTTCATATTCCGTAAGTTTATATGTGAGCTAGTTAGTCGAATACGAGATAGGTTCTTGGTCTTAACATTTTACTCATAGAGGCCACATAGATCTGTTTCATTGTTATTTTAAAGTCAGTCTTCTTTTCCTAATGATAAAAGGAAAACATTTTGAGGAAACCAGCATATCCAAAAAGCCCAGACATATGACAAGGTACTTGTCTATAGGCTTATATAAAAGATCCGGCTGAATCCAATGACCCATTGGTGGTGCCACTCAAAAAATATATTTTAATAGTTAAGTTGATAAGGTTATAATTTATTTCAGATGTAAAAGCAATAGACGTTGCCACTCACCTTCCACCGGAGGTAAACAAACTACTAAATTTGTCTGAAACACGAAGAATCATTAATGGTGATGAGGTCACAGATGGAAGACCCTACATGGTATGTAACTAAGTTCATATCAAATAGATATCAAAAATGAACCCTTCATATAAGAATAGCAAAAAGCACGATTTGAAAAAACGTTATTTCAGTATTACATTATTTATATAGTTTAAAGATTCGAGAGTTTTTTTAACATTTTTTTTATAAAATTTTAACAAACATAATCTATCGACAACCGCCAATTAAATATTCGCGCCATAATCGTTTACAACACGCATGCGCTAAGGCGTTGAGTCTCAGTCACAGATAATAAAATGAAATTCTGTCATCCACGGTGGCTCTGATATTATGAATGTGTAAAAGAGGTTTAATCGTCGTCTGTCATTATTAGGACGGGATCTTTTATATCCTGAGATCCGCTAAATATAATAACGCTTTGGTGTACAGTTCCTTAATAAATGAATAGTACAAATATGGCGATTGCTTATTTTGGCGTTAATTGTGCGTTTGTTTTAATTATTCAATTACTCGATTTGGATTTGCTACAAAAAATAAACAGAAACATATTTATAATTTTATTTTTTTGTATGTATAATTTTGTGTAATGAATATTATAACACATAGGTACTCGTTTTAATCCAGTATTAAATTAATGACAGGTGTATTTGAAACTGCCTAGAACCAATCAAAAAAAGCCAAACTACAGAACATGGTTGTGTGGTGGTGTAATTGTTCATGAAGAGTATATTCTTACTTCTGCTGCGTGTATCGAGGATGCAGAACACTTCTATGTCGTATCTGGAACATACAAGTAAGACGCAATATAAAAATATAACCTATTGGGGTCAAAATGGGAAAAGCATCTTATTTCCCAAAGATCCATACTAGCTGTAAAGTAAATTTTTCCCTATTTATTTTCTACTACTTACACAGAACACAATTTTAACAATATTCTTCAACGTTAATTTAATAATCCGTATCGTTTTCAGATACTCCGATGAAGATGACCGTTACAATAACCCATGTATCAAAAATGGCGCGAAAAAGGCGATTTGGAAATGTGTTCCTAAAAGTATGCTGGTTTTTTTGGACAACATTTGTTTTATGATTTCCTCTTGATTTATCTATGATTTTAATACATTCTTATTATGATGGTGCATGATTAACATAACTTGACATTTCGAATCAACAGAATCACGATCACATTTTTGAGTGTTGCCACAACAGTCTTTACAAATATTATTGTAGAATTATTTAGATATCGTATTAACGATATATTGTTGCAGATTATATTTTCGACGGTCACGAGAACGATAACATCAGATGGATGAACAATGACATCGCTGTAGTCAAAATAGAAGATGGCTTTGACTTTAACAGGCGAATTCGAGGTTGCGACTTTGTACCTAAACCCATTTGTTATAATAACCAAACGCAGACGCTTGAGAATCCCGGCACCATTGTTAGCATTGCTGGTTGGGGCACTACGTCGAGATATAACGAGGTACTCTTCCAAATTAATATCAAATGTAGACTTACATAAAATAAAGAATAATACCTTTTTCATACAAATATTACTTAATTGCATAGACAATTAGATCTAGACCATAGATGAGGGCAAGGAAACTTGTACAGTATTGATGCAGTAGTAACTTTTCTGTCTGTTTCGTGGATTTTTTTACATATTTATTTTCTATCATTTATTAAGAAAATCTATAGAAAATGATTCTGGGACTACTGTGCGTGTCGACCCAGTTGGTGAAATAGTTACCATTTGGCAAGACATTGGTTTTGATTTCCGGTACGCAAAATTTATATTTATGTAGACATTTAGCAGCTATAAAAGTAAAAATAAGTAATAAAATAGATGATTTCCCTTCCAGTGGGTCAACCGAAGGAAGGAGAACCAACAGAACCTTCTAGAGTCTCACGTTGAGATAATTCCAAAGAACCGATGCAAGCGACGTTGGGGGGCGCGCTATCACAACATAATAGATAACTATATGATTTGTACTAAGGACATTGGACAGACGATGTCGGAGATTTGTAATGTATGAAAAAGGGTTTTATAGGTTTATAACTCGGAAGGTTTTTTTATAAGTGCTTTTTTTATTTACATACTTAATAAGTAATTAATTATAAAATGTTTCATTTAAATATATATTTGGAGTGGTTTACATACAACGTTATGTACACTTACGTAACTTATGTAGGTAACGTATTACTAAGTTTGAATAGAATTATATAAAAATCTTCTTGGTGATAGAAACTTTTTAGATATTATGTGAGATCCTTATTAATTATGAGGAACTCATTTTAAACACGAAGATGAGAGCCACATCATGTTGTAAGATAACAATTTTATATTTAATTAAAGCCTAATTTCGATATTAATAACAACGCCATCTATTGCAATGTTTTACACAACTTGTGTCCCTTTTTACATCTGAGTTTCAATTTTATTTAAATTAAATCTTTGATTATTCTTTATTTGATTAATAGGAAAAATACGTTGACTGCCAAGACATACATTACTCAGATGAAGAGGACATGAGACGCGAGATAAGGGTGATGAGGTCAGAGAAAGTACCGACAAATATGATGATGCATTCCGCGTATCACAATCACACAAATGGAACTAGACGATATGGATCGCAGCCTGAGGGTGGTTTTTGTGAGGTATAAAAATATATTAATAATTTTCGATAAACTTTTACAATTAGTGAAAAATTATATTGTCTGTCTTAAAGTAGAAGTAGTCTTAGCCTAAATTTTACTACTCTTATCTTTCAAATTCCAATATTTTGTATAAACTTTATTTTCCGTATTTTTACTATCTCTGATTCGGTTCTTATAGAGCCATATTTTATTGAAAGAAAGAAACATTTACAAACATAGATCACTTAGAAGAGCCACTTAAAATTTCAGCAGCACACACAGGCGCGAACGTATAAACATAAAATCAAAAATAAAATATATATGTAATAGTCTGTACTTAAACGTGGGTAGTTTTTCAAACTCAAACTCAAAATATCTTGATTCAAGTAGGTCTTTAGACACTTTTGAATCGTCAATTTTTACACTACCACCGGTTCGGAAGGCAGTCATCTACCGAGAAGAACCGGCAAGAAACGCGATAGCTGCTCTTTTAAAATAAACAATTAATACAAAATTGTGCTACTGACAATTAAAATAACAAAGCATTGTAAGGCAAGAATTACATTAAAGGGATCTTTGTCCTCTAAATATTCGTTTACGGTACGACATACTATATGCCTTTTCAACCAAAATACCCTTTACGCGCGTTTTAAATTTGTCGGAAGTCAATTTGGTTATAAGTGCTGGGACTTTGTTATAATAACGTATGCTCATGCTTTAAATGTCCAAAGGGCATAGGAGTCCTATATTTTTTACCTTAAATTTTGCTCATTCTGGCTTTATTTAGAATGATCACGGCGGACCACTCGTGTATGGCGAAGGCGTAAACTCAGTGGTAATAGGAGTAATATCCGCATGTCTCGTCAAAGAAAGAAGCAATAAATGTTACGGACCTTTCTTATACACCAGCCTTTACAAGAACCGTCAGTTCATTTCCTGCGCTATATATAAGGACGTGGAGTAAGATTTTATTCTATTAACAGCATGTGTTAAATAATAATATAAATAAGCTTGGTTAAGTGCTTACTTAGAATATAGTGGCAACCACAGGCTATGAACACTTGGAACCGGGGGCGGTGTATAGCCCACAGCCGGCCTTTAAGGTAATTTGGATCCTGATTCTAATTTATAGAAATTACTTTGTATCCATCATATACACAATTTTTAAAATCACAAATGTGGTATTTGTGATTTTAAAAATCGCATAAAATAATATCTTATAATAATATAAGATATGAATAGCGTATTATTATAGTTAAGGAGTTTCTTGTTGGAGAAATTAGCCATAATTATTGGATCACAAGATTTTATTAGTCATTCTATGATCTTCTAGTTATAGTCTTTCTAATTGTATAATGATTTGTTAAAGGCCGAAATGCCGACGACAATTCCGTTCTGGTGTAACTCACGTTGAAAAAGAGTTATCTTGGAAAAATCATCCTGATGGGTAATTTTGTTAGATTTTTTTATGACATAACTAAAGAATTATTAGCCCAATACTCGTACCATTCGTTATTCTAACAACTTCGAACCTGTTCATGAACATTGTTCAATATTAGCTTTTTTAATGGGTAAAAATGCAAGAATGTCGTCCTATGTTATATCCTAATTTGTGAGATTAACTTAAACTAATATAACCTAACAATATATAATAAAAAATAATATAAGCTCACCTAAGCTAACCTTTTAATACTTAATTATTAAATAGTTTATATTATTTGTTAGGAATTTATAGGTACGTTTATTGTATTGACCAATCAGAGCAGAGCTAGGCGCTTCATGTCTAGGCGCCATCTTGTTGTTGTGTCAGTGTGTTCGAGATGCTAAGTGTATAGAAAATCATCTGTTGACAGTGATCGGTGCCCTGAACCGGCTCTTCATAATTGCGTACTTGATTGCTAATATATCCGTGTTAACAGACCAGCAAAGAACGAGCTGCAACAATCAACTGGGCGGTCTCTCGACGCAGCAGACGATAGAGTGTTTGCTGGTAGTGGCTTTATTATGAGGGCTGACGATGTTGGAAACGCTAATACAACGCTTGTATCTTGAGTTTTAATAAATTTTAATTATAATAACATTTTATTTTATAAATATATCCCAGTTCTAATCAAATAGGTAATACCATAGCTAATATTTGAAATATTTAATACTGTTGGGACAGTCCTGGCGCTTGCAGCGGAATGTTCGTGTTTTGCGTATACCACGTGCATACTTTAGAGCTTAATAAATTTAATTTAATTTGAAAAAAAGTCTAGATATTCATTAAAAGGTTTAAAAACACAAGAAGTCAAATATATTAAATCTATGAGAAAGACAATATATAACAGATAAATAGTTGATTTGAATATTTATTTTAAATAATAAGGCAAGCTTTTTGAAATTTCGGATCCAAAAGACGAAAAATCAAAGACCTGGGTATTATTGTCTGTAAGGCTTAATATAATTAATTTTGGTTTTGGTAAATTGGTAAGGCATAAAAAGTGAAAATCTAACAAATCATTGTGTTTCTTATAGCTCAATTATTTTTTTAATTAAAATATATTAATTGAGCATGTTATTTGTTTTTTAAAATAATTATTGCTTTGTGAAATTGGCTTTAAGCTTGAGATGACGACTGTGTTGGCGTTATGTTTTCTGTTATGTATAGGTAAGAAATGTAATTGAATATTCTTAACATATATATCGAGATCTCTTAAAACAATTTATACTTATAAATGTTTGGTATTTGTTATTATTGAGACATCACCGATGTTTGAGTTCATTATTATTATATTAGTTAAACTATATAGTTATATGCTCAATGCATGTAAATACAATAACGACTTGATTAAATACAGGAATAGCTGTATCGAATCCAACAAAAGGTGTAACACAGAAAAACAATGAGAAAAATGTGACTATTTCTCAAAATGTGACAAAAGAGGACGTACCTGATGAAGGGTGGGAGTTTGAAAACAAAACTGTTGTGGACACGAGAAGGATTTTATACAGCAAAAGGGTTTCTAATGGAAAACGACCGTACATGGTAACATTATTATATATTTTCGTAATTGATAAAATACAAATTTCTCATTTGCATCACTCCTATATGGAATCCAGTGGAAGTATGAGTAACCCTTTTCTTAGGAATTTTCTTAAATCCCTAATAACATGCCGTATTCTTAAATTACGGCAACGCAATTACGAGCCTTTTGCTATATTAAAAGGCGAGCAAAAAAACTTGTAAGCCAAAGAAAGGTCATATAACACAAAAAAAACTGTTTAAGGTATATCTGCAACTAACGAAGGATTCCGCGAAAGCCCACAAGTACCGAGGTTGGCTTTGTGGTGGTGTCATCGTTCACCCATCCTACGTTCTCACATCTGCCGCTTGTGTGGAAGACGCTGATCACTTTTACATTGTCTCTGGCACGACCAAGTTCGTGGACAGTTTTGATTATAAAACAGACAATTGTGTTTGTAAGCATCGGCGGAGGGTTGTCTGGAAGTGTATACCTAAAAGTAAGTACATTAAAAGAACAAGAGAGCCTCAAAATATATTGCTACCAACTTGGTGTAAAAAAAAATAAATAATTGTCTAAAATGCAAACGTAATTGTCATCATTAAGGAAAATAGGTTTGACGCGGCAAAACCGAATTAATTTTAAGAATACGAATATTTATTTCTTAACTATTGAAATATTTGACCTACTGAAAAAAATTTCAGACTACAAATTTGACTTCCAAGACAGTATAAAATGGTCTGCCAATGACATAGCAATAGTAAGAGTGGACAAGCCGTTCAAACTTGGTGTTTTGGAGAAAGGATGTGAATTTGCAGCTGATCTAGTATGCTACAACAACGTCAGTAGAGAGCTGGAGAAAGCTGGCACCAAAGGGTTTATCGCTGGTTGGGGAAGTGGAAACCAATTTAGAGAGGTTTTTGTTCTGTTTATAAAATTTTAACCGAAAATTCGGGAATATTCGACGTCAAAGTTGTAGGTATAATCCCTAAATAATTCCGCAACTTTGCATGAAACAAAATAATTATCATATAACAGAGAGTGGATTTTTTAAAACTCAAGACAAATACCATAGTCCATTAATATTAAATTTTCAAATATAGTTATTACGAGTAGTTATTACAAGCGGGCACTCTCAAGAAACCAAATTAACTTTAAGCATAGACATTCAAGTCTAAAGCTTCAGCTGTCGCGTCCTCTACATTTATAGACAAGGTTTATAACATTTAAGTGAATTATTTAATAATTAATCGCACACTCACAAATTCATCACGATCAGGGCGTTTACCGAAGCGAAGGTGTACACATACCACAAAATTCAAAGTACCTGCAAGATGCTAAAGTTTGTCTGATGGACAATGAGCAATGTGCCAAAAAATGGGCGCAGCGTTTCCGAACTATTATCACACAGTATATGATCTGCACTAAGGATGTAATGAAACGGATCAGTGAAATTTGTGATGTGAGTCTCATTTAAAATTCTAGATTTTAAAAAGCTTTTAGTGATAATTTTTTTATTTTGCAACAAGAAATTATATCCAATTAATTGCAATTTTATGTTCTCTTTAGATTGTTCATTGCTTTGAACTTAACAAATTTATTCACAGAAAAAATACGCGAACTGCACAGACGTGGAAGTGAGGCGGCAATTAGAAGATAATGCAGATGGACAAACTATTCATGTGGACTTGGGAAGGCACCTGCGAGATCCTAACGACTACACAGCCAGGCGCGCGTTTAAGCAGGGTGGATTTTGTGAGGTAACATAACAATTTCATACTAAAACAGAAATAAGGAAGCCAGTCTGTTTCTGTTTTTCTGCCAACAAACTAACAGACAATTTTTTGATTACTGTTTGTTCAGTCTCATGCACACAACACTTGGGCAACATTTTTTTCCCTTTAGACAGATTTTCTCGTTACAATTTTATTACAAGTAGGTATAGATATTAGGAACTGATTCCTTTGATGAGGTTAACTATCTTATTTTAGAATGACCACGGTGGACCATTATTAGTAAAGTATCAAGGCAAGGAACGAGTGATAGGCGTGATATCAGCCTGCAAGATTGACCCAAAAAGTCACAACTGTCATGGACCCTTCTTATATACCAGCGTTTTTAAGAATCGGCAGTTCATCTCTTGTTCCATTAATAAGGATGTTGAGTAAGAAACCGTATCTTACACAAAACACTAAAGTAAAATTTATTCCATTTATTTATAGCCGAAAACAAAAAAAAACATGCAAAAGTTAACTTACAGTAATAATCGCTTATATTCCACAATCATGTGTGCAGAGTTAACCCTTCTTTGCTTGATTTTTATCTTATAAGTCAGGCTCGTGTAATTGATACTCTCTGAAAGGGAAAAATAATCAAAAAAAACTAGTGTATATATAAAATATTAAAAATACCATGGAAATTTCCATCATCATGCAAACGGTTAAGGGTGCAGAATGGGTGTTCATGCGCGGAATGAGGCTTAATTCGGAGACGAACCTCAGCCAGCAATGGATGTCTTCGTAATGAATATACCACGTTTTAGGGAAAGCTGCAGACGCGTCTTCCGAACGGGCATTACACATGAAGAGTTCTCTGTGGACTGGAGTAATGTTAATGAGTATGTGTTTTTAATTACCATATTTTTTATACATACTCGTAAATATATATTTATGCAATAATTACTTTTCAGTGACGATGATAAAGCTGAAAGGTATTGTGTTGATATTTTTAATGATTAATTTGAAACTGAACATTGTGTTTACACATATATTTGCGTGTTGTTTTAATTGTCTTGGCTAATTTGTTTATTACAATTCACAGCAATAACGATAGAGATGATGATGACAGGTTAGTTTTCTTTTTTATTTGATATTTGTTTTATTACTACGAAGAGAGATACCTCAGAGATAAGAGATTTACTCAGCTTATTATTGACGTTTGTCTTTTGTTATTTTATTTATGCAACGAAGTTTTGATTGAATAATATAAGTCATAAATAATTCGTCATAGTCACTCAATTTTAGTCGGTGTACAAATTTTAATGTAGTTTATATATTTTAACAATTGTTTATATACACATATGTTATTTATATTTATTTGTCATTTTCATGTTATAATAGTATCACATAATTTTAGCGACGACGACGAAGATAGATTAGCCTTAAGAGAAGAAAGGTGAGGATTTTTTTTTTCATCGATATACGACTGTATGACACAATATTAATAAAACAACATAAAATTTCTACTAAGTAATTAACATTTTAATTAAATTGTGTAAAATTTCATTAGAAAACTTTATTTTTATAAAACTATTTAGTTTTATTTTTAAAAAATGTTAGTTGTTGTTGTCGTTTTGATTAGAAAAGCCGTAAACTAAATTTCATGTTAATTAATTTGTATTAACTAAATTATAAGTTGAGTAACTATGTTTTTCAGCGCTTCAAATAAGCCACAAATGTTAAAAGCTGATTCAGAGGACACCAGTGATTCTGAGGAACCGATAACTACGCAAAAACCTGAGAAAAAGAAACAGAAAAGAAGTAAATCGAAAAATAATAAAAACAAAAAGCGGTCGGGTAAAAGTAAGAAGGAAGAAAGGAAAGTTGCAATATCTTACGAGTCCAGCCGTGATGATAATGTCAATGAACCTGAGGAATAAATAACTGTTCTTTAGATAATTTTTATTATTTAGATACCGTACTAAGCAAAGGAATAACTTTGCTTAATAATATGCAAACTAAATTTGCATAGTCACAACTACACAAGTGGTTTATGAAAGTTCCCTAGTAAAATATTTGATGATACAGCGACACCTATGATCTCCAGCAGAGCAGATCTGTAGATCAGTACGAAGACATCAACGATCCTGAAAAGCTTTCTCGACCCCTTAACATTTATATATATATATACCTACAACTTCTAAAGCCACTGGGGCCTACTGGCTTCCGACTGGTGATCCTCCCTTTTCGGTTGGGGGCAATGCCTACTTTCATCTCTTGTTACATAGATTTTGACACTTCAAAATAGAGGTTGTTTAAAACCGTCGTCACTTCTTGTGTGTCAGATATGTGAAGTTCCAAACTTTTAGTTGAAATTTTTATTTTTACGTTCAGAAATTTACGTCATTACGGGTTTACGTAAACACGTTTAAATGGGTTAGACGTGTCACTGTAAGCCTTTAGGACCGATTGATTTTTGATGCTGCTGTACCTAGACTAGGTTAAGTAGCTGAAACTACTTGTCCTTGATTTATAAATCATACATCCCTCAATGGAAACGGAAATCCGATCTAGGTTTGTATCGCTATTAGATTATTAGAAATAATAGGTACCTAACAATAATTATCCAAATAAAATGTGCTATTCATTGCAGAGTTATCATGAGCGTAAGAATGTATTTAGCTGAATAATAAAGCGGGTTGGCTCTCGGCGGAGCTTGGTGAAATGAAACATCATTCAACTAGAAAAATAGACTTTAATTCGTACTTTAACCACTACGCAATACATCACAACATATATTTCCATAGTATAGAGCTTAATAAAAAAAAACAAAGCTGTTAAACAAAATTTATTAAAAAAATATAAAACAAGAACCATGCTCGCTACCCATGTGTTAACTTATATTATGTGCGCAATTAAACGTCGAGGCAGTTATTCGCTTAACAAATCAGTTAAAATGCTTAAACGCGTGAATAAAGACGACGAAAGATTATGAAAACGGTGAATTTATTCACACCTCTTATTATGCAATTCGTCTTAATTCACACCCACTACTATTATGCTGCAAAAACGTATAATTTCAAAAAAATACATAGTTATAAAACAGACTTAGAAAACATTAAAATTTTTTCAGTAAAAGAGACAAATACAAATGTGAAACCCGCCACGAATAGATTCAGAGAGATTGCGCTTAGCGTTAAGAGTAAATTTACTTCCGCCAAAGAGTCTATCTAGCCTCAATAAAACATTTGGGCTCACGGTCAAAACGTAATCTCTCCGCATTTTCGGAATCCTACATACATAAATCTAATACTGAAAAATTACCTATACCAACAGATATGCCTAATTGAAAATCACAAGACATAGGACAATCAGTACTAACATACCTTAATCGAGTTGGCACAAAACAGGAGTCCAAATTATGCAAAAATATACTTAAACCTAATCAAATCCTTTTAATTTAGACTCCAGTTTACGGCTGCGGATCCTCGCACATACGTTGGCAAATTCCACAGCCGCGTACACACACAACATGTGTGTGTTTGTGTGCCAAATGCACCTACGCTAGTATAACGCGGAAGATTCCTTAAAAGTATTAAAAAAAACAAGAGTAGATAATTAAATTCTAGGACTAGAGAATCAAAAACGAATATATTAAATTTGTAAATATACTCTCTCTCTCTCTCTAACAAATAGGCCGGCCGTTGGTGCGACAAGAACAAAAAATACTTCGAGCCCGAACTTAAAAATCGAAACTTCCATGCAAACCAATTATAAAAATATATTTCCAAAATTTCACCGATGGATGAAAATAAAATTGCAAGTGGTTAGGTGGTTAGATAAGTCGCGAAAAGATGAAACAAAGATCAGTGGAGGGAGGTCAAGTGATAGTATGAAGTGAAATGATATACAGATTAGACCCATCGTTAAAATAAATTTTATCCTATCGTTAAACTAATTCAATATTAACCATTTTTAAGCTAGAATTTGGTTTGAGTCCTTTTTGGTATTAATATAATTCTATAATTAGAGGAAAAATCGCTAAACGGCCAGCGGATAAATAAACCTTAACATTAATAATATCGGAATGCTCCGTGCTGAAGCGAGCAAAGTTCGTGCGACGCAATGTTGAACATTAGTGTACCTGGAATTCATTAAATGGGCATATATATAGCCATTTGATAATAATTAAAAACAACTGTTTTGTTCACACATTAAAGTCAAATCAGTAAATTACATAGATCCATTTTGAATAGTCTTAAATATAAATAACTCTACGCGTGGTTCGTTCTAATCCGAGAAGAGTTAAGCAAGAAACTTGGGTTTGGATGTATTTGGTGATGATACTAAAACAATGCCTTTGGAGCCAATTCATTTCCAGACCTTTTTATCATCAAAAAAAAAATCTACTTTATACAGTTAAAGTGTTAAATTACCTCTAACGGTGGCTGTTCAATTTGGGGGGTGACAGGCCGCGGTATATTCCTCGGAGGCGCGGGTTCGACGCTCAGTAGACGAGGCTTCTCGCTGGTCTCATCGCCCGTACCCGCCACACACATCTGGGATAAGGCATTGATGATGCCCTCCATGTTTGGGGGTTGAATGTTGTCGCCTTCGCCCTGAAATTAAAACGTTATAAAATACTTAGTGGTGTTAACAAATTATTGCACACAAGTCTAGTTAACCACTGCTCGGTTAATACATTGGCTTATAATACGATATGACTAACCTTTAATGGTGTTTTATAGAAATGTAGGTAGCAGAACCCGCGGAATCCCTGAAAAGAGAATAGAAATTTAAAATCCAGGATACATTTCACCTAATGGTGGTTAACCGCAAAGAAAGCAATTTACAGCTTGTGTTAAGGTATATATTAAATAAAAAACAAATAACATGGAATGGGACCACCAGGCATAATAATACCTACCAATGAAAGTTTACATAATGATTTCCAATGGATTATATTCCACTTACTTTCCAAGTCATCATCTGTGGCTTAACACCGCGTTCTGACAGCGCTTGCTTCAAGTCACGCACTCGAGTCGACGGACTGATATTAGAGATCTGTAACGAATCAAAAATAATAATTTAAATTTATAACCTATTATAAGTATTTTATATTAAATTATTGAAAATATAGAAGATTTTGTATGATGCTATAGTGAAAGCACTTAATTTTTGTTTAAGCGGCTAAACAATGTTAATTTTAACATGTTTTACTCACTTTAACAGAGAAATCAATGACCGGTCTCGGTCTTCGCGGACGCCTGGACTTTTCCTTAACATCATCTCCTTCCTTTTCATGGTTCTCCTTCGCAGACCTCTGACTGTTACGCCTGCGCGGAGTGCGACGGCTCTTGGGCTTCTCGTCGCCTTCGGTTGTGTTACCCTGAAAACCAATTTACGAAATTTTAACCTTTAATTTAATATTGGGTGGTAAAATATGTGTAAACTTTAAATGATTTATTAATATTAGATAGTTAAAAAGCTAAGATTGAATACACAGAGCATCAGTTTTGCTTGTATTAAAGTATCGTGTTTGTATCTCACCTCTCCCTCACTCTGGCTCTTGTGTGAGCGAGTACGACGTCTCTGTCTGCGAGCACGAGATCCGCCGCGGTCTTCAATGTCCGTGTCCAATTCCTTGAGAGTACAATCACGACCCGCCCTTTGAAAGATAACATATTTTTTATATAAAAAGTGTCATAATATATATTTAAGACTAGATAGCTAGCTCATTAGAGGTAAGACTGCCGTTTGCACTATGTAGTACTTACAGCATCTCAATTTCACGTAGCTGCGCAAGTACAGGCATCTGTTGAATGCGTCTGTTCGACAACAAGTGCCAAAGGATGCCCACTGGACGCTGGCTGAGACGCTGCGTCTCTATCACCTGTTATAAGACAATTTTTAAATTATTCTATATTACAATGATAATATGATATATTGTTGTATTTATTGGAGACTTAAAGCAAAGTATGAATTCCGTAAAAAAAAATGTATCAGACATATTTACAATTAAATCTCGACTAACGGCAATTTACAGCAAACCATTTTTTTAAAATTGTTATTAAGGGGTTGTACCATAAATAGCTTATATGTGATATGGGCATTTTCAAAAACTTACAATCGTACTGGACGTCATGTGTGTCTACAAATGCCGTCAAGTCTCGGTCTAATAAGTAAGAGGTACGCCGCAAGTGTTTACGCATATAAAGAAAATTTTGTCTGTCGACACTATTATATATATATTAATTTTCAGAATTAATGGCAAAAGCTAATAATGTTATTACATTACAGTTAGTTACATATATATAATTATGTTATTATATATATGTTAATATTAATAACCTG
Source organism: Leptophobia aripa (assembly GCA_951799465.1). Classification (NCBI taxonomy): domain Eukaryota; kingdom Metazoa; phylum Arthropoda; class Insecta; order Lepidoptera; family Pieridae; genus Leptophobia; species Leptophobia aripa. The sequence continues at coordinate 3,590,532 of OX637271.1, forward strand.
AGTCGGTGTGACAATGATGTCTATTGGCACGTCATGAGGTCCAAACAGTTCCTGCGGCAGCGTATCATATACCTGAAAGAAGGAATATTAAATCAGATAACAAAAAATACTATATGTGTATGCATTATTTTCCAATATGTAACATCTTCAATAAAATACATAATTATGAGAATAAAGCAAATGTTACATTATTTTTAAGGTTTAAGGACATTTAAACATTTTTTATTAAACTTATAATGCAAGGGCTTATTAAGTATTGTCCAATATAGAACTTACTTGACAGTCATGCACAGTGGTAACCACCAAAGTATTGGGTTTGATGGCCTTCATGTGCATAATTAAACCAAACTCCAGGTCTCCATAACCTGTAAATATTACTTTGATTCAATTCATTGGCAATGTTGTTATTTCCATGTTTTCAGTTTTAAACTTAATTATAACTCCTCATATTGAATCATTCTTTTTAACTACGCTCTTATTATGGTAGCGTCCACCATTAGTCACATAACAGACAATTTTATTGTATATATGTATTGTGGTTATAAATAAATTCTATCTTCAAACCTCGTCCTTTGCCAATGCGGTATCCCTCTTTGGAGACAGCGACCGATCCCATGACAACGAGGTCTAGCGAAACGGATTCTTCAATGGCTGAAAATAGGTAAAATGATATTATTTTTTGTACAATTGTAAGTTATGTAATGAAAAGTAATATTAATTCAGGAGATTGTCGAAGCTATTTCAAAAGTTACAAATGGCTTTCGATGTTTTTCGAAAATCTGTTTTTTGTACAAACACAACACTTACTCAGTGGTTTTCCGTACGTCTCCATGCCGTTTCGCGAGACTGCCTTTTTGATAGCCGCAGGTCCAGTCTCACCGTCAGGCAACACAAGACGATTCATAAAACCATTCTGCAGACGGGGCACCGGAACATAGAGGTTCTTTTGTTGCTCGAGGCATAGCACACTGTAAAGATTTGTCCTTAAATTTATAACGAGGGTGTCAACTGTGCTACAACAGATTAGAGAAATCGAACTAATATTTTATAGATATTACACAATAAGAAAACCCAACAAAGTCAAAATATCTTTATTCACTTAGGAACATAGGGACATTTTGAAACGTCTTAAACAATAAATCTGATACAGTCATCAGGCAAGTATTTCTTTCGAAATTATTTTAATTTAATCGGATTAGCATATTGCAATGTTTTATTGTCGTCACGTTATTAACGTCGTATCAGTACTAATATAATATTACAATGCATAATTCCTTTGACAAATAAACATGGAATTTCCCTTTTTATAAATACCATTCAATGACGTTGCCTTTACAACTCGTTTGTTTTCGACACGAGTCAAATTAAAAAAATTGTGAAACTCTTAACAAACCACACTCACCGCTCATAGACAAAATTACTTTTTATGTCAAATCCGGTTTTATGCATTGAATGCACCCACGTCACTTGTAAGACTCTGATTAAGTAATAATATCGACAGTATAATATGCAAATTAGATTGCGTTATGTATGCAATCTAAAAGGTCGAGCGTCCAGAGTTGTTCGATTTTTTAAAGGTACCTCACAATAAGCCCACGATTGTAAAAATTTCAAAAATCACCCACGAATAAAATTAAAAACTGCCAACTTTTACCTATACGCTATTAAACATTTACGATTGTATGTATAAAGTAATAAATATTATTTAAAAGAAAATTTGTAACTAATACACTAAAATACCCACAATGCTGGCAGCGATGCTAATACACTGAGAGAAAAAAGCACTACCTTTTGGGTAACTTAATCTAAACCAGACGCCTACAAAATTCTTATCATTGGTTATATAATTTATGAACTGAACTACAATTTATGTAATTAAATGCAACTATTGAAATCAAAACAAAATTATCTTGTTAAGGTAACAACACGCAGCTTGGGTTATCATTTAAGTACATAAATAATATTTACAAATTAACGACACATAAATGTAACATGAAAATATACTGTCGTATTTTACACTTATATACAAGTAAAATACATCCTTAGTATACACGATGAACAGGCGCACGGCACGCTTATACAAAACTACATGTAAATGTTAACCGCAAACGATACAAACGGGTCACTTATCATAGAATCAATCAAATATCTGTGTACCTTCTTAAAACAAACATTATTTAAAAAATACTCCATCAAATCATACCATTAACGAAATGGTTGTAAAACCTATAAGATAGAACAAATATATATACTTTAAGATATAAGAAGAAAACAAGACGGGGATTAGACCATAATGAATTCATCGAAAACAATCTAATCGTTAATTTTAGATAACAGAGCAATGACCTTTTTCAAATGTTAAATGCAATGTTTTGATATATACACAAGATTTTTGATTATGGTTTTACAAGCCTTAAACATGGTGTATTAAAGCATTCCACGGTAACAAATATAGTACCATATTTAGTCTACATTATGTTAGGACTCATACAATTTGAAAATTTAACTTTGTTAATCTGAATATTTAGAATACGATTATCACAAACAATCCATAGTGTTTCCCTAGTGTTGACTGAAAAATAGACACCATTAAACTATTTATAGGTAGATCGCCCTAAATAACTCCAGCTGTAAACTGAATGGGTCAACGGCGCTGATACCGACATCTCGTTTTGAAATAATAAAAAAACGTCTACATCAAATATTAAGTTATATCTATGAATATATATACTATTAGTGATACTGATTGATCTGAACAACTTCGATTCCCTCGATAGCAGAAAAGAAGCCAACGTCCAAACAATTTCCAAAAATACTTGTAAGCTCGATATGTATAGTTAATAAAATTATAGGACGTTAGTTATTTTGATAACACCTAAATGTACACCTAGTTACGAAAATGTTTGACCGAATTGTAGTAGAAATAGACTAAAATTGGGACAGAAAACAGACGCTTAACGCCGTCGGTTGCGATCAACCAAAGAAATTTTTGTGACAATTTTTTCATGATATAATGATTTTTGAATGTATCACACAAGTATTGCATAGTATGATGACATCGTGATTGAACAAATTATATGATTTTGTTTTATTACTATTACATTTTATGTAATAAATGCAAGGTGCTCATCAAAATATCTGCCCCCCCCTTCCCATTTTAAATTGAAACAAATATCATTACTGCAATCACTTACCGTACGGGCTCCTGTGGCTTGTCAGGGTTGACTTTCACAGTATTAGCATTCTTAAACACATCCAGCTCTGACAGTTTGATAGCTGCCTCTTGAGCACCCTTGAAGTTTGGTATGCGGTTGTATACCGGCCGGGGGAACATCGCCAGACCATTGTTTTCCAAGTGACGCCATACTTTAACGCGATACGATTGTTTCGTAACTTCTTCGGGCTTCACTGAGTAATTTAATAAAACATTTAAATTTAAAACCTTCGAAAATGACGTTCGAATGAGTAGACGTTAAGAAATTATACATAGCTTATGCATCAAGAACGAATTATCTACAATGGGCATGTACACAAAAATAATTATAATGTATGTGTATAAGAGTTAAACACCTAAATTAAGAAGTAACTAGGATAAGCATAGTAAGTATTTAAAAACTACCTCTCATTTTGGTACAATAATAGCAAAAAGGAAAGTAGTTAATATAAACCAAATTATTTAGTATAACATATGTTATTATTTGATTAACTGCGAACATAACGCACCAATTAGATACGGTGAAAATTATGTTCAGTATGCGTTTAACCTTCTGAAATTTAGTCAAGCCTAACTAACCTAAGCATATAAACGAATTTAGACATAAAAATTATATATAGAGAATCTATTATTGAATAAATGTTATTTAACATAGTTAGCTAGTTCATTGATATAACATGTTAGTTTCATTTTGAATGGTGAAGTTGTTTAAATCAAACTATTTTTGAATTATAAATGTTTTAGAATAGTGCAGAGCTACAAAATTCAGTTCAGTTCAGTTTCTGTACTAGTCAGCTTGTAATCACATTTAAGCCAGCATTAACTGACAAGGACAAAGTAATGGAACTAAACACCTGTTACTATAAAATCTTGAGCAAACAAAAAGTGTAACACGTTTTATACAATTATTAAAGATGACATTTTTCTACATATTTTAATAAGCATTTGAATATCAACAAATAAATTATAAAATGTTATTTTAGCTTTTAGATAGCTCTTGTACAAGGGTATGACATAATCTAACTATTTAAAGCATCAGTGATGTCATTGACCACTTTTTAACATGTGGTTTTTTAAAAATCAGTATAGGTGTTTCTTTATTATTATTGTCAATCTTATGTTTTAAATGAAAAAATAATAATATTTTTTTAATATTAATTCTTTAACTACAATATTAAGTGTTAGTAGAAAAATATTACTATAGTTTTACAGAAGAATTTTTTTATTAAAAGGAATTGTTGAATTTGATAGTTATGTACCTATTACTTTTTAATTATTGTGATACAAAGATCATTTAAAATAACTAATATATGATTAATCAAAAGTGGATTGTCTCGGTCATTAACTAGATTGGTAGCAATATTAAATATTAATTATATTAATTTTACACTAATAGTAAATGGTTGAATCAAAGACTGAACTGAACAAACCATATGACCTTGCTCTATGCACACAACCCTTATATATGCAAGAGGTATGAATTAGGTATAAAAAAGTAAAAGCAGGTTTTTTAGAATTAATTAATTAATTAAAAGTATTAAATTACTTATAAAAATGTTAACTAGTTTAAAGTAAGTAAATATAACTACAACATTTTGGTTAAATAATAATAAATAGGGTAGTTTGAAAAACACATGGTTTTCATCGACTTGGTTGAACACATACAATCTATTAATTTGTTGGTTCTAGCACACAAATACCAATGTAGAAAAGAATGAAAGACTATTTACCACTTTGTATTAATATCTTCTAGAATGGGTGGACAATATTATCTGAGTCATGTTCACACTCTAATTAAGCTACTATAATTGCGAGGAAACCACCCAAATCGCACTAAATCAATGCACGAAACGAAATGAACGCAAGTGAAATTACCTAGTTACTACCGCAATAAATATAAACTACAAAAACTGAGCCGTCATTACATATACAATTAATAATCGAAAATAGAGGGGGTATTTTTAAAAACATGCTCGATTCCATTTATGACCATATAAAAACGTGGTACAATAATTTCTAGCTGTACTAAAGTAAATTTGCAAAAATAGAAAAGTCTAAAACGCATTATTTTCTACAATTTCAGTGGAAAATTACAAAATTACCTGTTTCCGTAGTTGCCGCTATATCTTCACCGTTTTGCATGGTTTATATATATACAAGAACAATGGCAAAAGGATCAAAACCTAACAATTTCGAACAAATGAAAAGTTTAAATGAAATAAATATTTTATTTGCCGAACTGATGGCAGAACCGTCACACACGAAAATAGAATGTGATTAAAAAACAAATGCAACCGTGAAATGTGAATCGACTTGACAGCTGTCAACAGAAAGAGAAATCGGAAGAAAATGTTGAAACTTGAATAGAAATCAGGCATAGACAAAGTATAAACGACAAATTCCCACACTGACAACTTAAAGAATGTCTGCACATCTATTTTTATGGTGTTTATTAAATGTGTGGATAATGGATTTTAACCCATACCGCACCGCGTAAAATTTGAATTAAATTACATTTTTGCGAAAAGTTTGATCCATAAGAATACCTGTGCGGAATGGCTCTAAAACGATTAATATTTTACATAACAGTAATGTGTTTCTTGGATGGGATTATAAGTAATAATTGTATCTGTTTCCGGTTTGAAGACATCAGTTTTAATAAACAACGAATAGTCTATGGCCTGTATTCCAAGCCGTCAATCAACGCTCAATTGCCTCTTGAATGGAGATTTCAGTCGCTGTTGATTGCTCGGTTTAACGAACGACACCCAATGGATCAATGATCAAAAAAATCGACGCTCCGCCTTATTCTTAAACGCCATTCAAGTGGAGATCTACGCTTATGAACAAATTTAATTGAGTCTGATAAATTGGTGACTTAAGTGCTAATATGTTTGTTAAGTTTATATTACAAATATCTATTGTTATTACTATAAAAAAAATTTATTCGATTTTAGGATACGTTACTTTTAATTACTTATTTCCGCCATTAGTAATGAATCCACCTACTTCTAAGGTAAATGGATATTTTTATAACATCAATTTTTAACCTGAATCTGTCTGAAGACGAGGATAGATTGGATAACATACCGAGAAGGTTTCTGATATATATTATTATATTATGAGGCTGCAATCTTTCAAAAGAAGATACTAGTTTTCGCAAAACGTTGTTCAAATAGAAGTATAGAACAATCGGGGACTACTAGTAACACCTAAAGTGCTAATTCTTCACATTTTCAAGTAACTTAAGAAAACTTTATTATTCCTGATTCCTTTTCTAAAACAATACATAGTAAATTCATTGCATCTTTGAAATATTTAATCATAAAAAACATAATATCTGATATAATTCTGAAAAGGATAAATAGGGATTTGATAAAATATTATTATAGAAGTTTTTATCTTAGATAATTCAGTTTTCAGAGCAAATAAAACATCATAATTACAAGGAATATTGATGACGAATAGACTGCACTCAAATTAAAACAATTATTTAATTCTAAACCCTTACTTGACATTTAAATAACTATTATATCTTGTGATCTGAAAACAGATGATTTTCATACAGTTATTTTTTTATTTAATAATATTTCAGGTTTCTGTTTGACCTACAAGGTATTAAGGTATTGAAGTTAATCAAAGTGGGTGTCCTTATGTATTAACTACAATTCACTCTTCATCAAGTGACTCTGAAGTGTAGGTCAATATTGTACAAACATTTGACAATCACAATTGGATGTCTGGAATGTCTCAAATGATATGAAAGAAAATAAAATTTTGTTGCTTACAAAAAGGCCTATAATAGAGGCATGCTGTAGGATAACAAAATTAGTATTATTGGAGATAATGTGGTAGTACTATAAATAGTGATACTCTTTATTTTAATGCTATTTGCTCCGTTGTCTTATCAATAAATAAAGCAATGTTTATATATCAAAAATGTTTTATTGTAATTCAAATATAGAATGTATCACTCCTTTACTCAAAACTAATAACTCTTAGTTGCTATTTGCTTAAATATGCATATTAATTTCCAAGTTTTTAAATATGTACATTTTAAAAAACAATTTTCTAAAATTAATTAATTATTAGGAAAGATAGAAAAAGATTCCACAAACTGAGGATATCTTTATTAAAAACAAATACATTATCAAATAAACACTATGGTGCTGCATAAAATATAGGATATTGGACAATGTTTGTGCCAACTCGGCACAAACATATACCTAGGAATATACCTAGTTCTATTATATGATATTTTTTCACCTGTTGATTCTATATCTCTATCATGTGTAGGTAAGATGCTTTTTCTCCTTTGTGTGTATATGCTCTCTTTTTTATACACACATGTAACCTTTTATCAATCTTTTCTTAATATTAAAAAGCAAACTCGAATCTAACACAGAGCAACTGTTTGTTGTAGATCAAATCTCGACTTAAATCTAGAATCAACTGATTGCCACTCAAATGACGTTTTAAATTAAGACAGCTTTTGATCATTGATTTAAGTGCCGACTTGGAATACCGGCCTATTATATGACAAAAAACAAGATAAACAATAGGTCTGTATGGTATAGGTTTTTCCCTATAAAACAAACTACATTAATTAGGATTTCTCAAGGTGGGTTAATACTAAATTGGTAAAAATATATTAGGCTTCATGGCATGAAACCTTTAATGACACAGTAATTGATTCATATAGAATTTTGACTCTTACAGTTATAGGAGATTTCATTGGAAAATTATAAAAGCGCGATGAGACTATAATATTAAGTATGAAATTTGGTGTTAATGTCGACAAATGAAACGCATTCTTATTTCTATCTTTTATTTAATTCATATGATGTTGAAGGTGAATACATTATCAGAAATTTTAACCGGGCATCCTCACCATAATTTTAATATTTTCTAATTACTCAACAAATATGTATATTTTAATTTACATGTTAGAAATACTTACAAATGAATGTTTAACAATATGTTAAATTTAGAAATTCCTAAAATGGCAAATCGGCGTGACAATTTATTGATAGAAACATTTACAATCCAGAAACAATATTTACATAAATAATTTAACCTACATTTTATTAGTTGAAACTTACATTTGAACACATTGTGCAATATAACAAAAAAAAATACTTATTTTAATTATAATTGGCGTTTTGTGTTTAGTCTGTGCCCGGATACAAGGCGCCACTAGCATGTTGGTTTTCCCGCCAATTTTGAATATATATGATTGAGATAATTTATTACCTAGCTCACTGTATGTATTATCTCCTTATTACTTTTTGTTGAGTTTAAGAATTCAAGGGTGTCTGAATAAACATTGAACACTTGCAGTTATTTTATTGTTCACAATATAATAAAATATATAGAACCGTTTTTAACACATGGTAAAGTACTGAATTACATGACACAACTATCAAGATATTGCTTAAAGAGTGCTTAGTAGAGTATGAATAAGCATAATATATTTTTGATTTATGTAAGATAAACTATCAGATGCAAATAACATTACAGAACATCACACGAATTTCACAAGCCTTTACTAGTTTCATTAGTAATGTTTTTAAAATCTATTATCGAATTGTCTGTGACATATGTAATGGAGTCAGCATTAGTTCAAAGGCCGCATCTTTTAGGTTGGCACCGCGCAAGTTGGCTTCGTGTAGGTCACTCCCCGAAAGATCGCAGGACTGAAAATTAAGAAATACTTATTAATTTTAACTATATTTAATCTATTTACCTAAAACGGAACTGGATTGTGTTTATATATATCGGCGCAACTATAATAATTAAGTTCAGGCATCATTTAATTGTCCTAAATGTTAAAAACATAGGTTGACTACTTTCAATTAATCGTTTATTATAGAAATAGAACCTTTCCAGTCTTTTAGTATTCAGTTATAAAACTACCTCTAAATCAGCTCCCGCCAAAACAGCAGTTCTTAAATCACAATTTTGAAGGTTGGCGTTTTTCAGTGTTGCCACACGTAAATTAACTCCCGCCATGTTGCTGCCTTCCAAGTTTGCACCTAAAATTTTCATAAAAAAATTATATACACATATAATTATTGACACTAACTACATTACAACAGCAATTACGTTCTGATGCATTCTATATTCTGTAATTTGATAAAAATCAAAGGTCAATACCGATGGTTGGATCATTTCTTACATTGTATTTTATAATACATTTCCCCGATTTTTATCAAAACTAATCCATATGAAATATATTATATATTGTGTTATAAGTGACTTGACTGTAAAATAATAGAAAGGTATTAAAACACTTTTATTATAACATATTACTTGCAGAACACAAACATTGTGAATTTTATCAGCGCACCATACAATAAATCTGTCTCTATTGTAGGCAAATATTTCTTTCACACTCGGCTCATTTTTATTAACATTATAATGTAAATTATTTTATATGGGAATGACAATGCAGATAGAAGAAATATAGTTTGTTCAACAAGTACCTTTTAAATTTACCCCTTCCATGACAGCCCTATGGCCAGCAGGATCTTCCATGTTGCAACCTTTTAAAATTGCTCCTGAAAAAATAATAAATCTGGTAAAATTTAAGGCTAATTACAAGGGTTTAATGAAAAGAGACTATGAGGTTGTTTTATTTTCCTTCATAAACATTAGATTTCAAGTTATTTTTAAAGATATGGTTTGTTTTGATCTATGCAATTGTGTATACACTGCATTATATATTTTAAAATATTACAAATATACTGGTTTAATATTTTGAGTATTACTGTCAGAACTAAATGCATATATGCATCATTGTGGTTTTTGCACATTGTCTATTAAAATAAGTAGCAAAGACAGAATATTTGTACATATAAACACCACATAGGTCCTCTATCAAGCAATAACATCTCATACAATTATTAACTATCATCTGAATCACAATTTTGGTCAGTCTTATAAAACTTATATAGAAACAATATTGCTGCATAACAAGGTGTAATTGGACAAAACTCAAACTTTATTCATGTCCATGTTCAATTTTATTTAAGTGCAAATAAAGTTAGATTACAAATCATACCTTCCATATTAGCACAAAGTGCCTTTACTCCAAGCAAATGGGCACCTTCCAAATTAGCATGTGATAAATCAGCTCTCTCCAAACAGCAGTTTGACAAATTAGCTCCACTTAAGTTGCATTTTGATAAACAAGCATACTGAAACAATGAGATAATCAATGTGCAAAATATGATATAGAAAATATAAATTTGATTAACATCCCATATTTACAAATTATTATAGCTTATTATACAACCACCTCATATTTTTACAGTCAGAATTATACATAAGAATATCAATCCAAAATATAATATACCAAAGGTACATAATATGACTACAATAATAAAACTCACCACTCTTGGAAATTAAGTTAAAGTATATATCGTTACACAGGCCTGAATTTAAAATATTGCTTGAGAAAATACCTTGAAATTAATATATCTCAGGTCTAATCTACTCAGATCAGCACCAGCAAGATTTACACCTTGAAAGCGCAGTTCAGATGTTGTGGGTGTAGAAATGATCAGACGGACCACATCCATTCTTGTAAGTGAGTAATTGCCATGGCGGCTTTTCATTTCCTCCATTAATTGATTTAACTGTGGAATCATTGAGTCCAGGCCTGAAAATAATGAATAAAGTTTAAATAAACACATATCTCTGTCATATTTGGTTTCTGATGAATTGAACATCAGATGATTAAGTGAAAGGTTTGGACCTATAATAAAGCCTAAAGGTATACCTCATAGACATAGGAAGACATCCTAGAGGATGTTATATCATAACATAATAAAAAGGATACACCCATAAATATTATATGCATTACAGCAACAAAAAATAATAATTTTTATTAACTTCTGAATTTTCTTTCAAATTAATTTATAGAATTGCATATCATCTGAACACAGTAATGTCAATATCACAAAACATGCAAACATAAAATTAATCAAAAATGATACCTTAGGAAAAATATTCACCATAGAAAACTGCCTCTTCAAGAACACCTTTAGGATTTATATTTCTGTCAAGAATAACTTGTCCATGACGAAGGTAATTTAAAATAGGTTCAAAATATTTTGGACTTCGGTCAATTAGGTAGGCACCTGTGTCGTCTTTAGCACTGGGATTCATTAAATAAACATTATTATCGTCAGCAAACATTCTTGCTAACATGGATAAAGGTTCTTTTGCTAACAGTGTGGATCTTGATGTCATGAAGTGTTTTCCACCAACATTAAGTTGAATCCAGTCAGACGCAGTCCGATTTTCTTGATCAAATATAGTATGTCCAGGTTTATAAAAGTTTTCGTCGTATTCTAAATATATATTTTCTTCGTTCTTTACAACATTTATGTCAACAATTTCACAGCCATTACATAAGTATAATTTTAGGTTTTCTATTGGTATTTGAAACTGAGATGAAACCTTACTTTTGAAGACATCCATAGATGTTTCTAAGGCCATAACTACTCCATTTTCTGATGATTTTTTGTACACAAAAACACGGCCGGTCATTTTCGCTTTTCAAGCAACAAATTAAATATAACTTTAAATTTCAAGTAGTTAATTATCAGTCATTAAATATTTCGTACACGGCTTGAAGATGAATGACCAAAATCTATAAGAAAATTTAAATTGCTTTAAGATTGATTTTTATTTACATATTTTTAAATTTGTTTATTTCCTTCATTCTGGGAGAACCACATTTCACAAGTTAAATTATTTTTATGTCAATTGTCATCCGAGAAATAGTCATAAGAGAATCCAGATGCGACACGTGGCGAGAAGGGGAACAAAATCTTTCACCAAGTAACTTGGTATTTATTTTCTCTGGTCAGGTCTCACCTACCTATTTATTTTACTCCGCTTGTGAAAGTGTTAAACTTAGTGGCAATTAAGTAATTATAAATAGCTATGAAAAAATACTTAAATGAATGCTTGAAATATCTTGTTGCAATAGTGATACAATTTCTAACTAGATGTCGCAATAGCAACCATAATTAGGGAATCATTCTTTCTACTTTTATAATTCAAGACTAACGGATACGTATATTTTTTAATAGTTAAATAATGTGTTAATAATATGTCAAATGATTTATGTATAGATATTTATACATTCATTAAATAAATTTGAAAGCCAAGTTATTTATGTATAGTCAGAAGGTAATATGTCAAAATTACATCCTAAATTCAAGCTCTAATCATATTCAAATTATCTTTCGTGTAAAAACGATACCTTAATTGCAACAATAAATTGTATCAATCACAGATGGCCATCATAAAAGCAATCTTTGATCTTCGCGTAAACTTTGTATGGATGTGTCTGACACTATAAAACTAAAAGTATATTAAATTGTCCCTAACTTTAGCCGACCTGAAAGTGAATTTCAACGCGTTTCATCAAAAGTTCTGGGTTTGGTTCGTAAAATCTAAGTAAAAAAATTTCGTAGTTTGTAAATTGAAGTTAGACAGACTATACTTATTTTATACCCTAGTCCTTACCTGAATTATTAAGGTTAATTATCTAATATATAAAATTCTCATGTCACAGTTTTCGTTTCCTTACTCCTCCGAAACGGGTTGACCGATTCTCCTGAAATTTTCTGAGCATATTGAGTAGGTCTGAGAATCGGCCAACATCTATTTCTAGAGACATATTTTTTTTTTTTTTTGGCAAAACGACGTTTGTCGGGATCAGCTAGTATCTTATATAAAAACATAAAAGAGATTTTACTTTATTTTAATAAAACATTTGAGAAGCCAGTCTATTTATTTATTTTGTTTTATCATAACGAAAATAAGTTAGAAATAAGACTGTGATTATTTGAATTCTTTATATCAGAATAGCTTTAAACAGTCGTGACAAAAAGCTTTGTAGAAAAAAATAATGAAATAAACGAACGAGTATTATCTAAATTAACAATTATACGACTATATAATAAAGTAATAAGTTTATAATATTAAAATCAATTGGTAACCTTTATTATCTGTGTTAACTAAAAGAAAAGTCTACATAAAATAATATAAATACAACCTTTTAAGATAATACGAATAACGTTTTTATTCGTGTTATTGCAAAATATATACCAGACATCTACCTACTTAGAACTCTATTTTTATTCACTAAAAGAATCTAGTTAGTTCTAAAATAGAATAGTTTACGTGTTAGATTTATACACCTGGTTGTTAATGACAGGTAAGCGTTAGATAATTATTTTCTTAAAATACTGTTCACACACAAATTTCAAACGTTTTAATGGTTACAGGAAATAAAAAAAATATAAGTATTAAAAGGTTATCCCTAAAAACATACCGATAAAGATATACATCGTTCAATCGAATTTGAAATCAATAAAATTTAGCACTTATAAATATATATAATTATAAAAATCACGCAAACAGCCAGCACAGTCGCGAATTAAGTAAATCCAACTTTACATCGTACTTACGCTCAATATAATATTCAAACTAATGTAAAACTCGAATGCGAGGAAAAAGTATGAATATCCATTATCTTCAGTTCTCCTTTTTATTTGACGATATTCTTATAAACCGTTATCTATAAAGTGTATTTAAAGTTGTCGTCCTCAAAACGTTAATAAATTTATATTATCTTAAAAGTTTTCATAATTAAATATTTACTAACGTGTTAAAGCTATTACTTTATATTTATGTTATAAATTAATGAAATTTTAAAAAGATCTTTAAATTAAGGAGTTGAATCAGCGCTGTCGCCGGATGACTCATAAGTTTCCACTAGAACATCATTGATATTTTCTTTGGAAGCGACATCATTTGAGAAGATAAATTGATGGAGTGGGATTTGTCGTGACTATTCCGTATTAAAATAAAGGTTTATCTGACATCATTCTATCAGTCGATTTTCTCTTGAGTTGTCTATATAACTTTTTGACGTTCATAAGGAACTAAAGTTAATATAATTAATAATGTTATTCGTGATGATTGGTTAAATCTCACATTATTTATTTATTTATTTAATAGGACACACCAACAACACACATACAAACATAACCCGAACAAAATTACATAAAAAAACACACAAGGCATGTATATGCATAAATATTATAGGGATGCACAGCATTACAGGTAAACAATTAAAAAAAAACAACTAAACAATCATATAAAAAACAAAAAAACTCTACACACAGAAATAAAACAAAAAATTAACGTTCCTAAATTGGAGTCTTTTGGGTCGAGTCTATTCTACTATACACATGATAAAATAATAAATCAAAAAATATTAAAGTTTGTAACGAAATAAAAAAAAACACTTTTAATAAAACACACATGATAAATACAACAACACAATAGGTCAATAAAAATATTACTACTATGAGAATATACATAAATATATTATACATTATAAATATATAGTAATATTTTAAATGATAAACTAAATCGACATATTTCATTGTTGCAAAAAAATATTATAATAAAAATAAGAGAGAATATAAATGTATAAATGAAGTAGGTTAGAAGTGGCACTTGGATGATTACAATTCAGCTTGAAAAAAAAATGATACGATGGACTATGCCAGTTAAAAGGTTTGTAAATAAAATTTCACCTCCCAAGTTTTAATAGAAAAATAATTGAGAATCTTTGAAAGCCCTCCAAATTGTCAATGTTAGTGTGCTAATGATTTCCGTGCCTACGCACTCCCAAAATTTTCAACCTTATCGACGGGAAGCGCTCCCGTTTATTTATACAACAGTGTCCATCCAAGTCGGACACGCGGTTCTAATACGCGCTAACTAAATGGATTCCCTCGATGTTCCACCTAGTGATCCTCCACCACCTCCACCAAAACCATCCCGGCCAAAGATAACCCTCACCATGCCAACGCCCACCCCAAGAGGTCCTAACACCCCGTCTTCTATCCACTGGGGCCAAACGAAGTACTATGGTAAAATGCCGCAAACTCCAAACTCACACATATCTGAAGCCAATCCTTACTTTAATCCTTTCGTCTACCACAATAAAGCGTCAGAGTTCATGTTCAAACAGTTCGAAGGGTTCAAAGACTTTACGATGAACACTGCAAAAAGTGGTTTAAGTGCTGGTGAGAAGACGGCGTTTTGGTTTTATAATAAGTTAAAGTTGTGGTCGAAAAAGTGGTTTACGCATTTCTTTTTGACGTTGTGTTTGTTCGTCTACAGTATTCTCGGTGCCTTGATGTTTCAGGCTCTTGAAAGTGAGTATATTACAATTCAATTGTTTGTATTTTGGATTCAAACAGCTTTACTTATCTCTGAATTTCTTAAAGTTTGTTTAATATCTAACATCAACATCATCAACATCAATATAAAACATCTCTCAATTTCAATTGTTTTGTCTGCTCTTAAATCTGTCTCAAATCTCACTCACACTGTTGTAACAAAAATCCAAGTTTTATTAAAGCTACAACTTACAAGTGTTATTAAAGTAATATTTTATTATGCTTTATTTCTGTAACAATTCGTATAGCCAACTTGGGACAAAAGTTTGATACTTACGTAAAGCTGTTGCGAGATATTCAGCATCCAAAAGGCTAATTTGTATTAAGCTTTTTATGTCTGAGTGTCATATGTTAAAACTGTGTGTGGAGAGCATTATTTTATACGATGAAAACATAAGCGGCTTTTAATTATCTCGTACTTCGAAATATTCTGTTTCATTTGTTTTCTTTTGTAATATATGCTTGGTGAAAGTGTTTTGATGAACAGCTTTGGGGAATACCCCAAAGCAACAAATAGTTCTCTAATTTTCAAAAATCGATACACAATATATTTTATTTTTCATCTATATAAAGAATTTGGGATTGTATCGTACAAGACCCAAGCCTTTTGATTTTCTAATACCAAAATAAATAAACTATTATACAAATATATATGTAAAAACTAATTCTATTATGTCATTTACATTAAAATGTATACTGTTAATTTATGAAACTATTTCATTAATTTCGAAAGGAATATTATAATAAGTAATGGGACGCTGCTGCTTAGTCTCTTTGGTTTGTCAAAAAAATTGACTTCACATTCGCTGTATATTGGGAATTTATCTTTAGTTACATAATTTAACAAATTGAAATTTATTTAATTGAAATTAATCGTTATCAAAAGCAATTATATCGGCGTATTTGCGCGACAACGGTGCAGTTTAATCTTTTAGATTAATTATGGAAATTAGGTTAATCCCGACAGAAGTGGACAATGACAAACTGCACTTGTGACACCATAATAATTTCACAACACTGTTTTCTATTTAACATTCATAACACAATTTTTTTATCAAAAAACAAAGAAGTCTATGTCAATGAAACCTGATGTCCTCAATATAAATTCTCACTATAAACTCGGTAAACGTGTGAAAATATTAACTGTACATAAAATATTCTGTAATCGTAACATCTTTGCTAACTGAGTATTGAGTCTTCCTGCTCTTTGGTACTGCAAATACACATTGGAATAATATTGAAATACTTTTGGAATAACGATGTAGACATTAACGATTACTTTATTGATATCTTTCTTAATATTAAAATTAAATAAAAAATGTACTATTTTATGTATCAAATCCCCTTGATGGGACAAAAAGCGTCCACAGGGATCATCATAGCGTTCAGTTGAGCGTTCGTATAGAAAGTCGCCAGGGCTGTTTGGGTAAGCCTCGCTTCATTTACTTAACCCCTCGAAGTGTGTTTATTAGAATTTTTTTGAGTAAATTTTAGAATACAATGCGGTGTTAATAATATATAGTTATAAAATGTAAATACTGCAATATCGTAAATCACACCACAATAAAAATGTTAAAATCTATATAATAATAACATAACATTATTCACCTAACGTAATTCGCAGAGCAACAAACCGACGTAGTCGTAAAGTTATTTACAGTTATGAATTTAGGAAATTGGAAGTAATAAATGTTTTATCTGATACTATGTTGATTAACGCACTGAATGTTAATGAATTTATACAATTCAAATCAGTAGTATTGGTCCGTTACAAAATGTGCTATTGCAAACGGTTATTTTTGTTTATTATACAAATAATAGGAATATTTAATGTTTTTAATAATTCATGATAAGCAAGGCAAGTTACAGATTGTAATAATTTATTACGTAACTGAGCATGTAGATTAATCTTGTACACTGTGATAACTATTTACCAGAATAAACTTTGCGGAGTTTACCGAATTATTTTGAATAGATATTTGTACACCGAAATTTTAGTGACAACTGCGTACAAGTATTAATATAAATTGTATTTCAAAATATCTTTCAACAGAATATGGATAACATTTTTTTAAATTTAAACAGTAAGAGTATATTACTTACGTAATATTTATAAATTACTCGTAAGAAAACGTCTATGTTGTAGGGGAAATACCGAAGTGTAATTTGAGACATAAGCAAAACATTAACTCACAAACGAAGAAAAATGGTGGCGTTTGTGACATTTTTATTTGAGACAAGTGATCTAGGTACCCCTATTTCGCACGAGTTGAATATATTTGCCCGTTTTGCTCATTAAAGCTCTGAGAATACTATCAGCCGATGTGTGTACATAGGATAGGAGGAAATCATAATAACTATTTTTAAAAGCATTTTTTTTAGGGAGCCGTCATTGCCATTACTTTATATTCAGTTCAATTTAAGTGCATAACCTCGGAGATACTTGTTTTCATATATATTATTTATTTTAAAAATAAAAAGAGTTCTTAGTTGATTGTCAAAAGTGAAGAGAGACCCTTAAATAAGCGGGTAATGTACCAATGATTCTTTTTTGCCCTGGTATCAATTTAACATAAATACGTCTAATACATATACAGACATTGAACACTAACAACATTATAATGTATATTGAAATTCAAATAGACTACTTTCTCCAACAATAATAAACGTTTTATTGCGGTTACGGTCAATATAAAACTGTGTTGAACAAATTTGATTCTCATTGCTAAGGTCATAAAGTTCTTGTCTGTTACCATTGAATGAGGGTAAAATTTTATTGTTAGTTCGTACCGATTGCGGTGTTTTTGTAACATTTTAAAAAGTCATGCGTTTTTATCCATGTCCTCTATCTCATATCCATCCACTCTTATCTACTTGTGCCTAATCCAGTCTCATATCATATAAAACGTTAGTCAAAAAAAACAACGATAGTCCTTGAAATAATAAATTAGTATTTTAGTAGGTATCTTTTCAATTTTATAAATTTAGTCTTGGGAGTAGCCTTGTTCTTGATGATTCAATTATCACACATTGAAAGACAATAAATTTTGTGTCACCACCACTGATTATATAAGATGTGTTGTTAATTATAGTGATACTTTATTATTTAAACGAACTAAAAAAATAGTCATTTAGTTTAACCAACCAACCAGTATGTAAGTAAAAATATTTTGTTTTATTGTATTAATATTTGCATTTAAACTTCGTATAAAGTTTGTGTACAAAATTGGACCACTAATTTCCCGGTAACGAATGATCATTTTCATAATGATCATCTCGATTTGACAGATATTTGATCCATTGAATTATAAAAAAAACATACCATAAACGAAAACTGGACATACATTTCCATTGTGGAAAGCTACGCCATTATGTCTACGCTCCAAGTTGCTAAAAGCGGCAACCTGCTTTTTAAAAGCTGCATTTCATTTATTAGCACCAAGGAGACGACAACCGAGCTTCTTATTATATTTGGGAATATCCCACAATTTTCTTCAGTAAATCTCTCATACATTTTTTTCGTTACTCATCCATTCGGCATTATAAAGTTACCTTTATTTATTAACGGTTAATAAAATAAAACGGCAATTTTGACTGTAATAAATATAACGTAATAATGTCGTGACGTTGACCTTATCTTCTACAAATAATTTTCCTTGAAAACATTGAACGCCTCATAATACTCGGAAAATGTGGAATCGTATTTTATTTTGTATAATATAAACATCGGTCATTTATAGTTCATATAAATACTGTTTTTTCGGAAAATGTTTATTTATATAGGTGAAGTAAACAATAAATATTTGATTAATTTAAATGAAATAATGCAATGATTCCGTTAGATTTTATTTGTGAAATTAACTTTTGACCGAAGTTTATTTTAAATAAGTGATTAATAATGAAATGAACGAGAATTATTGAGTGTTCCCGAGAGCTCTTTGAGTTTTTTTACCAGGTTTTAAGTAGGATTTAGATACTTCGGTATAATAAATGATTACTCATTATAGTTTATAATTAACACAAAAACATACTAAATGTTTATAAGTACGTTATTTAATATTCAATTACATTTGCCTCTCTTAAATAAAACCTTAATAGAAAGCTTATAATATTATAATTGTGAGTCGTGACATTGAAATGTTTATGAGCTTTTAGTCATGTCCCTGAAGTTAATAATAGATTTGTACCTACTATCTTTTGAAAAATGTCATCAGATGCGTATAGTTAAATGTTTACTTTCAACATTACAGTTATAACGTCAATAAGCAATATCAATATCGATTAAAGAAATTAGGATTGATTTATATCAATTGACATAACACAAAAATAAACAATTAATTGAAATGGAACACTTTTTTCAAATTTGGTCTTTGTAGTAAAAGGATATCGCTGGAAATTTTTTCTTATTGTATCGCGATGCTGATGGAATCGTAAATCATCATATCAGGAATCATAAAGGAATGTAATCAATAAAATAATTCAATATTCCAATTTATTACTATGTTACAGATTGCCTTAAAGCCCAGCTTGCATTGTTTATACCAACAAAAACGTGCTTTTTGCGATTGTTGTTTTGTTTTAATTATGTAAAAATATATATACATGTATATGTATATATACTTATGTAAGGTTAAACTTTGAATCAACCTAATCCATGTATTATTGGACGTGTTCTATAGCTAAAGAAATCTAAATTGTATGAGACGTTTATTTTACAAATAGTTATTAATACTTAATTATCGTAACACCAAGTAACCTTTATCATCGTCACTCGGTCAAGTTCTAAATTTGTACGGGCGCCGAAATTCAGTTTATTTCTGTAAGAGAAATTGCTGGACTCGTAAATCACAAGCCACATATTTTACAAGTCACATGCTTCAATGCTTCGCAAGTGTATAAGATATTATATATATCTTAATCATATTTATATATAATTCGCAGACCATAACTCTCAGCGGGCTTAGTGGGTTGACATATGGGTATTACAATAGTAATCAAATATATAACTTTCATAGTTCAGGCAGGCATATAACACTGTTTTGTGTTTACGACCCAACTACGGTCTATCGTTCTGTTTAATGGTTTCCCACTGACTAGGCTTAGAATTCTGTCAAACACACTGTCACAACAACAAGATGGCGCCTAGACTAAATTCGAAGCTCTCTGATTGGTCAATACAATAAAAGTACTTTTAAATTCTTAACAAATGTTTTAAATTATAAAGTAATTAAATAGAGACTAATTAAATAGAATAATATAGTATTAAGATTTTTTAATATATATTTAAGAGTATAATAAAACGTAAATTGCAAACGAGAAATACATTTATTAAATTAATCTTTTATCTAATTAAGGAAACAGCCTACGTCCATTAGGTCCATTAAAAACCTAAAAAGGATTTTTTAAAATAATTTTAACGTCTAGTATAAGATAATTTGTAACATGTATAAAAAAACTTATTTTTATATTAACTTAAACAAAAAGTGTAATAAAAATAATATTACTTAAATCGAAAGAAAAAAACCCTCACAAATGGTATGAAAAATATGTAATTGTAATAGTTTTGTAAATTGTATTCATGTGTCACCAACACAATTATTTAAATCTTGATATATGTTGCCATGTTTCTTTTTAATTTAATTTAACAAACAGAATTGTGTATGTACACTCTGACATATTACTATATGTACCAAAATATCAATAAATATCTTCAATTTCACGAAATATGACTAGGCCGTGTGTGTACGAAAAATTTATTTATAAGTATGTCACATCTGTCTGTCTTTATTTTTAGATGAACTGAATGAATATTAGGGGAATTATTCGCGTATATCCGATATTTTGTGAATTGACTATTAATTTTTTAATAAAATTTATTATTATTCATTTTATATATTTTTTATTTTTTTCTATTATACTGTATACACTAACTCATGTATACAGTTTAATAGAAAAAAATAACTAAACTATACACTTGACACTGAAAATAATAAATTTGAGGCTTATAAAATTTATAGATATATTACTGACTAGTTAAGCCCGCGACAACACTCGCGTAGTAGTCTATTTGTAGGTTCTTTTTATCCTGAGAAGCTTGAAGAGTACGTATAAGTATAGAAAATATTTTCAAGTGTTTGAACGGACAAATCAAATAATCAAAAGGAAAAATCAGGTATCTACGTAAGTTAAAATTTTATCTTGTGTATACGATTAGCAAATGAAAACGTAGATTCACTTCATTAATATATTTTTTAGAAATACAAAATCATATATAAATTACAACGCTAATCAAATATAAAATACTTGGAAACTCGTGTCAAATATGACACGTGCCCTTTCAGTGACTACGCTATGAAGTTTTTGACGGGCGTTTATTTTGAAATCATTTCTAAAATCTAATAACAACAAAACACTATAATATAACATTATTATATAAAATTACTTCTCATAGCCAAGTATATTTCTAATACGGATATGTTATATAATCTATCTATCTTATATATATAAATCTCCTGTCACGATGTTTGTCCCCGATGGATTCCTAAACTACATAACCGATTTTAAATTAAATTGGCACACCGTGAGCAGTCTGGTCCAACTTGAGATATATGATAGCTTAGTTCTATAATTATAGTCGCAATTTTACTTTATTGCAAATTATTTGTCTATATAATTAATTGACAGTCACAATTATCTGTTAACTCCAAAAGATTCTAACAGATGTCGATACTTTTCGACTGGATTGAGTAAGTAATCAATAGATGGCATTGCTGTGGTAAACCGACAAACGTATCATAGAAGCTACAATTCAATAGCATGACTACCACGTGTTATTGAGCTAAAGTATAAATTAAATTTCTTTTGTAGTAAACGAAATACCGCGAAATTCAATTATTTCTACTTTTTAAATAATTTATATAGCAAGACAACGTTTTCCCGGTTCAGCTATATATATATATATATAGCTATATAACACTTCCTTTACTAAGTGACTGACAGATAACGCACAGCCGAAACTACTGGCCGTAAAAAGCTGAAATTTGGCATGTAGGGAAGAAGAGGAAAGAACAGGGAAGAACAAGGAAGAAAAGGTAAGAACAGGGAAGAACAGGGAAGAACAGGTAAGAACAAGGAAGAACAGGTAAGAAAAGAGAAGAAAAGAGATGAACAGGGAAGAACAGAGAAGAACAGGGAAAAACAGGTAAGAACAGGGAAGAACAGGGCAGAACAGGTAAGAACAGGTAAGAACAGGGAAGAACAGGGAAGAACAGAGAAGAACAGGGAAGGACAGGGAAGAACAAGGAAGAACAGGTAAGAACAAGGAAGAACAGGGAAGAAAAGATAAGAACAGGGAAGAACAGGGAAGAACAGGGAAGAACAGGTAAGAACAGGGAAGAACGGGGAAGAACAGGGAAGAACGGGGAAGAACAGGTAAGAACAAGGAAGAACAGGTAAGAACAGGGAAGAACAGGGCAGAACAGGTAAGAACAGGTAAGAACAGGGAAGAACAGGAAAGAACAGAGAAGAACAGGGAAGAACAGGGAAGAAAAGAGAAGAGAAAATAAAATAACTGATCAATCGCCATTTCATTAGTTATCCCCAGCAGTTATTTTTTGTACTACACAAGAGATAATATGTATGGCAAAGCAACGTCTGTTCAGCTAGCAGCAGCAGTAGGATATATTAAGAATAATTTAATATACCTTCTCTCAATAGCTGTAATAAGACTGAGACAGAGCACTTAGCTGCATACGTCTATAGTCTGAACCATTGTCTGTCTTAATTAATTTCAATCGATTTTTCATGAACTCTGTAGGTTTTTGTATCTTGCAATTTATTGCAACGAAGAATTTCATATGAATCCAGTTTGTTAGATATATTTTTTATCTCATTATTATTTCTTTAAATGGGTTTGCCTTATTGTATTGTTCATAACCTAATAAAGGTATAATCAATAAGTGTTTTGACTGTTGTGCATTTCTTTTTTAAATTATTCTTAATATATCCTACTGTTGCTGCTAGCTGAACAGACGTTGCTTTGCCATACATATTATCTCTTGTGTAGTACTAAAAATAACTGGTGCGGATAACTAATGAAATGGCGATTGATCAGTTATTTTATTTTCTCTTCTCTTTTCTTCCCTGTTCTTCCCTGTTCTTCTCTGTTCTTCCCTGTTCTTCTCTGTTCTTCCCTGTTCTTCCCTGTTCTTCCCTGTTCTTCCCTGTTCTTCCCTGTTCTTACCTATTCTTACCTGTTCTTACCTGTTCTTCCCTGTTCTTCCCTGTTCCTATTTGTTCTTCCCTGTTCTTCTCTTTTCTTCTCTTTTCTTACCTGTTCTTCCCCGTTCTTCCCTGTTCTTCCCTGTTCTTCTCTTTTCTTCCCCGTTCTTACCTGATCTTCCTTGTTCTTACCTGTTCTTCCCTGTTCTTCTCTTTTCTTCCCTGTTCTTCCCTGTTCTTCCTTGTTCTAACCTGTTCTTCCTTGTTCTTACCTGTTCTTACCTGTTCTTCCTTGTTCTTACCTGTTCTTCCCTGTTCTTCCCTGTTCTTACCTGTTTTTCCTTGTTCTTACCTGTTCTTCTCCGTTCTTCCCTGTTCTTCCCTGTTCTTCCCTGTTCTTCCCTGTTCTTCTCTTTTCTTCCCCGTTCTTATCTTTTCTTCCCTGTTCTTCCTTGTTCTTCCCTGTTCTTACCTGTTCTTCTCTTTTCTTCTCTTTTCTTACCTTTTCTTCCCTGTTCTTCCCTGTTCTTCTCTGTTCTTCCCTGTTCATCTCTTTTCTTCTCTTTTCTTACCTGTTCTTCCTTGTTCTTACCTGTTCTTCCTTGTTCTTACCTGTTCTTCCCCGTTCTTCCCTGTTCTTACCTGTTCTTACCTGTTCTGCCCTGTTCTTCCCTGTTCTTACCTGTTCTTACCTGTTCTTCCCCGTTCTTCCCTGTTCTTCCTTGTTCTTACCTGTTCTTCCCCGTTCTTCCCTGTTCTTACCTGTTCTTCCTTGTTCTTCCTTGTTCTTACCTGTTCTTCCTTGTTCTTACCTGTTCTTCCCTGTTCTTCCCTGTTCTTACCTTTTCTTCCCTGTTCTTCCCTGTTCTTCTCTGTTCGTCCCTGTTCATCTCTTTTCTTCTCTTTTCTTACCTGTTCTTCCTTGTTCTTACCTGTTCTTACCTGTTCTTCCCCGTTCTTCCCTGTTCTTACCTGTTCTTACCTGTTCTGCCCTGTTCTTCCCTGTTCTTACCTGTTCTTATCCGTTCTTCCCTGTTCTTACCTGTTCTGCCCTGTTCTTCCCTGTTCTTCTCTGTTCTTCCCTGTTCATCTCTTTTCTTCTCTTTTCTTACCTGTTCTTCCTTGTTCTAACCTGTTCTTCCTTGTTCTTACCTGTTCTTCCCCGTTCTTCCCTGTTCTTACCTATTCTTACCTGTTCTGCCCTGTTCTTCCCTGTTCTTCCTTGTTCTTACCTGTTCTTCCCCGTTCTTCCCTGTTCTTCCCTGTTCTTCTCTGTTCTTCCCTGTTCATCTCTTTTCTTCTCTTTTCTTCCCTGTTCTTCTCTGTTCTTCCCTGTTCTTACCTGTTCTTACCTGTTCTACCCTGTTCTTCCCTGTTCTTCCCTGTTCTTACCTGTTCTTACCTGTTCTTCCCTGTTCTTCTCTTTTCTTCCCTGTTCTTCCCTGTTCTTACCTGTTCTGCCCTGTTCTTCACTGTTCTTACCTGTTCTTCTCCGTTCTTCCCTGTTCTTACCTGTTCTTACCTGTTCTTCCCTGTTCTTACCTGTTCTTCTCTTTTCTTACCTGTTCTTCCCCGTTCTTCCCTGTTCTTCCCTGTTCTTATTTGTTCTTCCCTGTTCTTACCTGTTCTTCCCTGTTCTTCCCTGTTCCTATTTGTTCTTCCCTGTTCTTCTCTTTTCTTACCTGTTCTTCCCCGTTCTTCCCTGTTCTTCCCTGTTCTTCTCTTTTCTTCCCCGTTCTTATCTTTTCTTCCCCGTTCTTCCCTGTTCTTACCTGTTCTTCCTTGTTCTTACCTGTTCTTCCCTGTTCTTCCCTGTTCTTACCTGCTTTTCCTTGTTCTTACCTGTTCTTCTCCGTTCTTCCCTGTTCTTCCCTGTTCTTCTCTTTTCTTCCCCGTTCTTATCTTTTCTTCCCTGTTCTTCCTTGTTCTTCCCTGTTCTTACCTGTTCTTCTCTTTTCTTCTCTTTTCTTACCTTTTCTTCCCTGTTCTTCCCTGTTCTTCTCTGTTCTTCCCTGTTCATCTCTTTTCTTCTCTTTTCTTACCTGTTCTTCCTTGTTCTTACCTGTTCTTCCTTGTTCTTACCTGTTCTTCCCCGTTCTTCCCTGTTCTTACCTGTTCTTACCTGTTCTGCCCTGTTCTTCCCTGTTCTTCCTTGTTCTTACCTGTTCTTCCCTGTTCTTCTCTGTTCTTCCCTGTTCATCTCTTTTCTTCTCTTTTCTTACCTGTTCTTCCTTGTTCTTACCTGTTCTTCTCCGTTCATCCCTGTTCTTCCCTGTTCTTACCTGTTCTTCCCCGTTCTTCCCTGTTCTTACCTGTTCTTCCCTGTTCTTCCCTGTTCCTATTTGTTCTTCCCTTTTCTTCTCTTTTCTTCTCTTTTCTTACCTGTTCTTCCCCGTTCTTCCCTGTTCTTCCCTGTTCTTCTCTTTTCTTCCCCGTTCTTATCTTTTCTTCCCCGTTCTTCCCTGTTCTTACCTGTTCTTCCTTGTTCTTACCTGTTCTTCCCTGTTCTTACCTGTTTTTCCTTGTTCTTACCTGTTCTTCTCCGTTCTTCCCTGTTCTTCCCTGTTCTTCCCTGTTCTTCCCTGTTCTTCTCTTTTCTTTCCCGTTCTTATCTTTTCTTCCCTGTTCTTCCTTGTTCTTCCCTGTTCTTCTCTGTTCTTCCCTGTTCATCTCTTTTCTTCTCTTTTCTTACCTGTTCTTCCTTGTTCTTACCTGTTCTTCCCCGTTCTTCCCTGTTCTTACCTGTTCTTCCCTGTTCTTACCTTTTCTTCCCTGTTCTTCCCTGTTCTTCTCTGTTCTTCCCTGTTCATCTCTTTTCTTCTCTTTTCTTACCTGTTCTTCCTTGTTCTTACCTGTTCTTACCTGTTCTTCCCCGTTCTTCCCTGTTCTTATCCGTTCTTCCCTGTTCTTACCTGTTCTGCCCTGTTCTTCCCCGTTCTTCCCTGTTCTTACCTGTTCTTACCTGTTCTGCCCTGTTCTTCCCTGTTCTTACCTGTTCTTACCTGTTCTTCCCCGTTCTTCCCTGTTCTTCCTTGTTCTTACCTGTTCTTCCCCGTTCTTCCCTGTTCTTACCTGTTCTTCCTTGTTCTTCCTTGTTCTTACCTGTTCTTCCTTGTTCTTACCTGTTCTTCCCTGTTCTTCCCTGTTCTTACCTTTTCTTCCCTGTTCTTCCCTGTTCTTCTCTGTTCTTCCCTGTTCATCTCTTTTCTTCTCTTTTCTTACCTGTTCTTCCTTGTTCTTACCTGTTCTTACCTGTTCTTCCCCGTTCTTACCTGTTCTTACCTATTCTTACCTGTTCTGCCCTGTTCTTCCCTGTTCTTCTCTGTTCTTCCCTGTTCATCTCTTTTCTTCTCTTTTCTTACCTGTTCTTCCTTGTTCTTCTCTGTTCTTCCCTGTTCATCTCTTTTCTTCCCTGTTCTTCTCTGTTCTTCCCTGTTCTTACCTGTTCTTACCTGTTCTTACCTGTTCTTCTCCGTTCTTCCCTGTTCTTACCTGTTCTGCCCTGTTCTTCCCTGTTCTTCCTTGTTCTTACCTGTTCTTCCCCGTTCTTCCCTGTTCATCTCTTTTCTTCCCTGTTCTTCTCTGTTCTTCCCTGTTCTTACCTGTTCTTACCTGTTCTGCCCTGTTCTTCCCTGTTCTTCCCTGTTCTTACCTGTTCTTCTCCGTTCTTCCCTGTTCTTACCTGTTCTTACCTGTTCTTAACTTTTCTTCCCTGTTCTTACCTGTTCTTACCTGTTCATCTCTTTTCTTCTCTTTTCTTCCTTGTTCTTCCCTGTTCTTCTCTGTTCTTCCCTGTTCATCTCTTTTCTTCTCTTTTCTTACCTGTTCTTCCTTGTTCTTACCTGTTCTTCCTTGTTCTTACCTGTTCTTCCCCGTTCTTCCCTGTTCTTACCTGTTCTTACCTGTTCTTCCCTGTTCTTCCTTGTTCTTCCTTGTTCTTACCTGTTCTTACCTGTTCTGCCCTGTTCTTCCCTGTTCTTCCTTGTTCTTCCTTGTTCTTACCTTTTCTTCCTTGTTCTTACCTTTTCTTCCTTGTTCTTACCTGTTCTTCCCTGTTCTTACCTTTTCTTCCCTGTTCTTCCCTGTTCTTCTCTGTTCTTCCCTGTTCATCTCTTTTCTTCTCTTTTCTTACCTGTTCTTCCTTGTTCTTACCTGTTCTTACCTGTTCTTCCCCGTTCTTCCCTGTTCTTATCCGTTCTTCCCTGTTCTTACCTGTTCTGCCCTGTTCTTCCCTGTTCTTCCTTGTTCTTCCTTGTTCTTACCTGTTCTTCCTTGTTCTTACCTGTTCTTCCCCGTTCTTCCCTGTTCATCTCTTTTCTTCCCTGTTCTTCTCTGTTCTTCCCTGTTCTTACCTGTTCTTACCTGTTCTGCCCTGTTCTTCCCTGTTCTTCCCTGTTCTTACCTGTTCTTCTCCGTTCTTCCCTGTTCTTACCTGTTCTTACCTGTTCTTAACTTTTCTTCCCTGTTCTTACCTGTTCTTACCTGTTCTGCCCTGTTCTTCCCTGTTCTTCCTTGTTCTTCCTTGTTCTTACCTGTTCTTACCTGTTCTGCCCTGTTCTTCCCTGTTCTTCCTTGTTCTTCCTTGTTCTTACCTGTTCTTCCTTGTTCTTACCTGTTTTTCCCTGTTCTTCCCTTTTCTTCTCTGTTCTTTCCTGTTCATCTCTTTTCTTCCCTGTTCTTCCTTGTTCTTACCTGTTCTTCCTTGTTCTTACCTGTTCTTCCCCGTTCTTCCCTGTTCTTACCTGTTCTTACCTGTTCTGCCCTGTTCTTCCCTGTTCTTCCTTGTTCTTCCTTGTTCTTACCTGTTCTTACCTGTTCTGCCCTGTTCTTCCCTGTTCTTCCTTGTTCTTCCTTGTTCTTACCTTTTCTTCCTTGTTCTTACCTTTTCTTCCTTGTTCTTACCTGTTCTTCCCTGTTCTTCCCTGTTCTTACCTTTTCTTCCCTGTTCTTCCCTGTTCTTCTCTGTTCTTCCCTGTTCATCTCTTTTCTTCTCTTTTCTTACCTGTTCTTCCTTGTTCTTACCTGTTCTTACCTGTTCTTCCCCGTTCTTCCCTGTTCTTATCCGTTCTTCCCTGTTCTTACCTGTTCTGCCCTTTTCTTCCCTGTTCTTCCTTGTTCTTCCTTGTTCTTACCTGTTCTTCCTTGTTCTTACCTGTTCTTCCCCGTTCTTCCCTGTTCTTACCTGTTCTTACCTGTTCTGCCCTGTTCTTCCCTGTTCTTCCTTGTTCTTCCTTGTTCTTACCTGTTCTTACCTGTTCTGCCCTGTTCTTCCCTGTTCTTCCTTGTTCTTCCTTGTTCTTACCTTTTCTTCCTTGTTCTTACCTGTTCTTCCCTGTTCTTCCCTGTTCTTACCTTTTCTTCCCTGTTCTTCCCTGTTCTTCTCTGTTCTTCCCTGTTCATCTCTTTTCTTCTCTTTTCTTACCTGTTCTTCCTTGTTCTTACCTGTTCTTACCTGTTCTTCCCCGTTCTTCCCTGTTCTTATCCGTTCTTCCCTGTTCTTACCTGTTCTGCCCTGTTCTTCCCCGTTCTTCCCTGTTCTTACCTGTTCTTACCTGTTCTGCCCTGTTCTTCCCTGTTCTTACCTGTTCTTACCTGTTCTTCCCCGTTCTTCCCTGTTCTTCCTTGTTCTTACCTGTTCTTCCCCGTTCTTCCCTGTTCTTACCTGTTCTTCCTTGTTCTTCCTTGTTCTTACCTGTTCTTCCTTGTTCTTACCTGTTCTTCTCCGTTCTTCCCTGTTCTTACCTGTTCTGCCCTGTTCTTCCCTGTTCTTCCTTGTTCTTACCTGTTCTTCCCCGTTCTTCCCTGTTCTTCCCTGTTCCTATTTGTTCTTCCCTGTTCTTCTCTTTTCTTCTCTTTTCTTACCTGTTCTTCCCCGTTCTTCCCTGTTCTTCCCTGTTCTTCTCTTTTCTTCCCCGTTCTTATCTTTTCTTCCCCGTTCTTCCCTGTTCTTACCTGTTCTTCCTTGTTCTTACCTGTTCTTCCCTGTTCTTACCTGTTTTTCCTTGTTCTTACCTGTTCTTCTCCGTTCTTCCCTGTTCTTCCCTGTTCTTCCCTGTTCTTCCCTGTTCTTCCCTGTTCTTCTCTTTTCTTTCCCGTTCTTATCTTTTCTTCCCTGTTCTTCCTTGTTCTTCCCTGTTCTTCCCCGTTCTTCCCTGTTCTTCCCTGTTCTTCCCTGTTCTTCTCTGTTCTTCCCTGTTCATCTCTTTTCTTCCCTGTTCTTCTCTGTTCTTCCCTGTTCTTACCTGTTCTTACCTGTTCTGCCCTGTTCTTCCCTGTTCTTCCCTGTTCTTACCTGTTCTTCTCCGTTCTTCCCTGTTCTTACCTGTTCTTACCTGTTCTTACCTTTTCTTCCCTGTTCCTATTTGTTCTTCCCTGTTCTTCTCTTTTCTTCTCTTTTCTTACCTGTTCTTCCCCGTTCTTCCCTGTTCTTCCCTGTTCTTCTCTTTTCTTCCCCGTTCTTATCTTTTCTTCCCCGTTCTTCCCTGTTCTTACCTGTTCTTCCTTGTTCTTACCTGTTCTTCCCTGTTCTTACCTGTTTTTCCTTGTTCTTACCTGTTCTTCTCCGTTCTTCCCTTTTCTTCTCTTTTCTTACCTGTTCTTCCTTGTTCTTACCTGTTCTTCCTTGTTCTAACCTGTTCTTCCCCGTTCTTCCCTGTTCTTACCTGTTCTTCCCTGTTCTTCCTTGTTCTTACCTGTTCTTCCCCGTTCTTCCCTGTTCTTACCTGTTCTTCCTTGTTCTTCCTTGTTCTTACCTGTTCTTCCTTGTTCTTACCTGTTCTTCTCCGTTCTTCCCTGTTCTTACCTGTTCTGCCCTGTTCTTCCTTGTTCTTACCTGTTCTTCCCCGTTCTTCCCTGTTCTTCCCTGTTCTTCCCTGTTCTTCTCTGTTCTTCCCTGTTCATCTCTTTTCTTCCCTGTTCTTCTCTGTTCTGCCCTGTTCTTCACTGTTCTTACCTGTTCTTCTCCGTTCTTCCCTGTTCTTACCTGTTCTTACCTGTTCTTCCCTGTTCTTACCTGTTCTTCTCTTTTCTTCCCTGTTCTTCCCTGTTCTTATTTGTTCTTCCCTGTTCTTACCTGTTCTTCCCTGTTCTTCCCTGTTCCTATTTGTTCTTCCCTGTTCTTCTCTTTTCTTCTCTTTTCTTACCTGTTCTTCCCCGTTCTTCCCTGTTCTTCCCTGTTCTTCTCTTTTCTTCCCCGTTCTTATCTTTTCTTCCCCGTTCTTCCCTGTTCTTACCTGTTCTTCCTTGTTCTTACCTGTTCTTCCCTGTTCTTCCCTGTTCTTACCTGCTTTTCCTTGTTCTTACCTGTTCTTCTCCGTTCTTCCCTGTTCTTCCCTGTTCTTCTCTTTTCTTCCCTGTTCATCTCTTTTCTTCCCTGTTCTTCTCTGTTCTTCCCTGTTCTTACCTGTTCTTACCTGTTCTTACCTGTTCTTCTCCGTTCTTCCCTGTTCTTACCTGTTCTGCCCTGTTCTTCCCTGTTCTTCCTTGTTCTTACCTGTTCTTCCCCGTTCTTCCCTGTTCATCTCTTTTCTTCCCTGTTCTTCTCTGTTCTTACCTGTTCTTCTCCGTTCATCCCTGTTCTTCCCTGTTCTTACCTGTTCTTCCCCGTTCTTCCCTGTTCTTACCTGTTCTTCCCTGTTCTTCTCTTTTCTTCCCCGTTCTTATCTTTTCTTCCCCGTTCTTCCCTGTTCTTACCTGTTCTTCCTTGTTCTTACCTGTTCTTCCCTGTTCTTACCTGTTTTTCCTTGTTCTTACCTGTTCTTCTCCGTTCTTCCCTGTTCTTCCCTGTTCTTCCCTGTTCTTCCCTGTTCTTCTCTTTTCTTTCCCGTTCTTATCTTTTCTTCCCTGTTCTTCCCTGTTCTTCTCTGTTCTTCCCTGTTCATCTCTTTTCTTCTCTTTTCTTACCTGTTCTTCCTTGTTCTTACCTGTTCTTCCCCGTTCTTCCCTGTTCTTACCTGTTCTTACCTGTTCTGCCCTGTTCTTCCCTGTTCTTCCTTGTTCTTCCTTGTTCTTACCTGTTCTTACCTGTTCTGCCCTGTTCTTCCCTGTTCTTCCTTGTTCTTCCTTATTCTTACCTGTTCTTCCTTGTTCTTACCTGTTCTTACCTGTTCTTCCTTGTTCTTACCTTTTCTTCCCTGTTCTTCCCTGTTCTTACCTGTTCTTACCTGTTCTTCCCCGTTCTTCCCTGTTCTTCCTTGTTCTTACCTGTTCTTACCTGTTCTTCCTTGTTCTTCCTTGTTCTTACCTGTTCTTCCTTGTTCTTACCTGTTCTTCCCTGTTCTTCCCTGTTCTTACCTTTTCTTCCCTGTTCTTCCCTGTTCTTCTCTGTTCTTCCCTGTTCATCTCTTTTCTTCTCTTTTCTTACCTGTTCTTCCTTGTTCTTACCTGTTCTTACCTGTTCTTCCCCGTTCTTACCTGTTCTTACCTATTCTTACCTGTTCTGCCCTGTTCTTCCCTGTTCTTCTCTGTTCTTCCCTGTTCATCTCTTTTCTTCTCTTTTCTTACCTGTTCTTCCTTGTTCTTCTCTGTTCTTCCCTGTTCATCTCTTTTCTTCCCTGTTCTTCTCTGTTCTTCCCTGTTCTTACCTGTTCTTACCTGTTCTTACCTGTTCATCTCTTTTCTTCTCTTTTCTTCCTTGTTCTTCCCTGTTCTTCTCTGTTCTTCCCTGTTCATCTCTTTTCTTCTCTTTTCTTACCTGTTCTTCCTTGTTCTTACCTGTTCTTCCTTGTTCTTACCTGTTCTTCCCCGTTCTTCCCTGTTCTTACCTGTTCTTACCTGTTCTGCCCTGTTCTTCCCTGTTCTTCCTTGTTCTTCCTTGTTCTTCCTTGTTCTTACCTGTTCTTACCTGTTCTGCCCTGTTCTTCCCTGTTCTTCCTTGTTCTTCCTTGTTCTTACCTGTTCTTCCTTGTTCTTACCTGTTCTTCCCTGTTCTTCCCTTTTCTTCTCTGTTCTTCCCTGTTCATCTCTTTTCTTCTCTTTTCTTCCCCGTTCTTCCCTGTTCTTACCTGTTCTTACCTGTTCTGCCCTGTTCTTCCCTGTTCTTCCTTGTTCTTCCTTGTTCTTACCTGTTCTTACCTGTTCTGCCCTGTTCTTCCCTGTTCTTCCTTGTTCTTCCTTGTTCTTACCTTTTCTTCCTTGTTCTTACCTGTTCTTCCCTGTTCTTCCCTGTTCTTACCTTTTCTTCCCTGTTCTTCCCTGTTCTTCTCTGTTCTTCCCTGTTCATCTCTTTTCTTCTCTTTTCTTACCTGTTCTTCCTTGTTCTTACATGTTCTTACCTGTTCTTCCCCGTTCTTCCCTGTTCTTATCCGTTCTTCCCTGTTCTTACCTGTTCTGCCCTGTTCTTCCCCGTTCTTCCCTGTTCTTACCTGTTCTTACCTGTTCTGCCCTGTTCTTCCCCGTTCTTACCTGTTCTTACCTGTTCTTCCCCGTTCTTCCCTGTTCTTCCTTGTTCTTACCTGTTCTTCCCCGTTCTTCCCTGTTCTTACCTGTTCTTCCTTGTTCTTCCTTGTTCTTACCTGTTCTTCCTTGTTCTTACCTGTTCTTCTCCGTTCTTCCCTGTTCTTACCTGTTCTGCCCTGTTCTTCCCTGTTCTTCCTTGTTCTTACCTGTTCTTCCCCGTTCTTCCCTGTTCTTCCCTGTTCTTCCCTGTTCTTCTCTGTTCTTCCCTGTTCATCTCTTTTCTTCCCTGTTCTTACCTTTTCTTCCCTGTTCCTATTTGTTCTTCCCTGTTCTTCTCTTTTCTTCTCTTTTCTTACCTGTTCTTCCCCGTTCTTCCCTGTTCTTCCCTGTTCTTCTCTTTTCTTCCCCGTTCTTATCTTTTCTTCCCCGTTCTTCCCTGTTCTTACCTGTTCTTCCTTGTTCTTACCTGTTCTTCCCTGTTCTTACCTGTTTTTCCTTGTTCTTACCTGTTCTTCTCCGTTCTTCCCTGTTCTTCCCTGTTCTTCCCTGTTCTTCCCTGTTCTTCCCTGTTCTTCTCTTTTCTTTCCCGTTCTTATCTTTTCTTCCCTGTTCTTCCTTGTTCTTCCCTGTTCTTCTCTGTTCTTCCCTGTTCATCTCTTTTCTTCTCTTTTCTTACCTGTTCTTCCTTGTTCTTACCTGTTCTTCCTTGTTCTTACCTGTTCTTCCCCGTTCTTCCCTGTTCTTACCTGTTCTTACCTGTTCTGCCCTGTTCTTCCCTGTTCTTCCTTGTTCTTCCTTGTTCTTACCTGTTCTTACCTGTTCTGCCCTGTTCTTCCCTGTTCTTCCTTGTTCTTCCTTGTTCTTACCTGTTCTTCCTTGTTCTTACCTGTTCTTCCCTGTTCATATCTTTTCTTCTCTTTTCTTACCTGTTCTTCCTTGTTCTTACCTGTTCTTCCCCGTTCTTCCCTGTTCTTATCCGTTCTTCCCTGTTCTTACCTGTTCTGCCCTGTTCTTCCCCGTTCTTCCCTGTTCTTACCTGTTCTTACCTGTTCTGCCCTGTTCTTACCTGTTCTTCTCCGTTCTTCTCTGTTCTTCCCTGTTCATCTCTTTTCTTCCCTGTTCTTCTCTGTTCTTCCCTGTTCTTACCTGTTCTTACCTGTTCTGCCCTGTTCTTCCCTGTTCATCTCTTTTCTTCTCTTTTCTTCCCTGTTCTTCTCTGTTCTTCCCTGTTCTTCCCCGTTCTTCCCTGTTCTTACCTGTTCTTACCTGTTCTGCCCTGTTCTTACCTGTTCTTCTCCGTTCTTCTCTGTTCTTCCCTGTTCATCTCTTTTCTTCCCTGTTCTTCTCTGTTCTTCCCTGTTCTTACCTGTTCTTACCTGTTCTGCCCTGTTCTTCCCTGTTCATCTCTTTTCTTCTCTTTTCTTCCCTGTTCTTCTCTGTTCTTCCCTGTTCTTCCCTGTTCTTACCTGTTCTTCTCCGTTCTTCCCTGTTCTTACCTGTTCTTACCTGTTCTTCCTTGTTCTTACCTGTTCTTCCTTGTTCTTACCTGTTCTTCTCCGTTCTTCCCTGTTCTTACCTGTTCTGCCCTGTTCTTCTCTGTTCTTCCCTGTTCATCTCTTTTCTGCCCTGTTCTTCCCTGTTCTTCCTTGTTCTTCCTTGTTCTTACCTGTTCTTCCTTGTTCTTACCTGTTCTTCCCTGTTCATATCTTTTCTTCTCTTTTCTTACCTGTTCTTCCTTGTTCTTACCTGTTCTTCCCCGTTCTTCCCTGTTCTTATCCGTTCTTCCCTGTTCTTACCTGTTCTGCCCTGTTCTTCCCCGTTCTTCCCTGTTCTTACCTGTTCTTACCTGTTCTGCCCTGTTCTTACCTGTTCTTCTCCGTTCTTCTCTGTTCTTCCCTGTTCATCTCTTTTCTTCCCTGTTCTTCTCTGTTCTTCCCTGTTCTTACCTGTTCTTACCTGTTCTGCCCTGTTCTTCCCTGTTCATCTCTTTTCTTCTCTTTTCTTCCCTGTTCTTCTCTGTTCTTCCCTGTTCTTCCCTGTTCTTACCTGTTCTTCTCCGTTCTTCCCTGTTCTTACCTGTTCTTACCTGTTCTTACCTTTTCTTCCCTGTTCTTCCCTGTTCTTACCTGTTCTTACCTGTTCTTCTCCGTTCTTCCCTGTTCTTACCTGTTCTGCCCTGTTCTTCCCTGTTCTTCTCTTTTCTTCCCTGTTCTTCCCTGTTCTTACCTGTTCTTACCTGTTCTTCCCTGTTCTTACCTGTTCTTCCTTGTTCTTACCTGTTCATCTCTTTTCTTCTCTTTTCTTACCTGTTCTTCCTTGTTCTTACCTGTTCTTCCTTGTTCTTACCTGTTCTTCTCCGTTCTTCCCTGTTCTTACCTGTTCTGCCCTGTTCTTCTCTGTTCTTCCCTGTTCATCTCTTTTCTTCTCTTTTCTTCCCTGTTCTTCTCTGTTCTTCCCTGTTCTTACCTGTTCTTACCTGTTCTTCTCCGTTCTTCCCTGTTCTTACCTGTTCTGCCCTGTTCTTACCTGTTCTTACCTTTTCTTCCCTGTTCTTACCTGTTCTTACCTTTTCTTCCCTGTTCTTCCCTGTTCTTACCTGTTCTTACCTGTTCTTCTCCGTTCTTCCCTGTTCTTACCTGTTCTGCCCTGTTCTTCCCTGTTCTTACCTGTTCTTACCTTTTCTTCCCTGTTCTTCCCTGTTCTTCCCTGTTCTTCTCTGTTCTTCCCTGTTCATCTCTTTTCTTCTCTTTTCTTACCTGTTCTTCCTTGTTCTTACCTGTTCTTCCTTGTTCTTACCTGTTCTTCCCCGTTCTTCCCTGTTCTTACCTATTCTTACCTGTTCTGCCCTGTTCTTCCCTGTTCTTACCTGTTCTTCTCCGTTCTTCCCTGTTCTTACCTGTTCTGCCCTGTTCTTCCCTGTTCTTACCTGTTCTTACCTTTTCTTCCCTGTTCTTCCCTGTTCTTCCCTGTTCTTCTCTGTTCTTCCCTGTTCATCTCTTTTCTTCTCTTTTCTTACCTGTTCTTCCTTGTTCTTACCTGTTCTTCCCCGTTCTTCCCTGTTCTTACCTATTCTTACCTGTTCTGCCCTGTTCTTCCCTGTTCTTACCTGTTCTTCCTTGTTCTTACCTGTTCTTCCCCGTTCTTCCCTGTTCTTCCCTGTTCTTCTCTGTTCTTCCCTGTTCATCTCTTTTCTTCTCTTTTCTTCCCTGTTCTTCTCTGTTCTTCCCTGTTCATCTCTTTTCTTCTCTTTTCTTACCTGTTCTTCCTTGTTCTTACCTGTTCTTACCTGTTCTTCCTTGTTCTTACCTGTTCTTCCCCGTTCTTCCCTGTTCTTACCTGTTCTTCCCCGTTCTTCCCTGTTCTTACCTATTCTTACCTGTTCTGCCCTGTTCTTCCCTGTTCTTACCTGTTCTTCCTTGTTCTTACCTGTTCTTCCCAGTTCTTCCCTGTTCTTCCCTGTTCTTACCTGTTCTTCCTTGTTCTTACCTGTTCTTCCCAGTTCTTCCCTGTTCTTCCCTGTTCTTCCCTGTTCTTCCCTGTTCTTCCCTGTTCTTCCCTGTTCTTATTTGTTCTTCCCTGTTCTTCTCTTTTCTTACCTGTTCTTCCCTGTTCTTCTCTTTTTTTCCCTGTTCTTCCCTGTTCTTCCCCGTTCTTATCTTTTCTTCCCCGTTCTTCCCTGTTCTTACCTGTTCTTCCTTGTTCTTATCTTTTCTTCCCTGTTCTTCCCTGTTCTTACCTGTTCTTCCTTGTTCTTACCTGTTCTTCCCGTTCTTACCTGTTCTTACCTGTTTTGCCCTGTTCTTCCCCGTTCTTCCCTGTTCTTCCCTGTTCTTCCTTGTTCTTACCTGTTCTTCCCCGTTCTTCCCTGTTCTTACCTGTTCTTCCTTGTTCTTCCCTGTTCTTATCTTTTCTTCCCTGTTCTTACCTGTTCTTCCCTGTTCTTATCTTTTCTTCCCTGTTCTTACCTGTTCTTACTTGTTCTTCCATGTTCTTCCCTGTTCTTCCTTGTTCTTACCTGTTCTTCCCTGTTCTTCTCTGTTCTTCCCTGTTCTTACCTTTTCTTCCCTGTTCTTCCCTGTTCTTAGTTTTCTTCTCTTTTCTTCTCTTTTCTTCCCTGTTTTTTCCTCTTCTTCCCTACATGCCAAATTTCAGCTTTTTACGGCCAGTAGTTTCGGCTGTGCGTTATCTGTCAGTCACTCAGTAACGGAAGTGTTATATAGCTATATATATATACTTAGTCTTGCCATAAATATTGTTATAAAGAAAAGCACGATTTTTTTTTTATACGTAACATTTATTCCTTTCATAGTGAGTTAGTTTAATACATCAATATATAACTATTAAAAATATACAATGTTTATTCGAAGTGGTCTCCATTGGCTGCAATACAGTCTTTTAAACGTTGAGGCCAGTTATCAATAGCAGCACGAACTCTTTCTAGAGGAAAATTCTTCACTGCCAACCGAATGGATCGTTTTAGGGACTCCAAATTATCATGGCGTTTAGAGCAAGCCTTACTCTCTAAAACTGACCATAAATCATAATCCAATGGATTTAGGTCAGGACTTGACGTCGGCCAGTTTTCAGTGCTGATAAAGTCCGGAACGTTAGTTTTCAACCAAGATCGGGTGGATCGAGCTCTATGACCCGGTGCCGAGTCTTGTTGAAAGCACCATTCTTTGTTATTGAACATGGTGTTAGTTAAAGGCTTAACTACCGTCTCAAGAATGGTATTTTGATAAACTTGTGCCGACGTTTTAATACCTTTTTCACAAAAATATGGCTCAGTCACCCCTTCATAGCTAACACCCCACCAAACCATCACTGAAGTGGGATAATGCCCACGTTGTACTCTGTTTACTAATTGCGAAGCTTCTTTAGAGCTTCCAGCATAAATACGGTCATTTTGTTTATTAAAATACTGCTCAATTGTAAAAATTTTCTCATCCGTAAACAAAATTTTTTTGTGACCTCCCTTTGCGTACCGCTTAAGTAGTTGTTTGGATTTTACCACCCTATTCTTCTTTAAATTATCAGTTAAGAAGTGACCAGTACGTCTCTTATAGGCTGCAAGTCCTAAGTCATCTTTTAATATACGCGACATGGTTCTAGGAGCTATCTTCATCTCCCGAGATAAAATCTTTTGCTTACGGACAGGATTTCTTCGAATTCTTTCCCTAACTGCTTTAATCACCTTTTTCACACGAACGGTACGTGGACGGCCAGATCTTTTTCTGTCACAAACAGAGGAGGTATCATTGTACCTATCAATAGCCCGGTAAACAAACATTTGACTAATACCAAGCGGGTGGAGGGTTTTAAAAATTGCACTTTTCTCCATACCTACTTTATGTAAGGCAATCACAGCGATTCGGTTCTCTTTATCACCCCACTCCATTTTAATATAACAAAATATTTAACAATATAATGGCGCGAAAATAAGAAAACACATCAAGCAATCATATAAAAATGACAGATTCCAAATTCAAACGTAATATTTTCTTTTTTTGAATAGTAACAGTATTTATGGCCAGACTAAGTATATATATATATATATATATATATATATATATAAATATATAAAGCTGAACCGGGAAAACGTTGTTTTGCTATATAAATTAAGAATAATTTAAAAAAGAAATGCACAACAATCAAAACACTTATTGATTATACCTTTATTAGGTTATGAACAATACAATAAGGCAAACCCATTTAAAGAAATAATAATGAGATAAAAAATATATCTAACAGACTGGATTCATATGAAATTCTTCGTTGCAATAAATTGCAAGATACAAAAACCTACAGAGTTCATGAAAATCGATTGAAATTAATTAAGACAGACAATGGTTCAGACTATAGACGTATGCAGCTAAGTGCTCTGTCTCAGTCTTATTACAGCTATTGAGAGAAGGTATCGAATTAAATCTATAATGAGACTCATTGAAAATTATAATTAACAGCGAAATTTACAGTTCTTTTTACTTAATACTCAGCAAGGACCATAATTGGTATGATTTCGGAATTGGGATATTGATTATCCCTACAAATTGACAAATATGGCTAATAGAATTATTGTTACATTAAGGGACTTGGCGAAATAATAATTTTTAGATGATATTGCTACAACGTCTATAATGTCAAATAGTGATATTTTTTAAGCTTTTTGGATTATATTATTTTTCATATTATGCTCTACTTGTACACTAAGGATAATTCAATATATAAAGAAGTAGATATTTCTTAGCAACGCAACGGATATGGGGGATGAGTGACATGCGCTTGAAAGTTACTGAGAATCGGTGATGGTACCTACAAACTATATACAATAATGTAAATTTATTGGATTTTCTACTAATATTGTAATAAATTTGATAATTCAGGACAAAATGATTTCGGTAGTAAATATTGGGTATTTATCATTTATTCAGGTTCAATATTCAATTTTTAACGAAATAAATTATTTTAATTGTTATGTTGTTAATATATATATAATACTAGGTGATCCCGACAAACGTCGTTTTGCAAAAAAAAAATTTCTCTAAAAATAGATGTTGTCCAATTCTCAGACCTACTTACTCAATATGCTCAGAAAATTTCAGGAGAATCGGTCAACCCGTATCGGAGCAGTACGGGAAAGAAAACTGTGACACGAGAATTTCATATATTAGATGTACTGTTTAATATTGTTTAACATGAGGTAATTAATATATCTGATATAATATCGTATACGCCTGAAATGCATTATTTGAATTTGATGTATCGGGCTCATTTTCAATAGCTCGTAAAGATTGAAATTTTAATGTGTGTTACACAACAAAATACAATATCAGTTTACTATTGTCAAAAAGTAATAAGTTAAAAATAATAGTTTGACTAACCGAATACGTAAACACATAAGTCCGCTATTTTTGTCAGCGGCCGACAGTTTGTTTTTAAACTTAGTCGCGACACTGGACAAATATGTTGTATGAAAAATATTAGTCAGTTTCCTTTTAAATTAGCTATTTCACAACAAGTTTTTGCAAACAATATTACCGAAGAACGTAACTTGCTTCTCGTGGTTTAGTAACTATAATCTGCTGTATGGAAAACTGACAAAAGATTTGATATATATAATAAAAAATCGGTAACACCACGCGCTGCTGCTATTGCTTTGGGTAATGAGCTATAAAACCACAAGCGTCCCATAAAACAACAGTTAATATCGCATTATGCAGACATTATTTAGGCTCAAATATTTTTTTTGTTATAATAAAAAAAATGTTATAGCTAGTAAGCTATGGCTCGTAATTAGTTAGTAGTTTCAAAGCTTTAAATAAAAGCACGTTTATACTTATAATATATAAATGATTATAGCAAATAGTAATCAAAATATAAATAAATTCATAGTACATATATATAATGTGAAAATTTCTAGTTCGCTGTTGGCGTCCATTTGATATTAAATATTTTTTCTGGTTATTTAAACTCTTTCCTTTGGAGAAGTCGTTTTAAACACTAATAAATAATGGAAATAATAATAGAATATTACTATTTCTAGATTGAAATTGGTTTAATTCATAAGATAAAGTGTAATTCATAACAGTAGGTACACTTACTTTTACTACAGAGTATCTCGATTCGATTCAAAGTAATAAAATTTTTATCATCTAAATGTAAATGTATGTATTAATTGTTTCACTATTTAAAATACAACAGCCGATCTATAAGGTCTTTTGAGGTGTATCTTTAGGTAAGGATAGACCAACTAGAAATAAATTGTGATTTAATTTTGTTTTATATATTGTATTTTACTTTGTGTGCATATATTCCTCACCTATTCTAAAATTTTACTGCATTACTTCGTTGTCTTTATAATTGATGGTCATGCTTGTCCTGCCTCCACACTCCTCGAGCATTGGCTTCTTTCAGGGCATTCTGGATATAGAGACCTATACGCCCTTCCAAAATACCACAAAAGTTTAAAAATGCTCATTTTTGAACCAATCAAGCCCAATATGTAAAAAAAAACATGCAAATTTATACAAAAGCAAATACGCGGTCTGAATATATTTTTTCAGTACCTAAATAAATTGGATATTTCTGGTAAATAAAATAAACAGTGTTACATTGACTGACTAAATGCGGTTTTTTAGGTTAACATCCGTTATGTTGTATTATATAATGCAGGGTTTCTCAATCTTTTCAGCCGGCGGCGGCGCACTTACAAGTTTAGTTTTCTGTCGCGGCGCCCTACTTTATATATAGAGCCCTACAAGTAGAAATAAATAGGTAAATAATACTTCTACTGGGTCTGCTAAATTTGGTTTATTGTTTCGGATAACAAATCACACTTTGGGAACCCCTGATTTATATAGTAAACATACACAAATATTAACCACAGTAACTCTTAGACTCATTTAAAAAAAATAGGTTCACAAATCTATAAAGGATTTGAGTCCACATACACTTTAATGGGTCGGATTAAAGATCTTATAAATGTTACATTTTGTAATTTTAATATAATCGGGTTGACAAAGAAAATGCTTCTTAACGCATCGTATCCTTAAAAACAACAAAAGCCGTTGATGATTAAATTAAAACGATATTATGTTTATATAATTTAAATACAAAATGTTTAATTTGTATTATATATTGTTACATAAACATAACAATTGACATATTTCAGTAGGCGGTTTAAAGTTGTAAAATTAGTCAGGAGCAGAACACAAAACAACAGAGACTCTGACAAATGATATATGAGATCCCCAGGCATAGATAACAGAGCAATGGTATTGCCCTAACTACTATGAATATTATGTATGTAAAAATTACACCGAGTATCTCCTTTATTGAATAGCGCTTTTGAGCTCTACGTCCGGAACAAATATCATACTCTTTGTAGGCTGTAACAAAACATTTTAACTATATATAATATACGCTATTTACATTATTATGTATAACAATTAAATGTTTATCTCAAAACGATAATCAAATGGATCCTTATGAGTCTTTTTAATTTATCATGCTTTTAGAAAGATCTACTTAATCAAAGGTAGACTTTATGGCGAAAAACGCGCACTAGTCTATTATAATTGTGAAATAAATTTAATCCGAGTTTGATAGTTAAATTCAACATTATAATTTAAAGCAATAGTTCTACAAATTGAAACCTTAGACTAATTAAAACTTTTTTACTTAAATTAATAGGATTAGGCACGAATTAAGTTCTAATTCCCTGCCAACTTCTAAAGAACCTTTGTGAGGGCCTCTCAAAGCCGTTGAAAATTCAAATTAAATAATTTCACTTACTTGGCATTTTGGTCAAATTGTTATAATCTTTAAAAGCGGATTGAGAAATCTGGGCTCACTTCATGTTTTCAGTTTCAACTTTGCGTGTCTTTAAATGTTAAAAATACTTTTCTGTTTATTTATTCATGTTATATCGTTTTGAGGGTCTGACAACCACTGTAAGAAGTGATAATGCATAAACATTAAGCATTCATGAGAAAAGAGGTTCATTTACAAAAAAATCGATCTAGTTACTACGAATCGACAGAGGTTTTATAACATTATTTCAGATCTAATAATATATTTCAATTTGATTCTGTTATAGATATTTTGATTATATATTTTTTAGGATTTTTTTGTTATAATGTTATTACATTTTTGAATTTATTAAAATAAGAGGGAATAAATCACATTACGGAGCCTACTTATGGCCACACGGAGTTTATGCTTTTTCTTATTGACTATCAATGACACATTAACGTTTTAATAAATTAAAGGTATGATTTTAAACGGACAAAAGCTGTAAGAAACATGAAAATTTTACAGGAATTTTATTTCTCGAAAAATAATTTAATTTATTTATGCGTCTGTTAACACGAGCGTATGTGATATTGATAGCATACTCAGCTTCGGAAGGCTTTTAAGGGATAACATATGGGCAAAATGCGAACCATGTAAAGCTGACACAGTGAAAAGTTACAGCCTTTAAAGTAATTCATCATTCAGCCTTACTTTGCTGGGAATATTTGCAAGATTGGTTTAAATATTACATTGAGAATAAAAAAAATACACTTGGATGCTATTTATAAGATTGAAAATTCATGTTTAATATAAAATGAAGGTTCTGTTCAAATGTTAAAGTTGTTTTAAGGAGAATGATGACACATGGCGCTCTGACCTGAGAACGAGGTTTTTAAATCGCCGTGATGTTTGGTTTTGCAGAATGTTTATAAAATAAATTAATAGTCATCAATTTATTGAGTAGTAACATTTTCTTGCATCTAAAGCTTTTATTAATGTTCAAAGTTTTTTGTACATGGTCCTTCGAGCCGGATTAGTGATGATACGAAGTGGTTAACTGTGTACAGTCCTTGGAATTGGTGACTCACTACGTTTCGAAGCCACCGCGGGAGCACCTCTCCTGCCCTAACGAAGCAACCGCGGGGAGTAATTACGCTCACACGTTTACGATTTAATATACTCCTCGTATATTGAATGCAAGTCTATTTTGAGAGATTGTATAAAAAGATTTTATGACAAAGAAGTCACGATGGTAACGTCCATGTTAGTTTGCTGACTTTCAAGACAAGAGTGGCACCCATCAAACAAGTGTCGATTCCTCGTCTCGATTTGTGTGGAGCTCTGCTGCTTGCTAAACTTCTTATTTCTCGTATGTTGAGACTCGCTTAGAAATTCTGGAGCAGCACACATGAAAGGATTATTTTGGAAGTAGATGTGCAAGTTTTAGACTCTTCTTCTTATGTTACTAAGGATTTGTATACTACAACTGAGGAGGAGTATATTGAATGCAAGTCTATTTTGAGAGATTGTATAAAAAGATTTTATCCAGATGCCGTCGTTCCGGAGTCTAGCGAGAGTCAAAGCGCTGAATTTAGTAACGTGAAGCTGCCGAAGATTGAGATACCCAAGTTGCCTGTGGAACTAGCAGATCCATCTTGGAATAATAACGAATGTGTCATAAAATGGAGAAGTCGTGTCCGTTCATTCTCGCCTAGAGTTATTTAAATCATTCTCGAAGCTTTTTTACGTTACACTTTATTAATGGATCAAACGCGTGTGTGGAGATGGGATCTTTTAACGTGACACCTAATTATATTAAAATAATATGATCATGTTTACAACGTAATTAGAACACCATTCGAAAAATAGCCTAATGTCCAGAGGGATAAATAAATTATCTATTATACACAATTAAACAAAACTAACTGCATTTGTCTGTCATAATATGTGTTGTTTGAGTTGTGCCATTTATTTTTAAGATACAGCCCATAGAGTTGCATTATTATTCCGCCTTTTCTTTTTTTAAGAAAACTGACTTAATTAATAATAAATACAAGGGTAACGTCGCCCGTTTTAACTTTTTTATAGTCATTCAATATATAATTGAATTGTCAATAAAAATAGAATTTTATTTCAGGTCCGAACGAAGAAAAATACCATAATAATATAACAATAGTAAGAAGAGATTTGGCCATGAGTATACAACAGACAATAGTGGATGATCCAACTTTATTAGAGGTATGTTATTTTAGAATACTAACATCGTCTTTTATTTAAAAAAACAAAACCAGCAAAACATCAGAGCAGTGTAAACCAAACGATTCAGTAGATTAACTGGTATAGACGAACGGTAATCCGACTTCACGATGCTAAAAAATCATTTA
Source organism: Leptophobia aripa (assembly GCA_951799465.1). Classification (NCBI taxonomy): domain Eukaryota; kingdom Metazoa; phylum Arthropoda; class Insecta; order Lepidoptera; family Pieridae; genus Leptophobia; species Leptophobia aripa. The sequence continues at coordinate 3,635,318 of OX637271.1, forward strand.
AAAAGTTCGATCTACAAATTGAAAAAAGCTGCTTATGCAAGAAAAATGTTACAAACGCAAAAGAACGTCCGTTATGTCATTACAAATGTTATTCGAATTAGGTTTCGTTTTACAAACATATATTATGTTTTTCACTCTTGTGTAAATTCCACAAAGTTATGTTAGAAATACATATTACAATGGTTCATTATTAGGTTATAATGTAAGTGCTTAATGGTAATATAATTGATTCCAGGAAAGCAATGATCTATTATTAATAGTTGAACAGAACTTGGCGGTGTATGAAGAAAATTTCAAACAATATCTCAACCATGTTAACGGCAACAAAAAGTCGTGGACATTTTGGAATTCTATGTTTTACGCTGGAACTATTTTTACCACTATAGGTAATTTTATTTAATATTTTTTACCTTATTATAAAGCAATTATTGGCTTAGTAAATCCGGTTCTTTATTGAATCAGGATCTTGGAGTGTCTGAGCTCACCATGAATCGTCATGGTGTTGACAGAAATCTTTTTTTTCACTCTGTGTTGATAAAGAAAATTGTTAGATGTATTTAAGCTGATTACACAATATCTGCCATTAAAATAATTCAATTTCATAATTTCTTATATCCCATAACGCCTACTCAGTTACTTTGACTTTTTATTTCGTTTATTAAATTAAATCCGGACACACCACAATCGTATTCCTTTTACCAGAGCTTTGTAAAACACAGGGGATTTTTATTTCAAATTCGTAATTTATACCTTATCTTAAGGATATAAGAGTAAAATTCGATATACAACGAAAATATTTTCAATTCTGTGCGGTCGACAACTGTTTTTTGCTACTCAACCTTTGGTATAGAGAGGTAATTAAAAATAAACAAAAACATCCCTTTGTTCGTGCCTTTTTACACATTTATGGGTTAGAAATATTTCATTACGTACGAGTAACCTCAAGATTTGTATCTTTTAACAAATGAAATATTATCTTTTAATTTTCAAGTGAATGAAGTAGAAGCGAATAAACATCACTAGACTAGGCGAACGCCCAGTGACTGCTTACAGCATCATTCACATAAAAATCTAAGTAATTATTTACACAATCTACAAAAAAATAGAATTTAATGAAAACACTACGGTGGAGTTACTATGACAACGTACTATGGTAATGAGTTACTCGTATTATTCAAATTGAACCATTCGGCGCCTCTTTCAATCCTAAGCCGAGCGTTTGGATCCCAGCTGTAGATTACCCTTATGATCGCGATCGATAGCTATTAATTGCGTACAATTAATATGTTAGAGAAAAATGTGTTAAGAGAACCATGTCTTAATATAAGAAGCCTTTGTACAGGCGGCAATTCATCTCATTGCCTATAACAAAAAATAAAAAGTAAGAATTGTAGTATGTACTTCTAGTTGTTTGTAATAAATATAGAATTATAGTATTACTCAAACAATATGATGGCAAATTTAGATATTTTTTATTATATCGAAACAATATAAAACTCCTTAATATTTATGAGAGCAATTCCACAACTCCACGTATTGTATTTTAAAGGCGTATAAAACATTTTACAACAAAATTGCGACCATTTTCCGATTGCAACTGCATCGTGTTTTAAGTTACAGCGGAAAGTTTTGCTTTATTCTTTTATCCAATACTGTTCCTGCAATACGCCGAGGTTTGATGTAGAAAGACAACACTGTTCATGAACGATTTATAAAAATAGAGGCGTATTTAAGTACAAAATGCTAAGAGATTTTGTCATGTCCTTTTATGAATTCAGTACTTGTATTTAAAATAATATGATTTTAGTAAAAATATGAAGATAATAATATTGTTATAGTGGCCTTTCGTGGCAGAAACTATACTCAATAGCTTGTGAAAATCTAGTTCACAATAATGATTTATGATAAAATAGAGTACAGAAGATGTTCTTTCTTTTCAATTTTCTTATATAAAATATGTGAATTTTAAAGGTTTTAATAGAATAAGATTAATAGAATAAGGAATTTTGGATTTTGAGTTTAAAATAACACTGAAATGTCTCAAAACTGTAACGAGTCAGTCCACGCACACATGTGACTTCACACTGTTTTAAATTTGGAACTTTGCCCGGATGGCTGGCGCTCTTTAAAACAGTGCACCCGCGCACAAAACGTTGTCGATTTAGTATCTTACATTTTTCATATTACTATCAAATCTAAACCTTTTTTAAAACTAACTGATTTATTTATACTTTAACAACACGTTACGTAATACTCATCAGTCTTTTCTGCGCGATTCTGTGTTAAGAATTTGAATGACAGTGAAATATAAATAGAATATCTTAGAAGAACATTTTGACCCCGATTGTGATAAAACAGTTTGTGGATTCGAATCTAATATAATGGTAAGTCTATTTCATCAGTGAATATATTTTGTGTGCACCTAGCTGTCATCGACTTAATGTTGGCACGATTTGATCAGGCACTTGCCAAATTTGGTTATACCTGTAGCTTCTTAATGTTAGTTCAATTGAAAATCGATACAGTCTAAATAAGCGTTGCATATTTAATTTCAGGAACCTTTACATATAACTAGTAATGAGTGAGGAGGACGAAGTTCCCATTCAGGCTTCCTTAAAAGTTCCTGTTATTAAAAGTGAATCGGGGACTCAGACCCCAATTGTTTGTGTTGCTAAGTCACCTGAAAAACATAACTATAGCAATATGGAGGATGCCTCTCAAAAACCAATATCATTAAGAAAACGTAGAAATATTTCTAAGAATAGAGGACAAAACGCCAGGCAACGAGAAAAAACGCCGGATCCAGGAAGAACGCTTGGTCCTCATGAGGACACTCCAACTTCAGACGATGAAGACGTTATTCCACAGCGAACTTCACGGGAAATCGAAGCTGATAATACTTATGAAGAAATGAAACGAATGGTACAGAAAAAAGTAAATGAGAAAGATCCTGTATATGACTTAGACACAGATGAAATTTTGGAAGCAAGGGCTATGGAGGCAAATGCAAGGAGACGAAGAAGTATTTCTCCATTTGCAGTTCCCGAGAAAGAAGAAGGCACTACCTTAGAACGTAAAGGCAGTTTTATTGACCCGACAAATAAATTACTTAGTACTAATTACATTGTCAGCCCAAAAGATGATGATCTTAGGCGTCGTAATTCATTAACAATGTCAGAAATGAAACAGCCAATTTCGAGAAGTTCTTTATCTCCACCAGGCACCGCTAGTGCATCTCCAAAAGAAAAAGACTTTCCGTATCCTTTTCCTGCAACACCTAAAAAACTTGAGGAAATAGTGTACTCAGATGAGAAAATAATTGATAAAAAACTGATTAGTAGACCTAAACCACCACGACCAGAATTTAAGCAAGAAGATAGTCATAAAGAAAAAGAGGACCCATCATTTAAAAAAACAGCACCTGTTATGATTCCTGATTCTCCAACTCCTACAACCGGTGAACTAATTACTAGAGTAATTCAGGTTGAGAGAACTCCGAGTAAAAAAATTACTCCAGATCAAAAACCTGTTGTAGAAGTTCGTGAAAGGGTTGTAAGAACTCCAAGTAGAAAATTAGCAGCCGATGCTAAACCTACCGTGATACCAAAAAATAAACCACAGGAATCACAAAGCAAAACAGCACCCGTGAAACCAGCTAGAAGCAAATCAGCATCACGATTGGCGGTCAGTTTTTTCTTAAAATTATTTTTACTTGTCATTGTAATAATGGTTACAGTAATACTGTATTTCTTTCTGCTACCATAAAAGTATAACAACATATAAAAATGACTGTATGCGTAGATATGACAATAATTAATACATAGTAAAATTTGCAGAATAGAACCAGTGAGAGTGAGATGAGTGAGGATCAGGTGTATCAACAAAATCTTTACCCAAGTGCAACGAAACGTAAAATTGTTCCAACGCCAAGACGGTTTCTAAAAAATAAATGTCCTAAAGAAAACCGGTCACAATCAGTTAATAGAATTGAAGATATCAAACTTATTGACAAAACAGGTACAGGAATGAGTCAGACTAGTTTAGAAATAATAGAATTAATGCAAAAAGCAAGAGCCAGAAGTCTATCAATTCCTAAAGATGACGAAAGAGTACCAGCAGATTATAAAACGTATAGCAGAACCTTACAAACACCAAACAAAACACCAGTCAATTTAAGGAAAACAAGAGGTATATCATATCCAAAAACGATTAAAATTATAAGTGATCGAGAGATTTTATCAGGCCTTACCAAAGTAACTACTGAAAAGATCACAATTCCCCGCGTGCATAGCAGACAAAGCTCAGGATATGTAGATGCAAGTCAGTCTGAATACACATCAAGTTGTTATTCCACATCACCCAGTGAAAACGAATATGAGTTTGATCTTTTAGAAAGAACAGCTGAATTGACAAGAAAGCTTAATCAACTTAGCGAGATAGAGACTAAAGAGAAAAATAATGTAATAAAAGCTGACCTAGATCATAATGATAATGAATCTAAGTCAGTTTTAAGAAAACGATCCGTAGTAACAACTCAAAAAGAAGTTAACTTAGAAACGAAACTGGATGAGACAAATGAAGAGTTAAACTCTCATGTAATAATTAAAAAGATAAAGCCAACGTTATCTAGATTTAAATTTATAAATAATTGGCGGCAATTTAAGTTTGAGTACAATAATGATTGGAAGAGGTTAATATTACTAAGAAATAAGTGTATTTGTGATTTATTAATATTGATAATAATGTGTGGTTTGGGTGGAATGATGTTTAAATCACTTGAAGGGTCTTTTGAAAATGCCTTCAAATGCAACGCTAGGAATGTTAAACGTGATTTTATTGAAAATTTATGGCGTGGAAGTCATTATCTTAGAGAAGAAGACTGGAAGTCTATGGCCAGGAAGAAATTATACGAGTTTGAGGACCAACTGCACACTGCGCATGAGGCAGGAGTCACTTCATACAGCGGTCAACGATCTTGGAATTTTATGAATTCATTTGTCTATTGCTTGACTTTGATAACGACTATTGGTAAGAAAATATGTAAGAATAATATTATTGCATAAATTAACAGAATAAAAAATATACAAATAATACTGCACAATTATTTTATTTGATTATCGTTTCCTGATTTAAATAAAAAAATAATTTCACCGATTAATAAAACTTAAATTATTTCAGGTTATGGTCACATAGCTCCAAAGACAACGTATGGTCGAGTGGCAACTATCGTGTATGCTATCATTGGTATACCACTTTTCCTTATCGTGTTAGCGGATTTCGGCAAGTTGTTCACAAGAATAATAAAATTCTTCTGGGCTTTTATTCGGAGATTTTATTATACAAGAAGTTGTAAAAGAGTTAGACGGACGGCGCCTGTACAGGTTTGATATTATAATTATTATAATAAGTCTATAATGGGCTGCATTTTTGATAAGAAAAAAAATCATAAATACTTATTATTATTTATAATCATCTACCAAAATTTATAATAAATCTCGGAATGGCATTGATTTTTATAATATAAATAATATTAAAAAAACATACATTTCTTAAGAATAATAAAACTTATCTTCTCCTGCACTTATCACGCTCACTTGTTGTTGTTGACAAATCATATAAAATAAAAACTATTATTCGTCTTATTTTAAATCCAGTTTCAAATAACAACTGGATAGAATGACGTGAGAATATTCTTTTAAAGATAAATGAATAATAATTTTCCTTTGAACATGCTGGGTTGTTAATTTGCCCGTTTCAATGAACGAGAATTTGTACTGAATTGTATAAAATTACAGGAAGTGATGAAAGGGTTGAACATCGTGTACGATGTAGTGCGACGACCTTCACAGATATTTTCTGAAGATGACATAGAAACCAACCCGAACGCACCACCAGCAATTGAACGAAAACTGAGCGATGTACCACCTCCATTGCCACCTAAGCCTGGTAAGCATGTTGAGGACGGAGAGCCGGACACCCCTGCCCCATCAGTCTTTGAAATCGATGATGAATTCAACTTACCAATATCGGTCGCCATTATTATATTAATTATCTACATTATAATTGGCGCCGTCGGCTATAGTACATGGGAAACGTGGAACTTCTTTGAATCATTTTACTTCGTCTTTATATCGATGTCCACAATTGGTTTAGGTGACCTGGTACCAGATCACCCAATGTTTATGATGGCTTCCATTTTATATTTAGTTTTTGGTTTAGCTTTGACTTCTATGTGTATAAATGTTGTTCAACTTAAATTGTCTAATACTTTTAAGCAAGCTAGTGCCAAATTAGGGGCTACTATTGGCCTTAAAGTAGCTGATGAAGATGGCAGTTTGGTACCTATAACGCCACCACCAGTTGAGATAGCCCCTATTCATAAGAGTGCAAAAGATACAGGCGAAAACAACAAAACAGATAATGCCAAAAATAGATAAATTTTCTTTAATTCATGTAAGAATTTTATTAAGTATTAGTTAAAGATAATGTATAAAAATTATATGATGGAGATGTATTTATTATTAAGAGAGTTAATAAAAGTTTTTATGTGTATAAAATATTTTGGAATTTAGTTATTACAGTGTTGACTGTTGTAAAATTTTATTTATTTTGACCTAAAAGATTTAACTAAATCTAATAATTGACTTTCCTACTGAATTCTCTGTAATTTTAGTTACATTTTTCGAAAATTCAACTTTAAAGCGTCGACAAGCTTAATATACCAGCGACAAACGGTAACATGAAAAAGCCTGGAAACATTTTTCCAACGCTTGTAAAGGGCGTGACGTGAGGGAAAGCTTGTTCACAAAGCTTTTATAGAGCAACCAAACAGAACATACTAATAACAAAATACTAAATAATAACTAATAGTATATATATTTATTAAAGTTTCTTCATCGATTTTTGGGTCCACATTTTGTATTATATTGAAAAGAAAAAATAACAGATATACAAAGGTGAAGACAAATGAAATATGACAAAAGAAAATATATTCAATACAACACTGTGTTACCGATAAACACAAATAAACACGACGTGACAGTAATAGTATGAATCACAATGTAATACTAATCCTTATTTTTTTAGCAATTAGTATTATGTAGTAACAAGCCAAGCAAGATTTGTTGCTTTAACTTTTTTCTGAAGGAAGCGGTAGTTCACAGCTGAGTTTCTAACGCGTGGCCAAAGGTATGGTTGATTATATATTAGTGACAATGATTCCTGTTAAAATTATGGTTCATGCAATAATACAATTGTAACCGCAAATTGAAAAAACCGCAATTGAAATTCATGTTATACCTACTTGTTGGCACTCGAACGAATAATTAAATTAGTATGCACACGTAACTACTTCAATTATGTATGTTATGTCTTAGTAAAATAAAACTAAACTCAAAAACATGATCACGTGCCGTGGCGTGAAAGTCGATTTTCTGTGGGTCAAGTGATTTTCTAGCTGGTCATGTCTATTCTTATTTTTAAATACATTTGCTAAATTCAACTGAACAAAAGTTACATGATGTTTCGAGAGATTAATCTACTTGTATGTCAGCGAATAAGAGAGGTTTATAGTTTTTTGAGATAAATAATAAATGTCTATAGCTTTATAACTATCATTAAATTGGTCATTTTTTCTTTGTTACGTACATTTGTTCGTACCAACACAAACCACGTACCACAATAACAACTTTATCTCAACCTCGTTACGATTTTTTAAATTAATTTGACAATTCGCTTAGCGTTATGGTCGCCATGCCAGACTGCCGGATAGGAGCTTTCGGTTAACAATTACGTAATGAACACAATTGTTGGCTGTGGTATGTATTTGTTATATGTATTTAGTTAAAGTATAGTAATATGTAAGTATATGCAGTTTATCATTTGTGTTAACACACAAAATACAACTTATAAATCGCTTTCATTGGGGATCACCAACCGGGTGTGAATGTCGTGATGTATATGTAATGTATAGATATGTAAAGAAAGACACATATATAAGTGCAACTTTAACATAAAAGTACGGTTTAAAGTTTTAATAACGTATAATATACTGAATTGAATTTAACTATTAAATGAAAACAACAATAAATTAGCCATAATTAAAAATCATTTCATTATGGCCTCCTATCCCACGTCCTAACATTCAACATATCCTTTAACTGTGTTGACAAATTGAATAAAGTTTTTTTACAATTATACAATTTGTAATGTAAATATTCAGTTACAAAAGGCACGTCATAATACTGAAGCAGGGTCTGCCTTAACCTATGTTCAATTTGAGATAAATCTTTTATTGTCGTGTTTGTCCATTCTAAATCGTTATAAACATTGTTTAAATTAATATAATGTGTCTTTGAATAGAAATCGATTGCTGATAAACCACGAACCTCGTCATTAATATTAAATTTCACATCTGTAATTACTCTATTCAAATGCAAATGCAGCCGATATATATCTTTACCATCGAATTTGCACAGTGACGTGTCTATATAATTAATTGTTGCTTTATTACATTCTAATACATTGTTAAACTTATTTTTAAGATACTTATTGAAAAAATCAGTTATGTTCAATTCGTTGTCAGCATCAGAATAGCCATTTTCTTTAAAATGTTTTATTAGTAGTAGGTTGAGAAACAGGCTGGGTATTGCATTGTGGAGTAATTCGCAGGGTGAGTCCATGTGACTGTATCGGGACCAACCAGTAAGTATGATCCCTTTAAATGTAAACCGTTCAGGCATACCACCGAATTTATAATTATTAATTATACTTAACCAACTAAAATTGTTCAGGAAACGTTTCTTTATGTCCGGGAAAGTCGTCACTCGTCCATCAGCACCTTTATAAGCGGAAGCAATCCAAATGTTATGAAAGGAATAATAATACTTCATTAGGCTCACATGAGAGACCGGTAAGCTGGGCCTGTAATCCCAGTAAACTGGTTCTACACTGAGGTTCTTTATATAATGGTCCCATTTGTAAATAGGCACATCTCGCAAACCGTCATCCCAGATTAGTACAGTTGTATTTGGATTGATTTTCTTTACTAGGTTTGTTACTATCTTCACGTGTTTAACGAATATTTCTCTGAAATTAATTTGTTATTTACTACTATTAAACCAGTATCTATTGATCGTTGGCTCTCTTCTCGTAAATTATGCATCAAAAGCTAAACAGAACTCTATAACAAAAAACTTACATATCTTTAAGCCCTCGTCGTGTACACAAATGGCATTTATTGATGTGATATACTTCATCGCACCCGATATGAAAATGTCTTAGTGGCGCTATGTCGTTGTGAAATGTGGCAACCTGAAATTCGATATTAATACACATATAAGAAAGTGACTTAATACCCAATACTATATTCATTTATTTATTCGCATGTACACATTTAAAACATATTACGTTAGTGCTTACAATCGTCAAGATCAAAGCTTGCTACTACTACCTACTATCATTTTATTTATTCATTAAAATAAAAATTATTACAAAAATATTTCAAAACGTTTAAATTGAGTGTTGTGACGTTTTCCCTGGTGTAAATAGCGTGCATAAAATAAATTAAAATATCTGGATTTGAACACCCATAGTAAAGCACATACTACACCCTTAAGAGGTGTCTTAATTTCATCATAATTATATCCGCAAACCCCAGTAGAAACATATTCTACCTGTTCAATCATTTTCTTTATGAGGTCTTGACTTTCAACACGGCTCGGGCAGATGGAGTCTGGGTAAAGCGGTTCTTCTCGTAAATGCTGGAACTGTTTCAACTTAAGTACATGTTCCATGTGACCAAAGGTCTGTATTAGTGGTATGATCTCAAACCCAGATTGCACCGCAAGGGATACGAACTCAAATAGCTAAAAAAAATAGATTTTTATGCATATATTTTGGCCTATGACCCAGTAGTTCTAAAATAAGTTATTTATAAGCTTGTGTAATCGTTGATAACACAACTCAGACCGTACAATATATATATATACTGTATAAGATATTATACAGTATATTTAAACACAATTTAAAAAGTAAGTAGTAACTACGTAATTATATATAAATCTTAATTATATTATCCTGGTTTTAAAATTAAGAATTATTGGGATTTATCTATTACACATATTCAGTTATGTGTATGTAGGTATGACATAATATATAGGTCAGTGTTCTGTAGTGTGGACCGTGATTATCTAAAAATAAACCCGGTACTTACAGATTTATTGTTGAATATTATTGTGTAAGTAAATATCACGTTGTGTCCTTCTTAAATGCCTACTTTAATAAGTAATAAAGTAATCTGACTTAGATTAAGAGTACCAGAGTGAAATAAGATTGATTTAAAAATCAAATAAATACCGGTTTTACAAAAATCTTTAATGTATTAAAAAAATGTACATTACCTCCGATTTTTCGTAACAACTGCTTGCACTTAAATTCATTAACTTATCTTCATAGGGAAACATATCTTCATACTCCATAAGCAGTCCAGTGACTCCGAGTTCTTTAAATTTTGGCAACAACGTCTTTAAATACGACATTTTTGGCGGCGATCCCTTAAAGTCAAAATGCACAATTACATTATCCAAAGTTAACAGAGATTGCGAATCCACACTTTTAAAAAACCACGTATTAATTAAAATCAATACAACAATAGAGTATAACAAAGCGACTGTTGTTAAAATAACGATTTTGTGTTTAAAAGGTATCGCTAAAAACGGCTTCATTTTTATCTTGAAATATTTGTCGTTTCGATTTTTTAAATTGTGCATTCTTGTAACAGATACAGAATAGTGACACGTTTGTTTGTTATACACCACAGATAATAGAACACGTTCGCGGGATTGTGAAATTCTTTTTTTAAAATTGCATATCAAGAGCTGAACAATATTTGTGTTATCGAATAGCACACAATACTGACTGAGGGTCGGGATTGCATGCGTAGGGATTCGCATATAATAAGACTTAAGTGTCATTAGAGCTCGTTCTAAGCGTTTATAGGATAAGTGACGTTTTTATTTATAGGTACAACGTTTTGTGGCTTTGTTAATGAAAACAACTGAAATAAGGTGTTAGGGAAACGTTTGTATTAAATCAGTATTGATTTATAATTAGGTAATTTTATTTGGATTCTTCCTAATATTATTCAATGTATGTGAATTTATAAAATTTCTTAGAGCGCAAGCGACATATATGTGTTTACTTTATTCCAACTTCATTCTATTTTTATTAAAACATTTCCACTAGTGTTAAATATTTGTATTAGTAAATAGGCCTGACTATAAATACTTGTATATTGTTTTAGATATGTTCGATGTGTTAATCAAATCAAAAACGATCTTCCGTGTTTTATTACAATCTTTAAATTCAACGAGACAAAATAAACTCGTTTTGTTTTAGAATTACACGAAGATACGTATTCCGTAGAGTATTAAACAGATAGACAATTTGTTTCAGTTTACATAAAACATTTTAACTTCGTTATCAACAGAGTTGGCAGCTTGAAATCATTGCACGTATTTTCTTAATTCCCTTTGCTAATGATATCTTTACATCTTGTTAGGTTGTAACGTGATTATTATAACGTATTATTTTTTATATAAATATATTATGTGTTTAATAATAATTGAAACCGAATTTTTAAAACCTTGATATACCTTTACAACGCTATATTTCCATGAGAATATTAATATATTATTAGTCGAAGAAGCTTCTAAGTAAATACCCCTGAGTGGCGATAGCCAGAGCGTTTAAATGTTAAGGAGAAGCGTTAATAGTTCCAAAAAAATTACAACTGCAGTTTTATAATATTCAATCAACGAAAAGATGTTAGGGTATACGTAATAATGGTGCCAACTTGTTTTCCTCAATAAAATAGTTACCAAATTTATATCCGTATTTTTTTAATAGTGCAAGTGTGTAAAATTAACTACCAAAACTGTAAACTTATAACATTCCTTGTTTATTTTTCAGGACTCTTAACATATAATCAATATGCCAATACAAAATCTACTACTCACAATTGTCGCCAACGCCAACTAGTTCTGAAAATATATGGCAGTTGTCATGCCACTGTTGATGGCAGTTGGTGCAACTGAATCTCCGGACCAATCGGATAGCAGATCCTCCTCTTGTCGAGTGTTGGTGGTGTGGTACACATGGGGGTCGCCGTCTTGAGTTTTGGATTAGTTAGTTTGGATTAGCTTCGAAGGCTAGAAGTACTTGCCAAGAGGCTTAGCTAATACAATGTAGCACTATGTGTGTTCACAGAACACCAACCTTCCACTTATTCAAAGAGGGTCTAAAATGTACCGGAATTAATGGTGGCGAACTGGAAGGCAAACGAATATTAAAGTACATTCTATTTATTGAAATGCGCCTTAAATCTACTTGCGCCGAGATTACAGGAGATTCGGATTAATGTCAGCAGGCCGCAAGCTCTATTTAATCTGCATATCAAGGCAGTGCAAGTGCCGGATTGCTTTGAGAATTTGATTTGTGAGATGGGAATTATAGCGTAAGGCTATTACAACTAAAATTACTTTCGATACAAATGTAATCACACTATCCTAACTGGAATAGGATTAATACCGAGTAGTATTTTTTATTTGATACTAAATAAGGCTAAGATAGAGCTTGCGTTCCACATTTAACTATGTACTCAGATTAAACGGACACTATTTAAGCAGAGTAACAATGCCTTAATGCATTGTTCCATTCATTCTTTGTTCAAATTCAACTTTGTGAACTCGAATCAATGTTCCGAAAGGTTTATTATTATGAAGTGTATGTGAATGTTAGAAGAATATGAATGTTATAGTTATAAGAATACCAAATAAAAATCGAATTGACAGTTTTATTTCTACTTTTAAATAGTGACTTCCAGTTGTTTGTAGGCTAAGCTCCTTAAGGATCTAGTTACAAAACTATGCTACGCTAATAAAATGTAGATTTAAAGAAAAAAAATGAAAAAGATGATATCTACGTTTTATAAAAAAAAAATATGTAAGCTGGCTATGAAAAATCAAGCAGCTTTGTTGCGGATAAAAATTTTACTGTCAAATTCCTTTATTTGATTTATTTTTTCAACCATATTAAAGTCACTTTTAATTTCGTACGTAACTAAGACTCCTAAGTAAGTTACGAATCACAGTAGGAGATGCTATTTTTTTGTCAGAAGTGCTGAAAAAATAAGCGAATATATATCGAAGCGAATTAGTAAGAACAACGTTGCTGTAAATGAATGTAGCAAATATATTTTCCAGCTAGACCACTTTTAACCTTAATTTAAAAACTATTTCTTTAATTAAATTATTTAGTACTAGCTTTCCGCCCGCGGCTTCGCCCACGTGTAATTTGGTTAAGTATATAGCGATTTTTAATGATCGAAATGATGATCGAAAGGGCTTTCTTTCACGGGCTAAAATCTTGTTACAATTGGAATTATATATAGCCTGTGTTACTCAGGGATGATGTAGCTTTACAGGATTGGATGATTCGGGGAAATCGAGGGCAACTTTCAAATTAACGTACAGGCAATTAATATTCTGACAATTTTATATTCCGATAGTCATCTTCTTATGTGGATGAGCTGATGATGGAAGGTAAAACTCCTCAGCGCTTAAGAGTTGAAAGAAAATTCTTACGAAGTTATGAGTACGAAATACGTATTTGTGAGGTTATTACTTATTAGCTGTACCAAATAATAAAAGGTAAGCCTCATTAACGTTAAGGACGTAGGTGGAAAAATGGATGCGGACAAACGATAAACGTCTCTTCACTCGTTTCCTTTTACTTGTTTGTACAGGTAGTGTTCACTCAAAATAATCATAGGGTAAAACGTTAATGAGAGTTTGAACTTCATGGTAGTCATTACACAATGGAGCATCTTAATACCGCGATGGATATATTTGGCCTAAGTAGAAGTTCTTTAAAAAAAAACTAAGACTCAACCTCGCACACTCACTCACACAGCAACACCATTGCACACACTGATACACACTCACACACTAAAATGTTCGTACTACACATAGTTCCACTTGTTCATGTGTATATATATTTTTATTTATTCTTTTCTGTTAGTGTTTTTTTTTGTTATTCTTTTTTCTGATCTTAGATTCTATTTCCGGTTCTATATTTTAACCTTATTTTGGCTTTATTTTTAATCTATTTTTATTGTGTAAACTGTTTTTGATAAGATGTATAGGTTTAAGAAATAAAAAAATAAAATAAATCTAGGTTGATGATGAATTTTATCAACGCCATCTATCGAGCACATTGTTCAACACTGCAACCGCGCCCGCGCGCACTGCGTTATTTGTTATTTTTTTTACCTCTCATAAGTTTTAATATTAAGATTAACTTATATTAGAACATATTAAACAATATATAACTAATCAATCAATATAAGTGTTTAAATTTTTTGAAGCAGTGGTTGAAGTAAATTTTCAATTGACCATAACTTCTCTTTCTCTTAACCGATTTTGACAAAATAAACTTTTGACAACGCTCCCAATTATATGTAATCCAACTGTGAAAACCGCGTTCAAATCCGTTCCGTAGTTTTCAAGTTATAACGTACCAGACAGACAGACAGACAGACAGACAGACAGACAGACAGACAAGAATTCCAAAAATTGTAGTTTTGGTTTCTATGACTCTTCTTTAATAGCCTCCTTTCAGTTTTTTGGAAAAATATTTAATGTACAGATTTTCGATTTTTACTGTCTTATTATTAGTATAGATAATTTAGAACGAAATGTCACAAAACCGACATCAATCAAATGTAATCTGTATTTTTAACCGAGAATTTTTTAAATTATCGTGGATTGAATACCTAAGGTATCAAGAGGTTTCAACTTGAACAAGTCAAGTTTTGATCCTTACAAAATGAATGACTTGTACTTTAGGGGATGACATGAAAAGACTTTTTAGATTTCAATGAAATGAATTATGAAGTCCATATTCCCTGAATACATTCTATATTTAAACTTTTGTGAATTTCAAGGAAACAAAAAGGCAGAATATTCCTCCTACAAACGTAAAATCTGTTTGGTCAGACTATTCATAATGGGCTCCAAATCATGACATAGATGAAAAGGTGTTCCTTATTTTAACGATACCAAATTAAAAAGTAAAAATATTACAGAACGCACGTTTGACGAACCTAAAAATTTTTTTCACTTATATGTCGCTGTGGCTAAATCATCATCGTCTGTGGGTATAATATAACAGATAATAAAGGAAAGCCTAGATGACTAGCATTTGAAATAATTTTATAAGTAGTATCAGTATTTATTAGTAAGTTTATATACCTTAACTGAAAGAATTTTTTTTGGTTGAACCGCTCTGTTTTTAATACCACTAATTCCCTCTGGAGGTGAAAGCCTATTTTAATTAGACCTTTCTCTACATCTCTACAAACGGGTAAATTGTCTGTCTATTAATTTAAAATATAAATAATTTTTATACAATATTGACTCGACTTGAGCCGTTTGTAATGTCACATCGTTAGTTAAGGAAACATTTATTTGTAAAATTGTATCCTCAAACTATAAATGGGTAGAGGTCACCTACACAGCTTTTGTTTAACTGTTAAAATTGTTATAAAAACCACAAATACGTACCTGTAGCACGAAATTTTATTAAAACTCGCAAAGAGTCACTTGAATTTGTACAGGAAATACAGCGCTTTGTAATCATAACATAACCACATAATACAAATCCGTGACACATTTCACACAAGAAAGGTTAACCCCAAAGGTTTATCATAATGAATACATATAACACCCAGCAAATATTTTCATCACAAAATTATTGACTGTACCCTTAATACCGTACTCCAATGCCAGGTCGATATTGAATCATCTGATTAGTTTCATTAATATATAAGTTCATTAATCACAAACCCCGAGGAATTTAAAGATGAATTTTCGAAGCAAACAAATCGTATTACTCATAATGATTAATTAGTCATTTTATATCGGTAATCCTAATAAAAAAAAATGATTTTAAGAGCTTTTTATAAAACTTTTAAGTTATAGAAGTAACTTCAACAGAGGCGTTCGTGTCTTTTCAAAGTCATGAGATGTATTTTTGAAAAAGCTTAATGGTATTTAGAGCTATTTTTGTCCTACAAAAATAAAGTAAGTCACTAACAAATCTCAAGTATTATTTCCGGTTACATTACAAAGTAAAACATAAGACAATCTTAAACAAAAGTTTCCAAAGCGTACAAAGCTGGCGGCACGTTCCTATAAGCAAAGAAGTTTACCAACTTCCACTAAGCCGGATGAGAGGTGGGCGAGGTACCAAAGAAATAGTCGCAACAATTAACTGTTAGAACTATTAAATAGGACAATTATATACTTTGATTGGTTGAATAAATCTCAAATTGATGGCCTCTCAATAAGCGAGCGGTGTTAGAAATTGAATGCCGTTAAATTAAAAAGTAAACTTTAACGTTAAAGCAAAAACGAAAACAAAGGGAAGGAAAACGAAAGGTTGTTTTTAATTACTTAACCTTAGATGTCTTAAGGTGATAATTATATATTTAGCTTATCTACTGATTGGGGTGTCTTCCGTATCAAATTAAATTATATTATCATTGCTATTAGTTGCTAGTTATTGGTCTATACTCTATGACTGTTTCTGACGCTTGAACACTTGCTTTAATTGAATTAGGTCTTATTTACTGCGGTAACAAATGTAATATTAAAAATATATGTTTTTAATCTTTATAGTTTTTATCATACGGAACTTTTATGGTATACATATTGTAATTGAACTTTTTTTGTTATTGTTGTTATGTTATTTATTGTTGGAATGTTATTTTTTTGGTGTATATTAATTCTCAACAAAACCGAAACTACTTCAAAACAATCATTTAAATTTAATCAAAAATTTAAAAAAAGAAATAAAAGTAAAACAAGATTCATCTACAATTAAAATCTATGACCCAGAGATTATCTGTGCTCTGTTAGCATTTTTTAGTAATAACAGTATTACAATCCAAAGCTACCAATATTCATCGTGTTTTCTCCTCGTAATGAAAATTCATGAATGTTAATGTCATTCAGTGGACAGTCCATCGACAAATGTTTGTTTGCCAACTGACTATAGAGTCAGTTTATGTTGGCAGCACTATATAAACAATTTTGACGTAGTTCAACACTAGTCAAAATACCCGGTTGCGTTCATAAACATTTTAAAAAACAAAACATGAATATAACTCAATGGCTGTCAACTTTTATTTATTATAATTTTCTTAATGTAATTTTGTGGTCTTACGAGGGTCAACAGCCTTATTGAAAATCACGTGACGTTGACTTATTTAGACTAATATATATAGAATTGTAAAAACAGACTCGCAAATCATTTTCCTTATCAAATTTCGTTCATTTATTTGTCTATTAAAATGAATTCCAAGTACCGTATTACTGAACTAACAAATTAACGAATTTTGGATTAGAACCTGACTGTGGCAATTTATTGTTATATAAGCAATTAAATAAACTTAAAATATTCAAATATTGTATACTTAAAAGTGTATAGCAGAGACCACGTGACGATTGTCAAGCCTTGCCAACATCCAGCCTAGATCATCTTAATGTATTGAAAATAAATGAAAAAATAAGAAAAGCAGTTAATATTTAGGTTGTAATAATATGTTTCAAGTTATAGTTATTATTTATCAATGTTTAGTGTAATTTTATTTTCTAAAACAGATCTATTGATATTAATGACCTCCTTATGGTCGAGGGGGATACTAAATGATTTCACAGATAAGAATAAATATACAGTAAAACAGAACCCAAACATGAGTAATATAACAATATTAAATCGAGAAACAACTACACAAAATAAACATGAAATAACATATTATTTTCATATTAACCTTTATAGTAAGCAGGTCTATGCAAGTAGTGAATCAGAATTAAGAAATAATACATTCTAATAACAAGCGCACAAAACAATAAATAATTAATCTAGCTTCATGTAATTTGAATTTGTTTTTGTAATGAAGCGGCATGTTTTAGTGTTGGCTGATTTGTAAAGTAGTGTAGTGTTTTAATTTATTAGTCAAATAACATGTATGATAAAAATATACGAATATATTATATTGATTTTCTAATATAATTCAAATCTATAAATAAATCAATAAAATGCCACACGTAAATACACGGTAATTTTCTTAATAAAACTTAATTGAGAAGGTAAGGCACAATACGACAACAAACTATGGATAAAGAAGTGCTTATTTTACCGAGCATACGAATCACAAATGATTAAATTTAGAAGTGACTTAACTGTAGCCAGCAAAAACAACCTGTCGAGGCTTTTTCGACGTTTAAGCAAAACCGTGTTTGTGACATTGCGAGAGTATGATAATAACTATTGAACTTTATGAAATTAACCTTTACTAGGTTAAACTTTATGTTTGAGGTAATATGTGTATTATTATTTATTCAAACAAATTAGTTAGTGCCAGTTTCCAAATAAACCACCTTACATTTCTCTCGCTTATTTTTCACTAAACTAGCGTACCCACTGGCTTTTGTAATCCGGTCTATTTTAATCCTTCAACTCTAAACAAATCTAATATAGCTAAATAAATTATCGTTAAGTCCGCTTGTCATAATGTTTGTTATACAATAAAACTTACATTTTAATTACAAACTGTCGGCACTTTAATATTAAAATCCCTAATATCATTCAATCATATCACCGATACGTTATCGTGATGAATGTATAAATGTTTATTATTTTGTTTATTCCCTTGGTACATGTAAATGCTTTTACTTTGAGCGAGCCGATCCTGATCAATCAAACTTGCGACAAATTAGTTAGGCCCATCAGGCTCAGCGTTGCGGAAAAGGTCAATAATTTAGAGTTCCGCTGGTTACTGTGAGATGTTTTCGTGAAAACAATACCAAACAATCGAGTATTTAATGTATTTAAGGATTTTTTTTGTTGCTTTAATTCGTAAATCATCACATACAATGATACAATCGTAGACGTAACACATAATATGATTTAAAATCTAGAGAGTTTAGTTATTACCGGTAACCTAACAGCTGGTGCTTTTCTCGCTCAGTTTATAAGCATCACGATACGCGAAAATCTCCAGCAATATGGATACTTCACTGCCACAAGGGCAAACTTAACTTAAATTAACGTAAACAATATTATTATCCAATAAAAGGATAATCGTCAAGAAAATGGCATGATGCTGTCCAATAAATTTTAAATGGAAACATAATTGTTAATTTCTTTTATAATCTCACAAATGTATGAAAAAAAATTCATAATGTAATGTGGAGAAATTATTTAATAATAAAGTATTTTTTTGATATTATTAACACTAACTGAATTTTCTTGATGCATTTTTACGTTGAAGAAAAACAAAGTGATTATAAAAACATGTCATATACTTATGTATTAAAGTAAACTATTTCATGTTATTAAAAAATACTCGGCAAAGGTGGTCTATTCACAGCGTGTCTGTCTTCACGGAGTTTACATCTTAAAAGCTTTTTGAATTATTTTGCCGTCACTTCACAAAAGTGTGCCGTTGATTCAGCCGTCATGGATATTTTTAAAAGAACACATTTCAAAATGCATTGGTTCCTCTTGGGATTACAAAATTGCCTACGGAGTTTAACTTTAACTGTTATATGAATCTAACTCTAGCTTAGCTAACTCTGGCTTAAACTTTTCTATATTCAAGTGCACTATGTAACATTATTTTTTTTGTACTTTTGGGTATTCTATTATTTAAATGCACAAATTGTATTACTGACTTGTTTTAAAATCCGGCATCGATATATATTTTTTAATCCTTTTTTTCTGACTATTTCTGTGTGTTTTTCTATACATGAAAACTTATTATGGAATGCAAAAGGAGGTCACGGAAAAATTTCAATTTGCAATTTTTAACATACAAAATGAACGTATTTACGCTTCAAGTTGTTGGTAAAGAAGCTCCTCAATAAGTCAAAAGCGATCGAAGTGGGCGGCATTGAGTATTTAGTGGTGGTTTGGTTTGGGAGTAAGCTATGAAGGAGTGACCGAGTCATATTTTGCTGTAAAAGGTATCGGAAAAAATGTATCAAAACACCATTCCAGAGTAGGTACTTAAGCCCTTTATTTATTTCCATGATTGATAACCTAAAATAGTCCTTTCAGCAACACTCGGTGACGGCTCAGAAAACTCGAAACACCCAATCTTCCTTAGAAACGTTAGATGCAGACTTCAACAGAGCTGAAGACTAGTCGTGATCTCAATCCACTGGATTTATAGTTAAAGCTTGCTTTAGACGCAATGATAAATTGAGGTCCCTAAAACAATTCATACTATTAGCAGCGAAGGATTTTCCCATAGAAAAAGTGCGTGGTGATATTGATTCATTACTGGCTTCACGTTTAAAGGGCTGTATTGCCAATAGAGATCACTTAACTTTTTTTTATTTTACGGTAGTTATTAAACTAACACACTGTAATAATAATAAAATAAATATATCTAACAAAAATAAGTTTTTCTATGTTAAAATATTTATGGTAAGACTATGTATATAATTTATATAATAATTTACTGTTGGTTGTGAACACTAATATAAAAAATATAATAAACACATGAACGCGAATGTACCTCGTATGATGGGCTATCACATCTTAACCCCTTTCCATCAGCGCCAGCTGACCGGGCTCATAATACATTAAATGTGCTTTTTATCGCTACTCATAGCTTATAAAATTTGCTGATGCTGATTTTAATCGGCTATTTAATTATTATTCTTAGTATGCTTTGAGAAATTAAGTAACTAACTTAGTATTAATAGTATAATATATAATAGATAAGTAAGTTGTTAATTATTAATAATTCTTACTAATTCTAGGTGCGCTAGTCGTAAATGAAAGTACAGAATTGTAATACCTTGCAGTGCTACAACATGTTTACATGCTACAGCCTTTATTTATTAGCAGATAGTTGATGAAATTTGAAAACCAGCGAAGTTTGTCTCTTCGTTCAAGTGTTTTCACAGTAGTAACCGTACTCCTCCGTAACGGTTTGACTGATTTTTACTAAATGTTATATGCGTACTCAGTAGGTCTGAGAAACGGCCATCATCTATTTTCCATAAGGGTTGCTCACCGTTAATTGTTTTATATGTATGTATAAAAATACATACAACCCTAAAGTTTTACGTTTTAAATACCAACCCCTATTTTTTATGGCCATTTTAGTAATTTAATCAACTGATCAATCGTCATTTAATTAGTTTTTCCCCGTTTTTTCGTATTTTTGCCTACACTAGAAATTCCTTAGATATAACTCATATGGCAAAGTCGGGTCGGGTCAGGTAGTTTTTTGATAAATTTGGAATATAATAATTTAATTTTTTCAAGACATAATATATTATTTCAATAAAAACACTTTATTTTTGTTAAATCTTCATAAAAATATATAAGTATGTCATAAAACTCCCTCAAGTTTCTACTTTAATTTTAACCCTATAATAAAGTATATTTTATAATTTATATTAAGCCAAATAGCCGCCATCTTGAAATCCTTCAGTCGAGTAAATTGGGGGCTTAAGAAAGCATATTTTGAAAGATGTCAGTGAAATAACAAGAATGGCAGGCGTTTCCAATTAATAACAAGGAGTTTATATACAATATTGTATTTGTCTTATATTCTTAATTCCTAAACCATATTATTCAAAATCGCTCATAATCAAGAACGAAATCATTTCTACATTAAAGAAGTTTAAGTAAGGTATTATTTGATTATTTTTACTAGGGAATATATTAACAAGTATAAACCGAAGCTCCTGCACTGTGTTCATAATGTATAGTATAGCTTATTGAGTTTATGTACCACGCAACATGTTGAGACATTAGTAACATTGATATTCATTAACTACCTAAAAATGTTGGGATTGGTATCGCTTACCTATTATAATACCTAACCTAACACTTTAATTACATTCAAATAACTCCTAGGCAGTCAATTGTCAGCCTAAAACGTTCAAAATAGTGTTGTGCAGTAAGTAAGATAACGTCAGTAATCCTGTACACAACGTAAACGTATTCTTATTTAATATTATTGCAAATATTTATAATTTTAATATAATATTATATAGATTGTTAAGATATAAAGTGTCATGAAGTATCAGTAAAATTCGATGCAATAAACGGGAACAAATTACGGGAAGTACGTACGAAAATAATTCCATTAACGATCAATTCAGGTAAAGCAATTTATATTAATTATCGACTCCATTTTCATTTAACTCCAGTTGTATGGATGTTCGACTCTTCGTTATGTGAATTTAATTATAGCTTTGTAATGTTTGTTTCTGTTTAAGAAAAATTCTAATGGTTTTTTTTAAACTGACGATTATTATGGCGGTGATACATTATAAGATTTTCCGGAAAAATATACTTTATTGTAATTATTATAAACATTGTAATCTCTTCTAATCCAGCTCTTAATATTGATCACACACAAGTGATCGCTGATACGTTTCTATGTAGAAAAGATATATATAAATAAAATTACCACATAATACGACTATTCCAATATGTTATACCTAAAGCAGATGTTAACTTTTATCATACGTGGACACAATCCAAGTTGGCAAGCTAGTAAGTGAACAATACTTATACTGTTTTACTTATTTTTAATGTATGTTTTCTTTTTGTCCTACCTCTTGCACCTGGCTAAATATATTATAATGATTCCTTAATTGTGTGAGTGGCCTAGTTCATATATACTAACATTTACTAACAATTATTTACTCCTAATATTGGATTTACATTGTGTAAAGCTGTACTAAATAAATAATACTAAAATTGTTTTTATTTTATAGAAGCGGGGACAAACCTGGCAGACACCTTTGGACTATACTGCTAAAATACACTGTGTATGTGTGTGCATTGCAAGCCTTTTAAGGACAATTTGTATGTTGAGTGATAAATAAGGGTTTTCCTAGATTTATATGACATTATTTTTCTTTTTTTTATGTTACAGGTGGCAATCGAGCAGCCGAGTCACTTGTAGTGAAGTGCTAACCACCGCCCATGGACACACGCAACGCCAGGAGGTACTTCGTACAAGGTTAGTTAGTGGCTAGCGATACGTAATATTGCTGCTGATATATAAAATTAATCCGTTACTCCTTAAATTATGGTAATAGGCTGTTAAGGAAAATCGTTGCAAATTGTATAGTGTTTTTGATAAGTTTCAACTAATTAAATACTATGTATACTATATGATTTTAATGCAAATGATTTTAACTAGCCGACAAGATCAGTATTTATCATAGGAAAATAATAAAGAACACATCGAACAGTCTTATTTAATTTCCCTACTCTTATCATCACCGCTGCACATATACGCCGCCACAGCTTCACCTAATGGAGCCTATTGTAAAGGGAAATCGATTAGCTTCACAAAATGTGGAAAACAGTCTTATACACTTTGAGCTATACACTCTGTATTTGACGGACAGCTGACAGCACCCTAATGTGTTGGGCGTTATTAGGTACCTAATTAAAGTAGTGTAGTAGGTATAAATAAGATATGAAGGTATTATATAAACGTAACTCATTGTAGGGTAGGTTTATTTGTTTCACCCAAACCTACAGTATTTTATTAACATAGATATTGTTTCAACCAAAAAAATCTTATCACTTTTAATTACCAAACAATGGTATCGGAAAACATCCATTATACATATGTGATATTACAAATTACTTTTTGAATAATATTTTGAGTAATATTATAACTTGCATATCAAGAAGATAATTTATTTTCTTATTTGATGTCTCACCCATCTAACAAATAAAGGAATTATTTCAACACTACGAACCATAGTACAATATGGAATTCCATAAGGTTTAAATGTATAAATACAAAACATAATCCAAACAATATTTTGCTTTATTTTAATAATATTTCGGGCTACAATAGATTATAATTTAAAAGCACTAACTATTTGTGTTGTTTGAATTTGATTTATAGTGGATTTAAGCCTCATAAAATACTATAATGGTTTTTCATTCGCGTTTGACTGCAAATTTACGCTACAGAAGCTTGTGAAATAATTGTAGAGTACACGCTATTTTTATACCACCAGTTAGCTGTGCTCTACTTTTATTATTGTTTTGGTGCATTTAAAAAAAATAACACACCTTTAACTATACCCATAGCAAAATAAATAATTTATAGCCTATTTTGATTAAATTTAAATATTTATAACAATCAATAATATTCCCAATATTTTAACATACATGTTTTGTTATTTATGGTATCGTAAATTGATAGGTAATGCCGTTAGTAATATTAGTATATCGGTTAAATATATAGAAAAATCGGTTCAGGTGTTTTCATGTTTATTCGTTACAAAAATATAAATCTTTTTAAATATAACGCATATCTAATTAAAAAATATATTTAATAAAAACACCTTGTACGTTTGCAAGAACGAGTTAACGCAGTCATCCTTACATGTTTTTAGCTGTTCTACCTCTACTCGCGTAGAGGTTTTATATTATAAAGAAGTTTTGTTACGAACTCTCAATATTATTTTTTCCCATGTTATAACTAAATTACCATATACAGCTTTATAATCCAACTTTAACATTAATGCTAAATACCCGTGAAATAAAACTGCATATGCAAATGGCTTTTAAATTCGTTTCCATTGTTATCGTGAAGACGTCAATATCAGAAGAATTTATGCTGACACGGCGTCGAAATGAGTGCTCGTTTATCACTTAGGAAAGAACGTGATAGCTTTGGAAGGCTTTGGAAGAGTTACGTCTGCTTCTACGCCTGTCTATTTTAATGTTTTTCACAAAGAGGATGCCATTAATACAGTTCGATTTTTCATACTTGCCAGACTAGATAAGTTTGTTGTACTGAATTGCAATTTTTACCGATAAGGCCGCCCGTTTCTCTTATATGTCGGTACTAACATATCTTAACATTATTTACTTTTACTGTTGTTGTGCAACAAAGTGTGAATAAATAAATGTTTCGATAATTATATTTTTCACACTCTTCATATTGAAAGATATGTAGTATTGATTTACAACCGACAATTCGATAAATAACCTAACGGGAATGTACTATACTTAGAAGAATGCATAAATATCATAATTTTAGCTTCGGCAAGTAGATTTAAGTCAAAAAGGTTCATCGTATGAATCCATAAAAATACCCCGGTAACACTAACTTGGCCAGGTGCCAGCTTTTGTTTAGTATCTTTATTTTTGGATAAAATCATTTTTAGAGCACATAGCCTCCAAGTATTTTAAGACAAATGCTCATTTCGTTATTTTCTACTGATTTATTTGTTTTTTTCAGCCCTTTTAACTTGTACATTGGGTATCGAGCGATTCTTGCTAAACCGTAGCGAGCGCTTACTGCGAAAATCGAACTTTTTAAAATAACCGATTCGTATTAATAATCACTGTAAAACATTATGCATATATTATTATATAAAAATAATACAACTATATCTTTAATTTCAAAAAGTTTTAACAAGATGTTATGATTTTTGTATCATAAATTCGGTCAGTTACATCTAAACGCTTAGCGTAAAAACTTTGCAAACTACTCTCAACTGGTATCTTGAGTTTCGCAACAAATTTGGCACAGAGCATCGTATCTTAATGCTCAAATCTAACTTTAAGCGGTACATTTTAAACTATGTATTACTTTAAATATAAACACCACAAGCGCTCATACATCTTTGTTATTTTTATTAGATTATCCGCGTTGTCAATAACTGAGATATTTTTTTTTATATTGTGTTAAACCAGCTAAACTTTTCATGTGTTTTACCTTGTAATATTAGAGATATATAAAATTTAATGTTTGAGCTATATATAAGACATGGATCACTACGAATAATTGTTAATATCTTTTGAGGCAGTATTTTATAATTGAAGCCCTGCCATGGTCTGAAAAGAACCAGAAAAAACAGACAAACTGTATGGAAAATTATACGGTACTGAATGTATATGTAACTAGTCTAAGCAGCATAGGTGCTGTGCTAAATAACCGGTATGTCAGATTTGCAATACAGAAACATGCTACCGTTTTGGAATTAGTATGACAAATTTTAAAGTAAAGGGAATTATTAACCTGTTTTCTTTTATTTATTTAGCGTTTGATTATATTAATTTAAATTATTCAACCTGAAAATAGTCAAGAAAATATTAATTTATTATGAAAATAGTAATCTTCATCATAGGATTCAAATATAGGATTGTTGTCTATAACATAACATATTACTTCTTTGACGCACTCCGAAAAGTTTAGAAGACGCATTTCCGGGCGTATATAAAAAAAATTGATATGCAAATAGCTGTAATAATCCATAGACTAAGCTGTCTACCCATGCAAACAAACTATTTCAGTAAGTTTATTATAATAATGAACCGATACTATATTTTCAATTAAAACCAGTGAAAAGTCTTACAATTTCATCTTGAATTCAAACTAATATTTACTTTTAATTTTTGCCCTCTACACGTGTTATAATGAGTATAATACTTCGATTTTTTCCAATACTAAACCCTGACTTTAAAATCAGTGCTTGTTCGTGCTATTCTGGGCAATAAGGCAATTAAGAAAACTGTAAAAGGGTGTACATTTTTTATTTTTCTGTGAATATTTTACAATCGCGAATGGCCCTTTTATTGCAAGCTTGAAACGTGTAGTTATTTTTTATTACGCACGCACAGGAATTCCTTTTTTATGGGCCAAGGGAGTGGCCTTGAAAATATGCGATAAGGTATCTCGTATTATAAAATACCCTTACACTCACTAAGTAAATTATAATATTTTTTTTTCATTAACAACATACATAGATCATTTGAAATTTAAAATACTTCTTGTAATATTATTTAACTTTACCTAAAACCGTAAATGCTGGCATTTCTTTCTTCACGAGACATTTTAATGTAAAGCCTTAAAAATTATCCTCTGGATTACACTTTGTATCGCAGCTAAGTTATTAGTTACTATTAAAGGATATAATTAGTTAGCAACGATGGTTTTCAAATACTGAAACGGAAATGTACCAGCGTAGTTGAAACCGCCTGAATTCTCGGTAATTATATTAATTATCTCGTACTATATAATATTCTTACACTTAATTAATAAAGTTTTCATACTGTAAATAAATAATATATGAACACCAAAGGTCTTTGTGAGTTTATTATATGTTTTTAAAAACGCAGGGATGTTACTAAGAGACAATTAAATATAATATGTTATTGAGATGGCCATAACGCTTATTGCATGTATAAGGCTATATTAAAGAAGAACCTAACAAATCGTGAAATTATTTTATACAACCTTTCCAAAAAACAAATTTACGGCCTTCAACACCTGTTTAATTTGAAAAGATTTATGCTTAAACTTGATTTTTATTATTTGATTTATGGAGAGAGTTAACATTTTGTTTTCGCCTGTGTAGATCCGAATGACTCAATTTAAAAGTGGAAATATTTGCTGAAGATAAATCGCAATCTCTTTGGGACAGAAATCGCAGCTATCTGAAAACGAATGACATATACATTTTTCTGAAACAAGTTCTTTCATCATTGTAAACGGGACAAAAGTAAACCTTGAATTTAGAGAATCATAAAATTTCTGTGTCACACTTTGAAATGTCAGGAATAATAAAAACCGTTTCGTGTTAGTTTTTTGGAGTGGGAGTGCCATGCTTGGAGTGGGAGTGCCATGCTGTTACTTAGAGTTTCAGCCGAATGGGCAGGCACGGCCGGAGAAATACCACTCTCTCACAGAAAACCGGCATAAAGTGATGCAATTGGACTTTGTTCATTTTGTACTCGCGTTTCGTTCGGTGAGTGAGATCTTCCGGTGCCCATCCTTTCCCCTCCCTCGTCCTCTTCCCCTACCCCCCCATCTCCTAATTTTCCTTTAAAGGCCGGCAACGCACTCACGAGCTACCAGCCGCGTGAGTGTCTATGGGCGGCGGTTTCACCTTTATGGTGGGCCGCCTGCTCGTTTGCCCCCTCTTCTATAAAAAAAAAATCTGACACGACAGTGTTGTTTCAAGATATACAACAGATTGGCAAACCACTTTGTGCCTTGTTCGAGGAACAAATAATTAACAACAATTACCCTTACCTACGTACTATAATAACTTTTATAACAGCTTCGATAAGCCAAATGTCATATAATAAAAGTATTAAAACCCTCTACTCCCGTTATTTTTTCAAAATTGCCCTTTTACCATTTCGATTCCACTTAGATCTCAAATATAGCTTCCAGCGAAGCAGATCAATGTGAAATCATCCTATTTCTGTGTGCATTTGAAACTATTCCGTTGAGGAAATAATACCGATTCTGTACAATTCAAATAAAATAAAACACCTTACAATATATTGAAGTAAGAAGCTGTATATGTAATGAAATAAAATGTGTTGGAAGTCCTTAAAACATTTTAAGATGTGGTCTTCAATTAATTAAGACACTGAACGAAAAAATAACGTCTATATTACATGTGGTGAGTTTTTTGCCGGGTCAATGTATCAACAATGTAATTTATTAAGATTGGCTGGGTTATATGAAAAGAAGCTTACGGGTAGAATTCCATTTGGTATAATCATTAATGATTGCATAATTTTAATTAATTAGTACAGATGCTCGTTCTCGTGTTGCCATGCGTAGCAGACTCATGTAATTACGTGTTATACATAATATTATCATGATTTAAGGGTTGCATGACACATAATTCGTCCATACAGCTGCAAATCACATACAGCTTAATGAGCGTACACTTAAGTTGAAGCAAGTGCTTATTTTTCTTATCGTTAAGCCGAAGTGTTGCTTATAGTTAGCATATTGTTGAAATATTTAATAGAACGCTTTTAAATGTGGGTTGGGTTTTTTGAGTCAGCTAAGTTATCCCATATTTTTTTAAATACTTATTGTTTGGACGTGGCCTGTTAAATTTTTACAATATTTAAAATTAATATTGAATATTTTAATCAGTGCGAGCGCTAATTAAGCGCGACCACTTTTGTATACGCGACGAGGCCCAAAGATTTACGTTTCTGAATATTGTATTACTTTTAATACCGGACTTATTAATAAACATATTAAATTAAAAGAGCTTTGGTTGGTTACCAGTTAAATTAAATTAAAACGATTTTCTTTTAATATAACTATAATTATTTCTCAGTGGTATCTACAACCTTCAGCAATAGTTGTTTTTCCTTAGTAGTAAAATATACTGATTTATCTAAATTTAAAACATCTATCATTCATGTTTTCCAACACCCGATGGATTGGCGCTCAGCCATAAATATTGCTAATTTTATTTCGTACTAACATTGAATATATATTGAGTTCCATTATGTTGTATTAGTACAAGACAGTAGTTATATATGGTATAGTTACTATATAAAGATATGGTTACTGACATGTACAGTAATAATTTAAAAAGTAACACTCTAGTAAATTATAATATTCTCTTATTCATTAACAACATACATGGATCATTTGACATTTAAATTACTTCTTGTAATGTACTTAAACTCTACCAAATACCATAAATACTAGCATTACTTTCTTCACGAGACACTTTGTACCACAGCTAAATTATTAGTTAATATTTAAAGATATTATTAGTTAGCAACGATGGTTATCAAATACTGAACCCGAATGTACCAGCATAGTTGAAACTGCCTGCATTTTCTCTAATTATATTAGGTGTTAAATTTTGTACATTTAGTCGTTGCCGGGTCCCAAACAAACATACTAATGAACTACAAACACTTAACTTGTAACGAATATTTATATAGGCTCTTACTCATTTATCATGTTACATGTTGTAATTAGATTTTATCATAATTATAAATATAAAATCGAATTAATATTTAATTTTGTCGTATATCACTTTTACTTTTATTTTATTTCTTTAATACATTACAATACCACAGATTACATATTGAATATAAAAAAATAGAAACAAGGCAAAAATAGGGATAAAAAATTAAATATTAACAGTAAAATAAAATATACAAGAATAATAATAATAACATACAATATTTTATGGGTACAATTAATGAATTATGCATAATCGACTTGAAATAGGTTTTTTATGACTGTAAATTATTACATATGAATTTGAAATATGATACAAAACACTGTAACTTGTAAGTACTTCCTAATCATATCACAATTTAGGTCTAATCGATCTACACATTTTATAGAGATAGTGACAAATATGAGATACAGTAAAAAAATAATAGTTGTTAATATATTTTATTTAATAAAAAATTGTTATTTCAAAAAAATAACCTCTAATTCAAGTGGTTCAAAGCATAGACAATAACATTTCTCGTGAATGAATCGTCCTTTAAAACATTGATGTACGTTCGACATAAATAAATTTCTGAAATATATCGTAAATTATGTTCAAATTTTATGTAAAAAGCAAAGGCGCTTATTAAAGCATTTTGTAGAAGGCTTTTGTGTAGTGTATAGTATAACTCATCTTAAATTTAGAACATTGTGTATCAGCCAGAAGATCCACCAAATATTATAGGTAAGTAAAAAGCGTACTTTTGGTTGCCGGCAAAATGTTTTGGTAAGTAAATATTGTCTGATCACCGATCTCGACCTTATAAATTGTATATATATCGTAGTAGATGATGGATCATATAATTCTTTATAATTGATTTAATTTTTTCATGTAACGATTGTATGACTTTAGCCAAAACATAACAAACTATCGTAGAGTTAATAAAGTTGGTAATTTGCGAAATAATATGCAAAACTGGACTTTACTGACAAAGGCTAGTTCATGAATGAATATGAAAACTATTTGAAGAAGGGAATTGTTATCAGTGACCCCTGACAACATATATATAAACATTAACATTAAGTTTGAAAGGATATGTTTAAAGAGTATTCTGTATGGTTCTTCTCGATATTATAGTATACTATAGTTAGCTGTTTCCACGAAGCTTAATCGTTGTCGCGCAGATGACAAAGGGATACTGGTATAATGTATTTGGAACGATAAAGCATTACCTTTTATTTTAAAGTATTTTGTATTTTTATATTAGTTAAATGTCGTACAATTTAAGCATGACATCCTTTTCTATTTATACTTGTGTTGTTCGTTAGATTAAGTGTGACTACTCTCAAAAGTCTTTTATTTTTATTGCATCTTATGTCTGTAGTTCTAACGTAAGCGATTTTTAGCGTGTTAGTGAACACAAATGAAAAACTCCATATTCTTTTACATAAATTCATATTATAAAAATCCAACCATAGCCAATATATATTATAGTTATCATACAATACATTTGCTTTGCTGTTTCAGGTGTTTTCGGTTTTCTAACAATTTCAGTGAAGAGGAGACTCTAAATTTTTTAACATTAGATAAAATCACAAAATTATCCAAATCGTTAACGGTTATGCAATTTCCTTTGTTACATCGCTATTTTAAAACCGCCAAGAATGTGTTTTGACATTTATAAACGAGCTGGATTATCGAAAATGTTTGAAATTAATGTTTACAATATCTCACTCGATCAAATGCGCTAATGTTTCGGATATTCTTAGATATATGAAAATTGAACGAAGATTTTGCAGAATTTATTATACCTGTTTTTAAATGTGGCCGTATTTAAACGCTTGGAACGTCAAAAAGGTTCGTTCTATGAGGTAAGCAAATTGTAACATAATTTGTATTATACTTGTAAACTTGAAGTAAAGCAGGCTCGAGAGCAGTTTTTGTGAAATAGTTCAAGCATGCAACTCTCGTGACGTCGAATAGTACCAGTGGAATGCCTTCTATATTCACAGCGAACACACATTCCTATGGTGAAGGAGATAAAAGGTCTGTCTTATAATGCAAGATGGGTATACGCAGGAATCGAAGACCTCACTGCCAAGTAGGGTTGTAATGGTGGGGTATAGTTAATTGTGTTCACTACAATATGCACTGAAGTAAATTATATTTTATAAAGCATTATGATACATCAAATTATTAATCTTTGATAGTATAAATTATATAATACTAAACCAATAATCAGCGAATTTAGATATCTATCTGTAATTGGTTTAATGTAATTTAAAAATTTAATGCTTGTAAGAATTTTGATATATGTTTTAATAGTTTCATTAAATGTTTTTTCCTGTTATGTTTAATAATATATAAATACATGTTTCACAGGATACACCTAACTAAAACTTACTCTGAGAATTGGTTAACAATATTATCAGAATCTGGGGAGGTTTACTAACTACGTTTCGTATGTGTTAACAAGTTCTTCCCGAGGGCATAATCCGTTCACACAAACTCTAACACAACTGATTCGGAATAGTAATACGAAGGGTTAGCTTCAAAGAGAATAACAATATTTAAATTTAAGCACCTTAACCTTACTATTAAAGGTTCATAATTATTTGGATGAACTCTGAATCTATATTTGCAACAATCTAGTTGGTACTATAGTCAACGAGTTGGATTGCCGTACGAATTAAATTTCCAGTACTGTTAACGTATGCTAATCGTTCGAAAAGGTGGTATGGTTCTAAAAAAAAGAAAAATATGAATGGTTTTATTTTAGGTGGACGATTCTCACGCCTACCCGATATTACCCGGCCTATTTAGTTTATAACATGTAAACATACATGACCAATTATTTATTTCATATGTTATTACAAATTATTAGACAAAGTAAGCATTCACACATTTTTACATATAAAAATTTATGCATTGTGAAGTCTGCACGTTGTTATAACAGCTAAGTAAATATCGAAAAATTAAGGTGAATTGTGTCTGTACCAATAAGCTTAAAATATTAATATATCCCTTTGAAAATATTTCATTCCAAAAAGAGCGGTTCGTTAGTATAATTGAATTAGGGGCTAAAAACTATTCTGATAGAGGCTGTGGCCTAACGCATTATGCCCTAATGGAAGCCTATTTAGTAACTTTGAGAATAATCCTTAAAATTATGATTTGATTTCATAAATTCAAGTCGAATAAATATAACGGTTTTTGATCTCCTTGTCAATCAAAGGTCATTATAATATTCTGAGAGATTATCATCCTTGAAGTTCCGCTTTTGAATTCCGTCTGAAACTATATGTTTTCTGATTAATGGACATAGTTGATCTCAGGTCTTTGGTTATAAAAAGTAACAATGGGTTGTACACACGGGCCTGAAATTATAAAACTTACATAATCAAATGAATATTAGAAAATATGCTCTTTTTACATGGTACATGCTTCATACTCAAAAGTCAGCTCATGTAATCTTTCAATCAAAATTCAATTCAAATGAAATTTTCTCAAAGGGACGTGAAAAATTGAAAGGATTTCTCAACATATTGGAAAGGTTTTCAAGAATATTGTAGGTTTATTAAAAGCCGCTGTTATTGCTGTTTTGAATGTGAATTATCGTATGTTCAAATCATATTGAGTTTTCATTGTTTTAGAACTATCTCAAATGAAATAAATATATTAAAATAAAAATAAATGGCAGTGTTTGTAATAACACAACGACATTTTTCTTGTCCTCAAATTTATATATAATTTTCATTCTAATGTGGAATTAAAAAGAACTGCAAACCACAAAGAATTATATATGTAATATTGATAAATGTTAACAGGCTATCCGTGTGCAGTCAATCCATCGATCGTGCTATTTATTATGTTTCAAAAATAGAACTTGATTGTCTATCAATACTATCGTGTTCAATAGTGGTTACACTTGTTTATCATAAAACGAAATCCTGCTTCTGAAACTGGATTTTGAATTTGAATGTCAGAGAGATTTAAGATCATGTATATATTCACAGATAATATTGTAAATCAAAGAAAGAACAATTCTTAAAATAATTCATATTTTTGAAGTCCATCATATATAAATTCTTAATGGAATAATTAGCAAATAAACAGGTGTCAATGTCACCACCCACGAACACCGGAGGAGGCCTAGCTGGTATTGCCGAACTGTCATAAAAGGGTAGGATATAAAGGAATGGGATGCGAATAATTAAGAGAAAACGAAAGAAAACCTATCCTTTATCTTCCGTGTGAATAGAATAAAGATGGTGAATTCAAAAAGTATAACTATTTTTAAGCTACCTAAATTAGTTTCGTTTACCTCATACCCTATTTTCATTTAAGTCATTACTATATATTATATTATCGAAAATTATTAAAGTCTGCGTAAGTTTCGTATAGTTGTATCTTGTATTTTGTATGTGTAGTATAACTGAGACTCTGGTGAAGTGCAAAAACACTTCCCTTCCATTTCCCTTTGTTATGGTTGTCTGGAAGAGATCACTGAAAGTGATAAGGCCGCCAGTTGCTCTCCTAAATTTAATTTTATATTTGTGTGTATTTTTAAAATAGCATATTTAGTAAATAAATTAACGATACGATTGTAAAAAATCATTTTTCATTTTATCAAACTTCAACAACAAAAGATTTAATCAAAGATATTTTTTTTTCAATTTTAATGGATCACTCGTTATAATGGAATGTTGTCTATGTTTCATAAAATTTCAATTAAATGTTTCAATACAAAATTTCATCGAAAAGCGTTTACATAAAAATGGGTGTTCACTCTCGAATTACTACGATGTCCGTATTAAGTTTTTACTGTATTTGTGGTTATTACATTGTTTTCTGTTTCTACGCCTTCCCATTATATAATTTCAAGAATTGTTTAACAAATTTCTTTTATTTTAGTATTGGAATACAGGCTGGAAACGCCACAAATTGAGGAGTTTGGATAGCTTAAAACCTTTTTGTTATAAAATATTTTGCAAAGAGATAACACAAAATTCTTAAGCCTTTGAAACAAAGTGCAACACTAGAACTGTAGTATATACGCGTAGGTTTCCGGCGCTTCACTCGGTCCCATTGTTCCTATTCTATTTACGTTTTACGGCAAGTAATTAATCTTGCCAACTCCAAATCCTACGTGAAAGTATCGATTTTTCATACAAAAGGGCGGCGAACAAAAAGTTTCATCCTGTGAAGGGGTGAAAACATTAACATTTTTATGAATGATTGGGAACCGAGATAAGGAAAGATTTAAATTTTTATTACAGTATTGGATTTTGTAATATTTTTTATGTTTGATATTAATCCACATTAATCGTATAACGAGGTTTGGTTGGGTAATGAGATGCCTTTTGTACACATGCCTACATTTGCCTTCAGTATGGCAAGTGTTGTGCACATAGAGACAAAAGGTTCATACGTGCATACCCGTATTGAAGCGTGGTTGAGAGTCGCGTACTTAAGCTGTTAAATTTTAAAAGTTTCATAACACTACAAACACATTTCAACAACACTTCGTAGTTTTTTCTTTTTTTATATAATAGAGGGGGCAAGCGAGCAGGAGAGTCAGAGTAAGAGTGTATCGGCAGTTTAGGGAGTGGTAAACAATACACATGATATGCATCTCATGGTCGCCCAAAGAACAACAACACCCAAGTGTGTACTCTATACTCGTATGTGAGTAATAAAGTTCTAAAATATTTAGGTACAGCCTCCTATCTAAAGTCTTTATTTGTAGACTTATACCTGGTATCTCGCGGGAAAGGCGAAAGGCAGAAGGTACGAAGAACTTGTAGATAAATTTAAAACTACCCACATGCAATGGCACAGTAAGAACCGAAGCGGTAGCGTGGCGATATGCAAACATATTTTTAATTAAGTTACCTAATAAATATTAACCATGTCTTTCTTGAAACGATATATGGTTAATAAACAATAATATCCTCGTATTATTCCATCAAACTAAATACTAATAAGATGATGTTACTCGCTCATTTTAATACAATAATTCTATTCACAAGATGATAGAGATCGTACGTTGCCAAGTTTTCTGTATTTTCACAGTAAATAGAGTTGAAGCCAAACTGTAATTCCTATATTGAAGGTTACACAAATAACGTTTATTCCATGACAGAGCTGCATCGTACACGAGTCGTTACATAATGAGTTTCTATACACTATTGACAACCCACCAACGTCTATAGAAGTGTATTTTTGTAAAAGATCTCCTTACTATTCATTTAAATAAAATTACTTATTAATTCATTCAGTGAATTCGTCTTTTGTCTCTGTCTTTTTAATATTATTTAATGCTCTCATAAAAATAAACAAAACATTACTTTTATCAATCTGTGTGAGGTTTTTTTATAATTTTTATAGATTAGGGGTACCTCTTGTAACATTTATGCTCAACATGAGCATATTGTAATAATACAAAGAAACATTCCTTAATTAATTAATTATAGTACGGTAACATACTTGCTTAATAATATATATAGCCCTCATTCTTAATTCGAAAATAAAATCTTTGTAACCATTACTCGTAATTAGAAACAATGCCCGCCAAAAACCACTTCACCGAAAACATTCGCAGGGACATTCTGAAAACAAAATAAATGTAAAATGGCGTCGTTTATCTAGTTTCGGACATAAATTCCAACCCAGATTTTTTGATAGGGCTGCCACAGAATAATAACTTTCTTGGTGTTAAGAAAGTTTTTATTCTGCTACCACAGAGTGGTGAATTAAATACATTTATTATTTGATTGCAAAAGCATTTATGAGAATGTATAATATATTTAAAAAAAAAAATCTTATATAAAGCAAACTAACAACTAAACTAGGTTTCAATTATTTCGAAAAACCTTACAAATAATACATACAAATGAAAACTGAGGCTTGTAATGTTCCTGCTAGGCGAAACTGCTGACTGGCCGGGTGGAGACCCTGAACCCCGCTTAAGTCGCAAAGTTGTGTATATTTTTAGCGGTCGAGAGAACTTCGTTAGCGCAATTATTGGTGATGTGACGTCAACATACTTTTTGTCGCTGCTGTTCGCTTCAGCCTTAGCTTCTATTATTGAACCCACGTAATTAAAACAATAAATTATTCTCACGCTCTTTTAGATTATTGAGCTGCAACTATGCTATTGATTGGTCCCTATAATATTAAATTATGAATATTATATTATATTTTCAGTCATAAACAACTATATCTACACTATTTATAAAAAATATATCAAATCTATAATCCACTATCTTAAATTATGTAACATATGATGAAACAATAAAATTTGTCATCTCGGATTACGCAGCCCTACCCTATAGTAAGCGTCGTACGGAATAACCGTACATCAAAGTGGATTCCCGATACGAAAGGTACTTTCTTCGGAAATCGTAAAATCCTTCGGGTGCAGTAGGTGATATTGAAGGTATCGTTTCCTTTATAAAATACATCTTATTTGTTTGGAGTGGTTTTTGAAACTTTTAAGGCAACTATTGACTTCAAATAGACTTTTTCGAGTTTTGTCGCAGGTCGATCGCTAATTGTACAAGGCTCTTTTACTTAGTCTTTTTAAAGTTAAGGATGTATAATATTTATTTTGTAATATCAATTTAGTATTTTATTCGTCTGTGACACGTAGACTTTCATCTTGGTAAATTTGCGTATAACGCGGCGATAATCACATGTATTATATTATTTATATGCAATACATAAAGCTAAAATACCTTAAATTTTGTACTGAATATGACATGCCTGTAATATATTTAATATCGTGTTTAATCCCCTGCCAACATACACCGAGGTAGTAATACCTTCCCATCCGTTTTATTATGTATATATACGTCAAAATTAAACCTCTTTAACAGCATAATATAACCCTTTAGTTCTGAAAATACAATTCAAAGTTACTGGTATACGATTGGTAGCGATCTGTCTGTCCATAACACCGATGACACTTCCTATATGTCATTTTAATTAAAATATTACTCTAAATAAATATTGTTTCTTGGTTGTCCAAAAGCACTGAAGGTGATGCATCATATATTTATAAATGATATTGTAAGTATTTTGTAGCGTATTCTGCTTATAAAGAATTTATAAATCTGTTAAAATTCGATACGATTTCAAAAATACACAAACATGTAATATATATTTCGTACATACTCATTTCACTAATATATTTTTTGTTATAACCGTAAATACCTTAATCGATTGGACAAAGGAAGAATTATTTAAATGATTGTGATTTAACGATAACGCCCTGTTAATAAAGACAAGCTTTCACTTAGTGAATATAATTTATTCAAGTTTTTCTTCGTCATCCTCACTATAACTAACATATCGCTACATACATTTCATGGTACTCGTGCTACATAAATCAAATGAGAAACTTTTATATATATGTAATATTTTATATAAGGGAACACTGAAATAATTACGCTAGTTTTGTGGTTAAGTGTGATTGTAAACGTTTCTCAACCCTGAGATCGTGCCTTCGACACCGTGCCTTCGACACCGTGCCTCCTTTTAGTCAGTTTATAACTAACTAACTGTTATAGTCTCCGTATACCTAAAAGCCATAATTACTGACGTGTTTATGTGTTTTAGTGGAAGTTAATCTTTAGTAATTTGTTTTAGGGAGTTACTTAATATTGAGTTCGCATGCTCAATGGGACTACTTAAGTTTTATTGTATGAATAAACGACATTTCTGTCATTAATTCACCGTTTTGAGGCCGATTAGACTGTCTGTAGTTATTGTATAGAGGTCACGTGACGTAGCTATGTAGTAGCCAGTGATTAATGTATTTCTTTATGTCCAAAACACAATTGCTAAAGATTTTTTCTAATATGAGTTTTCCTTTTATTATTTGCGGTTTTCATTTATGTTTAAATTCTGTTTTTATTATTACTACGATCGTGCAGACCGAACATTTTTCTTACTATGTTTTACTAAGAAACTTTCAAAGGTTTCTTATCATAATTGTATTTCCATATTTTAGCTATACTTAGATAACTTTGTGGATTCAGATCAGCATTTCTTTTAACTTTGATATAGTTATACCTACAATTAACATATCTTTTGAGTTCCCAAATATTTGTTTTGTGTGTATACTTTGTTTTAATGATGTTATAAAGTTTGTTTGTATATATTTAGAACATGAAATGTTTGGGGACTGATTAGTGAAATACAATTAAAAATTGCATTTTTATTTAAATCTTAATAAATACAAAACAATTTTGTAATATACAATTTTGATTCGAATTTGAAAATAGAGGATTCTACAGGTGCGCTCTGACCCAGCCGTTTGCCGCCAGACAACGACGCTCAACCAAAGACTAACCAACGACAGCAGTCGACCCGCGAATTTCATATCGGTAGCACGTTATGTAGGCGTCACTCGTTCGATTAACGACGCGTTCGAAATTTAAATAATGGTTTTTTTTTAATTTATTGTGAAGTGAGAGTGACGGTAATCGTACATTAAATACATTTAACTGTGAAAGTGTTTTAACTGGAGTTTAAAAGTGTTTCAATTGTCTGTGTTTCGTTCTTTATACACAAAATGTAAGTCCACACTATACTAATACATAATATTTCGATACAAAATTTTAATTACATAGTTATATTATTTCTGTCGTGGTCAATATCAGACGATAAGGTTATTATCATATTTAACTTGGTTATATTGTAGCTTCCGAATAATTTTATTCTTATACGAGGGGTTAAAATATAAAATTGCGTTTTTTTTAAAAATAATTTTAACTATGACAGCATTATGTACTGCCACCTGGGAAGAAAACTTTATCGCATAGGACACTGTCAAATCATGAAAAAAACATCGTAGTCCGTTGGAGCAAAGCCTGGCGAATACAGATGGTGGTAAATGATTTCTTATTTGCGGTTTCCCGAGGACATCTGCCATCTCTCCGTTATATCTCCACCACATCCAGAACCACCAAACACTTCTTTAATACACTGTTCGGGCGTTTTGTCTGGGGTCAGCCATTGTACTTTTCCCTTACGGTTATTGTGGAATCCATTTTCATCACATATCACAATTTGATTCAATATTCAAATAATTCAACAAGCCAACACATGTTTCAACTCGCTTTTCTATAGATCAGTCAGATCATGAGGCACTCATTTTTCATATTTTTTATTTTATTGATTTGACGCAAAAAGTCAATATTGTGTGTAAGGTGACGTTAAACCACGCCGCTCATTCGGTGCGGATCGGTCTTTACCGTCTCTTTCAATTTATTGTTATTTACCTGTGTCTGTTCTTTAAAAAAATCAGACTGCGTCCATTATTAGTCCCCTCTTCGGAACATTGATATTACGAGTTGTTTCTGCCGCGTTGGTTCCGCGTCGAAGCTAAATAAAAAAAACAAATGAAACTTGGTAATTGGTTTTTTAAAAGAATAACCTCATAGGTACCATATAAAAAAGTTTTATTTCAAAACCTCAAACCATGAAGCTACAATGTCAATTCGAAGTACTGGCAAACAATGGTAATTTTCAAACCCCTGTTATTAAACTAATATTAAATATTTAATATTAAAATGATAATGTTGTCAAATATCAACCGGAAACTCTGGCCTAATAAAACTGATTATATACATATTACAACTATAAAATTAATACTTGATAAAATACACGTCTGTAGGTACCAAGTGATAACGATTTATATTAAATATATGAATATTCCTCTCAATCAAATTATTTTAACTCATATATCAAACTAATTAGTGTCATTCATTATTGTTAATATATTAATAAGCTTAATGTTATCACTTAAAATGTTATCATAATATTTAACGGGATTTACTCATGTTTGAAATAAAAGTAATTCACTTAATATACGAGACATAATTTAATTATGATTTTAATTACCACCACACACAAAAGGTGTTATACATAATATACAGACGATATATAAGTCTGTATGTTATGTGTGACACTTTTGTCACACAATGAGTTGTGTTTATAACAAAACACAACCCATTTTTTTTGAGCATATACTATATATTCCAAAACACTTTATGGTGGGGTTTCCAATATAAAAAAGGCCTTTGATTTACATATAAATTGTCACCTATCATTGATTTTTTTAATCCAAGTCCCAATTAATAGATGGATACTATGGATAGAACTACATTGGATATTTTAACTATAAGGGTAAGTAAATACAAATAAATAAAGTTACAACAACATTTCTCTTCTGCTCTAATGAGATTTGATCAACATTCGATGGGATATTAGATATAATACCTTTAGATATACTCTGCGCGGGTTGGTTGATATTAAATTGGAATACCTATATCTTGTTTCCTGTCAATCAGTCAACGCCTGAAATTTAATATTCGTTTCCAATTCTTTTTTTAAATTCCACCTTTCTATAGATAGGTCAAATATAATATATTGTAGATACAATAAATATATATCTTGTAGAAATATCCCTTGCTTTCAACATGATTTTTAATTATTAATGAAGTCATCCCAGAGAAGACGAATTTAAATTTGCTAAAAGACATGAGACATGATTCATTTTGTGTGAAGTTGGCAAGCACAACGCTTGTCAAGACTAAAGTGACATGTTAAAAAAAAGGATGGAAATAAATACTAGGACATGTTGAAATGAGTTTCAGCATATTTTTGTAAAACTAATTTGAGTTATGTAGGTATAATGCTATTTATTGTTAAAGAGTTTTTGTACACCGGTTTTTATTCAGTTCACAAACAAAAAATATAATAAAGTTAACCGTTAATAAATAAATGCTTATTGTCAATAAATCAACGTTGTCTAATATGGTAAAAACAAAAACACGGATGAAGTAAATAAATATTTATGTATTAATATTATGATACCTATTTGAAATTGGTAGTATCGTTTAAGGTCAACTTCTATAGATGTACGCGTTGATAAAGTTTCTTAAACTGCTAAACTTAAAACAACAATTTAGTCAAAAACATTGTTTATGAAAAAAAATTACAAATTCTAACGTAAAATGCTTCTAAATCAAATATTGTATGAATTTATGGCAACCCCGGTTATGTTTTCATAGCATATTAGAATTCTAAATATGAAACATCAAACAGATGCCGTACTTCCGGCCATACGTCCGCAAAAATGTGTGCCCCTTTATATTAGAGTTTAATTTGAAATTTAATAATGCAATCCAGCCACAATCAACTTATATTTAAAAGTCAAAAAAGGTTTTAATTTGTTTTAACCGTATCGAATTCAATACAAATGTTGTAATTTAAATAAAAATATAGACGGCTGGAAAAATATAGGCAATAATAAAAAGTAAATGTCTTTAAGTG
Organism: Leptophobia aripa; assembly: GCA_951799465.1. Taxonomy (NCBI): domain Eukaryota; kingdom Metazoa; phylum Arthropoda; class Insecta; order Lepidoptera; family Pieridae; genus Leptophobia; species Leptophobia aripa. The sequence goes on from OX637271.1 coordinate 3,677,515, forward strand.
TTAATACTTGGCATGCCGTTTTGTGTTTGAACATCGGCATCGTGACATTTGTCGTATACACACACGAGTTTCAATGAGAATACAGTTAAACAGTTTGAATCAAGTAATTTTAAACAAACGCCACCTAGTTCAACTATTAATGAATATTATATGTATAAAAAAAATCCATATGATGATTTTTCTTCTTTCCATTTAACGACTTCTCTATAATGCCATAAAATGCACAGTCCCTTCAGTGTTGTTATAGCTCTATATAAACTCTTTTACACTGTATTTTAAATCAGTTACGATCTTTGCAAATCACAGTAAAATGAGCTAGGTAATCTTTAAAAACGTATCCAGATGAATACCAACTTGAGGTTTATATTTGACTTTAAATATAAAATGATCTGAAAGTTGAAGTCAGACTCAAATTGACCCCAAAGCAATAATTCATACATTCCCATTAATATCGATTAAAGATGTTTAATATCTATGAAATTGTGAATAATAAAAATGGTTTAGAAAATGTTGTTAAAAATTTTCATTGGCGGATTTTATTTTCACTTATTAAAGCGTTTTGAACAATAATTAAATATTCATGAATACGGTATTTGGACGTAGGCGTTTGTTTGCATACATAAAAAAACTGTCTGCATGTGAGACACGAGTACTTGGTGTTATAATAATATTTTTATTAAAAACAATACCTTAAGGCCCTTTAACATTCGTATGAAAAAATTTAAATATTTTCAAGCTATATGTTATAGTTATCTCATTTAAATTAATATACGCCCTTGGTCTTAACCTAATTTTATTCCAAATTTAAACTCATCTGATGCTTAGCCTTAAATGCTCTATACAAATACGCGGAAAGTCGTCTGACATTCGCATTAATAATACTAGTATGGTTTTAAATATTCATTGACGTTACCATTGCCGTAGTGACGTCGGTTGTTTAAAAAAATGGACACAATCATCAATGGAATGTAAATAATTTTTGATTTACCTACAAGGTAAATTAGTGTAAAAACCATTATTTAATATGATATATAGCCAATCGTATTCGACACTATGACCTTTGTCGAGGGTAAAGGTTTTGCTAAAAAGTTGTGTGCTCATTTTAACAATAATAATAATATTTAATAATTCATATAGAACCTTTGTTTGTAATAAAATGTGATGAAATTTTGATGTCATAAATAGCATACAAATGTCAGTAACATAATATCTAATACAATAATATTGATATTACATAAGACCCGGGCATGGTTATAATTGGCAACTCAAATTATACTCGACCTTAACTAGCCATTAAATCATTTTCTGAATCGGTGCAGTAACGCCATAATACGAAAGCTAGTGTCTGGAAATCTAAGAGTCTTACCTAGGAAGCTATAATAAGGCAAGATTTGTAAATAATAGGTGGCTTTTTAGATTTGTAAATTTTAATTTAATAGTGAGTTGAGGCAGCAACTATTGTCTTCACTAAGGTAGAGACAGTGGTTGCAATCTCAAACTGTTATTTTCTGTTTGTCATACCTGTAGTTGCTTATTTTCATGATTTTCCAGTTCTTATCTGTTAAGATATTTATTCTTATATCTTATTCTTTTATTTTGATGTATCTGTTTATAGGTATATGTTTTCTTGACCATAGTCGCTTACATATTTCTTTTCCTAAATTAAAACAAAGATGTATATGGCTCCTCTCTTCTTCGAATTTCGAATGTTGGATTACAAACTTTTTAATAATATATTGTACGGAATTTCACATAACACTGGACAAAGATTATACGCATTAACGTACCGTTATCAGTTAAACATTGAAATAGTAATGGCGCATACATTGTCAAATACTTTGATAAGCTACTGGAATCTTACACTTGATCATTGATAGGCACTTGTTTTAATCGCATACTCAAATTTCGCGTATTGGCATGTGATAACAAAATATAATACATAACCTCCATGGCTCAAGCCAAGATAATAATGAGTTTGTGGAAAACACAGATTTGTTTCTGATAAAATTAAACACACAAATCATATATGATTATACAAAATATGTGTCGAATAGTTAATCGATTACAGTTAATCTATGACACTTGCTTGTGTAATATAAGTATAGTTTACGATCAACATTAGTACAGAACATTACCTACATAGAAAATGAGGAAATGCCAATTATCATTGGATAAGTAGTGCGCACTATTATTGATCTTGACTACACTGTATAAGCCTTGGATGTATTTTTTTTATTTGTTTTATTATTCTGTTTTTTAATATTATGTTTAAGCTGTACTTTCACTCCTGTAAAATCAATAACAAACATACCGTATTGCCTATTTATATTAATGTTAAAGATGTTTGCTATCTCCTACATATGACATTTGATTTAGAAATACCTTAGTTAAATTCTCTGTTTTATTTTCAGTAGTTCTGTCAAATCGTAGTAATAGTGGTAGTAGCCTTACTTAGGAACTTTTGCTTTTTGAATTGGTCATGCAAGTAACATAATTTTATATGAAATGTTTTTAAAAGAGCGGCTAACAAGTTTCTAGCCGGTTTGTCTCGGTAGATTTCTGCCTCGAATCGCTAGTATAAAAATTGACGATTCAAAAGTGTCTTTATAAAGAGCTACTTGAATATATATATATTTTGAGTTTAAGTTTCAATTGTTCTAATAACTATACAGTGATAAGTTAATCTAATAGTCATTTATGTAAAGTGCAATAATCTTATTTGACTTTAAATGGGTTAGTCCGTAGCGAAACAAAGTATTTTAAACACAAGTACTACAAAACGTTATAGTGCTGTTCAATAAGCTTCTACCTGAATAATTGTTTCTCGATACCTATTAACATCTATAAACTAAACTTCTTGACCCCAACTCTGAGTGCTGTATAGCAAGCATAAAGATGTTTGAAAATGTAAAAACATTCACGGTCAACTATTGAACTGTTCTGTGTCGTTAAATATTTATTATGGACTGAATAGACTTCGCTTTAAATAATTTCGATCGATGCCTTTAATAAAATATTACAATTTTCGCGCAGTACAGAACGTTTTATTGTTTGTAAATGCTAACTATAGATAAGTCGCATACTCGCTTAGTTAAGTCATTATTTGGTTTAACAGCAATAAATATTTTTTGGAAAAGTAATTATCTCCACCGCGAATATGAAAAAGAAGTTATGGAATAAGAGTACATATAACTTTTATGAATGTGGATCGCAATAAGAAGATCTTTATAGGATAAAATGACACTCGAAGCGTGTAAAACTTTCAAGGTGTTTTCAATGATTCTTGTTACTGTTCTAGTTACAAAATATGACATCCTATCATTGATTCAAAACTCAATATTTTAATGTACTCGTATTTTAAATGAAAATGTTGTGGTTAAGGAATCGTATGTTTTGTATCGAATTGTGTAGGTACTTTACTGCAATTATAAATGCGAGAATCTGTCGGAATATATTGTACTTCAAGTACTTATTAAAATATTTAATTTTAAACAAAATTGCACACTGAATTTCAATGTATATCCAAGAATATAATACAGAACTTTTAATAATAGTAACTCTGCAGGAAAATAATGATTTCTCGCGCAGATATTTAAGGCGAACGAAACTGCGGTAAACTGTTCGTCCTAATTAGTATAGTATTGGGTGGAAAGGTACCTAAATCTAGACGGCTTAAGCTCTCACGTTGATTCTGCGATCCTCCTTATCTTTAACGTCAACATCTCGTATGCTCTCGTATACATTAAAATATATGCAACAATAACTTTCGCGATAATCGTTACTAAAAATAGCGAAAAATAATATTTTTTTAGTAAACCGTTAAATTATCTATCTTTCAACAATTAATAAATAGTATAACTGAAAATAAAAACTAAAACAAATCTTGAAACCTAAGTAAAATAAAATGACCAAGTACCAAAAAGGGTTTATAACGTATTTTATAACAAGTGAATGATTATGGGCGCCGTCATAAATTTCCGAGTATCCTCCTGCTCATTAGCCCTATACAAAAAAAGAAGTACGAAATCCAGCCAGTAAAGAATCTATTTAATCTTTTAGTAACAGATAGCTGACGTAATAATGAGTCTCTATAAGTACTGTTGAATATTCAAACTACTTGAATAGATTCGAGTCAAACAACTTGAAAAAATGATGAGGACTTTCCAGGAAATGTTCGGTTAATTCATTGCTTCATGTTATAAGTGGTTTTAAATGTTACGTTATATTGAAGAGTTAACTAGTTATATTTAGTTCTTCATTCACATTGATATAAATCTCTTAATATAACATATTATTTTTTGTCTGGCAATATAATTATTTTATATATTATTTTGCTATATCTTATTATGGGACAGGAGACCTCATTTAGAATAAAGTGCCTATTATTATAATAAACCTCTAAAAAAATTAAATGACCAAATCTTTTTGCTACGGAAACTACCATGACATTTTATGTGGTGTAAAGATATGAATGAATTTGCAATAAAACTACTCTATTTTTATTACAACAAATAAGCGCCCACACAACTCCCACGACATGGTAATAATAATACACTTACTCTTGTTATTGAATCCTTACATCTTGAAAATCTAACAATAATAATATAATTGACTTAAAAACGTCCCTTAAGAAGACTTATTCTTAATTGGCCGCCAACTTAATATCCCCTAGCAGAGAGCGTGGTACATCCTTTCTCTGGTTAGCGTCCTGTTCTTCTCTCCTTTCCTATAAAAAATATAGTATACTCGTATACTGTATCCAGATACGGTAACTTTCATACATTTATCAACAGTCATAGATTTAAACAAAAAATTTACTAAATGACTATACGCTAACTAACTAACTGTCAAACTGACAAGAACCTCTGACCCATTCCTTTAAATCGCCAAGTATGTTGTACATAACAGTTGTAAAGAGCTGCAACCTTTACGCTATGCTCCAGCAAAGTGTATATCTCTATATATAAAACAATAAAAAAATTTTTTTTACACATTTTATACAAATTAACATGCGCACGCATTTACGTTTAAGTGAGAACAACCCGGAAGCAGCATTATTATTAAATAGCAATATTTAAAGCATTTTTTAAAAGTAATTTAGTGTTTTTTTATGGAATACTTAAGAATAGTATGTATATATTGATTATGATTTAATAAAAAAGCTTATATAGTAGTCTTAACTAACGAAGATCAATTCTACCTTTATAAATTTTACGATCCCAGCATTTGTATAAGTAACGATGACATTACGACTGTTTTATATTAATTTAATGTTGCATACAAATTGAAATATTATTATAAAACTGTTACAAAATATGTCGTGCTACAACTTATAATATAAATAAGACGACTTGTAATTTGTTAAGGATATAAACACTTGTTAATTCAAGCAAAACTTTGTAAATACACGACTCTGTTTTGCATTTCAATACCTTCACACCTTACACTTCCTTAAATATACATGATAATTACTGTAATAATCACGGTGTTAGTTTAATGGTGCATACAAATTACAACATTTTCATGCAACACGCCCAAGGTGCTTATACACTGGTCCTTTTGTTTAATATAATGGAATAACATATGTAATAACACGTAAACAGTTCTAAATGTTCCTATTCTAATCTATGTCGTTATATATTTCTTTAAGTTGCGATAATTGTGATAACTGTAGTAGCAGGTTGCTTATCCACAAAGTATGACACAGTACAATCTGTATTATATATAAAACATATAGATTATCGTGTCAGAAAGTATTTCTATAAAATAAGCCGCGTGTTAAATCAATATTTTTTTGTTTATTAACAAAAATATTTAGCTTTATCAATGCCAAATAGTACTTTAAAAGGCAGCAGTTATGATCGTGAAAACAAGCAAAATGTTAAAATAACTTCAAAATTACATTTACGGCCAGTTCTTAAATTAAAAGCCTTAGGCGGAAATAAACTCTTCGCCACTTCCTACCAAAGTCCTATAAGTTTAAATATCAAAACAGATTCCATTATAATAGCAAAAGAGATAAATTGTTATTCGTAATTGTACTTGCATAATATTTTCTAAGTAAATATTGTTTTATTCCATACACATAGGAACGTGGCTTTACTTTATCTAAGGCTGATTCTAGTATAAGTCCCAGTAAACACTGTGACGTGGTTGTACATCTATTTATAACTTATTCTTATGTTAGTCTTATCACGTGCTTCAATAAAACACCTTTTTGCTTACCTTGCGCATTGACGACATTCATGTCATAATAAATGTTGGCAATCAAATGACATCATTCATATAATCGATACTCAAGCTCAGTTTAAGGTACCCACAAGATCTCCCCATATCAAAATTATACACATTGAAATAATATCCCTTATGTTTTAAACAACATTCCATTATACCTTTTCTTATAACAAAAAAATAATTGTATGAAATTAATATTTCAAAGATATTTGTACCGCAATTATATAAAAAACCTTAAGGCTTATATGTTAATTATATTATCCTAAGATCAAACATCTCTTTGTCATCAGAACATAATTTCATATTTACGATTTTTCCTTTTATGTTGTACGTTCTTAAAATGCTTAAAGCACATATCCAGACATCGGCTTGATTATGACGAAGTTCGAATAGTTACAGAAATATTACCTGAACTACTTCTTCAAGGGTCATGCAACTTTAAAATTTATATTATCATAGTATACGTCCATATAAATGCAATGTTCTTGCAACCTTGTTTTATATGTAGAATCCTTAAAATTATCGTATGACAATCAAAATGATCTTCGAAAACACGAATTAAAAGAATTTCGAACTAGTAGACTTGAAATTAATTATTCCTATAATAATAATTCATAAGTTGAACCAAGCTTTTTTTTCGAATTTAAATATTTTTAATATAGAACTATGCTATATGAGTTGGGCTCGGCGTATGCTGGAGTTGACACACACATGACAAAAGTCCTTTAAAAAGAAATATTTTTTTTATACATTTAGAATAATATTATTAAGTAGATCTTTATTTAATGCAAGAAATAAATCTTGACTTGAGATTTACATAATATGTATATTTTATCTACTAGGCCGGTTTGGTGATTACTTTATTGACATTGGGTGCCCTCAATGTATTTAAATTTTGCTTAATATCAATAAAGACAGTAGTTATTAACAGTAGCTTAGTAGAATATTATTCCGAACATTATACTTATATGTAATATATCATAGTAGTGGTATAAGTAATTTATAAAGTATGGTCTTAAGGTCCATACTCCCAAATCATTCTACTATAAAATTTAAAAAACACCTTGAAGTGATAAAATCGGTTTAATAAGATATTATTTCTGGAATCACAAATAAGAATACTCTGGATTTTCTACCTTTTAAAGAAATTATGAGTAATAATTGAACAATTAAACATTAAAAGCTATGTGACTCAGACTGAAATATTATTTTTCGATGTTGACTGAAATTCACCACGATTTACACTTGGCTTGTGGTAACGAAAAAGTTGTCATGCCAATAACGAAAGAGTTCTACACCTGACCACTGACAACTATGTTTTACTATATAGATCACACTATATACTATAGAGATTGAGTGGGAGTGCCATGCTGTTACTTAGAGTTTCAGCCGAATGGGCAGGCACGGCCGGAGAAATACCACTCTCTCACAGAAAACCGGCGTAAAGTGATGCAATTAGACTTTGTTCATTTTGTACTCGCGTTTCGTTCGGTGAGTGAGATCTTCCGGTGCCCATCCTTTTCCCCTTCCCTCGTCCCTCTCCCCTTTCCTTTAAAGGCCGGCACCACACTCACGAGCTACCAGCCGCGTGAGTGTCTATGGGCGGCGGCTTCACCTTTATGGTGGGCCGCCTACTCGTTTGCCCCCTCTTCTATAAAAAAAAAAATAATAAAAAATCACACAAAACAATCAAACTTTATTAAAAAGCCTACAAAAGTATAAAGCCGGATAAACTGAATACGGATAAAGGTTATTTCAATAAAGTTCGAATAGTTACAGAAACGAAGCCTTTTGAAACAATATAGATGTCCTGTAGAAAAAGTTCAAAAATCAAATATTATTAATTTTTGTACAAACCTCAAGAATAGATTAATTTGTAAATTTTCATATAGACACTACTTTTAATTTTTCTAACAACAACACAATTCTAAAGTGGATGTGGAGTGATGGCTTCAACGGAACAACCATTGCGGTGGACCAACTTTGATTCTAATATCAGAGTACGTTCTTTGCTTTGGTGTAGAAAGCATTTTCTTAAGAAATGCCAATTCAACAGTTTTGCAAAAGTAGCTAGTAAATAAAGTCGAAATAGAAAATCGCGTTATCGATAGATATTGTTGTCAAGGGTTTATTGTCACATAAATTCTATGTACAGGATGTTTTGATGGGTAGAAAAATTCCTATTTTTCTATTCCCTACTTGTTTGTCCTGAAAAAAAGGGTGTTGAAAAATAAATTCTACATATATATACAATAATAAATCGTTTATTGTTTTTATAGTATTTATTTAGTTTAATTCTGTGCATAGGGGAAGTATTTTTAAAAACAGAATGAATCAACAGAACCTATATAAATATATCATATTATTTTTATCATTTTGAAACATCATTCTTCCTCCTCCCTCATCCACAACACAACCGCAATGCTTTGAATCTAATCTTATCTTTACACCAAACGCAAGAGTTTATTCAATCTCTGAATTGACACGACAGCTGCGCACGTTGTTTTCTTTGAAGATAATTTCTTGATATCTCGCGTTATCGTACATTCATAAGTCATTGTCAAGATTATACAGTCGTCATTGAAACTTTTGTTATCCAGCTATTGTGTTTTGAGGAAATCAGACCTTAAAATAGTTTTAAGGTCTAGAGATGTTATATATAAATAAGCTTATTTTTTCCGTTTTACTTAATTGAATTGTTTTCGCACCTCTTGCACCAGTCCTATTTTATTATAAGTATTCTTTTGTTTTGTGGGTTTCCTGGAAGAGATCGCTCATTAGTGATAAAGCCGTTCTTTGCTCTTATAGGTACTGATATCTATTAACATTATCTACTTCTACTGGTTTTGTTCGACTTGCTTTTTCACTTGCCCCTTATATATATATATATATATATATATATATATAAGGGGCAAGTGATAGCTAGTGATAGATAGTGATTATATATATATATATATATATATATTAGTATATATATGGAGTAAAAGGAATATATGGGTATAGTGGTCGCATAAGTGAACACTTTTCACAAAATAAACCTCAAGGGGCAAGTGAAAAAGCAAGTCGGACGCTAGGAAAAGATGGGACAAGGACAAACACCCATACCCGGAAACGGATGAATGTAAGTAGGCTAAGACGGATGTAGGAAGTCATGACCTGAAAGGAGTTTGTATTACTTTTTGCAAACTGTGAAACTTTACAAATTGTAAGCTTTTTAATTATATATATTCTATTTACAAATTTTCAACGAAATTGCCCTCAACATATTTTGGTTCTTCAACTTCGGTAATAAATATATAAAGTTTTAAAATAAGGATCAAGTACCACTCGGAAATTTATAAACACTCAAGGCTGTTTTTAATTAATGTGGGTGAAACAGCGGTAGCAGCTAGTTAAAAATAAAATCTAAAATCTTTGACAGATCAAAGTTTAATCTCCCGCAAAACTAATCCACTACGAGAAACCCAGTAAAGATGTGGTACTATATTTTCTTAAAGAAAATTATTTATCAGAAGTAATAGATCACGATATTCTATTGGGATTTTCTTAGACTGAAAACCTAAAGCTTAGATCACCTTGCGTCCCTCGACACCTACACGAGAAAATATTACATAACTTTTAAAATATGGAAAACTAGTTTATTTATTCTTGTATTTTTATTTAATCTCAATATTATTTAATCAAATATACATATATTAATCAACACAAATTTCGGTATACAAACAGCTGTTTAAACGTTATCAAAAAAAAATGCAGACCGGATCATTCCTATTATGTGTCATATAAATAACCTACGTATGTATTCTTTTGTAACACCGGAACTCAAGAGATTCAGGTCACTTCAATCAATACCGAAACTAATAAAATGAAAATTTTATTACCTACAACTAGATGAACCTACACCGTGTCCGTCTGTGAAGGCCAGATAAATTAACACAATATTTTAAACAAACCATGTCATCTATCGTTTGTGAATTCACAAAGTAAATAAAACATTTCTGTTTATTGCGTATCGAGTTAATTCAATAACTGATATAAACAAATAAATACGACTTTATTAACATAATTTTATTTGTATTCTCATACAGTTTGATCAACACTAAGTGTTACAATTTAAAATTATGAAAATTACGCGTCCATTAATTGATTACGACTATAAAGAGTGAAAACATCACACAATTAAAATGCCATTTGGCAAGGCTGAGTAGATACTCGTGGACTTGAAGTCGGAAATTAATATATTGATTTCATAAATTCATAATATCGCATTTATATCGCTAGCTCGGCACGTGTCAGAAAATTGGTTTTGACAACATCAAAAATAAGCGCAAGTGTGTTTAATAATTTTTCGTATTTCTAATCACAAACTTAACAGAAATAAAATAATGGAATTGTAGGTTTTTAAGTACGACAAAATACAATTACCTTTTTTGTTTTGGGTTGATTTGGGTATGATTGCTTATATGTTGTCGATTTTCTTGTTTTGTTGTGTATTCGGACATATTTATGCGGTGTTCTTTTTTCTTTGTAATTACTTTCAGGAAAAAATCCAGGCAACAATTTGTACTCAATTGTTTTTTTTAGTATCTTTTAGTGACTTTAGTTACTTTTAGTCTGTTTTGCTAGAACTCTTTATTAATCAATTAGAAAAAGCGTTTCAAATTACACCAATTAATTAATTTTAAAAAATAATAACTAAAAAAGTTAATGTATTTTATTAAAATACAGTTTTATATTTATCAACATATCTTATAATTGGAGATTATAAGATAATAAGGAAATATTTTTAGTACGTGTTTTTTTCTTCCGGCTTTCTTGATAAATATTTTGCTAAAACAATAACCATTATTTATCTTAAGTACTAATAAATTTAGTTTCAGCCTTTAATGACCTAATAAATACAGCTGAATCGTGTTTTTGTCATTGAGACACTTATAATTCGTCAACGTGTAGTGATCTACGCCGTAATTTTAATCTATTTAACTTACGTTATTCAATAAAAACGTTGATTTGTGAAATTATTAAAAGCTTTTGTTGTTTTTTTGTTTGAAGGTAAATTGGTCAGCTTCCTACTCAACATGTATTTTGTTTTGTTTGTTTGTTTATATATGAATCTCCTGTCACGATATTTGTCCCCGATGGACTCCTAAACTACATAACCGATTTTTAATTAATTTGGCACACCGTGAGCAGTCTGGTCCAACTTGAGATATAGAATAGCTTAGATCTTTAATTATAGTCGCAATTTTATTTTATTGCAAATTATTTGTCTATATAATTAATTGACAGTCACAATTATCTGTTAACTCCAAAAGATCCTAACAGATATCGATACTTTTCGACTGGATTGAGTAAGTAATCAATAGATGGCACTGCTATGGTAAACCGACAAACGTGTCAATATATGCTAAAATTCAATAGCAACACTACTACGTGTTATTGAGGCTAAAGTATAAATTAAATTTATTTTGTAGTGAACGAAATACCGTGAAATTCAATTATTTCTACTTTTTTAATAATTTATATGGCAAAACAACGTTTGCTGGTTCAGCTAGTATATATATATATATATATATATATATATATATATATATATATATCTCAAGTCACAATCTGTTCTTGCTGTCAAAGCCTTAATCACGATAGGGTTAAGTTTCAACATATTTATTTCTCGCTTATATAATAATAGGGCAGAAAATATGTCATTTCAGAAGTAAAAGGGGAAAATATGAGACTTGATACGATAAACACGCTTTCAGGACGATTTTAATATTTTTAATGGAAATTCTGACATTTTCATGTCTTGCAATTTATTTAAAACGCATTAAACATCTTCACAACTTTTATGTCACTTGTCACATATTAAATCAATAAATGTAAGCTCTAAAAAAAGCTTTTCTTATCATTGTGAATTAAAATCACAGATTATTTTTGCTCCAGTAAAAAGTATGACTGCTCCTTTTCAGAATTGTACTATCAGAGTTTCGCAAGAAACCGTTTGTTTATATCATGATAATTATGAGTTTTATTATTATATCAATAGTTCCCGTCCTGCATTTAAATAATTAAGCAATCCTTTCAGACAATGTCATACTCTGTCTATCATTCGATTCGTACAAACGCGAACTATCAAAACGAGAGCACTCATTTCATGATTGAGTGGTTTTATCGAATTTCAAATGCAATTTTTTTTTCGATTGGACGATGCCATTATGCCAATCTTCAATTGATCTGAAGTAATAAACATACATAAGTTCTTGTAACATATATAACTGTATTAACAATCATTTAATAACGTTAAACAGTTGCATTTTCTTAACCATAATAATTGTTGCCAGTAATAATATATGTTATATTTTCCTGTTATATTTTATGTCATTGAAATTCATTAAGTTAAATTTCCTCAGTAAGAAATAAATCCAGAGAAAATACATAAAGATAATACTAATTTAGTCTTATTACATCAAGAAATACGGCCTGGCCTGCGCGTCCCGAATATTTAATTCACAATGCTAAAATAGCATTAACATAATTTTCAGTATAATAAAATAAAGATATATTTTTAAAATATTTAGAACTAGCTTATATAACTAGACTTTATTACAAGGACAAGACTGAATTAGGAGTTGACTCACAAAGGAGAAGGATATGAGCAGGCAATGAGCAGGTGCTGACTGAAGAAATACCACGATCTCTGAGAAAATTTACTTGCAGTTATACAAGGTTTATCGTGTTTTACTAGCGTTTTATGCCGTGATGTTCCCCCATCCATCCCTTTTTCATAACAGCAACTCACTGTAACGGACTTGCATTACAATCACGTGACTGGATATATTTTTTTTTAATTTTATATGTTCGTTGTTAACAATATTTAAAATAATAATTGAGATATCAAACTACGAAATTCAGCCTAAGTCCCAAACCCCAGACGTCTTACCCTCATCCTGCAAACGTCGTATTTTATTCAACAAGTGTTTCTTACTAGTGAATATTAAAGCCAAGAATACATAACTAGACCCTTTGTACATATTTGTCGGTTTAATGTGTCCGGTACCCAATTATTTATGCTCCGGTTTGTAGTTGGCCTTTGACCGTAAAGCAACCTAAAAAATGGAGATTATTATAATTTTCTTTGGTATTATATATGTCGAAGTTTTTTAGGAAATACTCTACTTTAATGTACTAATATGGACTAGTTTTTGAACTTTATATAACAGTATAGAAGGGTAACCTAACTTGGCAATCCAAGTTAAGTAATCGTTAATTAAAGACCACCAACCTTATAACTGTGGGCTGAGACAAGTACTCATCCAATACTAACAAGTCAGTCAAAACAACCAATGCAAAGGTATAAATAAGCCCTTAAAATTATAAAAAGTAAATAAAAAATATAAGCGGAAACTCAAATCACGGTCACAATTTAAGATACATAATGTCAGAAAAACTATGACCTTCTACCTATATTTCCTATTCCATGTGTACGGATTGAAATAAACTTTATCATAATCTATGTAGGTGTAATAAACAGTCCAATGTCAATGTATACCTGAGTTAACGGATATAATGAACTTACCTTTATTAGCGATTAAATTACGTAGCTTTAGTTCACATATAATTTATCGTTATTTTAAAAAGGCCTAGCTGAAACTTGTGGATATGAATTTTATTTACACTTGGCATTCTCTTCAACAAACACTATTGTACACACATTCCAAATTTAAATCATCGATCGTCTCAATTACTTGACCTGCGTTATTTGCTAGTCTGTGCATTTTATTTATAACATAAAATTTGATTTAATAAGGTACAATGTAAAATTGATACTTAAACATGAACTTGGAGAGATCCTCTTGAAGAAGGGCACCTCTTGTTGTGGCTGGGTTGCAAAATTAATCATTTCATGAAACTACGTTTTGAGAATTCAAATATTACTTTAGAGCCGTTTTGTTATTATACTTTTTTTGATTAGCAGACAATTATAATTATCTTTATATTATGTTTTTAATAAAAAAATGTTGACTCAAGATAACAAGGTTAATCGGTTACATTTGTAGATTTATTTATATATAGAACACACATTCCCATGTGTGTTCTATATATCTATAAGGAACATTTCGAATATTTGTGAAAGGTTTTCTTAAATAAACTATATTTATTTATGTATTCTTTCTTGGATTTATAATAACAAAATAGAATATTATATTTCAAAGTATTAGTAAGATTTGCAGCAACGATATTTCTAAAGCCCTAGGCTTCGGTGGTTTGATGAATTTCAAAGCGAGCCTTCAGGTAACCTTAATATAGGATAGATATAATTAAACTAGGAATTTTAGTGATGCCGTTACGAATATTTATTATTTAGTTAATCATTGTCTCAATTGTGCGTCAGAGAGAGATTTCTATACATGATAGATACGCTGTTTCTGAATCATGTAAGTACCTACCAACTAATTTACAACATATTAATAAAGTTGATTTTTTATCGATCAAATAATAATCCGTACAATTTAATAATTACATTTCTGCAGCTTAAGTAATATTTTCCAACACTTTTTATGCATTTTATTAATTGATAAAAGGCGTTAGCTTAAGTATTTGATTCTATACAATCTTAACACTTAATCTTATTAAATCATCTAAATTGTAATCTGTGTTTAATTACTAATATTGTTTTTCAACGAATTTGTTCCTACTCTTATGAATCATATTCAAGTGAATAAATATTTTATTATTTAAGTACTACCAGCGGGCTGAGTTTGAATGAATATTAAGTTTTTATTGGTTATGATAATATTAGTAGCTATCACTTTATTTACTATGTATATCGTTTACATTGAAAATTCTAGGGAGAATGATGCCTTACTCCTTACCTTACATGAAGTCTTAAAGTAACTGTTATACAAGAACGTACTCTTTACTTTATTTGCAAACAAAGAACATACGCAGTAAAGTATGACGAGGCCAGAGGGCCTTGAAAGCCTTGAAGGCCAGAACTCATCTTATGTGGTCGTGGAAGTTAAATAAAATGTCTTTAGGTATAATCCAGATTTATCGTTTGCACAAAAAATATAACACAATTAGCATATTATTGATATTTACAGTATAGAATCAACTCAATAAAATTACATAGATAAATAGCACAATACTCGACTGATATATGAATCATGTGTGATAATATACTAAGCATATAGATTGTCAAATGATGTGACGTCATGCGTTAATACCTTCGATCAACTTAACGTAGACTTATTGCTAAAAATTGTTAACAATTTTGTAATTGTTTTGACTGCAATACATAATCATAATGGCAGATGTTTTTGAGATAACAAAACCGCGTCCTCCAAGTACATAAGACCTACGGCAAACACTGCTCGATCATACATTAAACGTACTTAGTTAATATTTTGGTATATGTTAATTAAATAAAGTAAATATTAATAATTCTGTTTTACGCCAACCAAATTTTGAGTGCTCAAGTTATTTCTTCTTTTCATGTAATGAGGCCTTTTATTGAATACTGAATCGATTTAAATATTTTTTTCAATTTAATTAACATTGTGTACATCTATTTTCAAATTATTTGATTTAATTTAATTTTATACTACACAACTATACAATGAACGAAGCCATGAATAACGGTTGTAACCCTTGGAATAAAATAATAACACTTTATACTTAATAAATTAGCTTAAACTTATAAAATGAGCTATTTCCTCTAACAGTATAACTTAATTTAATGGATGTTTGTTTTTATGATTTTATTTTTGTATTCTTCGCACCTCTTACGCCAGTCCAAATGTATTATAAGTATTTTTTTTCATTTTGATGGTAGCCAAGAGATCGCTTATAAGCGATAAGGCCGCCCGTTTCTCTTATATGCATTAACTTTGCATAATTGGAAATTTGCAAAATGTTTCCAAACATTAAATTTGGAAAAAAATTGACATTATTTACTTCTAATGTTTTGTGCAACAAAATAAATAAAAATAATAAACCTGTAAGTTCTGTGAGATCTAGTGTATTGTTATCTAAGTTATTTGTATAATTTTAGATTTTCAAGTTCAAGTCAACTCAATCAGTATCAATCATTTGGCGAACGCCCAAAAATGTGATTTATTATTGACATCACAGCGATGCCAAAACTGTCTGAAGTTTTTAAGGTGATCGGCCCATGTTGCCATGCTATTTATATTAAGTAATACTGAAAGACAACCTAAGCTGGCTAAAGTTTAAACTTACGTAATTGTTGTGTTTAGTTCAAGTTCTATTATAAACGCTTGTTATTACTATACAGCTTGTAAATTTGACGAGTGCGTTTGTTGATTTATTGCATTACACTATTTTAAAATTGAAAAGTAACATTAATTAATCATCTTTGACACTAGTATAAGTTAAAATGTCAGACATCCTAGCGTAGTATATATAAGGATACTAAAAGAGCATAGGCAGTGAGGGCAACTCACTTTTAAGTTTTACTCGAGGTGACCCGCCTCCTCTTTTGCCTCCTCTTACATAAAAAAAACTTAACGATAATAATTATAATAAGTAATAGTTAGAATGACCCAACAATGTAAGTTTTTTTTAATAACAGGCATTAATGATGCGTAGTGAATATAGATAAGTAATGAAAAGAGTTGTTTGCCCATAATTCATGTGTGTTCTAAGGACCTAGGCATATTTGTCTTACTTATACGTTTAAGTCAGTTTTGACGAATGCGAATGACTTAATACTCGACCTAATAATCGTCGCCAACGAGATGGTCACGTCATGTGGTCAAATACTAATTCGATACATAAAGCAGATGTCGTCATAGGTAACATTGACTTTGAATAATAAATGTTCGAATTTCTCAAAAATAATTAGTCCTACAAAAACAGTGTATGTACACTTTTCGCTAATTTACCATGAAATAAAAGGCCTGTAATAAAATTATATATTATCGACAAGTTTGTCTACTAAGATATATACCAAATTGTCTTAAGTAAAAGATATATCATGTCCTGAAGTGACGTCACATCGGCTGTTCACGCGGTCAACTATGAAATTATTTCAACAAACAATCCTTCAACACATGATGTTTTGCGTGAATATACACGGAGTATATCATTGGGAATATTATTGTATAACAATTGTTTTTATATACATTTTACAACATTCTTTAGATAGAATATATCAGTAATATTCGATTAATATATATTTAAAATTGTAACATTTTCGGGTGATCGAGGTTGGGATTTTAGATTGTTGTGTGAAGTTTTAATATTTTATACTTCCGTAAATGAACCTGTGACAAATTTCTGTTGTTCCGTATGGTACTTAAGAAGTGTTTTTTTTAGGTTTCAATCCCATATATTACTTATATTAACTGTAATTTATTTGGAAATGAAATGCCTTTTTAAAAAGTGATTATTTTATTTTCGGATTGAAGTGTGTTTTCGTTAATCTGTTGGTAATAAAAAATATCTTTTACACATCCCGGTATGCGCTACAAAACTCACCTTGTAGCAACACGGTTTTGTTATCTAAAAATAACACTGGCAAGAAAATTTGATAACATAGTCTTATGTTATCAAATTTTAATAGTTAGTTATTAGTTAATCTTGTAGCTTATTCATATTTATTATTAAATTCAGTTCAGAGTTCATTACCGATAGTATTTTTATATAAATAAATATGCCTTCAAACGCACCTTCTTTCGTCGTTACAAATGACCAAGTATTGTAATTCTTTTTAAGCTGATAAAGCAGCAAATAGGGATGGATCTACTACGTTTCATCTCGAGTCACTATTAAGCTTCTCTGACGTCCACGCCCTAATTATATATTATTATCCCGCATCTGCCAATCTATACCGGTTAGAATCGAACTTTAATCAGTTTAAAATGTCGTCTGACAGCTCGGACGTCTGACCTCACGGTCCATTTTATCCATGTCGTTGTAAATTGTATAAGAGAAAACGTGATTTGTACCCAACGAGAAGTATTATGAAATGGACTTAAGGATTCATCGCTGAATTTGACTTATAATAAGATTTGAAATCATCAATCTGCATGTTAATAAGACTTGCATAAAAACTTTTATTTATGAATGGAGATATTTTAGATTTCCCATCATATTAATTCAAGAAACAGAATTTTTAACAATTTCATATCAGGTTATGTTGGCAAGATGCCAGACTTTTTCGGACGTAAACTAACTCTGCGGCCATCCATTATGTCGGCGTAATTTATGCTCAACAATTTAACATCGATCAGGTAGAGTGGTTCAGAATGTGGAAGATTACAGGCCAAAGTGCTTTTCACTCAATTGTGTAACGACTTTAGTCTGCATAAAGTGTTATGATTTTTATATCGATAATCGAATTGTTAACGCAGAATTAAATTTTTTGATGGAAAACCTCAAAACCAATTCAATTTCAATTTACATCTTTAAATATGACAAGACAATCACTTTTTAGTAGGACCTTATTGTTTTTACTATTTCCGTATTCTTATAAGTTCATTTGTATTATAGTGACATGATATATCATTAATACAACACTCTTCTGTGTATATTGAATCCTTTAACTTCCCTTTCTTCTAACAATTAAATCCATCCCCTCTCTTTCCCATATCCGCCAGCTTCCCAGAAACACACGTCATGTCAACACACAACAGAAAAAAACCAATAATTAACATTAGTAAAGTATTTCTTTACCAGTTCTATTACACAACTAAAGGTGTTGTATATATAATAATCCAACCGTTGGCAAATAATCTGTACAGAAACGTCTCCTGCAACTGTAGCCGGGAACGGTTTAACTGAAATAGGTTTAAAGAAAACCATTTCTTGTTTTTGAAGGACTCAATTAATAAGGTTTTTGTATAATTTTAAAATTTACCTGTTCGTTATTTATCCTTTATATAGAGATACGAATTAACTGTGTAAAATGTATCATTTAATTTTTATAATCATAATTATTTACGGTGCTGGCGCATCTTTTCATTAAGACAAATGTTCCGCTAATTAGACCAATCATTGCATGACGAGTCATATCTATTACTGCAAATATGAAAATCTTGGGTGAAATATTCCATTATTACTATTTGTTTGATGTCATAAATGACGATCCCTTTTCTGTTTGCTTGTTTACTCTTGGTTTTAGCCAAAATTGTGTCGACATTGAGCTAGCCATATAGCCTATGAAAAGTGCGTTGGAATCCATTTATCTATATTGCACTATTAGAACTGTATATTTGTACAAACTTACACACTTGCACGATTTTATAACGCGGATGATGATTGGCATAGAGATTTGTCGCCATGTCATGAAATTCATTTAGAATTATATTTTTATCATTCATACACGGATAGTTTGTAGGCTCTACGCGGTTAAAAAAGAGGGCTTAAAAGTGTATCAGTTTGAGTAACTGATATTAATCATGATTCCATGTTTCATGGTCATTTATCAACAAAACAATAATCTATTTTAAATATGAATCTACGCAACCAGTAATTGAATCAAGTATCTCGAGTGTTACAATTCCAATACAAAGTTACCAGCGGGCTATACTTATCTTTATTATAATATAATTAATCATAAAATTAGTTAATTAATAACCACATGGATAAACTATATTGCACAAACAGCTGTTCCGGTAGTTTGGCGCATTCACGATCGATGGTCTTAAAACAATATTATACGAGCTTGTATAAATTAGGTTCAGTTTCAGAGGTAGCTAGAAAGTAAATACTATAACGTATTAAATTTGAATCACTTATTCTTAGCAGCTAACATAGTAGAGGCCTGTGTTTGAGCAAAATATACTTTTGTTTGTTTTAAAATATTGTTATAATTCATTTTCATTTTTTTTTTAAATCAAATAACTTAATTGAGTTTATTATGTGTGAAATCTCATAAGCTTTGTATACGGTTGTTGTTACTAAAATTATTAAGAGAGAGAGAAAATATTTTAAAAAACGCTGAAATGTTTATTAAAAAATCTTCGGCCCAGAGTTCTAACTCGTAATATATAAAATAAGTACTAACACATATTTTTACCATTCAAAGACAAAAGCATGCCAATTACGGATAATGTACACATGTTAGCATCCATTAAGGAAATCACTTCTAAATTTGCCATTCTCGTGGGAAAAAAAACCTTCGGTAATATCTGATATTAAAGTAATAATGCTTCTAATATGCGATTGCCTCGGTTAATGTCATTTTCGTAACGTAATTTATATTGTTATAAGAATATATGCGGTTTTTTATTAATAATAACAATTTTCCGTTATGTTTACTGTTGTCTGGCATCTCTCAATGGAAAGTAAACATAAAACGCGTCCACTTTAATAAATAATTTAACAACAATTTTACGTCCAAACTCTGTTCCTTCACTTTGGAAAAGTTAATGTGTATACGTTTCTATAACTAACAGATTTTTGTATTTCTGTTGACGCTGCGGTGCGCTACAGATCTATCTATATGAGTAGCAACCGTAATTTTAAATCGTTTAAAAGACATTAGCAACTTTTTAATTAAAACTTTTACTAAATTAACTTAATTTCATTTTATTAAACTTTACTAACATTCGATTTAAAAAAAAATCATGATTTTAAAATTGTTTTAGGCATAGACGTAAATCAAATTGAAATCCGTAAATCTCGTTAGGCAAAATGAACATTTCTATATCATTAATTCTTTTCATTTATTGGAAAATAGGTGATCAAGAAATGTATAGTATAAACATAAACAACGATATGTATATACTAACTATTCATTTCTTGATGATATAATGTAATCGTCAATTAGTCAATGAAACAATACCCCGCATTCCAGATGATACTATACTATGAAATGGGGGACGTTAATTGACTCAAGTCTATGAAACTAAGAAAACCGCAGCGTCACTGTAAGCAATCCATCAAGCCGTGACATACAAGATGGATCCGAGTAACTTAAATACTCCGACGCATATATAATAATAGGTATGAGTACCCAGTGATCGAATACTTTACAGTAAATTAAAAAAATATAAGAAAGCTTTTAGAAAATGCGTTTCATTAATATTACATTATTTTGATGATGAAAAGTTTAGGAATGAATTGACTTCAGCTTAGTTTTGCTTCAAAATTAAATAGCTGTACAGCGATATCAAATCAGGAGACCTGCCCGTTTCCACCAAAAAAATTGTCGAAATTTAAGAATATTTTATTGTAATATCTAAACAATTTTAAGTATTGGTTTCATTTTTGAATGTCTAACGAGAATAAATAAAAAACTTCTTCAGTTTTTACGCTGATAACGGAAGAGAAGATAAAATATTAATATATTTTGTCAAATTTACATTTGCGATACGATTACTACTTAATTTTCTATTACAACTATAGTGTATTACAAAATTCTAAATTAAACCAAACCTTTTGAGACAGGTAGGGTAAGGGTTATTATTTATAGCGTTCATTTTAATTAAATTAACTGTCAAGATAAAGCATTTGTTCTGATAGCAATTTATTAATATCAAAAATATTTTGCTAGATTTACGTTATAATATTTCATTATCATATTCATGAATTTAATCTTATATTGTTTTTATAGATTAATATAACAATAATAACACAAACGAAGCACAACCACAAAACAGTCGCAAACGCTAATCAATTTTGGTAGTACATATAAAAATCAAATCAATACATTTATGTATATTATTTGTATTAATCCTGTTTCCATTATGATATACCATAATTTTGTATTAACAACAAAATATAAACCCTATATTATAGAGATAACTCGATGTTAAAGTGATTTAAAAGTAGTGGTCAGTGAGATATTGCCACATAAATAATATCTCAATAACAGTTATCATGCTATGTAATAGGCCGCTTATTCCCACAACATCATTTCTATCTTGGAGTGAGTATTAACTACAACTACAAAAAATATCTTATAAAATTAGCCCATAGGCTTAAATTAAATGAATGGGCATATATCGTTTTATTTAATCACCATGGTTACATACTCGTTTCTCGATTAATCATTTCTTTGATAAACATATTTGTTGGCCGTGGTCTGTTTATTTAAAGTATTGACGTACTCGTATTTGCAGTTTAAAAGTTGTGTTAACGCGTAATTCATAATTGCTTTCATTGGAGTTAAGCAACCGCATATAAGCGTGTCATGTTATAATTTGAATATAACGATTTATTTATTTATTTAGCAAAAGACGTTAATAGATGTTAGTACATATAAGAGAATGTGAGGGAATATAATGTAAGAAATGTGAATGCATCGTGGAGTTGAGTATAGCCTTTCATTTTAGTACTGAATTGGAGATCGGCTGGGTTTGTATTAAATTTTTTGAGTAAAGGTGTTTTAAAAACTACAATTTCTAGATTTAGTGCTTTAAAACTAGTGAACAAAATGTTGCCACTTTAAAAAATACATTTTAGTATTTATTTGGGAATAATATTTTGATTTTAGAAAAAATACTGTGGCAGTTGCCAAGTGCGATTTATCCGTATTTACCCCACGGTTGTTGGTACGCCTTAAAATGGTTTATAGAGGCCATAACATACTGTATTTCTTAATTCACCCCAATGCATAAACTTTATTGTAGCTCTAAAACGAAACACGACGTTTGGTTTTTACAGACGCTTGTGTTTTAGTATCTCGTTGGATACTTGAAAACGTTACGGTTTTATAGGATTTAATCACGTTAACTTATATATTGTGTAGTTATAATTATTTCAAAAAAATCATTTAAAACTACTAATTAAGAGATGTAATGGTAGTCTCGTATTTCTTCTCTTAACAAAATTCACTCATCTACAAAATTTCAATCCCGTTGTAAAATTTCAAACACAAATCTGTATTTCAAAAGCTTTTAAAAGCTCTAATAATCTTTTGTGGCATTGTACGTCTACGTTTCATATTTGTTACAATAATGTTTTACTTTTATGATACGAAAATATGACTTTTAACGGTAAAAGCCGCTTGATCGGGCCATATAAAAATGTTACATCCAAATGGGCCGGATATCCTTATGGCGGGACTCTGGGTACGCGGTTAATATATCCTCTCTTATAAGGATTAAGGTGCTTCTATAGAGTATAAATTGTAATTTCAAACGATTTTCGCTATGAATTTCTTATACGCGTTTAAAAACTTGTTGTAAAGTGTCGTTTTGACACTTTTCTATTCAAATATGTCTTATGTTTCATTATATTTAGTATGAAAGTGTTTAGTATTAAAATCTTCTACTCGATAATATTAAATCGATTTGATTAGAACAAGTTACTAGATTACGCAGTATCAATACTTTGTATCCATATGCAGCGACATCTTTGGCGAATTTTTACAATACTTATTCAATTGATATGTTTTCGATAGGTGTAAATGATAAATGTGCCCATTAAATTCTATTTCTAAAAAAATATGTATGAAATAAATCAATGAAAAAATACATTTTCAAAATAGAGTTGAACATTCTCTTCAGTCTCGGGCCAAGCGACAAAATAATGGCGGCGACAATGTTTTTAGTAGCACAACTATCTCGACATTCCGCATCTAATGGACCGAAGCATTTGTTTTATTTACACAATCATTGTTTGAGCAAACGAACGATTATTCTTAGGAATTCCAAATACTCATTGTCAATATCCGTTTTATTAACATTCTAATGTTTGGGGGTCAGACCCATTAGCTATGTGATAATTACATTGTGAAAACTTCTGCAACTTCAATTACTATTGATATTTCTAATATATCATGATATATAAGTATGGTTTTGCTATATTATTTCGAGCTTGTTGTGCAAGAACAAACAAAGGGAGACAGACCACTTATGATATTTTAGTAATAGAATCCGGCAAACAGAAGAAGATCAACACAAACAAGTGAAATCGAATCAAGCGTTCCTGAGAGGAAATATTGGAATTGGTTGTGGAAAAGATGGGGAAAACAAAAATGGAGAATATTGTACAAGAGCTTATTTCACTATTCTATTTGTAAATTTTGTAATAATATCAACTGAACCTGAATGAATCAAGTGAATCCTGAACATATCTTATGTTCAGGATTCGCTTAGAAAATAGACAGACAAGACAGACCTGTCAAGTTTGTAAAGCCGAACGTATCGTCTACAAACAAAAATATTTTAAACGCCAATTAATACTTTAATTGATTATTAATTTATTTTAATCACGAACGTCTTAGATTCCTAATATATTCATATACTTTAAGTAAATTATAGATTTTATAAAAAAAATTAAGGCACTTAAATCTTTCTTAGAACATTTAAAAATTTCCTTACAAATTAAGTAACACATTAGCTTAAATATACATTCCGTTAATGCTTTAAATTGTATCCTATAAAAGTAGGACAAACTCCTCAATAGAGGTCAGCACACACTTCGTTAAGAGCTCATTGAGATAGCGTGTTGATACTTCGGTAATGGACTTGACGCAAAAATGTCTAGGTAAATTCCTTTTATTCCCAGCATCCAGTTACCAAGGCCAAGACTATAAATTAAAATAAAAAGAATACGCATTATTAAAGTGACACATCTCAACATGTATTATTGTGTACCATTTTTAAATCAATAAGATATTTTAAAGGAAGCTCTTTCTATCGCCTTTTTAATTTGAGGTCAAAGTTTGATTATAAAACGAAGAGTCTAATCGTTGTCATAACTTGATTTTTTTATGTCTACGCTTTGGTTTAAGGATGCATTGACTAATCGCAATCGAACATAATGCTTTATCGCTTTTTCAATTGTTTTTTAACCCCATTGATAATTTAAATTTTAAGTTATTTTTCGTTTGTTATAGGTTCTTATAGGATGGATAGAGGATTTAATATACAACCTGTTACTATAGGTAAGGTTTAATGCAGTTTAAATTACAATTATATTAAGAGCTTTTTGTACATTGTGGATTACTATACTTAAATAACAATGACAATAAAACGTGAAGGTGATTCCAGTATTTAAAAACTATGTGTCTTGGATTTTTTTATAAACTATTGAGAAATGAAAAATAAAAAGTTTTTTTTCTAAATACTAAACAATAATACACCTATCTTATGAGAAATACGTAAAAACTTAGTTTAATTGATGTGATACGACATCTGTATATCAAGCTCCTCATAATTTTAATGCGGCGATTAAACTGTGACGCCATTATCGTCCTATCCTTCGTAAATCATTGAGAAATATTAAATTTCAGTAACTTATTCATATTAAATACATTAATTATTTATACTTTGATTTTATACTAAATCAATATGCTTAATATAAAGTTAATATTTCAATTCAAACTTCAATCAGGAGTATTGAATAGCGGTAAATTTGATCGCGTAAATAAATCTAGTTTAAATTTAGCCGGCTTATGTAGCATATTGAGCTGTCAAGGCTAACAAAGCTTTTAGTGTATTTAGTTAGCCGTGTTAATTTCGGCTTTAGCATCCTTCTCCAATATACGCTTCAAACAATAATTACCGAACAACGTTTGAACGAATAAACTACTTTTTCTACGTACACATTGCAGATACGTTCGACGATTTATGGGTGTAAAAACAAGTACTTAGATGTTAATAAATATTTGTTTATTGTAGCACAAACAGTCCTTCAACTATTATACATGGCCTGAACGAATAAATGAAAGAGTTACAGAAAAAAAGAAACGAAACAAATGTGTTTGTAATTACATATTACCACTCAGCTCACAACCATAAACTAAAATCATCACACTATTGTCGACGTGCGACCTTAGTCGTACATACATTTCACAGAGTGTTTATGAAATATTACATTTGCCTCATCACCATATAGTGGTGTTCGTTTCGATAAATTTCACAGAAATTTCCATACTGAGCTAATATTTTAATATTATGAAATTAAAAAAAACATAAAAGTTTAACATAATAAATAGTATAATTCAATTATAGTAGATAAACGCATTTTTGTCCGATAACTTGAAACAATTTATTAGTAGGTATAAAATATATCACTACAAATTAAATAAATATTAAAAGAAACGATTATAAACTTTCGTTTTTTTTATATATCACCTAAAGTCACGCGAGATGTCATCACATTATATATATATATATAGATAGCTCATGTTAAACATACATTGTAAAACTTTCTTATGAATCTTACAACTTATTATGAAAGGGTCTATAACAATACTAGATATTACAGATACATGTAACTTATAAAACTACCAAAAAAAGGTACATATACTATATTATAGTTTACACTCTTATTACAGGTTATAAGTGAGTATAGTATATACGACAAATAACTACAAATCATTATATATGTCATATGTCTATACTATCGTTTTGTTATCTATGATTTAAAGTGTCATCAAGTTACATCATTTTAGCTCATTTGTAGTAAACTATCTAAATAACTTAATATATAAAAGTTTATTATTAGATATCATCTGTAATAACATAACTACAAATAATTATCTATACTTTTTTTGTTATCTATGACCTAAAACTGCGTCAGAGGTGACATCACATGTTAGTTCATGTTAAATTAATGATACTTACAAACTCAGTGAGCACAACCTATACCGCCTCGCGTTATCTCTGCCTACGCAATAGTTCAACCGATAAGGCTATAATTACATTTTAACCAGCGCATTTTACTATCATCTCAGTTCGTTTTCACGACCATTAGTCGCCTATACGCTCGTTTTCCTGCAATTAAACAGAACCGTTGTCCATTTTGCGTAAAGTTGATTAGTTGTGACAGGCTTAGTCCTCACACAAACGCAGAAGCCTCCTGGGGCTATCATATTCGTTTTAGATCTCTCGTATTGGAGTTTTTTTATCGTCAACTCCCACACATTCCAGGATTTCGTAGTATGTTACTACATATACGAAATGTACTTCAAAAGTTATGAATAAAATCTAATAATATAACCATGCCTAATCAATGTATGGCTATCTATTTAATAAAATCGAATTAATCAGATATCTACGTCCGTTTGATATCCACATATTTATCGAATGATTATAACTGAATTTATCGTTTTATTATTTAGTCGTGCAATTTTTCGGTTCAATAATGTATCCGTATTCGAAGTATAACCTTATCGTCCATTTACGGAGTTTATGTTAGTTTGACGTGTTACGTCATACTATGGAAGATTACTACACATAGCAAACTATTGTCCTCAAGGAAAGTAAGTTTATTACGCCTAACACTTTATGATGATTTGTATTAAATAGATACAATACATTTGTGGAAATAAATTATTAACAGGGTGTGTCCAAAATCGAAAATTTAAAATAAATAAGCTTAGCGTACATCCTTAAGTATCTGTTATCAATTACGTAAGCCTAATTACAGTTCAAATACGAGCTTAATTAACACTAATTGTTAAAGGGACTAATCAACCCTCGGATATACTTATTGTTAATTAATATTATTGTTGTTATATAAATAATAAATATTATTCCCTATATTATATAATATTACAAGGGAACAGTCCCTACCATTTTTTCTTTTATTGTTCCACATAATATGGATATAAAACCCAAAAAAATATATCCATTATACCGTATAGCAAAACGCTATATTGAAGCCATAAAAACTTTTTATTTAACTTGAAACTTGAAGAAATAAATTATTAATGAGGGTAGGGAAATATGCATGAAAGTTTTCTTGAATATTCCTTTGTGGTTGTGAGAAAACCGATCGTATTGAGGGATTTTGTACTAAGACATCCGTAATAATATATTACGATTCCTTTTTTTCTTTAACAGTTTTATTTCCCACATACTTTCGCGGTGGATGTTAAGCATACATTTTATAGCCAAACGTTGGATTTTATGAGTTAATATTGTTCAGGCCTTCCGAAGGGGGGACCTCTCTTTTCCTAAACTTTTCATCCAACTCATGGGAACTTCAGTTCCCTGGGTTCTGGCTGCTTGGTACTTCTTTAGATTTTTTGCATACTTTTTCTCAGAATGTCATGGAGCGTAGTCTGTGATCACGGGTCACAGATTTTGCCATCAGACGCAGACTACTATCAGTTAGGCTGGGATATTAATTACATTAAGGCTCCGGAAGCCATCGCCTCAGCCAGCCCAGGTCGTGCCCAGCCTTAAACGCGTCGTCTCCGTTTCAGACGCGACGAGGTTGAGTTGAAAAGCAAATTATTGGCTTAGTGGTTAGGGTGGTTATGAATGGTTAGGTACGATTACTAGAAACAAAATATAAATAAAACACTTATTTAATATAGTTTGCATAGAACAAAAGGTTTATGTTTCATATATTATGTTATTTTATAGTCGTAACAGAAATCCAGTTCTTCAAAGCTAAAATCTAAAAGTCACTTGCTTACTCTATAACGTTTAGAAAATCCAAGTTACTCTCAAGACCCGGTAACTCATTTATACCCCATTTTATAGCCTATTTTCCGGAGGAATGTAGAACTTTTGCTCCGGATTCCGTACGACACACGTGCGAATTCCTATATACGAGTATATTTTCTAATATTTGTTCGTATTATGACGCCGGTAAGCTATGCTATAGAAGATTATATTGGATTTTTTGTTTGACATATCCAAGTTTCGTACATCGAGTACGGAGAAATAAAATCGGTATAACAACGTAAAATCTAACAATAATACTAAATAAAGAATAATTTTGAAACAATTGTAACAGCAATATTATTAAAAAAAACTTTAACGAATTAGATAATTTTTATCTTTCATGTGCTTTACAGAAGTTAAAACTTTCTACGTCTAATCGTAGTTTTAAATGCGAACGCCAAAAATTTTAGTTTTTAAGTTTTTTATAATATATAGTATAGTTTTTTATTTTATAATATTTAGTTTTATTACTTATCTTGTTTACAAATTACATTTGTGTTTAATAATTAGCAATATTTTAACCTTTTACTTATTAAGAGTGTTAAATTTTGTCATTATATGTATTACTAGCTAACCCGGCAAACGTTGTTTATATAAATTATTTCTATTAAAAAAATGTGAAGGGGGGACAACCGTTATCACTAATGGATATTAAAATAAGATGTTGGCCGATTCTCAGACTTAAATTTTGATTTCATGAGAAGTCAAGTCAAGTCGTTTCGGCTGGAACATTGTGATACGAGTATCGTATGTATTAGATTTTTATATAAACACGAGCGAATTAATATTATTTTTCAAATATTTAACCTCGTTTTAAAAAAAGCCAGCGCTAATATTGACCCTTTTAAGAGTGTTTAGTGTTGAGAGAGTGTTGAATAATTAATGTAGCACCGTCCATTATAACAATTTAATAACTCCGTCCTAATTTTAAATACAAGTGAACGAACATTTTAATATAGGTGAATTTGTTTTTGAAAATGGTATTAGGTTCAATTTGTATTATTAGTGAGAAATAGTTCCACAGTTAGTAATATTAAACGTCTACGTCAAATCTTCAAGATAAAAGCGAACCACTCAATAAAAGGCCGGCAACGCACAAACGAGCTCCCAGTCACGTAAATGTCTATGGGCGACGACTTCATCTTTATGGTGTGCCTCCTGCTCTTTTGCCATCTCTTCTATAAAGAAGTGTATGTACAATATTCTTTCATAGTTTGGCTCTCTTTGGAGTAACGTTTCTAAGAAAAATTCTGCCAGCAGTTACTGTGCAAGGACCACACTCTTTTAATTTATTTCTCTCTGTACAACTTAGATCAAGATTTAATATTAGTCTATTTAACATAAGTAAAAGAAACCTTATGTACAATTCACTTATGTACATATTTAAATCACCGCAAAAGAAACCACACAAATTCGTAAACAAGAAAGGGTAATTTCGTGAGGTATCGAAAACATTTTCACTTTATATTTGTTGTAGTTGACAAACAAAATACTTAGCCGCAGTTTGAGGGCAACTCTGCTTCCCGTTAGTAAGTTATTTCCCTGTTTAACAGATAATTTTTTTGTAAACAATAAACAAGAAACATACGAAATTAAACAAGCATATTCTATAAAAACTTTGAAATGTCGTTAAAGGTTAAAGAAGATACGTTTCTTTAGTTTTTTAATCATTTTATTTGTCCAATTTTGGTATAGAACAAATATTGCCAGCCATTTTGATCCTTGCCCTGTGACTGCTTTAAATTATTTTTTGTAACAAATACTGTCCTTGTTAAAATCTAAAGAATTAGTAGAGACAGATTAGTGGCCATATATTCTATTAAGGCAGTAACATTAAAAATTGAAAATAATCATACTGCAAAAAAAATATTAATAAACTAACAACATCATACAAGTTAACGGGATGTTGGTTCATCTGTTATAACAAAAGACTAACGTCTATTTATAAGTGTAAATTTGTACCAAAATAGTTAGACACAAAATGTATTAACGATAAAGCATAATTAATCAGACGAATAATAAGCAAATATCCTACAATGTATTATGATATATAGTACTTACATTGTGTATTATTAGACATCATATTGTATTCTCGTGGTAAATGGAAATCTGTTTATATTAAACTATTAGCGAAACAATTCGAATGTAATATAAATTATTAAGACAATAACCACGTTGAATGTAAATTTATTGTTTGGAATTGCGAAACTTGGTTCATGTAAACAGTAATGGATTTAATTGTCTTTGTAAATTATATGTGTTAATGCTACATCGTGTATTCGTGTGCTTAGATATAGATATAAAAGAATATTGATGGTATAATATAATGTATAGAACACTTAATTTGATTTGTACCGTAGTAAAGATAACTTTTTTAAAATTAAATAATTATTAAAGATTACTTTAGAATATTTTTCCCATATGATCGTTAATACGAAATTTAAGGGTACTCAAACTACAAATGATATCGTTATCGTAATTTTTACATTTGTTAATACGTAAATTTTCAGTAAATGCTCTTCATTCCCGAGTCTTAATTGTGAATGAATATTTAACGAATCACTTTCAAGTTTAATAGCTCCTTACAATTAAAAATGTAGGGAAAATTAAACCCTTTTCTTTACGAGTTAAGCTCCGTTTCTATAGAATAATTAAAAGTTGTTTATATATTTCAACTTTTGAATGTCGTGTTAAAGTGAGATAAATAATGTCTATCAAAAGTTAAATTAGAAGGTAGGCGTTCTTTCGATCTTTACCATACCATAATGTATTCGTTATGGTATGGAAATGGTATGGTAGATATAAACGAAATATATTGTCACTACTTATGGAATCCCTCATATTTTCTACCCTTCACTTTATACTAACACTCAAACAAACCTGATTACATCAACAGGTAATTTTTGGTAATTGAGGATGTCAAAATTACATCCTCCATTGCCTATTATCTCCCCCAAGTGTTAGGGATCATATCCTATATCAATTGCATCATTCAAATCTTACTTTCTATATCTATTGTTGATTTGAATTAAAACTTCTGTAACGGATTTATACTTAAAGTTATTATATTATTAACAGAACTCAACGTTTTGAGTTGATTGCTGTACTCAGCGAGAGACTAATTACGTTAAAAATGTAACAAATTCGAATATATTTCGTTGTTTTTTTTTTGTACAGTATTAATTATTTTGGATCTTTATCTTAGTTATTATGAACATAATTAATGTTCTCTACACGATACATGTAATTAT
Source organism: Leptophobia aripa (assembly GCA_951799465.1). NCBI lineage: Eukaryota > Metazoa > Arthropoda > Insecta > Lepidoptera > Pieridae > Leptophobia > Leptophobia aripa. The sequence goes on from OX637271.1 coordinate 3,709,376, forward strand.
TTTAATGAGCCAGAATATAGAAACTCGAGAGAATATGGGTCGCGTGGTTTTTTGAGACGTAATCAAAGGTACTCCTGGTTATAACACGAAGAAAGTCTGTGTATAAATTATATAATTATATTATTTTGCATTAACTCAGATTCATAATATATTTATTCAAAAAAGGTTTATAAAGACACTTAAATCATCATTTACATTGCCACCGGTTCAGAAGGTATCTACTGAGAAGAACCGGCAAGGCAATCGATAGCGATTCTTTTAAAAAATCCATGTACAGTTCAATATACAAAAGGCATCAGGCTACTCAATAATGTATGATTCCCGATGCTGGGATATTTCTGACACATTGCAGGGATCTTTGTATTCTAAATATTCTTTAACTGTATAATATAATTTTCCAAGCAGAATACTCTTTAAAAAGGCTTTGACTTGAAATGTGTTGAACGAATGTTAACTTATATTATTGAATATTGATATACAAACATGCCCATGTAAAATAATTATGTACTTTACTAACTAAACAGACACTAATTTAATCATAATTTCTAGTTGTGTCTCTACTTAATTAAAAAAAATGTTTTTAAACGAACAAAATGTTGCATTGCATTGCAAGAATAACGATTATTTTTGAAGAAATCACATGAAAGATAGTGTAAGTGAGGCTAGCTTAGCTTTTATGTGAAAAAAAAAATTAACTAAAACAATTAAGGCATATGATTTGAGAACTGACAGTTAAAACAACTATTTAAGTTAACTACACTAAACTAAATTCTATTCCAATGTCGAACAGACGACAAATGTTCCGGTGATCTCCGGTTCATTGCCAATGTTAACGATGAATAATGATGAAATTTACTCGCCCTTGGCACAAGGTAATGGCTCTCATACTGACAGACTCCAGGTTGATTTTAAATATAGAATTTGATTTTCCGTTAAATATAAAGCAAATTGGGTAATTAATTTAATTATAGCCATGGCATTGAAATATGATTATAACAGCAGAAGTTATAGTGTTTACTGATTGCCTGTTCCTCTCGTCTGTTCATATGTTGCCTTCCATTCATTTGAGATGTACCTTAAATTTTGTCTATTTTTTGACAAATATTTATTTATATCTTTTTCATACATAATAGTTTCAACGATCACTTGTGTACGTCAATAAGTTTATTCTTATATCTAAGGCAACGAGAATAAAACGGTCCTTGAAAATATACACAACAAACTCTGCTGGTTAACTGTAAGTTTTTTAAGGTTGATTACAAATCTCCTTATCTCAGCATCAAGAACGATTCGTTCCAAAGTTTTTTTATTTATGTATTCCTTTATACTGTAATATGACTTGCTCAACAATTTTTGCTTAATAAAGTTTTTGAATTTATTAAAAGCCAAGTTTGAAACATCGAATGGGAGTTTATTGAAAATGTCGAGAATGAATTACTAATTTTATGGAGCCTCCTTATGGGCACAGGGAATTTATGCTTATTCCTAGTTTTATGGCTATGCACCATTTATATTAAATTTTTCTACGCGTATAAGGTTTTCGTAGATATATTGAAAACTTGCATAATATATCCTTTGCGGAGAACTTCGTTATCGCGATTCAAGATATATGATGTTGAAGATTTTGTTTATAGATATAACGTTGTTTACTATTCTCATGTCATTAGAAACTTGAGTTTTTAATGAAGGTTGTACTTCTCATCTATGTCTATAAATTCAACACAAAACAACCGTTATTTCTCTCTTTTTAACTACAAACTGGATTAACTTAAACATCATCAATATAAAAATGGTTTTTCAGTAACAGTAATTTTAAAAAAATAAGTGATTTCTTTTATTTAAAAAATACATCACAACTTTTAAACTACAAATACAAAATACTGTATTGCATTATAATCGCATGAGAAAAGTGGAATATGATCGAACTTAAAAATGTTATTTACACAGAATTCTTTTGCGTCGAATTTTACATACAAAGCCAGACCTAAGACTTAACCCTTGACCTTCATATTTGAATATCATTCAACTTTGAGTAATTTAGTCAGCGGATGACGTCAGGTTCACGCCTAATTAGAAATTCATAATTAACAAAAAATGTGAGGATAAAAATATGCTTTCAACTTATGACTTTGGCTTCATACAAACAACAACTAATACAAGCTCATGCCGCGCCTTCATTTATGGAAATCGTAGTCTGTGACTAGTTTGATTATCTGGTTTAAGACGAAGGTTGAAACTCGTTACAGTTTAAGAGGACTACATACAGGTTTTGGGGTTTATTATATAATATATAAAATAAATAAACAGATATATCGGATAACGCTTATTAATTTTAGGGACAGTGGTTTGACGGCTTGAGAGTACTTTAATCAATTTTAAATTTTCAAATAAAGTCTTGATAACACAAACATATTATTTAGATTTTATTATACACAATCAAGACCATAAATAATTCTGTTTGTTCACAAAAATGTCACTTGAATAGATTAATTTGACTTAATTAAAAAAAAAACTTATCCGCGTGATAACATAGCTAGGTAACGATTTCCATGATTTAGTGAAATAGGTTTTCTATAGCTTTTCCATGACAAGCTGTTTCATTGTCGACCTTCGTACAATGTGGTACCATTCTAACGTGTCCTGGCAAAATATAAAATACGAGTTATATAAACCATACAAGGTGTAAAAACTTTTATGTCTAGATGCCTTTGTTATCATACAACACAAATAAATATTTCAATTAATAAAAATGTTATTACTATGAATAAACATATCTGTCTGCGTAATGCCGAGTTTATTTTTTCCAGATCTAATATCGAAATTACGTTATTGTTTCACCGAAAACTCCCGAATGTCAATGACGCAATAACCACTAAACCATAAAAAATAACAATTTTGAACTTTTGACTTTCAATAACTACTCATAAACAACCACCGTACATTAAAAATGGTTCCTTCGCACGAGATAAGGAAATTAAACACGCGCGATCCATAAAAAGTTTTGCAGAGACAGTCAGAACAACGTCAAATACTTACCCTAAAGTAATAAAATAAACCGTTTTCCAGTTTCATTAGCGGCTCCATCCATCAGGGTGTAATTGAGACCCACCCGGCTGTCACTCACTCCGTCTTATTGGACAAGATAGCCATTACTTATTGGCAAAACTGTCGAATGTGTTCACGATCGGTTAATTGACTATTTTTGGGCTATTTACTATTCTTAATTGCGGTTGTTCACTAAAGGAATAAAAGATAACATTCAATATACTAGTTGTAGAAGAATAAGTGTGTATATTTCCTACAAATGAAAAGAGATATCCTCGACCATTGACCGAGAGACCTCAGTAAAGAGGGACTTCTATATGCTTAGTCGTCGAGAGAACACTTAATGTCCTTATGAAAATATCTATATCTTGAACAATACAATTCTGAAATAATAACTGACACAATAATTTTGAATTACTAAGATTAAGGAACTAACGTTTCTGAAATAGACCTTAGTATGATTTGAGTTTGTTTATCGGCAATGTTTTTTTTCATTTTTTGTAATGAATTATTTTTAAATGTATTACGCAAAAATGCAAAGTCATACACTTGGTGAACTCAATTTGTAACGAATTGTTCAGTCGTCAATTCTCTGCATGTGACGTATTTGTAACTGAAATAATAGTTCGCGAAATATTTTTAAATGGACGGAAAATTCGTGTTTATCGTTTGTCGTAAAATAAACAGTTATAAGGTTAAACTAAAAATTTCGAAATTTATACACTGTATAAATTAACAAATTGTTAACGTAAACAATTTAGTTTTACGTTAATATACATATTACTTATTTATATGTGTACAAATTCCATTGTTATTACAAAATCTCACTATGTTTGACTTCAACATAAAATAGTGTCTTGTATAGCAGATGACAAGATAAATCTTGGGCGGAGTACGCGATATTGCGAGTTTTAAAGAACATTACCATTCTTGCTCTCATTCATTTGGTTCGGTTGCGGTTGGATCTTATCCGAAGATGTTTTCGCTTGTGACAGATACCCTTTCGAGAATCAGAGACAAGAGACAATTCCGCCCATGGCCATGGATACTCAAATTGTTAGACGGATCGTGTTGTGGCTGGTAGTGTCGGTTTACTGTTTTCTCAAATTACACCCAGTGGAATTACTATAATTGTGCCGATTTCGAGCTTTAAAGCTGAGCACACCATGCCTGTCCTTCTAAATGATCGATTAAAATAATTTTTAAATTAATTTATTACGTTATAAACTCTACTTTCAGATGTTTTTTATACAAAACGTTTCATTGACAGAATGAAATACAGAATTTTGGCACAGAACTGTTGATATTATGTCGAAGTCAATGTGTCAAATCGAATGAACGAAATGCGTTGATCGTGGTTTAGTTTCAATATTTTATGTAAATATATTTTATAGGGTTTGGACAATAAATATACGCTGTTTCGCTTTTCTCATAGCACTCCCATAGCTTTTTGATCACCTGTATCATAACCTATTCAATAGTGAGACAGCGGATCACACTACCATTTAAAATAACATACGACATTTTCAATCTATTATTCGATAAGGTGAAGTTCACAATAATAGTCAAGTCAGTAATAATTAAGTAGCGAGTGGGTTTCACTTGAGAATGAGACATGCGAGGCACGTGTTATATCACGAACATACCGCTACGTGTCATGCATTTTGTTCTTATAGCATATGGCTTATGGCAAGACAATTGGGTTAGAATATACAGAAGAAAAAATCAAGTAAAAAGAATTACAGCAAATTGTACTAAAAAAATCCTTAACCGAAACAATTTATTGTATAACGCAGCTTTAAGGTATATTCGTTTATAATAAAGAAGGAGAACGATTTAAGACGTTTTTTAGGGAAAATGGCCATAAATCTTCTACAAATTATACAGTGAAGTGTCAGCGTCATGCCCCGCAGTGGCGGCGTTGCGAAATATATTATTTAGTCTGAAGGGATCTTTGGCCAATATTACTTAGCGCGGATTAAACGATTGATATAATATAAAGGCTCCGAAACAACGCTATTTATGATTTGTAATAATTTATTGTTTCCTCATAGAAATATCTATTACAGTATGACTACTGTAGTCACGTGTGACAATGAATGCAAGCAATAAGCACTTTCCTCACTTCTTTCTTTCTCTCTGGAGTACAATATAGGTTTTATCAAAAAACATTAACTTACTAAAATAATTATTAATAAAAAACAAGAACTGAATGAAATTTCTCTAATATTTAAACGACCAACATATTATTTCTGCTTTTACTTCTACAATTTCTAACATTTTTATAAACTTTCAAAATATTCTACATGCCCAAGAGATGTAGACTAGCGCTTACAGCGAGCTTTAATTATTCAGACGATAGAAACGAGTACATTGCCTTTTATTTTGAATGAAAACTTTGTACTACCGTTTTATCGAGTTCTTTATTATGTGTCCGCGAATAAAAGCTTCAAATATATAAATAATTTATTTTATATATACATTAATATAAATAACGTCTTATATTACAGAAGTTATTAGGAGTTTAAGTGGCTTGCAGAGTTCGTTATGTTCCTTAAACAAATGAACTGTTGAAGTTAAGTTTATTCAGTTACTTTTTAAGTTTTTGAATTACATTTGAATAAAGCATTAGCACTGATATACTTGAATTAAATTAAATAGATTTAAAATCATATTTTGACATGGCATTTATGATCATTTAACATGTCTATTTGTGTAGTCTTTTACGATATATTTAGCTTTAAAGCAATTTACCAAATATTTTTAATATACGTAAAGTTCCTATGTTATATATAAGCACGGGAAATCCAACCCGAGACTCTCTGAGTCCCACATGGTAAGAATTGCGCCAATTGGGTCGTTACAGAGCACTGTTTTCTAAAAATATCCTCATTATGTACATTACGATAAAGCTGTCATACCGACTCTAATATAGCGCTTTGATCTGACTCGTTTGTAGATAAGACGGCCTGCGTGTTGTATTGTATTCTAAGGGTCTTCGAAATAACCTTAGAGCCCGTAAATTATCCAAATGATTGAACGGTACCGTGGATTTCTATGGGCTTATTTAATACCATAATAAATATATATGAACATATGAAATATCGAAAACCGTGTCATTCACGAAGTCACGTCGACTATATAGGTAGAAGACGAACATAGAGAGCGGATTTTGCTGCAGGGCTTGGACGAGCACTCTTGTAATTTTTAGAGGTTATGAGTATAATGTAGCCAACTTAGTATATGTTTATAAGATTGTATGTAAAACACATCAGCACGCGTGCTAAGTTACGGGCAAAATTTTCAAACAAACAGTACCGGATAGCGGTCTATTCTTAAATAAGCCTAGTTAAATTGATTTTAATTGGAAATCTAGTCACTTATTGCCTTGCATGTCTTTACATAAAATTTATAATCTCTTTTGTAATACTAAAGCTCAACTCTATATAAATATCTTATCAAAATATAATGTTGGTTAATTATAAACATTTCAAATCAAACCTTCTAAGAATTTATTGATAAAAAAAGTCTCCATTGTAATAATAAGGTACCATTGTATTTAACAAACCTTGCTAATCGTATCTTCAAAGTAACAAAGATGAGTGGAACAATGAGAAAATATTAATTATTTTTATTAAAGCTTCTCATTAGAAAGACTTAGAACATCGCCTATTGGAATGTATTGTTTTGTTAGGGAGTCCAATCTTCCGTTTATTTGATTCAACTGAAACACGTAAAACGATACTATATAATGATTATTGTGAATGAGGTAAATTCTTATTTATTGTTTATTTTCTTATATACATATTTTTTTTAAAGAGTTAGGTCAAACATAATTACACTTTTAATGCGACCGTCCGCCAATTCGTCGTCAAAATATTTATGCTACATTTTGCTATTTCAATAATTTCAAAGGGTTTCTGTTCAACAAAAATATTGACTTACAAATGAAAATATATTTCGTATAAAAGTTTATTTAATAATATTCATTTTGACATGGCAATAAAATATTCAGACTATTTTTATTACAATATGCATCAACATTTCAAAGGCGATTTAGTTTAATCCTTTACAAAAGCACTCACAAAGAGTATTTAAGGATATAAAAATCCCTTTATCGGGCTCACAAAGATGAAACTGACTTCAGTAAATAAAGCCTTTGATATCCTTTATAGGTGCGCAGATTTAAATTATGTAAATATATGTTAAATTAAGGACGTGTTCAATACTTATTTATAGAATACTGCCACTTGATATAATAGCTTTAAATTCTAAATAGATAATATAAAATAATAAGAAGAAGAAGTTTAATTTACGTGAATTTAAAATGATTCAATAAATTGACTTGGTAGTTTACAACCAAACATAAACACTTACTTGAAAATAAAAAATAGGCATTTAAAACGACCAAGTCAAATAGTGAGATGTTCTATTATCGACTTGTAACCAAATTAGTGTAATATGTATATAATTACCATGTCACATGATCGGAATGGATTTTTTGCTACTCAAGTTGAAGTGAAGATATTTCCAGAATGTATTTTGAATTTAAATACATCTTTCCAATCGTCTATTCAGTCGACAATGGCAAAATGAAAGGTTTTTATTCATTTTATAATAGCAGTACGGTGTAACAGAATCTCAATAGCTCTTAGTCAATAGTTCAATAAAAGAGTATTTTTTAAACCTGTTTTGTCTTCAGTGCTGAAGTAATAATGAAATGAATTCTGTTTTTATTCTCTAAATAATGTTTTTATTTGTTAAATTGCATTTTTTGTAATTTTTGTGTCTGTGCACTAGTTGCTAAAATCACAATTAATACCATTCCATATTACAGTAACACTTTTTATTCAGCTACACAGGTTAAACCCTTAAACCTCTATATGACACTCACAGTTAACACATGAGTGTGGTGGATATAGCTAGATATAGAAAGATTATTTTAAGACTAAATAAGTCTTAAGACCCCAGAGAATTTTCCAATGAGTTATCACTTCTCGCTTATTTTTTGCGGAAACCAAATACCATACCACAATAACAAGGTAGAAGAAAATCTTGCTACTTATTAATCTCGTTTATATCGAGGTTAATTGGGGTCGTCTAATATTACAAAGGGCCTTATTTCCATATAAGCTGGCTTTTTCAAAGGGATCTAAGCTTATTACGCTCCTGCATGTACAATGAGTCTACGTCAGGTCAGGCTATAGTTTTAACTTACAATTTCAATCTAAAAGTATAAAAATAATTTCCTACTTTCGTAATGTTTTATATCGCTTAAAACTGATTTAATATATGTTTATATTTTGTGTTATTTACTTTATTAAATAGTCATGTTTCTTCACGAGTATGTAAGAGCAACATTTCCCAAGTTGCTAACTTAGAATAAGTCAGGTACGAAGTTAGTTTTGCAATGTCAAACTCTTAAGTGAGCTGGCGAGCCAATTCACTCCGTTGCTTTAGGGTGCAAGATTGAATTAGTTTATTTAATTGTCAAGTTTGACTATGTTCGTTGTGTTACTTTGTACCATTATCGGCCTTATTATTTCGTATGGATGATATGACAAATATTAGAATAGCTATCTGTAATATAATTGTACACGTATTATTAGTAGTGTCTAGCATTCATTCACTGTATTTTTCAAATCTTCGAGGTTTTTAAGTCGATCAAAATTGATTTAAACTATGAATAAAATTATCATTATTTATATTTCTTAATATCATTAAATTAGTCATTTATTTATTTTGCTTGGTTTTAATAAAACATATACTTGTCAATTTCAGTCATTTTAAATATAATAAAATCTAAACAATGAGCTAAACAATAAATTAACTAACAAATTTATGTGAAAATTTCTCGCAATCTATACCGAACAATGACCTAAGCAAAATCTTTGTATTATATTTCTTAGAATAATAATAATGATTATGTAATTAAAAATCAGCATTGGCTAAATGGTTACTGTGCTACCCTCACCGTGAGTGAGGTCGAGGGTTTGATCCCGGCTGTGCTCCTAGATATCGTATCACCGAAGGCTGATTACCTGATGTGATCAGCCTTCGGTAACAATAAAAACTGTATGTGAAGCCAAAACCCCTTTAGAATTGTAGCGCCACTGGATTATTATTATTTTATAATTAAATATTATTCATAGAGCCTTTGTAAGCCTTTAATTATAAGGAATAAAATAATGTTCATTGTAAAGTTATAATGAGCATGGATACGAGAAAATCTTAATTTCACGAGCCATCTTAATAAGGGAACTTTTAATTACGTATACTTTAACGATCTTGTACTTGTAAGTTTTAATTAATTGTTAGTTAAAAAGTAACTAGTTAAACAAATTTTTAAATAGTTTAAACAGTAAACTGGAGTGTAATTTAAATATTCACTCAGAACACTTACCACAATCCACTCACTCCGTAGTTTAGTAGATTATATATAATTAATATAGCAAATATATAATTAATATAAAAAACATCGAATAACTCAAAACTCGCGTAATCTAACTCTAGTATAGTTTATATGCACAATATTTATGAAATTATTTATATTTAATGTTTTATGTTAATACATACACATTAGAAATTACGATATTTCGTTTATATAAAAACAATAAAACAATTATAAGAGTTATGGTACTTGCCAGACAAAACTAAACTAAACTTTTATCACCACAATATGTAGAAAGTTAAAAAATATAAAAGTCAGAGCCCCTGTATATATTTAAATGTCAACACTGAAGTGGTAGTAAACCTTAATTTATTATTTTCATTTAAATATTATGGGTTACGTCTTAGTTGGATTTGAACTTGTAATCCCTTCATTTAGTGCGGTCCCTAGGGCTTACTCTAATCTAGGATTTTGCATTATTCATATATGATACAACCTTGAATGGATTGGCCAATATTGATTTAGAACAGTGTTACTGAGCCAAAAAATATTTTATATTGTTTATATTTAACACTTTAAAACTTAACATATCTATCATTTCAGAACTCTTTTATATACGTTATATATGAAAGATATACAAATATAAAACAAATTCTAAGCAAAGATTTACTACTCACATTTACAAACTTTCACTAACTTGGTTATATTGGTGGTAAAAAAATTCTGACTGAATTTATATAAACGTGGTTACCCTATTCACGAGCGAGATTCAATTTTGCACGTAGTTTTGTCACTTTTATACGGTCAGATACTCATTGGAATGCAATATTGCTCGTGACGATATTGCCATAATTCATTCTGGAGGGAAATTTTTTATGTTCGCTGGTGCAAAAATATTTATTTTTCTACTACCTACTGAGTCTTTCTTATTTTTTCAAAAGAATAACGAACGAGTGTTCCACAGACTATAAGTAATGTCAGTAATCACTTACTACTGTTAAATATTTATAATAGTAAACAAGGCTTAAATCAAATTATATTTGTCTTAAGAAAATAGACTAGATTGTCTTTTTAATATATCACGCAGAAGACAATTAAAAAAAGTACAGAAAATAGTAAATTTATCGAATCTCTTTTAAAATAACTATTGCAAACTCGGTTATAACGGTATGTAATACCAAACATCTTTGTATAAGTATATTATATTACTGCAAACATACAAATATCTAACTAAATAAACGCTAATTGCAGCATGAATAATAATGAGAATTTCGTAAATTTTAACAAAATAGGAAATTATATCTTGATATCATTACAGTTTCATGTTTAAAGTGAGATATCTAATATCTTTTATCTCTTGCTTAGTCACGTTATCCACCAGCTATTAACCAAAATAAGGGTTTTTAAGTGTCGTTTGTGAGATAAGACTTATATATTAGTAGCTCGTTAGAACGGTTATTTTCAGGAAATCATTTTGCAGGAAATTAGAAAATTTACCGCACTGCGAAGCTTTATTTGACTTATGCAAATATGTACAATACGTAGGCACTTTCCACGTCCCGTGATGTTATTACAATATGTTAATCCTATATAGAACATAGTTTGAATATCTCACCAAAGTGACGTTAGCACATTTAGAACTCGTAAAAATAGGAGTAACACAGTATTGTAACTACAGTGCTGTCTCTAGTTGGCCTGCTGATTAAAAAACCTGTTCGTATAACTATAAACGATTTACTTTGTATACTTATTATTTTTAATATAGGTGAATAATCTATTTAATAAACTCTTAAAAGCATCAGGTTATTTGTTTTTTATATTTCACAAAAAATACTTAATCCACAATTAGTTTTTAATAACAGCATACTTGTCAAGAACGCGTAAAGTGTATTTTATTTCAAAACAAAAGTTTTCATTATGAATTATTATTAAACCTAAGATTAGCAAATGCAAAAATGAAAATATCATTATTCAACTCGTGCGCAGACATTGTTGTAGATAGTTATCATTCAGGTTAATACGAGTTTTCCATATAAGCAATGTAATGGGCAGTTAGTATTTTAAGACAGCATTATAAGCGTGGAAATGGGTGTACCTAGATATCACATAAAATTTTATTATCTTTTAATGCGTCATGGCTCCTTGTTGCTAATCATTACTTTTATCTCTTACGTAAGCTAACGCCAAATTTGGTAAAAAATATTAATTATGGTGCTTGTAAAAGATCAAATACGTCAATAAAGTCCGTTGTAATTAAATTTATGCCAACAATGTTTAATGTAAAATGTATTAAGAATATTACTTATATATTTTGATATAACTATAAACGAATAAAACATATTCCTCATAGATATCAAAACAAGTGCTAACAATTGCTGAGACTAATTAAAATACATTTCAATTACAACAATTCAAGTTCTTGTCTTTGTCTAAATACTATTTTTTTAACCACAGTTTTCTATCTTTTCAGGTCGGAAATTTTCTTGCCGATCACCGGCACTAATGAAGCAATCTGCAAGCGGAATATTGAACTAGCAGCCACTCGAACCGACGTTTAAGTGCAATAAAATAACACTCCCAAGCGACAAAACCAAACAAAACTAACCTCTATAGCCGAACGCAAAAGGAATACAATCCCCATAAACGAATTCACAATCCAATGGCTCTGTGCGGAATTGGAAAGACAATCCAAGCGATATGTCAATTAAAACACAATCGGGGTTGTAATCAATTTCGTGAGCCCAAGACGCGACTCCTTCGCGAGGTTAAACATCAGACTTGATTTAATTATTTTGAAAGAATAGAGTTAATCAATCGGAGAGTAACCTGATGTATGGTACCAAAAGGAAAACAGTAATCGACCCAGTCAGGGACTCGTATGGCGTCTCAAAATAACTTACACTATCCACGACCTAGCTTGGTTACTTTATCTTCGTATCTTCTCATACTCGTATCTTTAGTATTGCAAGCAGACTCGACATTCGCCTCGTTCGATTTCAATTCAACTTTCTCAGGAGTCAATAATACCAATCCCAACTCGACGCTCAATTGGACTTTTTACGATAACAACGCGACGGTTGTGAAGCATCTCCATATAAAGCATTCGAAGTATTCCACCCTCGTAACAGTGCTATTGGCAGCGATTTTTATGATAGTAATATTCGGTACAATAGTTGGGAATATTTTGGTTTGCGTCGCTGTTTGCTTAGTGAGAAAACTTAGACGACCTAGTAATTATTTAATCGTTTCGTTGGCAGTAAGCGACTTGTGTGTGGCGATTATGGTGATGCCGGTCGCAATGGTGTATGATTTAATGGGGTCGTGGCCTTTTGGACCTGTCATATGCGACTTCTGGGTGTCGAGTGACGTTTTATCGTGTGCCGCGAGCATATTGAACTTATGTATGATATCTGTGGATCGATATTATGCAATAACGAAGCCTTTAGAATATGGTGTGAAACGAACGCCGAGGAGAATGCTTTTCTGTGTTTTTATCGTTTGGATGAGTGCTGCTTTTATATCCCTCCCGCCAGTTTTAATATTAGGTAATGAGAAATCGGACACGTCTTGCTCAGTGTCACAGAATCAGGGTTATCAAATTTATGCGACGTTTGGTTCATTTTATTTACCCTTAACGGTCATGGTGGTGGTGTACTATAAGATATTTAGTGCCGCGAGAAAGATTGTGAAAGATGAAAAAAGAGCACAATCGCATTTAGAATCGCACTGCTATTTAGAAATAAATGTAAAAAATGGAGGTGCAGCCGAAGCAAAGCTCTTGGGAAATCAGCCTCAGAACCCAACACGGGGTTCCACTGCGAGTACGAATACTACTGTAAGTAACTTAATGTTAATGGTAACGCTGGTTGATGTTTGGTGTTGCTTTGAGTGCATGCTTTGGCATCGACCCCTATTAAGCAATTACAAACAATGGAATATAAAGTATGGTATATCACAGTCGATTCTATGGCTTTGTTTACAAAGTATCTTTATTGAGTTCTAAAAAACAAAACTTTGTTTTGTTTGTGTTGTAGACACCCACATAATTGTTTTGTGGTAATTAAATCTTAAAATAATACTTATATTTATTTATTTAACACTTTATCGCACTTAAACACTAGAAGCAAATGACATTAACAGATGTAAGAACATATAAGAGCAACGGGCGGCCTTATCGCTAATAAGCGATCTCTTCCAGACAACCCACTTATATTGTCCTACAAAAAGCCTACGCCTATATATTGATCTTAAAAACTTGTTACGAATAATTTTAAACATTTTAATTATCGACTAACAGATATGACATACGATTTAAAATTGTGTTTATATAATGCTTCAAAATAATTATTACTTTACCGAACATCACAGAGATACCTATGCTTTAGCAAATATTCCCGTTAAGTATGGTTATTAAATATCTTTTATGAGCTCGTAAAGTTGAAACATTAAAGTCTTACCTCGGGTTCAAAAAGTTCCATGTAATTTTCAAGTTATATAGTGGTAGATCTTTTTGGGTGTAATTAATATTAATATTGTAACTGTACTTAACACATAACGTATTTAATACACAACCATAATAGTATGGATAAGTTTTACAAGTATAAAATCATGGTTTTAAAGAAAATTATATTTATTTTCAGTGCAGCGTGGATAAGGCAGAAAACTCAATAGGAAGATGTTTCTCTGGACGGAAATCAAACGAATCACAGTGCCCTATGCTACAACCACCAAAGACCCCAACCAAACCTATCCACACAATCAATCGTCCAGCTTCACAGAATTTAAAACCCGAGAGTAATTTAAAAGAAAGACGAAGGACCTCGTCAGAAACCCAGAAAAATACAACTAGTAGAATCCGCTCATCATTATCTACTTTCGCTCAAAAAAGTCATAAAGCCAAGGACTTGTTACAGCCAGTGAATTCACCACATCAGAAAAAGCTGAGATTCCATCTAGCTAAGGAGCGGAAAGCATCAACAACGCTCGGCATAATAATGTCAGCATTCATTGTATGCTGGCTGCCATTCTTTGTGCTAGCCTTAATTAGGCCGTTTGTTAACGAAGACACAATACCTGACGCTGTCAGCGCTCTCTTTTTGTGGTTAGGTTACATAAATAGCCTTCTCAATCCAATAATATACGCAACCCTAAACAGAGATTTTAGGAAGCCATTCCAAGAAATTCTCTTTTTCCGTTGTTCAAATCTAAATCATATGATGCGTGAGGAGTTCTACCATAGTCAATATGGTGGACCCGAACAACATTATTGTGTAAATAATTCAAAAATTCAGAACTATGACGAGGGTGTAGAGATCGTATCTGCTGTGGACCGTGAAGAAACGAGAGCTACTGAGAGCTTTCTATGATTGTCAATACCCCAGGTCGAGGACCTAGATTCTGTGATCTAATTAAGACTTTGCAAGGTGTCGTGTTAGTATTAAATATATACCAAACTAGTCGTCATAGTCGGTTTAATATTTCTTTTATAGTGTACTTTTAGGAAATGGCTCAAAATTTAATTTCTTGAAAATATTATGCATTCAGAACAATTAAATGTTTTCAAAAGATTTCCGTTATTTTGAAACAGCGTGAACTTGAAATTTGTAGTTGAATTTTTAGCTATTTAGCAGGTAAAAGGCCGAGGATGAGATACAAAATTAATAAACAATAAAAAGGACCATTGTCAAACAAAAGTTTAGATAAAATTATTCGTAACAAAAGACGCGATGTAACTATTTCACACGATCGCTGAACAATCACGTCGCTATGTAGCTGATATAACTTAGCCCTAGACTTCAGTGGACCTAAAACTTTTAATGTTGCATTTACATTTATAAACAAGTCGTAAATTAAGCAATAAACTATATTCACCACTCTATATCTTTTTATATGGTTTATTAGGTAACAAGATATATTTCCAGTTTCCAATTGCGTATAATGTGCAAAACATAATATGCACGTGTCTTCAACTGAAACTCTAAGAGCAGGTTGTGGTACGTTTGAAACGAATACTACAATGTATTTAAAGCCTTTGAAATCTTACCTGTTCCTGCGAACATCACAAATATTTGTAGTGTTATACTCCAATATGTCTTTTAAGCAACAATCATTTATGATAAATATATGATAATACTTTAATATACGTATAATATGAAAATTATACTTTTGTTTTACAACGAAAAAACTAAACAAAGTAACTGAATTAATCGTCAATCGTCGTTAATTTATCGGTTAATATTTGGTTATCAATAAATATAATTTTTTATCTCATCTAAGTCCAAACTTGGCTATACAGTTGTGTTGAAGTGGTCTCTGAGATAATGCTACAATGGTTTGCTAACACTATTTTATTATTCAAGCATTCATTTAACAAAAGCAGTTTCATTGAACATCCAAATAAACTTGTACACATTTTACCTACTTTTGTTAGTCGTTATTTATTTATTACTTGATCCTTCTACAAAATACAACCTACAACTACTTCAGGCATTGGTACCACTTATTGAACCTTAACTTCTGAGTGGAATCTAATAAAACAGACCATTTTTATACAATGAATATAGCCAAGTTAATGTAATATAAGTATTTTTAGACCAAGGGATTAAATAACCAGCTTGACCAAAGAGCTATAAAGTGTAAAATGAATTAGGTGTACAAAGCATAACGATTTATTGTTATCGCATCGTTTGTACTATTTATTCAATGTATTTTGATATATTTAATGGTATTTAAAATCTTAGATTACGTGTAATAGGACAAAATAAATTCTACTGTTCATTGACGTTAAAAAAACTTTCTACTTGGAAAAAATACTTTAGTCGAAAACTAAGTTGGAGGATGATTTCAATATTCAGGTTGTCCTTCACTGGATATTCGTATAATGTTTCTTTAACAATTCGCTATAAACAGTATTTATTATTGAACTTTTATTCGATATATGTATTAAAGTATAATACTTTATAAATATAATAAATCATATTAAAAATTAAATGAGTTATTAAATAATTCAATTATCATAATACTTTAACGAAACGTTTGTCATAGAATTTATATGATTCTGTAAAGTGCAAAATGTTGAAGTCATTAGCGTAGAGTTCACGTACGCATGTTGAAGTAGTAAAGGTAATAAAAATGGAAGTTATTTTAAAATTGATGTGATAACGATATATCGTTATATCATACTTCGTATGGTTTAGTTTTAAGTGTGACTGTGTAGCATAAATTTAGATACATGTGATAGTAGAAATAGTAGTTGTTTTTTTTTCTTTGTGAGTTAATTGTGTTGTCAAATTTAATTGTCATTAAGATATAGATATTAACAAAACTGGTTATTGACTTTATTTCTTTATCTAGATAAATATATTAGAAAATGCATACAATAGAAAAGTGTACATTTTTAGTGAACGCAATTGGTACTGCCATATATTGTATAATGTCTTGTATATATTATCTAATATGAGAAACAAAATACGGTAACATAGTATTGCAAAAAGTTTCATTAAGTGCTATTTAATTGCACAGAGATTTTCAATAACCAGTGTATAGATCCCAGTGTGTACAATTTTATAATAATACAAATTGTACATAGTAATTGTAAATAATGTTACATATGAGTAGATATATCATAAGTGCGTATTATTAACATATAGCAGAAACCGTGGGGAAACTACGCTTGAAAATATAATATTTGACACTTCAATTTGATGTTCTAATTGTAATGGAAATATAACTAAATTGGTGTAGTTTCTTTATATATCGGTCAGTATTTCTGTAGTTTAGATGTGTTGCCATATTAATTCGACCGTTCATATAACTTGACTTGTAAAGATTTGAGTTTAATTTTGAAATGTCTTTAATGTAAGATTTAAATCTACGCGCTAACATTTCCGGGCTACCCCGTAGCAGAGTTGTAAAAATATTTAATGTTACTTTGATATTCTGTGATGACGATTAGAGAGAAAAAATATTCTTATAATAACGTAAAACAGAAACGCGTTGGCGTGTTTCGTTAAAATTGCTTTTTATTGGAAAATTGTAGAACTTTTAAGTTTACATGCAATAAATTTGAATTAGGAATAATTATTTTTAAATGTTGTGTTCAATAAGTTACCATTATTACTTAAGTAATCAAAATATCGTACACATTCTAAAATGAACAAAATTTAACTATATTATTATTAGACAAATTATTTTATGTAATATATAATATGAAGATTTCTCTATCCTATCTATAATATAAACATTCTGCTTCAGTACAAAGGTAAAGATCGTTTAAAACTATAATACTTTTACTACTTACTAAAACTGTCCTATCCTTAAAATGCAATTGCAACTAATAGAATTATATTCTTCCGCGTCAGTAATTGTTTTATATATGATTTTGTAAATGAAACATTAAAATTTTGTAAATAAAAAATCATAGAGATTTGTTTGTTTTATTCTCCCGATTCCTTGAATGGTTAAGCCTTATTATAGAATAGACGTGTTATTTGTGAAAATCTTAAATTTGAAATTTCACATAGTTAATCATAAATTTACACTATAGAAAATATTAAATACATTTTTCAAGCTCTATAATAATAAATATAGGCGGATCCTATCCAGGGTCGTCAAACGTCCTTCCAAGAGATTATACTTCAAAACGTTAGTGAAACTGCAATATCGTTTCGTATAAACTGGGTCAGTGTAGTCAAAAGAATACTAAAGTAGTTGAACGAAAAAACGTAATTACCTATCTTACTAAAGTATCCACAATGCTGGAAATAAAATTCAGCTGGAAAATGATCGAAACCAATGAAAACACGTAAGGTAATTCTAATCTTTGACATTGTATAAGAATCGCAAAATTATAAGTTGTTTCAATATGGACAAACACTCTTTTTTAAAAATATAGGAAAACTTCGATTTCTCCGCAACTAAGATAAAAACGCAGGGCCACAAGGCCGATCTATTATCAGATTCGGTAAATACCGAATAATAGATATCAGAGAACGTTTTTTATTATCAAAATCTACTAACTGTTTGTGCCATACACAACTCAACGGACTTTCCGTTGAGTTGTGTATGGCCAGGCATATGACATGGTTATAAAATAATTTACAGTAAAATTCATCCTACCCAAATATTTAACCGGATCAACCATGTATCGTACTGAAAAAAATTAAAATTGTCTGTCTACACTATTGATCTGATTTCTTCATTATATATATTTTAATTATTGCTTTTGCATGCCATGTTGACTGATTGTAAATATATCATTCTATATCTATAAGATTTTTCTTGTTTGTTCCAACTTGTATCACGTTTAAAGTAACGATTATTATTATTATTAGTGTTAAATTCACACCTTATTTTTATATAAATCGATGTCATATAAAAATGAATCTCTGTAACTGAATCTTTGTCTAATGTTAAACGCCTCATGAGTTCATTAGCAGCTCAAGTGACAGTGTCACAGAACACATTATCTCGTCCGACGTGACGTGGATGGCGCGAAATGAATTATACCGTGGACCCTCGTTATATCATGACACTTGGAAAAATGAAACATGTCAAACGACAGCGGTTATATATAGACATTGTAATTGAAACAGGATTCGACGGAATGTAGAACTGGACGTACTTCATGACAAAATTGAGTTGTATTAAAGGAATAGTTTATCAAAATTATACAAAAAAAGGCCGCATTATTGGTATACAGGCATTAAAGATGCTGAAGGCAGAGGCCCCGCTATCTAGGCATTTTGTTCAAAAAAAAATTAACTAGCCTCTAATCATGAGAATTCTATTGTGTTGTACAGATTGAAAAATAAATAAAGTTTCTCTGCCTTCTTTTCTTTTCCTAATAATATTTAATTTTTCATTACCTACCGTTTTTATATAACTTTCAGGATTATAAGAAAGTGTTTTATATTGTAATTATATTGTAACTAAAAATTGTCTTCACCAACTTCAAATATAGCGGACATTATTAAACTAATTGAAACAAACAAAAGTAGTTGTATCAACGAGGCTGCTGATAACACTCACTTTCTTGGTTAAGTACTAAACTACTGAATACAAATAATTGGACTTATGAAATACGTCCACCATATATCAGACTGGTTTGATAGCTACAAAGATTTCGGTACTTCAATGAAAAAACCCTTTGAACATTCCGGTTGGCGTTTGAAACGCGAAACATTGTTACACATTAGTTATTTCCTCATATTGCGTTATTTAGTGCTTTGTTACACGCGATGTATATTTGTTTTTTCATATAACGCGATAGTGAAATGTCCTTAAAATTTTACGTTAAATTTTCCAGAGTTTTTACATCTGGTTGTCTAAATAGGACTTTAATTGTGTCAGAATAATAAAAGCAAGTTATCAATAAATAATTGCGGTTGCGGTCCAAATATGCCAGAGGCGATAGCTAGATACTAAATTTCGAATCAATATACATCTAAACATCTTTATTTGGTGAAATCAAAATATAAACAAAGATGTGGTTAACTTCTAATAATGATTTTTAACATATTAAGGTAATAAAACCTTTAAATGTTTAAACGTAAAAATCTTAAGTAAAAATATTTGAAAGATTAATTTCATTTCAGACCAAAAATGTTTACGGACAACGCGGTAGGAATTTTTATGAAAAGTCATCCAGTCATATATAGTCTTATGTTATTACTGAGTAAACTTTAAAGTGCTGGTGTGCTATTTAAGCTACACCTAACAAAATAAGACGTGCGTAGAACCAAATGATTGATTGCGTTTAATGGAGCCTAAATTTTAACATTAATCAATGTTTAATTCAACAAAGTGACGTTCGGTTAACTTTATTGTTCGGTGAGAGTATCATTATAACTGATTAAATCTTACGATTATACAGCTGTAATAATCGAGAATGTATTTTGATTGATAAACCTTGATCTATTATTTAAATTTAAATAAATGAGGTTACTTACTTACTTACGCGGGTTACAGGTTTGTTGACTCCTATCAGCTACGGTATTTATGAATTTTCTATATTCTAATATATTTTTATGATTATCATGTTATGTTTATTATTATGTTTATTCATATAGGCCACCAAGGTACACTTATGAATCGTCAACAAAAAAAGTTATAAAAAAATTCGATTCTACATTTAGTGCCAGTTCCCAAATCTAAGTCGTAGAGCGGTCGAGAAGAACTGGCAAGAAACTCTCCGCCACTCCTTTAAATCGCCAATAATGTTTTAGTACGTTTCAGTACGTTTCAGTACGTTTGTAAAGATCTGCAACCATTACACCATACATCAGCGAATGCGTCAGCATCTATATTAAATAAAAACAATAAAAAAAATTACCTTTACTATCATCGGTGGGCGAAATAGAAGCACTATCTTGTTTAAATCAAAAATAAATTAATTTTCTTTTGTTTAATATTTAAATACTTTTTATGGTGTTCTTTCCAACGATTACTAATCCTACGTATACGTAATATACGTATTGAAAATAGTAAGTCAAATCATGGTCTATTATTATACATTCAATTTGTATATTAAACGTAGATGGTTTGCAGAGATCATTAGGATATACTACGTTACTAAAGTAATGCAAAAGTATTCGTCAGTTTTTATAGTTGGCGCCTACGCATGCTCCTACCAAAGATTTATTGGTACAATTTTATTTAATCTTCTTCTAAACAATCTTGATTACAGAATTAAATAAATAAAGACGTTTTTAATAGCGTTACAATGCTTTAAAACGATGTATTAAAGACAGTTGTTAGTTTAATACAAAACGAACTTTAAAATATTTGGTCTCTCCACTATGCATTATAAACGCTACCTGCACCAAACAACTAACTAAACTAAGTTTTCTTTTAAGTAAATTATTACAAATTAAATTTCTTATTAGTAAGTTATAATTAATTATAATATTGTATAATTATGATATAACACAACTGTGAATGAAACTTAGCCGAAAATGTTTTAACCTCGTTTTTCTCACCAATGAAGCATAAAAGCAATCTATTCGGGTGTCCTCAAACATGCCTGATGCACTACAGATCCGAGGCAGCCGCATCAACATCCAAAAGCATTAATCTCTAAAGCTCTCTCTAAAGTAAATTTACCTCAAGTGCACGCCTCGTAAGCCGGTTTGCTCTGACAGCGCGTACCCGTTTTATTTCATTGCGACTCGAAGATATGTCCTGGATATTTAAAAACTATCAATCCGCTCCAGCATATAATTATGTAGAAAATTATAGTATATTCTAAGGACATAAGCTGCACACCAGGAAAGAGCGTACTGTGAATTTATTATCTTATATTATTTTCATTTCAGATAAACAGAATGCTCATCAAAACTAAACACATTCTTAATAAAAATACATAGTTGTTAAGATTTTGTGAGCGTTAATTATCGTGGTCGTGTTTACAGTATATACATCATGAGTTTGAACATATAAATATACTTTACTATGACTTTTTTTTAAGTTATAAGTTTTCAGTCTCCAATATTAATACACAAGTTTTCTTATAAATACAAAACCCATAAAATGAGAATTCAAAAGTTTCTATATTTGTAAACTTTCTCAATGATTCACCCAAACATTACGCAAGCAAATTAATCTAAGTATATATTACATAAACAGTTTTCTATCCATAGATTTTGCGTGTTTTGTTTTCACCACATCATTTGTCAATGCCACGATCTGTCTTCAATGGACAGAGTTCAAGGATATGGTAATAATACGAGGCTATAGTTGTCATGAATTATTCAGAGGATAGTAGACTTTTATACTTACAGCCAACATTCCAAATCAGCATAAATATTGCTGATATTCGACAATAAATTATTCACGAATCAATTTCAATGCACACTTCTTGTGTACATTATATTTTTGCATGAATAAATAAGGTGAAATTAATATCTGCACCCTTTGTCTGTTAAAACAATACATCGATTATGATATGAATTTGCAATAATTTATGACGTTGAATTCAAAGCGGAAAAGGAAGCACACTCCTAGTAGGAAGCCATGACCGGGCGGATCAAACGGCGGGCGTGAAAGCTCTTTGTAGGAATTCGCGGAATGACGGCAGCCTGTAGGGCGGATATATCGCATAAATATTATGCTTCTGTTTAAAAATGTATGTTAATTAACATTTTTATATTTTAATGAAAATATCTGATTATTTAAGGTCTTTGGAGTCACATTTGTTGTGGCTATCAGTATCTTTAACATTTAAAATATCTCTCACGCTTCACTCAAATATAAAAATTACTCTATTAAAGTATACTATCGCGTCGTATTCTGTTTTTAAAAGAATCTTTAAGAATTCTAATGTAACCATGACGCTGCAGTGCTGCTAGTAACTGATGAGCGAAACGTTAAGGCGAAAAGTGTAAAAAAGCTACGTCTGAACTGGACTAATTCTGAAGTAAATTGTTTATAGGCTGCCTTTTGATAATAACCAAAATTACAAAATAAGAGACTTACTTGTTATATAATCATTTATGTTAGATCAATTTTTACTTCAGGGCCGCAATCATTCTCAGAAAATCACTTACGATTCAATCTGAATTATTTAAGAGTACATTAAAAACGGAAGACATAAAGTATATCGAATCCATTCGTTCTCATGTCCCTGGAGATAGCTTTTTAATGGGATAATGGAAATGTTGAAAGGGGCACGTTTAACGGATTAACCGAATTCCATTTTTTTGTAAGTTTTTCAATTCCTTTTAGACGTTTTCTTTGATGATTCCTTTGTCTATTGTTCGCACAAGTATCATACATTCTTTAACGAAAGATCCTTAATTTTAACGTTAAAGTAAATTATTAAACCGATTAACTTCTATATTCGTCTTTCATTCACTTTTTTTATGGCAAAAAGTAAATTTTCTTACAGTAAATTTTAGTAAGCATAAAATAATATTTTAAATCCAATCTTGCTCATTTATTAAGGAAACATACAGATACATCACAGAAAAATACAAGTTAATTAAACGCGTATGTTGAGCTGTAAGATATATCCATAACTATTTCACTGTTATATTAATCTGAATAGAAGTTCCAATTATTGATAGTAAGGATGAAAAGGACACACCTCTTCCATGTTCAATGTTTGTCCTGTCATCAGCAGTCTCCGACATTATTGTTCTGTTTCCCTTGCAAATTAGGTCATTTAGATTTGACCTTTATTTCTATAATTTAAGATTTGATAGTCATGGAAATATTTATTCTTTGCTTGTTGTTGTGTAATTAATTCTTATTTTGTAAACGTCTTCATCACAAATAGCTATTCAGTGTTATATCTGAGGTAGGGTTATTTTAGAAATAAATATCTATGTTTATGATAAAATGTGTGTTTTAGCCGTTTCTAACAAGATACAATTTTCTTAATCCTTTTAAGAAAATTTTACCTTATGATATAGTTATTTTAGGGAAAATTCGTGATTGTAAATGAAGTTTTCCTAATTATTTTGGGCAAACTTTCCTCAATATGGTTTACTCACTTATTTCAGGGTGAAAATGGCGATGGTGATAATAAAACTTTGTTTATCATTTAATATATATATATATAGATTAATTATGTAACTGATAACATTTTCACTTCAATATAAAATTACTTTTACAATAGTGCAAATATCTATAGAGTGACTCAGCTTTACTATTCAAATGCACTAACGATTTCTTACTTAAACTAACATTTAACTAAACCACAGTCATTTTCTATTTCCATAATGGGTCCATGACTCATCTAAATAAATTCAAATAAAAACCTTTGGCCTCACAAATATCTACCTCTGCCTTCAGCATAGATTATCATATTTTCGAAGCTTTTCAGATGTAAATTGAATAAAAATGGTAAATTTGTTATTATAATGTTCGCGTATTTATTTAGTGGTAATGGTTTACGTATTAACATAATTATTTTCTTAACATAGAATGAAATATTTTTTTCGTAAATTAATTACAATAATAATGATAACGCTAGCTTGTATAATGTGTGAACTGTATTTCCTACTTAGTCCGATATATCTTGAAACAATTATGATATATGCTTGCATCTAAATGAAAACAAATATTCACGGGTATATTTCATTTAAAAAAAAACTATTTCATTAAAACACATATAAAATTTATATTTTTTTTATTTGGTTAAAGAAAAGCATAAAGGAAAATATCTAAGGCTTACAAAAATTTATACGAATATAAAATTTACTTTAAAATCTAATATGTATGGTATGCAACAAAGTTATAACTAATTATTAATAAAAATTAAATGAAATGGATTCATCACTCCGTCGATTTCAATATTGTGCTATGAAATCTAACAAAACTCGATCCAGCATTGGTTCGTGCGATTCAAAGCTACTGCTACTTAGCAATTTCCTATCGGCGCCGTTCCCGCACGTATTTAGCAATAAATTAACGTTATGTCAATTATGCTTAGTAATTTTAAATTTTTAAATGATTTATTTATGTGATTGTTTGAATATAATAATACAATGCCAAATTAATGACGCATACACATCAAAC
Organism: Leptophobia aripa; assembly: GCA_951799465.1. Classification (NCBI taxonomy): domain Eukaryota; kingdom Metazoa; phylum Arthropoda; class Insecta; order Lepidoptera; family Pieridae; genus Leptophobia; species Leptophobia aripa. Next base: position 3,734,331 of record OX637271.1, read on the forward strand.
GGACCTCATGACATTGCAATTGGGTTGGATAAATTGGGTAGAAAATCTTCGGAGCGTTCCATGTAAGGTAAACTGTTTATGTTTGTGCCGACTACGATAGGCAGTTTACATACTGCCATAAAACTGAACTTAAAGTTTTATTTAAAAAACTTAAAATTCAAATGTGGTAAGAGAAGCATTTTCAAATAAATTACAAAGAAGAAAGTGCCGAAACTGTTCTCTTTCAAAGATCTTCCAAGTACAAAGGCATTCGGCTACAATTGATTTTTAAAATCAGCCTTTAAAATATAAACTGACACTATATAGTTCTCACATTAAATTTTTCAATAAACACCAGATTATCGTGTAGCATTAACAGAATAGTTAAAGTTTTAGTGTTTCTTTTTTTACATCAGGTCATATACGAATTATAAAATAAATATTAAAAGGTTATATTAATTGTATCCGTTTGCAATGAGCCTTACAGATTTTGTGCAGTGAATTTTCAACGGAAAGCAATATTCCTTCTCGTGTTTAGGAATGCATAGTAATGTGTACATTCGATCGTTGAACGAGTTTAATAATAGTTTCAGAATACGGAACAATAAATATTTTTGTACCTTTTTTCTTGGATTTTGTAGCTTGAACTCTTGAACTTTATAGCTTGTAGACCTAACATCATATAGGTGGTGAACGGAGAGCTGTTTCAGAGTAGTATATCAGGTCAGGCTGATCATTCTTTATTATTACACTTATCTTTATATAGGAGATTTTGATTTTATACAAAAATAGAAGAAAATCCTTCTTCCTTAGAATCACGATGCACATAATACCAGAACGTGACACCCAAAATATTTTAATTATACCCTTAAAAGAACCAAGTACAATCTTATTCTCTTTTATTCGACCAACCAGGGCGTAATGCCGTTCGTGACTTGATTTTATATTTTTAGAAAGTGATTTGGTGCTTCCAAATGTACATAAAAATATTTTTATTGTATTTCTAGGCTTTGATTTTCTATAGTGATTTATATACGATATTAGGAGGCGATTCTCAGCCTGACCAGTAAATTTTTGGATCGTGTATTGTTCTCACGATTTCGGCTTTAAGAAAGAGCTACGCAATCTTTGGTGCCCGGATAGTAAACGTATATAATGCCTTAATAATTTATTCGTTTCTTAAAGTGTCAATTTATACGAGATTTCCATTCCTCGGCAGGCTTAACAAAAAGCCTGTTTAACCAAAAAAAGTATTTGTTTGATCGTACTAACCTTGGAAAATAGTGGTTCGATTTGAATTGCCACACATAGAAGTCATTCCTTTTTTTAAGCGTAGCGAGCGGCAGCTTAATATAAATACAGATTTTTGAAGTTCAATTTTTGTCAAATTAATACTCTCAAACTTTCAACAAAATCATCTTAAAACAATTTTAAGAAATATTAGTTGTTACAAGAAAGTTATCTTTATTAAACCGCACGTGGGTGAACTCATAAGACTAGTATATAAAAAATAAATATGTCATTATACTCGTATATAGTGACATTTGTATTATTACGATTTTTATATAAACACAGTCTTAATCGAGCTAAAAGCATTCTTAGAAAATTATTACATTATAATCAAATGAAATGAATATGACATCTATGAAGAGAAAATAATTTCCGTTGCACGGAGTGTGGAAAATAAAACATGAGCTCTTGTTTAGATTATACTAGGCTATTTCTTGCACCTGGAAAAGAGCTTGTGGTTATAAAATATTTTGAGGAGCTTCTATAGAATAATATATTTAAAACTGGAAGGCTTAAAATATGTTTGTTTAAAGGCTCATATTTATGTTAAAATACAAATTCATAGGAAAAAATGTTAGTAACACTAACAATAGATTTATTATAACTTAATCGGTGTGTTTTCATTACTCAGGACACGAAAAGCAGTTTACGTCAGATCTCCATTGCGGTTTGAATATCATATGCATATGAAGTTTTGAGGATTATCGTTAAATTAATTTTAACTCTGTCCATCCATTAAAATGTTTTAAAACTAAATGAAAGTTCATTTCAACAATCTCTTTTATATAGAAACTGCTTAATTATATATTAAACAGTGGTAAGTAAGTAGTACAAACTGTAAGATAAATGTCAAATTAAGTTTTGAGTTAGGTCGAACTTGGCCTCACCCTAGATTGAAACGCGGACATGGTGGGTCTCATCACATCGGCATCAATAACTTACATTTATGGGTCCTTCAAGAAAAGAGCATACTACTTCCTAACTGGCCAGGAACGCACTCACGATCCACGTGATTGTCTATGGGCGGCAACTTCACCTATATGGTGTGCCTTTTACTCGTTTGCCCACTCTTCTATAATAAAAAGTCATATTATTATGGGTATTATTTCTCAAACGCTGGTATAAAGAAGTACATAAATTTATATTATTAGTAAAGACTAACTTATTACAATCAAGAGTTGTTTTAATGTATGAGGTAAACTTTGTACTACCCTAATGGCTTTGTCGGAAGTAGTTAGTACTTTAGTTACTAGTAGCTTCGCACTTATTCTTAATATAATTGATTAGAAAAATACATTACATTCGCGATTAAGCTTCCAGGTGAAGTTTTTTAATTATATCAGTATTGATAATTCGATTGTTTTTAACTTTTATACATATTTGTGAAACCCTTATTCATTTATGTATTTGTATTACTTCAGTCGTCTGAAAAACCGCGTTTTGTCCAGTGTTATTTGTTGGCTTTGTTGTTAGTAAAATGTTTTAATAAAAACTCGATCTTGGAGTACTTTGTATTGATCGATGTTAACGAGAGGTCCTTATATCAATAATAATCATGCATATGTACTATGTGTATATTATTCCTAAAAAAGTAATAAATAATTATGTAGTACTCGCAAAGATGTGTCCACTCATTGTCCGTAAATTCTCCTGTTTTTGTCCAACAAAGTGGATAAGTAAATAAAATTAATTTAGAATTTGTACATTCCATTATATCTCCCTTCCAAGTGTCCACATTCTTATAAACCCTATTAGAATTCCTTCCCAATCCCATGAAAGATATAATGATTCTCAATAAAGCGGGTTAATATTCGAGCGATAAAGGGTGCCGTGATATCTTGGGGATATTGTACTTGGATCATCGGAATTGTATGAAGTATCCATTAGCTGAAATTGTCTGCTGTGTATTGTCACTATTGTTCTTTACATTTCAAATATTTTTAAATGACGGCTACGTTTGATAACTACAGACACTTCCTTATTATGAATGATGACGTGACAGACACCTTTGCTTCATGTCAAGTGACACTAGCTATTGATTATATTTCTTGTCTCGTTCCCCTCGAACCGAATGTTTTACTTTTTAAATTAATTTTTTAGCAAACAATTAATTTGTGAAAATGGTTAAATGGTAAATATTATTTAAAAATATTTAAATAAAAACATGTTAAAGGTTTTAACTAATTTAAAACACTGAATCATCCCTTTATCTCCATTAATCTAACGTATACGTGTTCATGGATCTGATATATACTTCTTTATTTACAATAAAAAAATAAAAAAATATAACAGTTATTATGTAGTTGAAATTAACAGCAGAGCCTTATTGCTAATCATAATTCTAATGATGTAATAAACGTATAATTAAATCATGAATTACAGAACTGTCATTTCGCAGTAATTCTAACCGAAGCTCGAGCGCGTGTCACAAGCACCGCAATGCATTTAAATATCCACATTAACTCATTTGAACACGCTCAAATCATAACATTTTTTATCACTGATGTAAAAGTAGTATATTATCTTCATCTTAACTATTTACTCGATTATTCTACACTATAAGTAAAATAAACTACGACACTAAAATAAATTCAAAAAGTTTGGACTTTTTATATACCTTTTTATAAGTTACACAATGTACGGATAAATTGTATCTAAAAATTATGTTATTTTTATAACAGCTGCGTTGTGGAGTGACAATTCATTGTCACTTGATGTCATTTATGAAAAAAATAGAATAAAACGATGTTTTTATCGATATCTTGATAACAGTACAATAATTTAACAAGGGACTTATTAAAACAAATCGATTATGCAACATTTTTACCAGACATACGGCAAATTGCAATTCAGTAAAAACCTTCATAGGCCTGTACACATAGTGAACCCCAATTAAATGCCGGATAGATTGTCGTACTTTTGTCTGCACACGACAGCACGACACGAGGCGCAACCTCCTCAGGAAAGTGCTGCTGATTTACGTAAACCGGAATTTACGTTAGAAACCGTTTAAGGACCGTCACTTTTGCATCTAACTTCGACCAATTGACATTAGTTAGGATTGAATTACATAAGATCATATGTCCTATGTCCCTCGATGGGGTAGAGGGAATCTATAATAATTCCCTATCGCGCTCTATCCGACGCTTCGCCGTGCACCTCCATGTCTGAACGGCTCCCTTCGTAAGGTTTACTTATAGTTTTATATTGTAATTTATTTATTTCAAATAAATCAATTTTAATTTGCACCCTCCGGTTGCACCCAAATTAATTGGCGGCCTAATATGGGTAAATATTTAACAATTGTTTTTAAAAATCATTTCATTTAAATTTGGCAATTTATTAGCAATTGGCGACTGGTTTGATCTTGATCGTTTTAAATTTTTTATTACATTAATATTTCGTCCATTGTAACTGGGTTCATTTTATCAAGATAAAATCGTTATTAATATAGTTACCGTACGTCCAACGGGGCGTGTAAGCGTGGGGTTGGATGTTAGCAATCAGGTCGCGTCGAACGAGTTCCGGTTCGCATACTCTCTAGTTAGCGACCACTTATGGCACAATATACGGTGCGAAAACTGTAGAAAAAAGTATTTAATATTGTATTTCATTCATTCTATAGCGTCGTTATTCTATTTTTATAAAACGAATAATTTATCGACATAAGCTAGCATATATGTGAAATTGCCATTCATATAACTATGTAATTCGTAAGAGAGAATGTAAATCATGAAAGAATATACCAGATTGGCCTCCGGATACCAATCTAATATTACAAAGTATTTTCCATAAAACAAAATGGATACATACATCATAACCTTCTGTAAATCAAATTAATTTCCCCAGGCTACATTTGGCCCGCGAAATATTTTAACAGCCAATACACGCACTCAAGCGTTGCCCCAGGGTTTGTGCACGTTAAATAAATGCAGTTATTATTGAAGAAAACACATTTTTTATTTATTTAGCAACAATTTAAGACACAGATGAAACATAGGACAAAATAAATTTTAAGCTATATCTAATTATTGTTTAATACCAAGACATGGGCGGTTAGAGTTAACCTTTAGTTTACTAGCTGCCGTAATTTATTAGCTTATAAGAAACGTTATATTTCTTGGTTTTTATCACACCACTGATATAACAACATACAAGCCTTATTAATTCAAATATTAATCTAGAGTTTTGTTAATGTATCTTCTTGTTTACTCAATGATATTTAAATCTTGTATAGATGTTAGAGCACCCTTTGTCTCCACAGTAAAGTAGTCGTATGTTATATCACATGTTTATTATTTAAACAAGAACTCAGAGCGTTATAACAACGCAGAGCTTTGCGTCCTTCACGACGATAGCTCGCTTCTGAGGAGGAAAAAAAATCTGTTTTAAAGCAGAAGTTTCATGCAGCTGCGTTTTCCCTGTTGCTACGCGCCGACACTGTCATACTGCACAAGACGCGTCTCTGCGTCTTCTCAAATGCACGTATTCCTGTTACTAGGCGCCACAAAGATGTTGTTGTTAAAAGGCTCGCACCTGCGTGTTGCAGATGTTCTGAAGGATGAGTCATCTTGAAAACCAAGCGCAGGGGTCCCTGTTGCTACGCGACGTCATATATACTTACCCTTTAAAAACAAAAATGATGCACCTTTTTAGGTTTACTTGTTAACTTTAAAAACGTGTTTAATCGTTGACTGATTGTGCTAGAATAATAAGAATAATGAAAAAATATATTTCATAAAACTAACTAATTCACTTAAAGGAGAACTTTCGCAATATTTTTTCAGTCAGTCTGTGAATTGTATTATGAAATTATAGCTTTTTTTATTTATTACTAGCTAACCCGGCAGACGTTGTTTGCCATATAAATTATTTCTAATTTCTAATAAAAAAATGGAAAGGGTGGAACCCTTATATCACTATGGGGGTATTAAAAATAGATGTTGGCCGATCCTTAGACCTACTCAATAATATGCTCACAAAATGTCATGAGAATCGGTCAAGCCGTTTCGGAGGAGTACAGGAACAGAAAATGCTGACTTTTATTGATCAACTGTACAAGTTTGATGATACTTGAATATATTTATGAATACAATATATTTTACATACATACACCTAGGTGAGCAACAATGTTGCGTTTAAAGCGATTGATTAAATCTAGCAATGTATTAGTGCTATCTAGACACAGGCAACAGGCAATCAAGTAATTGTTCCGTGTAATACGAGATTATAGGTTCACAGTTAATATATGTTATGTGAGACATACATTGTCTACAAGTACATTATGTAAAGCAAAGGTTTTTTAATATCTTAAATGTAATAAAATGAGAAAAATAAATAGTTTTCCGAGTTCCAAGTTGTAGTTTTAGGTCTGATCGTTCTAATGTAAGTTTAAGATTTCTTATAAGGGAACTATTTTAGAAAATACTATAATTAATTGTATGTGATAATTTGTGGCTTAACAAAGGAATCGATTCATTCCAATGTATTCCAATTCGAAGTATAAGTTTTCACAAAACTGTCAGAACTAAGTACAATTTACGATTTAAGTTACATTCAGATATCAATTTAAGGGAATTAGCTTTGATGTTGAAAAGCTTAAACGCTTTAGCTATTTTAGGATAAAAATATTTAATAAAATACATTAAATACCATAAAGTTGCGGTACTACTGATAGACACTGCAACATTACAAATCTGATAACAATTCACTTTTAAATTGCTTTTGTTTTCGTATTTTTCGCCTGAGGGATTAAAAAGTTTTAATCTGTCGATTCCCACAAGCAATTTTAGTTACTGAGGCTTTATCTTCAGTTTATCTTCAATTCTATAAAGTTTTAAAACTTTGATCAACTTTGGTATTTATTAAGGATGACTACGGCATTCTTATTTTAAATAACCACTTGTTAGGGTTAATAAAAAAATGGCAATGAGAGATTACATACACGTATGAATACGTGTATGCATAAAACCTCAAATGGCATCAAAACAGGAATTTCCTAAACTGAAATGTTTTATAGGTGGTTTTTTAAGTGTACTTAGGTATTAATATTATAAGGTAATTTGTTTAAAAATAAATAAATAACGACTACATATAATTAAATTAATCAAGTAATAAGTTTCATTATTTATGTTTTTTTTTGCGAAGGGGCGATAAAGTCGATTTTGTCTATTTTGACTTGTTAAAAAGCTTTTGAAATCAACACTGTGTATTATATTCGTTAAACATAACTTTTAATAATAAATATAAAACACAATGTCTGGCGTTTTATAGGTGAATTTATGCATTTTCCGAGAGGTTATACTGAAAATAAAACCTTTGACAAGCTTTGTTCTTACATTGTTTCGACGCGCGTATCACAAAGATCCCTTTGCTTTTAAAATATTAAACGTATACGAGTCGTGAAAAGTGTAAAGAAAATCTCAAAAGAAGCTTCCCAATCAGTCAACAGAGTATGTGTTATGTGGACATAGCCTGGATATCATACACTATACTTAATTTATTCTTTTACTACTTATATCTAACAACCGCTAATATTCTTCTATCAATAATATGTCTAAATATACTATTTATTAAATGAATCTATAACTAAATAAAACACTAAATATTCCAGTCAAAAAGATGTCACACCAGGTGCATAGTTAAGAAAATGGTTAATTTGTGTGATCATACGCGGAAAAGGTGCTGACAGAGGATAGTTCGTGAATGAATCATACCCAGCAATGCCTTCCGGTTCCCCGGACATACCTTAGCAATGAGAATTAACACCAACCACTCGTTTAAGTATGACTTATCAACTTTTCAATATAAAGCTGCAATAAAACCGTATTTATTCATATATTTAAGTTTATCTATGACCAAGCCGAGATAGCTTTATCAAACATTGAATTATTCAACCGAGAAGATAATTTAACAATGAACATTATATCAAGAGTATTCCTTGTTAAGAATCTATCAGTAATAATCATCAAATGAATATTATATGCTAAGTTAATTTAGATTATATTAACGTTACTACAAAATGTCGTATATCATTTGAATTGCAAATAATCACTTCTAGTAATAAAACCATTAAATGATTGAATGAGCTCACTTTAATTAACTAGGATTTTATAAAAGTTGGTTTAAAACTTCGTATATGTATGTATATACTGAGCGAGCTTAAGGTACTAGATTTTGTTTAAAAGTTTAAGAAACATATTTTAAAAAATAGGTTGTAGTAATGTATTTTAAAATCCTTGTTGACATAGAATTAGATCAGGATAACTAATAACTATCATCGATAAACAAGCCATAGAAAATCGTCTTAAATATATTTTTAAGACGAAAATATAACACTTCGTACGAAATATCACTTTAGCTTTCCAATTACATTTATGAATGTATCGTTTTATGGCAAATCTCAAACGATCACATTCTCCACAGTATGATGTAAACAGTACACAGAACTTTTTGTTAAATTATAAAAATAGTTTTGTGATTCCCTTATATTTTTATTAGCCGGTTTTTATTAGTAGGTTTATTAATTAATTTTGTCTCATAACCCAAATAGGGCATGACATAAATATCTATCCCAAATATATCTATAACTTCGTGATCCGGATTGAACTATGTTATGTACGTTCAATGCTAAGTCAGATTAAATCTTTTTCATGGCCTTTAATTATAAAGCCTTTGGATTATTGGAAACAAACCTTGGATGCTAATAAAAAACAACCAATAAATACTGTTTAAAACAACTACTGTTCGTAAATCTGTAGGCAATTAACAGGGCTATAATTGGTCTGGACCCTATTGCCACAGCGTCAGTTTCATTACGAAATTTAGATCGAGTCATTTTTCATTGTACTCTATGTCAAGAACTTGAATACTTGAGTTTGATTTCAATAGCTGAATGCTTTATTTAAATTCGATTATATTGTTAGCATTAATATAATTATTGCCAACAACACTATGGCGACGCTCGTAGCTGTGTAGATTATCAAACAGAACTGAAATCAAAAAAAAGAAAACTTCTAATAGTTATCACTGTAGAGTAACTGATTTAAAAAATAAGCTAATTTAATATAATAAATGGTTAATATGTAAGCTTTAAATACATAATAAAGTTAAAAAATAAAACAGTTTTTAAAAAGGGGAAAGCAAATAAAAACTTACAGAAGAAAAAGTGACGTATAGTAGAAATATAACCCGTCACGTTTAGTCAAATTCTATAAAATAGGCTAAAAAGAGTTCCGATTGAATAAATTTCAAAGATTTTGATAATCGCCTCGGTTATAAGTCTACGAAAACCTGAGCCAGTACAAACGTATACTCTTGACTCGTAGCCCTTTTAAAAATACACATTTATTGAAGCTTTTTCTCGTGTAGCATAATTTATATTCAGTAGACGAGTGGGATATTATTGTCATAGCGTAGATAACCTACAGTGGTAAAAAAATACTTGGACAACCCTGTTTATTTATCCTGTGGTTATTAATCCAAAATTTGAAATATACCAATCTGTTATCTGTGTAATAATAACTATTGTTGTTCTGTGAACAAAACAACAAATGAGACGTTTATTACATTATAACTGATATGAAGTGATTAACTCCACTATAATTATAATATTTTTAAGCATTTTTAACTAACCTTATAATAAATAGCCTTTACGATGGTATAACTACTTAGAACGCTCAAGACCAATCGTATACTTTTTTATCCCCACGTCGTTTAATAATTAAGTTAACCGACCTTGCTATAGATAGTATAGACTGTTCACACTACGTGAAGGGGAAGTGCTAATTTATGAGAATTCTAAGCAATAATTTACATACGAAGTTAGATCGTTATTCAACGGAGAGTATCTTATAATATTCATGACACGTAGAAATACACTTTGTAGTCCGTTTTATAATCACATATACAAGCTAACTGCCAGGTATATTTCCTTAAGTATTCAGCAGAAGTTTATTTTACATTCAAATACATATGTTCAACTACTAACGCCTACTAGTTTAGTCAAGTAACAGCTATCCAATGGAGTAATGGAAACACGATTGCTAAAATCGATGGTAAGGCATCGATTTTAGCAATCGCAAGGTAAGGCAAGGTAACAGTATCGAAATATACACGGCAGGATATTACATAATATAATACTTTAATAATATGTCTAAATATACTATTTATTAAATGAATCTATAACTAAATAAAACACTAAATATTCCAGTATAAAGTGACGTTATATTTATGAAAATCCAATCCAATCTCTTGCTATTAGTGTACACTGCTTTGAGCAAATTCAAATGCAGTTCCACGCTTTTTTAATTGCGAACAGACGATTTAATAATTGAAGAAACAAACGAAATTACAAAGAGAAACAGAGAAAATTGCATTATCAGCTAGTGTTTATTCAACAATGCGGACGTGTACAATTCATTCATAACATTATCCAGCGAGGCAATGCCTTTAAACATTTCACGATTAAGATTTTTAAAGCTACACACATACATAATCATTTTATGATACAAAATAACATATCCACATCGTCTCGTGAATCATTTATTGAGTCCTTTCTATTTGTGTTGTTTTGTATTTGAATAATTGTCTTTGATAGTTGGTTTTCACACTTTTTGCGCTTTAACAGTGACCTTGATATAGGTGATCCCTGAGAGCAAGATATGAGGATGCTTACTTACTTAAGTTTTTTCTTGTGTTATTGTTTTTCTCTCTCAACATTAACATAAAGCAAAAAATAAAGCAATATTTTTTTTGTTCTTAACGTAGTTCACGACAAGAAAAGGAATTAGGTTCTTTGAGTTCGAATATTTTAAATCAAGGTAGTTTTAAATCTAGAACTAGAATGGGTATTATTATACATATGAAGAAAACATAACTATCTTAATTATTAAAATATATCAATTGATTTTTTATTTGTAAACACGATTGAATATATTATATAGTGCTAAATATTCAATTAAATAAACACATAACTACAGTTAATATATTGATATAATGGTAAAGTTAATAAGGCTTGAAATAGTTATTTACCTGTGAATTTAAAAAAAATATAATAACATTTAAAATCAACGACACCATTCAAATTTTATTCAATTCTTCGCAATTTATTCATTAATTTTCGCAAAATGAACTAAGAACGTGATGGCTATAATTATTTCAATTAAATTTAATGATGTTCTAAATTACGGTATAAAGTATGATAATTTAGTATTATTAATTATTTTAATAGACATCATTATTATACATATTATACAATCTATTAAAATATTTTGCCAATATATATTCGCTAATTGAAACATACATAACTAATTTTTGTAAAGTAATTAAGCCTCATCCGTATATATATATACGGATCTTTTTTCCATTTTTTTCTACCTATATGAGACTTAATTGAAATAGACGTCTTGTCTTATTTATATATTTAGCGAAAGAAGGTATTTAAAAAGAAGGAATATATACATGATTTAAACTTGATGCCTGGATAAAACAAAATAAGTTTAAGAAACACTTGTACTTTGTACCGAGTGATTGATCGACGAACTCGGTGGTAATACTGGGAAGGGGAATGGCTCCGATATATCTGTACGAGCACGCTATTGCTTATTCGCCCTCCAAAGCCTCACAAACAACATTAAAAATAACTATATATATATATGTACTTTTTGTTTTCTTATGCAAAAACATATACGCTTCTTCAATAAACTTGATTTAAAAAATTTATTAAGCGAAAATTTTAAAACGATAAAAAGCATGTGAATGAGTCACCCTAAATGCTACGATAAAGACATTTGTCAATTAGTGATCAAGGTGAGTTTTCTCTGGCATCGTCTCTGACCGGAAATTATAGAACAGTTATCGCTTACACGATTATATGTAAAAAAATAATGAATTATCTAGTAAACTTTATCACACACATATACAAAACGAAACATAATTGTAAATTTGTTAATAAGCGTCTTAACAACTTAATAAATAAATAAATATTCACTCATAAAACCTGTTAAAAGAAAATATTCACTAAAACACGCGTGGGGACTTAATTAGACTATTTGGTAGCGGAAATTTGAAGCCAGAACGTTCATTGCGTATTTCCATATCTTGTACAAGTAACATGTTTGTTATATTGTGATAAATTGTTTTTATTCTCTATGTTGAGACTGTTTTATGGATCCTTTTTCTTTAAAACTTACCCAGCTTCCTTTTGAAAAATAGTTTTGTGGTATTTGAATTTCAGCGTTAATATAAATACTTTTTATTTCTTTAAATTCGGAGAAGGCAGGATTGAAAATTGTTTAGTATTTATCAATGCTTTCCTCAAGGTCTCAGGAATTTTAGGATATATTTTATGAACGTTCCCTGTGCGCCATTTCAGATAGTCACATGTCCCGTAATCCAGAATACGCCAAAAACCTGGTTAAATGTAAATGATTATTTTAATATAGTATCCGTTTGCTTGCTCCTATGACGCAAAAAGGAAGAGCAGTTGTGTGGCGTCACTACATTATCCATAATATACTTGTTTAACAAAAAAAATATTATTTAATTATTAGTAATTATTATTTTCAACGAATAAGCATCGCAATACAGCGAAGAAATGCCGCCAGCATTATGGGTACTCTGTCAAAAGAAAGAAACTTTTAAACAAGCACATGAGTGTCTAAGTGCGGCGACTTATAATGTGCCTCCTGCTCGTTTGCTCTTTAACAAAAAACTTACGCACGGTTCTTCTACAGCTATCAAAATGTACATCGCAATATGAGTTGGCAGTTAGGAAGCCGTAATAGTAACGAATACTATGGTAGGCGCATACAGGTGTCGGGGCCACTCTAGAATATTAATTTTAATTTAATAAACAGCTTATTAAAAAAAGATAAGTACTTATGTTATCAGCGAGTAGAAATATTTCTTATTCAAATGCAAACTTTTTGGTTGGTTAGGAAATTAAACCTGGTAAATTTGTAAAACGGTAGTAAGGAGACTTACTGCGTCAGTAAGCATTTAATATAATCATCGGAGCAACGCTCTTGCGTCAACAAATTATCAAATTGACTGTTGATGTAGTTAAATTCCATGGTTGTATAATTCCCGAAGTCTAAGTTCAAGGCGGCATCCACATCGCTTTCCGGTATATCAGTATGTACGTACACTTGCTGAGTTGTTGTCTCTGAAACCAATAAGATTTTAAAATTTAGTTTAAAAGTCCCTTTACTACAATTTTGTTCCTTTTCGAGCAGACTGTTTTAAACATAAGTGCACTAATTAGAAGAATATTTGGACAATACCACAATCTAAAGATGGTAATTTTGTTTTAAATATGGAAAAGGTTTTTGTTTACTATATATATCGGCGCAATTACAACAATTAGTATTAAAATAACTATAATAGTTAAGTTCAGGCATTATTTCATTGTCCTACAATAAGTTTTTAAAACATAAATTGAATACTTTCAAGTTTATTACGCTGTGAAATGTCATAGTTATTATTTCAACACGTAGTCTGTGAAAAATAAAACATGTGCGGACATGTCAGCATTATAAAAGATGGATACATTGTAACTGCACGACAGCTAATAGTGATGTTAACACAATATATAAGTGGTAATCGTGAAGTCGGCAATGCTGACGCAACGCCTGCAAAAACCCCACAGAGATACTTCTTTCGTTAAATATTCTATTTCCTTTTTTTTTTCAACCTGATATAATATCAGAATTCTACCAATCATGATATATGGTTGCCAAACATTTCACTAACAAATTATGGGATGGGACCGATAGGTTAATTTAGGTCGACCGCAAAAAACGTGGACCGTTTATTGGCGGGACAAAAAGAAAGGAACAAATAGGAATAAATGGAAAGAAATGGAGGAGGCCTTTACTCAACTGGGTTCCATTCGAAAATTACAAATACTAATCTAACAAACATTATATTTAGGCTATTATTATAATGCCTATAACTATAACAATATAAAAATAATCTTAGTACACAATACGAATAGATCCAATAGAGATTGACATTTACATAAGCTACAGTTTAATTTACTTTTAAAATGTTATATATTTATACACAACAATCACATTCGCTTTTTTTAAGATCTTTCGTTAAATATTTGAAAATTTGAAACGTTCGTATGTGGTCAAAAGAAGTCTAAAGCAGGTGATTTAGGTGAATACAAAGCTTTTCACAAAAATACAAATAACCACATTCAAAGTATACATTGGGTTCGCTTCAAAGAAACTTACCAACTATAAGAGTCTCTTGTGTGCTCTCATCGTCATCATTACTCAAAACCTTCTCTAATATAAGGATAATGAGTAAAAAATGTATCCACATCATTTAAGGCACAACCTTAATTAAATTAATCAAAAACAAAAATTGTTAAGATATTTAATACACGTCAAAAAGGAATGCTAAACTCCGTTTGATGTTTTTTGTTTGAATATTAATTATTCAAACATCAATTTACGACGTTAATGAACATGAAGCCGTAATTATTTCATTAAAGTGATTCCTTTTATCGGCATACACTAGATTTCCATTAAAGCCTCTAAAGAAGAACTAGATTATAACGATTATTATTAAAGTATTTTGTCTTAGCCAGCATTTGAAAAAATCATTTCTGATGAAAGTATAATATAATGAAATTCCGGGATCATTCCTTAGAATATATGCTTTCGTCCACAAGTTAAAATCGATGGTCCAGTTGTCTTTATACGCTGCCCACTAATTTGCCTCGTAAAAAGAAGTATCACACGCAATTTGGTTTAGTATGTTCATATACTATATACTTTAGTATATCCATAACTAAAATATTGTATACTAATATCATATAAATTAAATAAGAATGTAATGTGTGTAACGATACACATGAATTTTATGTATCTAGTAAGGGTCTCCTGTGCGCTTTTATCAAATTGTATGAGCTAATTTCGTAGTAATAAATTGAGCAGTTAAGTGTAAGCTTTATCTTCAAAATGGTGAAACCACCTAAACGTGTAGCATCTCATTTAAACGAAAACGGCCATTACAGTAGGGTTACCGGTTATTTAAAATATTTGAAATGAAGGCTAACCTATGTCAGACACCAGACAGACACTCTCAAATCTGAAAAAAACTATCAGTTTGCGTATTTTTAAATCATCTGTACCTGTCAAATATATTATACAGTTTTTAAAATAGACATTTCTGTCTTAAAGTTACCGATAGCGGCACAAGATTTTCAGTTACTATTACATTAACAATTCGACTGTTCTTATAAATATTTTAAGAAGCAGCCCTACTGACTAACGAAGTGGATATGTGGAACATAGAGCGCAATTTTAGTGACTCGAGCTACGAGCATACGAATAGTCGAAACTACACTGGAGAGATTTCAAGTAGTCTAGAAACTAGCGGGCAGTAAGTTTTGATAATAAAACAATATTATATATATAATAATTAAACAAATATGAAAGTATAGTATAACTAAACTATTGCTGTAATGCTAAAGAATGCCTTCCTAACAAAAAACATATAACGTCATAGATACAATATAAATATGACTACAGGTCCTTAGGAAAAGATTTGCAGAATAGCAGAATTTTAATTCTGTTACCATATCATACTACTTTATGTTTCGAATAAGTTATATATGAAAATGCTTTTAATCGAAATGAAATGATAATACAATTAAGCATTCAGAGGCTAATAGCGATACTATATTTAGGCAAATGTTCCATTATTGTATGTTGAGAATATTTTAAATAACTAAATTGGATTTAAGAAAACTACTACACATTTTAAAGCTTAAAATTTAAAAGGCAACCCTAAATTTAAGATAACCTGCAAAATTATTATCATTACTTTTCCACCTACATACACGATTTTCCACTCACCATAAGAGTAATAAATTTTTGCTGTTTTTATCTTCTAAATGATTTAGCTGTTAGTAAGAAAACTCTTAATTATAAAGTAAAACGTCTGTGACCAGATAATTCAATAAAATAATAAATGAACACTTCAAATGAATTATGAATTCCATGCATATTTTGTCTCATCATATTTCAATGGCGAACTTTTGTAAGACGCAACGATATGCGACAGCTTTTGCCTAGTGTAGCTACAGTTTACAAAACATACAGTATACATCAATTTTATTTGAATATGTGAATATTTTAACACTCTCGAATAAATGTTGTTGTTTGTAAGATTATCAAGAGATACAGGGAAACAGCATTACATTTTAGTAGGTATTATATTTTAATTATTATATTTTAACAAGTGTTTTAGCCAATTTAACGATAGCTACCATATCCTATGACCAGGTCATTTATTTATTACATTAAATTAACTTTAATTAGGAGAGCAATTCGCGGTCTTAATGTTATCAGCGATTTCTTCAATTTTGAGGGCATTAGGTACAATTAATTTTCAAAAAATATATATACTGTGGCAAGCGTAACTCGCCAATCTCCGGTCTTCGACCACTTAACCGCGGCGTTTTAGCCTTATTGCAAAATGCCTGCCTCTATAACCGTCCTTCGGTAATTGCTACATTGTCTTGTTTAAGTGCTTTATTCATGCAACATTATTATCACTTTATCGGCGATTTACATTATGCTTATTCGGGGTCATAAGTTTATGTTTAGATTTCCTAAAAATTAAATAGAATATAATCCAACATAGAATTAGCATAGTATTAGGTTACACAGTTTTAAAACTATGACATGAAATTATCGATGACGAAGCAATTATCAGAAGATTTAATTATTCAGATTCAACGTTAATACTATGGAAAGAAAAGATCTGTCACAAATTTGTCAAAAAAACTATTAACAAATACATAATACTTTCATTTTTCTCCCGCTGCAGCTGACGCGTGAACGCTTATTGCGAAGCGCATTAGTATTTCAACAATGACTTATTCACATAATAATTCAAAATATCTGTAAACATTTTCCATTTCAAAGGAATTTTTACAATATTACAATATTTATTTTATTCAATTTAATAAAAAAAAAATTGCACGAATAGAAATAAAAAACGAAGAGGTTTATTAATTTTTTTTATGTTTTCATTGTTGACAATTTCATATTTTATTAAATATATATTTATTGTGTTTAGACTATAGTGTTAGTTATTTCTTTTATTATTTATTGTCCCACTGAAACCTGAATAAATGGTACTGTAATTACATTTTGTCCTGTTGTACAGTTATGCATTTCACTTGGTTTATTTGCATATTTAGAATATATAATTTACACCGCCAAAGCAGTTTGTAACTCATATTTATAAATTAAAACCGGCGTCCGATCCATTTTGGGAATCTCTGCTATTTGAGTACTATTCTAGTGTACTAAAATTATTCGTTATTCATTAAAAATACTTCTTAGTTATTAATACTTACATACTTCTTTCATAGTTTATTGAATTATTTATACATTACGTTTATTTATTTTTACTATGTAAATCCCGAAACCAGTCAACCATAAACCAACACATATCTAATAGTTTTTACGATAAGAAAGTCGCTTTCTGTATCTTAATTACATGAAGTCTAAATCTATCTATCTCTATCTCTAGTCTATCTTTATAGTCTATATTGGACATATGCCTAATATTACTAAACCATTGCGGAAGATTCTTTAACTGAACGCATATATGCGGCCAGGTCTTCTTCTAACTGGTAGTTTGTATTGCAGGAGCTTAATTCTTGTTGTTTTATTTCTTAAACCCACCCGTTTTATTGTTGTTATGTAACACGTGTCATAATCAACCGTATAAATTTAATATTACTATAATATATCTAACATATTGTTGCTAATTTGGTTGACACAGACACGCCTTTAATTTTAATCCTTGATCCTTAATATAATACTGTAGCTCTCTACAGTGTTATTTAATTTGTTTTCTCCCAGGACTCTGAGGTTTACTTCTATAAATTTAACTTTCTCTGTATGAAAGTGTAAATTTACTCTTATGTGCAAAAGCTCAATTAGTGAAAGTTTCGTTACAACGCTTTGTAGTAAGTTTTCCAATATAACTTGCGTGGAGAGAGACACACCATTTATCACAAGAATTCTGGCTTTTCACATCAATTGTGTATACAAGTACAACGTTGTTTATTGTATTATATCTTCACAAATACTTCCTCATATGGAACACCACGTACTCAATGAAACTTATAATATGTTAAAAACAAATATTCGGTTATCAAGAATACCTTAATAAAAAATACACAATTTTATAACGGATCTCAAGATTCATAATTTTATTTGGACGCAGATAATCAATTATTGAATATTTAACTGCCATATTGCGTTTGCTTAAATGCTTAACTATAATATGACATTCACCCATTCCGACCACGATTGCTAAATGTAAGATTATCGTATTAAGTAAGTACTTTACTTGGTTTAAGATAAGATGCGTTTATTAGGCCGTTAACGAACTTTAATGTGAAACATTCGGTCAGACTTCGTAGCTACAAGTCGTAGCTTGAATTCGTAGCTCTATTGGTTTACAGTAAACGATTTCTAAGGAACTATTGTTAAGAGCCCCCTGGCGTGTCGCATCTATGGACGACGTCGCCAGGAGAACTATTCTATCTGTAACTCTATAAAAATTAAATATGTAACGCATTCATATGAATGGCCTTTAGAGGACCTACACGTTCACTGTGATAAGTTTGTGTTTATATTTTTAACATGAGAAACAAAATAGTGATTTATTATTACATAAGTTAAGAAGATAAACGTTTCTAATAAAAATATTATCATTTAACATTTTGTTGCGCGAAGTATCAATTATACCTAGCTTTATTTTTCTCCTTTCGTCACAAATTGCAATTTTGCTTCTTCCTGTATTCTGAAGCGCTGTCAACGCTTGTCTCGTTAATTGTAAATTGTTCAAGTTTAGAAGTATCATACAACATAATTCAAAAAATATATATTCTAGAGCACACAATGTTTACACCTAATTACAGACATTTCAATATCAATTTACTTATTGTTGTATATTAATTATACACACAACACGACCCAAAAAAAATCGTATTTTAACATTATTTTTTAGCATCTCCCCAGTTGAATAACTTCAAGTTTATGAATAATACTTTCGAAAGAGACATTATCATAAAACGCAAACTTTTTTAAGCAACCATAAAGTCCAGGTTTATATCTAATTCGTATTTTATACGGACATTATAACTATTTTTATTGATATGGTTAAAAGCTTAGCCAACAGTTCAGCAATTTAAGTTCTCGCAGAGGAGGCTATAAATATATATGCGTTACAATTGTAGATATATGCAATAACATAACAATAATAACATTACAGGTATTTAGTATTTATTTTTCGAATTAACAATTTCATAAATTTTCTGAGGTAAAACAGTATGTCATCAATCTGGTCCGCGCTAAAATGGAACGACTCTCGAATGGAATACATAATATTTCACTTAATAGGAGATAGATGCCTTTAATCTTGTAGATACAAGTGTTCACGGCAGTTAGCTCTCGCTTGTATTAAATGAAATATATATAAAATTTAAAATTTGTCCATAATTTTTATTATAAATTTAGAAGTGTGTTTGTTTGTCCGTCTTTCACGACGAAACGGAGCAAAAGAATTTTTTTGTATAATTATCTTTTTCTCTCTTTACCAGTTTCTATGGAGCAGTACACAATTGAAGGCAGAAAAATAAAACTTATAGATATTATAAGACTTATTAAAAAGGCAACTATGGAACTCCGAATTTGACGTGAGCGAAAGAAACCACGGATAAAACCTTGTATGTTTATATGTGTACCATACATATAATATAAATCGCGAACCAAAACCAAATATATTTTATTAAATGCTCGTGATAGGTCATAATTTATTTTGCTAACAGGAAACGATCAAACTTAAATGGTCTGACATTATCTTAAAGCAAAGAATCTCTTACAACAAAGTTTTTAACTCGCTGCGACATCTTTTACGATAACGTCATACTTGAAGAAAAAATAATTTTCCCAAAGATACGTTTCTGTACGATTCTGTTTAAATATGGAAAAAAATCCCGAAATTGATTATAAAGGAAAATGCATATACCTTTTTCGCGGTCTCTCTAATCCCATATATGTTTTAATAAATCTTAAAATTGATTAATACATTAATCTGAAAACATTAGAAACGTTCTTGACAAACATACAATTGTATGAATAATTATTCAAAAATAAAACCCATTTCAACTTCAAGGATCAAGTTAATCTTAATGAATTATTATCTTCTAATCTCCTTCGACACTTTACCGTCCTCTCTAAATTTGATTTTCCCTCGTCCAATAATTTGTTGTTTAATTTCAAATCAACTTCTTAACGTTTTGCTTTAAATGTAATTGGAGATTTTTGCTACTAACAGTAAAAGCGAAATAAGAGACATTAATTTAGTCCTTTTGTATGTGCAAGAAATCTATTAATTGTAATATTAATTCGGGGCATTAAGGTCCTAAAGTCATACAACATAAACTTAACTTTACATCTTCTATAACTTGTGTATATCATCACAATAATTTTTAATTTCAGTATATACAATGATAATACTCAAATGATAATGATAATATCAAACTGTGTTAATAATATATAGTGATAAGATATGTTTATAATATAGTGATGTTATATTTGTGTATAAGCATGAGCTATGAGTATCATAAAATGAACCATCTATGTCAGATAAGGGCGTCAAGTGGTGACCTACCTACCATAGGCTGAACGGAAATGTTTATAATATTCTTAAGTAAAAGGTTTTATGTACTATCATTGTGATCTCACTTGTGTATGGCGTCATGGAAGCTGCATTCCATTGCAAGTTGATTAAGAAATACCATCACAATGCGACAATGCAGGGGGTAAATAAAAATAGGTTTAATTTAATTATATATTACATCGAATTAAAATTTAACTTGTTCGCTCGTACGTACGTGTTTAAGTTGACAGTTAAGCAAAAGTTATAAAACAAATATTCGACCCAAAAACTTCTTAATAATACACAAATTTTCCTAATTGTGTTTTGTCTATATTAGTTGAAATATTACTTATATACTCGTATAAATAAATATACTTATATTTCAATTTACATTTTAAAATGCATTAAAACATCGCGTCTAAAAATTATACAGATAATGAACTAATATTAAACACACATTTATTGTCGTCAGAAGGCTTTATAATAAACGTAGACTGAAGATATCTTATGTCACTATGGTAATAACCATAAATGGAAATGAGTATCACTATCTTGTTTTCTATAGAAAAAACCACACACTACAGTCATAGATATTTATGATTTAAGTCATAGTAAGAAAATATTCTATTGTGATACAGAGTTGATTACTAGATTTTTAGTTGCCACAAAAGATTATGGCATCAATGCGTCGAGTATATGGAAAGAAGGTAACGTACGCGATAATAAATGCTACTTGTTGTATTAGGATTGATGTATGTGTTTAAGAAATGTCGTTCACTATGATTAATATATGTACGTACGTAATTTTTTTTAATTGTGAATAAAAACCTTATTTAAGTTTGTTGCAATATTATCTCGTCAACTTTACGCGTATTTTGAAGTCCTACCTCTACTGATAGTAAATATAAGTTTTAGCGTTGATAAATACATTTCCTGATGTTCGTTTCATTCATTAATTTTGTAAGAGCATATTTTTTGGGCATTGGTACCTATATAAGATTATAAACTCGAAGGTGTTAGCTCAAGCAGGTCAGCTAGACATTGTGAATACATTTCTAGTAACTGCATGTTGTTATCGAACGTGATTTGAATATCTTGTTTCTAGCAATTAAGTCTCCAGTAGCGGGATAAAATTGATCCTATATGCTATTGTTCCTACATTGGTCTCGTATCGATATCCTGGGAACATGCCTCGTATTTTCATGTAACAATTTCAATTTAAAGGGTGTTGCATTACTGCAGACGTTTTTTTAAAGTTTATAGGTTTCATTCTCGCTCGCTACTCAGTGTACGAT
Organism: Leptophobia aripa; assembly: GCA_951799465.1. NCBI lineage: Eukaryota > Metazoa > Arthropoda > Insecta > Lepidoptera > Pieridae > Leptophobia > Leptophobia aripa. Next base: position 3,756,599 of record OX637271.1, read on the forward strand.
TAAAATTTACAATAGATATCGTCGAATCGTTTTATCAGTTTTTTGGTTGTATATTTCTCTTTCTCTATTTAATATCGGCTGAAACATTATGAAACGTTTGATTACATATGAAGGAGCCATATTTAAAATTTAAATAAATACGTATCACATTACCCACACAGACAAACCGGGATACTTCGTTAATCTTTCAGGCCCGGTAACTATTGAGCCAACTTAGTCCAACCAAACTTGATATAAAAGTAATGTAAATAGTGTAACATACAGAAAAGCCATTACATAGATATTTTTGATAAAAAAATCTATTGAGTTAAAAAGATCTAGTAGTTTTTTCTGTAAGCAAAATGTTTGCTGCTCCCAAGAGAGAAAAAGTGTTTTGAATTCAGAATGTAAAGTAAAGGTAGGTTAGTAAAGGTTTTTAACCTCTAAGCCTCTAAAGACCTAACAGAGTGTGCTTAACGTAATCTAACATCTAATTTTCCAAAGCTATACAAGGATAGTTATTTTATAACAAAATATTTGTGCCGTGTTATAATTCGATTAAGAATTGATATTTTTTATGAGAAATCACAGTCTAAAAACCGGACACCAGCTGGTAAAACAATATAAAATAAGTATTAAAAACTACCCTTAGAGAATTGCCCTTAAAATGAAATTTTGAACAACTTCTATGTGAACCTATATATTGTACAGCTTGAATACAAAATGGTCGATTCAGGTTTATTTCGAAGCAGCATATTGAATACAAATCTTATCCTATATGGAAATTCTCACACACTCTCGCACATTCAAAGATTGTAAGTATTATTACATAGTAGTGTCATGTCTGTATATTTAAGAATAAAGCTATAAAAGTTATTAGTCTTTAGCAAATTTCAAAAAAGAACTGAAAGTTAACATTGACATACACTCCAAACTGTACTCAATATCAGTTAAACTTGCTAATGTCAGGTCCGAAATAAAAATTATTTTTATTACGTATATACGTAATAAAAGACGAGGTGAAAACATTAGATGTAGTTGTAATGTCAAGTACAAAATCTTAAATTACTATACCAGAGTAGAGAAACCTCACCAAAATGGGCAGCTTATTTTAACATCCATCCTCACTGAGACATATGAAAGAGGCAACGATTAGTGTACTGGATGGATACAAATGGCACCCATTTATCGTGACGTTTTCGTTTCGGATGACGTAATCTGGGGGAAAAAATTACCACTTCGTATGCCTGGAATGTGTGGTCAGACTAAACTAGAGTAGCACACAAGACAGTTATCGTATCGTTAATAAAAAAATGTAGAAAATTTATACTTACGTAAATGGCAGACAGTATTTGGCAGTATTTTGTATAAATACTGTTATAAAGAAAGAAGTAGCTCCATAGGGTTTTTGTAAGGCTAGGTGTCTGCAATGCCAACTTCACGAATACCACTCATTATTAAAACAACACTTCTCTGATATTTGCCAGGTTTTATTTTCACTATTAGCTGTCGTGCAGTTACAATGCATGCATCTTTTATTATTCTGACATGTCCGCACTTGCTTTTCTTTCGCAGACTACATATTGAAATAATAAGGATGACATTTCACAGCGTCAGCATGACATTCTATCAAGTTTATTAAAACTTGATAGAATTAAACTTATCTTTTTAAACTTATTTTAGGACAATTAAATGATGCCTGAACTTAAAATTGTTCTAGTTATTTTATTACCCATTGTTGTAGTTTTGTCAATTATTTATTATATGTATAGTAATAGTCGAACGGTTTTCTTTATAGAAAACCGTTGAAGCTTATGCTTCAATATATTTTAAAATTAAATAATTACCTGTTCTACGTTTCTGATACTTCATAAATCACTATTACACTATATTCTATGGCCATATATCTTTACTGTATTATAATACTGCCTTTATCAAATTGTAGGTGGGATGAAACGTAAATATCTATGTTATTGTTACTCACTGCATTATACAGGTAAGACCTAAGCTCACAGCTAGAGGCCAAAATACACTAACAGTGTGAAAACATTAAATTAAACGAAATACTATTATATTATATTAACCTTGTAAGCTGAATATTGTGATGTTAATTAAAAATCCTTTATCATTTTTATTTTATTTCAATTAAATGAAGGAGTTTTTCTAATCACATTACGTAAGAACGTAAAATATTTGAAGTCTCAAAATGCTTATATTTCTTATATATTTATATATAATTGTTATTCAAGTATTTAAGGTCTAATAAAATGCACTTAACTAGCAATACGATCATGATACTGGCTGCATCCAAAAAGAAAATAAAACAGTTAAGATTTTTTAAAGAATCGTTAAGAATATTTTAATTTAATATTTCATAAAAGTTCTACCATATCTAAGTAACCAAAATCGATTATCAATTTTTTATTGATTCAAGATTACCAGATAAAATAAGTTTTTTCTATAATCTTCGACCGACAATCCAGCGACATTCAATGGAGCCGGCTATAATTGAAAGCAATTTTCTGCAACATTAAGCGAAGTACAGAGTACAATATTTATACTTCTCCTTTTATTATTTCTTAAGAAGATTTTAACATATGTAAAGTGTGCAGTATGGGGAGTAATCTGTATCACCTAATATTTCGTAGTAACTTAAAACGCTCAAATATCTAGTTTAGACATTTTAATAAGTAATTTTAAATTTAAAGTAATTTAATTCGTATGAAATATGTTATTTATTATTATTATTTATTTATTTTATGTTCATTTATACTAACCGAGTTCACAACAATATTAATATTATGCATAAACATTAATATTATAAACAAGCAGTAAATGCTGATGCGTGTGTATCCAGTATAAATATGGCAAAATAACTTTTCTATAAATGTACCGTAATTCACGTAAAATATTCGAAGTAAATTCTCCCAATATTTATCTTAGAATCACCCAAAACATCAATCTTCGTGCCTATTCAATGATATACGAAAATTTTCTCGGCCACATCGAGATGCTACGTCAGATAACGACGAATGACAAATGTACTGGCTTACTAGCCAACTGCCCACCATTTTGTTTATATTAACAACTGTCAAACCCCAAAAAGAAAATCTATTTTCTGAAAGGTCAACCCTATAATATTGTCTTTGGGTTGATTGTTGTTATAGAGAAGTATGGAATAAACCTTCGTCATATACTATTTAAATTTTCAAGTCGTTTCCACAGAACAACTTCTTTCTTCTTCTATGTACTGCGAAAGTTACCAGGAAGAAAAATCTTTTCTAAACAGAAAAAGTAATGCAGAAACTGTTTCTGCATTCGTTTTCTTGTGAATTATTTTTTGTCTCTTTTAATTGTAAAATTTACAACTCTTGTGTTATATAGTATAAAGTATATATTCGGTGTTAAAACTTATAAAATAAAAAAAATATCATCAATTTCTTTCTTTTATTATTCCTTGTTATGTACGTATATAAACAAAGATTGGCTTTTATGTTAAATGAATGAACAGTTAATATTCTTGAAGAATATTGTCATTTTGTATGGAAAACTGTTATTTACACTCACGTGGTTTTTGTATTTTATTTTTCCTTCTCATCTCATAAAACAATATAACACTGAGTACGTGACACACTTTCACGTTATGAACGTGTGTCGAGTAAAAAATATTTCAGACCATTTGTCATAGAGACATTTTATTTGGTTATTACCAAAACCACGTTTGTTAATACTTGTTAGCAGTTTCTTGATTTCTGGGGATTTATTTTTTTACAAAACTCACAAATGATCTTTCCGCCTATTAAAACAGTGGTTTGCTTATGCCGTGGTTCACTTGTCGATGTGATTATACTATTAAGAGAGGACACTTAAGCTATCCCGAGTCCTCCCCTTGTTGCATAGGATAAATTGCTTTCAAAATCAGCTTGGTGTTGCTAAGTACAGATAACAGTGAAGCGTGAGTATCCCAGTCTAGTTTATTTAGATACTTTACTAAAAAGATAGGAGATACTCCTACGTTCATTCGCCATAGCTGTTGTTGCACTAAGTGGACGTCGATTTGATAAATTGTCACGGGGTAGTGGTACTGGCTTCACCCTAAGCGGATTTGATGAAAGTAAAACTGTTATTTGCAGCTTGGACTTAAAAGAAGCTCTTACTTTCTTATTTTTTTAAACTCCTACTCTCCTATATATAATAAGTTTGATTATTTTTATTATATGCATAAAACCTGTAAAATCACATTTTGACATTGCCCACCTTCAGCAATCATATTGGCTTTGAATACGAAGGTCGAATCTAAAAAACCCTGTCACGTAAAGCGACACACTGTCACTCCATTTTGACCGGCTGAATAAATATGCCACGAAAGATTAGGTCGAGATAAGCTAGCCTTCATATTTCATTTTATAGATACACGCACAAATAGTCTATATTGAAATAGGTAAAAGGGTGAGAATGGCAGAAAAGGGTTCGACAAATCAAGTAGTATCTGTGTGTTGAGGATACATCCTTTGTTATGATAATTTGTGAATATTAGAGGCGTCGGAATTAATCCTCCAATATACAATCAATGTAGTGTCAATAATTTCCTTCTTTTATGCGTATATTGATAGGCTTAAAATCTTAATAAGGTGAAATCTACCTGAATAATGACTTAAAAAGTGATATTTGCGAAATAGAATATCAAATTCCCAGAGGTAACGCAAAAATGTTGCTTTTAAAAGACAACAACCCTGTCAATACCCATCACTTTTCTTTATAGGTATTATGAAAGTAAAGCAGATTTTACTCTTCGACTAGCAAAAACAATTTTTCTCCTAGACTCATTTCACGCATAAAAACGATTATACATTTATATATTAATTATAATATATTGCCATCTGATTGCCATGGCTTATAGTTTCTAGCTTTTGAAGCCTTCGAGCTTAACAAAGCTGTAACACGAAGTTTGCAAAGCTCGGGAATTTCCTATTAACTTATTTAACTACAACACATATTAACGATATTGTTGTGTGGGCAACTTTGAACAAACAGAATTAAATTAATTTTGTATCAACATGACCGGTAGTTCGTTGTAGCGTGCTTTCCACAATGGAAAACACGCTCAATTTAATACTGTTTTGTACATTAAAAAAGTGATACGAAAGTAAGGGAACTTAGAATCAATGTTTGAGGTTTCGCTGGATTGTTCTTACTATAACGTAAATGTGTGTGGTTCTTTTTTTTTAAATGAATTATTTATTGATTTTGCTGGTGCGTAGTGTAATCATCTCTTACCTTACCTAAGCAGCTCTTTACAACCGTACTGTAGATCATACTTGACGATTTAAAGTGGCGGAGAGTTTCTTGATAGTTCTTCTTTGGCCATACATGTTATTATAGAGCCTAGTTTTTTATAACTTTTCTTGACGATTCATAAATGTTATGAATAAAGATTGTTTTTGTCATACGCAATGGTGGTAATGAATTGCGGATTTTTGTAGTTTTTAGTTAACGGTAATTCCAAACTCTTAGGAGATTTAAGCGTTTGGACAATATGAGCTAACTAACAAATATCTTATACGATAATTATCTGCAGCACTGAAGAGAACTAATTATCCTGCATCTGCCAGTAACGAGGTTCATAACGACTTCATTTTCAACCAATGCTGGTGCAACAATAGTTTATGCAAATGTCTTTCTCTAACTTTGCTAACTGCAATATGTTATTGTACAGGGCCGTACTTAAATGTTACATTGACTTGCTTCGAATAAAAGGTAAAAGTTATAACTATATAAAATTAAATTTACTTGGGTTTTAAGCTAAGTTGCTTTAACATAAACTGTTATTTATATAAAAGTTAGAATCGGGGCTAGTTATGATACCTTGCAGTAACTATAAATAAGAGTACATATAACTAATCTCATCATTCAAAAGATCGTTGGTTTACAAATGCTATCTATTTCCTTCACAACTTAAATGATTAATAAATATAAATATAAATAGAAGTTATTTTCAAGTGACTATACTTTTTAAAATGACAGTATCAAAACGGAACGTTTATATTTTTTAATAGATCCATCCCTGTTAATCTTCAGAACTGCATCAGACATATAATATTTCTTACCGCCAAGTGTTGGAACTTGAAACTGGAAAATGTAAAAACTGGGATAATAACAAGATTAATCTTACCATTCTTTACATTTAAATCTTAAGAGAGGATGGATTAATTACTTCTGAGACGACGCTATATAAACGACCGGGCACTTAGTTCGACACACTCTAGGCTGAGCTAAGCTCGCCACCAAGCCCGCTCTTAAGCTGTTAAGGCCAAAAGCGAGAGAGCTTCCAGAGCTGTGGTAAAGGCCACTCAAATTAGGAAAAGGCCGCCCGTTGACCAAGTGCCAGTGGGAGACGGACTGGCTAATTGAACCTAAATGATAAATTGTAATCCAACAAGATGATTATTTTATGAATGATATTATAACAAAAATCGTCAATTCTAAATACAAAAAATGTAACCGTAAAACATAACCACTAGGTAGGACTTCCGGGTTTCTAAAGTTCAGAGAATTCGCGGAACGGATCCATATCTAACAACTTCTCATGAATTGTATATTAGAGCGGACTATAAGCACGAACCCTCTTAAACAGCAACTTTGACTCTCATGAGATGAATATTGCATTATATTTTATAACGTCTTCACCTTCGCTCTACGCTGACCAGATTTGTTATGGCATACATTACCTTTGCTTCAATAAAACTGAAGGGAATTTTCATATTCTTTTACATGAGTATATTTCTACTAAATATAGTACGTAGTTTATAAATTGCTTGCCATGGATCCGTCCATGTGTAAATATATCCTGATATTTAATTATTTAATATTATATACCGTATTTTAGAGTTTTGATTTGCTTAATCCAATTTTAAACATAAGGTAAGGAGTTTAAACACAAAAATTCAGGAATAACTATTATTTCGAGAAATTTCTACCAATTTTCTAATATAGAAGAGTATATAAACGTTACTTGCAATACATTATCTGTATAAAATTTCCATTGATAAAACTAACGGAATTCCACGTATTTATACACTATACACTCAACTAAATAATTATAAAGCATGATATAAATAAATGTATCTTAAATACATACAATCCAAAAAAGGGATCCTTTTTCAATATTTAGAAAGAAATGAAATTTCATTGAAAAGTTGAAAGGTATAACTTCGGAATTGGAAAGCTCTGCCGAGGATTATATGTGATTGAACGAGCCGAAGATCTTTTTTATGCTGCATTCCAAATGAGTTTGGTTTGTTTGGCAATTTTTATAAAACCAACATAAAATGAACTCTATTAAACCGCCTTGCGGTTAAAATATATCATCTAAATTATATTACTTGAAATATGATTATTCTGAAACGATTAGAGGCGTTTTAAAAATACTTTTTTATCTAACTAAAAATATTAATATATATCTTATTATTTAAGTTCAATGTACGTTTACAGGCATTATTTGTTTGTACCCATCGACTTACTTATAACTATAATCACTTAAAGAAACATTTGCCACATTTTTAATGTTATAAAAAAACCTTATGTTTATATACATTCGTGACGACTAATATCCGGTATTACAAAGCTTCGCTAAGCGAACGCTCCATCCGCGATTAGGAAATTAACGTATGGAAACGTTTATATATAAAATACCCTCAATTAGTGGTAATTTATTTACTCATTGCTTCAAAAGAATATTTCTTCAAGAGGGACAAGGCCGTTGTGTGATACTATTATACTCAGCATACAAATTAATAATAACTATATAATAAATTGTCATACTGTCAAATCTATTTGTCTATTCTATAATACATTAAATATTAAGTTATACAATTCGCCAATCGTACATAATAAAACGAGATAATGGCAAGGGGATCTTTATATTGTCCCGATTGAAGTGACAAGGGTCGCTATGTCAGGTTATCTGATAAAACCACTCACCCATTTATCGATATAATAAATGAGCTTTCAAATATTCTTGCTTAAATGCAAATTTAAATAAAATATTACCATTATCATCAGTTAACTAAGAATATGAGGGTATATATTAGGAGCAGTTTTCTCACTTCATCCGGTCTACGTGTTTCGTTTTTATTTCTCTATAAAGCGCTTCCTCGCTGAGAGCGATAAGATTGCTAGTTGCTCTTCTTATATAAGTATTACTTCTGTAATGTCTTTTGCAAGAAGGTGATATATATACTGTTATCTCTTTTAGTACTTGAATAAAAAAGTTTTAAATATACATATAAAATACAAATATGGGTAGTATTAATGGTTTGTCACTTCACTCTTAACAATCGTGATTCTATATTATTATTAATATTGTTAAAGGTCTTATATTTTTCTCTTCTCACCTAAATCTTTATAAATACACTCAGAAGTTATTTTTTTATCAAATTTAAAATAGTTTTATTTAATTTTGATTAACAAAGTGTTGTTGTTGAAGAGTGTTGGTCAAATGAAGCGTGCGCCGTCGAACTAAATTATCATAATCAAAATAGTCTATACTTATCTAAATATAAGACATGTTAGTTAAAATTACATGATATTTGGTGCAGTAGCTGCACGGGTACTGCATCATGTAATTTTAAAACACCGTAGAAATTACACGTATACGTTCACGGCATACTGTAATCAAACGTACGTTCGATCAGCGAACAAGTTTTACGCTAGAGCGATTTTAATGATTTATTTTCACACTTTAGTGCACTAATATATAATGAAAGAAATAAGAACAAAACGACCATGATACTGTAATGGGTGGCCTATATACACACTTTATACCTAATAGTTGTTGCCAAGAAGAGATTTTCTTTCTTTTTTACGTAATTCCTTTGAACAATTTGTAAACTGTACCTTGCATATAATATTAAATAATTATTGTTTACAACTCGTATTTTATTATTTACTACTAACCATTACGATCAGACTGATTTACCACACATATGTTGGTGATTGATAAGCAGATTATCAAATTATTTTTAAATTATATATACTTAAGTAGGGTAAAAAAAACTGTTACAATTAAAAATAAACAAAATATTGTCGCATAAAAATTACAGATTCCAAATTTATTTTAGACTTTGTACGTGTGACGAATCCGATGATGATTGATCCAGCAGCAAATGTTAATTACATCATGAATACTGAATTTCCGAAGACGCTAATGCCAAACTTTCAAAGTTAAAATGTCTCATCACTTGTACCATACGGTTGCATTGTTGTCTGCATTGCGGGGGCCATAGTATTAGACCTACCTATGACCCCTTTGATTTTATCTGCCCTGTATTCTTGGAATCGTTTTGAACCACCTATAAGTAAAGTGCTTTATGGCTAATATTTAAATTAACCAAATTACTTATGTTCGATGGATTGGTGTGGTCAAGTCACTGAGGTCACTTGTCAATTATAGGTACCTCTCTGTACCATCTGGATAAAAAATTTCATTAAGTAAATGTTTTCAGTTTTTAATTAAATCAACGTATATCTTTGGTTATGATTTATTTTTTATTACTATTTACCATTACAAACTATATTATTACTAAACGTTAAAACTGTAGATCAAGTTAAATACATTCTATATACAGTTGGGTAGCGTTTGTTAAAACTTAACTTAATCTCATGAAATTACCCTAAAGTTTGTTACAGCAATGCATGCAACGCCCCTGGCAGTTAGGCATAAGATCAATCTGAGGTACTTTAGTACGGAAGATTGTTGCTAGAACATGTTTTATTTAACAGTTAGGTCAAACTATAAGAGAGTCATGAGTTTGCGTTGATGATAAAATAAATTTATGTAAACGTTATGAACCCACTAAAAAATTCTAAAAAAAACGCAACGACATTAATTAATTCAGTTTCACATAATGAAACATACATCGGGCACAATAATAAATTTAGTAAGATGTTAACATTTAAAGTACGTAGAACTGGCCATATTAAAGAGAGTATTAAAAAGAGGTTGAATTTTTAAGTATGCCTAAAAGTCAAGTTATTTGAGTGAAGTGAAGAGCCTAACGAGTATATATTTTTACGAGTACTTACAGTACTTCGATCATTAATGACTGAGCTAAAAATATTATGTTTGACATTTATGTGTTATTTATTTGTATCTTTTATACATAGAATCGTCGGTCAAACTGGAAATCCAATCAATCCTTTCAATGCCTTCAATGTTTACCTTTACTAACTATTATGGTTGGTTTTCATATTATCAAAAGTTATTTAAGAAATCTTCGACTCTACAACATTTATTTGGATCGGATAAATATAAGAAAAACATCAAAATTTATATGTGTTATTTATAGGTGTTATAGAATTAGAATCTTTATTTAAATAATAACGTTAATAAATTGAATGGCACACACGGTTGCAAATGCGAACAGATTCAATAGATTTATGTCTCCATCGTGGAAATTGCCTTCAATTTTGTAATTTCCCCATTATCACTCCTTTGAATTCTGATAAGTGCTTGAATCTTTTAGTGAATTAGCACCGTTGACATAAAATTGCTACGCGTTCGCGTTTAAATCCGCATAAACCAAAATCAAATATATTTTTGACATTGGGGAGTCCCCAAATATATTTTATACGCAAAGTAATGTTTGAGCTAAATCCTTACTGAGTATCCTAAGTATACAGCCAATATTAGAATATTTTTGTGCAATTTTTGGGTGTCTACAAGCGAAGACCTCCACTGGGAGCCGATTTTAGGGAGATCTCTCAATACTATACAAAAATAATAAAAAAAACAAATAAATAATCAAATTGTAAAACAAAATCTAATATTTTATATATTTTATTCGAGCTAAATCAAAAAATATTTTTTTGGATTCACATATTAAAGTACAAGTTGGTTCTAAATGGAATTGTCTTATTTTCCCTGCCTTTACTTTCTTATAGACATAAATATATTATAAGAGGTTAATTTATGAATATGCCAATTTTTATTGCAAATTTTAAATCAGTTTTTAACATATTTTATAATTACAAAATATTTACCAATATCATCTATTTATTGCTGCCATCTAATAAGAAGGTATTTATGCCTTCGCGATATAATTCTGGTGACCTAGATTCGTCATATTACGTGAAACCATTTTGTGCTGGGAAGTTCTGCTTGGTAAGAAAACGTTTTATCACTAGAAAGTTGTCCACGAAAAAGTGGTAGGACTATGCAATAATAATATATGCGTACTTAAACATATAACATTAATAGATAAGATATATGAAATTCGTTTTCAATATTTCGTTTTGAATCAATTCTACGATCAAACCACAACGTATCACAGAATATTTAAAAATATAAAACCCCAGGTCTTCCATTAGCCGAATGGCGTTATCAAAGGTAGGCGTTGACAAATTTCCTTAATGTATAACCCGCAGGCTTTTGGCGTTTATCTGTATATTTGAAATATGTCGTAGTTATGAATAAAATGCATGAATTCTAATTTCCAAGGGTTTGTATCGGTTTTCGTAACCAAAGGGGCCTTCATTTATCAAATGTGACACCTTTGTACACTCTGCGAACAATTGTAATTTTCATTACAACCCAGAACATTTATATGAAAATATGTAGATAATGAAAGCCTAAAAATGTATGTCAAAAAATGACTTATATAACTTCATTGAAGTTTGTCTCAGAAATCTATCATTGACTATTGGTTAAATCTACGCTTTTTGAATGACTGAATGAGTTGTAAATACTTAAAATGGTGATATTTTCCCGTTTTCGCAACACTTTTGTTAATGATAGTGAAGTAGGTCCTTTATTTGTAAAAGGTATTGTATAGTTCTTGCTTGATAAGTTGATTATCTAACACAAAACACACCTAACAATAAGCTCCTGTGCGAATACGTTTCATTTTAAATGCGAGGAGTTTTCATAGGTTCTTTTGTTCAATGCGGGCTTCAAATGTCTGTACTTATGTCATTGTCATGGAGTTTAGACCATCTTTACTTGAAAATCGTATATAGTATAAAAGTAGCACTTGCATATTTATATTGCATGTGTTACTTAGTTGTCCGCAATTAAAGAATGCGGTACTAGGCTTTACAAAAAACATTTCACACTGAACCAAGTTTAAAGTAAAATTTAATTTAACCTAAACGGACTTGAGATGTTTTTTATTAATTGTAAAGTATAGTTGTAAACAGATTTTAAATAACGAATGTAATATCCCAATATGGAATTTAGATAAATATTATATAAACGCGACCTTTATAAATATTTGATTTTTAATTTAATTTGCATGGTTACTTAATGTCAAATATTACGTTTTAATAACCTGTCTCTGAGATTCACACCCTTTTAATTATACGGATTGAACGCCTGAAGCAATAGTGGCTGGAAAGTCCGTATATAAGATTTTTAATGAAAAAAATAGCAACAAGAAAAGCCGCAAATAAATCACCAATGTACCGACGCACCACGGGAACTTTTATTTTTCCGTTTCCCCGAGGCTCATGGAATTTTCCGGCACTTTCCCAACTTAATGCTTAAACCTTTAAAAAATTCGCTTTTCAGTCCATTTGGTCTTCTCTCAATGTAAGGGACATTGTATTTATTTTTCTAACGGTAAAAATGTTAGCAAATTGCTTTTTCTGTTATTCTAGTTCAATAAAACTTATCGAAAGTTCATTCAAGTAGAAATGTCTCTTAGCTTTTTTTGACGATACAAATTCAATTTGTGAGACTATCGAATTGTTTCCAGATGGAATTGTAATAAATGTTAAAATTTATTGTCTGTTTTGAGAAACATCTAGTTTCTTATTTTTCGAAAGCTTTGCAAGCAGAATTGTCTTCATTATAACTCAGCTTGTGAGTCCTGAGCACACATTTTCAAAGTTGCGTCGAAATATGAGAAACATATTGTTGTACCGGTACATTCAACTATATTCATATTTAGTTACCAAACAAAACCATTTAATTTTCTAGCACAAATTTCTTTCACGAGTAAATTACAATATTACTATCCTTTAATAAATATAAAAGTTTTATATATTAAATTGACACCAATGTGGTAAATTGATTCGAATGGAAACACACATGAAATGCTTGTCCTTCACTTAAAATACTTCACTTAGTCATATTCTTGTGATTATTGCTTTTCTTCTCATATATTTTAGCTTACTTTATATTCCATATCTTGGTATTGGTATTTGATGCTGTATGGCTTTGAAAAATTAACTAAAAAACTAAGCTGTCTTTCACTTGAGATAAATAACTTTAACTAGACTGGTTTCGTTTTATAAAAAGGGTGGAATTGTGAAGGCATTATTTACAAGAGTATGTATGCTCCATTATGATTAATAAAATCCATACAATGAATGAAATTTCTGAGTTTACATAATCATATCCACGTACACAAATCATATTCTTATAAAAGTTTGGTGGAAGCCTGAAGGCACAAATTGGCTTACAAGCGGTGGTATATTTTTAACACTAAAAAGTTCGATTCGGTAACATTTATAATTAATGGAAATGTTATCCGGCAATTAACATGTTCTAATAAACTTAACTTTAATAAATTTGAATATATCGCTGTTTTTTAAAAAAAATTGAGTCGAAGACAGTAAAACTAGCGGTGCAACACCCCCCGGCTGATAAATCCATATTCATCATGATAACGCAGGACCTCATACATCATAATCAAGAAACCGTTTTATCTCTACAAAACTGCAATTCGACTGCCATCCACCGTAATACTCAGTCCTCGTTTTCGAACTACAATGTTTTTCGTAATTTGTTCTACGCAATATAAGCTTTTGCTTCCTGGGAGGCAGTACAAAGTACATTAACACAGTTTTAATCTAGATCACCAGAAGTCTATCGCAAAGGCAGCAATTTATAGATAATAATAGTAAATATTTAAAAAATAAATTACTTTGTACTTTCTAATATTAATTCTGTAATACCAACAACACGGTAAGCTGCTTCCCTTCGTAAAGCGCGGTAATATAATTGTTTTACAAGACGGTGGTGGTTAAACATATCATCTTATGACATGGAATGCATGGCTATTGTATTTTTATAGGTTTTAGGATTTTTCACGCCATGTCAAAAAGTTGATAAAACTGTTTCCAACGTTAATATCACATTTGTTCGTACTAAATGGTTTAAAAGGATTAGGTGTTCCCAAAGCACAAGTCCAGTCCAGTCTAGTAAATGTACTTACACTGTCTACATTCTTTTCGCTTTAATTAAATTATTCTAAATTAAAATAGACCGCTGCTGCTGGCAATGCTTTATGAAAATATATGGTTTATTTTTTAATGAATAAATTCACCGACTGTCGGAAATGACACCTACTTTGTTCATCTTTCTGTGTACTATGCGTTAAAGAAATAATTACGTAAAAATATATGAAAACAAGTTATATTGTTGAGGTATTTATAATCATGTTTTTGTTAGGGCACTCCAACCCTTATATAATATGAGAAATGTTTTATCATTATAAAAAAATATTTTACATATCATGAAGTACAAAATGAGAGAGCTTAAAATGCTTTACTAAAAAGTAACAGAATTTTTTTTTGTTTTAACCAAGTCGGGTTTCGGTCTTGAAAACTCTTTCAAGACAGTCAGTCAGTCCTAAATATAAAATTAAATAGTATAAATAGTGTGTTTTCTGTGACGAGTCCCAAATAGATTGCTTTTTATTTGTTAGAAAACAAAAAGTCTACGGCTGAGCAGTTTATTTACAGTTCCCCTCATTTGTACGCCAAAACCCGTGCACATTCTAAAAACGTGTATTTTAACACATACATATTCTGGTAATTGAATGTAAATACTTTAACAAACTCTGTCTGAAGGGCAATTATTTAATATTCGAAAACGTTAAAAATCTAAAAGCCTTTGATTGGTTTTATAATGAGAAAAGGTTTTGAAAAACGATAATTATATCGACCGGTTGTACCTAGTTATTTTAATAAAATCACCCTTGAAAGTTTTTTGATGGAATGTGATTGGAAATTAATAAGTGGTTCTCGGTGTTACCTTTTAATTAAGAACTTCTAAATGAAAGCGAATTTTGTTTAAGTTTCAAGTTTAGGTTAGGGAAAACACATTTAAACGATGGCAAAGTTTTATAAGTTGAATAAGGTTTATCGCAACGATCGCAACTGTAATTATGTTATCGACAAATATAACGTAAAGAGATTATCACAACGTGATTAATTACATTTATCACTACGTAGAACTAAAATTTCTAATCATAGTTAAATTTACGTAATATACTGGTAACAATAATTAAACCTTCAAGATTAGCATCGAGTTTCAAGATACGGTTGAAGTAATGACACTAAACCGTAACTCAGAAACTTGGTGAAAATGTCGACCAAAATCCGACAGCGAACATAAGTAGCCTTTCGTTGGAGGGTCAAGAGATTACAATATACTGCTTTTACATTTATAACACTTCGTAGACTTTCACCTACTACAGAATAATTATCTTTATTATATATATAAAAGTTTCTATATTCTTAATTTGCTTACATTTTGTAACATAACTGAGAATACGCATTTAGAAGAAAAATGCAAATTCTTACATACATATACCATTATTAACTTCAGTATCTATGACATGTATTTTAATAATAAATACATACTATATTCGTTACAAAATTGTATACTGACCATGTGTGAAATGTGTTTGATATTATGTTATAGATAAAATAAATCTACAATAAAACCAAATGTTATATTGGAAGTACGTTTTGTAGCGAAACATTCGCGTTTATGTGGAATGTTTTCTCTCGGCTTTAGAAACATCTTAATTTTCAAGTCATGTCTGTCACACGGGCTTACACGACTTTTACTTGTTAACATACATTTGGGTCATACTTATCATATTACTAATTAAGAAGTGTGTTAGAAATATTTCATGTTTTATTTACATATTCGTTAGACTTATCGTTCCATAATTTCGGTTAATATTAACTCAATCTACACATATTGCCTTTGGGCCTCCATTACTTCAACTTTCCTCGCTAGAGAGTTGTTTTAAATTCATTGCCAATTAACGAGGGTAAAGATTTTTTTTTGTATTTATGTACAGAATATATTTGAAAATAAAAATATCTTGCCAATTTGATATAAACCTTATTATAACCATTTAAATTATAATGTAGAATAGTATATCTAATATATAAAATTCTCGTGTCACTGTTTTCGTTTCCTTACGAGGAGTAAGGCTGAACGTAAGACGAAACGGCTTGAACGAATCTCACAAAATTTTTTGAGCATATTGAGCAGGTCTGAGAATCGGCCAACATCTATTTTTGATAAGGGTTAATTACCCCGCCCATTATTTTTTGTCTACACTAGAAATTACTAATGTGGCGAAACATCGTTTGCCGGGTCAGCTAGTGTTATATATATATTATATATAATGTTTAGGTTTAATACATGTTTACATTGTTTTATACTGACCTTGAGATAAACTAATGAAACTGCAGACTACTTAGCTGGTGTAAAGAGCGCTTAACTGCCGCCTATTTGGAACGGCATTAAAACAGCTATTTATAAAACTTTTTTATTTACTTCGAAGGGTGCGAAGTTGTTTTAATGATGGAGTTTCAAAAATTCGCAATAAATTTTTTGTGGTCTTTGGGGTGAAAATGAAATTGAATACTTATTCAGCTTTATGTTTGACTTAAAATATTTTTCTAATTTATACTTATAATAAAATTGTAACGAACTGTACATTTTTTGTAAATGATTAATAATGGCTTTGCTATGTGTTGTTTGCTTGATACTGACCCCCTGTTTCTCCCCTCCTGAATCGCGCATCAATCGAAAACTACTGAAACAATATTTTTTACCAATAGTTTCAGCTTAATCCGGAGCGCAACATTATTTATTAAAATGAGTCACCAGAAAAGATATAGACGTTTAAACATATAATATGTAACGCGCGCTTATCGGCCCTAATAATAATACCCTCTTCATACAAATACAGTTTAGCTTCTCACATGGAAAAAAACCTAATACATCGATTTCAAAGCGAAGCTAGTTACTATTACTATTGTTCAGTATTTCAGCAGCGTGCATACGAATTACTTAAAGTTATTACTGATAAAATACATACTTTGTTTAATATTATGTAATACCTTTATTTGACACTAACAACATAATACCTGAAACTCACAAAATATTATCATTTTAACTTTAAATTATAATCATGAAAAATTTAATAGTACGTCTCCTTCTTAACACAAAAGCCACATCTGCTCGACAAGACCACACTTATTTATAGTGCCTTATCTAATATTCAAAAACATAGCAATATCACGGTAAAACTCCTTTTGTGTACTCAACTCGTTCGTGCCTCATGCTGTACACTTAGAAAATAACAAGACAGTTAATATCTATTATTTAAGAATTGTGGATTAGATAATCTACAAGTCAACGATATCCATCTTAAATATAAGCAATAAAAACCTCTCGTTAGGTTATATCTCGAGTATAATATAATATTTTATATAAACATATATTTTTCTTTTATTTTGTCATCTGTTTTAATAGTGAAAGGCCAGCCTGCTAGTGGACTAGAAGTAATACCTACTCGCTAGGTTATCACAGTTTGTAACAGACAATTTTAATGATTAAAGCCATTAATGAAGGTTCTATTAAAACGTTTATAAAAAGCTATTTCTAATAAAACTGCTAATTTATGTTACTGAAACATATATCTGCACAGCAGTGGATGATGATGAAATTTAATATTTATAGAAATAAGCCAATAAACATATTGCATAAATATAGTTTTATAAGTGTAAATACTTGTATAAAATAATTAACTTCACAAATCTGATTCCAAAAATTTATATAAACACCGATCCGTAATGAAATTATAAATCTTTATTACAAAAAAGCCTGCCTGCTAACGTCTATTTACGTCAATCTCAGACTGTAAATTATGTACCAGGAATATTACCTATTACAACAACGAAGTATAACTGAGGGTTGGATTTTATTGCTGCGTCCCTAAGCTATTTTGATAAACCACTTATCTTTCCCCTTTAATATCTAGATATTGCGTTACCTTAACGCTTCCAAGCAACATTAAAAAAATATATAATTAATGACAACAGTAAGTCCGGTAAAGCACGTTAAAAGAGGTCTCAGAAAATCGACACATCAAAACGTAAGTAACGTTAACAAAAAGTAACGTAGGGGTAAGAAATTCATATATTTTTTGCAATTGGCCGTAGTGACTAAGTCTGCATGTGAAAACAAGTATATAAAACTAAATATGCGGAGTAAAAGTATATTCGCGTGTACCTACTACAAGTAGGCCTGTAATCCCTTTTACTTAAACGTGTAATCGGATTAAGCATACGAGATGTTGACGTTAAAGATAAGGAGGATCGCAGAATCAACGTGAGAGCTTAAGCCGTTGAGATTTAAGTACCTTTCCACTCAATACTATACTAATTCAGACAAACAGTTTACCGCAGTTTCGTTCGCCTCAAATATCTGCGCGAGAAATCATTATTTTCCTGCGGAGTTACTATTATTAAAAGTTCTGTAATATATTCTTGGATATCCATTGAAATTCAGTGTCCAATTTTGTTTAAAATAAATATTTGAATACGTATTTGAAATACAATATATGAAGCTATATTTTCCGACAGATTATCGCATTTATAATTTTAGTAAAGTACCTACACAATTCGATACAAAACATACGATTCCTTAACCACCACATTTTCATTTAAAATATATTCGCTATAATATCTATGGTACTAAAAGATACGAGATATTTTGAAGTTTTCTATGTTATATGCAAATTTCGAGTTATTTTTATAACGTTACAGCTACAATGTATGTTTTTACAGTCGTTTAGCGAGATAACTGATGTTGTTAGCTAACTCATAAACTTCATCATTGTAGCAACAATCTGTCTACAAAATATACAGATTTAGGTTATAGAAGTATCTATCAAAAATTCTACTGGAATCAAAAAAAATCAGCCGAGATTCTTGCCTGCTTCTTCTCAGTCAGTCAAAATCAAGATTATTATTATAACATGCTGAATTTTTAGAGCACGAATACATTTAAAAATTAACAAGACGAGTTTAATTACTACACTTGCAATTGACTAATACAACAAAATTATTCGGCCGTGTAAGGCCGACTAGCCGATACATAATGTATGTACCTATCTGTTAGCTTCATTACTTTTCATTATTCAATTATACATATAATTGAACATAATATTATATTCAATATATTTAAAGTATATATTTTATTTCCATTTCAAAATTAATAACATTTTATACAATATGTTATTTCTGCCTCCTGTTTCGGGGCCTGGGATTCAAATGTCAAAAAACTCCTATACACGTCAATTGAATAAATGTGCGACAAACTTCAAGAGGTAGGTATAGTTTTATCGTACGAGATCGTCCAAAAATTCTGTATTATTAAGATTTCTGAAAGCTAAACAACATTAATCTTACCTAGGGGCATTAAAATGATAAATGATCGGCCGACGCGTAATGGTATTCTTTGTAGGTGACCTATCCTCTAAATGCCAACGATTGCTATTCTTAAAAACTATGACCAACGAATACCTTATACCATATACATAATAATAATGACTATTTTTATAGAAGAGCGGGCAAACGAGCAGGAGGCTTTCCACCTTTATGGTGGATAAAGGTGAAGTCGCCGCCCATAGACACTCACATAGACGGAGGATGGGCACCGGAAGATCTCACTCACCGAACGAAACGCGAGTACAAAAATGAACAAAGTCCAATTGTATCACTTTACGCCGGTATACTGTGAGAGAGTGGTATTTCTCCGGCCGTGCCAGCCCATTCGGCTGAAACTCTAAGTAACAGCATGGCACTCCCACTCAAAAAATGAAATACGCACCCCCACCTAATAAATTAATCATCAAAAAATATGATTTTATATTATAATTATTATTATTATAATTTTATATTATATTTGTTGGGGTTATGGGATCATCAAGAAACTCGCAATCATAAATGGGGTTGTTAATGACAAAAGTTTAAGAGCCCCTGGTTTATAATTAACTGATAAATATAGGGAAATTGATTGTAGAAGGGTAAAAATTTAGAAAAATGGGGGAAAAATAGATGTTGTCCAAATACCTGATAGGCAAACAACATGTGAATGTTGTAGACATGTGTATATTCTAGACATTAATTATAAAAATCCTTTGATTATTAAATCTTAAAGTGTTACACTTTAAGATTTAATAATAATTATCAGCACTTTAACATGGTATTAAATTGAAAAAACTTAAATCATAAAAAAACGCTAATATTTAATTTCTATGTAATTCAATATTTTACATATGAAAGAAAAATTATACAGCATATTTTTCGTGAAATTACAATCTAATATATTCAAGTTCCTAGGGCATCCTATTGAAACCTTTTGAATCCTTGATTAACTTACTTGAAGATTTTAGTGGCAGTATTGGAAGAGAATATTTGGGATATGAAATAGAATTATATATCATCAATAAACATAACCCTTTTTTAAACAACTTAGGGGTTTGCAATCATTATATGGTTATTTTTCATTCTTCAATTAACATAACTCTATTCTTGTCAACTCTAACATTTGGTGCACTCTTTAACTTCTTAATGAATTTGTCAGCAATTCTATCATCAATTTCACATCCAAAGAATTCAGAGTATTCTCCAAGCACTTTCTTTTGAAGACGTTTAAATTGCATTTCGCTGTCTTTCTTCTTTAACACAGACATAATAACTTCATGCCAGTTGAATTTGTCTTTTTTCTCATCAACTTCTTCACTTTTGGCTACATTCTGATCATGTAAACAGATGCTTTCCTCTTCTTCTTCATCTGTCTTTAATTTTTTCTTACTCTCCTTGTTAACACCATTTTCTACAACTTCAATTGTCGGTATTGTGTCTTGGCGTTTGCGTTTCTTCTTGTTTTTACCCTCATTTGTTACATTATCTTCATGAATGTTTTCTTTATTTTTTCCCTTCTTACCTTTTTTCTTGGTTTCAACTTCTTCTAATACTTCAGATGGTGTCTCAGCACTAATTAATTCTGCTTCATATTTTTTGCGCTTTTTCTCTTCTTTCTTCTGTTTCTTTGATAGTTTAGTTTCTTCTTTCGGCTGGCTGCTAACAGATTCATCATTTTCTTCGGGATTATTTGTCTTTTCCTGAGCCTGAGTTGGACTTTCATCATCATTAGTTTGCCCATTTGTATTAGAATTAACTTCTTTTGTATCTGTTTTGTCATCTTTATTTTGATTTCTATTCTGTTGGTTATTAGATAATGCAGAAAGTTTGACTGAAATCAAATCCCATGCTGCATCAATGTCTTTTGGATTTGTTTTGGCACCACACACATTTTTTACAAAGTTAATGAATTTTGGCTTCTTCCTAGGTGTGTTGTTATGTTTACTGATAGTTTCAATGATTCTTAAAACATTTTTAGGTGCATTTTTCTCTTCATCTAGAACAGACTGTAACATTTCTACCCAAGCGTTTTGTTTCTTCTCACCCTTTTTTTCTTTAGCTTGAAATCCTTTAGCTGAATAACGTTGCTCTTCCGTGATACATTTAATATGTGACTCATAATCATTACCTCTGTAAAATGAAAACGAGCTATAAATGTTTCAACAAAATTATACAATACCAGGTACCAATAAGGATTGATTTTAATTATAACAATATTTTTTGTTAGAAAAGTATATTGTATGCCTCCAGTGCAAATACCCCATGTGTGTATGTTTCAGTAAGATAAAACTTCGTAACATCAAATATATAATCGTAACATTTCTTAGAAATGCTGACTTTTTATTTATTTATTTTAGGGAAAAACAAACAGTTACACACTTACATTGAATATATAAATAATACAAATAGATAATTCTACTATGTGAAACCCACAGCGTTCACATATTAAACATAATTAATTCTAAGGGATACTTGAATACTTGGTCGATACCTTAGAACTTGCAAGTTGAACATCTGCAGTGAGAATTAATTCTTTTCAGCATTACCCGTAAATAGTAACTATAGTTAAGATTATCCTATAAATTTAATAATAACACTTACAGAAAATCTTTAAAACAATCCATGCAAGATAAATTTGGATTTCTGTTCCTACATTTTGTAAGATAATGCTTTTCAACCTTAGGTTTTTGTAGCGATTCTCCGCAGTGGCCACATGTAAACACAACCATATTTTATTGTGATTTTGTTTCCTGAAAATAAATACACTTATTATTAATGGAGAATCGATTACTTCTAAACTATCCCTAAGGAAAACATTAGTAAGAACTAACGAATATTTAAATTTAACATAAAAATATAACTATCTAGTACCTACTGTTTTATAATTTTAACACGATTTTTTTACGGTTTTACTAATTAATTGACAGATCAAAGAATTTTGAAGTAAATCAAGTCAACTATCATAGTGTATGTAGATAGCCTGTGGAGAATAGTCAAGGCACAGATAAAACGTTTAAGATCATATTTATGGATTTCATATCTATATTTTCAATTCTGAACTCTGTAGTCATTGTTGTTGGTTACAGTTGGTTTGGCGGATATTTTTCGGGTGTGTCTACAAAATTTAACAAAAGTTTTGTTTAAAAATATTATTTGTTAAAATAATTATCAAAATTACTATTATGGTAAATTGATGAAAGGAAATATGCGGCGATTACTTTTAATATTTTTAACACTAGGTATGCCTGCACAGTGTACTACAAACTTTTAAACATCCAATTTGAATTTCAAGCTTTTTATTTTTAAATTATCTGAATTTTTCAGTTTCCGTTCAAGGAAGCTACTACGGTAGAGACAGTATTGCTAATGGTATCCAAGCAGAAACAAAAATTGAAGGAAAGGACAAAGTTACCTGGTGCACTACATCTATACCTGAACAGAAAAAATGTGATAAACTATCACAAACTATGCTTCTAGATAAAGGACTTTTTGGAAATGATTTCATTGAAATAGATTGTAAACGGGTAAGTTTTACAATTTACGTAATATTAAACGTTTGCAGATTTAGTAGATTGCATAGTTGATATAAAGCAAATTTTAATTTAGTTTTGATAATAGGAGGAATATAACAATATTTCTAGGTCTTATAAAAACTTTGAAAATTTGCCAGTGAGTGCAGTTCTGTCTAATCTCCATTGATGATTACTTTTCAGTTAAATTTTAAAAAGTTTATTTGCGTATGATGCTTTTGACTTTTTTCTCTCTAAGCAATTCCTAACTAACATTCAATCTACTTTTAAATTAGGCTGAGTCAGACCATGTGTGAGTTGATTTTATGTTTAAATCTTGCAGTTCTTAATTATATTCTTAATACATTTATGGTGTTTAGGCTTTTGATGCAGAAGAATGTATGACATGGGTTGATCAAGGTGATGCATCATTATTAGCTCTTGATGCTGGTGAAGTATATGTTGCTGGAAGATATCATTCACTGGTACCGTTACTCCAAGAGGTATATCTTGCATAATTAATATAATAATAAGTATAAACATGTTAAAGTTTGTTTTCATCTAGTTAGACTTTTTAGAGGAGAAGGCTTTTAACCCATTAACATCAATTTAAGGTTTATGGCAATGGAGAACCCTATCAATATGCAGTGGCTGTTGTCAAGAAAGGCAGTTTACCGCAAGTGCAACCTGGTGGTGGTTTGTACTCACTACGAGGGGTAAAGGCCTGTTTCCCAGGTGTTGGCTCACTTGCAGGATGGGTCATGCCAATACATGTGGTATGAATTTTTAAAAATGGCATACTTAATAGTAGATGTTTGATTTATATAATGTATAGCTGCTCCTCCTTGTAACTTTGTATAAGATATGAAATTTTGATTGACAAACAAAACTGGTGACACTATGTTTGTATATTTCATCTTTATATTTTATTGAACAATATTTAATAATAGACTTGCTAATTGAATCTAAAAATCATTTACAAATATATTTCAGCTTATCAAAGAAGGTGGACTCAAGATAACTGACTGTAATAATCATGTTAAGTCAGCCGTTGAATACTTTGGCGATTCGTGTGCACCAAATTCTTTAAAGGATTTGTATAATCCAATTGGAGATAATCCTGACCAGTAAGTTATTTCCTTCTTAAAAATCTATAACTTAGACTTATTAAGGATATATATAACAATTGATGCTCCTTAGTTTAAAACATTTTACAATTACATTTCAATTTCTGGACGGTACTATTTGCAGGTTATGTAAGTTATGTGCTGGCGGAGCTGGAGTGCGTTGTACGTTGGCAGATCCCTATGCTGGATATGAGGGAGCACTTAAATGTCTTGTCAATAATGGAACAGGGGATATTGCCTTTGTGAGAGATAGTACAATACAACATGCATTGCTTTCACATAAAATATTAGGTAATAATAATAATCACTATACATACAAAAAACTATAATATATAAGTAAAGTAATACATTCTTTATTATTTTTAAATATAATAAAATAATCTCAATCAGTGAGATATATAGCTATAATCAGTTGCAATTTGTCTATTATAGACATTTATGAAAAGGCTGTTTTTTATGGAATACAGTACACTGTATGTTTTATGTTATTTTACTTAAAAACAAATGCAATATGTGAGCATACACTTATAACAAGACACCTATATGAAATCAAAATGGTCCTATGTCGTAAAGATTTGACTTTAAAATAAGTAAAAATTAATGTTCTTTCACAGGAGGAGTAACAGAAGCGGATTTCGAGTTAGTGTGCCGCGACGGATCACGGGCTCCAGTGACCGAGTGGGAGAGATGTAACTGGGGTAGAGTACCTGCTGATGCTGTACTCACATCCAGCGTCGCCAGCCCATCCCAAAGGACCAAGTTAGTTGTATAGAACACAAAGGCCTTTGTACAATTGAAATAGTTGTCAACATTAACAAATGGTCTTTTTACAGATACCAAAAAGTGATTATGAAAATTG
The DNA here is from genome assembly GCA_951799465.1 of Leptophobia aripa. Classification (NCBI taxonomy): domain Eukaryota; kingdom Metazoa; phylum Arthropoda; class Insecta; order Lepidoptera; family Pieridae; genus Leptophobia; species Leptophobia aripa. The sequence continues at coordinate 3,781,597 of OX637271.1, forward strand.
TTGAGCTGTATGGCGAACCAAATACAATGAACAAGATGGCGAACAGGACAGCATACAAACAGGTTAATTCAATAACTAAAAATTGGTTCCTTGTTTAACTTTTTTTTTTCTAAACTGCCATCAGTCGACATCAACTACTACAAGTTAGGCTGAGATATTCAGGACGACGTTTAATTATTAACATTTTTTTTAATTTTCATTTCAGTCTTTCAATTCTATATCTCAGAAAGGATCATGTCATTTTTGTTGTATTACTTTTTTATGTTTATTATTTTATATTATTAATAATTGTAAATTGGTTTATGAAAACAGGACGCATATGGTAACTGGCTTTCGTCTACTACGGAACAAAATCGATACTATGATGGGTTTAGGCGAAATCAATTTGAACGAAATGACGAAGGAAGGTTAGTATAAAGTATATTTTTAAATAAATAAAATTTGAATGTTGGTGTAAGAGGGAATGAGAAGTTACTGTCAGCTCTTTCCGTCCGCTATACGCTCTTATTAAACGGTAAAAAGGTTATTTCAAAGTAAAATAATTAAGAAAAAGGTGTATTGGAATACAGAGTGAAACAGAAGGTCCTGGACCAGTCAGGTTTGACTGCCTCCAGTAATTTCAGTAGTTCAATTTCGAGAAGTTTATTTCTCGTGAGCGAGGAATTTTACATCGATCGTACCTGTTTGTGGCTACAGATCATAGATGTCGCTACAGTTTTATTGAAAAAAAAATATCGTACTATTTTAATGACAAAATATTGGTAATTTCCTCCAGCTCCATATTACTTACCTTCATTACAATAAAACCAACCAAGTTTTGTCTGTTTCTTACCAACTTTACGTATAGTCAGATTTAAGACTATTGAAAATGATCCATAATGAGTAAAAAGATTTGATTTATCGATTTCAGTACTACGATGTCCCCGTACAAACCTAGGGTTGACAACTACGGTCAACCCATAGAATTACGGTTTAAACTATTTGAATCTGAAGGCACAACGGACCTCCTGTTGCAAGTAAGTGTTCCATTTTATAAATATTGATTTTACACTTAATATTATTTTTAATGTTTGTTTGAGTTTAAGAAATTTTTACTGAACATCTTTTAATTTACGGAATGTAATAATATTTTATTCGTTGCAGTTTTATTTATACACGTATTGCAGAATTTAATAATTCCTAATATTATTTCGTTTGTTAGGACTCCACCATAAGCTTTCGTGTATTGGATGAAGGGGAGCAAGCAGCCCACCACATATTAAACAATAAATATGTCGGTGATCAGGCGGAGAAGGCCGTCCTTGGTATAAGGGACTGTCCAGTTAAACGTGCCACTTTGTGTGTCACGAGTGACGCTGAATATGACAAATGTATTAAAATGAGAGTAAGTCTCCTTGACTACAATAGAGGAATTAACTAGTTCCAATGAAAATTCCATTTTCCTAGCTATAAATGTTAAAAAACAATTTGAAATTCAATCATCCATTCTAATTCTAATACTTTATTTCGTTATAGATAGCGTTAAAAGCCGCGTTCCTATCTCCGACACTAGTATGTTGGCGAGGTCATAGCTCCCGTCACTGCGAGCGGGCCATCGCCGACGGTACGGCTGACATGGCGGTCTTTGACGCCGCCGATATGTTGCACGCCGCCTACAAGTACCGGCTGGTGCCTTTCATGCAAGAGGTTAGTCTCATTTTAGGAAAATCTGGCCTCATCATAATTCGAAACGCCGTCACCATAGAAGCGTTGTCTCTGCTCTGATTGATTCTATATAGATAGATAAGTATAATGAAAGGGGGTTGCCTAAAAATGGAGATTGACTAAGAAATATAATACAATATATAAAAATTAGAGTAATGTTAACAGTATTGTTTTTGACAAAACTTTTAACTTTTGATAAAGATTATCTGTCATTTTGTCTAAATGAGCCGATGTTAAACTTAAAAACATACTATTATTAAGCCCTACGACAGTTTTGTACGCTGGCATTAAGTGAGCCAAGCCAAAATATTGATAAAGCAGTAATTGTATAAGCGATACCACTAAGAAAACCCGAATTACTATACAAATATTATTCAGTACATCGGGTTTTTCAAATAAAACTACTAATGTATACTTGAATCGTTTGTTTCTTTATAAAATTCATATTAAATACATTTAATCAAGGTCTACTCGAGCGGAGACAGCTTTTATTACGCAGTAGCCGTCGGCAAAGAGCAGGATCCAGATACAGATTTAACATATTTACGAGGGAAGAACACTTGCCACACTGGTATCGGTACGGCGGCTGGATGGATTTATCCGTTGGCATACCTTATATCAAATGGATGGATAAGGTAACTAACGGCTGAATTCGGAATTCATTTTTTTTTGTATTGAAATTTAATTATTTTAATACAGTATCTCTGTGGTCAAATTTATGTCGTTTAATTATAAATATATGTTTATGAGAATCTAAGTGGCTTAACGAGCGCTCGGTCGCTTTAACGTGTCTTTAAAAGTGGTATTACTCAGTCGGTTTGTCAGAAAGAATATTCTAAACAAGAAGGTTTTGTTGCAGACCATACAGTTGTGACGGCGCACACGCAGCGGCGCAGTACTTTAGTAAGTCATGCACGCCGGGCGCGCTCAGCAGCGAATACGTTGACTCTGGCACCGTGCCCCATGACAACCTATGCCACCTATGCCACGGAGCTTCATATCGGTAAGATTATATTTATAGTTTGATCTTAACTATCAAATGGTGCAATAGTTACTACCAACAGCTGGGCTGTATTTTTAAACAACTACAGCCTGTCAATAAATTATTTTGGGCTAACCAAATGTGGTAATATTTCCAGCCGATGCAGACGCGATGCGAGCGAGGAATACTACGGGCACGTGGGTGCTCTGCGTTGTATGGTAGAGGGGGGTGGAGATGTGGCGTTCGTTAGGCACACGGCGCCCGCCGAGGTCACGGGCGGACGACGCAGGGAGTGGTGGGCGCGTGACTTATTGGGGGACGACTTGCAGCTCATGTGTCCAGATGGTGTGTATTATCTCCACAAGACATTCAATTATAGATAAGAAATTGTTTGTGTAGCGAACACCATCGTAAACAATGAAGGATATTATTATTGTTCGTTTTGCTTTTAAAAAGATTTTTCTTTTGTTTTCCTAGGAGACTTTGAATTAAAAAAGACAGCTGAAACCCAATTAATCCATCGACCCAATCGTGCGTTGGTTCTTTTGCGTCGTGTTAAAACTGTTCTGCATGTTAAGTTTTTCGAAAACTGTTGTCGTCGTTCTGCATATTTACTTAGTATAACTCAGATTTCCTGCTTTAATACTGAATAATAATATGATATAACAATAACTAAATATAATAATAATTGTAACCGTTTTATTATACAATTACCTAACCATAATAATTACAATATATATAAAATATTTTCCAACACTGCACACAACAAATGAAGGGAGCAACCGCCTTATCAACAATCTTTTTCAACAGGTACTCGAGCAAAAATTTACGATTATAAACATTGCAACCTTGGCAAAGTACCGGGATCAGTGATGATGGGTCGAGCGAACCACACGGAGCTGGATACATTCTCCAATCTCATGTTGTACGCTCTGCAACTGTATGGTGCTACTGTGAATGATGATTTTAGGTAAGTTTTTTTGTGTATACAAACACAAGCCTTGATTAGATCGATTGTATCACAATTTTTTAATAATTTTGTTGTTTTAAAGCAGCAAAATTATAATTTAATTTTGTATTATAACACAAATATTTTTTTAGTTCTAATTTCCGTGTAATAGTCTATTTATAAACACAAATATTCTTAGAGTCTACACTGTTGGATACAATTGTTTTTTTTTTAATTTTATATTAATGTTTAATGTATAAAAGCATTCGCTAACATAACTGTTTTGTTTCCTATTAGCGGAGAACATTTTTTAAAAATAAATGTGTTGCTTTCAGTTTCAGCATGTTCTATTCAAAGCCGCCACACGCTGATTTAATCTTTAGCGACGCGGCTGTCCGCCTAAAGCCCCTTCCACACAACAAGCGTTCGGCCGAGATGATCGCCGGCACGTCTCTACCGCGCGCCGCTCGCATCGTGTCGTGTGACGCGCCACAAGCCTCGTACTACATAGCATCCGATCCGGACTTCCTCTCTAGCGCCTATTCAAATGGTATTTTGGGGCATTTAATTGGGTTAACCTTATTCATTTTAGTTTTATTGAAATGATTTTAATCTGAAGAAACAAAAGACTAGATTCTCATTCAAAGATACTGAAATTCTCTTTTAAGTCTGTTAAAGGTGACAAATCTTTATTGAATCAAGAAGTTATACAATTCAATAAGTCCAGTCATAAATGTTGAAAATAGGCAATATTTATTACGCGTAAAATAATTTGAGTTTACGAGTTTACTTAAATAGACACCGTCTGTTACAATATAGTTTTTTTTTAATTTTGTAACTCTAAAGCAATTTTTGTAAGGTCTTATCGTTGCATTTACATCAAGCACGCTGTGTGTAATGCCATATATAAAAGTAGTTTTATTTCTACATTACTTAGACTTTACTAGCACTAGTAGTCGGCACGATTCTGCCTTAAATGTACATTTGACAAATACAGTCATTGACCTAATGTAGCAACAACTTAGTATTAAGATTAATTTAAGTTCAATTGATTCCATCCAAAAGAGCCTGATATATTATTTTATTAAGTATACCGTCCATTTACAAATAAAATATACTACTGATATTGTTTGATTTTTACATTTAATACATATTCTTATAACATTGAAAACCTGCAGGCAGACCATCAAATGTCTTCATAATTTTTCTCAAATCTGTCCTTCTGCATATAATTTTCATGGCAGGCACCTGTACATCTCCATCGCTGCTCATTCTACATGCATGGTCACGCCATTTACCAAATATACAATTGCATTTGGCCAATTCTCCATTAATGTGTCTGACGAGGTTATTACATTTGGGTGTCTTTTGAGCACATAACAATAAAGCAATAAACGACAAATAACGAAAATGATTTATACAATACATAAACATAAAATCCTTGGGCTTATTACGAGACAACACTTTTATGATGGAGTTGGAAAGTTTTACGCTCACTTGTTGTTTATAAATTTGCAAATAGTCCTTGTCCTCGCACAATATGGATAGTATTGTACAGAACTTATTCGCGGCTATACAAAATGTGACGAAAATATGGTGCCATATAATGTCCTCGGGCGTGTTATTCAAATTAAATATAAGAGAATTGATTGCAATACCGGTCTGGCCAATTCTGCTCTCTACAAAGTTATTTATATTGCCGATGGACACAGAAAATGTTATTTTATAACACATATGACCAGCATAAATGTTGGACGCTCTACTGACAATTAAATTTTTCGTATTATATGTATAACCCAGAAACTGAATTACTTCACTGTAATTTATTCCGGGGTAATCAAAATTTACAGCTGTTTTATTGTAGTTAACATTTTTATATTTTGCCAACGAGTTTATGAATGCACGTGCGTCATCCAGAGAGTCGGTGATGTAAAGATAGTCGTCGACAATTCTTGTGAATAATTTTAGTTGATTGTCATTAATTTTTAAATGTTCGGAAAAATATAATTTGTCCAAATATGAATAGTATAATTCGGATAAAGCAGGCGAATAAACGTAGCCCTGTACTAATCCAGATTGCCATGCAAATATTGTGGAACCAACTCGAACATTTATGGGTTTTTGAAGTTCAGCCAATAATTCATTGTATTGTAAACTAAATTTCTTTAGATAAGAATTATCTTTCTTAAAATCGTCCATCCTTTCCGAAATTATTGTTTTTAGTAAAGATTTATTGATGGAACCAAAAGCATTACGTAAGTCAGCTTTGATGAAATATAATTTCGGTTGATTCCGTTTGTACCACTCCGCACGCAACATTGAAAACCGAGTTTCTAATTTTCGCCCTCCTTGTCCGCTCAAGAGTTTCAGAAAGGACAATTGTTTTTTAATCTTATATTTTTGGGATAAGCTTAATGTCCCATTTTTGTATCGAACGATTGGTCTTACTTCGTTATTTGGCTTTAAAATAAAGTGTAGCTTCGGTATATGTTTTGTTATTTTCTTAATGGCTATACGTTGATGAGGAATAACAATTTTCTTGGATTTCTTTCCTAGACAGTAAGGTTCATATTTGATTATAGCACGTCGAACTATCAATTTGTGTATTTCTTTATCGTAAAAACTTTGCCACTCAAACTTCCAAAAATAATGTAGTTTATTCTCATCTGGGTCTATTTTGCATGTTGTAACATAAAAATTAAGGCAAATAATTGCTGGTAAAATAATTTTAAATACCCAAACTAACACGGAAAACAAAATAGTCTGCGCGATATTCAATTCAAATGAAGTCCAAAGACCTATATCATAATTCCATGTTTTTATAAGCCTTGCAAAAAAGAAATGCTGTTTTCTCATACTGTACACTATGGTTTTCAAACACTTCTGAAATACTTTTATGTTATGGTTGCTTCCAAAGAGTTCTTTTGGTATAATTCTAAATAGCCATGATGAGCAACCATTGTAAATATATACTTTTTCAACGGGACTCAACATCTTGCTTCGCCTTGGAGGTTCAAATCCTTCTTTAAAATCTTGTTTATGGTACTTCAAAATATTAAGTCTCAAGGCATTTAACACATCACACAATTCTTGAGTTCCAAATTCACTTGCCGAGTCTTGAAGTACGATATGAAAATATTCTTCAATATTGACTGATTTTAACAAACTAATATTAAATATATTTTGAAAAGATCTAATGTTTTGCTTATTCACAAAATACTGAGAAAAGCATATTGGTATCTCCATAATGTTTAAAACAACAAATAATACGAGCCTTACTCAACGGTCAACGGTTGATACTGTTTGAAATTTTGAATCTTGAGGTAAAATTTAAATTTTTCGGCGACTTGTTCAAACATGCTTAACGGGTACGGCCTAACATGACTAAGGTCCGTATTCCAAGTCATTACTCAAATCTAAGATTTACAGATTCGTGATTGGAGGTCAAATTGACACTCGGTTGTATAAAACGTCATTTGAGTGGCAATCCGTTGTTGATATTTTAATCTACAATAAGAAGGATTTGCTTTTATTTCATTTTGTCCTTGATTCAAGTTCAAGTTCTATGGTGGTTTTAATTTAAAGAAATATTGATCTCGGTACACGTATGATTGAAAACGTTTTAATTATTAACTTTTCCTATTTAAATTTGAAAAAAAAATTTCTTTATGATTTATAGTCATTAAGAAATAATAAAAAATACGTTTACATAACATGTCCATTAAATTAACACTGTTTAATCCAATATATTGTAATGACAAAAGAATAGATTGTTAGCTTTAACTATGTAACAAATCTTAACTAGTACTTTATGTAACTTTATTATATGTTCCAAATTATTTTATTTTGTTTTTGGAATAACTGAAACATTGGCAAGAAAAACATTTTACATTTCAAAGAAGTGATGGGCCATTCCTTTAATTACATTTTTCAAAAAGACAACATGTATTGTTGTACTTCTAAAAAAAAAGTTATTTTAACATCTTATGTTATGTTTATCTCTTTATATATCAAAACTATTTGCTTTATTAAAATTTCGTTTAAGGAAAAGCTAAGTATAAAAAGAATAATTATTTCCTAAAATACATTATGGAACGTGGGTTTTATGTTCTTATATTTTTTATAAGCAAACATTTATAAACATTTCATACAAATACTAATACCCTTAAAAATGGTGTGGAGAATCAAAAAATAGCTAATCCCAGACTTTGCAGCAACAGCAGTTGTTAATAGTTGTTATTTTTCTAAGAGTATTATATTTAATGCACCATATGAAAACCAATTGAAATAGTAAAACAATTAACTATCTTTGCATACTTTCAACTTTTTCAGCACATTTGGTGCTAAAGCAAAAGACATTGCTAGTACAGTTTAGCCACTTAGCTTGGGTTAACACTCCAAGTAACGTCATTAATAATTATACCCACTACTATAAAAAATAACCTCACTTACTTTTTTTATTTATCCCCAATTTATATATTTTAGACTAAAATATTGATGTTAAACAATTTAAGTTATGAAATGCACTTTTATTCTGAATAAGTACATAAGAATTTATAACAGAATTTTTTATATATATAGCTGAGGAGAAAAGACAATACTACGACTTAGAAGACTGATTCTTTTAAATCATGGGTTGGTCATGTGACATGTCAGACATGCACATTTAATTTTAAAAAACGTGAAAGCCCTTTGTCTTTTTAAAAGTTTCCATGAATATTGTCAGTGTTAAAATAACAACAGAACTATAAACTTAAAACATATCTATAAGCAAATATTAAGACAATACATTCTCCACAGGTCTGTTTATAATTGCTATAGAGGGCATACTCAGACATATGTCTGTCAACGACTTACCAGTTGTTAGATCAGTAGAGGAGACTCTCCGATTGGTCAAAGCATTCCAGTTTGATGAAAAACATGGCGAAGGTAACAATGATACAATGTTTATGTTAGTGTGCTATTAATTAAAAATAACTTAAAAATTAATTTAATAATTTTTTTTATTGTATTAGAAATGAATGGAATAGAAATATTTAGCAACATTAAATATATTTTAATGTTCCACTTGACTGAAAAATAGAATTTGTAATTTTTTTAATTGTTTGTCAGATAGCAATGCAGATACCATTAAACCTAACCCTAAGGAAAGCAAAAATACTTTCAAAAGGCTAATTAGATTTTAAACATATGTTGGCCGCACACTGTGTGGTAAATTATTCATTATTTTAAGCCGATTAGGCTTTATAACCCAATAAATATATATTTGTGATTAAAGTATCTGTTATAGATAATATTAAGTAGGCGATCTGGCAATTGTTGTTTTTTCCATATATATTATGTTATACTCAAATATTGCGGTTATATGTATTTTTGAACCTGTATCATAAAAAAACAAAAATTAAGAGGTGAATTAAATTTTGTCGAACGTTTTGTAAGAGACTTTAGAGGTATGAAAAATTGGTATTGACCAATTCTCAGACCTAACTGCACTCAAAATTTCCTGAAAATCGATCGAGCCACTTTGGAGGAGTCTAGCAACAAAACTGGCGACCGGAGATTCTATTTATTAGATATTTATTGATACAATTTGCCTTTACACTGCTACAATTCATATTATGCAACAAATGATACCTACAAAGTAAAATAATCAATGAAACACGCAATCGAAAGTTAGCAATAAAAATTTATACCCCATATGAGGGTATCATTAAGTAATTTATGATTTATTACCCCTCTATTTAGATACAATCGTATCATAATTAATGAAAATACCGCTTTATCTTGATAAAAATATTATATATTTGTTACGAAATTTCAAATTCCGCATTTGATAAAAAAATGTTCTCTTTATTATTTCTTGTCGTGGTATGGTAAGTAACAAATATTTTTATATTAATGTTTTAAATATGCCAATATTGTAGTATATAGGTGTTCAATCCTTCAATTATTTATGTACTTCTAATTGTTTTATCTCTTATTGGCACACATGTTTTCAGTGCATTTTAAATTTGTATGTAGGTATAGCCTGCATTAACTGGATAACTCACTTTTAAATTTACAGTATTTTTACAACCAGAGGATCATCCGTACAGGTTGAAAAACAGACAAAAAATTTGAGAACATTTCCAAATGATTTCTTTTTCGGAACTGCAACATCCGCTTATCAAATTGAGGGAGCATGGAATGAAGGAGGTGGGATTCATAATGGTCTTAATTTTTTTTTAAATATCTAAAAAAGTATATAAGCTATAGCACTGTAGTACAAATAATTAACCTCAAGAAGACAATCGTTACTATAGTCAAGCTTACGGAACTTAAATGCTAGATTTATTTAGTGAACACGTTTATTATGTATATGTATGAGTGTATGAAAGTACAAAATAAACACATTAGAATAACAAAATACTTGTTAATTTTATGACCCAGTTGACGGAATGTTGTACTCAAACTCGGTCGGATACGGATAACATTAGCGTGACGAGCTTATTTGTTGGCTCTGGTTTATAATATATGTATTTGTAAAAAGTATATATGTAATATATCAGTTGTGCTAAATCACACAACACAAGCCCCAAAAACATATCTAGGTGCTAACCGGCCGTGTGTAAATGTGACCTGATAGATGTTGTTTTTTTTTTAATGCAGGTAAGGGATGGTCCATGTGGGATCACTTGGTAAGAACCGACCCAGATCATATTAGAGATGGTACGAACGGGGATGTTGCAGCCAACTCGTACAATTTTTATAAAAAAGATATTGAAATCCTTAAAGACTTGGGAGTATCAGTTTACAGACTTTCGATATCGTGGCCTAGAATATTACCATACGGCCGTCCAGACTATGTAAATCCTGAAGGGGTCGCGTATTACAATAACGTAATAAACGAACTACTGGCAAATGATATTACACCATTTGTAACGATATACCATTGGGATCTGCCACAGAACTTGAACGAGCAAGGTGGTTGGTTGACTTCAGAAATAGCCGACTGGTTCGGAGATTACTCACGGGTTTTATTTGAAAACTTTGGAGATAGGGTGAAACATTGGATCACGATTAACGAGCCCCACATACATTGCAACTTCGGTTATGCAAGTGGTTCTCACGCGCCGAGAATTAAATCTCCGGGTGTGGGTTACTATGAATGTGGACGTAATATCATTCTAGCCAATGCGAAAGCTTGGCACATATATGATAAGGAATTTAGAGAAACCCAAGGAGGTGTAATAGGTATAACATTGGACTCTGCAATGGCTATGGCGGGTTCCGATTCTGCAGATGATATTCAAGGTGCCGCGGATTATTTGACATTTTATGTAAGTTTCGCAATTTACACCAAATTTGGAGCGACAAACAACGTATGAGTTTATTAAATAAATGCATTACATGATGCATCAATAATACAATTATCTGACAAGCATTAGCAAGCAGACAAGTACATATTTTATTAACTTAGTTCAAAACGAAAATATTCAAATTAAATCAAAAAGCCCTTAAACGGATTCTGTTATGTAAATTATAGATCATCATTCCAAGTCAGAAAACCGTTTTGACACACTTTAAGAGTCCATAAAGCGATCATCGCGTAAACCGCAAAACAGAAAGGTTTTTAGCTTTTAATTATCAATATATATCCTTGACGTCGTTGATAACTTTTTTCTGATAACTCATTATAAAAAAGGATGCTTACCTCCGATTGCACGCCTTATCTTTTCGTGAAATCTGTTAAAAATTTGTAGTTTTTGATTAATGCGCAAAGATACAAACAGCGAGAAACTTAACTGCTGTTTTGTGGTCAAGCATACAACACGTAGCCAAAATTATTTTTAAACAATGTACAGAGTTGTTATACACTCATTATTATAATTATAGATATATTCATGATTAGATTTTTAATTGTTTTCAGCTGGGGCAATACGCAGACCCAATATTTTCCGCAACTGGGAACTACCCACAAAGAATGATTGATTTAGTTGCAGAAGCAAGCATACGACAAGGGCTAAATGAATCGCGACTAAAACCATTCAACCAAGAAGAAGCTGACAATAATAGGGGAACGTCTGACTTTTTCGGACTTAACCATTATTCCAGTACCTATGTATACAGGTAGTTTACTGTTAAAATAAATTTCTTCAAAAAATTGTAATAGACATAAACATATTAGTGTACAGTTTCATAATTCCGAAGGGTAAACCTTTCTAAAGCAGTTTTTATTTTTTTATTATGTGTTCGATGCAATTATACAATTATAGAAAGTTACACTTGAATAAGTATAACTTTAAGACTAATGTCTTATGAAAAATATAAACTAGCCGAGTATTGGTACTTATATTTAACATACACAAGTTGGACACTTGTTTAATATATATATATATAATAACACGAATTACCTATTAATGAGAACATATTCTGTAGGGTTCTCATTCACGATAGTAAAATTAATACTGTTATCTTATTTTCGTGTATGTTTGTATTTTGTCTACAGAAATTCTTCTGTAACTGGAATGTACTCGGCACCATCTTTAAACGATGATCTCCAAGTAGGCACCTTCGCCGATCCTAATTGGTATAGTAATCCGGCCGGGTGGGTGTTTGTAAGTATAAATAATTTAATACATAATTTGTATGTTGCTTGTGAGTATATCTTAAAACAATTTTTAAGACCTAAGCATTTAATTACGATCGTATATCGTGTTAATTTGAAACCATATGCAAATCAGAAATACGATACATATATAACTTTTCACTCAATACAAATATTATTGCAGAGATACGGTCAAGGATTACGAAAACTATTAGTATATATTAAGGACACATACAATAACCCTACGATCTATATAACGGAAAATGGTTTCTCAACATCCTCTGGAAGGAATGACACTGATAGGGCTGACTATTATAGAGAATATTTAAATGGTGTTCTTGATGCTATTGAAGACGGCGTTAATGTCAAGGGTTACTGTGCCTGGAGTCTTCTCGACAACTTCGAATGGTCGGTTGGGTACAGGTAACTATTGTACCGCTGGTGCGCTCTTCTAATAAACAAAAAGCTCAAAGGCATACTAGTACGCTGTTAATTTATCAACCAGGTATGAACACAAGACGTTTAGAGTTGCCAAGGCCAAACATAACATACTTTAAAAAATATTAAAACGGGATGAGATGAGAATAGCAGGCAAGGTCTTTCATTAAAGGTCTGACCGCCGCCCATGGAAGCTTGAAACGCTAGTTGTTTCTTTAATTACAGAATACATTAACCAATAAAAATATTGTTGTCCATTTTAGCGTCCGATTCGGACTGTACGAGGTCGACCAGAATGATCCAGAAAAAACAAGAAAACCAAAATATTCAGCTCTAGTTTATAAGGAAATTGTACGCACAAGAAGTATAGATCCATCATACAATCCAGAACTTCCAAATGGTGCGTCATTAGATATCAAAAGTTCTTGTTTATTTGTGTTAGCTGTAGCAGTATTTAATATTATTTGGTAATTTAATTATTAAAAATAAAAGCACGTTTATTTTGGGCAATATCAGCAATGGCCAGAATTTATTCAGATTTTGTATAATACTGACTTTTTAAGAAATTACTTCTAAGTCATATTATGTAATATAAGTTTTATGTTATAATTAATTAAAAATTCTATTAAATATTTAAAAAAAAATTGTAACTCAATTATACAAGTTATTCAAAATTAAAAGTTTTTATTACATAATAAAAAATTAAATATAATGAACACATAAAATATGTATAATTAAAAAAATATAAAATCTATGAATCAGTCTTAATTATAAAATTATTTTGTAATAAAAATAAATCTGATGGATCATTACTTGAAGATGAATCATCATCAGAATCAAGATCTGATGAATCAGAAGAATCACTACTAGATGAATCAGAAGAATCACTACTAGAAGTTGAACTACTGCTATAATACAAAGTATTTTCGTTTGACTTGGCTAATAGAGACATCGAGGCCATTTTCAGAGCCATTTCATTCTCTGAGTTTAATGTTTCCTCATTACATACCATTTCTGCGGCAGCCTCTAACTCATTTAAATCTAAAGACAAATCTGCTTTAACTATTTCAATGTTAGCTAAATTATTACACAGTTCCGTTAGTTCTTCAGACCTACACTTTTGTAGAAATATTAAATAGTCATTTATGTACAGTTGGTTAAGAATGTACCTAGCATCATTACTTACATTAAACATATTGCATATATTAACTAAGCATTTTATAACACATTTTTTATTCCGTTTTAAAAGAGAAATTACATCAGATCTTACTTTGCAACATAGTTCAAAGTTTCTGAAAATTGGAAAAATTAGAGCCCTTCTATAACAGGACACCAACACATCTTTCATGTCATTGAATACACAAAACCAACTCAAAGTAGAAGATATTTTGTTTATTGTCCAACTAGATTCAACTGTGCTTTCATTTAATGTTGTTCTTTTGTCGTAACAAAATCCATATAAAATATCAACTAAGCTTAACAATACTTGTTTATGTTCACTTTTAGTTAATATGTAATGCTTATTGGGAAGTTCTTTTAGCAGACATATCTCTTCTTCAGTAAAATCTGCATTCTCATCAAAGTCACTATCATTCCATGGCATTTTTGCCGTCAAATATGGATTAATAAGTTCATCATCATAATAGTCAGCTAAATAATGATCAGAGGAAAATTTGAGGCTTTCATATTTCTTCCGTAGCATGTGTCTTTCTTGTATACTAACTTCTTCTGGAGCTTTTAATGCAAAAATTTGAGGAAACTCATTGCCTATATTATGAAACGTTGTTAGAATTTTACAAGCAAAACCATAACCATACTCATTAATTTTATCTTGGTTTTGATCATCATGTTCAATTGTTATGCCATCCTCCTCCAACATTTCCACTAGATTAGGATTTATATTTGGAATGTCTCGTGGAGCTAATAGACTTGTAATCATATCCAAATTTTGAAAATGCTCACCCGGTGTTTCTTTGTCGAAAGTGAGATTAAAATCACCAGAATCGCATATGTACGAACCTTTCGATTGTTCATTTTCCACAATCCGACCAGGCAGTTGAAGTCTAAGAAAATAAGGACTTGACACAAATAATAAATTCTCTCCATCGACATCGATTTCAGTGTCACCAATGTTTGTGTACGGTGCATGAACAACGACAAACACGTGGTTATCATCTTGGGACAACTTAAAACTGGGTGTTAGCATTATGTAGAATTTGTTTTAAAATGGAACGATACTAAAAAGTCAGCATTAAGTAAAATATAAGTACACAAAAATTCTTAAGTTCCAATCTAAATAATTTTACCTATAAACCTCCAGCTATAATTAATAAAATAAACAAACTATTTGTTTTGACTTATGGAAACTGCACAGAACAAGAATTTAAAAGAAGTTGTAACATTACCGGGTTGCTATTGTTTAAATTATGAAAGAGCTTTCAGCATATTATGTTAGTGATTATCAAAAAAATAAGTTTATATTTAATATTCATTTTATTTATTATTTTTTTGGCTTCTAATTGTGGACATCATTCTTTAAATAATTATTTCATACTCGCACACACAAAGTTGAATGTGTAAAACCCATTTATAGTTCTGTTATAATATTTTTAGATATTTCTCTACGGCCTACGCCAGTGCCAGCATCTGCTGGGTGGCAGGGATGACCACCTATGCCGTTATGCTAGCCTCCTTTTTTGGGAGTCTTAACAAAAGTCAGGACGGAACGGCCATATTTTGTGCGCTACTAATAACTATCAGTTATTAGTAGTATAATATGTTGCAGAATATATTTAAGGTAGGTACACACATTCAGTCATATTAAATAATACACACCCGTCGTAAAATTACATTATATTACATGGTAGTCTAAATAAAAATAATAATAATTTGTAGCTTTCTGTCCAAGGAGCTAGTCTCGTTTGGAGAACGTCATAAGTCTTCATTCTGTTTATAAATAATTTTTAGTACCGCATGATGAATTGTACTAAATTTAAGTATAAGAGATATTTATTTTAAGAAAATTACATATTTCAAAGCATCAGTGATGGTATGCATGAATAGTTTAGTCGTGTTAATCAGTAGTTTTTAAAACACGTGATTTAATGTACTGTTGTTTAACGACTTATAATGTATTTGTTGTCTTTATATTTAAGTAATATATTTAAGAGTTATTGCAAAAAAAAACACAAATACATGGTAATAGAATAATTCAACCAAATATTTTTTTTTGTAACTATTTTTTTTAAATTTCGTTTTTCATGTAAATTCGCCAATGCCCAATGACAATGACAGCAGTGTGGTCAAGTCACAACTGAATGTATTAATGTGAAATGTGAATTGTGAAACAAATCAAATCAATAAATATTACATCGAAGATTTAAATTTTTGGATAATTCAAAAAATAATTTTACATAAAACGAAGCCAAAATACTAAGCCATATGGACCTAATTTACAATTAGTTTTATTATTTTTCACATTATGAAATAATGTCTATAGGAAGAAAACGTTGGAATATCCATGGTATGTATATAAATTCAAAACAATTTAAATATAATAATAAGTATATTATAGTTTTATAGCTGGCTATTTACTAACGAGGGGCGTATGGTTTTTAGTTAACATTCAGACAACTAGTGTTTTTGTTGTCTTTTAAACTATAATTATAAGTAGAGTCAGTTTTACTTTAAATGTGTCAATATCGCCGTTGGTTTTTTGCATGTAACACATTAAACCCGTTGCTCTTATATGTTCTAACATCTGTTAATGTCATTTGCTTCTAGTGTTTAAGTGTGATAAAGTGTTAAATAAATAAATAAAATTAAACCCCTTTACGCATATATCACATTGTAATAAGCAAATTGTATGTTTGATTAATGTTTACAATAATTAAAATATCAATTTTTGTTATCTATACACAAAACAGTTCAAAATTTACTTTCTGGTTAATATTATTTCTCTCAGATGGACCTCAAGGATCACTAAGACGTTTGCGTAATCAGTTAGCCGAGGATGGTTGTGCTGAGTCTCAAGTTGTTTTGGCAAAACAGTTATTAGAAGAAAAATGTGGTAAATACATATTAAATTAAAAACTGGATTTTTCTTAATAAATTATAAAAACATCTCAACTCATACATTATCTGACTTCATTCAAACCCGCTTAATTCTGACAAATTCGAAATAGTAGTCTTATTGCTCCCATTTAAACTTCAATTTCAAAAATATAATCACACAGAAACCAAAGTGTGTCAAGTTTATAAGAGGGTAAGTTGAATAATATAAGCTTGTAATATAAATATTATTTTATAGAACTTGAGGCTGATAAGGTGTCAAATTTTAAACAAGCCTTGGAATGGCTTATTTGTGCCACTGAACAGGCACATCCAGAGGCAAGAAAAATGTTAAGACGGTAATATGTTTTCCTTCTATTTACAGCCTAAATGTTAATTAATTTATTAACTGATTATTGAAATATACTACTACAATATTAAAATATTAAATAGTTTAGCGTTAACAAAGTTACAATAAACAAAAATTCAAGTAAACTTATGGAACTGAGTGATTTGTGGGTCATAAGTTTTTTATGTAGTATATAGAAGGTATTCATGGCATCTTAGTTATTTTGAAACTAAGTTTAACTTAAGGGAAATCAAAACCAGGCTTTAGTAGGGTCTGATAATGGCCATTGTTGCTTGAAGTATGCATATTTTTATGTCTGTTAATCAATATTATTCAAGTAGAAAATTAGCAAGGCTGTTAACTAAAAAAAAAATTACTGTATTGTCAAATATTTAATTTAGGAAATAAATGTTATGTAAACTCTGTATCACGATAGATAAATATAGCAGATAGCTATTTAAAAAAAATCTATATTAATAACTATTTTAAACGTCTTCGATGTTAAACGTCTATAATACATAAACAATACAACGAAAAAAAGTTTTTCTGTTAAACAACATATAGAAAGTCGTGACATTAATGTCATTCATCCAACGTCATTGTTCACAACGAAAATTTTTTCCATACCTGAAAACAACAAAATAGTTAAAAACTCACTGCAATATGCAAAGAATGATATGAGGTATGAAAATTTGTTTAAACAACATGATACATCTTTGTAAATAGTAAACACCAAAACAATATTCTTGGTCAGATATTGAATAATATTGTTGTGAGGTGGTCGATAATCTTTTGTTCATTCAATGAATGAAAAGTTGCGTGATTTTTTGGTGTGGCAGAGAAGGTGGAATAGAGTTCAATCTGAATTACAAAGCTTCATGTAAGATGTCCAACAAATAAATAAGGGAGCCACATATTATTTAATATCATATCTACTGTAATCGCGTAAATTCTAAAATATATTCAATTTAATACGAGGTTTCTCCGAAAATTTAAACTATATATAAATACAGTGTTGCATTGTACAATACTTTGAGATTTTGTCTTTAAATAAATAAACCAACGAACACAAATACCCAAAAATAGACTAAACCATAAATGACGTTATTTTTAAAGATATACGAAGTCACACACGTGCAGAGACAAAACATTAAAATCTATAAAATTGCTTACTTTGCTACCATAATAGTGTACAATAATTCAGAAAAACCTAGAAGATTAAAATGATGATTTAAAAAAATGTATCTTGTTAATTTCAATGCATGGAGCGTTATGCGGGAAGCGTCATTTCAAATCTGTAGAGTTTTGTAGTCTTAAATAAAACGGTATTTGGTCTTCAAAGTTGAATTTTCGGTTCTAGAGTACTTATATAACAAAATTTTATTCTAGGTGTATACGTAGTAGCGTTATAGATGAGGATAGTGCGCCAATAGTGCGCGCTAAGTCTTGCCTCGCTGCGAGCCGGCAGGAGACAGTAGCCAGAAAAGCTGCCAGAGATCTTTTTGCAAGGTATTTAGAAAAATATTGTCAAATATGTTTTATATTGTATTGTGTGTTCTTCATATATTTGTGCATCTGGGTGCGTGTTGTGTGATTTTGACTGGTCGGATATTAATTTGGTTGTGGTTAAAATCAGTTAATTATATTTTTATCTCTATTGTAACAAAGTTGTTAGAAGGACAAATACGTATAGTTAAAGTTTATCATTAATTTCTTTAAATGTAACTTAGTCTGTTTAATCATAATGCGAGGGCTAAATTATAAATGAATAGTGTTATTTATTATTTTTGTTATATAAATAACGCACATTTGTTGAGATGTAATCCAATTTCAGTTTATCAAACGGTGAGCAGTACATAACGACGGCCCAACTTGAGCGGCGGATTCGTGAAATTTGTACCACCACTCTCAAAAAAGATGAAGAGGACGAGGCGTTGGACGAATCTCATGGTTAATACGTTACTTATCTCGATAAAATGTGATTGGCTAAGTAATACTGCAGTTTATTGCTGTTTCTTTAAGTGAGCTATATCTGGATTTGGAAATTGTAAATTTTTAGAGTAATAACCTTTTTTTAATCTAGTTACTAAAACTTTATTTTTTTTAAATTTCAGATGAAGCGCCAGCTCTGGATGATGCTCAGGCGTTAGAGTCATTGCAGGCGGGTGATCATATCGGTAATGGTACTTTAAGGACCACTGAAGTTGATGATGAAGGTAGGATTTGTTTCACCCAAAAAATACGCAAACATGTTTTAAAGTCTTACCTCGAAATTGATAAATTAAAATAAATGTTACAAGATTTCTATAATGGTTATTTCAATATTTACATTTTGTATTTAATTTTTAAACCAAAAAAGTATTCGCGCGACTTTGATTTCCCTGCAAAGATTGATTGATTATGCTTTTACAGATTTACCAGAACGATGTTCCCGGGAAGAGATCCGTAATTTGACAGTTGACAACTTGGTCTCGGCCGCTGTGGATTATTGTCAAGGAGAGTTGCCACTTGTCAGCCGAGACTTAACCCTAACCGACCCCAGTGTTAAGGCCCTCGATCACATCCCGATCCTTCAACAGGCATTTTTACATCCCCTCGTCTTCATTCAAATCCTCTATCTAAAACTACTTTATTATTTTGGTTCGTTCTCGTTCCGATTGTCAAATTTAGAACTGTCACTCCTACTCATTGCCTATCTGTCAGTCAGTACGGACAGCCTCTACCATTTGGTACCACTCGTTATATACTACATAAGTATCATTGCGATGGTCATATGCACATTCAAAATGGTGCTCGCGAAGCGACAGTTCATCGATTTCCGTAAATGGTCTGGCTTATTTCTGAGATATAGCGATGGCAATCTACAACCGGACGAGTCGGAGAATTTGTTTCTTAAAAACAATTTGGCAGCTTATTTGCAATTTTTCCTCGCTTTATTTGTCAATTTGTTTTTATACCCGTTTATAGCGACCCAATGGGTGCCGTTCTCCGAATTTTGTGTTTTGTCATTTTGTCTGATGTTTATGACGCTTTTCTCTTTTGGGACAAACGGTCAGCCGTATCCGGATGTGTTGGCGTTGATATCGTTTGGCATAAATGTCTTAGCGAAATATCCCTATGAGAAAGATACAGTTGTCCACCAGGGGTGGAGGTTTCTCGATTTGCACATATCGAATTATCCATCTTATATCTTAGGAAATAGCATTGAGTTTTGTTTGAACGCCCGCGTGTTTTTCTCACTTTTAATCCCAGTTATATTAGTCATGATGGCTCGTAGAAGTAACTGGCAGGGTCTGTTCAAGTACACCCTGCCTCATTGTGTTACGTTAAGTTGGTTGCAGATGTTTATAACATGTTCTCACGGGTGTACAACATATGGGTTGATTCGGGGGACCTTGGCCCTAGTGTGTTCCTTCCTATTCATACCATTAATAGGTGTGGTAACGGTGACTCTTCCGATATTCGCGTTCCTGCAATATATAACGGTTCCACGGCTGGTGTACACAGCAACATTATTATTTGCACTGACCATAACACTGGGTGTGACATGTGTACTTGCGAAAACTGAAGCTACCAAGAAATTTGTAACACCTTTTCAGGTAAATTATATTTTTTATGCCAATTTTGTTTTAAATAAGGTTTGTTTACGTTTGTTGACAAAACACACTTGCGTAGAAAGCACGTCCAATTAATTTAATCCAAGCTAATATACTAATCTGTGGTTCTACAACTGAGACAAATACAGTCGATTTTAGTTTTAAATTTTTTATGTTACATATAACCGACTACCCAAGCAACAATGATAGGATGTTCTACTATTTTAAGTTATTTTTAACTTGGTTTCAGCTTACAATTGGTCTAATCACCTTGATATACTTCAGCAATCAATTACTGACCGGCATTCAAGACGAAGGCGTACCGTCCGGGCTCTTAGATCTCCTAACAGATGACAAAACCAGCCTGAAAAACCTTTTAAAAAACGAATTTATCACGGATTACGATGAAAACACAAATTTCGTTGACTGGGAGGACTATTACAACAACTGTCATGCGCCATCTTGGATTGAGAACAACATGGCGTCCACACAGATCAAGTGCTCAATTCTAGATGGCGCTAAAATCAATTGGGAGGGGTATATCAAGGATGTCACAGTGAAAAACGTTATGAATAAATGGAACGACTTCTCGCTGTGGTTGCCGGGATTTTTGAGGGAATATTTCAAGTGTTATTATGGCGAGGAGTTTTCGACACTATGCTCGAGACCGGGCTTAGATTTGGATGGCTGTGAGTTTGTGAGCGCAGTCGCGCGCCATAGTGGGAAGAACTGTCATTTGAATAATCTGAATGAGTAAGCTTTAATCGTTAATCATAAATTACTATAAACACATACTAAAATATTTAACAATAGCAATCTAAGCCGTTTTATATTATGCGGTGTATTTTTTACAGATACACCTACGAAGTGACAGTTGACATGGAAACTAGTGGGGGCTTATTAAAACGTCACTCGGAGATAAGGCTTATTTACGACAACTTCTTCACAAATTATACGAAACTACTTCGACAAAATGACAAGATACGCTTCAAGGGCATACTTTTAAATGAGCCGAATTCATATAACATCGGTTCTCGATATTTAGATATAAAGGGTTTTGAGATCACCTGTCTCGAGTGTAAAAGGGCGAGGGGTGCTATTCGCACACAAGAACCGTCGACGTCGAGGTTGTGCGACCTATTCCGAACGATCGCTAACGATTGTGTCGTTTCAACAAAGTATGTTTTGAATTTCCTATTAAATCCAGTGATAGTTTTTAAATAGAATTTTTGGATGGAATTTGACAAATTGATAGTTTTTGAATTATATATTGATATGAAATTGTATGAAAACAAAACTATTTGAGCTCACTATTGACGTGGACACGTTTTAAATTGTATAAAATGTTTGTGTTTAGGTATAATACCCTCGTATCAATAAAGGCGCCTCGAATTTGAACAGTATTTAATAATTCTTCTTGTGTGATAATTTTGTGTTTGTGAATTAGAATGTATGACGTGCGTAGAAAATATGGCAGGTTGGAAAAATATTCGTATTGGCCTTGGTAAGAGGGGTATTGTTGACAATTTCAAGATAGTTATTTGATGAAAATAGAGAATCTGTAGATTTTATGACACTACGGCGCAATCAAATTCAGTTAGTATAATAAATGATCGTAATTTCTTTTAACGCAAGAATGTCAGAATACGATGCTTAATTGATGATTGATTGATATTATTAATATTCATTGTTTTTCCAATATAAGTGCGTTTATTTGACTGATTATAAAAGACCGTTAATAGTTTAACTACGTGCTTCCTGTAGCATATTAATACTTTGTTGCTTATAAAAAAAAACATTTTTTTTTTACAAAAATAACCGCCTGAGATTACTGTTAAATGTTATGGAATAAAATCTAATACTTAATGAGATGTGTTGTTTTCTAATAAATAGTTTATGAATGTATTGAATATAATATTTTCAATTGAATGATTATGTAGTGTTGTTTTTTTTCCAAGTCCTAATAAAAATATAAATTTCCTTTCAAGCATAAAGATTTTCCCTCTACATTATATATATATATATATATATATATCGGCGCAACTACAATAATTAGTATTAAATTAACTAGAATAATTAAGTTTAGATATCATTTAATTGTCCTAAATTAAGTTAAAGACACAAGTTCAATACTTTAAGTTTATTACATAACGGACAGAGAACAATTAACGGAAAGCTAACCGCCCGCGGCTTCGCCCACTTAATTTGGTTAAGTATATAGCGTTTTTTAATGATCTCGACAGGGCTTTCTTTCACAGGCTAAAATCTTGTTACAATTGGAATTATATATAGCATGTGTTACTCAGAGATGATGTAGCTTTACAGGATCCGATGATTCAGGGAATCGAGGGCAACTATCAAATTAACGTACAGGCAATTACTATTCTGACAATTTTATATTCTGATAGTCATCTTCTTATGTGAATGAGCTGATGATGGAAGGTAAGAATCATCAGCGGTTAAAAGTTGAAAGAAAATTCTTACGAAGTTATGAGTACGAAATACGTACTTGTGAGGTTATTACTTATTAGCTTGACCAAATAATGAAAGGTAAACCTCATTAACGTTAAGGATGTAGGTGGAAAAATGGATGCGGATAAACGACAAACGTCTCTTCACTCGTTTCATTTGCTTGTTTGTATGGATAATATTAACTCATAGTAGTACATTACACAATGGAGCATCTTAATACAATTTTATCAACGCCATCTATTGAGCACATTGTTCAACACTTCAACCGCGCCCGCGCGCACTGCGATTAGTTATATATTTAACAATATATAACTAATCAATCAATATAAGTGTTTAAAAGTTTTGAAGTAAATTTTCAATTGACCATTCCCTTAACCGGTTTTGACGAAATAAAGTTTTGATAACGCTCCCAATTATATGTAATCCAACTGTGAAAACCGGGTTCAAATCAAAGACAGACAGACAAGAATATGACTGTCTTATTATAAATATAGATGAAATATAAATCTTGGAAAATATCAGTGAAGTGTTTCTTAAAATAAATAAGTGGTTATTATGACCGACTCAATCGTATAGAAATAACTTTACAGAGGTACTCACTTCGTTATATATATATATTTAAGAGGAATGTATAAAATAGTTTAATTTTATTAGAATCGGGCACTAAAAAGTACTGTAAGAAGAAATCTCATTTACTTTCCGTGAAGTTTTCGCTGTTTTTCCCGGACGTGTACCTCACGTATAAATTCATAACAGACGCAATACAAGCGATTAGAAATAATAGCTATTTCAGCACCAAATCAAGTTGTCTTACTAGCACGTAGGAAATATTTCTTTTTACAAATTTGTAACGGGACTAAGCAGCTTGCTTCTGTATCAAAGGATAAGTGAACCATAATAGTAAATTGTTTACGTAATTAGCAAAAAACCAAACTTCTTTAGACTTATTCTAAAACTAGACTAAACTTTGACAATTTGAGCACTTTTAAATAAGAGTATTACGGGAGTTTGGGCTTGTATTATGTATAGTAGTACATATTTGTCATCTTTCAGGGATGGATAGTAATTATCGATAATATATATACAATAGATTACCATTTACAAGGATTATTATTACAAACTAATAAAACACAAATTAGAAAAATATTATTTATTAAACAACGTTAAGTCAGTCACTTGAATATAAAAATAAATTCGATAACAATATAATTAATATACATATGCCGTTTACTATACAAGTATTCAATTTAAGGCCACTTCTGCTTACTAACTATCCGGATATAAGTAGCAAACTTCTTCATCAGCACTCTCTCACATATTCCATATTCCCGTCTAAGGCTGCCTTACCACTGGTGCTGAGCAGAGATTTTATGCACCGCTATAGTGGATAGTCAGCCTTAACCCGGGAATATTAACACTCTAATCTCTGTTATTGGTACATTGTAATGTCTCTTATTATATATAGAGTACTTCCAAAGTGAGTCTGTCGTCACTACAGATAATATCTTAAAGCAACTAATCTTAAATGTTACAAAAGCCTTTCAAAGATTCTATAAAATATTTAAGACTAAGCATAGTGTTTATCTGGAAATTCAATAGCGTCAAGCCTTTTATAAACATCTAACATTGATGGCCTTTCGTGTCGGATTAATCGAGTACAATGGAGGCCAATATCAACAAACGCTGAGCAGAGAATCGGATTAGAATTCGGAGTTCCTCTGAGGATACGGTCCTCCAATAAAGCTGGAAATAAAACAGTTGGTTAAATGGTTTGTGATCGTTCGAGTACGGTGCCAATGGATGTATGTGCAAAACTGACACTACTTACTATGGTGAAGGGAAATACCGTATTTGATATAAACCTAAATTTGTGGAAATTTCTCAATATAATTTTAACTAAGTGAATGTGGGGAAATATCTGGCTTTTAAAAAACAATACGATCAGTTTTACTTATAACGCTTGATCACAGCCCTTTTTTTAGGCTAAAGGCACCAAAAAAAACCACAAAGAGTCGCTCAAAACAAACTGGACTGCTCAATTTTCAACTATCACTTAATGTGATACAGATTTTTTTCGGAAGGTTCAGATAAGATCACAGTGCGGACAGGGCCTTATTAAATTTGTATACTTACAAAAAGGCACATTTTCTCTGGCCTGTTGGTGCATAAAATCACTCAACAGAAGAACCTTTCTGGTTCTATCGAGAACTGGGAGGGCGGTTGCCACTTCCAGCATCACAACACCATAGCTGAACACGTCAACCGCTGGAGATAACACCCGAGAGCGCAGGTACTCGTCAGGTAGGTAGGGACGAGTGCCGTGAACTCTGTAATAGGGGTTTGCGGGTAAATTAAAAAAAAGAGTTATGGAGTGTTTTTTGACATACTTTTTATATTAGATACCTAGAGACTTTCAAATGCGTCCGGTCTTCTCCGTACGGGCCTTTCCGTGCAAGGCCGAAGTCACCGATTTTGGGCATGGAACACTGGTCCAATAAGATATTAGCTGGTTTGATATCACCATGGATTAAGGGCGTACCAGCCATCGTGTGTAAGTATTGGAGTCCTCTGGAAACAACATGCTTGTTTATACAGTAGAATTCACTTATAACGACCAACCGGTTATAGTGACAATAATGTTTACCCTTGTTTGGTTTCGTTTGTAGGTACTTAAAAAGTATACCGTTTAGTGCGACTCCGGTTTAAGCGACCAACCCCTTATAGAGACCATTTTTTAAAATAGTAAAACCGGAAAGTATTTACAAAACCAACGAACAACGAACATCAATACATTTTAATGCGAAAAAGCATACCATTGTATATGCAAGCCCGTTTTGAAACTTTTGACAAACTATTTTCTCCGTTGCCCTATTTTGGAGAAGATCTTTCTATTTTTAAATTACAAAACAGATTGGATTTTTAGAAGGGTTGCTTCTTGCATATTTTTTTCAGAACAGCAATTTCGATATTGAAAAGATTGTCAAAATTTGCATATAAATTATCTTTTAAATAATCTACACAACTTAAAATCACTATCATACTTCAAATATTTCTGAAAGTATACCTGGCAACACCATGAGCTATCCTGTACCGCTGTCCCCAAGAAAGCGGCCGATGAAGTGTTTTTCCTCTCAACCTCTGCTCTAGAGATCCACCCGCCATTAATTGATACACCAAACACGCTTCTGGGCCTGGAATATTCAAGAAAATTAAGGATTTCTGAACTGTATTGCAAGACTTTCCATATGTGTTCCATATGCCAATGGGACAAGATCCAAGTGTCAATAAAGTTTATCTCCTCTCAGCCCAGATATAACTGGTAAGAGTCAGTGGATAATAGTAGATCTATGCTCCGAGTGGTGGACTGTCAACATCAACCAAAATGGCCTCCGGAGGTAGGCCAGAAGAGGAGGCCACTTGTTACGAAGTAAATAATATGATGCATACCTCCCAAACTATATCCATATAGAGGCAATATATTGTCATGCCTGTACTGATTAAGACACATCTCCCTGATCAGCTCCTTGTTCTTATCATCGTTGTCTTTTAAACGTTTTACGGCGAGCGGTAACAATTTCCATTCACCTGAAATCAAATCACACATCGAATTTGAACAACATACATTTGAAGTTGGTTCATATTCTCAAAGTACATACTTAAAAAGATGGCGTTGAAACATATCTAGAGATTTTTATTTACTATTTCTGTTTATACTGTGATGACAAGAAAATAAGCATCTTTGAATTGTTCCTTTTATCGTTTTGTGATAAGTCACATTATATTATTTTTGCTTTTAAAATTATATTACAATGTAGTCTATAATAAAATTATACTAAAACTCCAAACGAACATTCTTTAATTACGTAAGTATACCTTTAAAAACTTGTCCAAAACCGCCTCTACCCAGTAAATTAGCTTCACTCCAGTTATTTGTTGCAGTTTTTAAGTCTTCATAACTGAGCATCGGTATTGCTGATATACTCTTGAGAAATTCGTCTCCCAACGTACCGCCTTGACTTTGGGCTGAGGAATTCTGAAAATATAATCAATACAGCTAGTAGCTTTGTCTTTGATGTACACTTTGAAATCAAACCAATTTTTCTTCAAAGTTATAATAAATATTTTACTACGATTTAAATACCAAGGTGTCCTTCTTCAAAAAAATATATAAAAATACTACGATACGGCTAAATGCACTCAGCTAAAGTAAAATTACTAGAAAAATTAAAATATCTACAGTATAATTTTATGTAAAAATGCTATTTTGTCTTCTGTTAATGCTTTTTACGGATAGTTGCTTTATATGGTACACATTGAAAATAATAGATTATATATATATAAAAGCTTACCTTGGTTGAATCGGTATTTGTGTCGTCCGTAGTTTGCGGGTTAGGCGAATGCACATCAAAAACTCGGCTGGGTGTTGGTAATTGGCCATGCTGCAAAACAAAAATACAATACAATTTGTTAAATGCCGGAAAAGGCTCTTTTATCTTGTGATATGTGATAGATTAATTTTTATAGTACAGCTTTTTTTACCAGAACCACACATTTACAAAAGTTGTAATTTAGACATAACAGAGAAATACAGGCAAGCTAGTTTTATTGAATAAATAATATATCAATTAAAAATTAAATTTTACTTTTTCAAACAGCATGACTGGAAGTGGTAATAATGATTCACTTCCCTCGATTTTCTGTGTCGTCTGTCTGTTTGCATTAACTGAAACAATAATATATTAATAGTATATATATATATATATATATATATGTTGTCTTGGCGACAACAATAAAATAATAATATTTATGGCCTTTGGTGGCTATTCCCCCCTTATTTCTAAATACATATCATTTTCTTTTAAATATGTAAGCATATTAACTGTGAAGTAAATCCTCTTGAAGTGTTTATTAGTTTGACAGTTTTAAATTTTGCCTAAGCCCTATTATAAAATCTTTTTTTATGTATTCTTATACATGTATGATAAGTGTGATGGTTCAAACTACAACTGTATGATTCCTAGAAATGAATCACAAAAGCCCTCATTCATTAAATGGCAAACAAGAAATTAAGGATAATATGTTTAAAAAATTTATTATCCTTATACAAAATTAGAATAAAATATGTAATGAAAGTAAGGGCAATCATATACATTATTACTGAAAGCTCTGCATAGTATTATTGTTGGGAAACTTACCAATTAACACAAGTAGGAAATAATATTCCTGCCGACTTATTCTAATTCAATGATTTGCTGGCATTTAAGCAGAATTTTTTGCCAATAAGTATTTTTTATTTTTACAATAAACCATAAGTGAACCATTTCAAATATAATGTCATGGTTGTAAATGTAATGCAATGTTGCGATTTTGTAATTTAACATACAAAGTGTAATGCTTATATAACATACCATCCAAAGTACTTCTGTCTCTAATGCTGTTGCTATCATGTTTATGTAATAATCTATGAAACCTCCCATCAACCACAGGGACCAGGCTCCGTAAAGCAGGAATATGTTTCATTCTATATAGTAAAATAAACAATTCTTCAACTCTATGGTTTAGTTGACCCCATCTTGTGAAGAGCTGGTTTGTTGGTGAGGATGCCTGACGCTTTGCGACTTGTTCTATTTCCTGAAACAACACAGTATTAATATAGATAAAAAAAAACATTTTCAATAGTCTTTTGTATAATCTTTTATTTTAAGAATATCAATACTCTATAGAATCTATAATACCTTTAGCATACAGTCTTCAATATGTCTTGTCAATGGTTAGACTGTTCATCGATACTATGTGATACAATGCATAAAAGCATGTAAACTAAATAGAAGACATGGAGGCTAGCTGAATGTGCAGATTAGGTTTAGGGTAATGCTGTGTAAGGGGAGACTGTTGGGAAATAAACACTGAACAATATGCTGTTTTTACTGATTTAACGGCTATAGTGAAACAGAACCAGGGAATCAGTGGAAAACCAAACAAAAATTAATAGTAAAGCCGCAAAAATTATAGACTTAGTACAAAAGATTGGGAAAATGGAAATCCCTAGGCACAAAATGTCTGGGAAAACCCAAATAAATCTGTTGGCTGCTGTGATACTTACATTAACTTCAAACGCTGAATACTTCATATGAATACCAGCTAGATCTTTCCAATCGTCATCATTATCCAGCAATCTACACAACTCCTTATTTATATCAAAAGGTAATTCGTACATGTACATTTTACGATTTCACTAACAGGAAATAAATATAATTAACCATTCCCTACACACTTCACTCGACGAATGCACGCAAACGCAATTACTGTCCGTAATGACGACCTGACATCGATTAATCGAAGAATCGATTTTTTTATGAAAAATCGAACTTATTAATCGATGTTTCACTTTTGAATATCGACATTTGCTTTTTTCTGTTTTCTAAAAACCTTTGGTTTAACCACTTATCCATCACGAGCGACCCGGATTGCCAGGTCACGTGGCCTCTTAAACATTACCGTCAGCTTTATTTGAAATCGGATTTTACAATGAATGAGTGAATTTGTATCAAACATATAATACAATGAAAAACGTGATTACGATTTTTTAGAAATCAATCATTAAGCACTTGATTTTTGTGTCGATTAACCAGGTTAGGATTCGAACCGATTGAAACATTCAAATTTTTCAAACAGAATCGCGAAACCCCTACGTGCAATTGCAATGCTGATTAAAATATAGTCTTGTAGTTTTTGCTATGATGCGCCTTAAATACTTGTTGAATGTGAATGGAAAAATATACTCAATGTAATTGAGTATATTTTTCCATATTGACAATTTTTTTTCCACTAATATATTTTAAGGTAATAATGTAATATTATTTTGCACATGACATAGAGCTGTCAAGTGTAAGTCCAAAAATTAAATTAATTCTATGGTTCATAATTTTTAAACATGTGAAAAAAAAAAAATTTTATATGAAAAATCTTTATTTTAACATTACATTTACATAATAACATTGTACTCGCACACGCTAGGGAAACCCTGTCTTATGAGGTGGCTATTTTACAGCTCGTCTTATATTGTCATTTATAATGGGTGAGCGTGTTTGTGTAACGCAAACACAAATTATACATAATTAATAATATTACAACTTTAGAGCCTAAGAACTACGTCACATGCAGAAAGTTTCTGTTGTGAAAATTGAAACGTTCTGGCGAACTACTTATTTTTGCCTTGGACTCTGACCCTATCCGATTCTCTTCATTAGACATAAAACAAATTAATATCAATGACAAAATTAAAAAATATAGTACAATTGTAAAAGATTATATTATATTCATATTATCACACAAGATTCATATTATCAATAACATTATTGGTATTTCAATAATTTACTACAAAGAAAATATATATTATAATACATTGGAAGAATCATCATTTTATGGCACAATCCTTACTCAATATATGGGAGTGTATTTCTTGTATAGTAATCCTTTATCACAGAAATTTATGAGTAGAATAGTAATAATATATTTCTTTAGTTTGTGACTTGTAAGTAACAATGTAAAAATACTTTCAATTTGTATATCAAAACTACTATGAAAGGTCTTATAAGTATATAAAAAAACTTAACATATTATGCCCAGTTCAGCACCACTTCAATAACATAGAGTAAAAAACATTCCTATTTTACTTTTGTGTTTTCCTTATATCCTATACTTCTTCAATACCTTACTATATTGTTATATTTATATCATAAACATTGCAATACTCATATAAAAACAATCCAACACTTATTAAATATTGTCTTTCTCTAATAAACAATAAAATAGTCTATAGTAAAGAATGTTGAATATAATTATATTCAATAATCAACTAATCCTTTTTATTTTGAGCATATCAATCAAAGTATATATCAAATGCAAATATAGACTACTAATCAAAACAATTGCAGTCACAGCAGTCTACATCTTGACAACCACTAGTATCTTCAGTGCTCTCACCATCACAACATGATGTTATACAATCACCGCAACCTTCTAACATACTTTCCATACATTTACCTAACTGTACACAACACCAACCAAAACATCGACAAAATAAATAAAATTGCCACTCATCTGGATCATAGTATGGATCGCAGCAACAGTCATCTACATCTTGCTGTCGCTTATTTCTCTTCTCACTTTCTTTGTCTATTTCTTCCGAGTTTGATTCGAGAACTTGGGAGAGAGGCTGAGTCGTAATGGGTACGTCATTAAGGACTTCTAGAGGACTGCTTTCAGTACCACCAAAGGTACTCTGATTATACACCTGGTTAGTAGACATTTTAACCTTAAATATTATAAACAAGTATAAAGTATCTAATTCGCACCACCATTTAGAACTTTAAACTGGACGGTAGTAACTCTCAAGCTATTAAATTGCTCGCTGGAACTTTATGGTTAGTAGTTCCTAGTTTTATGCGGGTGTTAAATAACATTCGGCAATAACCGCCAAAACAAGCACTGATTTAAAGTAAAATTTAAATAATCAATGCACATTGCACTGCTTACTGCACTATTGGGCATAGACTGACGCAGACTTTTTCATTGACATTAGTTAACAGTTATCTGTGGTTCTTACGTTATTATTAGAGCCAGACTGCAGTGCAGAACACCTATTTGCGCATAGTTGTTCTGCGTACATGTTGGACAAGATTTTTTTAATGAAAAAGAGGCTAATCAGCAGGCGGTTCTAGGTGTCTTAACTAGACAACCACAAGCTCAAATTTTATTAATAAAATTATACTAATATAGCGATAATATACTGCCACTTCTGAATGTTTACGTTATTAATCGTACCGGGTTCAATCTCGGCGCGGTCAAGAATTATGACATGATGTGATGTTAGTATATGTATTTTATCAGTTGTTGTTAGCACACATAAAACTAGCTATAAATTTCTTAGCTTAGGGTTACCCGATAGTGTGTTAAATGTGTCTTTGATCAAGACATACCGATGGATTTCTTACTATGCTGAAAACAATTACAACTCTACATCAAAAAAAATATTTCTAATTTCAGATGTTAAATAAAAATATCCAATAA
This sequence comes from Leptophobia aripa, assembly GCA_951799465.1. Lineage (NCBI taxonomy): Eukaryota > Metazoa > Arthropoda > Insecta > Lepidoptera > Pieridae > Leptophobia > Leptophobia aripa. The sequence goes on from OX637271.1 coordinate 3,813,796, forward strand.
TTTGAACTCATACTTTAATTTAAATTACATACATTCCATATTTACATAAGTTACTATATAACAGAAAGTTTTTATTTAACAACAATTTTGAGATTATGTCAACTTTTTTAAATGCGTGGAATTTACTATTTTTATACTTAAATATTATGCAAACTGAAATGTAACAATATAAATTATAAAATTGAAATAAATCAAATCTTAATCTGAAGAGACCACAGGTTTTTAAAGAATTTAAATATCATTGTTTTATATGTGAAATTAGAATATAATTTATTCACTTTTCAGTAGTATTAGAATTGTCTCATAAAAAAAATTAAAGGAGAAAAGGTAATTTAGTTGACATTAATTCAATTGATCACTGGCAACACTACTAAAGACAAACGAAACCGACGACCGTTAACTACAAATCGGCATTCATTATATTAGACCTAGCTTCAAAAGGCTTCGTGATAATAATCAGATGTTTCACCTATTTTCCACTATATTGACAATCTAAATTTAAACATTTTTTCCAAAAGAAATTTTTACTTTACTAGATTTACAACACTGTCTTTATTCTGCGGTGATATCCACACCTTAAATTAGATAGCATTGCCTTCATCAGAACAGAACTAGGTCTATAAAATTTAAAATCAATGTCGATTTTTGATAGCAATAAATAAGATTTATAGTGATAACTAGCAGGCCTACAAGTATAATAGGCCGGAAACAGATGCATGCGCCATAACGGCTTCCGCTGCTTGTCGTATTTCAAGATGTCTGCGAGCTGAGTCCAACCAAGGCTTGGCTACGGCCCTCGGAGCACCTTGCAGAAGATTAATGTAACGTAGGGCGGATGCAAGGTCGCCGTGATCCATATAATATCTAAAAAACATTAGGGATTGTAATATAGAATAATTGAGGGAATTCATTTTAATTAGAAATAATCAAAAGTCTCACCTAGCTCTTTGTATTATATCGAATGTGTCCAATTTTGTGAAGTCTGTTGGAAGATTGTCCAACTCATCTTTTGGGATTTCGGCGAACTGGAAATTTAACAATGAATGAAATTCTTACCCGTACTTATTTAACCTGTCGATAATGAATAATATAGAAAAAATTGATAAAAAACTATAATTAATTTTATCTATGTTTGTAACCAATCTGGAAATAAATTTTAATTTGTATCTCAAAATCTTTAAATACTTGATTGGAAAGTTTTATTAAAGGTATAAAATAAATAAGTTTTATTTATATTCTGATTAAATAAACTTATATTAAAAAAAAACCTTTTGAAAAAGTAATTTTGACTGCAACCAGGAGAGGAAGTAAACTGGCAACCCTGCCCCTTCCTTTCCCACAAGTGCCACTTTCACGGCTGATTTCTCTAGCTGTAACATATTTATATAACAATTAATTTAAGTAGGTTCTTATCTAGCATAAAACATGTTCTATATTTAACTAATTTTTAATTGAAAAACTTTTTATAATCCAGATAAATCGAAATTTATCATTAAAACGTTTATTAAATTAAGAATTTCTATAAACAAAAAATGTTTTTTATACCGTATCAAATTTATCCCGTAGCGCTTTCTCAGTGACGATTCCCTTCTCTCTAACTTCCTTCGGAATCCCTTGAAGCACTGTTTGCACCAGTTTATCGTCCTTACCTATCAAATTACAATTGATTTATGTTGTAAACCCAAAATTCTTTAGCATTATAAAATTATTAGTTTTTCTAACCGTATATTTTAAAGTGTAAAGTAAAGATCTTCATGTGTCTTATTTTGTTTATAATCAATATCGTCAATAAAGTCACGTAGTAAAATATCAATCGTGACATAGTCGGTATTAACATCAATCAACAGACGTTGGAGCCCGATATGTTTTTAGTCTCAATTAACCTTTCTGGTGGGCTCGTACTCGTTTGCTCTCTTCTTAAAAAAAAAACTAACCGGCCTTCTCTAACGCGCTGATCTCATGCGTTAAGAGTGAGTGTTGAGTAGTGCGACGAGTGGCAGCGTGTAAAGCTTCAGCCGCCGCCCACAAGGACTGAGAGCGACGAGCTTCCGTCTCCGCTTTGGCTCGGTCTGGAAATATCAATAAAGACTATCAATTTATTAAAGGTAAGCAAGCAACAAATTAAGTCTTTTCCATACAAATAATACAAAGCGGCATTTTTATATATGCTCGTAAAACATTTTTTATTTCAAAGCATATAGAAGTATATTCTCTCAATCCAATAAATTTCTGAATTTTTAGTAATTACATTTTTTTAAATAAATTAAACCCTGGGTTTCAATAAATGTATAGGAAGATTCCCACCACCAATCCATTTTGTATAAGTTTTCGTTCACATAGCGTTCCATGTAACATCCACATGTAGCAATGTTTTGAAATATAAAACAAAATGAATTAAGAAAATTCCTTGGGACACTTGGACCGTGTGAATTCGATTTAAACAACGATTCCTCCATGCAGTGACAAAAGTGGAAATTTATGATGACACTTGACACTACAACCACTCTGTAAAGAGTATCCAACTAAGAAGAATTTTATAAAAACTTACGTTTCAGAGTCTGCTCAATCGCCATCAATTTCCCAGCCATCGTCGCGAGCTCACGTTTAAACACGACGCGTTCTTTCTCCACTTGTTCCGATACTGAACGGCTGAATTTGCCCATAACCTAAAAATAAATCATTCAATAAATCATGCATACCAGATTTCTTTTTTTTTCGAACTTGCACCACAAATCGAGGCAAATTAAAATGATTATAAAATACAGAATTGATTTACCACTTATCAGACGTTACTAAATATTTATAAGATTTTAGTAATACGTTAAAAAAATTGTTCATTTCAATGCAACTAAAGATAATAACCATTTAAAAATCGTATCGCAAAGCAAAATAGATAAAATTTAGAAATATACCTCTTTTTCTTTCCTGGTAAGTTGATCTTGCAATACTTCTTGTTGTATTTCAAACTGTTTCTTGAGTTGCTCTTTAAGTTTCCTGTTCGCCTCCGCCTGAACGGCTAAACTCTGAAATTATTATTTTAACATTGTATATGTCATCATTTGATTAGAGTTAAAGTTGTATATGAGTTTTGTGTGTTAGTGTCGAGTGTGCCGTCACAAAATCGACGCACAACTATGTCCACCACATGCTTGAGGGCAAGACACTTGTAAAAAAATATTAGGAGTTTAAAAATAAATTACATTTTTAAACACCTAATATTTTTTAAAATAATTGACTGAAAACAATAAAAATTACCTTCTTTTGAAACTCTTTTTCCTTCTCCTGTCTCTCTCTTTTTATCATGTCTTCGACTTTAGCTTCTATGATGGCTTGTTCGTCGTGACCTAAAATAAAAAACAGAGATTTCTTTGAAATATAGAAAAAAATCCAGATAGAATCCTATTGATTAATTGTTGGTCAAACAGGTAGTCGTCGTTCCCAGTATGGTCAACAATTTACAGATTTATTATAATTAAGACCAACAGAGTTTAATATTTTATTTATATGAAATCGCTATTTAATTGTATGTAGTATAATATAAAGTACTTACACTCAATCGCCCTCTTAATTTTCAAATCTCTTGTCGTTTGTAATTCAGCTATTTCATTTTGTAAATATTGTACCTTAAAAAAATAAATAATAATATATTTTATTATTTTAAATAATATTTTAATGTCATTAATAAAATAAAATCTTATAGAATTTGTACATTACTTAAATTAATTACCTGTTTTAATGTGTAAAGCAGCAGTAAATCAGTATCGCCCTTAATTTCGAGTTTGCGAGCAGCGAGATTGATTCCCGGGAATAACATTTGTAGTTCGTCTTTGTATTCCTTACGTGCCGCTTCCACCTGAAAACAATAATCATATTTTCTTTCAAAATATATTTTTAAATGATCATCACTTCAAATATCAAAAAACATGAGAAACCTTTCAAGTGCAAATTTCATATAATCAAAAGACAAACACAGAATAGTAACTAATAAATAATACATTGTCGTAATTTATAATACTATAATATGATAAAAAAAATATTGCTTAACAAGTGACCCAAGTGAGGACGATGAAGAAACTATTAACAAATGCCAAAAATAATATTTTTAATTTATTCATTTATTCGGTGTTTAATTTATTTTCAAACTAAGTTAAGGTATCTTATCAACAATGTCACAATTTCACATAAATTATTATTAATTATATTATTATAAGGATAATTTTAAAGTGCATAAACTTCCGCAAACCTTATTCCAATATTTATCCGACAATACTGCCTTCTCAACACACTCCTTATATTCGTTTTCAGCCTGAGAGAGATCAGCTCTGAACTGCTTGATGTACCTCTGAGTGGCCGCAATGCTTTCTGGTGGAGCCTGAACCCCAGCCTTTATCATACGGTCGAGTGTCTCTGACAAGACATAGAAAATATAACTCAAATTTCTCTGCAATTTTTATTTCAATTTTGAAAAATAATGATTATCTTAACAGTGGAAATGATCAGGATAATTGATCCGAAAAAAATCACTCATTTTGAAGATTTGATGGCTGTATAAATTCTATTCTAAATAGAATAGACTTGATAGTAATTAGATAGCATTGAAGAAGTAAACACTAAGACAAATCCCAACGTACCAATAGCACATTTAGCCTTTGCAGACGCGTCTTTGGCCTTTGCGACGGTAGCGTTGCGCTCGTTAACTGCACCCTGCATTGTTGTAAAGTGCTTCTTGTCTAAATCTTCCAATGGCGCTTCAATTATCTGTGAATTTAGATTATTTTGAACAAAATTTTTAATAAATGTTCAGACCACAAATACAGATACTCTTTTACTCAATTGTAGAGTAATTGTTCTCTCTATTGATGGAGATATTGAATTTGACAACAAAGATTCAATCAGTATAATTAAAAGTTTTTACTTATAATACAGTTTTTTTTTTGGTGTTACATCACAGTATCAGGTAACACTTTTTAAATATTACCTTAAATATACTTAGTTATTGTTGTATGTTAATTGATTTTTTTAATGTTAATTGTATTATATTTATTAGTTAATGTTAATTGTATTCATGAGTTGAAAATATATGTATATCTTGGTAACAGTTTTTAAGCTTGTGTGCTTAGAAGTTAAGCTTACAAAACTTACCCGATAAAGTGCCTTATTGTATTCAGAGCAGAACTTGGTTGCCTTTTTATAATTGTCTATGGCCGATTTAGTATTCTCATGCATATCATGTTCTAATTCCACCATATCCTTTGTGATTCTTATTGGCTTGGGATCTTGAGGATCGCAGGCTTCAGTTTGAATGAGGGTTGCTGTAATTTCATACATGTATTTTAATACTGCATCTGCGATTGATTTATACATAGTTTTTGTGCAATTTTAAATGGAATCCTATTGAGTCTAATAAGAAAGAGTCTATTAATCTGACACTAAAATATTAACTATATTTTTAAAAACAAACAATTTATAAATATAATTCCCAAAAGAATTACATATAAAAACTGCAGTGGCTTGAATACTATAATGAAGAGTCCTACAGTGAGTGCGACAAATGTAGATTATAAATATACCTTACCTGGTGTTTCAATTTCTGGAGTTTCCAATGGTTTTTCTTCAATATACAATGGTTCAAACTTTGTTGGTGGAACTGTTAGGTTAATATATAAGTTAGTCAATGCTAATGGCTTATATAAGGTATAAATAGTACATTAATCAAGTGCATTAAAAAACAATGAGTGTACAATGATTTTTTAAAAGAAAGAAAGTTTAACTACATCTAAATTAGAAATTAAATTTTAGTCATAACATTTTTACAAATCAATTTTGTATAATTAAATATAATTTCATACAATTAATATGAAAAATGTATGTATGTTAAGACACTGTATTACAGTGAAAATTGTTTTAAATTTTAAAAGTAATTCTTAAATAGCAAAAAACTTTACGTTCATAAGTCTTCTTAGCAAAGTCCCTTGCAGCATCCTTTTCAATGTTTTGTTCTGCACGTTGTTGGAATTCCATAGGTGATACGCCTTCCTAAAACATTATTACTCTTGCTATGTTGACCATGTCTTAGGGAGTGTACTATATGACAGTGGCATATATCATTTTAATGCAAAAGCGTCAATTCCTAGACAACAATTTTTGTGCAGTTATCTATTTTTAGATATTTAACACATAATATATTTTTAAAACAAATCAATTTCAAACTCTTTGTACAAATAAACAGAATTTGTTTAGTGTGGAAAATTTAGGAATATACCTATAATAAGGAATATAAATAGCAGTAAGAAAATGTCTAGTTTTTGTATTCAAACTTGAATGTAGAATAAAACCTATGCTGTAACCTAGACCTGTGATATATTTAAACTCTAGTCCAATTGAGAAAGACTACAAAATATGTATAAAATACAGAAAAAGAAACATATTTACCTTCCCAAACATAAAGTTTGTGATGGCTGTTGTTGCTTTACTCAGCTGGTTAAAGGTGAATTGCCAATATGTGGTGTTCTCCTGGTAAACAAGTGCCACAAAGTTGTTAGCCCAGGGGGCATTTGATTCCAACCAGTTTCTTGCTTCTGGGCTGTGTCTGTGTAAATATTCCTTTTCTTATGTTGTTGTATGTTATAAGTTAAATGTGGCTAAAGAGATTGATTTAATTTTTGTATTGCCTAATTGAATGGAAACGTGATTTGGTACTTTGTCAAGAAAGTATATATCCATATATTAAGTATGATTTAATTGCTTACTTGGCATATACAACAGCTGTGCCAGTGAGAAGTGACGCACCAAGGGTTCCCCATAGTAATTTCCGAGACTTGTGGGGAATGTTTGCTGAATGTTTATCTGATGCATTTCTGCGATGAGGTGATCGCATTACTATGAGGGCTGAACAAGATCCATCACCAATTTGTTTTCTGACCTGAAGAATATAAGACATAGTTATTATAATTCATGTGTACAAGGGGAAAACTTCATCCTAAAAGTTTGAGATGCTTAGGAAAGGAACGAAACCTTTCGATCTTGAGAATAGAATATTTAATAAGATAATTATTATAGTAAATACAATTTAATGGTAAATTTGCAATAGCTATATATTTATAGAATCATTAATATATCATTTGATTAGTCAAATTAAAAAGTGGTAGTAGAAGTTTAATCCCATCAGCTGTTTATTATGATTGGACAAATGAAATTTAAGGTTATTTGTGACGATGATCGATGGTTGTTGTTATGTAATTACAGCACAACAAAATATATACAATTACAAACTGTAAAAGTTGTACTGAATTAATTAAATAAAAAACAATTTAAATACATACTTCTTAATGAGTAGTTAATAAATAAAATGTTTTCTTAAAGGCAATAAGTTAAGTGAGATAGATATTAGAACTGTGAATACATCTTGAGAAAAGGAATATAAAGTAAAATTATATAATGATTTTAATCGAAAAGAAAATCATAAAACTTACCAAAACTAAGCTAGGATTTGTTATTTGGTTTGTAAATCTGTACATTTTCGGCAGGCAATGATTTTTCACTCGGTCTGTCAAAACACAAAACCATAGAGAACAGACAAAAACAAAATGTTTATATACATATATGTATAGATAAACAACTTTTTGTTTTTTTTGTTGAAACAGAATCATATTTTCATATTCAATAATAGACCAAATCTTATATTATGATATAAAATTGTATATGTACGTAGATAATATTTATATTATACACATACTTACAATATGGTGTAATATAATAATTCACAATAAAGTGTGGGTCTACGCGACCACAGACTTTACACCATAGCTAAAATCTTTTAAACCTATTAGTTCTCGTTACAGACTACTAAATAATAAAAAACAGGCAATAGTTTGTTTTCATCATTGAATTGTCCAATAACCTTTTGCTGTATTAGGTGTTCATTATTTTCTGTAAAAAAGGATGTTGGGTGGGTAATTTCAAGGTACTGACCTAATATTGACTATTGATACAAAATTGTTAAAATGTTTCGGTGCACATTCTCAGGTAAAGTATAATTATAAGACTTGTACTATTTATAAGGATATGAAATATTAACAGGTTATGTTTCTTTTTAGTGATCCGCCGCTTACGACCTATTTTATCTCCTTACTACAAGGCAACAACAGAAATTTCCAATGAAACCAGAACTCTATCGACTATTATTAACAGACAGCATACCCATAATATAATTGGATTTTCTAGACCAGCTCTAGTACATGATAAACAAATTCTTGATATTTGTAATAGAATAACACCTATATCAGTTCGAACAGTCACTAAGTTTAGTTTAAAGAAAGGCAAAAGGAAGACAGTTAAGGCTGCATTGAGAAGATTCTTCAGACTTGATTGGGGTGGATGGATCCGAACAAAAGTTGGCAGAAATAAAAAAATTTGGAAGAAATCACAGCCACAGAGAAGGCGCTTAAGACAACATGTATTTTGTAATGCAACCCAGTCTACAATGTTAGATAAAATGGTTACAAAGTTCTGGAAGAAACCTAAATATTATGTGGATGATCCGTATGCTCCATATCACACTCGGGAGGAATATTATATAACAAGGAAAAAACCTACTAACCACTAAGCATTTATGATTTATTAAGCTTATATTGTATCGATTCCTTGTGATATATAATTAGTAGTAAAAATTTCAAAAAAATATACGAATTGAATATCTTAGTCCACTTAATTATGTATTTTTTTAAGTACAAGTAGCTAGCTAGCTATTTACTAATTGTTGGTAGTGACATCACAATGTATTGAATTAGTAATAGATAAGTAGGTGTTCATGTTAGTTTCTTTGTTGAAAAGTTTAGTTTGTCTAGTCTTAGTTTGCTAATTTAGGATTTGAAGGAATCTAATATTACACGATATTTATCCTTGACATTTGTTAAGACAATCAAACCTATGTTTTAAGTTATGAAATTATTTTTTGGAGTTTAGACTATGGTTAGGACAAGTGTCCCGATGACAGATTTTGTTCATAACATTCTTATAAGTCTGTCAGTTGAAATGGAACAGGGATTTAACAGTCATTCTGACAATTGATACAAACGCTTGCGTAACTTCATAAAGTTCTGTTTTTGTAAAATACTTTAATATATACAAATCTATTTGTGAATCTTGGACAATTGACGTAAACTATATAATTTTTAGCCATGCATAGTGCAAGGTTCGCTAATCGCGTCATAAGACATAATATTATAAAACCTAAAACTTTGCAAAAGACTGTCAATAACACGACAGTCTGTACTGCATTCGGACATCGACATTTTTCGGCGGGAACAGTAGCAAACATGAAATTTGTTCAATTTACTTACTCAAATAATCCAAAGGAAATTCGTGTTGGATATTTAGATGGCGATTGTGTTATTGACTTAAACAAGGCGGTGCCTACCCTACCTAACACGCTCTTGGAGATTCTAAAGAATAAGGAAATGGATCAAATTTTCCGGTTTGTTTTAAAATTATTATTCCCAATATTATTGTAAATTATTAATATATATAATATGATTATCTAATATACCATTAGGTTCTGTACATAACAGCTGAACCAGTGAACAGCATTCAATATAGTATATACTATATTTTATTTAATATTATTAATTAAATAACTAAATTGCCTTATTATTTATATTACATTTAAATAGTGGTTAAATTTATTTTCATATCAAGACAAGTTATTTTAAGATGTTGCAAGCTTTATATCTTACATTGAGGGTCCTGATAATATTATCATGACAATAGTAATCCAACAGTTAAGCAAACTTGACAACTATATCAATTTCTTCATCTGAAAACATTTGCATTAAATTCAAATGTTTAATGATTAGATTATTAATTTAAGGCTATAAATTGGTTATTAGAAATTTTATTTAAATAATACTCTCATTTAAAAAAAGAAAAATTCTATTATGATAATTTTAGTTTATAAAATATAAGAGAAAAACTTATTTTTGAATATATATTCAACAATATTATTTTCAGTCTCTGTGAATGTGTTACTGATTCAGCAAAGCTTCCTGTGTCATCAGTACTCCTTAAAGCACCTATAACAGGTATGGACAAGGTTCTATGCATTGGTTTAAACTATAAAGACCACTGTGAAGAACAAAAACTGACTCCTCCTGAGGTTCCAATGATCTTCAATAAGTTTGCAAGTACTGTTGTTGGGCCATCAGATGCCGTTCGGCTTAGAATGGATGTCACTGATGTAAGTCAGACAATGTGTTAAAGGTGTTCCATTCCATAAAGAAAGATAGTTATAAATTTATAAAAAAATTACCCTAAAATGCCTAACATAGAATTTAATTTAAAGTTCTTAAGATTTTTAGCATCTGGATGCTTTGAACATTCTTAATTATGTGTCTTCTAGCTAGTCCATTTAAAAAGTTAAAAATAGAAGAATAAAATGTTCTTACCATCTAATCCTTTTGTATACAAAATCCGTTGATTTGTAATTTACATAATTAAAGGCTGGGGATTGAACCCATACCATCCCTAGAAATCTTAGAAGTTTACTGTATAAGAAGTCTATTGAATGAATAGTAGGCAGGTAGGTGGTAAACTTTATTTCATTTTGAAGCATAACTAGACACTGGTAACATATACCAGTCCTCAAACACAAACAATAAAAATCAACTTTTCATGTTACAATCTGTTGGATCGTGATTTAGGAATGGCAATCAAAACAAATTGGTGTCTCAATTGTTATTTAGTTATTGAATCTCACAATTTACTAGGTTATAGGTAGAACATGGTTAATATATTTAAATATCTGAGTATGATAACGACAGAATTGGATGGACATATATAACGCCACAGATTATCAATAGTAATAGATAACACATGTATTTTTATAAGTGTATGTATGTACTCTATCAGTTGTTTTGGCAAACTATATTCGAGAATATAACCAAAACTTTAATCCATTTTCAGATAACCTAGAGATCAAATTTGGTATCCTTGAGCAGGAAATTTCAACATAAAATCAATTAATTTGAATATTTATTTTTTATGTATTGACATTATTTCGTGTCAGGTACTAAGTGTCTCAGAGATGTTATTCACCCATGATAATAAAAATTGCTATATTGATAAAAGATATTCCTGTTCCAATCTTGAGCTCAGAGCGAACTAATTCTATTAAGTTTTTATAATTAAAGTCGCTCAATTTTCCTGTAAATAATAATCAATTTTATAAATCTTACATTAAAAATTAAATAACTTGTAAAGTTGAACACTTACGTGTTTTTCATTCATTCATTAACAAATTTATTTGGTGCCAATCAGGATTGCATGAGCTCTTTTAGCATTAGGATTATTCATATTCACGAACTATTCAATCTATTCGAACATTTTTAAAAGAAAGGCTTACGATTTAGTACAAACTTTAATATTATAAAAGTATTAACAATTTTTCCCCTTGTCACAATTACGCAGCGGCAGATGTGTTAATCCAAAAATGTTACAAAATATGAATCAGAGTATATGACCTAAGTACTAATTGGGGTCAATTATTGAGGCAAATTGAGTCTCATTCATGTAGGTGGATGAAATAATTGTGCTTATGCGGGGTGACGTCATGACGTCATTATGTATGAACCGGGTTTTTGTCCTTTTAATATTTTACTATTAGTTGTTTTATACTTATGATTTAGAATTGGATTCACAAACCGTAGGATTACGTTCCCAATATTTCATAAAATTGCTGAGTCAGATTCTACACCGATTAAGACATACAATGCAATTGAATGACACGGTCGAATATATTTGTCGTTTTATAAAAAACAAACACAGTTTTTAATTAGTTAATGTTGGCCAATTATCGTACAAAGTGTTATTAAAATATTCTTGAAAGGTTTTCTGTTCTCCAATCACTGTTTTTTTCCGTAATAATTAAATTATTCGCTTAATTATTAATTATCAAATCGTTTGTGCTCGTTCATACTTTTCCTTTTTATTTTTGGTTTTGACATTCATGTGAAATTCATCATGGGACTCATAGCCGAGTCAATAAAAGATCATTTCACCTTTTTTTTCCCTTTTATTTTAAACGAGTCAAAAATTACAGAAAGTGGACTGGGAGGTGGAATTGGTCGTAGTGATCGGGAAAAAAGCGAGTAATGTTAAAGCGGCGAATGCTTTTGATTATATATTTGGGTATACAGTCGGTCAAGATATAAGTGCTAGGGATTGGCAGAAGACAAGAAACGGTGGACAGTTCTTGCTTGGAAAGGTAAGATTTTTGAGAATATTCAAAAAGGAGTGTTTGGTACTTTTCAATAATTAAGTCTCTCAGAAATTATTCAATTGACTGAGACCTTTTTTGCTCTATGCTTTTTCTTATAATGTCTCTTCTCGTATATCGTAATTAGAAAATTCCATTCAGTATTTTATTTAGTAATCTTTTTACCGTCTCTTCTTTGCTTTTACTATTCATAATGAATGACCGAATGAGTTTATTGCCTACACACATATTCTGGTATATCGGAAACGGTGACAATACTACCACCATTAATTTCAGTCAATGGACACATTTTGTCCCATTGGACCGTGCATTACAACAAGAGACGAGATAAAAGACCCACAAAAACTAGATATCAAGTGCTCTGTTAATGGCGTGCTGAAGCAATCAAGTTGCACAGACCAGCTGGTGCATAAAATACCTGATGTCATTGAGAGACTCTCATCGTAAGTATACACCGAAATGCCATACTTCCTCCTAAATATGAAGCTCCTGCGAAATAAGAAGACATTAGGGCTAATTATTCTGCCATCCCAAAGTGCTCAGGTTTTCTCCACCACTGTTTCCTTATGTGTCCAATTTGAAATAACCTCGTTAGGGAAAGACTTTAAAAATAATAATATTTATTGTTGCCAATTTTTTATTTAACCATTTTAAATATAAATTAACTGATTTACTATTTAAATGCCATATTTTCTAATATCTTACCTTTTCAGGGTAATGACTCTGCTACCAGGTGACATCATATTAACAGGTACACCTGGAGGTGTGGGCATGTACCGATCGCCACCGGAATACCTGCAACCCGGTGACGTTGTAGAGAGTGTTATCCAGGACATAGGGAAACTCGTCGTCAAAGTGGAAAAGTTTTAGCACTGCCATTGTTGAAACTATAATAACGTTTGGGTACATTTAATAAGATTCCATTGTGTATAAATATTCAAATTAGACAACAGTCGTGATAAATAATCGTTTAAAAATAACATATATTTAATAGTTTTTGAGTTTGTTAACATTGTTATGCCTTGTTATTACAAATATTGTAAATAAATGTTATTATTGTTGGCAGACAGAGTTTTATCATTCTTTATTATTTTATTGAACCCCTCTATCGAAGTTCTTTAACATTTCTTTATCTGATATCCACAGTGGGAAGTAAACACGAGCTTTGCCTACTGTATTCAGTGAAACCTGACATTAAATATAACATATAACTGTATTGTGTTTAAAAACGTAGACACATGTTTTATTATATACAGTATGATTAAACGATCATATTATTTCGCATTAACGTTAGGTATGATGGTATGTAGGTATGAATTAAATAAAAATTCCGATTTCGTAAAATGTTTATAAAAACTATGTTGCTTTCATAGTTATCCGCTGAAGTATTCACGTCCCACCTTTGATTAAGGAAGATCCGTAACTCAGCAAATAATTACCTCTCGATTAATCCAGTGACATGTTCCCATTTTCAAAATTTCTTCACATCTAAAATTCAGATGAGGTTTATAGCCAAATAATGCAAAAGAGTTGGCCAGTAAATTTCAACCGTTAGACATTCTTTAAGACCTAATGCATCATAGCAACAGGCCCGCTGATTGGTGAATAGAACACCCAATTGAGCCAATCGGCGTCTTCCGTTTAAACAGGAAGAACCGTTTGTGGCCCTTTCATAGACTATTAAATTTAATAGCCAAGGGGAGTTTTATTAACTTAAGTGCATACGGGTCAAATAACTATCATAATTTGATCTATCACACTTGAGCGAGGCTGTGATAAATTGGTAATGTACCCGTACAGGATATTATCAAATTTATAACTGACAATTGATTGCACTGATTTGCAATGCGCTGAATAGGACAATTGGGATTGCAATTGTTAGGATTCCATTGGTGCCTATTTTGCTATCGAACTCCTTTTTACTTGTGACCTGACGTGTGTTTATTGGATTGTTTAATTTTTTTAATCATGCATCAATATTAGCTTGGTTTTTTACGTTTTGCTATATTTTCGTTATGGTCAGGCCTGTAATGTTGAACTTTAGTAAAACGTATTATTGATTTATATGTATATTTAAACCATACCTTTTCTGAGCTCACACCCAAATACTTATTTAGTTTGTATAATTGTTGTTGGACAATTTGAAAAAAAAAATATTTTTAATAATATGCACCACAATAGAAAACGACTAACATAAAATGGTAATCACAAAACAAATTCAAACTAAGCCATTTTTATATATTTATAAAGATGACTGAGTGGTTATAATATACTTACCAACAAGCACCATAAACTCTAAATGACACGGTAATATTTCTTCCATATGAATTAGGTACATAATATTACAGTAAAAGATACTTTAATGACATTTCTGATAGCTTCTCTTCTCTCTTCTTTGAAAGATGAATCACTAAATCTATTGATAAGCACTTAAGCAGCAGGAGATACATAAAACACTCCTGCGGCACTAGTACTTAGGAACCAAATTTAGTTACATTATTCTTCATTCTTGACGTTTCTTGTCAGTCTTCCCTTTTTATTATATATATTTTAATATAAACTTATAACTTAAGGACTAATTTTACTATACGGTCAATCACGCATCGCACTGGCTTGATCAATATAGGTAACTTCAATTACCTCTTAATCCTTGCATAATTTATTCATTATCTACTGATACAACTTAGTAATAAACAATCTACTATGAAAATTATAAAATTCGAATTACCAGGGCTCTACAGCTTTTCTGTGTTAAACTTTCAGTTATTAGAGGAACACTAATTAAAATTGTCTGTATACACAATTATATTGTTATTCAAATTGTCGCCTACGCATTGACTTATATTAAAAGCCCTTTACAAAGTGCAATCGGTATTTAGTGTTAAATAGAATTTTACATGTTAAAAATATGTGTAATAATTTAAACATTCGTAGGTACCCGTCTTACTAAACGTGGGTATGAATCGTACAGAGCCATTTAGCTTTAGTAAATTGGTCAATTGCTTGCATCCGTGGGCAAAGAGCAAGCGACGGATAAAACCAGTATCCTTATTACCGTTTCTAAACTAATTCGATAAATGCATCGTGATTTAAACGACTTTAGATTGATTGTTGAAGATTAAAGTCACTAGTAAGTCATTTCATTAAATGTATGTGTGTCCTTATGGTACATAGGCATGAATTGATTTATTAAATAGATATTTTTTCAATGTTTTGTTTTGCACTATGAACCTTATTCAGATCTCTGTAATAATTAAAAAAGTATGCTTATGCTTGTATTCCTTAATAATTTTACGAAGTACACAATACAAGAACTTATTTCTGCCTATATTTACTTAGGATCCTTCAAGCCATCCTTCAACAGATCTTCAAAGACCAGTAACGCATTTCTGGTGTGCCTTTTGCTCACTTGCCCCTTCTTCTATAAAAAAGGTACATGCCGTGGTCACTGCACATTAAGTCAATTAAAGTGGTTTGACCATCAAGTAAAGAACTTTTGAGAAATGTTAAAATAATCCATTTACAGTATGCACGTGTTAGTTCGTCTAATTAATGCATAGTCTTGATCGCGTCCCCATATGGCTGAGTGGGATGAATGACCTACGTTCGGGAGCACAAATTCTTTTTAATTGCCACGCTGCGTTGAATTACTCATCAACGCGAAAAGAGGGCATATGTATAGAGGGGATACATCATTTTATATCGCGGTGAACGCGTATCGAAACAAATATTACTTATTTATCATGCAAATGCGGGCGGGTTTTTGGAATAATCAAAACCAATTTGAATGCAGAAGAAATAGGGAAATATGCTATAGAACTCGGAACGGTAACGCTGGATGTTTCTTGTTTCATAACGTGTGTTATTTACACATTGACCATAAATTTAGGTATATTTGGGCACACATTTGACTGATAAATTACATACATTACATTACATCATATAAATCGAATGTAATATGAAGTCAACATTATCTTGTTTTTACTTATATATTAAACAGCCTATAGTTTGACAGACTTACACTGTCGCATTTATACTATCAGGGTCTCTTTATTCTCATCCTTAACTTTTGACCCCTTTATCTATCGTTGCCACCCTGTTTTATCGTGTGGTGTAAACAGAGCACCATTTCTTGAAAGTTATTTGTTCATTGACAGTTATAACGATGCTTAAGATATTTGTGTTAATAATATTATAGTTTAAAATTTAAATGTTAATAATTTTATTTGCTTGGTTGATATAGTTTAAAAAAAGTACTAAATCTGAAACTCATAGGCAAATGTCTCTCATTACGACGCCAGAAAGAAATTCGTATGATTTCAGCGTTAATTTACGAAGATACGAGAATTCGTTGGAATGTATGATAGGCACTTAGTAGAATTGATTAGACTTATAAGCTAGGGCTGACAAAAGTTATATAAAATCAACTATAATTTTTAAGTTTTCCTTACTGTCATTTTGATTGTTTTTGTATGCAAAAAAAGGTTAAAAAATAAACACTATTGATGTTAAGTGAATTTTATATAATACAATGCAGATAAACTAAGTAATACTAAAATAAATAAGAACAGTTAAACTTAATAAAAATAAGTGAATAGTCTTTTTATATCGTATAATTAACCAATATTATATTAGTAACATGAATCCCAATACGATAATAGTAATTAGTAAATGCAGAGTGACAACCCTTGACGTTATATGATGAGCCTGTTCAAAAAGTCAGGCTATTCGAAATAGGGTTGAATGAATCATTTAAATTAATTACCCTTATCACACGCTGACCTTGTAATATAATCCAAAAATATACCCAAACAAACAACACAATGGTAAAATAAAAGGAAGGGTAGTTACGTTTTAAACACTTGATACTACTATAAAGGTACTCCATACGTTATTGTTTGATTCGAATATTATTACAGATCTATTACAAAACTTACCCTTTATAAAACTAAATCCATACAATATCACATAAACTCCACTAAACGACCGCCGCGTTCGAAATTTGATTTGTAACTAAACAAATATGGCGTCTCGCGACGCCTGCGCATGTGAGACTACTTCTTAACAAAGTTTGATTAGCTTTAAATAGCAATGCCCACATTATCTAGTTATTTCATTGGGCTGGGGTTGAGACACTTTATATTGCGGTTCAAAATTCTAAATATACGTTTTTCTGTTAGGTGAATAAGCAAATAATATTAGTAACTAAGTCAGATGAATAAGGACTAGGGGATATTACAGAAATAAATCTGTAACCTTACTTTGAGATTAAAAGATTTTAATTAAAATTAAAAAGATCGTTCAGACATCTATGAGTGACATCAATAGTGTATGTTATTAACGATATTGAGTAATGCAATTTTAACTATGGGTCGCAGTATTTAATAATGTTATTATGTAATATAAAGGTATTATACTAAAGACATGACTACGCATATATGTATACAAATAAGTTTACTTTATTTTAGTTTTTTCATTGCCATTTTTAATCTATAGGTATGTCCATGTGCGACGGGTATAGACTCTTGGCATTTCTCGTTTGTACCCGTGTCCCGTATATTTTTATATATACATATATAAATACATATTATGGTGTATGGATGACTTGCACTACTGTATCCGCGACCATGTTCATGTGTACGTATTTTTAGGTACTTTTATATCAAGTGGCACTTGATATTTTAACAGGCGTTTATTTTATTTTTTTATTTTCAAATAATCATACTTTTAAGTAAATAAAAATAATATGGTTAATGAAATAACTACACTGTAATTTTTTAAAGGTAAAAGTGTATCGAAAAACCAAAAAATATTTCCTGCCAAATCATTTTAATAAATTATACAATATGTAACCTAATATTAATTTATTGGTAACAATTAAAAATCTATTCAGTCGTATTATCGAACATATTTTTTGTTAAACAATGTAACAGATTCGATCTCCGTAAAATTTTATCATGCTAGCCAAAATATTTATTCTACATTTAAACCGCCCTCTGGGTTTATACTGATTGTAAATTATTTATTTATTTTGGAGCACTTATCAACGATTAGGAAGTACGGCCACAGAAAAAATGTTTGTTCGGATAGCTGATATATTAACTGTCAAACGCATGCATTTGAAATCGTTCAGCTGTGATATTCATAGACCAATAGATTTCGCTCTGTTAATTAAGCAATATCATGGTTTGAATACCCTTTCTACCAAGGGTTTCAACATGGGGCGATTCTGAATATTAAAAACTAGAAATCGTCACAAGTATTTAAAAAGTGAATTTTTAATGTAGTATTTTAATTATAAACTAGAAAACCCGGGCTCTTTAACGGCTATACCTATTATATTTTATTTTTAAATCAATCAGTTGTCCAAAACATTGCCTCCGCAGCTTAATCACCACTAGAACAACGAATCATAAGAACATTGGTCGCCCTAACTGTATAACAAACTAAAGAACCTACAGTTATTCACTTGTTCGGACGACAAATTATTTATGCGATTATACACAACGACAAAATCATGTTTATTTTTCCAGAAGTATTGTTGAAATTAATTTCCGGCGAACATGTAACTTTCCGAAATTACTTTGAAATTTTAATATCTTGAAAGAGTTTTAATAAATAGCTTCGACACTTTACAAGAGATTATTTTATACCTGTCTTATGTAAGAGAGATGAAGTTCTTAAGAATATTCGTTTACAATCTTTTGAGAGTTAGACATCATTTCACTTTGATATATCCAAATTGTATAATTATTAATTAAAAGCTTCCGCCCGCAGCTTCGCTCGCGTTGATATTAAATTCAGGAAGCGTAAATTCATTGCATTGAAAATTGTGACTATACCGTTAGAGATATGCTAAAAGTTTTTAAAAATATTGTGTGCAATTACATAATAAGTCAAAACATATTTTTTCGTATATATATATTACTCATTTATATAGCTTGGTCGTGAGTAAAAATAATCCTATTTGTAGCGACATCTATCATCTGCAGCTACAAACAGTACGATGACGTCATATACCCTCGCACTAATGTTCTTTTGACCGCTAAGTATACATGCAACTTCTTTTGAGTCGAAAAGTGGTACTTATAGACTGGTTGAGGATTCTCTTTTCTGAATGATGATGATCCACTATTCTAAGCCAGATAATATGTTGTCCACGCACGTTTGATAAACAAACTGGTGTCTGAGTTGTGTATGTTAAATCATATGTGGGCATATATGATAACATGAGAAGGTTTGAAATTGTACTCATAATATCTCTGAATGTTAGAACACGATAACGGGTGACATGCAACTTAAATTGTTTCTATAAACCCCCTTGTTCAAAATTTTATTCAGTGATCAAACTATTAGGATCGTTGCACACTAAGTGACTACTTCCTTATTGTAACTCGTCTGCTTTGTGATTTCATACCACCACTTACGTGGGATTGCTCTGACCTAGAATATTTTATTTGTACGTATAGATTAGTGGGTGTCATTTTAATGAGATATGAGAAAAATATCTGATTTTATCTTCATAACTGGTTACATCGCTGGACATTGGAACATCGGGAAGACGCTGTTGAAATGGATCTACGTAAACTCCGAGTGACTGACTAGTAAGCTGCCGACTTACTTGTCGTAAGTGGCGTTCTCTGGTCTCGGAGGCTAAGGTTTATTTTAGAACCATTTGACGATTTGAGTTTGGCTAGTTTAATACAAAATTTGACTCAATTAAATTAAGCTAGAACCTATCACCTACAACTTATATACTTTAATCGCGATTTGTAAGATACATTTTTAAAAGTAATGGTTATGTAATAAGCTTTGCCTAAAGCATAGGATATAATAGAAATTAAAAGAGTCATGCTGTGAAGGTTTTAAATTTTTTTTTAGATTCCTATGGGTGTGCTGTTGCGAGTTGTTCTCACTATTACGTAAATGTGTGCTGCTATTTCACCATGCCCATCGATAGTAATGTTTTTTTCATTGTTTAATATACAAAGACAGTTGTGATGTATTCGCTGAAGTATGGTGAAGGTTGTAGCTCTTTCCAACCTTGGTTTTCCAACCTTCCATACTTGATGATTTAAAAAAGAAAACGTAGAAAAATAGTTAAATGTTATTGTAATGTTATTTTTTTATATTTATTCGACGATTTATAAGTGTAAAAACCTTTATGAATAAAGTAATTTTTGATTATAGATTTTGCATATTTTGCAGACGCTATCTCGTATTATGAGGCGACCTAGGCGCTATCAAAGTGTAATTCAAAATCCTTTGTTGTAACAAAGCAACAAATGTTCATTTATAAAAAAAAACAAATTTTGTATGCAAAATCATACGATCGTAAACAAATGTAAATTAAAACAGAAATTATATGCGAGTTTAATAAATTTAGTTCAGTAATGCATGTACATGTTCATAAAAATACTTATTTACAGTGTAACGAGTTTATTTTAACTTAACTATGAAAGAATCTACAACTATATATATATATGCCTAGAAATCTTGCATGGCCATAATAAATAAAACACTGGATATAACAATAAATATAATAGTTATTATTTTTTACATGATTCGATGTTTTGTTAACTTTCAGGATTTGTAGTCAGCGAAGACTTGTGGAGGAGTGCATTCTCTCTACAAGATCTGTAGATTTGTAGCTGCAGATCAAATATATCTACAGGCAAGATAGCTAAGAGTTTATAATAATACATTTAACTCGTAAGACACAAATTCCACATAGTATATTTATTCATGTTTCACCATCAATTAAAGTACATGTCGACAGACTATAATCAATAAATAGCCAGTCAAAATGTACTTAAACGGATAGCCTACCGATGTCGTGATTGTTCAACAAATGAGTCGTGTAAGGATGTAGATCCTAAACATTTAAAACTGTAAATGAAAAGACACTAAAATTCGTCTGTATAATAGAAATATAAAAAATATTGTCACCATAAGAAACATGTATGAAGAAAAGCCTTTCATGTGTTTAACACCCATATAAGCAGATAACGTTCAGCTTTATAAAAAAAGCTGGACGAGGTCTACTTAAAAGCGTGAAAAATCTTAAATGTATTAACGTGAAGATGCTTATGCCGAGTCCTTGAGATACTGTGGATAAGAGTTAACATGGTGTCCTTAGGTTTTAAATTTTAAACCCTAATAAGCATATAACGTACAGCTTAATAAAAAAAGCTGGACGAGGTCTACTTAAAAGCGTGAAAAATCTTAAATGTATTAACGTGAAGATGCTTATGCCGAGTCCTTGAGATACTGTGGATAAGAGTTAACATGGTGTCCTTAGGTTTTAAATTTTAAACCCTAATAAGCATATAACGTACAGCTTAATAAAAAAAGCTGGACGAGGTCTACTTAAAAGCGTGAAAAATCTTAAATGTATTAACGTGAAGATGCTTATGCCGAGTCCTTGAGATACTGTGGATAAGAGTTAACATGGTGTCCTTAGGTTTTAAATTTTAAACCCTAATAAGCATATAACGTACAGCTTAATAAAAAAAGCTGGACGAGGTCTACTTAAAAGCGTGAAAAATCTTAAATGTATTAACGTGAAGATGCTTATGCCGAGTCCTTGAGATACTGTGGATAAGAGTTAACATGGTGTCCTTAGGTTTTAAATTTTAAACCCTAATAAGCATATAACGTACAGCTTAATAAAAAAAGCTGGACGAGGTCTACTTAAAAGCGTGAAAAATCTTAAATGTATTAACGTGAAGATGCTTATGCCGAGTCCTTGAGATACTGTGGATAAGAGTTAACATGGTGTCCTTAGGTTTTAAATTTTAAACCCTAATAAGCATATAACGTACAGCTTAATAAAAAAAGCTGGACGAGGTCTACTTAAAAGCGTGAAAAATCTTAAATGTATTAACGTGAAGATGCTTATGCCGAGTCCTTGAGATACTGTGGATAAGAGTTAACATGGTGTCCTTAGGTTTTAAATTTTAAACCCTAATAAGCATATAACGTACAGCTTAATAAAAAAAGCTGGACGAGGTCTACTTAAAAGCGTGAAAAATCTTAAATGTATTAACGTGAAGATGCTTATGCCGAGTCCTTGAGATACTGTGGATAAGAGTTAACATGGTGTCCTTAGGTTTTAAATTTTAAACCTTAATAAGCAGATAACGTACAGCTTAATAAAAAAAGCTAGACGAGGTCTACTTAAAAGCGTGAAAAATCTTAAATGTATTAACGTGAAGATGCTTATGCCGAGTCCTTGAGATACTGTGGATAAGAGTTAACATGGTGTCCTTAGGTTTTAAATTTTAAACCTTAATAAGCAGATAACGTACAGCTTAATAAAAAAAGCTAGACGAGGTCTACTTAAAAGTGTTAAAAGTACTGCAAAGATTGTTCGTTAGACAGTATTGATTGTAATAAATACAGGCATGGTGCCTCAACAAGGACGATACAGTTTTTAACGCCTATAAGCAAAAGCCGTTCAGCTTAATAATTAAGCTGGACGAGGTCTACTTAGAAGTGTAGAAAACTAGAAAGAAAACGTATTCATTTCTTGAGACATCCGCCACTAGTGCAAGCAGAGAACGTTCAGCCTAATAAAAAAGCTGGACGAGGTCTACTTAAAACAGTGAAAATATCACTAAGATAGAGTAATATAGATGTATACATAACTAGCATTTTCAAGACTTAAATAAAAAGGTAAGTCTTCGTAAGTACTACTTAAATACATAACAGACATCATTTTCTCGATTCCAAACTACTTGTGAAGAAAACGATTATAAGGAGAGAGAAGATACAAATCAACAATAACACAATTGAAAAATACATATAAATGTACGTAAAATAATGAGAATTGTACGTTATAAGGTAAAGCAGGCAATAATAGGGTTTAATAATAAGAAAAACTAGAGCCTACTTAAGCTTATAAAATGACGCCAAAAACATTCGCCTGTCAAACAATTTTTTTATATTATTGATTAAAGTAGATTTATTGAAGCTGAGTTAGCTGTGCCCATCTTTTTTTAGAACCCTTGTAGCCTTACCCATAAGAAGAATGTTAAAATCGAGTGCTCACTCGGATACCTCATATCAAGTTGGGCTCTTTACCCACTCTTTCAACGTAGGTACAGAAGTGCGCTGATACGATTCCATGTTGAAAATTTTTCATAACCATATATAAAAAAAACTACTAGATAAACTTGGAACAGTTAACTCTCACGATAATATATGTTTAAACTCACACTAAGTACACAATACGACCGACTGCACTTATTAAATCAAAATTCTAAACTGATATTTAGATGATTTCTGAAGCAATTTTATACGAGGTACGAGCTCATTAAGAGTGTCCATAAGACAAACAAATTAATATAATTCTTAATTTATGGCAAGGGATTGTTTACAATATTATGCGTTCTTAATTATGGTGTTGTTATTTCGGCTTGTCCTAATCGATAATTTGAAATAACAATTAACCAGGTAATGTAAACAAAATATGATTTATTATTATTATTATTATGAAAGAAATACAGTGAATTGTATTTTAGTGATAATAAAAAAAATCGATTTTTGAAACACAATGATGCTTAGTTGAACTTGAAGCCATGTGGATGACAGTTACACTTATTTTATTCTTATTATAGTTCTTCATCGTTGCACATTTTTCTCAAAACATACATACATTTGGATGATGCAAAGACTAATATACTTTATACAAGACTATATAAAGCATTGTATTTTTTAGTACATTCGATGCGATGATAAAGAATTCTTAGGAATTTTAATCTTATTCTAGATTTACTTTGACTTATAGATTTTTCTTTTTTAAAATAAAAAGGTTCATATCACCTATGTTAAACATGCCTAAAACATGACTATTACCCTTATGGGCTTTTGGTTTTTAGTAGTTTTTCATTTATAAATTTGCACCATATGAAATACAGTCCGACCCCATCCTTTCCGATCGGCTTTATCCCTTGCGAAAAGATATCGGCTCGAAAAATGCTGATTTTTAGTGTGAATTCGTATACCAGTACAAGTATTAAAGAATAGCTTAACGTAACGAGTTATTTAAATAATGTAAAAAAATAGTTTTTATCTTAAGATAAGTTTATTTGTAAAGATTTTTGAATATACTCATTTATACTAAAAACCACTAAAGTACCGCTTAATTTCTAAATATTGGTTTTGGAAATTCTTTTGGTGCAATTGGCCTAGATGTAGCATTAGATGTAGAATGTAATTAAGTACGTGTCAATATTTCTGCTGTAGTTTACTTACACACATTGCGTATAACCTCAGGTATGCATTTTGTCTTTTCATAAACATGATTAAAGAATCAGACATAAGTCCAAACTTAGGCCTTTGAGTGTAATAACAGTTTCCTTTTTCCTGATATTTACCTTTACCTCAGGAGCAAGTGTTAATTGTACACATATTGTGTAAAATCAAATGACGTAAAGCCGTGAAAACGTTAGGCCATTCAAAGGAAAGTTTTCGTACTAGTTTTTCTTGTCTGCTCTACGCCCTTGATTTGGGAGTAGATGTAAATGAAGTGTCAACCTTTTTTTGTATTTTTTAGTAAATATTAAAGAAAATAAAACTTCATACATGAAAAAAATTTAATTAATTAATGTCCAATTCTAACATACTCAGAGATAGGAAAACAAGTAAAAAAAATATACACCGTATTTAAGAAGACCAGACATATATAAAAGATTCGTATAACTTAATCCACATTTAAATTAAGTTTCATAAAATATTCTTGTTTGGTGCGAGACATACTTATATATAGACATTTCACACAATATCTGTGACAACCTTACAATGAACTTAACGATAATTTCAAATATGTGTACACAATACAATAATTTTATATTTAGACAGCTCGTAAGTATGGACATTCCACATATTTTCTGTAGTTCTCCATATTTATACATATACTATTAAAAAAGATGCATGTTTCGATAACAATTTTGTTCGTTACATTAATTTTTACAATATATTCATATAACCATTAAAAATCCCCTTATTAACTAATACTATTTTAAGGATATTCTTTAGTATGTCTCTTGTATTGTTTCTTCTACGCTGTCTATAGTCAAGCGAGTTCATTTTGCGATCGTCAGAACGAGCAAATAGTCAAACTGCCCGTTAGTGACGGTCACAAACCAACTTCGCTAACTACGATAATGTATGTTTGATCCATTCGTTTATGAATTCCTGTGCGGATTATCTGGAACAGTTCATATAGTGTTCAAGCATTACAATGCAATTACCAAGTACCTAAGATACAATCTTAGGTACATATTAAGATTTTAAGAAAGAATTCGCTATTACGGAACTTACCGAGGGTTGTCAGACAAAAGCCATTGTTATCTAATTAATGTTTTTAAGGTAAATAAACATTCCTAATGGTGCGTTGAAGTTATAAACAAAACTATTAATGATATGCCATTTGTCTAAAATTACAATAGGTACTTATAAGATGCTATAGATGCTAGCCGTTCCCTGTTTTCCTGTGACATCATAAACGCTTATATTCCGATTCATGCCAAATTCTTTATATCTGATCGATATTTTGTATTAGTAAACGTCTGATGTTATATAGCGTAACCAATTAATTATCCTTCACGAATATTTTTTTTCAATTCAAACCAATTATTGAGATTAATCGCGTTCTAACATTTTTTAGCTATTTTAGCAACAGATAATAAGACACTGAAAAAAAATTAGTTCTTTAAAGTAAATACTTATATAGTTATGTGGTTTATCAAACATATACATATAAGTGCAATTAAAAGCCTACCGCGTGAAACTTATTAACTGAAAAGCGGCAGTACATTTTATTAAGTGCTTGGTTTACTCGAATACTACACATTAAAGAAAACCATTTCCTAATTTCTTACGCTTATATGAAAATGTAATTTTGTCAGTTTTGTAACTAGGTTAGAAAAAAAACCGATAAACATTTTCAGATAGAAAAAAAAGTACTTAGGTACTTTTTGTTATATATTTATAATTTATGTATATTTATGTATACAATGGGTACAAAAAAGTATATATATTCAACGTTAGTTTTATTTATTATTTGGTGTGGTGTTCAGAATAACTTGTAGTGATTTCAATAGCCCATTATGCCGCTAACTACGTGGTATAAAACCTCAGTATCGAAACCTCTATCTATACAAGTGGTATGCTTGTACGACGTGATTATTAAAAAAAATATATTGACAACGACTCTACATATATGATTGCGTACCTACATGCACTTCAAAAACAAATAAATCTTACCAATTTAGTAGGCCTTCTATACAATTTAATTACAAAACTGATTAACATAATTAAGATCTGTTTCAGAAGGTGAACGGTGCTGTACTGAGCTGCTGGCTGTCTGCGGTTCAGCAATGTAGGTCTTGTGAACATAGCCTTCGGCTACAGGGATGTACTTATCATAATTATTATAAATTAAATTATAACTTAATTTACTTTAAAAAAAATAACAATTTGGACATTACTTTCTTTTATGCATATAGTAATGAAGACGAGTTCATGTTCCGGTAAAAATGTTAAATGTAGTGAATTCGAAATTTTTAAATACAGAAAGTAGTAGACAAAAAATAGATTTATCTAAATAGTGAAATTATTTGTAAAAGTATACAATTGTAGGCGATCCATTCAGATTTTAAAATGATATTGCAATTGTGATATTTTCATCACAATTGCAATACATACAATACATTGTATTTTAAAGATAAATAATGGCTTATTATTTTGTTTACCTGTCATATTAAACTTCAAATGTGATGATGATGTCTACCGGTATACATCGCCTAAACTGTAGGATATACAGTAGCATAATTATTTTAATACCATTACTAACAGATACCATTAACTTACTTGATCGATAAAAGTTTTTATTTGCAAAAATATAATACGCTTAAGATATTTTGACTATTTACCTAAAAAATTTAAATGACCCTGGCTATATCAGGTTAATAATTTTGGTAATGAATACAATATGATATATTAAGACAAATAGTAAACATAGTGTTATAGTACAGCCCTGTGTGTATGTGGTTTTCTGTGTATTCAAGTGTCTTCTATATTTGTTCTAATTCCTGCGTAAGTGTAACTCATAGCTGCCCGCTCATTTTTCTTATATCCTCATTGATTTGAGTTTGATTACAGCATTTTCAAACCACACCCCATACTTTTTTAACATTTGTAAGAAACATTTAGCAATTTTAATGTAAAGTACCGTGAATAGTAGTATACCGAATATAATTAGGTAATCAGGACTAATTTTTAAAAATAAAGGTAATTAGGACTTATTTTTAAAATGTAGAAAGAAAACCTGATCTACGCAGCCGGAAAATATATCAATATGGCATAGTTTTGCAACAATGCATGCATATATATTTATTAGAATTATGAATCCAATTCAAAAATCATGTTTAATACAGACGTATAGTTACAATTTCCAAGATTTTACACCCCCGATGCACACTTCACGAACTAGCCTCCGTAAGCAAAGCCTCTTCTAAGATAAATTATTTTCTTAATTCTGTACTCCAATGTTTTTGACCGGATTTGTAACGATAATGCAAGAATATAAGAGTTTTATTAATTAATTAAGTGTAGTAATGTAATGTTTAAAATTTATTCGTAGTTGGTTATTGCTCTTGGCTATGGCCGTAAATAAAAAAAACACATATAAATATTTCAAAACGTTTAAAACTTAAAATTAAAATGCATTATTATACAAGCGACAGCAGTGAGGGAGAAAAAGAAGAGAGAGAGGCAGCGCCTCATATAGGAACAACAGTGTCATAAAATATCATCTTTTGCACGCCCTAAAAACCAAGCACCTCAATAAACAAATACTACTTCTGAGTTGAAATAATCGATTAAATCCAAATGCAATTGACAGTTAACAATTGTTCAAACATTAATTATAAAATGTCCTCATTTCAACCAAGGTCTCATTTGTTCAACGTCTCAAATGTTTTTTTATACCACACTGTAATTGTAGTTAAATTGTAATAATAGGCATTTTTAAAATCGAATATATATCACAAAATGCTCATCGTTCGTGATCATGTGACAATAAAGAAGAACAAATTTAAAATTGTTAAAGAAACATATGTATGTGAATGCTGTATAGTAATATGCTTGGAATACCAAGGTTGGAAGAAATGTAATTAAACATAACAAATCAAATCATATGAGATATTACCATTGTAAATATATTTAAAGAATTATAATTAGGTATACCTAAACATATGTTTTAACTTCTTAAATTTCGCGGTTGCAACCACAGGAGTTTAGATAATCAATACATACTTAGTTAGTTTATTTATTACGTACGTTTAAACACACATAAAATAAAATTTAAACGGTTGTTATTGTATTAGAATAATATGTTCACATAAAAAACCAATATCACCAACATATCTAGTTTCATACGGTTTTTTATGCAACAATGCGACACTAATTAACATAGAAGCAGCATATTTTTGAGTTTGAGTTAGAGATTAATAGTGCAAAAATTAGGTAGTAGGTATTTAAGTAAAACTAAGTTAAAGATACATTTCTATTAAATTTACATATACATACATAATAGATGTTATAAAATCGATAACAATCGTGACGAAAAATTTTTTTTTTGTTATCTTATTGGTGTAGTAGCTTATCATTATTTAATTTAAATAACCAAATTGATATTTTTCCTTAATTAGATTTGAAAGTAAAGTACGTATAATGAATTCGACAATGCTGCCTGAATATTTAAAAAATGCGTAAGAAGGTGCATACGATGACGCAGGTATTTCACGACATTAATATTGTGTATTTGATTTTTACACGTTTTGGAGGAATTCTTTTACGTGATCCGATTAAGTCCCGTTACCCAAAATAGCGATTGTACTATTATCAAAAACATCTCGCCGAACTACAAAAGACAGTCGTGTATTTCGTGTTTAATTGCGTGTTTACATTTTTTTGTAATCCGATAATAGTTATATAGAAATAACTCAACATTATGTATGTTGCAGTTTAAGCAGTCTAAAAGTATTTGGGATGTCACCAACCAACACACTTGCAAGTCTTATTCCTATTACAGACGAGACATTAAAATGTTCAAATTCTTTGGCGTTGATTTTTAACGATTTTTAAAAAGTTGGCTTTGTCAACGGCAGCCGCCAGGGTAAACCCATTGATCATCGAAGATAATACAAGAGCGAACATTTTCGTTTTACCGGAAATATTTAAACGCCATATAAGTATTATCATATGCAATTGATATTGATGGGTATAATATACCAACATACACAGGGTAGTATGTATATTTTAAATTCGTTTATTAATAAGTTTCAGCATACGTGGTTGGAAATCAATGTTCCAAGTATGTACAATAATATTTTTTAACATATAAAATTATAATTTATATTGAGTTTTTTTGATAACTGGTTAAAAGGTTATCAAATTTGCAAATTAAACTTTTATGATGTTTGTGAGTAATTTGTGTAATCCATAAGTCTTTCAGTCTTATGGATTATTTGAAGTTGATTTTGACAACAAAAATAAACGAAGAATAGTAAGATTATCAGCGAATTGAATCTTAAATCAAATTGTTAAATCATAAATTCAATAATTTGATCGCAACAAGATCGCTTCATAATGATTATATTCCTATTTACAAAGAAATCATATTTAAATATATTTATTGCGTTATAAAATAAAAGACGAAATTATATTACTTTGTCTACACAACATTATTAATGGATTTTAAAATAATTAATGATATGGATAATTCATGCTGCACACTTATAAGTTTATATATACTTTAACTTGCATGGGCCTATGATGTTTAAGAAAGTTGAAGTTATGAAAGTTGGAACATAATAATTAACAGTGTTTTGAAACGTTAGCAATCAGAGATTTTTTTATAGTTTAACGTAGAATGTTTTATCTCATGTCTTACTTATGACGTACCTACATCTAATGAATACGTAATGAAAATTCGTTTAAATAAGTTTTTATTTTAATAAGTATTACTGGCGTATTATGTTAGTTCTTGTAAATAGAGAAAATAAAATAGGATAATTTGGTATAGTGGTTAACATAATAATTATACAAAAACTACAATGCAAGCAAATTTAACTTAACGCCATCTATGGTTGCATGCCTATACTAAATGTTATAATTGCTTCTGTCGTTGTACACTCAAAGCAATCTCTTAAGTACTTTATACAAAACGTTTTACAAATCAAGATTGTTGTAACTTTAGAAATACTTATACTGAGTTTTTCGTAAAAAGTTGTATATTCTGATGAATATTACAGGTTTCTTTTTCATAAGTTTTCTATTGCATGTATCATCACAATTTTATCCTAAATGTGGTCAAAAGTCTTTATATATTATAAACATTTTTTTATTAATGAGATTAGTAAAAATACCACAACAATACTCATAATTCTAAATCACTCATATTTATGATTGTGATGACATTGATAATGTACCAACGAAGTAGAATAAATTAAAAAAGCAAACGTCACTAGTTCAGTTGCAAGATGGCGAACGTTCGGGATAGTGATACATCCTTGTGGCTTCACAATAAACTCGGAACTTCGAATGATTCTTGGACAACTGGTTCAATTTGTACACAATTAAACGCTGAAGTATTAAAAAATATCAAGGACTGTTTCCCGGATTTGCAAACACAAGTGAAATTGAAATTATTGCTTAGTTTCTTTCATATCCCGCGCAGAAATGTTGAAGAGGTAACTTTTCTTTTTATTCTATGGTTTTGCGTAACTGCATGACGTATTGCGTCTCTTTCGTATTTATTTTAAATTAAATTAGAGTGAGCGAGATCGTTGGGTGTAAATAAAATTAAGTTTGTTGTCAAATAAATGCATTTTAATTACAGCACAAAACGTGCATGGTAGTAAGATAATTGGTAGTAAAACATCACAGCAAGAGATGTCTTGTTCACTGTAGCCTTTATATTGCAATATTGACTAAGCACACTACGAAATTCTTACTTTTATTAAATGTTACTTGTGTGCGTAAGATTTAGAAAATAGTAATTATATCAAAACGAGCAAGTATTTTATACTAAACCAAAAACACCGTGAGGACGTGTACGATATGTAACATATACACAGTAAACATAGTGATTGGTAAGTAAGGTAGCTATTTTAGGTTAAACCCAATAATTTACAACAAATTTATATTTTAATATATTATATTCTACTACACCACTACAATGTTGTATGTTTTGTTTAAATAAGAAATATGCCATTAATGCTGTCGTAGCTATTTATATATATATACACCCAATTAGTCATTAGTATAATCATTAATTATTTTACTTCCTTAAAAATTGTACTTGATAATTATTATATATAGCATAACTACAAAATTAGCTAATATTATAATTTATACTTGGTATGGATTATTTCAGTGGAAAAATGAATTGGAAGAGATTATTGAAGTGGCTGGTGTGGACTCAGATCTCTGGGTTGCTATGCTTGCAGAAGTGCTCAAGACCTTTCCTTCAGCAGGAACTCTCAATACAGAGATAGCAGAGTTTGATGAAACAAGACCAATATTCAGTGATATGATTAATGAGCTCAGAAAGCTTTTGGCCAAGCATTCAGACCTCGGACTGTTACCACTTGAGTGCCTATATCTTAACAAGAATGCCTTAGTTTCAGTGGTAAGTGTCCTGTTCTAATGGCTCAATCAAATAGGCTAATAATACTAATATGTATTTTTAAAATGGAAAAATCCACAAAGACAATATTGAAGCAGAAACATAGTATCTCTTAAATAAAGAGGTATCATTATACATAATAAAGGTCTTTTATTATAATGTATAGATAGTCAAATGTTCAAATGTTCTATATATAAGCCAAACTAAATATTGTAAAAAGCATTCCGTTACATTGTATGTTCCAAAAATAGCCTTTTTTAAGGATCAAAAACAAAAGTATAGTAGTGATACCTATATCACAGGTCTTATGTCTAAAGTCTATTTACTACACAATCTGAAGTTGTAAATAATTTCATGTCACATGCATGCTGTTTTATATAATGATGTACTTGCAGGTGGGACAACAACCCAATCCAGTGAAGCATTTTACACTAAAACGAAAACCTAAATCTGTAGCATTAAGAAGTGAGTTGCTTGCTAAGGCAGCAGAAGTCCAGGCTAACCAAAAGAAAGCTCAAGCTCCCACTGTTCCAGTTAGAAGTAGAGGAATGCCACGTAAAATGACTGATACAAGTATGTTTACTATGCTATATCTATATAAAAATTTGATATTGTCACAAATAACCGAAAGCTCCCTTGAAACATAGCGCAAACAGCTTAGTTAAGTTATTTCACCAGACCATAATATTAGGCATATAAATTATTAAAATAATACTCACTCTTATGTACTTTATAATTTTATTCTTATTTTATACAAATTTTGCATTAAATCAAAATTCCCTTAATAAGAGCAAAACATTGGGATTGGTTGGCCAAACAATATATAAATAACAACAATGTATTATTAAATAAAATCTCCATAGTTGTACAAAATTAAAAACATACTTACTCATTGAATATACAGACATAACAGTTTTAGCTTGTAAGTATTAAGTTCCAATTGTCATTTACAGCCCCACTGAAAGGCTTACCATCTCGGTGGACTGCTCGACCTGTTCCACAACCTGTGCCTCGACCCACGCCCCCTCCAAGAGCTGGAATAAAGCTCCTGGACATCACAGAACAGCCTGCCACACATGCCCAGATCAAGAAGAGGAGAAAGCTAGGTGAGTGCTCATTAATATATTGCAAACCAAAATTATTATTTGTCGAATGCAGATATTAATCTTAAAATTATCAAAGGTCATAGAAAGAACAATACATAAAATTTATAAGAAAACTTTTGACAGATATTTGTATGTCAAACAAAATAATAGGTATGTGTAGGAAATTATGGAGAGTCGAAACCATTTTGTTATGCTTGAGCCCCACTTGACGTGATTTTTTATACAGTTAATATACTCAGTGTTATGAAGGCTACATGCACACTTCTATTTAAAAACTTGGTATAATAATTTATAAAGACTTGGACTCAAATTAAAAGGGTTTTTCTAATAAATATTTTTTAAACAGAAATGGAGGAAGGTGTAAAGAAACCGCCGCCGTCGGCTTCGCCACCACCGCCTGACTTCAAAAACATCAAGATCGAGGAGACCCCCGCACGTAAGTATCTTCATTTATTATTTTTTTTAATTATTTCTGAGTAACAGTTTTAAGTAATTTTATACCAACCCAATCTCTTCATGATATTGAAGGGCAATTTTTCTATCATTACAAAGTAAGTTATTAAAAATATATATTCTATTCCACAGCAAGCAACACAGAACCAACTACCGAGCCGGAACCGAGTGAGTCACAGCCATCAGAGACTTCACCTTCTCCACCAGCACAGACTCAAATTCAAACCAAGCCGCTGGTGGTTAGCGGTGGTAAGCTTATGCTGGCTCCAGGGAAGCCGGTATTACTCTCGGCTCAGAACCTTCTCAACACACCTGCACTATTGCTGCAGCAGGGCGGCAAGACAGTGCTGCTGCAAAACGTGAAGCCCATCGCCCATCCAGTAATGCCGCAGCAGCAACATGCCATTGGTCATCCGGTAAGCAGCTACGATGGCGTTCAAAATATATTCCAAAAACTCATACTATGAATTTAACACATTCACGAATAAGTTTAATATATTTAAGCTGCAAAACTTAGTCTTTTTCATAATTGCATAAGTCCCACACACGAGAATGATAAGGTTAAAAAAAATGTTCACCTTCAATAATTTTATTGACAATATAGGTACAAGTTCAACAACCGGTGCAACCAATTCAAACAGCGGTTGTACAACCTCAAGTACAGCAGCAGCAACAACCACAACAGCAACCCCAGTTACTGCCACGGAGAGGACTCTCGCTAACGGTCAGTTAAATTATTTTAAGATTAGTATATCACCTCAAACTCTGCTTTATACATATATCTATACTAATAATAAGACAGTAAAAATCGAATGTCTGTACATTAAATATTTTTCCAAAAAACTGAAAGGAGGCAATTAAAGAAGAGTCATAGAAACCAAAAAAACAATTTTTGGAATTCTTGTCTGTCTGTCTGTCTGTCTGGTACG
This sequence comes from Leptophobia aripa, assembly GCA_951799465.1. Classification (NCBI taxonomy): domain Eukaryota; kingdom Metazoa; phylum Arthropoda; class Insecta; order Lepidoptera; family Pieridae; genus Leptophobia; species Leptophobia aripa. The sequence goes on from OX637271.1 coordinate 3,848,254, forward strand.
TTATAACTTCAGAACTACTGAACGGATTTGAACGCGGCTTTCACAGTTGGATTACATAAAATTGGGAGCGTTGTCAAAAGTTTATTTCGTCAAAATCGGTTAAGAGAAAAAGAAGTTATGGTCAATTGAAAATTTACTTCAACCACTGCTTCAAAATTTTTAAACACTTATATTGATTGATTGGTTATATATTGTTAGATATGTTCTAATATAAGTTAATCTTGATATTAAAACTTATGAGAGGTAACAAAAATAACAAATGACGCAGTGCGCGCGGGCGCGGTTGATGTGTTGAACAAAGTGCTCGATAGATGGCGTTGATAAAATTCGTCATCAACCTAGATTTATTTTATTTTTTTATTTCTTAAACCTTTACAGCTTATCAATCACAGGTTACACAATAAAAATAGATTAAAAATAAAGCCAAAATAAGGTTAAAATATATAATAGAATCTAAGATCAGAAAAAAGAATAACAAAAAAAAAACGAACAGTATATAATAAATAAAAAAATATATATATACACATGAACAAGTGAAACTATGTGAAGTACGAACATTTTAGTGTGTGTATGTGTGTATCAGTGTGTGCAATGGTGTTGCTGTGTGAGTTAGTGTGCGAGGTTGAGTCTTAGTTTTTTTTAAAGAACTTCTACTTAGGCCAAATATATCCAATATATCGCGGTTTTAAGATGCTCCATTGTGTAATGACTACCATGCATTTCATTCATTAACGTTTTACCCTATGATTATTTTGAGTTAAAACTACCCATACAAACAAGTAAAAGGAAACGAGTAAAGAGACGTTTGTCATTTGTCCGCATCCATTTTTCCACCTACATCCTTAATGTAATGAGGTTTACCTTTTATTATTTGGTCAAACTAATAACCTTACAAGTACGTATGTCGTACTCATAACTTCGTAAGAATTTTCTTTTAACGCTGAGGAGTTTAACCTTCCATCATCAGCTCATCCACATAAGAAGATGACTTTCAGAATATAAAATTGTCAGAAAAGTAATTGCCTGTAAGTTAATTTGAAATTTATCTCGATTTCCCTGAATCATCGGATCCTGTAAAGCTACATCATCGCTGAGTAACACAGGCTATATATAATTCCAATTGTTACAAGTTTTAGCCCGTGAAAGAAAGCCCTGTCGAGATCATTAAGAAACGCTATATACTTAACCAAAACACACGTGGGCGAAGCTGCGGGCGGAAAGCTAGTTTATAATACACAAACACATCAACGGTCTTGTTTCCATTTGAAATTTTGTTTGTTTCAGCGCGAACAAATGCTAGAGGCTCAAGATATGTTCCGGAACGCTAATCGCGTTACACGCCCGGAGAAAGCTCTCATACTTGGCTTCATGGCGGGCTCAAGGGACAATCCTTGTCCGAATTTGGGCAATATCGTCACCATCAAGTTATCGGAGAACATCGAAAATGTACTGCAATCAGATGACACCTACCTCACGATGCTGTCAGAGATGCACTTCCAGATGAATTATAATAATGGCCAATGGACACGGCTTAAAAAGTACCGGCATATTGATGGAATGATACCACAAAAGGTAACCCCACTTCCTAATGTTTTCAACAGTTAATTTACGAATACTGATAAAATAGCAAAATAATGAATTTGTTGTCTATTTTGGAACCCTTGTAGTCTTAGATATAAGAAGAAAGGTAAACTGGAGTGCTCACTTCGATACCTCTACAGGCATTTTTACGATCTACAAAAGTGATCAATGATAAGATTCAATGCAGAAAATATAAAAATTAAATTAATATGAAATAATATTTATGTATATTTTGTAATAATAAACTAATAATTCACATTTCAGATTCCTCCCGGCTCCACTGTGATATCAGCCAACAATCAGCAACCGGTTGTTTCCATAGCCAATCAAAGTGTGGGCTAGAGTAAAGTGAAGTGACTAAGTGACAAATGACACTACCATACATGACATGGCATTAGTGAAGTCAAGCACTACTTTGATCCAATCGTTTTTTCTAAACTTTTACATAAAATCCAAACCATTTATAGAATATTGGTTCTTACCAATGTGCTTAAAATTCTTGTATGTTTGTTCCATTGTCCTATAAATTGGGGCACAAGTGTTTCGATTTTTTTTCCAAATGTAAGGTAACAATGTTTATCTCGATGTATCATTTAGTATGAAAAAAGGCCCTGTAGGACTACAAAAAACATTGACAAAGTATTAAATGCTTGTAGGGGTAGACGCGTGTATACTGTACGTTCTTGTACACAAACGTATGCGTACGTACGTTGAGTATAAACAATACATATACATACGCGTCTAGTATACTAGTAAGTATAGCTATACGCGTACTAAGGCACCATAAGGTACGCGAGTACGCTATGGAGCGTCGACCATGCACGCAAATCTCATGTGACCAAGAATAGTGTTATGTGTAATTTTAAGCTTTTTCTATGATTGGTTTTTATTTAGAATTTTGGTATTGATCATATTTGATGATTTCCAGCAGGCTTGACTATTCATTTGTTTAGTGACCATGGCCCTTTTAATACCATATTTTTTTTTCCGATTCAGCGTTTCGTTTGCTGAAACGTGCTAAAAACGAGTGCCAAAGCCCCAGGCCTTAATGTAAATCGGTCAGTTGAATTATTTGAAAAATATTAGTTTTCCATTTTAAAAAAAGTTCTCCAGTTGAAATAGTTTTTATCGAGAATATCGTAAATACCATTTCATTGAACTGGCGCAAAATAGTGCCTTGATACTTTTGTTTTAATCATGAATTTAAGCACAGTAGAGTTTGATTTCGCTTTTCTCACAATGGTATGAAAATTTTCGGCGCGAAACAGTGCCTTCACATTTTTAAATGAATAGAAATAGATCTTTATTTTGTTAAATAAAAAGGCTGACTTTATTTTGTTTTTAAACAAGTTATATTTTATAAAATGCGTCGCGGGGAAGCCGGAATAATTTATGATCCGACATTAGTGGATTTTGCAATGATACCTAGTTATGTATCCAATAGAATTTTGATGAGCTTTGTACAATTTTTTATGTTAATTTTACTATACAACATTAACTGCATCAAGTGATGCATTATTATTTATTGGCTATAAAAACTGTAGCTTCAGCAAGAAGTTTTTAAGGAAATATATACTTTCGAAAAACACGTACGTAAAGTAAATATGTGGCCTTTTTTTTTCATATACGAATAATTTTTGGAAAGTTTTCATCTGAAAAATGTTACCGTGGAAATTGTGAATTTTACAACGCCTTATAATGAACGCCGCGTGTCGGATCTAGAAACATGAAACTAATATAAGCTTTTATTTTAATAGATGAATAGAAGAGATTTCTACGAGTGTTAAGTTAGTTTTACGTTGTTGTATTTCTATTTAATTCACTTTGTAAATAGTAGATAGTACAAAATATTAAAGGAAAACCATTTGAATATAAAGTTTTTTTTTTCAAACCATAAACAAACCTACATATAATTCGTTTATATAATATAGTACAAAATTCATGTCCATTTCCCATTTTTCCATTATCAAAATCCATTTATTTTTACTAAGTTTCTAAGGTGAGTGTCATGACAAGGCCTAGCTTTTCTAAGCTTCCAAATTTTTTAAGAGAACTCTAAAGTGCAACTGCCTTATTTTAGGACATTTAAGTTGAATAACTAGAGGACTTATATTTTCATGTGTAGTCGAAAACTAGTTGCCGATCACTTCAATCCGTCTTCGATATGTATCCACTAAAGGCAAGCACCGGTACATTACTGCAATATAAGATGATTTTAAACATTTATTTGAACAATTATTTAATAATGTATGAACGCGAAGTTGTGGAACGATTAGATACCTTTTTGTCAGACCAAATCAATGTCAAACGTCTCCACCATACATTTGAATAGAAAACCCAAACATTTTTAAATACTTCTTTTAATACAGTATTAACAAATAAGATATATTTCAAAATTACAAATTTGAAATAGTATATATTAAGTTGCCTCTGTCGAAACCCTGACATTTAATGCATACATCAGTTTTTATATCTTTTTTTTGCCAGAAAGTCGTAATTTATAAATAAATAATTTTGCGAACGTTTAAGTTTAACACTACCTATATGGTAAAAAATAATCTTTGCTCTATTTGCGATAAAATATATAAGAGCTTAATAAATGATTTAATGACATACCAAATAGAAAAGCTACTTCTGGCACCAAAAAAGCCAAGCTCCACACGCCGTGATGCTGGTAACGGTAGAGAAAGCTTGTGATGGACACTACAAAGCCAAGAACGATGAACGCCAAAGTATACCACAAATACACTTGGAGCAACCAAGCATATTCCTTAAAAGAAAAATACAAATTAGTTAATCGCGATCCAAATAACCTAAATAGAAAAGTTATGAATCGATATCGATTAATTTTCCAATTCAAAAACCAGCTTAGAATGAATTTATTTATATTTCGATATTCCAAATGGAATTAGATATCTGAATAGGTTTTTAGTACACATTCAAATATCGCGTGGATCTTATCAGTTTCTAGGTAGTGAAAGTTTCTATGCCATTTTTTATGGACCCGAAGGCAGGTTGGTCTATGGACCTTCTACTCCAGGAGGCTTCCAAGTGTGTTACCGGCCTCTAACGGAGACGTGCACGGTCTATAAAGGCGATCCAACAATCATACTTAAGTAAATCTAAATAAAACTCTATTAAGTAAATCTGAATAAAGCAATGAACATTGAATATTACAAATTATAGCCTTTCCATTCTTACCAAGATATACATTTTAGTGTGAATTAGGTTATACTTACTACAATCGATCCTAATAAGAGTAGCAAGTTTGCCAATTGGAAGAATGCTAGGAGCAGACTCCGTAACGTGTCAACATGACGTGTCCTTGTTACACACTCTCCACCATTAATCGATACAATTTCCAATAAATATCCTACCTGTAACGCTTATACTCCTATATCAATGAGTAAACGACTAATACTTGCATTATTTAAACATTCATGAAATATTATGCCGAGAAACGAGAAAGATGTTTATCGAAGCAAATTATGTTGGTAGTATAAAACATTCTTTTATATAAAAGGGGGCAAACGATCAGGAGGCCCACCATAAAGGTGACGTTGCCGCCCATAGACACTCACGTGGCTCACGTGGCGAGCTCGTGAATACGTTGCCGGCTCTTTAGGCAATGGTATGCTTTTTCCTTGAGGGACCCTAAGTCGTAATGGTGCGGCAATATCGTGGCGGGCAGCTGGTTCCATAACGTGGTGGTGCATGGTAGGTAATGTCCCACGAAACGCGCAATAGTGAAACGATAGACATCTATGACACGGGTGGAATTTCTTATTCTACCAAGATGTCTGAAGGTGAAATTCAGCTGCAGGTATTAAACAAAAAAAAAATGGCAAAGACTACGTAATTACAAACCTGTCCTACAATAGAAATCAGCACTACACTTGTACGAGGCGTTAAGCAACAGCATCGCCCATCATCACACAATGTCAAACTAATTAGGTCATCCATATTATCCTTACATGTTACCTTATTAATTAATACTCATCCCTTGACATTTCAATGTATTCGTTTAAGCTTGTCTTACTAGTCAGTTCTGATTGCCTATGAGCATAATATACAATAACAATGTCACATTTGAATATTTCAGTAACTAAACAGGTTTTTATGCCTAATGCCCTCTTATTATCAAAAAGCAGAGAATGGAAACGTTCTCCTACTTTGGGTCATAAAAAAATTAAACTAAGTTTTGTTTTGTCATTGTTTGTTATCTAGAACGATGCAATTAGTTTATGATTTGTGTGGTGAGAAACACTTACATCAGTTTAAGTTTTAAGACACGGGGTAGAGAGTATCATATTATTTTTTTTAACTCAAGTCAGAACGCGTGATTTTCTTGCTTCAATGCTTTTTATTAAATGGATGTGTATCGTTAACTGTTCTACTTCAATTATTTGAGAATTCAAAATTCCCTAAAAATAACTATAACATCAACGGGGAATAGATCAATGACATTTTTTTAATGTCATTCAAAACTGTAAATCAATTATTACAATATGTATGTTTCATAATTATATATTTAATAGTTACTAAGTATTTATGTGTTTTTTAAGTTTCTACGTGTACCTTCTTTAATTTTTCATAGAACTTTTGACGTGTGTCAATATTTTTGGCTGGGAACCCATTTTCCAAAGAAATCAGAACAAGAAACAAACATGTGGCGATTTCTTATATTATGTATCTTGATTTGCGTGACCAATTCGAAGGGAGATAAGGAATTCAAAGGTTATTTTTGAATGCATTAAGACCTTTTATTAATATCCTATTCAACATTTTTATGCAATATCATAGGAATAACTGCAAACACACTTAATTTTTCTAAAACTTACCTTCGTTTGAATAAAATGTTTCAAGTTAGTTATTCATTAGTTTGTACATAATATTAATGTTTACCTATTCACAATATTTTAATACATGATTGTAATATATAATTATGTTTTATTATATTTAATAGTATCATTAATATATAATTATATTTTTAATGTATTTTAGATATAACAAGTCAAAAGTCATCGGTTATAGAGAAAACTATCAGAGAAATAGAGCTAGTAACCTCAGAAGCTGAGAAGACTCGACGCGACGGAGTTTCAATCGAAGATACAGAAAAGCTTTATGACAAAACTGCTAAGCTATTAGGTGAATTAACTGAACTTATTGCAGCTAAGAATATCACATATGCATTCTTTAAACTCCATGGTGTTGACACAGTCATCATACCTAATATTAGAAAAACGTATGTCTCTCTACGAGGCCAGCTATTAAATCTTATCAAAACATTATTTAACACAGCACCTACCACAACTAAGACGTTATTACCAATCAATATTGTTGATATGTTGCTAGATGTATTTGAAAATGAACAGAATTTAGCATTAAAAGCACACGCTTTAGATATTCTATACTTTTGGCTTCCGAATAACCCAAAGCTGCAAGCACGGGTGATGAAACTAAAAGGCCTGGAACCTTTTTATAAGCAAATATTCAAACTAGATTCTGAAGTGGTATTTAAATTGTTAGATCTTTTTAATACAATCTTGGAAGAGCATGTGGCAACACGGAACAAAGATAGCAACAGATTCGACGATGAAAACTTAAGGATGTATCAGATGATAGGTTTAGTTGAAAGAATGTCTACTAAGATGGTATGTGATGGTCTCCTGAATATATTTAAAGCGGCAATGATCTTTACCGAAAATGCTGAAGAAGTTCTGGTTCCAGTTTTTAAACTTATGAAGAATATAAAGCCGTACTGTATGAATTTATATAAAACGAAGGAGTCTGCGGTTGATATATTTACTGATATACATAAGTATATAAAAGATAATAAGGATATAAACTTCGATGCTCTAGGCTTGAATTACACAGACATAGACTTGCTTTTAATTGATTATATTGACCAACTACGAGAACATTTTAAAGATGAATTGTAAACGTGAAAATATTCAGGTGAATTAAATGTTACTATTTATTTTTTAAACGTAAAGCCGCAAAATGAACAGATTCCAGTACGTGTTTACTACGCGTATGCGTACAAGCTACAAACTGATTATTGAAATTCATACACCTAAATACTATTACAACATTTCATTGTTAAAATCTACTGCTTAACAATCCGATAAACCCGGACCCTCCACGCAATATCGACCGCAGATAATTTTGATCCAGCATTGTGCAACCCATAGACTGAACCATAGAGAAGATACAATGCAATACGATCAATTGTTATTCTTTGATTTATTGTGCGCTGACTCGATCTGTTGCTACTTAATTTATTATTATGGCAATACTTATAAACGTTATAAAGGTAATCTTAAACAACTTTGTAGTGTACTACAAAATAGTAACTTATAATTGAGGTACCTATGCATTATATATATATAAGTAAATATATTATATATTTACTATGCTACAAAAATCTACGGCGTGCTACGTATTGTATTCATAAATTAATTCATGATGAAGTACGTAATATTTTTTTTTAAATTTAAATGTCTATATAATATAATAATAAATTTAACTTTTATATGAATTTAAAGTTGATTACTACCAACAACCAAAGACGTAAAAGGAAAAAAAAGCCTTTCCCTAGAGGCTTGAAGGCCTTTTCCACTAAATATTAATGAGCAACAATAACCATGTCAGGAATGAATCCAACCAATAGTTGTAGGTATATTCGAATCAAAGCTATTATTTAAGTAAAGTTGGTATACCTAAGATTTACCAAAAAAAATATAAGTGCCGCTAAAATTAAAAGTACATAAATAACAGCAATTCGTATCATTCTTATCGACGTTATTGTCAAATTTAACCGCAGTAATTAATTTCTGATCATTTCAATAGAATATCATTAGAACGACGACGACAGCGTGCTGGGTGGCCGCCATTTTGTTTCTTTTGTAAGTTCTTCCTTCCGTTCGTGAATCGTCATCGTCAAATTTATGTCATGGAATTAAGAATTAACGATACAAAAATCAAAATATAAGACTTTGGTGTATTTAAATATACCAACAAATATGTCTTTAAAAAGGACTTTCGGCGACAAAATAATTGCAACGAAGACATATTAGTACAATCATAAAGAATGATTTAAACATCAATAAGACAAAATGGAAATTGGGAGAATAATTGATTACGATTAATTATTTTAGTGTTTTTTTTACATTCAAAGTTGTGGGTGCATGAAATAAAAAAAGCGTGGGAGTACTACAAGGTGGAAAAAGTCAAATAGGTTGATTACACAATTACAAAATCGCGTCGATCACTTTTTAGGTGGTAAATAAAATAAACCATTGAACTGTCAAATGTCAAATCCGTAAAAATTGAGCGCAACCTGCCAGAACGAATTTAAAAATAAGTTCAAGTGTTGCCCGTGAGAATAAAATTGCAGCTTTTTGCATTTTAAATCATGAATGAGCATTGTAGTGTAATGGCCTCTGCAAATAAGGTTATTTGTATTGTAGACGCAATCCTCAGCACTCTATTTGAGCAATGAAACGGTGACCATATTCAATTTAAAAAAATAAACTATATTATAGTGGTTTATTATTACATATATGCAAAAAATATTTTTTTTATTTTTAAATGTTTGTATTACAACCTAAATCTTTTTTTATTTAAAGTATATTATAAACTGTGTTGCGTTTATAATCAAATTTGATTTGACCTTTAATTTATTACGATTATAATACACTAATAAAGAAACTGTTATAACTAAACCATTTTATATTCAAACTTCATATACAATATTGATAATTGAAGAGTCTTGTGCTACTTAAAAACTCATGGTGTTACTAGTATAATTGGTCTCTGCAGTAGTCAGGTAATAAAAAAAATTCTAAGCGTAGGCGTGACAATAGCCACCTGACTAAAATTCCCAGGCCATTACAAATTTATGAAGACTTTCTATATTATCACTAAGTTAACAATTATATCAAATGTTAATTGTTATATTTAAAGTATCTTAAATATAAATTTTATCATTACCATTACTGTACTAGGTACGATTAGATTATAAAACAGTGTAAGGTATCATAGTAAAACATCAACCAAAAAAGACTATGACGTGTGAATCAACGTGTGTCTTTTATAAATAAATCTAATTTAACATGTACATATCCGAATCCAAATTTAAGACGGCGGTTTAAAACGTTTGATTTTCATATACAATGTATATTACCTAATAATAAAACTTTTCGTTTTTAAATTTATAACTAAAAAACTAGATTAGATAAATTATAGATAGCCTAAATATAAATGGTAAGATTAAACCAATTTTTACGAAATAAAAAATCCTTCTTGCATTTTACCTTTTATGATCTTTGACTGTGAATGAAATTCCTCGTGGCCTTCCCACAGACAATATATGTTTACATTGGTCCGGTCATTAATATGAAGCAAGGCATTCATTCATCCACAGTTCACCTGCTCTCCGCAGTGCATTTTTTACCGATAGCCTACGCCGCTAGCAATAAATTATTGACAGCGAATTTGTAAGATTGTAGGCGGGTTATCGTATTAATAAAATCGTTTTTTCGGCTTAAGTTTTTATTTATTCTTTAGGTCGTGAGATATGTCCCAACCTCTTCATATTTTGTATCCAAAACCTTGGTGATATTTATTACAGCATACTATTTTGTGAGCTTAAAATGTTAAATAGACAAAAACCTTCTACAACTATGACATAAATGATAGTAGATAACTGAATATTATTGATCCTTTACCAATAATTTAAAATATATTATATAAATATAATATATTTTTTCTTTTTTTCTGATTAGAGCGATTTTATGTTCATGAACTGCCTTATTTTATTTGTATTTACTATGAAATAAATATTAAATAGGTAAACAGCGGGCAAATTTAATAAATAAAGAGAAGTTATCATTTTATAAATACATTAAATTTAAAAGGAAACTATAACTAACACTATCTTTAATATAAAAATATAATAATACAATCTATTAGCAAGCATTTGCGTAATTGGTGTAATGACATCTCATTCCTTGACAAATAGTTTGGTGTCGTGCTGAGAGCGGACTTCCGAATTACATTCGATCTACGAAAATATATTAAAAGGGCACACGTGGGAATAAAACTAATTTAAACCAAAGGACAGGTAACACAGATTTATCTAAAATGTGTATCTACACATTATTAAAGTTCCGGCTTTTGGTATTTTATAATGTATTGCTAAATAATCCTTCCCATTTATAATGTTATTTAATAAATATTATTCAAAATGTATCTAATCATGCGCTAATAGCTATGTTTATTTTACAAACAAAGAAGCACTCAACATATTATCATATGATTATTATTATAACAACTTATCAGTAAATATAACAATTTTTATAAAAGCATATAAATAGATTATAGCTTCCTTTATTATTTAAATTGAATAATAATTTATACTTTATAATATTACAATTACTAAAAAAATATTAAATTCTTAATACCAATCGTCACTCCCTGAAGCTGTCATCAATAAATGATTGATTAGGACTGATTTTTATTTCTCATTCAATACGCAAGTGTTCTCATGACACAATGACACGGAGTCAAAATATTTTGCGAAACACTAATTGTTTATCTGTCCATAGATATTCACCGGAAGTACTTTTGTTGTTCTCTTTATCCGTTATCAATAAAGACGTACAATAAGTATAGATCTAAGGCAATATGAATTGTATAGAGGCATTTAGTTGTTATATCTTCAAGTTTTATATTGAATAGATATGATTTGTCTGTTATTCATTTCAAAGCACGAGGCTATTACAACAACTAAATTGTATTACATCTTTAAAATTAATGTAATATAAATTTAAAAAATATTTTGCTAAATATGTAGATAAAAAAGCTATATTTTATGAAATAATGTATTAATGAGCTTTGCTTGTGTGTTAATGAGGTTGATATGTGTGCTTTTCCATATGTTTGTACATATACTTATGTATGCTACTTGTGGTGACTGGTCGGAATTCATATTTATAAAAAATATATTGCAGTAATAATTACTGTGTGTTAAGTAAAAAGTACTGAGTGTTTGCGGATTGTTCTCACTTTAACGTAAATCTATGCTCCTATTCCATCCATATGGTAATAAAAGTTTTTTTATTGTTTTATATACAGAGAGAATGATGCATTTTAACAGGTTCTGTAGAACATACTTAGCGATATAAAGGCCTGGCGGAGAGTTTCTTGCCAGGTCTTCTCGTCCCTACTACGCCATTGTTCTGGGGAGTGGCAGTAAATATAATTATAGAGTCATTTTTTTATTATACTTAATCGTCGATTCATAAGTGTAAGAAACCTATATAGTTAACAGGTAGCATATAGCAATAAGGTCATTTTTAACTTGGTTTATACTATGTTAGCCAGCCACTGCATTTTAATACTGGGCAAGATGCGCGTGGATTTACAATATATTTGCCAAATATTTTTCGTATTTATCGTGCGGGCTCTACTAGTATAAATAAACTTGCATTAACTATACATTGGGTTTAAGTGGTCGTTACAGTAAATATTTAATTTAAATTTATGTCAACTCTTTTTAGGCATACCTGCGTTACATAAATATACATTTGTATATAATACGTGAAATACAATACCTATTTATAAATTATGCTTTTCCATTTAAACTTTTATTGTTGGTTACTTTCTGTAGTATAAGATACCTCTCCGGCTGCTTAGTAGTTATGACTCCCGTAATAGTTCAAAATACGTTTTTCTATAGTCTTAATTTTGAAAAGATATTTAATATGGAAGGTAGGTACATGAAGTAGTCTCTTTAAATACGTTAAAAGAAGGCGAAGACATGATTGATTAAAACGTTTAATTATTCTTTTTTTTTTATTTCTTATTTTTAAGTATTTTGCTATTTTTTTTGCTATTTTTTAAATTCGGCTATGTTAAAAAAGTACTTAGAAGTTATAAGCTACATAATATGTAACCTTCTTGATAATTTGTTTATATCAATTTACTTTGTCTGAAAATTAAGTGATTTTATGGCAATGCTTATACTTAGGTAGGTTAAATAAAAAGAAATAAGTATTTACGAATATATAATTTATTTTTGACTCTGATAAATTCTTTATATACATTGTTTACTTAAGTACTTACAGATAATTCACAACCTTGGTCAATACTTCACATACTAATTATTTACTTATATTTTTACTTAATATTGTTACGGAAATATTATTATAAGAATATACTCTCTCGGCAAAGCTTAAATTATAAATTTATATTTTTTCAATTTCAATTCTAAAGGTTTAACTAATATCCATATAAATAGGGAAAACCACTAATACTAGGCATAGCAGAAAGAGGTACGAATACTGGCATCATTCTCTCTGCTTGAACAAAGTGGGTTCTCGTATGTTTCTTTAAATGGTCCCGCCTTCCAAATTTCTTACCGCAGGTCTGGCAAGGGTATGGCCTGACTCCAGAATGTATACGTTTATGCCTAGTCAGCTCCTCGTTTCGTGTAAAGGTCTTCCCACAATCTTTCTCATCACATTTGAACGGTCTTTCCCCCGTATGTATCCTTACATGACCTTTTAACTGGCCGTTATTGGAAAAGCCCACATTGCAGTGAGGGCATTTGTACTTCTTAGGGCGTTGTTTACGGGCGTTCAAAAGTTTCGCTTCATTTTCTTGTTGAAGAATCCTTGCATATTCCAGTTCCATGGCATAGCCTTGAGCAAGAGATTCTATCAGTAATGGGTCTGTTGGCGGTATCCCAAGAGTATGAGCGATGTCGGTTGGGAGGTATTCTGATGTTAAGCCTGGATATGTGTTAGAAACAAGAGGGTATGCAGTATATGTTTCCTCGTGCTTTGTTATAGGCTTAACATCACTTTTTGAACTTTTAATGGGCTCTTCCAAAAGCCTGTCACAGGACTGAGTGAGGCTCTGTACTGGCGACTGATCGTCTCCAAATGTCGGCTTAATGTCTTCTGAATCTTCGGTTGTCGTTGAGACTGTACAATCTTGGTGTAGGTTGCCGTCGCTTTTCTTAAAAGTGCCACGAATTTTTCTCAAACGGTTTTCACGTTTCTCATGTGTGGTTTGTTTATTTTTCGTATTTTTTATATCATCACAATTTATTGTTTGAACATTTCCATCATTTTCATTAACATCCCAAGGTCTAAAAAGTTTGGAAAATTTTTGTTGCGAGAACATCGTAACAAGATATCACACTGGATTGTAAAAACGGACTGGGACCCTTTCTCATTTCAGCAACTTTTATATACATTCCTTTAACAATAAATTTAATAAAAGCCAAAAGAAGAGGGATGCTATTGAATGGACGAAAGAGACGAAGTATTCAATTGTTGCACACTTCAAAAACCACTTATATTTTGTGTCTATGGCAATGTCAAAATTCACGCTATTACTAATGTTGCGTTAGGGGACGTAAGCTCTACTTTTGCTAGGCATTCCTTGAAGTTGTGCTGTTTGACTAAGTGCAGCTTGTCATGGTGTTTGAGATTGGGGTGTGTAATGTTATTTATGTTGATTTTTGTGCGCGGTCGGAAGGCGGGCCGAGGGCAGAGCGTTCCGTACGAGTGGTCCCGGCCCTAGCAGCTGCAGCCTCGTTTGTTTTAATGGTTTTGGCGATTGTTGCGGTTTCCATTATGTTACATACACACGCGATATCCTTTATACATATAAATTGTGTAGTTTTATGGGAGAGTTGACAATTTTTATTCTATTAAACGTATCTTTTTATTAAAAACGATATATTATAAACATATAGATTCATTTGTTTCCAATTACTATATAGGATTTAATCTTGTATGAAGAGTTATAAAGGTTTTATCGCATATATGTAGATAGAATTAAACTCAATGCAAAGGTAACATTAAATTTTGCAAAAAAATAACAAAACGTTGATTTCCGTGAGTTGAATAAAACGAAACGTCAAAATTGATCGAATACATGAATTGATAAACAAATATAATCGCACAATAGGTGCTCTTGATTGCGTTTTTGACATTTTGATCGGTTTCTGAACGAATTGTGGATTTTTACGCGATCTGTCAAACTCCATAGATATGATTGATGGTCAGACCGAACTTCTAATAAAACATACACTTTAAATTGTTTTTCTACTTGTACACTCTAATTGATATTACAAGGATATTTTTTAATTATTTTTTATTTACAGCTCATTCAGGAGTTATATCATTCATTATGCATTTATAGGTTTAATCGTAATTTCTTATTTTCAATTATAAATATAAATGTATGATCTGTGTCATCTATTCTATGTTTATTGGATTTAATTTATTTTATATACAATAATCAATAATAATGTGAGTAATATTTGAGTAATACGTTTAAATTTTAAAAACAAATTTTATTTTTGAGTTTTTTTTTATTTTGTTGCTCGAAAATTTGCAATATTTTATGAGTTCTAAAGAAGCAATTTAATTGGATTTCGAAATTTTCTATTCATATTCGATAACACGTGGCTGTTAATATCTTATTTATAAAAAAACACCAGTTGAAGTATTATGTACCTTCATAAAAATCTTTCTTTGGCATAGAACCTTTGGCTACGTAAACACGTTTTTTATAAAGGTATGTTGTCTTCAAAAGATTTGTCCACATTATATATATATAGTCGTATATAGATTCTATACAATTCAGAACCTTTTATATATTACACCGACAGGTTTGTCCTAGTTTATACTTATTTAAGACCTGAGAACGTTTTATTTATATTTGATTTCTACGCATAGTTACGTAAAATTTCTTTTGAAGGAATACAGAAACTCATTTTTTATTAAAACGAATTATATATCGTGCCAAACAGTGTATTTTATCCGAAATAAATTACCCATATATTTCCTGTTTGCGTTAAACTCGGATGAATTTAACAAAAATAAAAACAATTATTTTGCGCATTAGATCAAATTAACACTCCTTAGGCTTTATAAATATTTTTATTAAATGCAGTGACCCCGTAATGGAGTATACAGTACGAGTATGTATGTTTTAAAGCTAGCAAATGTTCTACCATTACATGAATAATACCAATTAAATCATTAAACTACAGTCAAATTGAATTTGTCATTGCATTACATGAAAATATTAAGGACGTGAGAGATTATACAGGCACAAACTCCAAAAAGTAAATTCTCGATTGATCAAAAGTGACATCAAGAGAGGCTGACTCAATTATACTTATTTTTAAGATAACGTCGCGCCTTTTTGTATAATGTTATAGTTAGTCGTTTGATGGATTAGACGCCTTGTTTTTTTTGTAAACTACGACAGGCACTATAGAAATATGATTGTGCTACTACACAAACTAACTAGTTTCTTTAATGGTAGGACTTAAACACACTTGTTAAAATGATAAAATATACACGAATATTGTAAAGGTGTAATAAGGTTTAAATTTATTTTTTTAGTGAAGTATTAACCCATTATTTCTAAAACGATTTACACGAGCCAGTAGAATCCTATTTTTGAGTTACTTTTAGAAACAATTATTTAAGTGATGCCGTTAGTACTGTCACGAAAGTTATAAGAATCAGAACAGTTCACTTTTAGTTCGTTAAATATATATATTTCTTAACCAGGAAAGGTTATTCAAGACACACTGCACCATTCTAATCATCTTTCTATTGGTATGTTGGCTGGCCCTAGCACAAGCATTTACTTATTGTATTTTGTCCGTGATTCTGTATTTTTTAGCATACCTAAATTTTAGACAGAAAAATTTCGACTTTAGAAGTTGGATTTATGTTCAATATATGCAGTAATCATACAATTATAGTTTATCACATAAATGTACTTCTCGGGCGATCAAATATAAATAAATCACGTATATCTTTCAATACAATTTAATATACAGTACGTCTTTATAAAGATATAAATCTCGAAATTGAATACTGATAGTATTTCATTGAGATGCTCCGTGACGACTCTATAATATCAAATTTGGTTCATATTTTTTTAATGTATTGTCGTTGCGTTTACTACGGTTGTCAAGGAACTTGAATGGCATAGTAGGTGTTATATAGGGTGTTTATACATTGTGTTAGTATTCGATAAAGTATATTATGTGCTTTAAGTGAGGAATGTAATAACTATAGCGCAGTTTTACCTTTATGACACCAAACTAAAACATACCAAACTTTCGCTTATATTATCAAATTCACTAGTCATTTAATCAATGTTTTATTTTTACTAATCTCTTTTTGAACGTTTTAATGCACATAAAGATACTGCCAAATTCAATTACCTTAAATTTTATAACAGAATAAAGATTTAAGAACCATACGTAAAATGTCCCTTCTTAAAATAACTATTGGTAGTAACATAACAGCCGGCTGTAAGCAAGCCGTATATTAAATAATACGGCAGCTTTACATTTAGTGGACGTGGTTCATTTGAATTCATAAATAAATAAACATAGTATCTTAAAATTTGTCATAATAATTATGAGCATGCTGTATAACAAGCATCGGTGTGGTCCATATTTTGGCAAGATCGCGGTGAATTTAGCGTTAAGAACAAAAACAGGCTATAAATAAGAGATGGGTGACAAAGTATTGTGCCCATTGAGTACCACAGACCTCGTGTCGCCATTCATGCTGACCAGATTATTCTCATTGTCTATTATATTGGCTAAATATATAGAATACTTTATACAAATGAACTGAAAGATTATATGCAATTCTAAAATATGCTGGTATTTTATAAATAACATCGCATTTGTGGGTTACGTGTAATTTCTTCTACATTTTTATATATTACGTAATAAATCATTTTTTGACATCGTAGCCTTTGACATTGCACTTTGTTGTACCTACGATTTCTGTTTTGCAAAACATTGAAAGAAACTAATTTATTAGCATTCTTTCGTATGAGGAGTTATTTATCTTAGTTGACTTATATTCCGTCAACTTAAAACAAGTATTGATTTGTTGAGAATCGAAGACAGCAATTATACATACATAAGGCTATGTGCTATATAAGCTATGCTACAGTAGTAGGTTTCTCAGTATTAAAAATAAACAACTCAGTATTTTAACCAATAATCTCTATCAGCGTATTATGAACAGCTATACCAAACTATTATACAAATATTTCAATATCTATCAGAATACTTACAATATATTTTTATTCAAGTGGCCGCCATGGTAGTGAAAGCGGGAATCCAAATAATAATACTCAATATAATTGAATAAAAATGAAATATAACATGATTATGCGGTCGGGAGTCGAACCCCATTGGCTTGGGGGGAGGAGCGATGCACCCTAACTTATCAAATGGGAGATTTAGGGTTAGATACATTAAATAGGGTGACACTGATAGTAATCGATAAATTCAAAAAAAAACCTAAACTTACCAATGAGTGCTAATGAACTTATTTTCAAAAATAAATAACAATTACTTCGACCTCTGAGGCAAGCAACGTCCGCTGCTACCTTCTCCCCTTAAACGATCGGTTTACAGGCAATGTCCTAAGCCTATTTCAGCTTATACGCTGTCTCACATTTGATCAATGATAAAAAAAGTGAATTAATTGATGCCATACGTATAAGACAAAGAGTCCTAAGCAGACCAGAGTACGTCTTCCCCTCCAATTCCACACGTGGCGGAAAATCCATCTCTATTTGTCTTCGATAACTCTTTAAAGAGTGTAAAATTGTGATTGATCGCTGTGAGAGCCGATATGAGAGATCGACGCCATTATGCAGGTGATTTATAAATGAAAATGATGTAGAATTTAGAGTACTTTACAGGTAAAATATCATTAAATTCGGATCTGAAATCACTACTTTTATACTGACTTTTAAACACAATTAATGCAATATTTAGTGCGGCGGATTTAGTTAGTTCAAGTTCTATAAAGATAACAGTTAGTAGTAATAGTTAGTCTGGAGTCTACTATTTTCTACGGATCAAATGATTTTCAATAACATATTTATTTTTTCTTTATGTAAGCTTCAAGTGAGTTGTTCATCATAAGCTTTTTGTGTAATTTTCAATTATTCACACTAGCCGTCGCGTCGGTCGCTACCGCGAAATAAATAACTCGTCTAAAACCGTTTTGAATCTTACATTAATGAAAGCTTTTTCAAAGTTAGGTTAAAGATCTACAAAATTTACGTTAATCGTCATACTGGGTGTAATTTAAGACAAAAGATGTGTTATTAGATTATTTGATGATTGTGTAGATCATGAAAGTTTTTGTTCTATGTAGACACATACATATCAAATATGTATATTGCGATTTATGTATCCCAACAAACTTTTATAGCGCCTGTACGACGATCAAAGCTCCTTCAGGTAAAATCCCATACTGTATTGCTAATATAACGTATAATAATTCGTTTGTTAAATTTGACATAACCACACAAGCCTCACGCTTGAGTGGTTTCACCAAAGTGACACCGCCGCAGAGGTGTCAAGCTGCTATCAAACCGCCCTTTAGTCCTGAATGCCTTTGTTAAAGTAGCATTCAACTCTTTTCTGATAATACCTATATACCTTCTGCGTTCTGATTTTTGTAAAATCAGAACGCAGAAGATCTCCAAGACATTAGTTAGTAAAACCAGCGATTTTTTAAAGGGGGTTCTATGAAATAACTTAGAACTCAAGTAGCACACTTTTTTCAATAATGCAAATTTCCTCTTGCAAGTGAAATTTTAGCGAGCTGGCTTTGGTTTACGTAATTTAAAGCACATAACAAAGATTATGAATGAAGTAATCTTCTTTTACCATAGAATTATACAGACATAAAGATATCTAATTCTATTAATAATTCTAAAATTTAAACAGCAAAACTAATTCTACTATAAAAATGTTTTACAAATTCGCACCTACCTTTAAAAAACATTAATTCCCTTTGACTCCATGGTCGCTCTTTCTCAAAGTACAAATCAAACAAATATAGGGCTGTAGCGATGACATTCTTAATAGTGCCACGTGAAAATTGCATAAAAAACAGTACCTGCCAATAGTATTGTAGACCAAACAATAATTCGCCACATCAAATGCTTGACCGGTAATTTCGGCCACTTTGTAGTTCACAAGTGATTGTCAGCAGAGCAAAGGCACCGCGCCTTTGACACGCCGACAGTGACATTGTGTTGAGTTTGAAATGATCATGTTTTGCGAATATACGATTTGTAAATATTTTATAATTCGATGTTGGTTTTGTAGTATTCGGTGTCAAATAGTAGTTCTTCTGACGTATAACTCTCATATTATGGTAAGAATTAAAGATCAAACTATTGCTTTCCAGTAATACGTTTATTTACTTAGGGGTATATAATACAAGGCTTTTACATAAAAGGGCTTTGTTTCACAAAAAAACTTTCAACAAACGTAATTAAAATTGTTCAAACAAAAACCATTTAAATATAATTAAAATGAACACAAACATTGACTTACTGAAAGTTGCCTCTGAATTTTAAAACTTTACTGAATTCTTTCATCTTCGCTGTTTTTCGATGGAATATATTATTGCATAGCCTCAGATATAGTTAGGATTACTTGGATACTAGGTGTATATATAAAATCTGCCGCGTGCAGGTCAGGTAAGATAAGATTTCTTACCACGTTTTTGTTTCAATTCACAGGAAATCTATTATTTTCAATTAATTTAAGCACAGCAACGGTTAATATATTGTATGTTTTAAACTTATCGGACTATAAGTTCTTTTGATGCTTAACATTGTGACAGATTAAACTCCACACGTGCGCCGATCGCGGTCAGCCGTCTTCCGCGCCAACGCGTTCATTGTTACATCATAGTCTAAATGGTACCCGCGTCTTCAGCTGTTTTAAAAAAAACGAAATGTCCCAAATATTTCATACCTATAGTGTTATTAACAGAAAAATAATAATTATAATACATATAGTCATATTCGTTGTACATTACACATAATTTCAGTTCATTATAATTTTAAAACATATATTGGCCCGTTAAAGCCAAAAATAATTAAAGCTTAAGCTCTAATCTTTTAAATATCTATAATACGAAAAATCAATACAGAAAAAACTTATGCAAACAAAATCGTCACCTGTTACAAACAAAAACAGGCGAAAACAATAACAAACAATATAATCGCATTACGAACAAAACATGATACTTTTAAACCTTTAAAATTGAAGTGTCAAATAATCCGACATAATGCTCAGATCCTAACCCAATTTAGCGACACTCGGCAAAAAAAACCTTTTGTCTACCTCAAAATTTATTTGATCTGTATTACAACTACGTAAGGTTTATTTTAGAGGGGTGTTTAGCCTATATATCCTGAACCGTTGACTTATTGAATGTATTGTACATTACCACAATAGCTAATGCACTCATGATCCTTTCAACGTTGTCATCTATACTAAGTACTTGCATATTTTCCACAAAATTCCATATGAACCTTAATGCTATATTTATAGAGTAAATTTTAGTATTTATGGATTGGAAATAATTGCAATAACATTTGGTAAGTTTAGGATAATTGAATATTTGACTTTTGTAAGCCGTGTGACGGGGCTGAGAGAGTGTGACGAATCTTGATGTAATTGTCAACGTTGCTTTCTTGATAATTTGTTAGGTAGAATAATTCATAAATACTTCTATATGACAGCTCTATGGTTATTGAACAAATTCGAACCTAAATGTTAACTACAATGAGTAGGTATAGCCAGATAACTTGAAAATCATGAGACCACGGTTGCGCTGTGCAGAGAAGAGTGGCGGAGTTTGGTGGAGGCCTTTGCCACAAAAGATTTCACGGATGAACTAAAATAAGAATTTTTTAAGTTATTGTTGTTGTAACATTTATATCTGAAATAAAGGGCTTTATTATTATTATATTATAATAATCTCAAATTAATCGGAGCAAAATTGAATATTTCTTTTCTTGAAATCAGGTGTTAGAAGTAAAAGTAAAAGTCTGTAAAAAACTAAAAAAAAAACGACTTATACGGAATCGTAGTCGCGAGCGCAGTTATAAAATTGTTTACTGTTGCGGAGACTAAACATGAACACATCTGTTTCGCCACACCCATACATTTAAGATTCTACATACAACCCCACACTTAACAATTGATTTTTCAATGCTGCCAGAATTATGGGAACTTTATCGAACTTTTAAAATTTATTGCTGTTTTTGGTATAATTTAGAAAAATAAAGTTATATTTTTTGTTAATAACAATTTAAATTATTGAGTATTCATATAAATTATTATAATTTCTACGGATAATGACTAAAATGAAATAAAATTTTATTTCATCGTGCGTATTGAATAATTGAACTTATATTCAACAACAAAATGTCCGTAGACTGTTCGCGCCATTTTTTGAGGTAGCACCTCGCGATACTTTGAGATTAGAAAAAAGAAAGGTATATCATCTATAACTAGATGTTGATGTGTTATAAAATCATTTTTTTAAACGCATATTATTAAATTTAGCTGGAAGTTTTGTTGTAGCATTTTATAAATTGTGTATTTTTTTTCTTTTCTTTCTTTCCTTCAACCAAAAACACTTTATCGACAAACGATTTCTTCTAGTTAATATAAGAATAGTAACTTATGATAATGCTATTGCAAGGTTTTAAAAGTAAAGTTTTTTAAGTATAGTATTTAAAAAAAAGTAAACATAAGACAATTTTTTTTTATGTGTATTGTAGAATATGATCACAAATTATGTCAATGTACTTGATAAATAGCTATATTCGATTTAAAACAGCTTATTATGAACAATTTAATCTTATAATATTTACTTATCTGTGACAGCCCGCTGTATCGCATGCGCAGTGACGTCGTCGCCGTTTAGGTCGTCGTTTTGGCGCCATTTATGTTTTGTTAACAATTATTGATTATAGCGTTAATGCCATTAAAAAAAGTGTCCGCGTTCTTGTGTCTTTCTGCGCTTTTTTATTTCAACAATACGCTTCAACAATAATAGGCGATTGTAGTTAGTTTGCTTAAATTTAGGGACTTCCAAAAATTTACAATTTTTCTGATAATATAATTAATAATATAGATAATTTAAATTTTTTGTAAAACGCCTTTTAAACATTCTTTTTATGATATGATATATTTTTATATTTATTAGATTGTTATTAATACACTATGACTCATAGCTCTCCTAAATCTTATTAGCAATTTATGATTAAAGGTTATCGGAACTGCTTCTTGTGTCCGCTGTAAATCCGATAATATTAATTGATAACCTCGACAACAGCTCCTCTAAATACTACATATTATAGAAGTAAAATATCTTATGAATATGAAATATAAAACAGTTATTTATATTTTTATAAATAACGTATTACATATGCAGTGTTTATAGAAACTCGCGATTGTCAAAAAACAACGATTTATTAATTAATTATCTTAATTTAATATTTTATTTAATAATAATTCGAAGATCGTGTAAATCAATATTTCACGCCAACTTTATTATAAGCCATTCAATCATAATCTACTCTTTATGGAGTATTACAAACGTTATGGTGACGTAGACGCCAAAATGTCTGCTTCATCAACGCATGAAACTGAAACAAAAATATTAACGATCAAAGGTTACATTCAATTTTAGACTTTAATCGGTTCTAACAAGTATTAACACAACCGATAACCTCTACATACGTTGAATTTTACACCTCTTATATAAAAATGAGTCTTACAGATTATGAATAGAGTTGGATTTATGATTGAAAAATGTATCATAATTTGTACGGGCTTCGCGCAGTCGCTAAACTTCGCCAGTAGTATGTTCGGTGGCGCCACTGCCTTCACACGCAAAGCCTTCGACGTCTCATTTGGTCAATTGTGTAAAACCCTACAGTCAATTCTCGCCTTCCATTTACAAATAATTAGTGAATTAAAAAAAATGGTTAGTTTGAAATGTTCAGATGAATGCCGGTACCGTCGGGGGTGGTAAACGTTGGTGTGTGTTAGTTACGTAACGGTTCCGGGGAAAATCAATATCCGAGTAGTATTAATAGCAAGGAGAACAGCTGGCCGGTAGCCAGCCATGCAGCCTTCGGTGAGTTATAGATTTTATTATAAAAGTAAAGTATATGTTCACATATAATCTGTGAAATCTTTTCGCTAATTAGAAAAGATCCGAACGAAATAAACCGAGCCACATAGATATTACAGAATAAGAGAAAACCAAATTCGTTATTAATGATTATCTTCGTCGACACAGCGAGGGTCCGTCAACAATTAATTTTAATTGTGTGTTAATCCTTATATAAAGTGAATCTTGTTAGGTGTTTCGTCCAGTTATCGTAACATAGCACATTACATGACTTGGGGGTCAAAATTTGACACAAGAGATTATAAATTATGATAAATATGTTGTAATTTTTGTTAATAACATATGTGTATGTATGTAAAAAATAAAATAGATTTCTGGTATGATATTAGGTACATAGTAATTGTATTAGAAATTGATTATATTAGAAAATATTGTTTCAAACTACGTATTAGATCACATATTTTTTAATTAGAATCACTAAATTAAATTAATATAAATATAGTCATTAAATTAAAAATTTCAGTAGATTACACCTTTACAGTGACTACAGTGAAAGGGAAGTTGAAATAGTTACACTACAGAATTTTAAATTTTAAAATTAATTCCGCTTACACGAAATTAGGTACCTAGGCATAAATTAACCAATTCATTACCAAATCATTATAATTAATATGATTGAATTTTATCAGCTAAAAGGTCACTGGCTGTTATTGATTGTATCAGCTATTTTAAGCATTTTCAACAAATTATATTTTTAAGATAAATATTACAACTAATAATGTCAATGAGACTGTCATTTCATAATACATAAAACACAATACAGTAACGTATTCTGGATATTGTTAAACAGGCGACGCGGTCGCGGATAATCCTGGTTTTAAAAAAATACTAATTTTATGATCTTCGTTTAATCGGTGTGAATGAATCGGCTCCATAGGTTAAATGAAAATATATATTCTAGTGTTAAAACGTAGCTTCATATGGTTTTTTTTCATATAAATCGCATTTATATGTACAGCAGCCTTTATGAAAACATTCCAAATGTGTTAGATATGGAACATGACCTCGTTCACGCGGGTAAAAGGGGTCGGGTGTCGGGGGTCAACTTGTTACCGCTTCACTTGACATAACCACTAATAGTTTTATGTTACAGCCGTGTTTAGCGTATTGAAACGTGTAATTAGGAAACTGTTGGGAATGTATTCTATAACCTGCATCTTAAAGATTCGTAAATAAAAGAAATATTCTGTTCGTAAATAGAACACGTAAAATTTACATATAATGCCAGTTCCCAAATCAAGAAGTACAGCGAACGAGAAGACATTAAATCATCGAATGTTCTTTTTAACAAAATTTTTAGAAGACCGCGCGTAGTAAGCCCTCGCGTAGCTTTGTAGAATGACAATATATTCTTTCTTTGGTGTAATTTATAAGGCGAACGATGTATAAACTATTTTTAGACAATAAACGGATTTGGCCGGCGGCAAATCCCAAACAATAATGTAACAATTCATAGAAAAAATGTAAATAAAAATAATGTATAAAAGGACTATTTAATAGTAACATATTTTATATGTAGATTGTATGTTTGCAGCTCGCAAACATCTAGCAACGGACTATTTCGTCTAATATCTTCTATAAAGGAGTTGACGTAAGCCGAATCAATATGGCGGCACCATTACGAATATGTGACGTAAGTGGCGGCACATAAACGCTATACGTCACCGTTGTATCGTTTACATGGGCATTAATGGACGGCAATAAAAACGTAATATTTAAAAAAAAAGTTTTGAAAAAATATTAGCAAGCAATAACGCAAACACAACAACAACACAGCTCACAAGAAAACTGTAGCAGGAGTAAAAAAGTTATTCGTATACTGTAAATTTTTAGCATACATATAATTTAAAAAACTAACATCAACATTAAAAAAAAATACATTGTTTTTTTTTAATTGAGTAATAATTGGCCTAGTTATACAATCACGTTTTAAATATACACGGTAAATCATTCAAATCTGTGACACACACTTATAGACAATATTCAATGTAAGGCTCTACAATCCAAGTGTTGACATCAATATTATATTCAATTAAGTTGAATATCTGCTATATTGTTTTCTACAACACAATCAAGTAACCGAATTTGTTTGAAGAGACAAATCCATAGCAATCTGAAAGATAACATAATGCGGATTTGGGGTGGTTTATCGAAATCCAATCACGAATCGGCTCTACTGTCATCGAAATCTAAGAATAGGACCCTTGGAAGTCTGATAATGATTGTGCCTTTTCACGAAATCGAAATTCACTGAGTCGTTAAATCTTGAATGTAAGATTGCTGTTTAGTCAACTTTTCAAATTTATTTAGTTCTTGAAATACAGGATTTATGTACAATATTGCTTTTAAACTCCGTTTATTTATTTATTTAACATGCTTTTATTACTCTCCTTCTTGATCAGGTATACTATATTTTTACAATACTTAACTCTAAAGGATTAAGATTATGCCTTCTAGTCGTAGTCGCGGTAAAGTTTCACAAAAGCATTGTTCGTATACCAGTACGGCTTCGCTTAATCTCTTTGCCCTTCTTCCAATTGACACTTACAACTCAACCTAGGCCTAGACCTAACCTAGGCCTGAATGCTATCACTATTCATAATTATATATTATACAGTGGCTATTTTTAATATATTTTTGTTTTGAATTTATACGCTTATTAGAACCACACTAAAGCATAAATTTAATTCCATTTAAAATTCATCGTTTCATTCTAATAGGACCGAATAAAGTATTGTAATCAGGTATTCTAATTGAACTAAAATAATTGAATAAATGAAAAACGTGATAATCTGAATGAGACACTCCTTTTGAGTGTAGAATAAGTAACGTTTAATATACATAAATAATTGTGATAAAAAAAAAAATCATTTAATTATTTTTTCATTAATACAATTTGCCTTTTCTATAAATTTTGTAGTGAAAATGTTGATTCTTCATGTTACAGTATATCTTATTTTATAATAAATAAAATCCATAATGGTACCATAATAAAAAACCTACAGAACGATAAGTTTAAACTTTTAATATTCATTTTTCAATAAAACGTGAACTAAATATATTCAGTAGACTAGCATTACATTCCGGTCGGTGAAGAGGAGACTAGAGCGAAATATTTAAGAGAATTTTCCAAGCTTTGAGCTCAAAGAAAATTGAAAATAAAATACCCTAGAGTTGCTTTTAATATTATTTTACGAACAGATAACATCGCTTGTTATAAAAACAGAGTTGACAGAAGAAAATCTGTATAAATAGAATGTAAACTTCTATCTATAGAGACGATCTGTCCCTTGGGTATCCCAGGACGAGGTCAACTATAGTATCCGCCATTTCCAAGAACATATGGCTATGTACCTATGTATTTACTGTACAGGTATATAAAATATGCTTATTTTTTTAAAGTCACACCTTTGATTAAAAATAATAATAATAAAATGTCTAGTCACAAATATACAACCGTCATTTTGTATACTTTAATCAGCCAAGGTCAGTTGAGACCAATTAATTGCGGTGAAAAACTAATAAAGCCTGCGACAATACGTGAATGAGGATAGAGGGGTTGAACACTTGCTCCCACCTCCTTTTTACACCCACCGTAATAAGCGCGTAATGTTGTTGTGAGCTTGAATCAATAAAGTCACGTCTTCATTCTCGTATCTCTTCTAATTGGGTCGTATTATCAATTTAATTTATATTTAGATATTGACCCATTCGCTGGTGCCAGGCATGACGTAATGGTACCAGGCCTTTTTAACCGTGCTTGTGAACATCCTTGGCGATTTGAAGAAGTGGCGGAGTTTCTCTCGTCCACTCTACGCCCTTGATTTTTGAACTGGCAGTAATTATAATTGTAGAGTCGAATTGTGTAAAAAAATGGTTAAACCATCTTTTTGAAGGGAGTACCTATATGAATAAAGATATTTTTAATTTTTTCGTCAAGCAAAAGGCTTGTATTTTGAACTATCGCAAGCAAACCTTATTTAGATACGAACACCTGACGTTGACATATGCTTAGATCTCATCGGAGGATATTAGATATTAAATATAAAGACTGACAAATTGATTGCATAGTAACCTTAGAACTTCATATTGAAATCTGTTAAAGGTGTCAATTGGAAATATAATTATGAGCACTTCGAATTATCCTAAAATTGAATAATTTATGAATCTTATATATTTTCACCTAAATTTATCCGGTTTTTACTAGACAGGCCTTTTGGCTGTGTTCCAAAGTTATATCTATAGGCTGTATACATGCGATGTATATACCTTAAAGGTCAGTTATAAAAGTTTGTTTAAGCTAGACAAGAGACATTATTTAGGTTATTACTTAATATATATATTTCGAGTCCAAGCATTCTTGCTTTCAACGACACATTCTTATACATAGATTTAATCTACTCAGCTCTTGCATAGGAGAGGGTATGGGAAGTAAAAGGATGGGTTATTTTATTATGATGACGATTACAGAGGATGCGTCGGCCTCGTCGCCACCGTTGGCTGGTGGTATCGGTGTTCTTCATTGCATACTCTGTCTTCCAAGCCGTACTCGGTAAACCCTCCGAGCCAGGACCCTCTCCGGCTAGTGATCAAGAGTCGCTGCCACTTACGCGTCTGACTACAGAACAGAAAGGTATTATTTTTCATAAATAAAATGTTGTTTATGGTTTCATTTCGTATAAAATATGAGTCATATAAGTACTGTATTATGCTATGAAATACAAATAAATATACCGCGATTGGTTCATGTATGGTTTACTTGTATTGCATCTAGTTTTTTACATAATAATGTTTTGATTTATAGAATTAAAATTACGGATATGCAATTTAAATAAAATATTGGAAATATATCGATTTTTACGACAGTGGGATTTTCTGCTTCAATCGTTGAATGAAGAAAAATGTACTGAAAATTGTACAATGGTTTTAGTTTAAAACATTTATTCAGGCATGCGTACAAATATGGTTTCTTTCACATTGTAAAAAGATATGGAACAGAAAGTAACACCAGCAATAACAAGCAAAGAAGAAATAAAAGCTACAGAAGGAGGAAAGAAGGCCATGAAGGGATTGCTAGAAGAAGATGAAGGCGAAGGTGAAAAGAAAAAACAAAAAGATGCGGGATATGTTGATGTGAGTCTGTTGTACTGTTTTGATTATTATTTATTAGAATGAATCATTTAAATTTAAAAAAGACTCGGTATAATATCCACAACTTGGCAAATTTGGAATCATGAAAATTGATAAAAATATATATTTGTTAGCATAAAATTGTAAAATTTTTGATAAATAAAAATTGTTATAATATATTATATTTTAACAGCCATTTGTAACATTGCACTTTTGTAATTATAGGACAAACAGACAGAAGAGATCCGAGAAGAGGAGAAAATAGAAGAAATTGAAGATGCAATAGCTACAGTACATCCACTTAGGAATTGCACTCCTCCGGCTATAGAGCAGGTATGTCCTATCAAACTCCTGAACTGAACGTTTCATATCATCCGCGCAATAGTAGCGTATGAACGATGCGATAACATAATTTGATTTAACACCAAAGATTTACATTATTTTATGAAGTGATAAAACATAATATATTATTCTAAACTGTGGACGATGACTACTTCCTATCTTCGTTACTGGGATCATCTTTTTTCTTTATAGATAGTTAATTCCTTACGTCACTATGTTTGCCTTTTAAAAGCAAGTATGCGCTACAGTTCCACGAATATGTCGAAACTTGAATATTCTATCATGTAAAATATCGTCGCACTCTCTGTCTTTATATTCTTTTTTTATATTTTAAAAAGTAATTAGTCTTCTGTTTTTACAAACCCGAAGTTCGATGAGCGATACATCATTGTATCCACGTTTTTAATTTCGTATTAATGCAGATAACATGGGAATCTACTCCATAATAATATACTTTAGATTAAATATAAATTGTAAACAAATAGTTTGTCTTTTCCAATAGTTTCCACATCCACTGATGAGTCAGAACGCCCGAAAGCACGGTGGTCTGATTATTCACATAATCGTGGCTGTTTTGACTTTCATCGGCTTAGCTATTGTCTGTGACGAGTACTTTGTCTGCAGCCTTGACAGGATTTGCGAAGGTATATTAGAAGTATTTTTATTATTGTATTTTAAAACAAACCAAGAGAAATAATAAACTCATGTAAGATTCTTATGTCTTGTGTTGCTGCTGTGTAATGTTTTGTATTATATTATTCTAATTTCAAATTTCAGTATACAGCTACAAATTGTATTTCAAGTCTGTGGTAAAAAGCAAAATATGCTAGT
This sequence comes from Leptophobia aripa, assembly GCA_951799465.1. Taxonomy (NCBI): domain Eukaryota; kingdom Metazoa; phylum Arthropoda; class Insecta; order Lepidoptera; family Pieridae; genus Leptophobia; species Leptophobia aripa. Next base: position 3,878,238 of record OX637271.1, read on the forward strand.
GTTCCGTTTAATACTTTTTTTTTATTTTCAAACATTCTTTAAAGCATATTAACAGATATTGTATTTCTCTTCAGAGTTAAAGTTGACCCCAGACGTAGCAGGTGCAACCTTTATGGCTGCGGGTAGTTCCGCACCAGAACTGGCCACCGTTGTGATAGGAGTGTTTTGCGCTCAGGACGATATTGGTAAGTTATTATTATATATGAAATAATGTCAAAGGTAATATTTCGCATTACAAAATGCGTTATTAACACTTCATTCACAGGTGTGTCGGGCGTGATTGGGTCAGCGGTATTCAATATAATGTTTGTGATCTCTGTATGTGCGTTGTGCGCTGGAACAGTTTCCCATCTCAACTGGTGGCCACTGTGCCGTGACTGCTTCTTCTACGCCATATCCATTCTGGTCATGCTGTGTACTATCGCAAATAATTATGTTTCCTGGTAAGTCACTGGTCCACTGGCAGTTATATAGTTGAGTTTTTCTATACTAGTGTTCAAATGTAAAATGATCGTTTTTTTAGGCCAGAAGCTTTGTTCATGTTGATAATGTATGGTGTGTACTGCGTGGCTTTGAGGTTTAACACAACACTAGAAGCATGGGTATTGACTTGGCCATTGCCCTTTAAACTACCAACTCGGGAGGAACAGGCAGCGCTCGTCACATACAAGTAGGTTTTAAATATGCACTCCGCCTTGACATTTGTTTTTATTTGTCTTTATTTAGTGTGGAGCTGTCGACGTATTCACCATAATATTTTTCAAGTACAATAATTGACCTGTCCTCTTTACTCGAATATTTTTTTACCAGGAGCGGTACCCAAGCTCCAGTGCCTGGTGGCGCTTCGCCCTACTCTAATGTGGAAGGGGAACAAAAGGGGTCACCATCAGAACCAGCTCGTGAGTACACGTTTAAATTTAATTGATAGCCAACTTATCTTGAATAACACATGGTAAGTATTTGTGCACCAGATAGTTCATTAATTATAGAGTACAACTATACAAGAAATAAATGAAGTGCAAATGTATTACTTTAGTATACATATTGTGAAGACTTAATAAGGAATTATTTAAAAATATCATTTGAAGTAAGCCTTAAAAACGTATCTGTTTTCTGTATATTAATTTTGTTTCCAGCATACAACCCAACTGGTGCATACGAAAACGCAGCGTATCACGCTGAGCAAGTGCCCGTTTGGGATCCCAATTCAACATGGGACCCAATGAATGCCTGGGACCAGGAGACAACAATGGTATATGTTAATAAAAAAATGATACCACACTTATTAATTTAATAAAAACCTCGGATTAATCCGTTTTATTTTATTATTATGTAGCTACTTAAGTAATACTCTATTTTCAGCAACAACCACCATCAAACCAAAACTGGAGTGCCACAAATCAACAACGGCAAGAGCCTGCTCAGACCCCGTCAACACCCGGACAGACCGATCAGCCACAACAGACACAGCAGGTTAGTATCACTTTTAAGAAAAAGCTTGCACACCAATTCTGGCCTTCCGACTTTGGGCATTTTCTTATGCACAAGTGCAGATCGAGACATACATATTAAATTCTTAACGAATACTCTGCCACAAGGATCAAACATTTTAAAAATTTCGCAGTTTTAGTTTAACTTTTTAACATATTACTATATTATAGACTTTTTATTAATATGTAATAAGATTAAATGAATAATATTACCTTCAAAATATAGATATGTCCGCAATTCTGAGGAGTTCAAACCCGTTAATACCTTAAAATATAATTCACCTTTAATATATTAAATGACTAAAGTGAATTTTGAATGAGGTTGATTTGACGACCCAGTTAGAGAAATGTTCACCATATAGTTACATATAGAACGATCAATATTTGTGTGATCATATTCACTGAATATACTTCCAGCAACCCGCTGTTCCTGCATACTATAAAGCAAAGGATTACAACCCCGAAACAGCCGTCAATCCACTTGTCAAGCCCGAAGGAGCGAGTGAGTAACACCATTTATAGACCGAATACATAATCGTAAACTATAAAACGATCAACAGAAAATGCAGATACAGTTTTTAATACATCATTTTCATCAAACAGAATTTCTTCCAAGTTATTAGAGATAGTGATTATATTCAATCCGATATGTTCCTGAGAACGGACATTGTGTAACTATTTTCGATATTTTGAAGCGTGCTATCACTATAATGATCATAAACAACTAGTATCTTTATGATTTTAGATCCGGTACAATTAGTCTGCTGGTATGTCGCTTTCCCCGTGCACTGGTCATGCCGACACACTATGCCCGACCATCGCGGGCCCTGGTATCCCGTCACCTTCATCATTTCTATGCTGTGGATATCGTTCTACTCGTACTTCATGGTCTGGATGATCACAGTTATTGGTAAATTATTAAATACTCTTCGTTTTTGACGTATGCGATTTTCCATTTAAATTAGTTATTAAATTTATTTTATATTTCTGATGTCTGATTAGTAATGAGTATGTATGAGTATATAGATAAAACGAATTTATATGATTGTATTTTACAGGGTATACTCTTGGGATCCCTGATACAGTAATGGGACTGACATTTGTAGCGGCTGGTGTTTCGGTACCTGACGCGCTATCCTCACTCGCTGTTATTAAGGAGGGGTAATTATTTTATTAAAACTGAATAAAAGTATAACATACAAAATAGTTATTAAGTGTAAGACTCACAAGCTTAAGATATAAATATGCAATTAATACGTTTAATAAAAACATTGCGATGTCACAAAATATCTATAAAATGATAACACAGGGCTTTTATTTACCTACATTTGTAAGTAAAAAAAGTCTATGAAACAGTATTTTGGCATGATGTTGTAGTGGCCATATATTATAGATTTATATATAAAATTTATTCTAATAAAAATCAATAATTCAATTAAGATTTAGTAATGTAATTATTATATTGTTAAAATAGTTATGGTGACATGGCGGTGTCCAACGCAGTGGGATCCAACGTTTTTGACATTTTGGTATGTCTTGGCTTGCCTTGGTTCATACAAACGGCCATCATACACCCCGGAAGTCATGTCAATGTTATCAGCAAAGGTAATCAATATACCATTTTAAGAATGTAGTATAACTGACACGTTCTTTTAATAGACAAAAGAATATGATATTAGTAAAGAAATCTTTTATTAAATTCAACTTTATCCGGCAGGAGTGGAAGTTCAAAATAAAATGAATCTAAATTTTTATTTGTATTGTTGTGTAAATTCATAATTTTCATATATTAAATCCACTTTTCCAGGTCTCATATACTCTACCCTATCTCTATTCTCAACGGTTATCTTCTTGGTGCTAGCAACACACGCTAATGGCTGGAAGCTGGATCGCAAATTTGGGGCAGTTCTAATGGTAATTATCTAATATATTTTTATTTTAACAATACCGTAACATATCTTTTATTCTAGATTAATGTCTAACCTCACGATGATATTAATTTTTACAGGTATGGTACTTGCTTTTCATCACGCTGGCCAGTCTCTACGAGTTAAATATTTTCGGAGACTTCCATCCACCGGACTGTCTTTCGACTTATTAAGGCCCAAAACCGATTTTTACGTGCGAAACAACTCGGCCGATTCGTAAGCAATAGTATGACATAATTGACACTTAATGCAAAGCATATTGATTGTTGGGGTTTGAACGTACTTAGCGCTAATTCCCAACTTCGAATCCTTTACCCTGAAGTCCAACTTACCAAATTAGTACTAAATAGTGGCGATTGAATTATAATTATTTGATGAACTTTAATACGAGTAACCCGTCTTCGCATATGTATAACTTCTTTAAACAAAATAGACTGAGTGATTTCTATTTGTCAAATTCTTCTTCTATTTTTGTCTTTCGCCACACTCGTGTCATCACTAACCAATCCTACTTAACATCGAATGTTGAAACTTCAGTTCGCGTCACGTTTTAGTACTAAATTTCCACCTTAAAGGATATTGTTGTTTCTTACAAATTTGTCGTAAGAGTTAAGCCTTCAGTACAAAACATGATTTAAGTTATTTCAATAATTATTTCGATTTCAGTCATTATAATGACCATAAAAGCATCGTTTTAAAAGTAAATGTCGTGGGTGTAATAATATACACAATTTCGTATAGTTTGAATTTATGCATAGTCAATGTTATAGCAATACTTTTTCGAGTGTTACCCTTTACTTTTAATAAAATTTATATAAATGTGTATTGTCTATTATAATATTTTATCGACAATAATACTTAGTAATTATTTGTTAATATTAATTGTGAAACACTTGCTAAATCAAATTTAAAATGTATGCTTAACAATTTTATGTTTTGCGTTCCCATATCAATAACTAATTGCACATACATATACACGTTAAATAATATCTTGTATGTGCAATTATGATGATTCATACGTGAAAAGATCGAAAACTAATATCTGTCACGTGTAATTTAAATATGGGAACCGGTTAGATTACGATCGCACAAAGGAGAGTTTGTTTATTTTAAATATTTGTGTACACTTTAACCCTTGTACAAATCAGTCTAATTGCACTCAACTACAGTATCGTTTTATCCCTTTCTGACAAATTGGGCTCACACTGAGAGAAAAGGAGGCAGACTACTTTGTTGAAACAATTTGACTGTTAACAAAAAGTAAAGACAACGTTCATAGAACATACATAAACTTTAAGACATCGACAAAAGACGAATTATATTATGCTAGCAGACAATATATTTTTATTTATCAATCAATAGGCCTGTTGTTAACGGTACTCAATAGATATACAATTTATAGATTATTTTTAAAAATATTCATTTTAAGAAAGCTTATTTTCTACCTCATTTTAACCCCTTAAAGGTTTTTTAGTTTTAGATGGGGATATTATAATAGGAGTTGATTTATAAAAATAAATTGTATTAACTTTCTGAAATTGAAACCTCATATGAAGTTCTGGTAATGAAAGGCCTTAACTTACTTCCTTAGAAACTTAACTCAAGTCAGTGAAAAAGTTATACTCATTCAAGTCTTTCAGAGTCTATAGTCTAGTCTTAGAAGAGTTTTTAGCAATCCCAGGAGAACTTACATAAATGTTTTTTTTCATAATATTATAGTACTGTGTATGGTGTGTTTTCGTTACTTAAGCAAATTTATCATTGTATATTGTACATGTTATCAATTTTAAAAGCTTGAAAAACTATCTTTAAATGGAATGAATCTTGGACATTGTGTCTTCTAATAATAATTGTATTAGACAATGCTAGGTAGCTCAATATTATTTAAGCTGTAGCTATCTTCTTGTATAAGCTGAATTGTCTATGTATCTGCTAGAATTCATATAATAAATGTGTATATAAGTATTTACTGGTAAATGTTGTGTAAAACATGTATTCCAATTGTTATTTTATATCCTGTTTGACCAATATTAGCTTTAAAACGCCATACGTTAACTGTCACATCAAATTAGACGTGGTGAAGCCTCGCCAATTCTTTTTTTTAAGATTTAATCGTGAGGCTATTTAGAGTTCTGCAATTTTTTTACTGAAACCACACTCGCTTGTTAATTAATTGTTGATAAGAATCGGTTAATGGTACCTACGGTGATGATCAAATAATAATATAACTAATTAGCATCACAATAAAGCAAGGAAAACTAAAAGCAATCATTATATTTAGTCTTAGTGATTGGTAATATAAATAGACTAACATAAAAGGTTCGCGGTATTCTAAATAGCCATCCATGGTCTCAATATTTAATGGGTTTTTAGCCTCTTAAATATAATCCCGAAAACAAAAATGGAAGTTTATTTTACAAGTAGCCCGACCTGATTAACAAGTAGAAAAGTTCCTTATCTATCAGATGTCAATTAAAATAATCGTAGTAAAATTCACGTTTACAAATAATTTGTTCGAAACTTTAATTCATACGTTGTTAATTGTTCATATTTCTTATTCAAATGCCATGTTATCAAAGTCAATTAAGGTGAGTAAAACTTCACACACTTTGAATTTCGTTAATAATTATATTTTAATTTTTTAATGAATAAAATCTATTTTCTCTAATGTGTGTTTACGCAATCGCACTGCCTAGAGATTGTACTTGTTAAATTAAATTTGCTTGTTACGATATATCTGACAAGTCTTCAATTTTGGTTATTGACTAATGCCTAAAATCGAATATTGTTCCATAATCGAAAATGAATCAATGAAAGTGCTGCTGACAATGAAATTTGGTATCGCTACGCAACGTATTATATAAGTGTTGTGTCTGCGCAGAATCTAGTCATTATAATTTAATAATCATTAGTATTTTAATCGCATGTTGTAGGTTATAAAGAGTAGTCACTTGTATTAGCTCTTTAATCTTTGTTATCTCTTCAAAGTTTATTATCTTTGGGACCTTTTTCACAATATTCCTGTTCTCTGCACGGTAAATATGTAGCAAAGTTACAAATATGCATTGGTTACCTCGATTTAAATAGAATCTATACATAATTTTTTTTTTAATCACTTGAAATATGTCTTTTTTTTCGGGCGCATTATATCTGCACCTACAAATAATACGTCGCGTATTTCTAGGTTTCGGTAGTTGCATAATTACGGTGTTGAGGTGCAGATATATTGAGTAGAAGTAAAAATAGGAATATTATGAAATTGGTCGTATATATTATTGATCCTATATCGATGTAAGAACGAAGTCCGATGAAAATTTCTTGACTAATAATAGTATGTAGTGGATTTATAAACACTTCTATTTGTTAAATTTTATACAGTCATATACCTATAACATCACCTCCACTAACACGGCGCTTTTGATAATCAGAATAGTCGCGTTTCGATAAGGCTTTTGCGTCGCTTAGTATAATGGGAGTGGATATTTTTAGGTACAGCTTTAGTGGTTTTGGACTAAAATACTCACTACAAAGCATGTAACAAGTAAAAACTTACATATAATAAAAATGCGTATTACATATTTTATTGCCTTTGAGTTAGCTTGACCCTTAGCGTCGTGTTTGCGGAGATTTACAACCCAAGACAAATATCCATAGTAGACAATAGTTATGGTCCGTTGTGGTTAGCGTTAGAAACATTAGGGTATAATTAGCCTAATACTCTCATTTGTTTAACACTCTTCAGACCTGTTTGAAATTATTGTTAAATACTGTATGTAATATGATGTTGAATAAACAATAATGTAAAATATTGTCGTTTTCGTTGCATGAGCGTTTTCAAAACCCGATTGTTTTTATAACTAGTTCAGCAAATATAGATTTTTTTAATTATCATATTAACCTACTCCCGGTTTTATTGTTGGTCGGATTTGCACTTGTTCACAGAAGTTGCCTGACTAGGTAGGTATGTAAACGTATCTAATATTGTTGATTTTAACCATGACAAATACTTTGATCATTAAATTATGTGCTGGAAATTAGTATGTGCTTTTGGCAAAGAAACAATTGTTGCCTCTTTGCGTTGTCTATTACTCTCACATCAAACCAGTCAATTGCCTTTAAATTTTAATAGTTTTTACAAAAATAATAAAATAAGTTGATTTTTTGGCATTTCAACAGACGGTTCAATCGATAAATTAAAACGACAAATATGTTTACAATTATTTAATCATTAAGTGCAGTACAAGAAACATGGGAGACAATTCGACTTTCATATTCATAATGAAGTAACTTATTTTCAACATCAGGAATAGTGAGATCCATATTATCACGAGATGAAATGAAATTGGTCACAAATTCCAGTCATTGTATGGGCGCGCATTGTCTCCGTTAACCACTCAAAATCATTACTGCTATATTAATTAGTATGCAGCATCAGTCGGTTCTCGCTTATATGTCTGCTGTCGTTAAATATTATATAGGTATAACTATGATTTTATTTACTCAGTTAGTTCTGGTTTAAAAAAATAACCCAGCCGTATAAGCGAGACCACTTGTCGGCAGTGGCATACTACACGTACTCTTGACTCTCGCAAATTCAATTGCCGACACGAACATATAAATTAAAAACACTCTTTTATTTACAAAACTCTTGCAGTTAAAATATACGATACAAATGTATCGAAATAGGTCGCGTCCGACATATTTACAATGTTAACAGAAATGTGAAAAAATAAAGATCCTACATATTTATCGCGGGACACGCCGGTTTAGATTCTCTTAAGTCCTAGGACATTTTTTTGTTTTTTTTTTATTATTTTTTCGCATTTTAATACAAGAAACCTATTATATTAGTTAATAACCTTTCGATATCCATCTAGTGCATTCAACAAACACCTCTATTCGCAATCTCAAATTTCAATGAGAGATAGGCGAAACCTTCAAGTCGACTGAAACAATCCAAATCTGATATCGCCCGCGAGCAAACACAAACACATCTGCATATATGGGACCTTCGTGTACTATTTGCAACACAGGCATAAATTTGTTATATAACTGCTCGCGAACGTTACCACGTACTCAAATTCAATACTAGCTAATGAGGATAAACCTAACATTCAAGAATTATCGAACTATCAATTAATAAAGACCCCTCATGTGTCGCACGACATAGTTTTTGCGTTTAATACAAAAGCGAGCCGTGCGATCGTGGGCCAACGTTTATACATGTCAATGAATATAAAAGTCTGGACTAATAAGTTTCTAAATAATAAATGTTACAAAAAAACTAAATATTCATGGACAGGACACCGACTATAAATACGGCCTCTGGCTGTTATCACTATACTTTAAATTAAAGGCCTCAATAGAAAATAATAGTGTTCATTGGCGGTAATTCTCGCACAAATCCACACGTGTTCCTTTGACACGATCACTACACGTTCGTCACCAGAACTAGGCGCCGTTAGCTACGGATCAGTTATCTATAAGCACTTTGGGTTCGTCACAGGTCAGTATAGCGCCATCACTAATGTCAAATATCAATTACTTGCGTGTCGCTTACGTTCCCTTATCAATTTATGCATTGATTCATATTACAAAATGCAGACATATTTCTTGGTATAGGTTATTTTGTCAACTTTTCCCTCCACATGTAACAAACTCGATACCATCACTAATCCACGTAATAAGCTTTTGTCTCTGAGACAGCAAATGTGGTCATTTGTGTGTGAAATGAGGAGCGGTAATACTGCACTGGTCCAATTTCGATAACATTCGTAGCTAACGGCTGACACGCAACACTTTTCTGCGCACTTTGAAATCGTAGCCGGTACCGTCGCATCGACGCAAGCACCACGCCGGCAGCGCACACAGCGTCGCGGGACGCTATCGCGCTCGCTTCCTCGCCGGGCCGCCCGCCGCTGCCGAACGTTGTAATCTCTTTCACTGAAACACCAATTACATATTGTCAGAGACGGTCAACGCGTTCATTTTTTTAAATTAGACTTTTATTTAATGAATGATCTGTCTACAGTGGATAGGCAAAGTATCCTATGGATACTATACTAATTAGCCAAAAACTAAAAACGAATTACCTAGAATAGCACTCTATATTTACATATGACACAATAAATGCATAATATGAATTTTATTTGTTTAGAATATAATATAGTTTGGTAGTATAATAAAGTAAAGTTTACATTGCATATTGTATATCCTTGAAAACACTACAAAAACAATAAAAAAAATTACCATTTTATTTAGATTTGTCCATTTTACATTTTCAATAAAAGTATAAAATTCATCATAATATTTACTCAATTTATACAAAATTTACAATATTCTAATTATAGTAATTCACATATTTCTATGTTTTTGCACTACTGTCTCTTTTGTGATTTATTCAATTTTTTCCTACTTTCGTCAAAATATCAGTATCAATGCTGGTCTATTTAGTCAATCAAGGTCTGCCTTCGATTCATTTGGAAATATGGAAAACGTACTCTCGAATATATTTACTAAAAAATATTATTTTAACTTAAATAAAAGTTGCCACAACACAAAAATTTAAGTTAAAAACATATAAAACTTATACTAACAATAATTTAACATATACATTGTGAACAATAATGCATAAATGTAAAAAGTTTAACATGATGTAATTTGAGGTTGTGTTGATAATTAACTTGTATGAATTAATTTTTAAAAATTAAAGATACAATGAACTAAAAGACGCAAGAATTTTATACTCTTAACTGTCTACCGAAATAAAAAAAAGAGTTTTTAAGATATGGCAGTTTGTTTTAACTTCAACTGGCTCCCGGACTGATGGCCCTTTACTTTCTTAGCTTTCGTGTCTTGGATCGACTTTACCTAGAAATCACGTAAGTAATGAGCTATTTTATTCTAGGTACACTTAGGATCAATCAAAAGTAGTCAACTTAATTGTCAAGGACCCGACGTAGGTTTCCCAAAAACTCAGACTCGAGTTACTGTAGGCTGTATTTATTAGAAGAGATTTGATCTTATAACCTAATGTCATCCGTTTCATGATGCCAATTATGATTTACCTCGTTATTAGGCGGCGGCTGCGGTGGCTGCGCCGGCTGACGCCGCTGTACGGAGGGCGATCGTCGGTCTGGCGCTGTTCCAGCCGCTGCCCCAAGGCTCGCCGATTCGTGCTGCTTACGCTGGCGCAGGACAGTCCAGTCGAACGTGTAATCGTACTGGTAGTTCATCGTGCGGAACAAGATACGGAACAGCTGAAATTAAAGGTGTAACCGAGTCATTCATTTATTTCATTACTGTATTACGTAAAAGGTACAGGTAAAAGTTCCTTACAGCCTTTTTAGGCACGCAAATCCCTGCTGTGATGTCAGATAAAAAAAGCCACAGGAATTATTTCTGAATGTTTTTAAAACCAACTCACCTGTCTCAAATACATATAATCGGGAGACTCTTCAAAGGTGAGGCCGCGGCAGTAGTTCAAGTACATCGCGAACTCAGCTGGGAAGCCCTGAACACAAGAATAGGAATTTATGAACACAAGTTTTACGTTATTAAAGGAAAAATTTAGATACAAAAAAATTACAAAGAGTACATTGCGCTTTTGAACTTTTTCGGGGTGGTATTTGGAACAAATTAAAAGGACGACCACTTTGTTAACTTTACTGTTTCTGACGAATTTGAAATTCAAATATGTAAAGTATAGTACCTTGCAAAGCACCTCTACGGGGGTAGACATCTTCTTCTCACTGATACGCTCGTACTTTTGCTTCTTCGTGATAGCTTTCAGCCCTTGCCACGGCAGCGATCCTCTGCAATACAATTAGTTAAAGCCATAGGGTCCTAATTTCAAAAAACAGAACAAATACAATTTTAGCAAATAGGTATCCTCTAAATATACATTTATGATCATTATATGAAAATAATTAAAATGTTAACATAAATGCATGTATGTACGTCATATATTATTCGTTTAATTCAATATTTAAAAACAGAAATGTATTCTTCAATATATTTTAGCGCTGTAATTGTTTATTCAAAAATATATTTCCTCAGAATTTGAGGTTCGTGTAAATGACGCAACGGTTAATAATTTTAGTTAATTGAATTATCGTGGCACCCAAACTTAGTTCTGATTGTTCACGAAAAATTCAGATTCCCTTTTTATTCAGATTACAAACTGAGATATAGAACTATGCCGTTGTGGCCCCCGTCAATGCATTTACAGAAGTAGTCACAACATACGAGTTAAAAAAAATTACAAACCTATTAAAGTACATCAAAACGTAACCAAGCGACTCCATATCGTCCCGCCGCGACTGCTCAATGCCGAGATGCGCGTTGATTGATGCGTATCGAGCAGTACCTGTACAAAATAATAATTGTAATATACTTACTTATAACTTTAACTATATAATAAAATTCACGTTCAATTATTTAACAGAACGGATAAGGATATTGTTTTATAGTAATTATTTGCAGCCGCTTTATTATATTCAACGCGGGAGTTAGGTTCTGTTCGTATGGCGTGAACGAAAACCGATAGTGCAGAGCGGTATTCCGTATTACGGAGACATGGAGGTACAAAAAATAATCAAATTAATGTCAACGCTAAAGTTAGTTAGATCACTTGTTGAGACACTTTTTATTCCGTTCAACATCTCTTTAAAAACTAAGATTATATTAAGAAGAGCTGCTTTTAAAATATAAAAAACAAGGCGATAAAAAATGTCACTCTAAATAAGTTGAGTCTTAGGTTAAGCAGTTGAACCGAATCTAAAAATTGCCACACGAAACAAAAATATATACATAAGTTTAATGTAAATTTGCCCGAACCGCCACAATAAATTTAGCAATAATTACTGTGTCAACGCATGGTAGAGCTACTGCACTGATCTTCAAAAAGGATCAATATTTACTATATACAGGAAAAAATAACAAAATCCGATCCACGACTTATTCGCTGAAATTTGGGGCCATGTGACTCACCAATGCGAACACTTCAATTTACGTAACACAAATTAGAAATCTCCTGACGTATTGCATAACACGAAACCAACCTTGTACTCTCATTGTAAAAGATTATTTGTATTTTGTTTACCACGCCATTGCATGGGATATATATTAAGGATATTATTATTAACTATTCAATTTTTTTTAAATATTGATTTTCGTGTTATCTTCATTTAAGGCGCCAGCAGATAATCCTTATCTTAGAATCACAATTGAAAATGTTATTTCGGATATTTAGAACAATTAATTAGAGCACTCCACATGATATATGCAGAGAACATTGCGAACCTGCATTTCTACGCAATGCCATTGCGTCAAGCCGATTGGAAAGAACTGGGTCATCGACGATTCCTTTATATACGATGAAATGGAAGGAGCTGGTGCTAGTGAGAGTTCCCAGAGGTGGGAATAGTACTACTTGTGGGGTTAGATTGGGGTTTAATAGTGTTGGAAGCAGTTGGACGGAGGAAAGGACTGTTCGGCACTGCTCAGCTCACTAAGCTTTTGAATTAAAATTTAGCTCTTTATTGTGTTCAAATTTTGAAGCAATTATTTTTCAACCTTCATTGTGCATACAAAGGAATCATTTTGATAACCGCTAATATTTAATTACATATACAGAAAACATTTTATTGACTGAATGAAATCAATCAACCCCATTACTTTCTACCTCAGTCACAGTGACTTGAGACTTGCAGAATATATTATTTAAACAAATATAAAGTATATATATATATATATATATATATATATATATATATATATATGTGTGTGTAAATTTATTTTAACAATGTATAAAAGTTAAAATGTATAAAATAAGGGCTGTTTACTTACCGGTGAGGTTCTTATCTTCACGATACGTGATGTGAGACCGTGTGCGCATATCTCGGTATTTCTTGGCGAGACCAAAGTCGATCATATAGAGCTTGTTGCAATGCCGCCCGATGCCCATAAGGAAGTTATCCGGCTTTATATCACGATGAATAAAACACTTGCAATGGATGAACTCCACCCGTCCAAGCATTTGATCTGTTGATCAAAAAACTATGTGAACTACAATTCATATCAACCTAAACATGCTGGTTAGCTGAACATGCAGAGGTCAAACAATTAAATGATATCTATTTAGAATACTTAACTCATGTAAATCACTATTTGCAAAACGAAGTACAATATGTATCTAAAAGAATCTATACGGGGAACCTAACGGCCACATGGAGGGAAAATATTTTAAATAATATCATAATACTGCCAAAGATGGCCAAACGCACCATTTCAACCCACAACAGCAATAATAAAAAGCTTTTACTATTACATATGGGTATGTTTAAATGATTGCTATAACAGCGTAAGATAAAAACCAATAAAATAAGAAATACAATACAAAGAAAAAATTATCGCAACGTATACAGTATACGTATGAATGCATGCATTTATGGATGAATTAATATATTCAATAAACAGATTTATCGCTATATATAAAAAAGGTTAGTTAAAACAATGTATACTCCAAACACATATAACGATCACGATATAATAAATCGTCAAAGATTTTAAAAGTGATTTGGTCACTTGATCAAATATCGAGACAAGACTTGTATAAACTAGTTGTAGGCTCACCACCGGTACTTTCGAGTTCTGTAGCTATAACGTGAGTTAGAAAAAGTATTGAACAATAATGCGACATATAGACAATATAATTGATATTGTTTGTTGAATAGAAAAATTAAAATTAAACATATTTAATACCGACTCGTTTTACCGTAACGCAGGTGATTCAAATTGATTCCTCTGAATAAAAAAACCTTCAACACTCGAATGACAAATAGAACAACAGACAAACTATGAATTTGGAAAGATTAAGACTTTCGAATCAGTAAATTCAAGGGCGTAAACGAATAGCGAATAAAAAAATTGTGAGAGTTCATTTTAAATAGGTCATCGTAATTTTGTAGCTATAATGATGCATACATCTGTTAAGCTAACATTAATAAATTAAATTTTACGTCTAAGTTCCCACGTAAACACCTGCACAAAATGCAATGTCACCGGAAACCGCTAAGGACACGTTCATGTAACAGTTTATAAATCGTGCTTCTTATTAACCAAGTGGTTAGGTTTACAAATTTTTATTTCCTTCGCGGCATCAATTCAATGTAAATAAAACTTTTTTTAGCCAGGTCAGATATGTTAAGGCTCTTAGGTAAATACTATATAGAGTTAAGTTTCATTGAAAAGTAAATAAACATCAGGTTTATATAATTTAAATTACTGATAATTCAAACTTTTTTTTTAATCCGCCAAAGATGTTATGTGAATTATATATATAATATGGCAATGATTTTTCATGCATATACAAATGTACGAATCTGATACCATTCCAACAAATAATCTCAATTTGAATTTTATTTGAATTGCAGTCTGAACCAAGTATGACCTTTAGCCAGCCCTTAATTAATTATAATTAAGAATCTATTACCATACATTTAGGTAAGGTTAGTGTTGTAATATGAATGTATTAATTGAGAGACAATCAACATTTTTAATATATGCTGCTTATTATTGTAAAATAAACCGTTATATATGTATTGTTTTAATCTAAACAAACAATATTTTTATATGTAATTTAAGTACTAAATAAGGTCTTTAAAGTACCAGCCATAATAGAAATAAATGGAAATTTAACCCACCTGCTAACATAAGAACAGTCTTGATTGTGAATTGCCGTGAGCAGAAGTTGAATAGGTCCTCAAGTGAGGGACCCAGTAAGTCCATCACCAGAATGTTGTGATCCCGCTCAAATCCAAACCACCTGTAATAATCTTTCAATTAACAAAATACTAGCCTAAATTGTTTTTGGCTAACACAAATGTGCACACATATTTAAGACCTGAAAGTAAAACTTTAACTAGCATTTGTATGGTTGAAAAGACAAGCTTATAGATAGATAACAGCAATCTATGAGATTGTTAGACATTTAAGTTATGTGTAAGAAATTATGTTGTAACATAGCATGTACATTTCACCTTATATGAGGTATCCCAACGCCTCCTTGAAGCATCTTATACACTCTACTCTCATATAGAAGTTGTGGGTGACGAGCCTTTATGCTCTCCACCTTCACTGCTACCTCCTGCAAATAAGATACATCAATTTAATATATTTAGAATAACTCTAGTTAAATAAAACAAAATTGTGATTTTGAATTGCATCCCTACAGCTACGTCAATAATACCTGTATGTAATTTCCTTTTTTTTTAAGTAAAATGTTACAAATCAAATAACTGGACTCTTTATTGCTTCATCAGATCAAAATGTATGTTAAATTAATATTAGTAAATACCCTTTGTTAGGGCTAATTTCTTTCAATTCAATCAGTTACAATTACATCTAGTGACATAGTGGTAGTTTTACATTTAATATGAATACTGTGGTAAGTTGTGAAGTTTATTAAAACATGGCATACAAGGATCTTAACTTTTTATACTAACTAACTAAGCCTTTTTTAATATTGTGTTGAAAGTGTAGCAAGTATTAAGAAGTAACTACAAATAGATCATATGTTATTATACACAAGGATCAAGGAGAACATTATGTCAAATAACAGATACATATATACAATGTTTTCTAAGCCTCAAACCAATTCTAATATTCAATGTTCTTTACATTGAATAGCTTTGGTTTTTAGCTAGTATTTTTTCGTTTTTCTTTACATACAGCTGTCACCAACACCATATAATGTAAAATCAATTAAATGAAGAGAAAGGAGTGTACATTTTTTCTCTTAGTATGTTTATGACAAACAATAGGCCTAAAAGTGTCCAGTTTCTGTGGACTAATGTCAAATCCAAGCAGCTGCTAAAATATAAATATCTCCAACATTTTCCTTTACTTATACTTCAGAATGAATATCTGCTATTGCAAAATTTCATTGTATATTTATAATGTGCCGTTATTGGATACCCTGTGACCTACTAAATTGAAGAGGTACTGATTTTTTGTAATCAATAGTAAAAAGACGTAAACAAATATTGAATAAACAAAAAAATGCGACTTGTCATTAACGAATAGATGTATTTGCTTCAATATCAATGCACACAAATAGCCAAATGATTAACATCTGTAGCCACATTCCATCTCGAGTTACGACAAAGACGATTAAAAGTGGAAACAGTCAAACAAATACAACAGTAACTACATATTAAATAGAATTTTGATAACTCAAAGATGATACAATTATAAAATTAATAGAACCATCTACAGGAGAAATCGTTGTGTACAAAATGATTTAAAGCGAAGTAAAGGTGTCGTAACGTAGAATTAACAATGGCATATTATAGAGTACACCATATAAGAAATTACCACTCCATCTGCAATGTTTATCGCCAAGAAGATGTCCCCGAAGCTCCCGCCGCCAATTTTGCGGACGAGGTTGAATCTTTCACCTACTACTACATTTTTTCTGGTTATCAACATGCGTTCGAACATCGCCATTTTCTCCTGCCTTCATCACTCGCTGTCACGAACTTAGAATAAATTTCTTCGCACTAACACGAAATATCACAAATGCACGTTTAAATTTTGTTTTAAGTCTTATTTAAAACACAAATCACTTTAAATAAGCTACGCTATTCCTATAAAATCCATTTTGTAGCGATTAGTAAAAAGGTGTCGTCAGCTTATTTTACGTGACGTCACAATGGCAATGCTGCCATATGCAAAAACCAACCATAAAGAATAATATTTCTACTATTTCTACGAAATGCTACTAAATAAAAATAGTAATGTTTTTCCCGCTTAATATGCGCTTAATACATTAACTAATTATATTTACCTTACATTATTATTTTTTCTCGAAGTACAAATAATTACATTTATGGTTTAGTTGGGTATCACTTAAAAATTGGATCTTAAAAACATTGCTTTGTTTATTAATAAATTTTTTTAAATATTTTTTTTTAATGCCACTGATTTTAATTTTGATGCGACATAAACATGTGCAATCAAATAAAAGCAGTTGTGCAACGAACCTGGGAAGTGGCAACACTTTCATCATTTTAAACGTAATGGCGGTATTTACAAAAATGTGTTGTGTATCCTTTAATAAGTGATGTATTCTTAAATAAGTGACGTTTATTAAACATAATATGAGTCAATATTTAAAACTCTTTAGTGCAAAGTACATATTGTATTAAAGTAACAAAAAAATTATCATTTTATCAGTCACAAATTATTGTTTGAATGTTTTACTAATTACTTATCTCACTTTTACTATTAATTTAACAATATTTTGGTTAAGCAAGAAGTACAGCATAAAAGAACAAAAGAATTATTGAATAGTAGTAGTAAAAGTTCAGAGCTTTTACTTCTAAAAAATATAAATACAATCAAAAAATTAAACAAGTTTTAGATTTAACACACTAGTGCTTGCTAAATACCTAGGTTTCGAGTTAAAGTGCCATGATGTAAAGTGTCTTTCTTTGGAATTCAGAAATATGGGCAGGCAGAAGTGTATAAATACTAATATTTAGTGTACTTTCACAGAAAAGAAATTTCATGTGATGAGTAAGATTTCTGAAACGCATCATCACATCTGCCATAGGGGCTAAAATCATTCTTGTAAGTTTCCCATTCATGGCTACTACCCATTTACATATATAGCTAGTTTATTGTATTATTATTAACACTTAATTTAAAGTTATTGGCAGTTAGTTTACACAAAAGTTGTTTGTTTTTTTTCACAATGATATGTACATGATTGTGTACATTTTATTTTTGGAAACATACAGATATCTACTATTCTTTGACGCTAGGTGTTTAAAGTCTTAATTGTGAATTTGCTTATTTCTAATATTCGCTTTTCTGGCTTAAGAAGGTGTTAACAATAACTTTTTGTATAATTTTTTTCTTTAAATTTTGCTATTATACACATAACATGTTTTGTAATAAAAAGATGTCTAAGTCTCAGATGTCTGTCGAAGAGGCTATTCTTAATTATTAAAATTAAATGTAGTACTAGGTTATGTTGTCTGGACAAAATTGCTTATTAAGGATAAACCTGCCCTTTTACCTTTTCGCATTTTGTCTTTTTTCATTGTTTTCTTTGTGTGAAGTGTGAAAATAAATACTTGCAGAATGTGAGTATACATACTACTACTATATTTAAAGTACCATTCACTCTAAATACTAGTAAATAGGTGCTCTAGATCATATAAGACAACTACTTTAAAATATTTAGGGCACACATAGTATAAAAATTAATGAACTTATGCTAAATGATGAGAATATAACAATAAAAATTAAATATCACTTGCACTTTCTTCACTCATGTGGTGATTGATTTAACTTTTATACCAAACTAAATGACTTAATTGAAAATGATAATGTCATAACTTTTTTGAGCTTGCTATTCGAAATATATACCAGCAAAACGAAATATATTTGTTAGGTGTTCAATATTAAAAATACCAACTAAAGTCACATACTCAAATAACATTGACAGCAATAAGTACTCTCGAGATTTAGCACATGAGCTGTAAATATTGAAAAATACATTACTTACCTCGCCACATCCCGTATTTATTCCCAAATAGATATCACCAAATGAACCTGCACCAATTTTTCTAGAAATCCTATATTTTTTTGCAACTATAATATCCATCTGTGAATTAAATCGCAAAAACGACATTTTTATTTTCTTTGATTAAAATTTTAAACAAATGCAGCCACTGGATCACTAGAAAAATTAATTTTGAGACGTAATCATTTCTTGTTATAAAGTTAGTTTTATTTTTAAGTAAAAACCAATATGGAAAAATAAAATATGACAGAATAAACAAACTCCTTTCAACTAAAATCAAATTGTTATTTCTTCTTTACGTTGTCATTAACTGTCAAGTGACGAAAATATATCAATTTTGTGCACAGAACATTGTTTGTAGTTTTCTGACAATTTATATTAGGTGGCAACTATATCGGACAAATTTATTTGAAACTAAATAGTAATTGTGTGTAACATTTATTTGGCGCGTTCTACCGTTGAGTGAAGTTTCACCAATTCTTGGTATGCTATGTTTGCTGAAAGATTATTTTGTGATAGTTCTTGTTCCCCATGCATTCTTAGTTTGAAAAGCAGGTTTGAGCCAATTCATAGAAGTTGTTATTTTTTGTCAATTCTACTTACAGCATTCTAGCGAAATACTGCTGAATGGCATGTACAATGTACAGGTACAGTATTGTTGAGGAAGGAGAAGTAAGATTTAAAGAGTAAAACACTTGTTTCTATTGTATTATTTAATTAACGACTCCTGAACTTACTTTACAATAATGAACTGTTATTTTGTTTTGATGATATTTCACTTTCACACTCGGCTAATTATAATTCATTAAAATATTTAATAAAGTACTATTAAAATAATATAAAAACGTAACAAATGCCTAAAAATGGAATTATATTGTAAAATGTTTAAATAAATTCGTAGATTGCATGTTACTAACAAAATTTAACAAAAAATACACAAATCTCTTAAAAATAACAAACTAAATTTTAGGCCTTTAATGATAATCATTTCAAACTACTGCTTTAACTTTGAGATTATCTATGAAATATTTTTTATTAATAACTTTTATTTTATATCTTCTAAGACTTTGTCTAGGTA
Organism: Leptophobia aripa; assembly: GCA_951799465.1. Classification (NCBI taxonomy): domain Eukaryota; kingdom Metazoa; phylum Arthropoda; class Insecta; order Lepidoptera; family Pieridae; genus Leptophobia; species Leptophobia aripa. The sequence goes on from OX637271.1 coordinate 3,898,329, forward strand.
AATTTAAATTGAATTAATCATTTTTGAGTGGAAACTCTATGCTAGATTAGACTGACTAAACTAAAACACAAAATAATAGGAAATTGTCACTGATGTAACCTAAGAGTGCCAATATTTAATTCGACTGAAGGCAACTTAAGCTTATAGATACCACAATCAAGCATAATAAAAGAAAATTAAATCTTACAAAATGTGAATTGTCAACATCTTATTTTTTTTAAGGTGCAGGCATACACTTAAGACGTTCGAAGGCAGCTTTTTCCAAAGATTCGCGATGATCAGGATGAGCGATTTTGATCAGTTCATACGCACGCTGACGTAATGTCTTACCGAATAAGTATGCGATCCCCTGTTCAGTCACAATGTAGTGCACGTGGGCACGAGTTGATACAACTCCCGCACCTGTGGACATTAATATAATCAAAATAATAAACTACCATAAGTGCACTCAGGTTATAATTTGTGTATATATTATCCCAGTATCAGTATGTACACACTTGGCTCGTATAATACATTTTCTCAACCACTTCAGTCACTTACACACTTACCTTGTTTAAGCGTAGGCACAATCTTGCTCTCACCACGCTTTGTAGCGGAGACAATAGCAATGATAGGTTTGCCCCGCCCATCTACAGATTCAGCTGCGCCGCGGATAAAGTCCACTTGACCTCCGAAGCCAGAGTACATTCTAGTCCCTGGAAGCATAATTTCAATATAAATTAATATATCACACCTGATAATATTATATGAAAATAAACTTGCTCCACATATTTAAAAAAACATTTTTTGTAAGACAAAAATTTCATAAGAGACAATAACAAAAAATTATGACCACCCTTTTGCTGAATTGATAGCATATAAATGCATTATGAAAATGTATATTTTGCAGTTGTCAATAACTTTATTATATCCTCAAGGTTGAGAATAACCACAATGTGATATATTATATATCAGGGGTTCTTAAATTACGTATATTGCATAATACATAAAATTTTTACCAATTGAATCAGCACAAACTTGCCCAGTGATATCGACCTCTATACACGAGTTAATAGCGGTCATATTAGGCTGCAGAGACACGATATGCGTGTTGTTTACGTAATCAATCTCCAACATTTCTGAAATAAACATGCTATATTAATGATTTTAATCTTTTCAACAAAGTTTAAGATGTTCTTAGGTCATAGTCATAGGATTTGTAGTTACGGATTATGTATGTCGTTGCAATATTAATATGTTTAGCTATTTCTATATTTTATGTGCCAAATGTACATCTTCTAAATAAAAACCCCTCTCCACATGCATTCTATATCGAAATTAAATCGGATGGTCGTATGTTATAATAAAACAACTCACCAATAAATGGATTGTTGTCAACAAAATTGTAAAGTTCCTGGTTACCGACCAAGAACGACCCGACTATACGACCCTTGTGGGTCTTTTTCCTGAAATTGTGAAATAAGTTTAATACAACAAAATAGGTGTTTCTTGTAAATGATTAATTATATGAACACGCTCTCGTTTCCGAGTGATTAAGAGTAAAATAATAGTTGAGTTGTTAAAATAAATATTACTTGTTGTTAGTGACGCAGCCTCGTTTCACAAGATCAATGACTCCAACACTAAACATTTCAGAGTGAATGCCTAAATCTTTGTGGTTCTTCAAAGATGACAATACCGCGTCCGGGATGCTGCCAATACCTGGAAAAAATAACTACTATACGACTAATATCGTCAAAAGTAAGTACAAATTCTATACAGTACAGACCAAACTTTTTAAGAAATAAAACATTTTATATAAGAAATTTTCAAATGAAATCATACCCATCTGAAGTGTAGCTCCATCTTCAACTAAGTTTTCTCCTATAAGCTGTCCAATCTTCATCTCTTCAGCGCTTCCACCTTTTCCTCCATGTTCCGGCAATGGACTATGACTCTGCACAGCATAATCCACGTGAGAAATGTGTATGATTGCGTCGCCAAACGTGCGAGGCACGTGAGAGTTGATTTGGGCTAGAAATAGATGAACATTTTATTGAAATTCGCGCTTACATGTTAAGTAGTATATCATTATTAGTATATCTTGTCTGTTATTTTAACTACATATATAGTAGTTTATGATTAAAAAACATTCATGTCATTGTCTCTCCATTAGTCAAAATTATATGCCAAAAAACAGACACAGGTAAGGAGCAATTTTGGCTTCAGATTAAACTTATTTCTGTATTAATATAGGCTTACAAAAATGAATATCTTAAAAAAAAAATTAGCTCAATAAAAAAAACCAAATCATCCCACTTGTTGATTGATGTGATGTAACTTTAAAAATTGATCATATCACAAAACAAATGTTCTCTCACCAATAATTATCTTAGAGTTGACTAGAGCCGCTCGGACGCAGTCGACGGAGGTTCCCAGACTGCAGTAGCCGTGCTGGTCTGGAGGAGATACCTAAGGATTATAAAGCGATTATAATAAATTCTACTTACTTTCCAAATATTAATAAACTGATTATATATTTCATAAAACATCATTGCATACTTTTTTACAAAATACACAGCCAATTTTCCAGTGACAAATTTGCGGTTGATTAACTGAAATAGCTGTATCAGCTAAATCGGCTAATAGGCGACTAAGCCTACCTGAATTACGGAGATATCAGGTTGGATGATCTTTCTGTGGAACAGCTTAGGGATGTCTTGCAGGAATATGGGGATAGCGTCTGACCGTCCTTCAGCAACCGACTTGCGAACATTAGCCGCCATAAACAACGATACTGACCTAACATAAAAAATAAACAACAGTGAGAATTTAAACTTAATTAATCATTATTTTTCGAATTTTGTATCTTATTAAATTTAATTAAAAAGTTTAATCAGCTGTAGGATGTTTTCTTATGATAAGGCTGTTTGAGAGATTTGTGTCTGGGTTTTGGGGGATTATAGGGCGAGGACAGTTTTAACATTCTAATACCCTAAGGTCTACCATATATCTATAGTTATTCCAAAAAACAACTATAGAACATCCGAACTGTCAAAGATGTTTGTTATGTCGAGATAAGCGAAATCTTATCGATTTACAAATACCGTTGACACATGATAAGCGAATGTCAATTACCTTACATGATGCTTTGAAATTGTATTTAAAGTTTCCCTTTATATAATACTGATCTAGTTGTATTGTAGTCCAGTGTTAGAAGTTAAAACTTTATTTTATACTGCAATTTAGTTCAAAACTAATAATAAATCGAAAATATTCGAATAGTTTTAGTTTTACTTATTTATATGATGGTTAACTGTCTTAATCAATTATGTGTTAATAGAAATTATAACGTTAGCATTAATATTTTTAACTTTATATTTAATTTAAATATTTATTTTATAATATAGTCTAGTTTAATATAATAAGAAAATACACACATAACAATTGTTAAGTTTGTATATTTTTCCTAATTACCTAAATATATCTTTGCACTCAGGCTCAACATATTTGGCATCCATCTCTGTATGCATATGCACAACCTTGATATCTTTCATTGCAGCATCCTTGCCGACATCTGTCATAGCGTTCAGTAGTTGATATGGGGTGGCTGCAGCTCCTTGGGAGAAAACCGTTTGCCCTGAAAAGAGGTGTGTCTCATGAAGCATATTTCTACAAGCTTCGTTAAACTTAAGTTAAACGTTTTACTTAATAACAGTATTATAACGCTGTAATTCACAAGAGGCTAAATTAAAACAATTGACCTCCTCATAAAACCTTGTTTAAACTATGCCATGGTCGGCTCCGAAAAAATGTAATTTATCCTCAATTTAGTATTGGTATTGTTAATCCTTTTTTTAATGTGAGTTTAAGTTAACGATACCGAGAATAGAACTCGACAATACGTCATGGGGACAATTGAACGCAACGTAGTCGATATTTTTCTAAAAAAAGCAACTTAAATGTGCATCAGACCCTCTTTTAGCTCTAAGTAGCCTTCAAATCCCATAATCTTTGTTTTAACACCAGCTCTGTTTTTCTGATAACTATCAAATAATATGGATAAACATTTGCGTAGATATTTGCTTTAATTCAAAACAACACGTAAATCGCATCATGTTTTCTATATTAAGAACAAGATTGGGCACGCATGTGGGCTCGTCTTTAGGCGGCAACTATGTAGTAATATATAAATAGTCTTAATTATTTTCTTATGACGAGACGAAACTTCTTATATACAAATTAATTATAGGAACTTTTATCTCGACTTTCCATCACTTACACGCTTATGTGTGTAGAAAATGCAGACCATGAATGAGTTAAATTAGGTTTCTGTATAGGTATTTTCGAATAAATACAAAAAAGGGAGTTTATTTTTTCCATCATTAAGCAGTGTGTAGGTACCCATAGCGGCAATATAACTTAAGGTGACGTCTTGTGTGTGCATTACTAATATGATTAATGTAAGATTATTTATGACATACTATATGTATAGTTTATAATTATCAGATAATTGTGTTATGAAGAAAAAAATTGTATGTTTATACACATAGAATTTGACTATTATTTTATAAAAAACTATTAACCTAACACAACAATATACCCACATCTTGATAACCCTCACTGTTTCTGGGGTAAGTGATACCGTTTACGCTTTTACGATAAAGTAGTCATATAACAATAAAAGTGTCATGAATAATTCTCATATCATAAAGCGACATGTAACCATGATGTGAAAATAATTATCTCTATATATAACTTTGTACCCATAACACAGCACTTAAATCGTTATTCAAACCGTTATAAAACGATTTTAAGAGTTAATCGAAGTCATATGTAATTATACAAAACAAAAGTTACATTTATTTAGTTCTGAGTTATTATCTATATATTATCATCATTGACAGAAATCCTTAATAAAAAGTAAAAAACGGCTTCAGTGTTAAATGACTCGCCTTATATCTTCACATTTATTTGTATTTCAGATATTTCACGTAATAATAAAACAATTTATTGAAACGTATATCTGTTGATAATAGATAATGTAATACCGATGTAAATTAACGAAAAATACCAACATTTAAAAACTCAAAACTTAAAATATCTTTATTCAAGTAGGTCTTTATAAAGAAACTTTTGAATCGTCAATTTTTACACTACCACGGGTTCGGAAGGCAGTCATCTACCGAGATGAACCGGCAAGAAACTCGATAGCTGCTCTTTTAAAATAAACAATTAATAAAAAAATATGTTATCCTCAATTCAAATAACAAGTTTTTGTTATATACATGTGTATAAGAATTGTGAAACCAGCTCGACGTGTATTTAAAACTTAAAAGAGGGTGCACCAATAATTATCATTGAAAATGACAATTAAGCAAGGCAAATTATAACTTATATAACTCAATAGATATCTTCAGGCTTTACATCAACTTTCTTATTTTCATATTTAAAGCTTATAAGAATAGGGACTGAATACATAATTTCTGGGTAAAGGGTGAATGAACCTCAGCCTTTTATATATGGTGAGAGGATTTGTATCTATGTAACTAACATAGACAAATTTGTTTCATCATAGACAAGTTTGTTCCGTTTTGTTCCTTGATTTTTCTACAAGTAAATAGTAACAATAATCATGCCATTAAAGAGAGCTATTATAGATACAGAGAGAGATGAAGATGTAAAAAAAAGCTTATTCCTATGCCATAGTACGAGCCAAGGCTGAACATGAATGCACTGCTAATCATGTTTCAAATAATTTGAATACTTACCTCACATTTGTAAGTTATTAGAATAACTAGTAGTAAATGTGATAAGAAGGAATGGGTTATTAATTACTTTCAAATTATTTTAAACATTAATAGCCTCACAAGACAATACACTAGAAGAGCAATTAATTGAGTACCAAAAAAAAGTGTGGTAAAACATATATTTATGTAAGCTCTGTAAAATACAGCAAATTTTTATTAATAATCTTAATCTTAATCATATGTAACTTCCTGGCATAATGTTATGTTCCTCAACTAGCAAGCCCTCCAGTAATATGAACTCGTATTTCAAGGTTCAAATAATCAATGCATATTAACTGCCTATATGCTGCATGTTAACTGTTTAAGCCTCAGTTTATCTTGATAGGACAATCATCTATTTAACAATCAATAACAGTATACTTACAGTTTATAGTAACTATTGAGTAGAATGAAAATATAATCATTTTTTTTTATACCATACTCTTTATTAAAAAAATATATATTTCCTTTAGTTAAAAGTGTGCAATAAGGCTGATTTAATTTTTAAGAATTAGGAAATAACTGGTTTAAATCTTATTGGAACAAAATAATAATTATTAGCTTACATGGAGCTGTAAACAATTGTTTTACTGATTATATGATTTTGGCTAATTTTTTTGCAATTGGACAGAACCATTGCCCATTTTGTATAAGGTTGTTGCTGTATAAATCAATCCGAACAACTCCACCCAGAATCTCAGGAATCACTACCTATTACTAGCACCTTAAATTTAAATAAGGTCAACAAGTACAAAGTCTATTTACCAGGAACAAAAGGTACCAAGATGGATGGTGTCTATATAACTGTTTAAATATCATAATAATGTGCTGTAAATATTTTTACAAAAACAAGTAGATCAGACTTTTATTACTTAAATATGCAAAATAACTTATTACAAAATGGATATATAAACGGATGAGTCATGATGATTACTTATACTTATACAGCAAATTATAATAAAAAACAATATTTTAGTAGGTAGGTATGGCTTTACCTGATTTTAGACATTTTTCAAAAGCTTCTTTAGCAGTCACGAACTCCGGTGTCCTTTCAAGAGGTTGGGATAGTTCTTGGGTGTATGTAAAGTAATTACGATTGTATTTCGCCGGTAGTATTGACGCGCCCAACTTTCCGAATTTAAACGACGCATTCGGCGCGATTAATTTTCCTATCACAGACATGTTCACTGGTCGAATTCGATATTTAAATGATTCCTAGGAGTAAATTTTTAACAAGTGTTAGTTCACAATACTGAATATAAAAACATTAAAATGTTATTTACTTTAACACGGCCCAAATATTAATGTAACAGCTGAGCGGTCAACAATTCACCAGCCAGTGAGCGAGCACTGAGCAAGTAGAAACAATACGAAAAATATTTGCTTGTCGCGTACGCGGCGGGCGTATGACCACAGATTACAGGACTTATTTTTATATTGAATCATAAGGACGGTATACAATAGGCTCGGTGAATAATTTGTTAATTTCATATTAATTATACGCGGTACTGTTTGGATTTTTCCATGCGAATAAAATCAGTCTGTGTATAGGGCAGCAGCGAGCATGCGTGGGGCAACGGTAAAGACTTGGGTAAGTTGATAATGTGAGTCTCTTAATTAGGAATGACAAACCATACATGAAGTTTATATATTATTAATATAATATCTAGTATTCTTTTGAGAGCAGCAAATACTCTTATTAAATCAAACACTAAGAGGTGCGTGGAGTTTAATAATATAAATAAATAAAGTGTAGCCCACTTTGATTTTTTTGCTTATATACAGTGTAAAACGTCGCCCTCAAAGGAGATAGTAATAATTTTGGAAAACGTCTACTGTATTTAAAAAAACCCCAAGTGTTTTCAAGAAAATTCTTTTTGAATGGGTACAGTATTAATTATGTACGGTCATTAAAGTTAAGACTATAAGACTGGAAGTTGAATTTCATTTTATTGTTTAAGTTTGGAGTAAAAAGAAACACTGATATAATCCGTTTAATAGATGTAGTTAACTGCACCAAAGTTTTATTGTTTAAATAGGTAAATATTAAATGACCTGTCGCGGACTAAACCTCTTTACACATATTATTAATTGTATTATTGTTAAACATTTAACTTAATAATTTTGTATTAAATTTAAAATCAACAACAAAGTTATATTTTATACGATGGCAATGTTTCCCTTGTGATAGGTCACGTGACGGCACGTGAAATCTCATAGACAATTCGTCCATTCGTCAGTTTTCGGGTGAAGAGGCAGCGCAGTTTAGTGTTTTATTGAGCGGCCTGCCTAAGGAAATTTGAATCATGGCAAAAACCATCTCTTTACAACAGGCTAACAAGGAGCATGCCCTTGTGGTATCCAGGGACTTCATTTCGCAGCCCCGCCTGAGTAAGTTATTATTCTCTTTTTACTTACCTATATCTTAGGTAGTTGGCAAAAATTCTATGTCAAAGTATTGATTTTCAGATAATATTTGGATTTATTTTAGTCATAGGTTTTATGAGTTTCCTAATGTTCATTCATTTTAATTTTCCATTTGTCGTCCTATCAATCCCATACAACACAAGGTCGCATATATAGATATTTTATTACTTTCGTAGTTTTCTACAACTCAGTCATATGATTGACATTACATTCACATCATATGATGGTTTGATCAAAGTTCTAGATTAATATCAGATTATGTTATTATAGTGAATAGATATGGCAAAACCTCCCAACACCAGTTTTAGGTTTTACCTCCACCCTTCTCAATATCTCCAGCTTCTAATTATATCAATCATAAAAACTGATTTAATCTTGCGGGGGAAGCTTTAAAATGATAATATAATTATGTCATGTGATCCTTTTTCCATTAAATGTATCAATCAAATTATGTAAGTGGATTATTCTCATAATAATTCTCTCAAGGACCTTAATTAAAAAATGAAGTTACAACGAGAACATTTGGATTCAAGATAATTAATTCTCAACTCTTTATTAGTTTTAGCAGTCAGGTGATTTCAAATTTGGAATTTTATAAGATATTTTCTATGTTTCTGTACTTCATGGCTTATATATACTTTTTTATAACAGCAATGGTTCGAAATAAAGTTATATCTTCTGCATTCTTTTTAGGATTGGTAGTATGTTGATGTGAATTTCTAAATAATTTCCATGTGTAACGTAAAACCTGGATATTAAAAGTACTTGTACAAATATATATATTTTTTTGTAGCTTACAAAACAGTGTCGGGCGTAAATGGGCCATTAGTTATCCTTGATGAGGTGAAATTCCCTAAATTCTCTGAGATTGTTCAACTCAGGCTTGCAGATGGCACTCTACGTTCAGGACAGGTAATTTTGCTAATCTAATACTTAGTTTTTCTATGTGGCCAAAAAATTGTAAATAAAATAAACTCCTACTCTTATTTGGTTATAAAATACAGTCCTATGCCTTGCTGTACATGAAATTCAATGAATTCAAATTGATGAAACTACTTTTTTAATTAAGACATATTCAAAGTTTATATAAACAAACATGTACTTTAAGGTATTGGAAGTCAGTGGATCAAAGGCCGTGGTCCAGGTATTTGAAGGTACATCGGGAATTGATGCTAAAAACACACTTTGTGAGTTCACTGGTGACATTCTTCGTACACCAGTGTCTGAAGACATGTTGGGTAAGTATTGATTTTTTTTATTTTATAATAACTATAATAAATGTATAATGTGTACATCTAACATGTAAAAAAAATGTAAACAGGTCGTGTATTCAATGGTTCCGGAAAGCCAATTGACAAGGGTCCACCAATCTTGGCAGAGGACTTCCTTGATATACAGGGTCAACCAATCAACCCCTGGTCACGTATTTACCCAGAGGAAATGATCCAGACTGGTTAGTGAGCCATTTTATATTTAATAAGATCTACTATAAATCCAAGCTCAGTTGAGACTCCTATTTAGCAAAATACCTGATACTCATGTGTATTGTCAATTAAAAAAAATTTCAAGCAAAGCAATAATTATCTTTTTTTTGCAGGTATTTCCGCTATTGATGTGATGAACTCAATCGCCCGTGGTCAAAAGATTCCCATCTTCTCCGCGGCTGGTTTGCCACACAACGAAATCGCCGCTCAGATCTGTCGTCAAGCCGGTCTTGTCAAGGTATTAATTTATGGGTTCTCCCTTTGGAAATTAATAAAAAATATTGAAAGGAAATTAATTCTATGTTTTCTTAATAATTTATGATTACGTAAGATAAGAAAATTGACTGTTTTGCAAAAATTCATTCAGATGTTAAAAATACCTGAAATACAATTTTTAATTTTCTTAAGCTTAACCTTAAAGTAACATTGTTAAGAATACAATTTTATATGATTGTTAACTAACTGTAAGTTGATTCTTAAAACTAGAGTTTATTATATTTAACAATAAAATTATTATTAAAAAGACTAATTTAAATATAATTCAAATAATAAACTAACTTAAAATAAATTAAAAATGTCTTGTGGGTGAAAGGCCGGCTGGCTGGCAATTCATACAACATATCGTAATACATTAAAATTGTAAAATTATATAAAATTGTAACTATTCCTTTAAACTGTACAATAGACTGTTGATGAGATTATCGTTATCATACGATAACAACCGGGACTTGATTTTTTATTATTGTGATTGTATTGTGATGGATATTGTATATATGTCAGGCACTTAGCTGACATACAAAGAAAATAATAATAATGAAACCTGTTTTATAAACCAGTATCAGCACTATTTTTTTTTTAAATTAAAATCAACTCCTACCATTTCAAAGGTACCCGGTAAGTCAGTGTTGGATGACCACGAAGACAACTTTGCTATCGTGTTCGCCGCTATGGGTGTGAACATGGAGACAGCCCGATTCTTCAAGCAGGACTTCGAAGAGAACGGCTCTATGGAGAACGTGTGCCTCTTCCTTAACCTCGCGAACGATCCTACCATTGAGAGAATCATCACCCCTCGTCTTGCTCTTACAGCTGCCGAATTCTTGGCCTACCAGTGTGAGGTATGTTGTACAATCTACCAATTCAATTCAAACGCTTTTGCACATATTTTTCAAATGAAAACTAGACAATATCTTTAATGGTTACTGAAAATTCCTGTAAAGCCCTAATAATCAGAACATATTTTACATCAGTCCAAGTTGGTAATGTTGCGTCAACGGGCTATGGCTATATTTCTTTATTTTTTTGTATAAGTCTTACAATAATTACAAAATATTTAATGTAAATTTCAGAAACACGTACTAGTAATTCTGACTGACATGTCTTCATACGCTGAAGCTCTGCGTGAAGTATCCGCCGCCCGTGAGGAGGTACCCGGACGAAGAGGTTTCCCCGGTAAGTTTTTTGATATAGGTTAAAAAGTGTCATTTTTAATATAAGCGTCTCCTAAGCGCACTTATTTTTTTAACTTTTTCTTTCCAAAGTCAGTTTTCCGAAGTCTAAATAATCACTTGTTCTATAATTTTGTATATATTTTAGGTTACATGTACACGGATTTGGCCACAATTTACGAGCGGGCGGGACGTGTTGAAGGTCGTAACGGATCTATCACACAGATTCCAATTCTTACTATGCCTAACGATGATATTACTCACCCAATTCCTGACTTGACTGGTTATATTACTGAGGGACAGGTCAGTTTTAACATAATTTTCAGAACATAGGCGCAATATATAACTGACTTATAATCCGATATAGAATGGACTATATTTGCCGCCAAATTGAGCTTTTAAATTTTAAGTAACCTACGTCAAAAGGACTTATTTTTTTAGTCCAAATTTTTTTTTTGAAAAATGTTATTTTACTGCAATGTCAATCGAGTAGTTTATAATTAATTCTTTTTCTGTCAGATCTACGTCGACCGTCAGCTGCACAACCGTCAAATCTACCCTCCGATCAACGTGCTGCCATCTCTGTCGCGTCTCATGAAGTCCGCTATCGGAGAGGGTATGACGCGTAAGGACCACTCTGACGTCTCTAACCAGTTGGTCAGTATTTAACAAACAAATGGATGTTACAAAGTTTTATCGAAATGTTCATTTTGTAATTTTATAATCTTTTCATATAAATAATTAAGTGTTTCTAGTCTAGCGACTATCCGTGTCTATTCTTGCGTTTTATCAACCATTACAGATTTAAAGATTTTTGATGGATGTAGCAGAATTTTTTCTTGGTAGATTTTCAACCTCAAATGGCCTGTAAAATCTTACAGTAGAATAGATCGTTATTAATTATATTGTGACATTTCAGTACGCGTGTTACGCTATTGGTAAAGACGTGCAGGCAATGAAGGCCGTGGTGGGAGAGGAGGCTTTGACTCCTGATGACTTGCTCTACCTCGAGTTCCTTACCAAGTTTGAAAAGAACTTCATCACGCAGGTAAAATTATATATGACAGTTACACGAATATTGATATTACCTTTATGTCACAAGTTTGATTTTATTTATTATTAGAATAAAAAAAAAAAATATATATAAATAAATATTTAGGCTTAAGCGTAAATCCGTAATATTTGCAGAGTAACTACGAAAACCGCAGCGTGTTTGAATCCTTGGACATCGGCTGGCAACTCCTCCGTATCTTCCCTAAGGAGATGCTGAAGCGTATCCCTGCCGCCACTCTTGCGGAATTCTACCCTCGCGACTCGCGTCACTAAAACCATTAAAGCTGATACGACCTTCCAAACCCTTTGATATCGTGTAAGCGGTGTTTCAAAACAATTATTTTATTGTTTTCAAGTTTATTTTGTTAGCCTAATTAAATATAAAATCAGCACAGGTTGCCATGTTTTTATAATTAATTATTAATATTGTTTCACGAGATTTATGAAATTATTTATTTACAATTATAAATTCCTATTTGATTTGTTAAACATCGATTGAGCAGAATGTCGTATCGCGTCCTTGTAAGATATTACTTATTAGTAAGTTGTTAATAGTTAATGTATTTCATGTGTAACAATAAAATTATATCGTGTTGATATTTAAAGCCATATATGTGTTGCTAGAACGTTTTAAAGACAATATATTTTCAGCTCTATTCAATTTTTATTTGCACAAAAAATAGGAAAGCAAAGCTTTTGTATGTTGGCAACACTGAATGCAAAAATTTTGCTTTCAATATTCAGAATTGGTATGTGATATAGCTTGGAACGGACACGTGTATATACGCAGGAACAAATGTTGCATTCCAAATTCCTGTTCACTCCAAAGCTTCTATTCTATAAAGTGAATTAGGATACTGTTGTTTGAATGGAAATAAAGTATACAAATTTACTTTTGTATCATTTCTCCACCTTTCTTAATTTAAACACAATTAAGAAGATACTCTTATGGTTATAATCATACTTCTGGACCTCTAAATATTAACAATGTACAGAGAAAACTTATAAGCAAGTAATGCATGTGTCAGGATATCTTTCTACTATGATTCTACAATATATAATTATACAAGATGAGCTGACTAAATAGGTATTTTGAGATCTAATCTAATCTAATAAACTTTTGTTGTGAGTTTACTATTGTACCATAAGTTATTAATACCAACATTATCATTATTGTAAGAATTTCTTTAATTGTGTGAATTATATGTATTAAAACTTGTAAAACAAAACAAAAAAAATTGTGGATAGTTTAATTTATTTATGATTAAGTATTACAATGTTGCTCGTGTAAATAAAATGCTTTATAAGTGGATCTCAAAGCTGGAATAAAGATACCACTGTTACAATATTGGAATTAATACTAGATGGCTCTAAGTTAACCAGCGATACCAACAATGGCTTCGGAGGCGAAATATTTCACATCAACATCCGGATCTACATTCAACTTCTCCAAAACAGGTTTAACTTGTGGCTGAATGACAGCAGAGTCTAAAAACGGCGCCATCTTTTGTAGAGTTTTCGCGACGTTGAATCTCACGTTGGCAACACTATCGTCAGCCGTAGACAATACAGCAGGTAGAAGCACTCTAGTAGTTATGTCTTTACCACATACTTCGGCTAATACATTGATACAGAATAGATAGGTCATTCTGTGCAAGTAGTTTTGTTCTCGGGACATTGCTAGGACCTTGGGTACAACTTTCGTCTCTGCCCAGGATGGACCATATTGTTCAACTAACTTCTTTAAGTTTAGAGTCGCTGCTTCACGAATTGCATAAACATGGTCAAACAGCCAAGACATGCACAGACCACTAAGTTTTTCGTCAAAGAATTCTTGTCCCAGCTGTCCAGCTAATAAGGGCATGTGTTCTATGATAGCCAGACGGACTCTCCATTTAGTGTCTTCAGCCAACTCCATTATGGCTGGTAACAGAGATTGAACTAATTGTTGTATTCCAATCACTTCATTAACGCATTCAAGGTTTGATATGATGTTTAATCTAACTTCTGGGTACTCATCCTTAAGTTGAATGAGAAATAGGGGTAATAAGTGCTCAATGGTGTTTTGTCGACCCACTATGGGACTGAGGCCCATAATTACGGAGGCTAAAGCAGATTTCACATGTTGGTTAGGGTCACAGACCAGATCCTTGATCTGTGGCAATATCATATTCATGATGATGTGCTCTTGCTGAGCTTTGTCCAGATTCATGCAGAAATCCTTGACCTGGAAAAAAATTAAATTGCTTTATGTCATAATTGCTCCCTTTAACAGAAGTCTTAATACAATGATAATAAATTAGTAAGTAACCTTGCCGGCGGCAGCAGCGCGAACTTCAGCTTCAGAGTCTTTCAGCAAAGCTTGGAATATTTGCGCCAAGTCCGATCGGGCAAGTTCTGGTCCTACTGCTTGCTGTAGTTCTACAAACCTATGGAGATAGTTCATATATTTCATTTTAAAGTAACATTTGAAAAAATATTAAATTCAACAAATACGGTAAATGTGGTTATTACTTGTCAGCTAGCATGTATCGCACGCGCCATGAAGAGTCACCAGCACGAGCACGTACAGTTGGCATTACAAGTTGCTCACAGTCTTCAGCTGGAAGCAAGCCTGCTACAGCTGCACAAGCTTCAGCTCCTAGTATTCGGACCGAATCCTGATCATCCTAAAATATAATTTAATAAAACTAATTAAAACATTACATTCTTATTTAACTGTGGAAAATACTCTAAAATATAGATATTAAAGGTTCTAATTTCTCTTAGAACACTACTAAGTAGTTCCATCGGTAATATATAACATGTTATGTAAGCTACTATACTTTTAATGAGTCTATGTTAAGTACTGGGAAAATGCTAATCATTTGTTAAGAGATCCTATGACCATGAGTTTGTTGTGTTAAATCAACTATTTGCAAAGGAAATATCTATGAACTAACCTGCGCCAATGTTACGAACATGGGTATGAGATCACTCTTAACATACTCCACTTCAACAACTCGTGCAAATTCTCCAAGTTTGTATGCAGCTGCTCTCCGCACCATAGGTGTATCATCTTGACACAGTGTACGGAAATGTTCTCTCAATTCAGCTTTCACTGGTGCTGAGACTCGTGGGTAGCATACACTAGGATTACACATATATCTTTGAAACCATCTGAATTATATATTTTTGATTAAACTTGGGATCAAGGCTTTTGTACTACTTTATTTAATGACTAGTTGTAGCACCACTGAATTAATATGAAGTGCAAATAAAATAATTTTAATTACAATAAAAAAGTTACAGATACTTAATCATATAAGATATACATGTGAAATAGATTATATGTACAGGCTATCTATTATATAGGATATATATTCTTTTGACGTAATATATGACAATTAATATTTTAAAAAAATACCTTAATCATATTGTAATACCTGAACAGTCCACAAGCAGATGCCCTAGATGTGAACCAATCTCCACCAGCCAAACGCTGCAATAGTGGCACAAAGTGTTGTTCCAAGGCTTGTGGGGAGTGGTGAGCAGCTACAGCACGGAGTGAAGCAACTGCCTTGTCACGGACAACTGTCTCTTCCACAGTGGCAAGAGACTCCAGTGGAGGCAAAAGGCAATGGGCAAACTCACCACCACCAACCAGACTAATAAAACTTCCTATAAGAATATATACAATATATTACAAAATGTAATTGTGAAATATGTGACTTCAGGTCTTCATTGCAACTACAAAAAAGTGCCCATGAAGACAGAATTGATACTTTATTATGTACATATGTTTAAATAAAACAGAACCCAAAAACGGTTTTATAATGTAAAACCAGGATTTAGTTGAATTTTTAAATGTTTATAAATAGCCTTGTAAACATCATACATGTTGCTTTTCTGCAACATAGAATTTCTTAATGCATAAACTTTAGTTATAATAAATATGAAAAACATAGTATGTGTATATTAATAGAATAATATCAAATAAGTGATTTCCTTGTTTTATGTTTCAATAACATTTAATGTCAACAAATCCAAATACTACAATATATAATGATACAAACTAAATATCAGTTGAGATATTTTAAGCCTTACCTTGATGACCTTATATTATGATAAACGTTTTTGCTCAATTGTATATGAATTTTCCTAACTTACTTTTACAAAGAAATCTAATAAAATAGTAAAGAATAATTACCAAGTTGTTCTGCAAGTGCTAAGAGCACTTCGTCTTCATCATATATGGTCTCAGTGAGAAAGGGGATGAGTTCAGATCTGGTTCTTTCCACCCCGAGGGCTAAGGCGATGGTCGATAATTTCTTTATTGAATTTAAACGTAATTGAACATCCTCGTTTTTGAGTTCGTCAATGAGTACCGCAATAGGATAAAGTGACTCATCCGTTCCTGAATCACTGGCTGCCATTTTTCACTGCAACTGCGTAACGTAGTGTTAATTAATAATTGTTCTTGTTTTGAAACGAGTCTTTTTTGACTTGTCTTCGTTATTTTTACAAATTTCGTACGCCTTGAGCATAAAATGGAAGCCTGTTTTTGTCTATGGATAAATAAAAGTTGCAAACAGTGTTACCACTATCGAGTAAATGTATTAGAAGGTTGTAACCATTTACCAACAATATTCAAATATTTTTCAATATAACCACACCTATTGCAATTCATGAAACAAAACCAACAAAAAATATAATATTGAATAATTTATTTCATAATTAAAAATACCACGAAGATATTTTTTTATCTTGTTAGGAAATTGTGCCCATGGTTTGTAGTCTGTAGAATCTGCGCCCTGCGACAGAATCACTCATCAATAGATCACAGACATCCACAGCGTAAAGTTGTCACGTGACCTAGCAGAAATACTATTACAATTTTCATACGAATAAATATTAATAAATGCGTTAGTTGTTGTCGCCGGTCGAAACTTGGTTTTGGCTGGTGACTTAAATTTATTTATTACATTAGGACCAATTTTATTTAAATTTATGCATTCCAATTTGGATTTTTTTTCATACAATCTTATCCTGTAACTTCTGATTTTGATTTGATTCTTAATGATTGTGTCACAATACGTTCATACATATTAAGTTATTATTTTATGCTGTGTAGTTTTTTGTGTGCTGTGGTTGTCTTAACTTCAATCTGTTTCATTCAATTTTTAATGGAACGTAAGCTAGTTTAGATGTTTTATGATCTTTTTATTAATTCTATATTTTCTCATTTTTTTTGTAATGTAAAAGGTTACGATGAGCGACAATGACGATATTAACGCGTCTATTGCACATATTGTGCTATGCTGTGTTGCCGGACAGGGTCTTGGCCATATGCACTCCAAAGCTTTTACGCATCCAGGCATGCATGCCAACTTTTTCATACATGGCATACTCGGATTTGTGCACTATCAGAGTTAGTAATTTTGTTAAAATAATGATTGATTTTTATTTTTTAAATGTATGTTCCCTGCTTATTACTGCATTTATTACTAGTATTTGAGTGTATCGGACTCAGTTTAGAGCGGTTATATTCCAATGTCCACCAATTTTAAAAGTACTTTTATAAAAGACAACGTGTTGTGACGAAATCACAAGATGTTAAATGTCAGTCTACTGTTTAGTTATTTCGTAATAGTTTACTATTAAGAGAGGCATATTATAGTGAGCTCAAATCTTATGAACCGTGTTCGGGCGCATTGCGCCCAAATACGCGCCCGGTAATTTTATACACTTAAAGGTAGTTTTTTTATAAAACGGTTACAATAAAAGGTTACAATGAAAAATTAAACGGTCATCCTTTTATCCTATACTACAGGTGGAAGATTCAATAACGATTTCAAGTCAGCCTATGCTATCAGTTATGCCGCATCAAGATATCTAGCGCTTCCATGCCTCAACGCCGACTTATATCGTGGAGATGCGGGACTTAGTACCCTTCATCTTGCTTCTGGCTTGATCCCTTTTGCAATGGCTTTGGGAGGAAAAGACGATCAGCACTTGGGTAACTTAATAATCGCTTGCAATATTGTCTCACTGTGCGTGTATTCCCATAAAAATGAGCGTCAGTGGGGCTGGTACACAGCAGGCGCAGGAGTTCTGGCATATTTTATAACGACGACCATGGCAAAGAAAATTACTTATCCATTATGTTTGGCTCTGATGGATTATTGTGCATATAGAGTATTTCATATTGTCCAATTTCCATCTACGTAAATAAAATGTAATGTAGTAACTAACTACTTAGTTTATTTTATTAATAGCGAGTTTAAAACCTTTTGTATGGATATATTTTTTATATGTACATTCGTAATCTTCTTTTAAAATAAGATATGGCAATTAATATTTTATACATTCATATCAAAAAGTTACCTTAATCATATTCTAATACCTGAACGGTGCCCTTTTGTATAAAGGTTAGTAAAACCACAAAATTAAATAAAAATACGACCTCAAATAACCTGTAGAATTAACAAACCATGCTATCACCAACCAACCGTTGTGTAGATAATGCACACAGCGGGCTTACTCTACGCATGATACCAATTACGCATTTCGCATTTATTCATTTGCTCGAATTTTATAAAGAAAACATTTTAAGAGGTCAAATACCTTGAAATATATTTTAATAAAAATTACATTGTTACAGTCCTATGATATGACATGACTATGTCTAACAATTTCTGAAAGGTGACCTCCGATGTTTCCACGTAAGTAATCCTGGACTATAGTTGTAATAAACGGAAGAATCTAAAAATAGCATGTAACATAAACGCACCAATACAGAAAATAAGTTTTCCAGCAAGTGATCGTGTGCAGACCGCAAAAATTGATTTTCCGATATTGTGAACAACAAATACGAGTGTCGGTTACTCGTAATGGCCGCCGGAAAACGGCATCTGTTGTAACTGATACCACTTGCTTAATTGTCAACGATTTATTGAAAGTTGCGGTTGCTCTATATCTCTATTTCCTGTAAAATTTTACAGTAAATTGCCAATAAAAATCACAAGTTATAAAATATATACTAAATATACTAAAGTAGATAGGAGGTATAGTGTGTTTTTATAAAAAAATAACAATTTAGACAATAAGCATTAAAGTAGGTAGTTATTATAAAACAAATTATAAAGCTTTCATTAAAACGTTTATTTCTTTTAACAAAAGTATATCTTACAAAGACGTCGAAAAGAGATATTGTCTTAACTCACAAGTATTATCATATAATCACCATATACCTCACGTAATAACTCTCAGACACTCCAAGCTATTACACATGACAGTGCCAGATGAAATAATTCATTTCCCTAACAGAGGTATTACATTTTAATGATATGCTCCGCGTTCCTAATAGCTGAAACCAGGCGAAGACATTTGTAAACAAAACTCTTAAATTTATGCTTAATAGGGATTTCGGATATGGGGTAATGTTCGGATATTCGTACGTATGACGGGTGTTTCATTTGTATGCTTCTTAAAAATACAAAAACATATACAAATTTACATATTACATATAAAAGGTAATACTTTTTCCGTATAACTTTTTAGTCTTTATTAGGTTTTACCGGTCGTTAAAGTATCGTTAGGTAAAGCTTTCCTACTCTATCTGAAGCATAATAGTACAATTGACATCACCAATTATTTTCCTTTCAGTCAAACTATTTAACCGGTCACTTGGTAGACTAATATAAGAGTTATCCAAATTCGAAAACTAAAATTGAATTCAAATCCATCCTTAGTTTAGTGGATGATTAGTGATAAATAGTCCGGACTGATTGAAGTGTGTATGTTTTAAATTTAAGTCTTATTGAAATGTGATAAGGATCAGATTTGAAGATAGATGGATGCTAAATAAATAAATAAGCTTGGTAAATCCTGAGTTTGATATATTTGTTCTATGATACGTTTAGAATTATTTTCGAGTATAGTAAACTAATCAATATATATCCTTTGATGTAAATGTCATGATAACGTTTTTTAAGTGATAAAGCTGTGAATTTGTTTTTATACATTAATATGGTGGCAAAGATGCCGTGTGTCAGTCGATGTAATGACTGCATTTTACGGCATAATTATGAATATTTTTTTGAATTTTGTCTCATCAATTACTTCGGTACTTATAAATTTTTATTAACTTACTTTGTATCTGTAGAAGATGAATGGTTTCGAAACTCAAGTATTCAGTTAGCTCCTCAAAAAATATTTAAAGCCAATCTGAGAACCTTTCAAGATAAAATTATAATCAATCTACTTCATTGATTTAATCCGTTTTTTTAAATATTAGAATTGTTATAACACAGAAGAATTTTTGTTTTTATTGCCCTTAACATATTACTATGTGTATGTGTTAGTTTAGTACATACTACATTAACATCAACCATAAAACACATATAAAGCAGCACGCACTATGTCTATGGGACAATTCTTCACTTCAACTTCTTCAATCATATGGATTGATTTAGGAACTCCAAATTATTAGGTCGTTTACAGCAAGCCTGTTTAATACTGACCATAAAACATAATTATAGATTAAGATAAAGTATAAGCAATAAGCATTACAACATATGTTATATTTAATAGAAGTTATGTCGAAAATATTTTCCCTTAATTGCAATTCTGGATGGAATGATAAATTTGGCAACACTGTAATAGGCTGTCACGCTAACAAATGATCGAGTTTTATACGAACCCCTTTCACCACATTTAACAACAGTTTACGTTACATGGATTCTCTTTTGCAAGCTTTTATCGGAATACGATTTTAAGATTTTAATACTTATTTACTAAGAAATACTTCATAGAATAGAACCGAGGTGACTATAATATCATTTTCACCTTAATACCCTACTCATCGACCATCGAACAACTCATCGTTAATGTTTGTGGTTCAGTAATACTAGTCGCTGTGTGTGCTATGGGCTCGATTAAAGGGACTTAGTAAAAACTATACTTTACGTCAAAAAATGTTAAGTGACACATATTCAATCTTATATTGAAACGCCAATTTTTCTCTTAAGAAAATGTTAAGCTTCGGAAGGAAATGTTGTTGTGTTTCGCGTAAATCCATTGTCCTATGGAGACATTATTGAATCACATCTAAATTCAATTTGTTTGCGACGCTCAAACTATGCCTATCGCCAAGACGTAATGGGCCATTCACCACAGTCTGTAATCGGTCATTCACCCTACATGTAGGCTGCAAATTCGTGCGGAATTAATTGTTCTGACCCCATTGTGGTGTATCGTTTGGTGGACATTATATTGCTTACGTTCTAGACCGACACTTGATGTAGGATAGGTACCTTAAAATATTATTCTAACAGTTCGGGATTGCCTATAATTAAATGTAAATGTTAATATCGAATTTCTATTATCGTCTAAGTATATATTATAAAAAAAAATTGTAAAAGGTTTCTGATGTAATTTCACCCGCATCAATTCGATGTCCGTCGATCAACAACTGAGCGTATCTTAAGACTCTTCAAAACCGTATTTTCGAACCAAAAAGACGATATGAGATATAGGACTGATAAAAGACGGCATTCTCAAGGTCGTTTTCTATAAACAAAAACTTTTAAGTGGCACTATTAAATTACTACAAGTATTTTAATAATATTTTTTTATGACGAAGTTACATAAACATAAACGTTGTTAACCGGGTTTATTCCTATGTACTAGGAATAATGTTTTAATTTGAATTGTTTACGAAGAAAAGTATTTGAAAATTCCGAAAGTTTTATGCAAGAAATCGACTCTTTGTTCGTTGATATGGGAAATCCTTAAGGAAACGTTAAAACTAGGTATACAATATACAACTTATTATACAATATTAAATTATCGCTTTTTCATTACCACTATTCAATGCATTTTACAACTTTTATTTATAACCGATGGTCAGTGACTCTTCGGCTACGACTACGACCAATAAAACTTATTTAACCGTAGGCGGGCTTATTCAGTCTCTGTGGTCACTAATCATGATCTAAGAAACTACGGGGTAAACACATTATAATGTTAGCCACCAATCTACAAAGGAGGTTTCCTAGACGTTAAAATGGAATTTATGTCAGCATCTCTTATACTATTTATTTCTCGGAGGTCTGCGGGAATTTTATTACATTATTTTTCTCCGATAAAAGCCTTTAAGTTTTCTTTTTATTTCAATCCTGTTTACCTGTTATATTTAGATTTAACGAAAGGCGGTAAAAGGTTAATGATATTTAAAGGACATTATGCATTTAGACTTATCTTCTTAAGTGCCTTAACATCACTTAACTTACACAGAAGTTAAGCGAATTAAATTAAAGGCATCACATAATATTTATCTAGTTGTGACAAACGTCATAGTGCGGTAGTAAAGAAATGTCGTCAATTTAGATCATTTTATTTTAAACGGCTTTACATCCATATATAATTATAGTTATTATATAATTCCTAATATTGCAATGTCTTCAAGTTAAGTTTTCACTCCCTATCACTATTTCAAAAGATTAGATTTTCATTGCTTGCAATGTTTAAAAGATAAAGATTAGGTTCTCTGGGAGCGTGTAGGATTCCTAACAAAAAGAGAAGTCAAAGACAGAAATTGATAATACAATTTTCGGATAATACAATTTTCGCAAGATTTTCGGCGACAATGTAGTCAACGAATTCCGCATTACAACCGGAAACTTTACATAGTCATAGCTAACAGTTTCAGTCTATTAATATACCGATTTTGATAAAAGTATTAAGTGGTTTAATATAGTAGTTGTCCCATTATACATTCACATTCTTTTCAGGCACGATCAGGCAAACACCACCCACACACAGAAAACAGCCGTCCATTATATTAATTTCGTGCGGTGAGTGAGATTTCTGGAGCCTATCTTTTTTCTCCTCCTCTTCTCTTTCTTATACTTTTCTATCTATCTTCTCTTGCCAACCATTTCGTTAGGGGTTCAAACCAGCAAGTCACAGGTGTTCCTTAAAAATAAATTGACAAAAAAAACTTACATGTCAATCTAGGAGCCGACGTTGTATTTATAACTTATTGTATACAAACCACAGAACCTTTTTAGTAGCAGTCATACAGAAATAACAGTACAAAGGAAAACGTTTTAATTAAAACATTAAAATGAAGTCTAGTAGGCGGGTGAAGCGAAAATGCTTTAATTACGTTGCTTAATTAAAGTCTTTGCTCCGCAATTTTCATATACATCAAATTTAATAGTTATGTAACATAAATATGTAAATATAATATTGTATATTTTACATTTTACGGTAACATAGTCCAGCAAACAAATCGGATTTTCATGTCCTATAAAACGACAAACGGGTTATTTAATAAAACGTTATAAAACCACGTTCCTTCACGGTCAAGTACTTCAAAAAGCTCTATTACAAAATTCAATGTATATATAGTTCTTATATTCGTTGTATAGCATACAATATTCTAAAATTTAAAAAAATAAATAAACCCTTACTACTATATAAATTATAGATGATGATGAGATCTTTATATAGAAACCACTGAATTTCACTTCCGTATACTGTAGTGTATTACTTATGCTTATATTAAACAGGTTTACTTTATTCGAATTCCTTAAACGATTCTAATGATTTAAATACTTCGCATCGTTATAAATTCAGCTGAGCTATTTTTAATTTGATCTGTTTTCTTTTTAACGTGACATTTAAGAATGTAACTATTTTAATTCATGTCAGTTACTTAAATGATAAATGGAAGTTAAAAATATCTAGTGTATGTGGCCTGTATGTAACAAAAATTTTGTATTTGTTTTATTTCATTTAGCATGAAATATGTGTTTATTACGATCAGAAGACGGAACGATACGGACAGCTTATTTGCTTACCATTGTAACATATTCAAACCGTTTAAACTCATTGAGTATCAAAATAGAGAATTCCACAAAATAGAGAAGCAGATAATTGTGGTAAGGGGAAAATATAATTCTAAACGTCAAAATGAATTTTAAATTTAAATATTTTTTTTTATGTGAGAGGAGGCAAACGAGCCGGCGGGTCACTTCGAGTGATGTGCCAACCGCCGCCCATGGACACCTGCAACGCCAGGAGGCTTACAAGAGAGTTGCCAGCCTTTAAGGAAGAGGAACTCTCTTTCTTATTTCTTATTAAATATTTATTTGGAAAATAAATATTTATTGTTATAACCTGATCATCCATTTCAAATCATAATACGGGCTCAAGTAATCTTAAAACAGAACGCTTTATGTTCGAAGTATACTATGATTATTACTCTATATAGAACTTGACAATAAATCTGAAATAAAGTATAATGAATACTTGAAGAAATATAAATATTTATCATGCATGCATAAATATAAGGCCATAAAGAAAATTGATATTTATTCATCGTAAAGAATTGCTTACACAACAACATCATGGATCATGTTTTAAAAGAAAAGAAATACCAAACTTTTCGCTATAAAATTCTGAATATTTTGCATAGTATTCTTGTTTGAAAGTTTTTCTTAACATCGGTAGCCTCTTGATTTCGGCAGTCAATGAAATCAATGCAGGAAATTATTGTTAAATAAAACTTACCAACTTATCCGCATCATGCTCATTTAAATCGTTAAAGCCATTTTACTTATAATAAAAATATTTTAACACAACGCGATATTTTTGTTTGAAATACCGAGAACAATTTTACGTTGTATACCAGGATTATGTAAGGATTTAGAAACACGTACACTTAACAAATTATAGATGAAAAGAAAATATTATCGTAAATTGAATACATCCTATTTTGTTAATTCCCTTATTCTATACAGTTTTATTGGACAAACGCAGATGATTATATATGTCCATATTTCCATAGAGTTTAAAGAGCAACAGAGACAAAAACAAATAATGCTTTTTCTATGGGAGATGAAATGAAACTGAAATTACTTTCAGTCTAAACGGTTCAGTAAAACAGCGCTTAGTGCCGAAGTTCAAGGCCCTCCAGGATCAGATGACATCCATCATCCGGCGGACAGACGACTAAAAGGTCCATACTGGGCTGTATCTTGACCTATCGGGGCCCCGTATCTGAATAAAAAAATATGTAATGAGTACCGCGTGTGTATGTACTAGCACCACTGGATTATAATATTATATTGGATATATATATATATATATATATATATATATATATATATATATATATATATATATATATATATAACGCTGAGCGGGCAAAGCGAGTTTCGAATCACCGGTACTGTCTTCAAGGCCCAGTCAATTGTTTTATTATTAGCCCCTGAGCAGTTGAAGAATATTTTTGATTAATCTCTTCTTTCTCTATAAAAAGTAGCGTTAATGTAGCATTTTTTAAAAAATAAACTATACTACTTTTGTTAAGTAATGAAGTATCATTCGTCCCTGGACCCGCATCTAGGGAAATTCACTGAGATTGAAAATATTCTAGCTTCAAAGATACACTCTAAATATAGATGGATTATCAGAAATTGCTCGAAAAATAGAAGATGAAAATAGAAGTATTATAAGTAAGTTAAGTTAAACGTTTTTCTGTTTCGTTGCTTATATTTACAAATTTGATTATTAATTTCGTTTTTTTAATTGAACTCTTAACAACAATACGGGTATGGAACGGTTTACGTAAGCCGCTATTCAGTGTAGGTTATGTTAATTCTAATGCAGTACTACTGTTAAGAAGACAACACATGTCGCCCGCTTTTAAGTCACCGCTACATAGATTTTTTCTTTTAATATGTATGAAGGATTTGCAATAAATTATTATTAATTATTTAGTATGTATTTGTCGAAAATCATTATTATCAATTGGCGAGTATACACAAATAAAACATGAATGATACACTTTATAGATAATTGTGGGTTCTCTAATACTATTAAATGAATCACGCATGTAATATATTAAATTAATGTGGTATTAGTGGTATTGCTTTGCTAAATTACGACTCATGGTAACGGATTAACGTAACTAATTATGTACGAGGTACAACAGACTGCTTCAGTTAGAAATATCTGATTACCCTGAGATAACATTATGTTATACTAGCTTCTGCTTGCAGTTCGTTTGTTAATCGATATTTGACATTTAATAACGATAATTTTTATTATTATTTCAACTAATAAATAAATGAAAAGCTTTATCATAAAAACTCACTGGCATGGCATATAATTTAACGTACATAACTTAAAGTTTTCAACGACAGACATGTCGATTGATGCCCGATTTATCGTTTGACCAATAAACTTCGATACCTATAAAACATTTGCAATGAATCAAAATAATAGATTAATATTTATTATGATTGAATCAACTACTCAAGAAGTACTTTTATTCTTAGTGAAGAGCAGCGGTTGAAAGAAATACGGTAATTAATCGTCAAAGCGTCGGATATGAAGAAATCCATTCGATGATTTTATTTCAACTATCTTCAGAATATTGACGCATTTTCTAAATATTGAAAATAAACAACGTCATAGTTTCACAATATCCGTTAACGGTTAGTATTGTGAAATCTATAATTTTATATTTTGAATATAAGTGAATGTCAAACTCAATCTATCTATCTATCTGTATATATATATAAAACTCTTCCGTTACTGAGTGACTGACAGACAACGCACAGCCGAAACTACTGGTAGTAAAAAGCTGAAATTTGGCATGTAAGTTCTTTGAGATGTGTGATGGAACACTAAGAAAGGATTTTTAGAAATTCAACCCTTAAAGGGGCAAAAAGGGGCAAAAACGTTTCTATGAAATTTTTTATTCCTTGGGTTTATTTACTTGAAATTTAGAACTAACACGTACAGGCAAGTAAATAAGTTTGACATATTTTTTTTTGCAAACTGGACCCCCCAACGGGGCGAAAAGGGGTAAACACTTTACTATGAATAATCTTATTTCTTGGGTTTATAAACTTGAAATTTGGCGCAAATACGTACATAGGCAAATAAATAAGGTTGTCATTATAATTTTTTTCAAACTACCCCCCAATCGTGATTTCGGGGGTGCGACTGGGTGAGTGATTTATAAACGCACAGCCAAAACCGCAGGAGTCTGTGATTATGAACAACGGTTCTTTTAGCCACATATGTAAAGAAAAGATATTTGGAATATCAAGCCAAGGAGGTGGGGAGGGGATAAACTGATACTTCTTATTTAGTAAAAAGTATTCGGTTAACTAAAAACGAGTGATTTGACGGCTGGTATCCTTATAAATACTTAACCAAATAACACGTGGGCGTAGCCGCGGGGGAAAGCTAGTATTTTTATTATCGCCTTTATATCTAAATTAAAAATGCTAACGACGATCCCGAAGGTCCGAGGCCGAAGGTTTTTTAATTTTGGGGTTTTTAAGGATGTATACAAATTTGATTGGCTTTTTCAACATAAGAGTAGAATCCGTAGTTTGTTGTATGTATGAAAGGTAAGTGAGCAAACATTTAATTCGGGGAACAAACACGATTTTTAATGATAAAAAAGTACATAATCAGTTATCACTATCCCCGTCTACATTCTCCTTATACGGCAAGTTCTTGTCAAGTTCCATGTCGTTAGTCAAAGAAACATTTTGGAATTGCAATAACCATGTGTCTCCATAGTTTATTGGGGTTATATATATTGCTTTATTTACGACCGCAATATATAAGCAAATAAAAAATAATTGTCTCGTATAGCATATTTACACAATGTAAAATAATCTATTAGTTCGGCTGTCAGTAGCTCTGTCCACAGCTGATTGATCTTTGTTTGCAGTTTGTGTTCTTTTGTTAATTTATTTTAGTTTGAAATAGGCATAATGTTTCGGTTAACTTTGAAGGTTGGAGAAATGTGTAACTCTGAAACTGTTGCGTAACGGGGTCATTTATACTTGAAAGTGAAATGTGGGTAAGCTTTTTAATACACACTTAAATGTTACAATATTTTATTAAATATTAGTATTAAATGACAAGAGTTTAATATTGTAGTTCGTTTAAATAAATGATAGTGAAACAAGCTAATATCAGCTTGGATACAAATGCAGCAAAGTGCATTTGCAAAATGCAATAACGTTTATCACGTGTTTGATTGCCACTGAACAGAGCAGGGCCGGACTTATAGATCACTATTTAGTATCGTTCGGTTACTTACCATTAAGAGTTAATTTACGTTGAGGCCAACTAGATATCTCTGTGTTCCTCAATAGGACCTGGATCGGTGTGAAATTCGCCGATAAGATCTGGGAGCATTTGCTCCAATGCAGCAGCTGTTGATAGCTTCGTGCATATAGAATAGAAATAGAATCTTGATTTTTCTCTACATATTGACCAAAATAAATAACACGATATCCATATAAGAACATTTTTTATTGTTAAAAGTTAGTAGTTTGGTAAATTTAATGGTAAATATATCAATAAGGCTTTTTCATTTACATGAATATTACAAATTAAACTTTTATCTGCAAGATCTTATAATAACTGAACCACTCGAGACAATAGAATCGGAAGTTTTTAAAAACGGTTTACCTTAATTAGCTGTTAGTTGGTATGAAAATACATACTTTTAAGGCCCCAATTCATAGTCCGTCTACTCTAGTTCAAACGGAGCTACAAACACGAACACAAGAGACGTAAGGACTGCTCTGATGAACCAACAACAATTTGTTGCATCGATAAACAGTACATTTATGTACAAGGTATACTACTGTATAAATTCAAATTATTGATATCATTATGAAAACGTGTATAATGTATTGTGTATCAAATTTTATGATTTTGTTTAGGTAAAGCGACATCGTTCTATTCTTTTTGATTACAACACAGTTGTTTACAAGAAATTCGAATCTGGATTAGGATAATCCTCAAAACACCGTCAGCCAACTGTTTTGAAATACCTATCAAATATTATATGGCATCTATTATTCTATTTTCATTTGTTACGACACAGGCATAGCCAAAGGGGACCGTAGGCTGAAGTAGGCTAACACAGTATTATAGTGATCAATAATTGTTGGTAAGTTAGATCAGTTATAAGTGGCATACTTATGCTACTGCATAGTTCGCTAAGCGTGTTTACGGAATTGCATTTTAATATACGAAGTATGATCAGTATCTTTTTTAATTTTATTTAAAGTATTATGTGTAGGTTTATTTTTATGTAGTACTATCATTTTATTGAATGATAAATAGATTGAAAGTAGTAGTTGGTTTACTTTTAATATATTATGCTATAAGTGGGGTACAATAATGGAGTGGCATCTTATACATGTTTAACAATCTTTGGGGAATTTCTATTGAATAAAATTTCATTGTCAAATTTTGTAACGTGTTTATATTAAAATAATAATAAATTACTTTTCCCCTGCATATCTCCACTTGGCTGGCAAGCTAGGTAAGGGCTATTATATATTATTTAACACATCAAATACTGATTACAGAAGATTTACTTCCTATGACATTTGCTGCACATTAATAACTTAGGCATATCTATTAAACCCATCGCGACATATTTATGATGCCGCCCTAGTAATTCATTTAGCCGACCATTCGTCGTGTTTAGTATATTTTTAGCATTGCATTTTAAACTACTTAATAATACAAAAAATGTATGGTTGTACGAGTATATGTAATGATTGTATAATTTTCAACTTTGTCACTCCGTGATGCTGTTCCGTGGTGATCTGGTGCGGGTAGTCTGCAAATTCAAAAATATATTTACTGCTGGATATATTCATTTATTCTGTATCTCGCTATAAAGTACCTTTTAACTATTGAAGTTGAAAAGTTTCAGTTTCGAATGATATTGAGACTATAAGAGAATCAAGTTATTTCAGAAGTAGGGGAAAAATTACCGAGATAAAGTAATACGCGGGATAGATATAAAAACGGCAGCTGTCGTATTATATTGAAAGCACGTAGAGACGCAGGCGCACGGCTCATTGCGTCTGATATTCGCACACGTAGCCAAGCCACCTGCTGTTCTCAATATGTCTTTGATCTGGCACTATTAATATAACGTCATTAAACTAACATTTAGTTTACATTACTTGCAGGATATTAGGTTTTCCGGTTTTAGACTGTTACTTATAAGATTGTTTTCATATTTTTATCTATATCTACGAACTGAAAGGTCTATATTAAAAAGTTACTAAACTTTTGTGTCTTTTATAATTGTAGATTCTCAAAAGCACTTTTCCTCAATTCGTCAGTTGGTCAGTTGGTCACGAGAAGCGGACAAGGTCACCTATTTGTGAATGATTATGGTGATTCATCACAATGTGTTTTATTATCACCTTGAATTATACTTTATGGTGTATCTATAAATCGTTAAAAAAATTAGTCTAGTACCTCCCTTCATCTATTTTCATATAATTATGTGGGTTTCGAAATATATTAAAAACACCAAACAAAAGACACTTCGCCCATTAATTACTCTTTGGTATTTTTTAAAATTTATGTAGGTTAAGGTTACCCATTAATATATACAATGATTAATAAATGAGTTCATTAAACAGCATTGACTAAATAAATGGAATTATTTTTTCCTGCACCGTGGGAATAACGAACCATATTGGGCCATATTTATACTGTCATTTAAAAGATTTTACCTTTAAAACATATAGCATACATGTATTAGAAAAGATCCAAAAAAACTTTATTAATTCGGAGAGCAACTGGTAGCCCTATCACTGAACGTTCTTTTTCAGGCAACCATAAACAAACGAATATACAATACATCGGTTTCATATACTTGTGAACATTCTAGACTCTAAAACAACATTACACACCATTCTAAAATGTTGTTGTTTTACTTTAGAATCTAGAGTAAAACAATTTGACATGTCCATATTTATGAACTCCATACGTTTACAATGTATTTCGCTGGGGTTATTAGGCTCACTAAACCAATTAATCTAAGATTTTTATTTGGCAGAAAACTTGTTCTTCCATTTTATATAGTTTTACTTGACAAGAGGTTGCGTTTTGTACATACTGCATTAAATAAATAATAATTAAGGCGAATGAGTATGAGTATAGTTTTTTTTATTAAAACAAAATTTGTTTATTCATTAAAGAAACATATTAAATAAAAAAAGAAAAATACAATTATACAATATTTTTACTGATAGGTTCTATTAAGAATAAAATAAGTGATACAAAAGTAATAAATTAAAATATGGGACACATTTCACACACTATCTTCAAATACTACTTGAAATAAATAAATATTATAATACAAAGATGATATCCAAAATATACTCATTGACCGTACCCGGTATCGTAGCCGGGACCTCCTGTTCGGTATTCCAGCGTGATAACCATTGCGCCAACCGAAAAGTCAATAATCAAATAATACTATTTACTATCTTAATTTCCGAATAGTGTAGTATCCGTAAATAACTTCTGTATTTACGATTAGGTGTATTGAGACCGGTAGTAATAATTCTTTAAACATACAAATTAAAAAGTAATTAAACGGTGTTTGCAAGAATTGAAACTATGTTAATATAAAATTTTATTTTTGTTATTTCCTTTATAGGTCGCCGTGCTATAAGAAACATACATTGTCTTGTGTCATGCAAAAAATACAAACACAATTTGTCACCATTATACAATGATTTTAAATAATACATTCGTGTGTGACAAGTCAATTGTATTTTAAAATATTTTTTGATATTCGTTACTCACGTACGGACTCGGTAATCACGAGTTGAATGTTTTTTTTGTAATTATATATTACCTCTTTGTTGTATCAACAATAGACAAAACCGTTTTGTTGTTTAAATTAATGTTTAAAAGAATTTATATATACTGCAAATAACTAATAAGGCAGCCGAGACTAGAAAATATTATTTAAAAACGGGAGAGTGTGGCACTGCGTTTTTATTAATCTAGGTTTGTAATGCTTTTATGTTTACGCAATTCAGTTTAGATCGTAATAGACAAACAGAATGGAGATTGCATCATGGGAATCCCTTTGAAACCAACCCGTGACCATAAAACATGACACAAAACAAGACCTGTATAAATAACAACGCTTATATATGCTGTTCATAAATATATATTTTTTTTATTATTAAAATTTAAAACTTTTAATTACAAAGCAATGATGAAACATGAATTGTGACACAATTCTAGTGTTTGTTACGCTTTTGTTTTGGTATATCTTTGGATAATCAAAATGAACACCCTGTTATACATAAATATAAATGGACATTGCACGTAATATATCATAAGCATTTTGGATCATTTAGTATGATAAATCACACGTTTTAAAACCCCATCAGTCGGGTGCTTTGATCTATTATGTGATTAATAGGAGGGCGGGTTCTATAAAAATGAAACTTGTTTATATGATTATCCTTTTGTCTTAATATTAATTATTTAGCGTTATAGATAACGGGAATGTTATATATATTCTTTACTTCTTATATATTTTTTTACTCATAATGTGTTTAATAATTATTATGTATGTAAGTTATGTCATACAGACAAGATTATTTAAAATAGAAATCTTAATCGTAACACTTAATGACTGATTCGGAAACTCTATTATCTATTAAGCACATTAGTGTATAGAGCGATCTACTAATTAATGGAGTAAATTTAGCTGGGATTGCGTTCGAATTGATGCTATTAATATCCATTTATCAACGTTTCGAGGCTTTCACTATAGCCTACAGTTAACGGCTAGATGAGAATTACTTGTCTATGATAACTTGTATGTACAAAGAGTGTCATGTTCTAAAACTAGAACAGTTAAGACACTGTGCTAAGTTCTGATACAGTTCTAAGACAACAGAATTTTTGATGTCAATGTTCAAATATTTCATAGTTCTAAAATTGGGCTATGTAACGAAACAAAAAATATAGTTTAAATTTGAATTATAGAAAATTTTATCTATTTATTTAATTGTTACTAGTATTTGCATTTAGTATTAATAATAATATTTTTATTTTAGTGCTCAGCGAGACGCTTACTCTGCCGGAAGGACCAAACTTTTTAAATTTGTTTTGTATATTATTCTTTGTTAGCTGTCTTGTTTTAAGTATTAATATTAAATTGATTAGTTTTAAAGAACATGTTTTGTTTGAATAAATGACTGAATATAATAAAAACACTTTTCATTACATTTAAATTTATATAACTCTCAGATTAGGCCTCGTCAAGCGTCTACAGACACATAATTGAAATATATAAATTATTACACAAATTCCGAGTTTAAATGACTTGTTAACGGACAGATATTAATGAAGCGATGCCGCAGTTACCGAATTCCACACAATTTGCCCTCAATGTTTGAAAGTACTGTCAAGTACATATAAGTACGTATCAAAACATCATTAGGTCATTGTCAATTCATTTGAAATAAAGACTAAGCTATATAGAGGTATTTAGTTTTGTTAAATATAAATAATGGAGTTGCAAAAAGAACTTTTTAACCGTTGGTAGGCACCTTTGTAGGAAGGAAATAAAATATGAATAAAAGGCACGTATTAATATTTTATTAATCTTAACCTTACAATAATTGTTATAACTTAGTAATTACAATTAATATTCTTACTAATATTATACTTGTATAGTCCTCTTATTCCTTTGCAAATTCTTTAATACCCCAAGCTTTCAACTAAAACTTAAGAAGTGTAATATGACGCTGTCATTGAAGCAGCAAATGCGCTTCGTCTCTGTAGAAATTTAATTCAACTAATAATAATACGGTATCCTTAAAAAAGTCAGTAACCCAAAAAACCGAGATCTGGAAATCTGAAATTGAAATCTCAGGCCCTATTACTTTGGAACTTATGATCACTAAAGAGTGACGTTTCTGGAATGAAAAACATGGAGAGAAAGTTTGATGTGTTATTTATTAATAGATTTGTACTACGTAATGTAAACTGAATATCTCATTAGTATAAAGACTTAAGTATATAAGTTCGTGGACAACACAACATTTGGACTCTCCGTTACAACTTCTTCCTCTCATTGTGTATATTCAGAAACCTTAAAAAAAATAAGATGT